>CAKAOJ020000013.1:5935000-7402500 GCA_916701645.2 Sebastolobus alascanus | reverse complement strand
TGTCACGCTGGCCACCGTAGTTCTTCTACACGCTTGGCACACGGGAGAGGTTGCAATCTGCAACCTCACCGCTAGATGCCGCCAGATGGTACACTTTAACCTCTTCCACTCCACTCCTCTTTACCATAGACCCATTTTGTCTTTGTCTTTAGGGGGAGATAGCAGGTCAACAGTAGATGTCACACAGAAGTGGTGTACATCATCTGAAAGCTGGGAACCTGGAGATTAATTTGAGATGCAGCTCAGCACTGTGTGTCAAGTTGTTCTACTGATAAATCAGAAAATAACCTAAATAAATAAATTAGAATAAATCCAATTTCATTCTAAGACTGATTAGGGACTCTAGTCTGCAGAAACTATTTTTAGAATAGGCGAAAATAACACATTTATACTGCATGCAAAACAATGCATTGTTTTTGCCCCAAACTGCATGTGATTATCGTAAAGTGGGCATGTCTGTAAAGGGGAGACTGGTGGGTAACTATAGAACCCATTTTCATTCACATATCTTGAGGTCAGAGGTCAAGGGACCCCTGTGAATATGGCCATGCCAGTTTTTTCTCACAAAAATTTAGCCCAGCTTTGGAGCGTTACTGAGCCTCCCCCCTGACAAGCATAACATGGATTCCTGATGTTTTCTAGTTTCATATGATACCAGTAGCTTCACTCTAATTTTAATGAAAGACAGTAAAGTCGGCCGAGGTTACTGCCGTCCTCAAGGTGTTAAAGTGGCAGTAGGCAGTATATTTTTTTTAATCATATTTGCTCCAGTCTCGTCTACTTAAGCTTTAAAGGGGTTAATGTCAGTTTTTAATTTTATTTGCCTACATTTTATGTGTTTGGGATTGATGCTAAAGAAGCAGAATGAAACAATGCTGTTCTATAAAAAGATCACATGTGAGGCAGAAGAACATCATAGACTACTATAAATATAATGATAGTGTGGGGGGATCAGTCATTTATTGGCACAAGCCTTGGGTCATTTGAGGTTTTGGTGTCCTAGGACTGATGGTAACATTATGTACTGAGAAATGGCAAAAGGTCATTGTTGTCTCTATAAGAAAATGTCTCTGTAAAACCTCAGATGACAAAAGAGGGAAAACCCATATTGTCCCGTCCGTCAAAACCAACTACTGTACCTTCTGGGTGATGTAGGGTGATTTACCTGATTAAGTTTCAAATATAACCCAACACACTTGATTAAATGACATACACTAAATTTTAAACTTAATATAAAGTCAATCTTCATTCTTATACAAGGAAACAAGATAGATAATAGAATAAGAAATAAATGGAACAAATTCTAAATGGAATTAAATCATAAATCATAAACCATTTCATTTTTACCCTTTGAGATGGAGGTATCCTTACCCACCGAGGTACCCGGAAGCAGGATGCAATTTCACCCTCCTTTCGGACACCATCAATGCAGCTCGGACACCCCCTCCCCAAATCTTTCAGGTTTTTCATTTCTCTTTTCTTTTTTCAACCAGTCATGCAGGATACAAGTTCATCTTAAAGAGTATACATCTTTTACTATTAATCCCTACAACCTTTAATGTCAGGATGCATTGATTCTTATAAAATTCACTAACTAAAAAGTTTAAAACATTAAACAAGTAAACCGAGAGAGTAAAAGATCCAACCAATTCTCCGTGTTTTCAGTCATCCATGTGATGAGTGTAATGTGTATGCAGTATCTTTATTGAAAGTGTTAAGTGTGTGTACTGAGGTGTGTGAGTTAATGTGATGTCTATGTAATGCAATATAAGTTTGTGTATGTGCCATGACATGTAGTATTGCTTTGATTTTAACACACAGAATCATAGGGATCAATACCACTGGTCAAATAAGGAATAAGGTTGATTATATTAGATTAACACATTTTTTAAAATGATTATCTATAAGTGATTAAGTCTTCTCTTCAGCTCAGGTGCTTTGCTTACCACAGAGCCATCACTGTGGAGAGGTCTCAAGACATACAGTGCACAGTGATGTGGGTGTCTTCCTTGGCAAAATCAAATATCAATTAAACACAAACATGAAAAATAAAAAAGAGACGGCAGCATAAACTCTGTTTATGTCTGTTAAAAAAATACCCATCTGAGTCCTTATCTGACTGCCTGATCACAGTTAGAGAATTGTGCTCTCATTATTGACAAGATGGTGTCTGCGTGTACAACGCAAGGCTCTGCGTCTCCCCAGTTTTGCCATAGATTCATACAACTCATTCTTATATGTAACGTTCATCCTATATAATATTAATTTAGTCCCTATGGACATATTGTCATCTGTACAAACCTCTCCTGTATATATATAACTTATGACTCAACCTGTATATATAATATGTTCTTTATAATACTCTTATACAACATTTTTATACAATATTTCATCAGTATGCAACTTATACTTAACTCTTATTCATCAGAATATAATATATGTTTATCCTTTGCACCTTAACTGCAATCTGTATATATTGTATGCATATATCTATTGATATACATCACATATATCCTCATTTGCATATATTGTCTTAATCAGCACCTACTAGTTTGCACTCTGGTTAGATGCAAAACTGCATTTCGTTGTACTTGTACTATGTGCAATGACAATAATGTTGAATCTAATCTAATCTAATTTGGAGAATTGTGGTATTATAACTACATGTTTCCTCCTGCTCTACTCCTGCACTAGAGTAAAGTCGTCTAACCTTACCTAGACTTGACCTGTCACTTACTATCCCCCTGCACGACCTCTACTGCTGCACGGGGCGCTGCTCTGCACCTCGCAGCATGGACCCATTCCGCTCTGCCTTTGACCTTCACCACTGTTCTGGTCACCAACAGCACCTACATGTATGGGACTTTCCACCTAGGAGACAAACAGAGAGCACACCTTGTCCAAGGACTTAATTAATACTTTATCCCCAACTTTGAAATTGAATTGGCTCGTCCGAGGGTTTTGGAAGCCGTTCTGCCACCTGTAAGTGATACCTTTTAAAAACTTCGATTAGTGCTTTAACATAATCAATCAGGGATTCCTCAGTCCAAAGCAAAGCAAAGTTTTATGCGGTGTCAACGGGGGGTACTTGACCCTGTTGACATTGTTCTTCCCATGAGCACCTCGTGTGGGCTGAGCCCTGTCGTAGCACTTGGTGTACTGCGAATGGAGTACAACACAATTCGTCAGGCCATTTCAAACTGGTTGTCAATATTGTTTTGGTCAACCTCTCCTTGATTGTGGAGTTCATTCTCTCAACTTTTCCTGAGCTCTCTGCATGGTAGGGAACGTGTAGCTGCCATGTGAACCCTAAGACTGCTGCGAGACCCTGAGTTATCTTTGAGACAAAACCTGGACCCTGGTCACTCTTTATTCCCATTGGCACCCCAAATCTTGGGATGACATCTTTTAGAAGACACTTCACGACTGTTCTTGCGTCCTCTTTCCTTGTTGCGAACGCCTCAGTCCACTTGGAGAACTGATCGGTGATCACCAACAAGTATTTGAACCCTTGTGAATTTGGCATATGTACAAAATCGATCTGTATATTTACAAAAGGGCCCGATGGTGACGGTAGTTGGTCATGTTTTATCGAACTGTTCTTTCTCCTGGTTTGTTGGCATGTCATGCACCTGTTTACAAGTGTTTGTGAGACCTGTGTGATGCCTGGCGCAAACCATTGTGAACGAATTACCTCATTCATCCCCCCTCTTCCTAAATGTGCAGGCCCATGTGCCACATGTGCTAGCACATGTAGGAGAGAACGAGGACAGATATGGCCTTCATGGTAATGTTTATGTGTTTAAGTGGCTCAGAAACTATGTTCTTAACAGAAATCAATATGTTTTTATTAATCACTTTTCAGTCATTCATATGAATGAATGAATGAATGAATAGTTTTATTTCGGTCATAAATCAAAAAGAACAAAACTTTACAATCTGTGTGAATATAAACCAACACTGTATCCATTTCACACAACAACGTTCATATAATCAAAGACTGAAAAAGGAACAGGCTGAAGCCCCAGAATATCAGTATTACAAAGGAGAGAAAAAATAAAATTTACTCTAAATTGTAATCCTTACTCACTTCGGATTTTAAACATTTTACACTGTAATCCTTAATTATTTTACATTTAAAGGCTTTTTTGAAGCTCAACAGAGAGCTACAAAATGTCAACTCATCACTACGGCCTGTTCCATAATTTGACTCCCAAAACTGAGACACATCTATATTTTACATGATTGTATTTATATTATTTTATATTTTACATTGGTACTCACTTTACCTGTTTCAAAAATACACAACCCTCTTAAATTATAATGTCCTTCTCTTAATTTAAATGTTTTTTAAAAACTAACAGGAAGGCTTTTAATCCTAACTCGAAAAGTATTTCTAATGTCTTTACATGCACAATATCCAAACATTTTAAGATACCTGACTTTATGAATAATGGATTTGTAGTTTCACGGTAAGAAGCTTTATGTTTTATTCTATTAGCTCTTTTCTGGAGTTTAATTATAGGGTCTATATTTGTTTTATATACATTTCCCCAAACCTCAACACAATATGACATATATGGCATTATAAGTGAGCAATACAATATATACAAACACTTCTTATTCAACAGATCCTTTGTTTTGTAAAGAATAGCGATGGATTTGGATCATTTCTGTTTGATGTATTGGCTTCCAACAAAGTTTCTGATATATAATCACTCCCAGGAATTTTGTTTGATATACTCTTTCAAATTCAACTGCATTTAGATTCAATTTTATTTCACAATTAACCCTGCCACCACCAAACACCATACATTTTGTTTTATTTTCATTTAGATTTGCAAGCAATTAACAACACTGTGATTCCAATGACTTAACGCTTGACACCAACTCCATCTTAGCCTCATTACCGGCAAACTCAACGCACTACACAGACATTGATGTGTGTTCAGCTTTCTTTTCCATTCCACTGCATCCAGACAGCCAGTATCTGTTTGCGTTTACTTTTAAAGGCCGAAGCTGACCTGGCGAAGGCTGGTCCAGCGGTACTCCCAATCCCCGAGCGTGTACGCAGCAGCGGTAAAACGCAATCTGGAAGATCTCGATCTGCCAGGAGGATCAAGCCTTCTTCAATATGCAGATGACCTTTTGGTGGCGTCCCCATCATTAGACGTTGATGTCTTACATTTAAATTTATTGAAGCTTGATCAAGGAGAATTGTCAGGTCTCCACCATTGAGGTGTCCTCTCCGTGAAAGCCTCACAACTCTGCCCGTTCTCCCTGGTGCTCATTGTTTTACCCTTATCATGTTTTGACTTACGCGGTTCCTCTGGCATCTCTGACCCTGGTTGCCACAGCGACTGGCTTTATGGTCCCTACTACAGACACAGCTGTAGAGATAACGGTGGCGCCCCTAGACAGGAATCCAACCCAATATTGTCAACAGAGGGACACTCTGAGAGACACTCTGACCTCCCGACCAAGGAGAGAGAGGAATTGATAGAAAATTGATAGAAAATTCCATCACAAGGCTCAGTTTTAAAACTAGAGTGAAGATACTGGTATTATATGAAACTAGAAAACCTAAGGAATCCATTGGTAGCTTGTCAGGAAAGAGGCTGAATAACGCTCCAAACATAGGTTCAATTTTGGCGCGGAAAAACTGGCATGGCCATTTTCAAAGGGGACGGACAGACATGCCCACTTTATGATAATCACATGCAGTTTGGGGCAAGTCATAGTCAAGTCAGCACACTGACACACTGACAGCTGTTGTTGCCTGTTGGGCTTCAGTTCGCCATGTTATGATTTTAGCATATTTTTTATGCTAAATGCAGTACCTGTGAGGGTTTCTTGACAATATCTGTCATTGTTTTGTGTTGTTAATTAATTGTTTCCAATAATAAACATATACATACATTTGCATAAAGCAGCATATTTGCCCACTACCATGTTGATAAGAATATTAAATACTTGACAAATCTCCCTTTAATGTGCATTAACATTCTTTTTAATATAAATTTCATGACGATTAGACCCAAACGGTCGACTCTGTCTCAGAATTGGCTTTGCAAGATCAGGGCTGATTTAAAACAGTAGATGGCATGTTGAGCCATTTTCAGCCATGAAATGCCAATTTTATAAATTTTGTAAGAAATGTCAATATTAACACCAGTACTGATGTGTTACAGTTCAGTTATATAATTTATTTTGTAGCTTAAAAAACATATTTAAGTGTGCAGTTACACTTTAAAGGAATGAAACTCCACTCTCTGCAACAACACGGACATGTCCAAGCATCGGAGCAGGACACGACATTTCAGCGGAACACAGTCCGTCTCATTGCCCCGTCATCAAATACCAATGTTTTGCCAGGGTGGATGGGTCAAACAAACACAAGACTGATTTTATAAGAATATGATTAAAGTGATTTAGGTTTAGGCAACAAACCCACTTAGATAGGTTTAGGAAAAAGCAACATGGTTTGGCTTAAAATTACTACGTTTGTACATTGAAAATGTGACTTGACGTTGTGAACACGGGACACAAACGAACAGCTGATTGTAACGTGAAAGTGAAACTTAACGCAATGGACATGAACAGCGGCCTATCCACCACCGCCCCCCCCCCCCCCCCCCCCCCCCCCCCCCGCCTGCTCTGTGTGTCTTTTTCGCTCTTTAAAACTACGTCACCACAGTACTTTCCTTGGGCGTTTACTGTTGCCTCGGATGGGTTTACATTGTAGTTAATGGAAAGCCTGGTGCGTCTCATAGCGGCACTAATGGGCACCTTGTGCGGCAGTATCGAACGCAGACGGCCGTGACAAAGCGTTCAGTATTTGATGCCCTGGGAACGAGAATGGGCTCGTAAATCGATGTTATGTTGGTGCATCATGACAGGAACGCCTTGCAGTTTGTTCAGTCCATGACTCTACCCAACAACGGCCTTAAATATGGTAATATGGTCAGAACCTGTTTATTTTTCTTTATCCAAAAACATCCAGGCTAAAGGTCTTATTATATCAGTATGTGTTATAATGTATTGTAGACTATATGACTCTGATTAGTCATTTTGAGTTAATGTAGAGGAAGATAGAACCCAGGGTTTGCATAATGCATTTTTTTTTGTGGTTTTCTTACAGCATTTGACTACTGAGCTCAGAAAAAGGTCATACTTATTTGTCATAGTCAGTGTAGCCTACTCGACTAGAAAGGTTCTGCAAAATAGGAAAGTGACCATTAACAGTCATGTGTATTCATGTAGCCTATTACTTTATGTTTTGGCCTATTATAAGTAGTCGAAGAAGTAGAAAATGTATCTTCACTGTGAAATGTAGCACATGCAATGCATTAGTTCTGCTTGCTGATGTTGGGTTATAAAAGCAGCTCAGTGTTCACAACTTGACAAACAGTCTGCTCTTGTCCTCATTTCACATCAGCTGTAATCCCCCTTTCACATCAACTTTTTTCACATCTTTTTCCACTGACCATCAGTGTTTTCACCACCAGAGAAAAGCTGTCAGGATGTCAGACATCAACTCTACAAACACCAGGACTCTGGGCCGAGGGATCTGTATCATCACAGGAGCCTCGAAGGGATTCGGACGGGCGCTGGCACACAAAGGCAGTGATCAACTTGTAGTAAGAAAATAAGATAAGAAAACTAGAATCACCACCTTGTGATTGCATGCCTCCACCAACCAGTCAAGTTGCAGTTTACATCCATGTCTGTCCAAAATCACTTCATCATCTTATCCTGTTAGACATTTGTGTGAAATTGTCATAATTAGCATATTAATTTTATTATTATTATTGTTATTATTATAATTATTGCCAAAAACATGTTTTGTGAGATCATAGTGACCTTGACCTTTGACCACCAAAATCGAATCAGTTCATCCTTGAGTCCAAGTAGACATTTGTGCCAAATTTGAAGAAACTTCCCTCAAGGCGTTCCCGGGATATCGCTTTTATGAGAATGGGACAGATGTAAGGTCACAGTGACCTTTGACCACCAAACTCTAAACAGTTCATCCTCGAGTCCAAGGGGATGTTTATGCCAAATTTGAAGGAATCCCCTACAGGTGTTCTTGAGATATCGCATCACGAGAATGTACTGGACGAACGGACGTATGGACAACCCGAAATCATCATAATACCTCAGGCCACGGCTGTCGCCGGCGCGGAGGCATAAAAAGAAAAGAAACAAACAAATAACTTGTGTCCGTCCAGGTGTCCCGCTTTCTGGAGCCTGGCTCTGTCCTCCTGCTGGTGGCTCGCTCTGGGACTCTGCTGCAGGAGCTGAAGGAAGAGCTGCAGAGCTTCACTGGGGAACAGCAGCTGGTGGTTCACTGCATGGCTGTTGATTTGAGCACGAGAGAGGGGGTGAATGAAACCGTCAGGGTGGTGAGACAGGAAGCTGTAAATGAAATAGATCATGTGCTTCTGATCAACAATGCTGGTGAGTCTTAAATCACTGTCTTTGCTGAAGTCTGTCACCACAAAGCCTGCACAAGGCTGATTTTGTCTGCTGATCTTTCACGTATTTCCCTTCTTCCTTTCTCTCTCTCTTTCTGCCCCCAGCCTCTTTGGGCGACATTTCCCAGTTTGTGAGTTTCACCGACCCCGATGAGGTGAATTCCTATCTGTCCCTCAACATTAGTTCTGCTCTGGCGCTGACTGCAGGCATCCTGCAGGCGTTTTCCTGCAGACCGGTCCTGCGATGGAGCGTGGTGAATATCTCATCAACGTTTGCACTGCAGGCCTTACCGTCCTGGGTGCTGTACTGCACCGCCAAAGCAGCCAGGAAGATGATGTTCGGGGTGCTGGCTGAGGAAGAACCAAATGTCAAAGTCCTCAGCTACTCTCCAGGTGTATACAATATTATATATTAACCAGGGATGTATAAATAGAAATATTTGTGTTATAGTAAAAAAAAAAAAAAAATCATGGGAGACAATACATTTTTTATTTATTTTTTATTATTATTTTTTAAAAAGGACAATGCACATTAATCAACATCACTGTAAATGTGGCAGTGTTACTGCCAAAATGTACAGTGATACTTGTCCATCAAATCTGGAAATATTTAGCTTACCTGGTAGCCAACATGTAGAAGATTGTAAAAGGTTTGAGAAAAGAAAAAAAAGAAAATGAAAGGATGTACTGTATCTCCGCATATGCATGTAATATAGAACAACATTTGACGTGTTTCTAACCAGCTAATCCTTCTGGCTTCCTTCAGGTCCAATGGACACAGAGATGCAGGAGGATATTCTGAGGTTAACAGGCGTCAAATATCATCTGTTGCCCTGCAAGGAGTCTGCAGCCAAGCTGGTGAAGCTGCTTCTGGACAATGACTTCTCCTCAGGAGCACACCTCGACTTCTTCGAAGTGTGATATCAACATGAGACAAAGTGGAGAATAAAGTGTAAATTATTGAATGTCACTACCTTGCTAGAGTTCGATAGGCAGACCGATGCTCTCAGCTGCTGCTCTCTAGTGAAAGATTTAAGTATAGAATCAAATAGAACAAAGTAGAGTAGCTGCATGTAGGGTTTTTTAAACAGGATACATGCACAAAAATGACTATGCATAGTACAATATATAGAATATAATAACTTTAAAGATGGACAAATGCTTTTATAAGTGCACTGTTTGAAGGCCTCAAAGCTTGTGAATGTCCCTTAAAGGGGAACGCCACATAAATGAAGAATTCCAATATGTTATTTCCATGTCCTAGCGTAGTTCATCAATATTAGTGAACATGAGCTACTCCCTCTCAAAGCCAGAAACCAGAGAAGTAAGTCTCAAACTTGTGATGTCATAGGGTATAAAGTGTGGCTGTCAATCGATTAAAATATTTAATCGCGTTTAATGCATGATTGTCCATGATTAATCACGATTAATCACACAAATTAATCGCGCATTTTTTATCTGTTCAAAATGTCCCTAAAAGGGAGATTTTTCAAGTGTTTAATACTCTCATCAACATGGGAGTGGGCAAATGTGCTTGCCTTTTTGCAAATGTATGTGTATGTTTATTATTGTAAATCAATTAACAACAGAAAAAAATTACAAATATTGTCCAGAAACCCTCACAGGTACTGCATTTAGCATAGACAATATGATCAAATCATAACATGGCAAACTGCAGCCCAACAGGCAACAACAGCTGTCAGTGTGTCAGTGTGCTGACTTGACTATGGCTTGCCCCAAACTGCATGTGATTATCATAAAGTGGGCATGTCTGTAAAGGGGAGACTCGTGGGTACCCATAGAACCCATTTACATTCACATATCTTGAGGTCAGAGGTCAAGGGACCCCTTTGAAAATGACCAGTTTTTCCTCGTCAAAATTTAGCTCACGTTTGGAGCGTTATTTAACCTCCTTTGCGACAAGCTAGTATGACATGGTTGGTACCAACGGATTCTTTAGGCTTTCTAGTTTCAGATGATGCAAGTATCTTTAAAGCCTGCCACAACCTAAAAATCACATGTTGCGTTAATGCGTTAAAGAAATTTGTGGCATTAAAACAAATCTGTGACAGTCTTAGACCATAGGAATAACATTTATGAATTTTGAAAATGGCCGTAGTTCCCCTTTAATTTTGTTGTTTTGTAAAGATTTATTCATTAGAATTGGTCTTATTTGTTTTCTCAATTGCTGTGATATTGATTATGTGTTTAATGTGTGATTTTGTCTTGTAAATTAATGTCACTCCTTCATATTATCCTGTTTTTATTTTTCTAAATGTAAGAAAATATCTATGCATGGCCCAATTCAAATATTTGTAATTATTTAAACCTGTTGCTTTGCAATTTATTTCTGTTGTCTTATGTTCGTCATCTACTTTTTTTGTATTTGTTGCTGATGTAAAGCATAATGTTTAGCTCTAATTACTGTAAATGGTCTTTAACCCAACTGTTGAGTGAAATTGCATGTTTTATTTTAAATAAATGAAAATAATTCTGTATCTAGAAATAACTTTATTAGAATCATCATATACATACAGGTACATACATGAAACTTGTCCTCCGTCCTAAGCATTAGGAGCAGTGGGCTGCTGTGAAGCGCCCAGGGAGCAACCTGCGACACTTCAAAATGCTGACAGGAGGCTCTACTTCGTGAGTCACAGACATCTATTATTTTATTATTCTTTTCAAATCACTTTTGTACTTGGACAAACTTAAGCCTTTTACCTCCAACTGGTCATTAATACAGCACAGAACTTTCATTGACTGCTGTAGTGCCGCCACCCCATATAAAGGGCACATGAGGTGGTTTGGCACCAGAAAAAATTAAAAAGGGATGTTGAAGAACCAGGGTGATAAGCAGGCGTAGTGCAAAAAAGTGGCATTTATGAACAAAAAGTTTGCTGAAAGAAAGGACAAAAAAATGAAACCCGAGAGATGCAATAAAAAAAATTGAAACTGAATCAAAGAACACCAAATAATAAAAGAAAGCTGCAGCCTCACAGCAAGCTGCCAACTCCTTTTTCCCCCTTCCCCTTACTCTCAGTTTCCCCTGATTGAAACCCACCTGCCCAGGTACTGTACGTAGATATAGGGTGAGCTAAACCGAGCAAGCATCCAAATTCACACAGAATAATGAACGGCACATTAATACAAGATCTCTAAGTTACACCTGACATCTCAATCTATCCGTGATCACCCATCCATACCAATGAGCACACCAAATATTACAGAATCAGTCATTTACTGTAGAACAATCTTACCTATATCCTCCTACATCTTAACAGAGCCCAGCCCCTCGCTGCTAAGAGGACACAATGAGGCAAACCTGTTTGTACTCTCCTGGATTGAGCTGCTGAGCAGCTGATCTACCCAAACATCCCTGGCAGAGCAACTGGTGCCTTCAAATGAAACTCGTGAGCTTGTGTTTACAACATGGGAAGTCGTGTACACAATATGCTTGGCATTCAAGTGGTTAAGTCGTGAGAACACCGCTGCTAAGCAACGGCAATATTAACATTACTGTCGGCGTGTAGAAGCCACAGAGGCTAACAATTTAGCAAGCTAGCAAGTGGGTAACATAATGCAGAAAATTCATTATCCGTAACCGCTTATACCATTCGGGGTCGCGGGGGGCTAGAGCCGTTCCCAGCTTACATTAGGTGAAGTCAGGGTTCACCCTGGACAGGTTGCCAGACTATCACAGGGCTGACACATAGAGACAGACAACCATTCACGCTCACATTCACATATACGGGCAATTTAGAGTCAACAATTAACATAACCTGCATGTCTTTGGACTGTTGGAGGAAGGCGGAGAACCCGGAAAAAACCCACGCTAGCGCTAACACGCCAAGTAGAAAAGGTTGGGATGAAAATGTGTGCACACATTTACTGTATGAGGGATCTTTAGTATAGATGTGTGTGTGTGTGTGTGTGTGTGTGTGTGTGTGTGTGTGTGTCTATTCTTCTTTGTAGCACACTGTGGGGACCTAAACCTGGTAATCCACCCATGCTGTGGGGTCTGGGTACATTCTGGGGACACTAAAGCTGGTCCCGCATAAAGTGTTATGTCATAACGCATGTTGTGAGTACAGAGAGAGAGTAAGTTACAGAAAGCACCAGAACAGGGTAGAGAGTTAGATCAGCTCTGTTTCTGTCAAACTCCTCGCAGCTGTCTCACGTTGATAGACAGCCCCAGCTGAGGGCCAAAAATAACCCTCAGGGACAGAGCACCTACCAATTCATGGACGGGGGTGGGGGGTACTTTTGCAAGTTAACAGGACAAAAAAGCCAAAAGTGGGACCACACATTCAAATTAATTTAAGAATCTGAGAGAACGACAGTGAGTTTCAGCGGCGTTTCTTTCAGACGAGGTTGTTGGTTTTATTGACAGGACAAAACATTTAATTTCTCAGTGGACTAATGAGACAAATCACCATCAACCCATTTTCTGTGAGTGTTGGTACAGTTCAAGAGGACGGCTATTTTAATACCTCGGGTGAGGAATGTGCAGTTGTCATTGAAGAACACAGAGGGCACAGATTGGTTTACGAGTTCCTCAACTACTCCATCGCTGCATTTAGCTTCTCTCCACCACTGAAACATTCATCGGTTCACCACTGACTCATCAGCATCTCAGAAACTAGTGCAAGAACCATGGAGAACGTGACAATATTTGACTCACCTGGAAAGGGAAGGGGTCTGAAGGCTGCCAAGGAGTTTTGGGCTGGAGACGTCATTTTTGCCGAGCCAAGTATGGCAGCTGTTGTGTTTGACAGGTACAGTGATGACGCAAGTTGGGGATGTGGTTGATCAGTGGTGGAGGATGTGTTCATTCAGATGTGGCCACTATGGGGACATTTGGGCAGATTAACAATATTTTTTCTCTAGCTTTACAATTTATCCACAATATCTTACAGTTTCCTGTTTTGGAAGGCCAGAGTCTGATTTTACTCTGGTTTGATAATGAAACAGGAGTGATGTCATTTTGATGTAATGTCATGTGGACAACTGTGCATCCAGCTCATCCTCAGGGGAATATTTGTACTGTTACTGTAACTAAAGAAGTGCTGGTCACATGAAAGAACATGCACAAATTGTGACAGCATTTGTATCTTTCAGACAATAATGCTCTTTAGTGCCAAACGTTCTGTGCGTTTTAAATTATGACTTTTAAGGGATAATTTGAAAATGTCTTTATATATACAGAAGCTATTCTGTATGAGAAAAGGGTGTTAAATCCAAGAAATGTGGTTTTATATAACATGACAGACCAGACTTCTCTGTCAAAAGTAGTCCTAGTAGTATTTTTGCTGAGGAAGACTGAACGTTGAGTTGAGAATTTTTTTTGATCGCCTTTAGTTATTTAATTTAATTTATTTTTATTTTTATTTTTATTTTTATTTTTATTTTTATTTTTATTTTTATTTTTATATTTATTTTTTATTTTGGGGGGGGGTATTTATTTTTATTATTATTATTATTTTTATTATTTTTATTATTATTTTTATAATCATTTTTATTTTATTTTTATTATTTTATTACATCATTATTTTTTCCAATTAATGTTTTGAATCATGTACATTTTTTAGTCAATAATTGTCAATGCATATCTAAAAAAACAATCAAATCTGATCACAAAATAAGAGAATATATTGTGATGACATTATATGATCTGAAAAATACTTTCATGCTCATCTGGATGATTAACTTCAAAATTCATAAAAAATAGCTTACTATAACAGAGCATTAGGGCACCAGTAAGGTAAAGCCAACACTCTTCCTTTGACAACTATCTCTCAGGCTTTTACATTTACAGTATGCATTAGCTGTAATATATGGATCATAACATCTTCCCTCTCTTTTTCTGCAGTCTAGCAGAGCGTATTTGCCACAGCTGTTTCCGCAGTCAAGACAAGCTACAGAGGTGCGGCCAGTGCAAATTTGCCCATTATTGTGACCGAACTTGCCAGCGTGCCGGGTGGGCCGAACACAAGCAGGAATGTGGTGCCATCAAAGCTTACCACAAAGCACCGAACGAGAACATCCGGTAAGTGGAAGGAAAAGGAAACAGAGAGTGATAGAAAGCTGACGCTTGCTTTTTTTTTTTGTGTTGACAAATCATAGGTAAGGAACCCACACACTAAGAGAAATACTTATTTTCTACAGTGTACTATTGGTACTCCATCCTACTAAACTAGAAAAGAAGAGGCTGATTTGGTGCAATGTTGATTTTGATCAAGAAAACATGAATGCATAGAGCCACATTCCATCTAATTTGCCTCAGGGGGCTTTAAAATCAGTAAAGCATACGACACCCTCTGTTCTTTAAAAAAATGGAAGAAACTTCAGAGCAACTGAGGAGGATTCCTCTCCCAGGACGGACTGACATGCAATAGATGCCATGTGTACAGAATTGACCAACACAATAAAATTACAATATAGACAATACATATTACAAAATGATACATAGAATGTGAACATTGTCAAGCAGCTTCCAGGTGTCGCCAAACAGAACCTGAGACCTGAGAAACACAGAAAAGTTTAGGACACATCTAAAACACAATGACCCCCTCTCATTACCAAGCCCTGCAGTGCCAAGAGATGACGGCCCTGAGGCTGAGTTCATTAACCTGCTCCACAAACACACCAAGGCTTCAGGAACAAAGGTACTGTACCACCAATTAAACTCAACCAAATTACAACACAGTTAAAGCATAAACCACATCAGCTATTGGCAAACACAAAACAAAATGCAATGCTGTCTGACACTAAATTGACATACACCATAACAGATTATTCTAGCATGGTTACTGATGTAAAATTAAAAAGAACCTTGACAAAGTACAGACTGTGAAACCTGCAGAACAAAGGCTGTGCTCTCACTGCACCCTTTGTGAGCCTGAAACAGAGCTACACTTCCTTACCAAATGAGACAAATATAAAAACATTACATTTAAAAAAAAAACTATTTAAGAACCAAAGGTTTTCTACAGCTCAGATGAAGATAAATTGACAGTCCTACTGGGGGAGGACACCAAGAGCAGTAAGGCTACGATCACACTGCAGACAAAAGTGGCCCAAATCAGTTTTTTTGTGAACTTGTGAGCAGCACAAATCACATGAAGTCCGATCTTTTCATTTCAGACCTTTTTTTATGCGGTCCTAAATCAGATACAGGTCTGATTTTTTTGTAATGTGCCCTCAGTCTGAACAGTCATATCAGAATTCCTGCGACTTTTACATCATGAACGTTTTTGCGTTGTGAAGCCATTCACATCACGATCCCACCACTCCTGGCTCCAACTTCGCATCCACACACGCCTCCTTACAGAAGTAGCAGCCACAACCTGTTCTCATTCCCATGGCGTCAAATACAGAGGCTTTGTCACGGCCGTCAGCGTTTAGTACCGTCGCACAACGGGCGTCACAACGGGCGTCACGTTACAATCAGCTGTTTGTTCGTCTCACATGTTCACAACGTTCAGGGTCTTTTTCGCTGTACAAACGTAGTATTTTTAAGCCCAACCATGTAGTTATTTCCTAAACCTAACTATAGTGGTTATGTTGCCTGATCCTAAAGTGACGCCTAGGGTAACTATAGTAGTTTTGATGCCTACAATAAAGTGAAGCTACGGTGTGTGACGAGTTGGGATGAGAACGTGTTGGCAACCATTACTCCACAAAAAGCCATAAGTGTCTCTCTTTCTCCTCGACCTCGTTATCGTCTGCTCACGAATTCGCTGGCGTCCACTGCACATCCAATTATGAATGAAAGTGTAAATGCTGACTGACTGACAGTGGCCTCCATGTTCGCCAGCGTGTCGCGTGTGACGTCTTTGTTATTGTCTTTTGAGCATGTCAGTCAGTTCAGCACCGTGATCAATTCACACTGGAATCTGATATTGGCCACATTTAAAAAAATAACAGCAAAACATCACTGTGTGAAACCAAAATTCAACGTTGACTAATTTTAATAAACGTTCGTAACTACGGTCAGTGTCAATAAGTTCTTTAAATTAGTCTTTGGCATGTGTGTCTGATTTTATCGTGACCCTCAAAGTCACCTGTCTTATTCTTCTATTGTTTTGTTTTTTTTCTTGTGGTCAGTTTGGTGGCCCGCATCGTGTGGCGCCTTGACAAAGAGGGGAGCGTGATGTCCGACATGCAGCTGACCACAGTGGAGGAGCTGGAGGATCACGTTGCTGACATGCAAGAGGACGAGTTGAAGGACCTGAAAGTGGACATCCACAACTTCCTCGACTACTGGCCCCGGACCAGCAAGCAGCACACCATTGACGACATTTCACATATTTTTGGATTGGTGTGTTATCCCTTTATTGACCATCCCTCCTTTTCCCAGTTGTATCCCAAATCAGGGGCTCGTTTCTTTAGAGGACAGGGAAATGGTGACCTGAGCTTGCCTCTCTTCACCAAGTCAGCCTCCCAGAGACCAAAACTAATCCATTCAGTCGTCCTCAACTCGTAAAATCTAATCATTCACAAAGGTCATATCAATCAGTGAAATCCGGCGCTTAGCAACGTGTAAACATCCTACATGTGATAGATCTCATGAGTTGACAAAAACTGCCCAAATGAACCTTTAGCCCTTTAACCTAGCTCCAGTTCTGGGATGCAATGGAACAATCTGTGGTTTCCAAACTTTTTTTTTTATCTTGTGACAAAGTGAAGCTAAACATTACATCAATAAGAGCTATTTACCCTTTTAATATTGTTTAAATTGAATTTGAGAGGCCTGAAGTATTTTACAATAAAAAGTCAGTTCTAAAGAGAAAAGTCAGACAGAAGAACATAATTGTTGTAGCAGGAATGTTTTATTTTCTTATTCCAGATCCTGTTTATCATCTTGAAACCCCTCAGATTTATCTTGTGACTCTATGTACAACAGTGGGAACTACATACTGTTTTAATAAAGCAACAGCTGTAGTCTTCAGTCACTTTTACACCGCTTTATTTTTGCCCTTTAACCCTTAAAATAAATGAGCAGAAGCAAACAGTTAAAAATACTTCTCAACGTGCACAGGTTGCAGAAACTCCTCCATTATTTTTCTCCTAAATGTTTAACAGCTCTGTGTTCACATTGATATTTGCCGTCTTTCTCTCAGATTAACTGTAACGGTTTCACTGTGAGCGACCAGAGGGGCCTTCAGGCAGTGGGAGTTGGTCTTTTCCCAAATTTGTGTCTGGTGAATCATGACTGCTGGCCGAACTGCACCGTGATCCTCAACCACGGCAAGTAAGTAGAAAAAAAAATGCCTCTTTAGTTTCTATTTCTACGAATTTTTGTTTGTATTCAGCTTAACTTTAAATTGATTAAAACATTTTTAAAAGAGTGCGTGTGTGTGTGTGTGTGCTGTTGCGTATTGTGTGTGAATGTGTGTTTGTCAGGTTGCATTTGGTGTAAAACTGCTTCCTGTTTGTCTTTCAGTCAATCGGCTGTGAATACTATGTTTCATTCTCAACGGAGGTGCGTTACCTCAACCTAAAGTCTTATTTATTAGAGACTGTGACATACTCAACATATCATTACGCATAACCGTCATCCTCCCTCCCTCTCCATCCATTACAGACAATAAAAGTCTTTGTCAGTAGTGACCTGTAGTCTGCACTGTAGGTTTGACGTGTCTCAGTTTTCACATCAATATGTCAACATGCTATTTGAATGCTCTAACCTTTATTTAAAGTCTGGTATGAGTTTTTTCTCTGCACATTTTCTTCACCTGCTGAAAGCTCCTTTTTTAGCCACAGAAATTTATCTAACTGTTTGTAACTCATGTGCTGCTGGTTTGTCACTTTGTGTGTGTTTGTCCATGTGTTATGTCTGTCCATCATGCCAATGACACAGGTTGCTGTGTAAGAGTGTACTAGAAGCTTCTCTCATTCATAACAACTTTCATTCCTATTAGTTCACCTCTAACTCCATGTAACACCAGGCTAAAACATGGCAAAAACTATATTTCCATGTAAATATTACTTTTCTTAAGCTAAATCCATAATTATTTCATATTTAAGCCTTTAATTACCTTTTTTGCTGTAACGTTTACTACATGTGGATAGTTTTGTCACATATTTTTTAAAGGTACAGTGTGTAGGATTTAGCGGCATCAAGTGGTGTGGTTGCAGATTGCAACCAGCTGAGTACCTCTCCGCTCACTCCTCCCTTTCCAAGCCTGCGGTAACGTAAGCCGCCGAGTGCAAAACCGTGGTAACGCCGTTCGCCTCACTGAGATGCTGGTGGTATCACGGTTTTGCACTCTGCGGCTCACGTTACCACAGTTTCACAAGCGTGTCGGAGAACTACGGTGGCCTTCAGGTAACAAAAAAAATGTGAAAGGTTCTCTCTAGAGCCATTGTTTTTTGTCAGTTCTGCTACCGTAGAAACATGACGGTGCAACATGGCGGACTCCGTGAAGAGGACCAGCTCCCTATGTAGATATGAAGGAATCATCCTAAGCTAACAAAAACACAACGATTCTTAGTTTCAGGTGATTATACACTAATGAAAACATAGTTATGAATATTATATTACATTTCTGCTAATAGATCCCCTGAGATGTTACACACTGTTCCTTAAATGTGGAGCCAAATCAAATTAGGAAATTAACTGAACAATAAATGAATGAAATCTGTCCAGACATGTACAAAAAATTCTGCTGCTTAATGCTTAACACATGAATTCCTTTAGATTTAGAAAAGTGGTACATTCACAAAATGAATGAACTGAATTTTGGCTTAAATGTGAAATAATCTTCATTAACATCCTTCAATCCCTGAATTGGATTGACTGAACTGAAAGCCACACGATGGAACAGAGTTTCACCATCAGTCAAAAACTGTAAATGAAAGACTAAATGAATCAAAGTCTGCTGATATTTAATGATGTTTCTCCTCCTCAGGATCGAGCTGCGCTCTCTGGGTAAGATCGAAGAGGGAGATGAGCTGACAGTCTCATACGTGGACTACTTGAATTTGTCAGAGGAGAGACGAAGGCTGCTGAAAACACAATACTTCTTTGACTGCACGTGTGAGCACTGCAAGAACCACATCAAAGATGACCTGAAGTTGGGAGGAGGGGAGGTGGACGGAGTCAAGGTTTGTGTCTTTGTGTTGATTTTAATGTTGCTTTTCAAGAAGCGAGAGAATGATTTTATAGTGCACAAGGCAGAAAAGGACCAAACCCTCTCACTACATTTAGTACTGACACAGGCGATAAGGACAAATGGGAAACATGAGAAGCAGAGCCGCAGGGACTATTTAAAGCAAAGATAAGCTCCTAAACTGTGCGTAAGGGCGTGCATTCACACGTGTGAGGTAAAGAAAAAGTTCTCAATAACTTCAATAACTTCAAGGAAGTAACCGTCTGTCAATATTTCACCATATGCCAGGGATTATTATCTTATCTATTTTATGTTATCATATAATTTACATTCAACTTTCCATTACAAACTATGCATGAATCACCATAATAAAGTGTAGCAATCCCATGGCCTTAAATGATATGGCCTGACATTATCTTAAACTGTGACACATGAAACACACACTTAGAGTACATGGTATGTGTGGGTCAGAAGTTATTAATAGCATATGTCAGGAACTATCAGTAGGAAAAAGTGTAAGTAGTTTATTACTTTATTTACTCTGAGACATTGACCCAAACTGTTATGATATGCCAGATTTGGCTGTCTGATAATGACCATAATACCTGTAACTATGAATTGTCTTTTAATCATATATGAGAGGAAATCTGGTTTGTTATTAGTAAAATAAACATTCAAGTCTTGGACAGGTCCCCTTCAGCAGGTCGAAGGTCTTCTTAAGATTAAAGATTTGCCAATCTGGTGTCCTTGGCTAGATTTCAGCTGGAGCCCCACCACCAGTCATTGTCTTCATACACTCACACAGAAATTGCTACATAGTTTTATGACTTTGAGATTAAGCTATGCAGATCACACTTAAAAGCAAAACTGTATATCTCAAAATTATGTTTTAAGTTATTCCCCAAACGCCTGAATGGTCTTTCCACCTTTCCCTAATGAATTTATGGTGGCTAACTATTTATTACCCAGAAAATAGGGCCTATTTAATAGGCTACATATGTTGTTGTGGGCCTTTTTGTAATATTTTGAAATAATAGTATATTAGTAAAACAATAGTTATAAATCTTTTTTTTCTTCCCTCATTTGGGGCGCCCCTATGGATGGATGGCGCCCCTAGCATTCGCCTATACCGCCTATGCCTAGGGCCGGCTCTGCTTCGTCTGGACCAAGACAAAGTTAAAGAGGACCTATTACACTTTTGTGCTTTTTCCCTTTCCCTTTATTGTGTTGTATTGTTTTTTTGTGCATGTAAAAGGTCTGCACAACAGGTCCTCTTTAAACTGTGTTGTCTTAAAAAATAAATAGTATGTTCTCTCTAAAAAAAAGTATCTTTCATGGTGTATTTCATTGTCAGTGTGTAAATAGTTGATGAGTTGTGCAACAGTCTTTGATTCTTTCATTAAAATTTGATCTCCTATCTTCATCTCTCAGCCTACAGAGGAGCAGGTGAAAGAGGCTACAGATTATTGCTATCAAATGCTGGAGAAGATGGACAAGGCTCGACTAAATGGAGACTACCACGAGGTATTAAATCACCTACAACACCATATAAAAAATGTCTTCCAGCACTCAATCCTTCCATGTTTTTGTTTTTTTTAAGATTCATTTATGTTTTTTCTCTTCAGGTGGTAAAAGTCTGCAAGGATTGCGTAGCGAAGACGGAACCCGTTTTGGCCGACACTCACATCTACCAGCTGAGGATGTGGAGCACGTTGAGTGAGGTGCAAGCTTACCTGCAGTTCTTCATCGATGCTGCAGACTACTCTCGCAAAATGGTGGACGGATACATGTGAGTACAGAGATTTTGTTTTGATATACATGCACGTCTTTATCCAATAATTAAGAAAAAGTCTCCGGTGTGAAATCATGAAGAAATAAAATATTAAAATGAGTCAAATCTCTTCCCCCTGACAGGAAACTATACCACCCGAACAATGCTGCTCTCGGTATGGCTGCCATGCGAGCAGGAGTGACTCACTGGCAAGCCGGGGAGATAGAGATCGGCCACGGGATGGTCTGCAAGGCCTACGCCATTCTCATGGTCACCCACGGCCCAACACATCCCATCACCAAGGACCTGGAGGTAAACTCCTTATTATCTTAACATCTGATAAGCTTTTCTTAGGTTCTGCTAAAATGTTATCTATTGGCAAAATTTTAGTTGGAGGAACAGGTTACAATCCTTTACTCATGGGCGAACATTTTAAGCGCTGATGTGTCCCCCTGATGTTTCCACAGTCGATGCGTGTGCAGACAGAGATGGAGCTGAGGATGTTCAAGCAGAACGAGTATGTTTACCACAGTATGAGAGAGGCAGCTCTGAAGAACAAGCCGATGTCCATGATGAATGAACCCTCGTCTATGGAGGAGGGAATCAAGAACCTCTTCCACCGGAGGAAGTGATTAAAAAGATCCGAAAAAAAAACCATCCTATTGTTTACTGTTGACAGGTTTCTGAGTGTTGATGTGTGTGAGTCTACACGTTTAGTCACATGATCATTTTCTGTTTCACTCACTTTTGTAGTTAAGCTTTTGATTAAAAAGATGTCACGTCAAACTTGTGCATTTTGTTTTCAATATTCCAAACCCAGTGGAACTACAGAAATTCATCATAATGTTAGAGAGAATAAGTACTATTTCTTATTTTAAATATGCAGTACAAGCACCTGTTGCTTATTATGCCATCAATCCTTCAGCCATGCTCCCTGACATCAGATACATTTTAACCAGGTTTCCACAGGTACACTATAAAATTACAGGTCCAGAACATGTAAATCATTACTAGTATGTAATACGAAGGTAAAGTTTTGAACCCCACTACCCACCCAAAAATGCCCCCAGCTTTTAAAAAATTGTTGCCTGCACATGTAATAAAAGTGATTTTCATTGACAAAATTTGTCTTTTGTTTGAAAGACAATTCACTCTGTTGCACTCCCTTTTCAACATGCCAACCCAGTGGACTATAGGCATCCTGTTGCATATCTGTTTTAATGCACTTTGTCCAGAGAAAATATGGTATGGGTTGTTCCAGTATGTTTGCACAATGTGGGTAGTATTATGGAGGACAATTTAACAAGAAAAAGCAAGTTTGATATTGGAATTATAGGTGATGGAAATTATGAAAAAAATACCTAAAATGTAAAGGGGGGCATAAAATATGTTCTAATTCCATTCAATCGTATCCAATTGGGAATTAAGGTAACTAGAGTGTCAGACAGCTGAAGAACCTATCCTGGGCCCAACCTTTTGAGAAGCCAGAAAACTAGCATTAACTTTCCGTCAGTGTTGGACAGATAACAGCAAACACAACTATGGACTCAAAGCTGAATACTAAAGTTTGTAGCCACTGATTTATATGGCTGTAGCAAGCTGCTGGATTAAGTTAGATCACAAGGATCAGGAGAGGTGCCCTGCTGACCCACATGTAGTTCACTACATTACACTGTTCTCTGCAGCAAGTCAGACTCCCCCTGCTGTCCTTTGGGTGTCCCTGCTCTCTGATTCATTACAGGACAACTCTCCAGCACACAGCTACAACTGCATTCCTCAATTTCTTCCATTTTCTTGCTTTCCACATTCTTAATCCTAATGTTTATGCCCTCATGACTAGACTGGCAGACTCCCTTTTTTTACCATAAATAATGAGATTTAAGTCATGAGTTTTAAATGCCACGTTACTCTATATTCTTGTTGTTAGTCATTAACTGTGTGACTCATTGTGGTTGCTGCCATCTGCAATTTTGTCAGCTTTTGTACACTTCCAACAAAAGTTGATTTAGCCCCTTTAAGCACTTGTCCATTACGTAATCAGTTCAGTCAAACAAGTTCAGCCATTTCAAGTTTAAACACACAAAACTCAACCGTCACATTGATTCTGAGCATTTTCTGGCTCTCATGTTCCAGTAAGCTTTTAGCAATTGAAAAAAAAAAAAAAAAAAAAAAAATCGCTGCCTGCATTTAGTTTCACATTCAGTGTCATTCTAGGCCAAAGAAACCAAGATAGCTGTGCCTTTTTTTTTTTACTCTTTATTATCCCAAGTGCAGACATTTACATGCGTTTGCTCGTCCTCTTGTACACAATGCTGCCAAGAGTCATAGTCTGTGAAAAAAAAAAAAAGCCACATTAGAAACTTGTTTGAGTCATGCAACATATTGCAGAAATTAGTAATTGTGTCTACTACTCACATTGACAATTGTGTTCCCATCTACCAGTTCCGTGACAGACTCGATTCCCTTCAGGCAGACCTTCAGCTTGCCGCCATCACACTGAACCACCGCCTTAAAGAAGCACAATACAAGAATTTCAGTCTGGGGCGGTTAAGCAATTATCAACCGATGTGGACACGAATTTGATCACATCAGTGTGCCATTTTATTGCATTACTGATTAGCTATGCACTTTATCTGTGTTGAATCCTACTGGCTTACCTTGACCTTCTCCCCAGTGACTGTCTCCAGCTCTGCCTCCTGTCCAATGGTGAAGATGTTGACGAGGACCTTTGAGCCGGTGGTCACCGTCACCTTAAAGTTGTCACCAGTCTGCTCAATCTCAGAGATGCTCTTGATGTCTTTGCCTTTCTGGATGAGTTCATCGGGGAGACCTTAAGACAAAAAAGCAACTGTTTAAGAAGCCACCTAAGAAGTGTTGCATTTCACTGGCTGACCTTTAAGTCAGTTGCAATTTAACACCATTGGATAACATTACTACACACATCAGCAAAAACTTCTCATGTTCCAACTTTTTTTTTTTTTTTTTTTTTTGTAAAACAGCGCAGTTATACAAGCATTTCAAAATCACAGTGCAAACATTTAGCTACTGGTCAAAAAACATCATGAAAGAAGGTTGAACTCTTACCAATGGCCTTCATGAAAGGCTCAAAGTTCTCCTGAGACTCCAGCTGGTATTTTCCAGAGAAAGACATGGCGACAGACAGTAAGGGCTGGAGTGAGAAGTGGTTAGCGTCCTGATTTATACTCTCAAACGCTCAACGCTGCAATCATTAACCACAGGTGTCACAAATTAAAGTAACTCCAGCCCACTTCAAGATCCAGAGATAAAAGAGGTACAGAGCGACTAGACTGGAGTTAGGTAACCCTAAATGCAGAGGAGGAAATAGTACAAGTGAAATAGTCAAAATGGCTGTTATGATCTCATTCGAAGTCACACTAACATCTGATGACATTGCATGAATCGTACCCCAAAAACTGCTGACTGGACACACTGTTCAGTTTGCTGCTTTCTCTCTTCCTTCATCTTCTTTCTGTTCCTTTTTTTCATCCCTGTTTTTCTCCCTTTTGTCTTTCCTTTAGCCAATTCTTTCCTTCTGTCCTTTTGTTCTGCATGACTTTTTACACAGTTTTTTTTTCACCTCTCAGAGTTTTACAGAAGCTGCAGTTTTAGGGAAACTGTTTTTCTCTGAGAGCTGAATGTCATTGGTAAAATCTAAGTTTGCCTGCAAGCAATCGGGGCATATCAGGGGAAAACATTTGCTCCCTGTTTGTCTGAAACGAGGAAAACAAAGATAAAGAGACATTTTAAATTAAAAGATAGATAGGTAGTTTCCCACCACAGTTTCAAATTCACAGTACTCTTGTCCTAATATACATATTTAAAATGCATCAATATTATTGTGTAATATATTATATATTTTGCAGCTGGTAAAAAACCCTGCTGCAGTTCATTCATACTGACTTCCAGAATGTGAACTGTACATTTCATTACAAAGGTACTTTACTCAGGTGACCATGTCACTATTCAAGATAAGATATCTGAAAATAAAGAGCTCTCACAGTCGCAAACTAAGATACGACAAAATGATTCAATCAAGCATAACGTCAATAATCTGTCATCAGTGTTTCAGAGTGAACCCTTTAGTTTGCTGTGTTCGATTTGTTTGGTGTTCACCTCAACAAGAGCTGATGGTTAAACCACAAAGTTAACAAAAAAATGGATCAAAGGTGACTACCGTACGAGATAACCGCGATAACTGTTGCAACAGTGATATTGTGTCACTGGAGTTGCCACGACGATAACACACACATCATCATCATCATCATGTGAGGATCCTTTTGGGTTGTTGCAGGATTATGCAAAGCTGAACATCTGAAGAGATAAAGACGGCTTTGGGCTTTGTACGTTTGGTGATAGTAGAATATAGTGTAACACCGAAGCCTGATAAGATTTATGCTGACTGGTTCTTTACTGTATAGAGAAAAAGGTTTGAAACTGTCTGCACTGTAGTTTCAGTCAGATGGCTCTTAAATAAAAGACAACATTTTACACTCTCTCAAATCTTTATTTCAACATGCAGATATCTGGATGACCACTGTCAATATTCATCCCTATTTTCATACATAAAAATATATCGACAGAGGCACTCTACAGAAGAAGAGCAATGACAGACATAGAAATACGACTATATGAACTACAACTACAAATCCCATGTCCTCGGTGTCGGGAGCAGCAGCTCATTGGTGAACTCGATGAGGAGAACTGTGGCCAGCCAGATGCAGGAGCCTGAGGATGATGTCACCGGGGTCGCTGCCTTCGAACTGGCTGCTCTGGTCGTCTCCTTCGTCCTCGATGAGGCAGGATTGGTCTGCGGTGCAGCTTTCTGTAAAAAAAACAAAAACAATAAAGGAGGAGTTATCACTAAGAACTTGGCTGTCTCTTATTGCAACCGTACACTTTACAATATGTTGTTATCAGGTGTTGTTACACGGGACCATGAACCTTTTCAGAAGAGGAGGGCAAGAAAAGTTCACAATCACGTAGAAGACGTAGCAGAACTCAAATCCAAAGACACAGTATGTGGCTTATTTAATTGCACTTTCACTGATTTGATCCATTTAGAAAAATACTTGAAAATCACATAAATCAATCCCATATGCAGTGATGGAAAATAACTAAGTATATTTACTCAAGTACAGTACTTAAAATTCTAGGTTTATTTTATGCTACTTTATACTTTTACTCCACCACATTTGAGAAGGAAATATTGTACTTTTACTCCACTTCATTTATTTGACAGCAAGAGTTGCTGTTGCTTTACTTTTCTGTTTGCTGATGCTTCGTATTTTATACCTGTCTTATTCTATTTAGCTTTTTATTTTCTATTCTCTTGTTTTTTTAAATTGTATTTAAATGTCCTTTTATAATGTGTTTCTTTTGCTAAGTGCTAAGTGTAAAGCGCTTTGAATTACCTTGTTGCTGAAATGTGCTGTATAAATAAACTTGCCTCGCCTTGACTTACAGATTCAGATTTTAAATACCTATAACAATTATATAAAATAAAATGCTTTGATATGCAGTCTATTAAACCACCCAATAGTAAATGAAATAACTAGAATCAGCTCCATTTCAGTCAACTACAACATTAAACTGCTGTTTACATATTAATACAATGCAGTAACTACGATCTAATTGTATATTATATAACAGTAGATCTCTGACAGACATTTTGCCTGTGTAGTTTTGGTAAAGTTTTGATTGCAAGTGCGAGTGCTACTTTTACTAAAGGGTCTGAATATTTCTTCCACCGCTGCCTGAATGTACTTCGGGACATCCTGACCTGCATCACAGCAGAGTCCTGAAGCAGCGCAGCGTCCTCCCTCAGATCCACAGGGTCTCCCTCCGGCCTGGCAGGGGGTGAGCAGGTAGTTCTCCTCCACACAGTGAGCTGTTTCCGGGGAGCCCAGCAGGCAGCCGAGGCCCTCCCCGCAGCAGATACCGGGGCCGAAGCAGCGGCCCCTGTCTCCGGGGCCACACGGCATGCACTGGTGGAGCAAACGATTATTATTAGAATTTATATCAAAGCAATTTAGCACCTTGTAGAGTATATTTATCATTTGCTAATGTGTCTATTAAGCTCTCTATTTTACTCCTTTTTCCTGTTTGACCATGAGAGTTTCAGTCCAAACTCAGCTCCTTTATGTAATAATCAAATAAAAATGTTCTAGGAGGTATTTTGACATGTAACCAACAACTGTTTATTTAATGACATTTTAATGGTGTTATGTCTATAGATGCTTTTCAACATTAAATGAATGTCTGTCCATCCTGGAAGAGGGATCCCTCCTCTGTTGTTTTTCTTGAGGTTTCTTATTTTTTTTTGTCCTTGTTAAAGTTTTTTTTATTATCTGTTACTGATCCAAATCAGAGATAAGGATAGAGGGTGTCACATGCTGTTCAGATAGTAAAACCCTTTGTGACGTGTGATTGTGGGCCATATAAATGAAATTGATTTCCTCTCTGAATCTAGCAGACATTTGTCAGTTTACTGCGTCTAAGATTATGACTTCATAAAGGAGATTTAAGGTAAAATATTGGTAAAAGCAGCTCACCTTTCGCAGCGGTGCATCCATGATGGACCTCTTCCCTCCGATAGGACAGTTAGAGATGTAACACGCTGAACATACAGTCAGGACAAAAAGTAGGCACACGGACACAGCAGCTCCAGTCATTTCTGCTGAGAGAGTGAAAGAAAGATGTTAGTTAATACTCAAGATAGACAGATATCCACAAACCTGCAGAAACAGAACTCACTTGGTGTTTAACCTCTTGATCAACAGTAGATTTGAAGTGTTGGTTCCAGATGCTCCCTGATGCTTCTTCTGATCTTGGTTACCTCTGACATGTCTTATATACCTCCAGAGCTTCTCCTGAGAGTGACACAGAAACCTAAAAGCCACTTAGAGATCCTTAATGAGCCCGTTTTAGCTACTATCACCTCCGGAAATGAAGCTGACCACCGCGCAGGCCGGGTCAAAAGGGCCCGGCAGTTCTGTGGCCTGGTTGGCTTCTTGCTATTGAGAGTCATTACGGAAGGGCTCGTGGTGCGTGACCGTGCATGTTAGACAGGACAGGGAAGTCAGAGAGGTCAGGAAGTGCATGGAGAGATGGAATAATTCAGAGCATGAGTGGACACAAGTGTAGTACAACTTTTATTCTAAAAAAGGAGGTACAGTACATTATAAGGATTCTTCTTTATTTTCCAGGACAGATGAAAAAAGCTGGTTTTAAAGGTCAGGAGAAAAAGTTGAACCTCGGCCTGCTGCGCCGCCATGTTGGTCCGGAAGTGCTGAGTTTTTTGTCAACTGGATGTTTACAAACAAACACGGTGACGAAAAGCACACACACAAACACACACATAAACACACACACACACTCACACACACACACACACACACACACACACACACACACACCTACAAATATTCCTTTCTATTAATAAAGTCTTTAATTCCTCCCAGGAGTTGACGCACACATCGTCCAGGTCTGAGGTTAATTGGTCTCATGAGCTAATTAACGTGGCTAATGATCAGCCACAACCCGTAAAAGACAGTTTCACCGTTTCAATGATATGAGCTCAATTACTACTAACTGCCACCTCATCTCAATTAAAAATAAAAGTGAAAACATCGTCTTTGTTCGCCAACTTCTGCGGCAAAAAGGAGAATTGAGACGTGGGCTGACAGTTTATTTAGATTTCACACCCACAAATAGATATTAAAACATAACTGTAACAAAACAAATAGGACAAGTTGTTGTCATTAAGTGTCACTCAGACAATGGGCCACTCTTGCCTCCTAGTGGCTGTGTTGACACATTTAACCTATTCATGTATTAATTTGTACATATAGATATATTTTTATGTACATACTGTACATAATCATCCAGTATATCTAGTCAATATTTATTTCTTTGGACTATTTGTATTGTTTACAACTTCCATTTTATTGTTGGTCATTGGTTCTTTTTATATATATTTATATAATATTTATAAATTCACCTATTTTTTCACTTCTTGTGTACATAACAGTCCTGTCTATTCCTCACCTTTGTTTGTCCAGCTTTGTTGTCCTTGTTTTTAGCTGTTATTTCTATATTTTTGTAAGTATATTGAGAGAGATGCATATAAAACAGAGTCCTTGTATGTATGTACTTGGCAAATAAAACTGATTCTGATACTGATTTTTCATTGTCTGTTGCTGATTTCACCTGAAAAACTGAACAGTAAAAGTTGCACGTAGTGTTCTCTGCTGGGTTGCATTATATTATGCAAGTGTTGCATAAATGCATTATAAGCCCCTGTATGATAAAACACTATGCACCTAACAGACTAACTATAAGCTTGAATCTAAAATACATGAAATACATTTAGTGTTTAAAATCTCTTCATATTCCTTCTAAAAACATAAAAGATTTTATTCATTTTCACATGTGAAATCTTAAAATGCATTTCTTTGGGCTGAAGAGCTGGTTTTAACGGACTAAGATCCTCTTCCATCACTGCAAGCGCCTCACAGCTGTTAAACATTCAAACTGCATTGTTTTCTTGTGCAACATCGTATCTCGCCATTCCTCCAAAAGCTGTGCAAATCCCTATTTCATAGAGAAATGGAGATGTCTATCTAGTGTTTCCTTATTTTTCTGCAGGAAGGCACTAGGCTTGTTGACTTCCTCTCCCCTCCCTTCCTTCCTTCTCTCCGAAGGTACTCATCTGAAAAATGAGAACAAAGTGATTGTTCCTGTTCTCTTTCTTAAGTCACTTCAAATGCTATCCGTGGACGGGCGGCTCATTGTCAGGAGAGTTGCAGTGCGAGCAGGAGAGGGAGAGAAACGCAGGTACAGGTACACCAGCAGCAAGCTGCAGCAGCAGCCAACAGCATCAACAGCAGAAAACACACTCAACTGGTAAGTTACACTCACAGACACACACACACACACTGACTTCGCTGCAGCCTCACACAAACACACACTTACATGGCACTGGCTGGCATACAGTATGAGGAGGGGCTTCGTTTTTAATGGATTGTTTGGAATGCATGGCGTGGCGAAGTATAGCCTCTGCACAGAGAAACTTAAGAGGGAGAGGTGAAGAGGATAAAAGAACAGGATCAGGGTTTGAAGCTGGCTGAAAGGGAAACATTGAACATTTCAGCATGCATCTTAAATAGTTGAAAAATATTTGGAAGATGCAGAATAACATTCTTCTTGCATTCTGCATGTGGTTTATGTTTTTGATAAATAACTAATTTGCATTGTGTCCCTGTAATGTGTATTTCCATTCTTTATTGATATGGAGCGATATTCCCTGTTTTTAGAGTGTGTGTTGCACTGATTTAAGCTTTTAAAGTATGTTTTTGACGAAACAAAATGACACTGTGAATTATATAAATGTGAATTTATCTATAATCTCTGCACTGATCTTAATCTCATGATCTTCCTGAACTCTGTCACTTGTTGTCATCATCTTTTCAACATGATTCAATCATATTATGCTGTCTGCATGTATGTGAATCTGGATGCATCTGTCAAGAACTGAAATAGTTGATTAATTGATCATTCAGTCGACAGAACTTTACTTTAATTCTGGTAATAGATTAGTTGTTTAAGACATTTTCAAATACCTAAATATTCCGTATTTCAGCCATTAAATTATGAGAATCTGCTGCTTTTCTTTAATTTGATGTGATTGTTCACTGAATATCTTCAGGTTTTGGTCAGACAAAACAAGACAAGATGTCTCCTTGGATTTAAAAACAATTGTTACAAGCATTTTCCTGTCATTTTCTGACCAAACAATGAAACAATTATTTTAGAAAATGACCTGCAAATTAATCAACAATGACAATAATCTTCAGTTGCAGCCCTACACATGGTAATATGTGTATTTTGTGTGTATTCTTATATAGGGTAATAAGAGTTATAAGAGTTGCTGCATCTGCAGCCAACATTGATATAACATGTAGCAGAACATAGAGTTGAAGTAGCGGTCATGCTACATTGATATGCATCACAGCAGTTTCTCATCGATAAGCACTGAGCTATTTACAGGAATAGAATAGATACGTACAACATTGCTAAGTACATTTTAGATGTCATGCAGAAGTAAGACAGTTCCCCTCTGGGTATCATCATCTTTTCTCCCATGACCATTATCTGTACACTAAAGTATGCACATAGAAACTACAGTGGAGATGTTATTTATAGCTATATGACACCTTAACATGTCACAGTTTTAAACTTATCAGTTATTTAGTCGACCTCAGACTTTAGACTGCTCACAGAGATACAGATTGAAACATCACGTAGCATTATCAGCGGAGGAAAAAAAGAGAAGTTCTTCCTGGCTATCGTTGCAACAAAAAGATGAACAGAGCAGAGAAAAAAAGACATGGAGAAGCGAAAAGTGTGCGGTAGGTAGAGGTGAACTTTTCACAGATAACTTCCTCCTTTTGGGAGAGGAGGAGATCTGTGAGAAAGAAAGAAGTGAAAGGTTTCAGGTTGAACACTGAAAAGGTGTGGGTGTCGACACAAGACGGTACTGTATGTGTGCCCGGTTACTTTCCTTCCACAGAAACCTTCGGCTTCATATCATGAATAGAAACCACATACAGAGTCATTGGATATACTTTTGTTCTATAAATGATGTGTCTGTTTTCAGGGCTGCCAGTATAAGTACAGGAAAGCAGAGGTGGACAGTAACTGAGTACATTTACTCAAGTATTGTACAAGTATAATTTGAGGCACTTGTACTTTACTGATATCTATTTTATGATACTTTACTCTTCTACTCTAAATATTGTACTTTTTCCTCCACAGCATTTATTTGACAGCTATAGTTACTAGTTACTTCTCTAGAGGGGCCTCTTGTCAAATAGCCCAACAGGCAACAACAGCTGTCAGTGTGTCAGTATGCTGACTTGACTATGACTTGCCCCAAACTGCATGTGATTATCATAAAGTGGGCATGTCTGTAAAGGGGAGACTCGTGGGTACCCATATAACCCCTTTTCATTCAAATATCTTGAGGTCAGAGGTCAAGGGACCCATTTGAAAATGTCCATAACAGTTTTTCCTCACCAAAATTTAGCTTAAGTTTGGAGTGTTATTTAGCCTCCTTTGAGACAAGCTATAACTTGGTTGGTACCAATGGATTCTCGCGTTAACTTTGACAGCCCTGATCTGAATACTTCCTCCACCACTGTAACCAATTCTTTTACTCTTTCTAATGCAGACAGAAGATGGAAACAGACGGAGGGAATTTCTCACCAGCAAGAAGTCCTGCTCTCAGAGATAAGCTAAGACAAGCACCTCAGCACAGTTTCTACCTAAGCCCACCTCCGCTCTACATTAAGCCCCCCAAATTCTCCCCTCGCAGTTACCCCAGCACATCACCCAGCAGAGACACCTACAGTGCGTTCAGCGCCCCTGCCTTCTTTCCCATGCTTGGTTCCCATGCTTATACCCAAAAGGAAGGATCCCAAAAACGCAAAAGAACTCCTTTCAAAATGGACGCCCAACGAGGTGAATCTCCTGACAGAGGAGCAGAGGAGGCAGACGAAAGCAGCAGTAAGAAGACGGTGCACCTCTCCCACGTCCCCTTCTCCCTCCCACCTCGCCCCATTCATTCCCCATCTCCTAAGCTCATCCCTGGTATGATCGAGCTAAACAGACTGCAGCTTCATCACAGATCGCCAGGTGTTATTCTACCTGTGCAGGTGAAACAGGAGCCTCTCAGTCCTTCCCCTGTTTGGCCTCCCTCTCCTCTCCTCCTCCACTCTCCCTACTTCCCACCTCTCCACCACAGCCTCCTTCCATACCCCTTCTTCATGCCCGGTCCTGTCATGCACCTTTCCCCTGGTTCTTTCTACCCAAGAGAGGACCTCCGCCCCGGGCATCGCGGCCGTGACGGACCTCCTCGCGTAGGGACGACCAGTGCTGAAAAGCTCGGTCTCAACGTCCACGTGGATGACAGTTACTATGTAGATGTCGGTGGAGACCAGAAGAGATGGAAGTGTCGTATGTGTGAGAAGTCCTACACGTCAAAGTACAACCTGGTCACGCACATCCTGGGGCACAACGGCATCAAGCCACACGGGTGCCACCTGTGTGGGAAGCTGTTCAAGCAGCTGAGCCACCTGCACACACACCTGCTCACCCACCAGGGCATGAGGCCCCACAAGTGCCAGGTGTGCCACAAGGCCTTCACTCAGACCAGCCACCTGAAGAGACACATGATGCAGCACAGCGACGTGAAGCCATACAGGTAGATGTTTAATAGCAGGGGCTTTTTTATTTTCAACTATCCTCTTTTTATCCTAATCTATCACACACTCTCTCCGCCCCTCCAGCTGCAGTGTGTGCGGCAGAGGTTTTGCTTACCCCAGTGAGCTTCGTGCCCATGAGCTGAAGCATGAGAAAGGACAGGAGAACGTATGTGTGGAGTGTGGTCTGGATTTCCCCACGCTGGCCCAGCTGAAGAGGCACCTGACCGCCCATCGTGGCCCCACCCTGTACAGGTGAGCACAAAACTGGTTCTTCCCTTTGCTGAAATATCTTAATGATTGTATTGGTAAAGCAATAGTTGGACATTTTGGGAAATACCGTAATTTGTATTTATGGAAGGATTACTGAGCGGGCCCTCTGGGCACAAGTAACAGGTGAGGGGGCCCCTGAAGTTTGAAGTTACTGCTAACATTTGTAAGTCATACATAGATGCAAAATGACCAATAAGAGATGGAAAACTACCACAGAGATGCAAACTGTCCACAATTAGACACAAAACAACCACAAAGAGACACAAAACGTCTACAAAGAGATGCAAAACAACCAAAAAGAGAGAGAATACGACCACAAAGGGACGCAAAACATCTACAAAGCAAAGTGAAACGGCCAAAAAGACACGCAAAACAACTACAAAGAGATGCAAAACAACCAAAAAGAGATAGAATATGACCACCAAGAGATGCAAAACATCTAAGAGATGTACAACAACCACAAAGAGACGTAAAACAACTACAAAAGAAGCAAAACAACCAAAAGGAGATGCAAAACAGCTACAAAGCGAAGCAAAACGACGAAAAAGAGATGCAAAATATCTACAAAGAGATGCAAAACAACCACAAAGAGACGTAAACAACTACAAAGATACGCAAAACGTTCACAAAATGAAGCAAAACGACCAAAAAGATGGAAAACGACTACAAAGAGATCCAAAACAACCACAAAGAGATGCAAAACATCTATTAAAGAGATACAAAACATCTATTAAAGAGATGCAAAACAACCAAAGAGAGACACAAACAGCTACAAAGAGACGCAAAACATCTACAAAGCGAAGCAAAACGACAACAAAGAGATGCATAACAACTACAGAGAAACACGAAAAGACCATGAGGAGATGCAAAACATCTACAAAGAGATGCAAAATTATGAAAAAGATGTCTCTTTTAATGGCTCTTGAGGGGTGGGGGCCATTTACATGTCTGTGCTTATGGGCCCATTGTCTCATAATTAGAGAGTTAGATGAGATTGATACCACTCATGTCTGTACACTACATAGGAAGCTACAGCTAGCAGCTAGTTAGCTTAGCTTAACATCTAGAGAGTGGTATCAATCTTCTCATCTAATTCCTGGTAAGAAAGCGAACACATTTCCCGAAATGTTGAACTACTGCTTTAACATTTCAGTTCTCTATTTGTCTCAGTAAAGAGGTTAACAGTATGCATGTTGTTCCTGCAGGTGTACAGAGTGCCAGAAGACTTTCCAGTACCCGAGCCAGCTTCAGAACCACATGATGAAACACAAAGACATCAGGCCGTACATCTGCAGCGAGTGTGGGATGGAGTTCATCCAGTCACACCACCTGAAACAGCACACGCTCACTCACAAAGTAGGTTTAATTAGGAGGACAAAGAGAAAAGACGATTGGGATTGGAAGCAAAAGCATGGATTTTTGGCATCAAACAGAGTTATCAATTTTGCTGTCAAATCAAGACATTTCCATTATTCCTTGTGCACATTTTGGATAGTGATGCGATGGATCAAATAGTTTGGACACTAGCCTAACAGGTTGTTTTGGCAGCTGTCTCAAGGCAATTTCCCCTTTAATTCTGGCTCCTGAAGCTATTTTTAACCCATTAACATCCAGTTTTCATCTTTTATTTTCCCTTTAGAAGAGTTAGAAAAACCTGATTCCACACAGTTTGACAGCATTAAGCCTATAAATAAATATTCTGTATGAGCTTGTCCGAAGTCTTCATAGAAGTCGTATGATGTTTACACTGAGTTAGATGTTGAAACTTTGAGATTTTTGATGTCTTGGCATCATTTTATACACATTTCTCCTAAAAAGACAAATCTGGTATCTTTGCAAACTTAATAAAATATATTATATATATATATTAATAAAAAATAAAATAAATATGTTAAAATAAAGATCAGTTAAACTAACCTAACATTTAAGCAGCAGACAGACTCATCTTTTGACCACATTTCTCACACCGCTACTTCCACATTCTCTCGTTCTTCAGGGGGTGAAGGAGCACAAGTGTCGCATCTGTGGTCGTGAGTTCACGCTGTTGGCCAACATGAAGCGCCACGTCCTCATCCACACCAACATACGGGCCTACCAGTGCCACATGTGCTTCAAGAGTTTTGTCCAAAAACAGACTCTCAAGGCTCACATGATCGTCCACTCGGACATCAAGCCCTATAAATGCAAGGTTAGTCAAATTCAACATGTCAGATGGGGCTCTTTGCGTTGCGTTTTGGCCTTCAATTCCTCTTTCGCTTACCGAGGAAAGGAATAGTTAGCACACATAGTTAGCTTAGCATAGAGACTGGAAACAAGGTGAAACAGCTAGCTCTGTCCAAACGTAACAAAATACACTTACCAGCACCTCTAAAGCTCACAAATTAACCAGTGGGCAACATCCAGGTCTGAAAAGTGAAGCCAGCAATGTGGAAGTGCCGTAAACCTGCATTCTTTCTAATAGCCGGCAGGGGGCGACTCCTCTGGTTGCAAAAAGAAGTCTGATTGTATAGAAGTCTATGAGAAAATGAGCCTACTTCTCACTTGATTTATTACCTCAGTAAACATTGTAAACATGAGTTTATGGTCTCAATCGCTACTTTCAAGTCTTCTTCAATACAGCATGATGTAAATTTAGTAAAATATGGTCCCATTTAGAGTCAAATAGACCATAAAGCAGGGGATGCTTTAGGGCGGGGCTACCTTGTGATTGACAGGACGCTACCACTGCGTTGTCCAGTCTGGTAGTTGGCCGTGCTTTTGTCTTAGAACTTTAACTCTTTCACAGTTTGATTTCAGTTTGTGAAAGTTAATGTTAACATTTTGGTTGCCTAAAAATGTCTAATTCAGCGTTTGGTTGTTGCTCCACCCTCTGGTTGCAAAAAGCCAAGATTGCGACGGCCAAAATGCCGAATTCGAGGCTTCAAAACGGCAGTCTACAAACCAATGGATGACTGGATGAATGGATCTTCTGATCTCACTCTCGGCAAGAATAAGCGCATTTTGCAAAATGTCAAACTATTCCTTCAATATTCAACCCTGTTTGGATAAAGGCATCAAGCCTCCAGGTGTTACCGTTATTGTAAACTAAATGAACCAGTGTGTATTTATTGACAATCACAGCCAAATACCAAACCTGTAATATTTAGGTGCTATTAAAGGATTTCCTCACTTTTCTGGAGAGTCTGTTTTGACCTTGGTGCGTGGTGGGAGAACTGAGACGATGACCAGATAGCAGAGAGGCTTTTGGCAGTAGGAGCCTCCTTGTCCATAGGAAGGATATCGCCGCACAAACTGCCTCTCTAACAATGGCCCCCCAGCCTCCCCGGAGAACAAGGCCCTCAAATAGATTTCATCTCGCTTTCTCTGCTGCTGGAGGGAGCTTCCTGTTTTCTCACGGTCCTCTTGGACAGTTTACAGTCCCTCTCTCCTCCTGAAGGAAAGGACCACCCTAATAAAAAAGAATGCAGAGGAAGGACAGCGCAGGAGTTGCCCTCCCTGTTCTCCTCCCGGCCCTGTCTCCATGTTGCTTCCTCTCTCTTTCTGTTTGTCTTGCATGTGTGTCGGGGAGCGAGAGACAGAGAGAGAGAGAGAGGGGGGGGGGAAGACAAAGAGGAAAGGAGGAAAACAAGGATAGGAGGAGGGAGAAAGGGTGTGTGTCTATGTATATCTGAATGTCTGAACATTCATTCATGATTACGTGTTGCTCAGTTTGTCATCTAACAAAGGAGATTTGGCAGAGGAAGAAAAATCATAGGTGGATGGTGTTGGCCTATTGTTGTTATATCCTCAAATAGTGTTTACAACAGTTAGTAGTGGAAAGTAATCAAGTATGTGACTGCAAGCTATTTTGAGCTGCTTGTAGGCTACTTTACTTGAGTATTACCTATACTTTTTACGTCTACCTGCATTTCTGAGGGAAAAACTGTACTTTTTACTCACTCAGCTACATATATCTGCCAGCCATTTATTTTGCAGATAGAGATTTGACATACAAAACATTTAATCAGCCTCAATACGATGATTTCTCATTGACTAAACTGCTAATGTATAAATTAGTTTTAATTAGCCCGACCTCAGCCAATTAATAAAACGTAATAATTTTACACTTTGAATGAGGGCATTTTCGAAAATGAGCACTTTTACTTTCCATACTAAAGTAGATTTTACCGATAATACATCTGTACTTTTACTTATGTAAAAGTTCGACTGGGAAATATGTTTAATCCCTTTCTGGTTGGGAGTTAGCTGAAAAGATACCACTCTCACTGATTAGCTTATAGCTTAGCATAAAGACTGGAATCAGGGGGAAACTGCTAGCAGCAGCAGAGACTACAGGAAGTTGTTGTGCGCAGCTGAGTTGCAAGGAATTTTTAGCCATGTAAAAATGAGTATATTTCTTATTTGGCTCACGACAACTTACCTGGCCGTACTCTTCTCTCCCTGTGTCTTTCAGCTTTGTGGGAAGGAGTTCAACAGGATGCACAACCTAATGGGTCACATGCATCTGCACTCAGACAGCAAACCCTTCAAATGCCTTTACTGCCCGAGCAAGTTCACTCTGAAGGGAAACCTCACCAGACACATGAAGGTCAAACACGGCGTCATGGACAGAGGGCTGGATGAAAGATGTAAGCATGCGCTGACTGTAGATGGTATATTCATCGTTTGTTGTAGAAGTGGCTCGATGTAATTATTTATTTCTCTGCCTTCAGTGTTTAGGCAAAGAGGGCGATACTGCCTGTCCACTCCCATGGGGCTCCTCACCCGCTTCAGCCAAGAGGAGCCGTTTGACCTTTCTCAGAAGCCCCCGGGCCTGCCCAGCCTCCGCCTCTCCCAGTCTGATGGCGAGAGCGTCCCTGGAAGCTCGTGTCAGGAGGAGGACGAGGAGAGTTTGTACAGAAGGAGCCAGTACAGCCCTGAGGTGGACCAGCATGAGCCGGCAGGCGAGGACCAGTACATCCCTGAGCTGGAGGAGAGAGAGCAGGGATCTCCAGCTGAACCAAGGCCAGGGGAGAAGCAGAAAGAAATGTATCAGCATAGTTTAGATGAACAGAGGGGGTCAGCAGCAGAAGTAGATCCCAGAGGTGACCAGGTGCACCTCTCACAGTCAGAAGAGACGTCCGAGATGGCCTATGAGTCTGATTTAGACCACGAGACAGGCAGTAGACAGTCGTATGATTATGACTCTGATTCAGAACTAGAAGATCATCACCAAGAGCTAGACGAGGCAGAGCAAAGCAAACAGCAGATTGATGGCTTTTGTGATGCAGCCATCGATGTAGCAGAGAGGAAAGCGAGCAGATCAGAGACAGGGGAAATAGTGCATCGCTTGTGCACAAGTGAATTCATGGGAGGAAGTCCACGGGATGAAGAAGAAGACAAAGAAAGAGAAGAAGAAGATGCAGGTTTTTAGGGACGGTTGATGTTTTTTTTGACAGTCAAGTGTAAGGAAAGTGTGTAAGTCTCTAAATGAAACTGATTATGGAGGATGTGTATCTTAGCGCCAAAAAAAAAAACAGATGAACATGTCGTGTTTATTAACAGAGCAAAAAATAACAATACAGTAACTGAAATACAAAGCTGTGAAGCATAATGCATGTACAGAACATATCATACACTGATTATTAGTCACTGACAGATGGTTAATGAGCATTTAGGAGTGAAAAAGTATGATCAGGGAGGTTGTTTTTCGTTATGTGAATAAAGTGCAAAAATATTTCTGTTTGTTTTTTTACAAATAATTTTGCGATATTGTCTCAAATATGCAATTTTGCTTTAACTTTGTCTTTTAAATGATTAAATCTATTATAATAAAATCAAAAATGTGTTATTTCTCAAACCATTGTGCTTGTGTTGGGGTTTGTTCCTTTTGTTACTGTTGATACAGATATGACAAAGCTTGAGATTCTCAAATGTGTCTTTATGAATAAACTGTGATTTGTTTTTTATGTCTAATGTTTAGATTTGTTTATGCCTTTGTTAGTTCAGTTTTGTGGGGATGTTTTTATTGTATGGCAGTGTAATGATGGTCATCTGAATGTGATTCTGCTAAATGAATACAAAAATAAAAGCTTGGACGCATGAACCTGTTAAATGAACTTTGCTATTTGTGTTTTCATGAACAGCCCTATGACCGTTTTTAAAGAATATAAACCCAGATATAAAATCTCATCCTCTCTGTCTGACACGTACGTTACCGAGCCAGAAATGATCGCTGTGAGTTTCAAAAAGCTTGCTGCCTTTTCTCCTCCTGCTTCTCTTTCAAAGCAGAGGAAGAGGAAGAGAAAACACCTCTCCCCTTCTCTCTTTTAGGTTGCGATCAAACAGCAGTGACGGACACAGTGGGTGTCCCAGACAAAGGCTTCATGTGTCTGTATGACTCAGAATAAAGCATTGTTTCTGCTCATTGCAGAAGCCTCACTGAAAACAGAAATACATCCTGGAATGAAAGCGCTTTTTATTACAAAGTAGAAGAAGATACATTATCATACAGTGCATCATGTGGGATATCTCATAATATAAAGTAATTTAGCAACAGGTCATTTATTTTCTGTGTTTTAATATAACATGGAGCTTGCTAGGCTGTAGCATCACATTATACCTCTCTCTGTTGTGCCAGTTCAGGTAAACACCGAGTCATTTCTTATCAGATGAAATGCAGAACAGCAGCTTCTCTATTTCTACTAGTCACGACCACCGTGTCCTAAAGGGCGAAACTGCAAACAGTTTGAGGAAGTTCTCACATCCTCCTCTCCTTTCCTTTCCTCACCTACACGGTTCAATCCCAACCACTGGCTCGGAGAGGAACCCACAGAGAGTTTGTTATCACCGTCTCCTCTCTAGAACCAGCTCCTCTCAGCAGCATCGAATCTCTGAGGAACAACGTATATAACTGACCACACCTCATGAAAGATGATGTTTCATAAGGTAATTCTATCACTCCTGTGTCTTTTTAATGAACTGAAACTTTAGAGATCATGAGAATGCGATGATCACCCAGACACACAGGAGAACAGACTGTTGTGATGGAAAAGTGAATCTTGCAGAAACCGGTTGATTGTTCTGCTTTGCAAACACACTAATATAACCAACACAAGATGACAAGATAAGTTAAATCATTTGAACTTAAATAAAGCTGTAAAATACAGTTGATGTTACACATTTACTGTTACACAAGCTGCGGCTAAACGTTATCTACCACATTTCTACAGCAGATAACTGATGTACGGGCTAAAAATATCCTGTTGTGTATATATACAAAACCAAAGAGGGGAAATCTTTCACATCATTTCATGTGTCAAATTAATTTACAGGTTCAATTCTTCATTTCTATTCAACAAAAAGTTACAATTTCATCTTCCCTAGCACATGTTTAAAAAAGACTTAAACCTTTTACAATTTTATTTTGTAATTAATGTCATAACCTTTATATACCTTTGTCACGCTGTTTTGTTTTATACTATTATGCTAGAGGCAATGAAGAAGCATTTTTTGGGCGGCTTTTTTTCCCAACTTCATGCACATAATTTCTACAGTATGCTGTTTGTTTTTAGCTTACCTGCAAATAAATAAAACTCAAAATCAATATGATGAGCAGCAAAATACTGTTGATTCTCTTATTTAATTGATTTGGCGACATGTAATATTTCTCACAGAGGCATTATTGCTCAAGCATAACAATATATTCATAGGCAGCCAGTGATTATACACAATAGTGTTCTTATTGCTGAAAAAAAAGTACCCAAATAAACTGACGTGTTAAACAAATTTCTTACAAATGCAGTTTTTGTTTTTCTGTCTCCCCTACTCAGACACTAATGTGCTATGTGATGCTATGATTGTGAAATAAAAAGGAAGCAGACAGGGGATGCGCGTAACTGAGATACTGACAACAAATTCTTTTCATCACTGGACCACGTCTACAAACAAACACCTTTTCAGATGAGGAGAATAGTGTGGGAGGACGTTTCAGATCAGACTTTTGATGAAAATTGATTGCACACTTATTATTGGCTCCAACAATACCAGCCATGAGGACACAGCAGTGCACCAACAAATCACAACAATAGAACAGAACAGTATATTCCTGAAAAGATATCTATATCTATCCCCACTTGTGCGTGTAGAATTGTTTACTTCCTGTCAGTTCTCTCTAGTGCAGCTCGGCTAGGAGCTTCCTGTTTTGCTGGCAAATAAGAAAACGAGATGGTGCTAAAATTCTTCCACGTTTTGTTTAACTAAACCGCCCCACCCCAGTCTTAACCTGTCACCTCCCTTGACCCACAGCCAAGAGAGCTTACTGTAAGTATAGCTGAGGGCTGTCTCCGTCAAAAACAAAAACACTGAAAGAGAGGTGAGAGGACAACAGGTCAACGGCCTTGCTGTGCAAAGACTAATAAATGAATGTTTAAAGTCAGTTCTGCAAAAGTAAAACAGCTCTGCTCCCAATTTAGGATGCCATTATCCCTCCTGATTTATTTTGAGGGTGTGTTACTATTTTAAGGATTGTCTGCAATCTTGTAAACATGACTGGATAAATCTGATGTCCTGACAAGCCTCAGGAAGCAGTCATCCATGATGCTGAGTAACAAACGGTGGGACTTTTCATGGCTTTATGTGCAGAGCCACAGGGCAAAGTGAAGCTGCTGCACTTCTCCCTCAGTGATGTGGTCTGTCTCCTCTTTATATAAACAGTGCCCTCTATTGTCACAACATATGTACTGTTCAAGTGTTATGCTCTCTTTTTTTATATTAAATTATTTTATATTCGAGAGATTCCGCCTATCATTTAATTTCAAAGCACACTCCTGCAACGGAGTTACTTTTATTCACCCTAGACAAATGTGTGCGTTTTACTGATGTTAATCAATCTGACAACAAATTTGTCCAAGAACATTGCTTGAAAAAGATAAACAAATATGTATGAATTATATATGTCATGATAGATTAAAATGTAACAAGCTTTAAAATATGATAAAAAATAATGTAAAATATATAGGCCTATATATATTCAACATGGGCCTAGATAGTATTTATAAAGAGGTATCCCTTCAAGCATTTTGAGTTGGAAATGTTTAGGCTAAATATAGACTATGACTTTTTTTGTAATTTAGAAAAGGAAATATTTATTTATTTATGTATTAATTTGTTTATTTTTTTTATTTATGTATTTAATTATTTGTTTATCTATCTATCTATCTATCTATCTATCTATCTATCTATCTATCTATCTATCTATCTACCTATCTATTTATCTATCTATCTATTTATTTATTTATTTATTTATTTATTTATTTATTTATTTATCTATTTATTTATTTATTTATTTCACTGGATGATTATAGGCCTACTCAGTTTTGGGTAAATAGCCTATGAAGAATTTTAGACATGGATATTAATGTTAAAACTGAAGTGTTTCATGTGATGTTGTACCTTGTGGTTTATGGGCTGGAAGTGAGTATTTTCTGCATAATTTCACATCCATAAATCTAAATAGACAAGCTCCAAATGCTGCCAAACCTTTCATCATTTTTGTTGTCTTGCTTTAGGCACCCCAAAGAAGAACAAAAAGCTGAGAAAGCTTGTTAGTATTTTTAGATTAACTTGATTTAATTTGAACTTTAAAATAAACTTAAATGATTGACTGAACTTCAACAGACTTGCTGAGTTTTATATAGCCTATGATTGTTGTTGGTCTTTGTTGTGAATAAAGACATTTTTTAAATAACATTCGGCCTCTTTTTGTGCCTTTACAAACGTTATTCATGAATATTTAGCAAAATAATTTTTTCTGTGCAAATAAATAATCTGAAAAAATACACTATTTCCGTTTTGTGTTTTCCTTTTGGTATAACCCTCTTATGAAGGAAATATGAAACACCCCCCCGTTCCGGTGAGAAATGGAATCGTCCAAAGATGGCAGCCTCCGTGTGGAAGCGGTGTGTGACTGCAGCTGTCAAAGTTAAATGTTTCCCTCCGTCTCTTTCAGGTAAACATGTCCTGCAGCTAGCCATGATCAAATCAGAGTTGTATTTGATTGCATGTCTTTGTTTAACTTCTATTTCTTTGTCCTTTATTGTCGTTATTTGCATGTTTAGGAGCTAAATGTCCACAGTACATGTTGTTAGCTAACTCTATGTAGCCACATTAACAGGCTAACCTGCCTGCAAAACTGTTACTCAGTAATGTTAACCAGCTTATAAATATGTTGCCTAGTGTTTGTATCTACTGTACATTACCTGGTGGACTGTTTGTCTTCGCAGCCAGGAGATGGATGCTCTCAGCAGCTTACACAGATACCAAGGTGTGGGAGAGGAGAGAGAAAGATCCTCAGAACCTGGGTAAGAGTTATAACATGCTACACACATGTGCTTCACATATTACATTTAATGAGCAGTCCAGAGCTCCAACGTGGATGGAGGTCAGGATCTGTGGGCATTATCCAGGGAAACCTATTTTGAATATAATCATAATAATAATAACTTTATTTATATAGCTCCTTTCAAAACAAGTTACACATTGCTTTACGTTAAAAACAAGCTAATAAGAACCAAAACGTGCAAGATATAAAACAGGATAAAGTAGTTTAAATGGTTACAAGTTAAAGTGGCAGTAGGCAACAATTTTTTGGCATAATTTGGCAAAAATTCCATAATAACCTTTCAGCATATTGTAATTCAAGTGTTCTGAGAGAAAACTAGACTTCTGCTCCTCCTCATGTCTCTGTTTTCAGGCTTTAGAAAAATCTAGCCCGTGACGGCAGATTTTGATCAATCACAGGTCATTTCAGAGAGAGAGAGCGTTCCTATTGGCTGTGCTCCGGTCATGTGACCAGAACTTGGCTTCCTTCAACAGATTTTACAATGGCGGCTGCCTCACAAACTTTCTCACTTTACAGCTAAACAGTACCTCCAAGATGATTCTGAAAACATTTGAGGTGAGAAATAGGCATTACAGTAACAGAATATTGATTCATATTTGATCAGCGCTGCCTAGTTTGACCGTTTGGTCAGATTGCGCGAGTGATTGACAGCCGGCTCTCATAGACAGCAGCTGGCAGCGGACCTTGTTTTCCTCCGGTAAGTGAAATCCTTCAGATGCCGTTAGGAGCACCGGAGGACACAGTAGGACACAGAGGAACAGGATTTTTTTCAGGTTACCTGTTTCATGTACTACTGTCACGCTATAGTGGCCGTTTTCTAAAAATAACTTTTTTAAATCATATTTGCGCCAATATCGCATACTGCAGCTTTAAGTAGTATAAGTTGCAGTCTTTGGATGTTTCGCCTGCTGATACCCGAATAAAGTGTGTTGCAATAGTCAAGTCTGGAGAATATAAAATCATGGATGACCTTTTCTAAATCTGCAGAGGAAATATGAATGTGAATATGTCTTATCTATATATGTCTACATTAGGATTTTGAGGTACTGAAGGCTGCAGAGGATACACCGGTTATGTCTTCCAAAGTCAGGCAAAGGGAGGACACATTTCTGTGCAGCATGTGATGTTTTTTTAGTATTAACGTATGAATTGTTAAAGATGCAGCCCCTAAATTGGGAGTGCTATAATCTAACTTCAGTACTTTTTGGGCACCGACTGAAAACTGTCAATTGCCAAAAGTGTCATTGAATGCCTGGTCATATTCTTAGTTGTGTTTTTCATCACCTGTCATCCTGATTGTCTATACTGTAATGTTATTCTGTTTCTTTATTCTGTACACAAAACATATATTGGATGTCTGTCCGTCCTGGGAGAGGAATCCCTCCTCACTTGCTCTTCCCGAGGTTTCTTCTTGTAAAGCCCCCTGTGGCAAACTTGTGATATTGGGCTGACTTTCTTATTTTATCAAATATTTTCCTGATTTAAATCATAATTTTGCCAGTTTTATGTTGTATGTTTAGGTAAAGTTCCAATATAGTGCAGCTTAATATTGTGTGATTAATTTTGTGTTAAGACAAAATTAAACACTGAAGTTAAGTTGGTTTTAAGGGGTTTTATATTCCTCAAACTAAGATATCAAAAAAGTATTTTGTGGGTTTTGGTGCTGAAACATATCAGTGCCTACCCCCACTATAATCACCATTTACACTTGAGATGAAATATGACGTGTAGCTGGCTTACATCCACATCCAGAAGTTCTGATTGCAGGTTATTTCATGTCTAAAGAATAAATGTTGCATGTTTGGCTGCATGCAGCAGTCTAACACCAAATGTTGCTGTGTGTGCACTCAGTCAACACAGGGTGGCGGTGTAACACTTCGGTCTCATGGTGCACTGATTGGTAACTGATCAGTAGTGTGGATATAATTACACACTGCCTGCTATGGCTTAAATTAAATTAAAATCAGTAATATTTAATTGTTGAATAGTATTAAATAGATCGCAACGGATGATGAAGCATGTGATGAAATATTTTAGTTGGGGCTGTTTTTTCTCAGGCGAGTGTATCGTATTGGCATACTTGCCATACTGTAAAAGAAATTCTTAATAGTTTGTTTATGACATGATACACTGTGTAATAGTCTTGTTTGTTTGTTTTTAACCTACAGCTGTACTGGCCACCAATATGGACAGGACATACGACAGGAATCTCCCAGTTAGTTCTCTGACTGTTTCACGGGTAAACTCTAAATTTAAATCGCCTGTATTTTATTTGTTTGTGGTAAAACCTGTCACTGACAAATCAACAATTACATTTGAATTTGATGGCAGTACGGACGAAGTTTTTCAGTAACTATTTATATTTTCTGTTTGTGCTTCAGTTTGTTGACAACATTTCATCTCGAGAGGAAGTTGATCAAGCAGAGTACTACCTTTACAAGTAAGAGGGATCATTTTTACTCTCTCTCTGCATCAGCTTCTGCATCTTCATTTCTGTGTTGGATCTCAGCTGCCTCCTTGGTTTTGTGTGGTACCAAATGTTGTGTCTGCTTTTCTTGGAATGAATTGTCTGTTTGGTTTGTCTGTTTTGGTTTATATTCAGTCACATGCTTTTCTTTGTTCGGGGCAACTCCAGACCTTTCCTGTTTACTCCGTCCTCTGGAATCTGCACCCAGTCTTGTGATTATAACATTTAGTAAATTTCCCAATCGCACCCTTTTTCACGGCACATGCATTTTCATAATCCGGTGAGAATTAAATAGCGAACTTTCCGCTTTGGGAAGCTTGTAAATAGTTATTATTATTCAATTTATTCAATTTTCCTTGGTGTGTTTCGACTGTATTAGTGCTGAGTTTTGAGGATGAAGCTGTCAACTTTACGATTTGCTCTTCTGGTGGTTCAGCAACCAAAATAGTTTATCGAGACATTCAAATGCGGTCGCATGTCATCTCTTCTCTTCCTCACATCTTTCCTATCATTTTTATCCAGCACACCAATAAAGCAGAGGTGTGATGGATATATATAACAAAAAACTTTGTGTTTTTTTTTTTTTTTTTATCCCTCCAGGTTTCGTCATAGTCCAAACTGTTGGTACCTGAGAGACTGGACCATTCACAGTTGGATCAGGCAGTGTCTAAAATACGGAGCCAGAGAGAAGGCCCTGCACACACTTAAAAACAAGGTACACAACACATTATAATCTCTCCGTATATTTAATAGCATAAACTGAGCACAGAAGACTCTTTGTTCAACGGAAAGGAGGCTCGTCTTTATAATCAGAAAGGAAATCTGATCAGAGGCTCCTGATCGGGGCCGACAGCTGCAGTTATGAGCGATCACAGATCCAATCTTAACCACCCAGATGCATTTTCAAACTGATCTGAGCAGCACAAATAACATCAAACATGTTTGACATTTTCAGCCCAGCATGTGCGCTGTTCCCGAATTAGTTGTAGTATCTGGGAATCACTGAATTATTCCAAAAGCAGAGACGTACACGAGCCAATGACGTGTTTACAGTGAGGTAAAACGGAGCGTGCTCGGTCAGTATGGCCGCCTATGATGTTGTTTTGATTGGTGTCATGTTAACTGTGAGATAAGAGGTCTCGATGTCAGTGATGCATCACAACCAGCAGTTGTGTTAGTGTGTGATATACACCGTCTTTACCAAATCATGAAGGGTAAACAGTCAGTGTTCATGTGTAAATAATGTAAAAAATCCTGTGTGTGTGTGTGTGCAGGTCCAGTATGGAATATTCCCAGATGACTTCACCTTCAATCTGCTCATAGATTCCTACATTAAGGATGGAGACTTAAAAAGTAAGGCTTTTTAAAGCATGTTTTCAATCAAACATTTGGTGAGGTTCAGACCGACTGAAATAAAGTACAAGCTCTGCAGACACATTCTTGTTGGCTCTGAATATTTCCAGGAGTGAGAACAGACTGTCAAATCACTAAAATCAGATTTCAAACATTTCTTTCCTTGCTTGTAAGAGACAGAGGTGAAAGGGAAGCCTGATTATATTTTTATTTATAAATATATTTGATATTTATATTTCTTCAATAACATTAGAAAGTAAACAATTTGGGGCAAATAGTGAAGGCACACAGTTGATGTTACAGTGTTTCCAGTTGCATGTTGACGTTTTGATTACATTAGATAAAATCTTCAGTATTGTAACTCAAATCCAGTGTTTCGCCTGTTTCACTAGTTTTAAGGATGAATCTGGCAGTATTCTATATTTCCCATGAAAAGACAAAGACCAGCAATGAATTGATCCTACTAACAAGTATTGTCTGTGTAGCTAAAGTCTGATATATCTTGTTCCTCTGTGTCATAAAGCTCAATTTTTGTTCAAGAACTATTGAAAACACATCAACAAGCCACACTGATGTCCATAAGTACATTTTCATCCAACTATTTTTATGCACATTTTCATTTTGCACATAAAAAAATGAGTGGAAAAGTCAATTAGTGGCAGATCTGTGTGGACAAATACGTTCCTCAAATTAATGATAATAATGATAATGGTAGCAATAATTCTATATATTCTTTATTTATTTATATAGCACTATTCAAGCTTAAGCACAAAGAGCTTTACAGATTAAAAGATTTACAGAATAACAAATTAAAAAAATCTGAATCCCATGAAAGCCCCCCATATGACATACAAAAATGAGAACACATATATCAAGCAGAACTGAGCCCATACATAAACAAATGGCAATGCAAGTGCAAAATAAAAGAAATAAGTTCATATATAATTAAGTAAGATGTGAATAAGAGAAATAAGCTCATATAATGTACATGAAACAAACATAAATTCCATGTTTCCATCATGTTTTCCACGTTTTTGTTGGTTTGTGGTTTGACTGGTGCTCTGCTCTCCTGCAATGGTTTAATGACACCCGACTGGAGAATTAGCACCACCAGCTGTTGATGAACCTCCTCCTATTCACATGACTTAAGTGGATGGAAGCATGGACTCATTTGCATTTTCTTTTGATTTTCTGGAAATCTACAGTAGAAGCTAAATTTGGATGGAAACTTGGCTTTTGTTGGTTTTGGTCTTTTCATGGGATTTGTTGACAATAACAAAAATATAGATAAACACCAGACTTATCCTTTTAACTTCACAAAAGGAACGAACAGCAAGAGCAGCGGGTTGAAAAGCATCTCATTCAATCTCATTTCAATGTATGATAACTAGGAAGAAATCCCTGTAATATAAAGTGTAGAAAGAAAACAGAAATAGTAGAGTTAAAGCTGAAGTAGGAGAGATTGGAGCAAATATGATTAAAAGTTTTATAAAAAGTTATTTTTATAAAACGGTCGCTACATCGTGACAGTAGTACATGAAACAGGTAGCGTGAAAAAAAATCATGATCCTCTGTGTCCTCCGGTGCTCCTAAATGCATCTGAAAGATTTCACTTACCGGAGGGAAACAACCAGTCAGAGCTGATCTGATGTCCGCTGTCCAGCTGCCGTCTATGAGAGCCGGCTGTCAATCACTCGCAAACTCCGACCAAACGGTCAAACTAGGCAGCGCTGATCAAATATGAATCAATATTCAGTTACTGTAATAACTATTTCTCTCCTCAAATGTTTTCAGAATCATCTTGTAGTGTACTGGTTAGCTGTAAAATGAGAAAGTTTGTGACACCGCCGCCATTGTAAAATCTGGTAGTGGAACGCCAAGTTCTGGTCACATGACCAGAGCACAGCCAATAGGAACCCTTCTCTCTGAAATTACCTGTGATTGGTCAAAGTCTGCCGTCACGGGCTAGATTTTCTAAAGCCTAAAAACAGAGCCATGATGAGGAGCAGAAGTCTAGTTATCTCTCAGAACACTTGAATTACAATATGCTGAAAGATTATTATGGAATTGTTGCCCAATGATGCCAAAAATATACTGCCTACTGACACTTTAATTGTAGAAATGCTTTTGTTGTAATTGTACAGGTGCGTGCTCTGTGGTTGAAGAGGTGATGCTTCAGGAGGCCTTCGACCTTCCCTCCACACAGATCCTGTGTCTGTACGCCCTGGGCAGTTACCTAGCAACCAGACCACAACTCACTGTGCGTGAAACAGCAGCAACTCATCAGCATTTCAATGATGCATTCGGACTAACAGATGTGCTTCCAAATGAGATGCTTACACTTGTTCCTCGCTGTGTTCAGGTGTCAGAGGAGCGGGCGTTGGGAGCCTCGCTGCTGCTCTGTGGACGGAAGCAAGACGACACTGTCGGCCTCAGCGCTCAGCTACTTGGCAATGCTCTGCTAGGTGTGTATTTGAGTTTCTTCCCCCACAGTGTTGTATTTTTTAATGTGATTCATACAGTGTTCTTTCGTTATGCTTTTTGTTTCATTTATTCTTCCCCTTCTTCCCCGTCCAGGCAAGGTGGAGATGATAAAGGGCATCCACGCCGTGTTCAAAGGGATGCCTCTCTACTGGGAGCGTGGATATCTGGGCCGAGCGCTGGCCGTCATGGAGAGACTAGCTGCTGCTTCTGGTGACGTCAAGTTGTCCAAAGACACGGTAAGAGCCGAGAAAATCAGATTCAGAGTATTTCCTTTATATGTGTGTGTGTGTAGTCATTTTACACAAAAAAATCATCCGAGAGAAGAAACTTTCTTCTAATTAATTAAGTTCTAGTTAATTTATAAAGCTATTTATCATTTTTATATTTTATTTTGTTAATCCCTGCTATAGGGTTACCTCACATAAAACACACACTAGTGAGGTAAAAACTTTGGGGGGAAAGAGGGCACTAGTATCAGGTCAGTACTCGGCAAGGTTATAATAGTTTTACATTTTCAATTAGTTTTTATTTTATTTTAGTTTAGCTTTAGTTAGTTTTCAGAGTGTGTTTGCTAGTTTTAGTTTCAGTTTTTCAGAAAAGTCTAGTTTATATATTTAGTTTTACTTTATTTTTGTTAGGCCCAGCTATAATGTCTCAGAAGTATGTAGCTACATATTCATACAAAATAAATGGTTGGAGAACTGTAGGAACAGCCATAATGTTTAATGTTTAATCTTCACGCTACTTTAGTGAAGCAGTTGCAGCATAGCGCTATCTTTTATGTTATTATTCATGCTGTCTCCTTTTTTCAGTAGTAATATATAATAGCTAAAAAACTAAAACTGAAATTAATTTATGATCATTTTTATTTTATTTTTATTAGTTTTTTTTACCAGGAAATATAGTTTCAGTTTAGTTTTTCTTCAAGGATATAGTTTTTATTTAGTTTCAGTTTACAAAATATTTTTTCACTGCTTATTTTTCAATTTTAGTTTACTATAATAACCCTGGTAATCGATCAACAGATTAGTAAGTATTAAGTATTGTCATAGGTATCAGGAGAATAAAAGTTGGATTGGTGCATCCTTAATTATATCATATAACATGACAACAGAAGACATGAAACAAAAAGTGGCTTTTGAGCAGGTGAAAGATAATATCTTTCTCATATTTGATGGAAATAGGTCAGCAGTTTCCTCCTGGTTCTAGTCTTTGTTATCAATCTTCTTCACTGACTATTGGTTTGACGTCAAACAAACTGGATTAAAATTTCTTTCAACTAGGATTCTGTGTTGTCACACAGCACAGCATTACACACACGCACGCACACACACACACACAGAAGAGACCGTTGTTACTTTCCAGGTGGGATGTATGACACCGACAGTCTTCATCTGCTGAGATAAAACACACATGCTGTCATATTGTCGTTATTTTTACATATTTGCACAAACGCACAGTCGGGTGTAGCGCCTCTAATCTGGCCTGTGCTGTCCAGTTCAATAGTCCAGCTTTGTCCACGTGTAATGAGATTTTGAAGAGCCCGGAGCACAGAGGACGTCTGGGCGAATCATTGCAACAGGAACTAAACGCCGTGTGTCACAGCAATAATATAGACAGAGCGGATAACACCGTAGGACAGAGAGGAAATATTACATCTCAAATGAAGGTGCTGGTGACTGCCGCCTCAGGTGACCGTTAATCTTAATGCTGCTTCCTAAGATTAAAGGTGAGGTCTTCAGCCGCTTTTCATCATTACAGGTCTGTTCTGTAATCTTTAAATAACAAACTGCATCTGCTTAAAAAAAGTTAGAAAATATGGAACTTTTATTGAAGTAATTTAATATAAATCAGATACAGACTTTTCAGGCTGTTTCAGAGCTGCACTTTATATTGATTTTTTAAACATAATAAATGAAAAATAATAATATTTCTGTTTACTTAAAGGGACTGTATGTAACTGTTTACACATAAAAATCGTTTTTTTTTTATTGCCAATGTGTGAACAGGTTGTAACCTAACCTAAAAAATTAGACCTTTGCGACTTTCTGGGTTTCCTCTATCAGCGTGTAGACTGTCTTTAAAGTGATGAACCTGGGCCGTTTATACCGGGAAAATCCAATGGATGTGACGTCATGCACGCTCGCGGGTACCTTTATTCTCAGCTCCGCTTACAGGGCTAACAGTGTGCAACCATAGCTAATGTTCAGTTAGAAATGGAGTCCATTAAAGCTGCAGTATGCGACATTGGCGCAAATATGATTTTAAAAAGTTCTTTGTAGAAAACGGCCGCTATATCGTGACAGTAGTACATGAAACAGGTAACCTGAAAAAAAACCATGTTCCTCTGTGTCCTACTGTGTCCTCCGGAAGTCTAGTTTTCTCTCAGAACACTTGAATTACAATATGCTGAAGGTTATTATGGAATTTTTGCCAAATTATGCAAAAAAATTGTTGCCTACTGCCACTTTAACACCAATAAACGACCACAACTCGGACTCCAACACAAACTCTTCGGAAGCACAAAAAAAACAAAGTTATATCTGGTGAAGCCCGTCTTGCTAAACAGGAATGTGACCGACGTCGGAAGAAAACTAGTATCAACATCGGCCGGTCCTTCGATTCATGGAGAGACCTTCGTTTGATAAACTAACATTACTGCCAAGCAGGTGAAATATACAGTGATATTGTGGTTTTAGCTGCTAATGTTGCTAACGTTAATGAACATGATGTCTTTCAATCACGTCGTGTGTCGCCTCACTGTTTTGACCGATGCTCGCTGGCGCCTACGTAGTGCGAGCACAATCACAAGCAACAGGACGTTGACTGTAGTTGACTTAACGGCCACAGGTGTTACTGTTAACAAGCAATTTCTGATTCTTCATAGAGTCCCTTTAACCTTGATTTTCAATATTCCTCAGCTGGACTACGTGAATGACTTGCTGCAGGAACTATCCTCCACCTCAGACAGCGATGCCTCTGGAGAGGAGTCAGCAGGAGAGGAGGACAAGAAAGAAGACGCCATAGATGAAGATGATCAGGCCGAGCAGGCTAAGCTACCTCAGTATGTCGGCAGATTCAAGGTGGGTGTTTGTTGTGTATAACGGCTGTGTGCTTTTGTTTGTAGCAACTGAATTTACAGCAGCTTTCCTGTCATGACTGCTGTTGTAACTCAGAGTGGGCAGCATACTAAGGGTTATTTAATTGATTCTTAAACATTTAATTGAATAATGCAGTGACTTAACACACAATCTCAGCTCAGTCTCAGCTAAATTACCAATGATCTCATCTTTAAGATAGTCAAAGTGCGTCATTGTTGCCTGTTCTTGAGATGAGACTCTGTAGCCTAAAGCGTTGTTCATGCCTGTGAGCTGTGCAACAGAAAGCTGGTTGGGTGATTTAGCAGACAGGGTGCAGCCTTTCCACTCATATTGTTTTGTCAGTTTAAGATAATATCCTATCCATAGAGGGAAATTTTATTTTTAAAAATGGCCATGTGATGACTGAGAGATGATGTCATTGGTGGCTCCCTGATCGATGATTGAAATAACATCTAGAGTTTTACATTCAGTGTTACTCACCAAGATGCATTGACGTCTAACAAATAGGCTTGTAACGATAACTAATTTTGTTGGATGATAGAGTATCCCAGGAATAATTGCAATAAACTATATTATTGTCAGTTTTAGTCCATTTTATGCCACTGATATAATGATAAATATAATAGCATAATAATGCAAGAGCAGATAATCAGTCTCTTTTTGAAATGTATTGAGTAAAGTTCACTGGTTTGGAGGGTTTCAGTCAAGTCATTTAAATGTAGTGAGGAGGTCACTGTTGGGTGCTTGAACATCTTTTTGTTCCTCTGCCTCTTCAGGAACTGAGCAGCCAGCTGGAGTCTCAGAGTAAAGTGGACTCTGCCTCCTTCCAGGCTTCAGTGACCGCTCTGGCCCAGCAGAACCTGGCCGCGGCGGAGAAACCCGATTTGGAGCAGTACGAGAGCCGGGTGCAGGCCTGGGAGGCAGAGATTAGGCAGCTGATCCAGAGAGAGAAGGAGATGAGGGAGAAGGCCGAACAGGAGAAACAGGAGCGGTTAGCTGCCAAGGCTGCAGCTCAGCAGGCGTAGAGACACGTAGACGGAGCTGAATCAAGATAAAGAAACTGTCCAGTGCGTTTGCACATTGAAATTGTGTAATAGGAGTTTTATGTCTTTAAAATGTTTAAAAATCAACATTGATAACATTACATCTGCTCATGTCCCTAGTTACTTTTGTATATAACAATGTGTGCTTATGTGATAAGTATTGCTCTGTTAATAGGGCAAATATAAATATATTGTCAAAATAAAATTCATTTTCATTTGTATCAGAAATTGTGTCTCACATTTATCGTTTTTCTGGGATGATGTCGTTATTGGACACATGAATTGTTCAGCCTGATGGTCGGGTGACCTCATGTAATCAAAAAGAAGGGAAAGCTGGGGAGAGATCGTACCATCACATCCTCCCACTCCTTTTCCTCTCTGCTTGCTGTGTGCGTGTGTTTTCTGTGTGTGTCTGTCAAAAGCATCAAGCAAGTTTTCTCAGGGGATTGAAAGGGGTATTGCACAGAAGAATTTGCTGATAGTCAATCTAGAGAAAACAAATTCTTTGCATGGAGAGGAATGCGTTTATGGCCAGAAACATTTTTGTTCACCAAGTAAAACCTAAATCATGCATAGATCCTGATAACTGTAAAAATAGACACAAAGTGCACATCTGTGTTTGTTAAAAGTGAAAATATCAACATGAGAGTGCAGCATCAGGGAAAACAGCACGTAAACTGAGTTGTTTAGACTCCGCAGAAAGATAAGATAATAGATCTTTGGAGAAGAAAATGCTGTTGTGTTTGTGCACATAATACGTTCATTCCACATTATGTTGCAGCTATTCAGTATTCAGAACATGGTCTTGGGAAACAGCCCGGTATGCAGTCCGGGATGAATGAGCGGCACAAAATGCTGAAACAAGAAGGCTCCTTACTGAGTGAGCAGCTCTTCACTCGTTGTCAATGTTTCCTTATGTATGAGCACAAGAAGTGTAATTTAGCTGTTAGAAAATATTATTACTACACTACTATTATATTTTGACCCTTTTAAATATGAAATTGAGAGTTTTTTACTTGACCTTGGAAACAGCAGTTGATAAAACAATCTCAACTCAGGGTCCACATAGTTTATTCGCTTGGAGTCGGTAGTAGTAGTAGTATTTTTTAAAAAGCGTTTTATTTAGTGACTCAATTGAACCATACATGTACTTTGTTCTCCACGATACAAAATAATTTCTTCATACAATATCAATGAATAAGATAAAGAACCTGCCCTAACATAATCGTAAATTCAAAAGCAATATTTTTATGTGAGGGGAAAGTAAAAAAAAAAAGAAAGAAAAGCAAAAATAGATTAAATTAAAGCGAGGAGAAACAGCCAATTATTGTTTGTTTGTTTATTATTATTGTTAATAATTATTTTTATTATTATTATTATTATGGTAAGTAAGTAAGTGAGTGGAAAATATATTGAAAATTCTTAAAAAAATAATAATCATTATCATAAAGAAAGGAAATGCATAAATGAATGAATAGGTAGATGAAAGCTGATTGCGAGACAGTGATAGAAGGAGGGGCAATAGAGTATGTCATCATAATAGTTCCCCTTATTCCACTTAATAATAAAAACATACTTCTCCATGGGCCAAGAGAGAAGAGGGAGAGAGTGTCTAGTTTTAGCTAGTAAGTGTTTACTAAGTGGAGACTTACATATCACTAGATTAATACAGACCTTAAACGAAGAGTAAAAGAGGTAATATGGAATATAATCCACACATCTGATTTGACACTGGATTAAAATGCTGTTAAATAACAATGTAAACTGGTAAGTTTTTAATTAGATTTTCAATACAACACTAAATTACAATATTACATTAACAAATGGCTGAATGGCCAAATAACATCAGATTAGTGTAACATTTGTTACACCAGGGTAGCAGCTACTCTTCCTGTGGTCCACACACAAAAAAAACATAACATATAACAAAACATATAACACATTTAAAAAAAAAAAAAAACACAATAAAAACATGTTCACGACAAATAAAATAAAAAATAAAAAGAAGAGAAAAGAAAAGAAGAAAAACAAACAAACACACAAACAAAAACTGCCGAAAATGAAAAAAACTACAACCTAACAAAATCAAACTGCAATCCCACATTGTTTGGCCTCCTAAAAACTGTAATATTTGGACATTATGTTACAGCTTGTGATGCTACAGTGACTTCCTGTTTACCTTGTTTACTGCTTTTGATTGAAGGTGCTATAGATGCTTCCTTTTGGTTGCGATCTATTTATTTGAATTTTCTTATACACAACATAACATTGGGCGATGACATATGATACAATACCAATACATGTGAAACCTCCCAAAATATAGCAAGTCATCGCAGAGTCATGAAGCCCAAAGACAAAAATGAAAGAAAAAAGTGACTACTTGCAAATGCCAAAAGAAAATTAACATAACAAGAATAATAAAAAAAATAATAAATTAAAAATTAAAATAAAGAGAGGCAAATAGCAACAACAAAAAAGAACAAGAATTTAGGGAGGACTTTACACACAAACTTAGTAATCCATTTATGAATGGTGGCTGCAACCTAAAGTGTAATTATCACAATAAAAAAAATGCCACTATCTTCTCAGTCTTTCATCTTATACTTTTGTGTGTTGCTTATCTCCCACTGATAAAGCTTTGACTGTGTACAATCTGTAGACAATGAATTAGCTTTAATCTGCAATAAAAATGGGTCATTCATCACAGCTTCTCGTCCTCAAACTCAACTTAAAATCATTGGTTTAAAAGTAACACAAGTGTTTACATTTCCTGCTTGAAGGGTTTTTTGCCGTCATTCCGGGTGTTTGTCAGACAGATGTGCCAACACGGCTGATGAAGTCAGTCAGGTTGAGATGCGATGAGATGACGGGAAAAAAAGTCAGGAAGTTTGACATCCACATCACTGGTTATCTGATGCCCAGAGCCTGTTAAGTGTTTTAAAAGACCTGTGTGTGTTTTCGTGGAGGGGGAGGGAGGTTTGTAAGGGATATGTTTCATGGTTTATTTGACGTATGTAAATATTACAGAGTCTGGAAGAGAAAAAGAGATGCATTAGACATTATCAGTGTTGAGCCTGGATATAGAACACCTGCTACTGTAAAAAAAAAAAAAAAAAAACACTTATCTCTAGCAGGAAACTGTATTTGTAGAATAAAGGCACTTGAGCTGGTAAGAGAATTTATAATAATGCCAGCACATCCTCATCTAATCTTTTTGGGTTAAGTACATACTATCCACTCTGAACATTATGTCCTACTAAATGCCTTTTTTTTTTAACTTAAGTCAACCGGATTCTGTTCTTATTTTTGATTTGTAAGTGTGATTTATATCTGAGACCACTGTGTCTGTCTGTTAAAGCACATTACAGGATAAGATGCTGCTGTTTGTGTTGCTCTTGGCTCCAGAGAAACGTGTTTATTAATCTTTCATTATTCATCAAGGTCAGCTGCTTCATATTTCACATTCTAAGGAGATAAGTGAAAACAAATAATGTTTAATTTGTCTGTCTGTTTGTTTTGAGGGTATGCGTGGCTTTTATGTGTCCTGACATTGGCGTATTGCTCACATATTAAACAGTAATAAATTAGGCGGACGTGCAGTGGTAATTAGATATTGGATTTATTTGCTGTCTGATTCATTTGCCTGTTATGTTGTCATCATCAGCTGATATATATATATATATATATATATATAACCTTTCCAAGCTATTAAAGTGTCTGCAGTAATGCTGCAGAAATAATTGAAAACATTTGCTACAAAATACCAACTTATAAACAGTTTTGTGCACCTTATTTATAGTAGAGATTTAGGCATTCTGTAACTTAGTGTTAAGCAAACAATGTGGAAATCCCTCAGTCAGTATTAGTTCAGATCAAATTGTGACTATAATTTTTGGTTTGTTGGTACAGTTTTTCTGTGTTTGATATACAGTAGACCGTATATCAACAGCACTTTGGGAGCCATGTTATATATTTGGTCGTGTTTACTACAACAAATACTCATATAGCCTCTTTGTGCCTCGTTGAGCAGCCTGCAAAACTCAAGCTGATACATGCTACCAATTATCAATACAAATGTACTTGTTTGTTTCTCACGTATAGCTGCCTTTGCATTTGTGATTTTTAGTATCTGCCTCAAGAAATGTTGATGCATCAGTTGCAAATAGTCACTAAGTATGTGATGTGGCAAGGCATGGCCACGTAAGCCAAAGCTGTTAGTATGCTCTAAATGAACTACTTCGTTCAACATGTCAATGGTAAAAGTTTTTACAGCTGTTCCTAATGGCCTCACTTAAAGGTGGGGTGAAAAGCCTGTCGTCATGGAGAAGGGCGAGACGTAATGACGTGATGTTGCACTCGGGTATATGAAAGGTGACATTTTCAAAATAGAGCTTGAGAGAGAAGTTCAAACCCTCCACACACCTGGCCAACTGATGCAAGAAGTGGGCCTGAATGTCAGATTGTTTGTTTCAGAAAGTTACAAAAATTGTTGGATGCTGCTGTCTAGTGGGAGAAGTATAGAGGGGGTTTCAGACGAAGCATACTGATCCCTTTAGTAACGACGAACGATGGTCTCAAGATGACCATTACAAATGCAGAGTGAAAAACATGTGCAGCAATGGTATATTTGACCCCTCAAACATTACTATAAAATGAACTGCAGTTACTGTATTGTATGTCATTTGTAAGATTTTTTTTTACATGATGACGGCCACCATCTGCACTTAGCAGTTGCTGTTAATGTAATATTTGCAGTAAGGTTGCTCCCTCTTATTCAATTAGTCGACTAATCAGCCGTTTTGGTCTTAGTCTGCTAAGATTTCTTTAGTCGATAAGACGTTTTTTTAATGCTTTTTTTTCATGCTGAATGACTTATTTCAAAAAAACTATTAATGAGCACATCTTCGGTAAATACAAGATTTAATGTGGCGCTTTTTGTGTGATTCTTTGTGTAGAATCACTGTGAGTTTCACTGATCTCTCGATTAAATCAACTAATAGATTAGTTTCAAAAATCGCATGAGTGTTAATAGTCGACTAAGAATCTCTTTGGTTGAGGACAGCCCTAATATGCAGCTGAGTCTGTAACTTGAACTTAAGTTGTTTTTGCATTAAAAATACACTTTTTCCAAAGATATGTAGTGCAAATGTGTTGTCTGGCGATGCCCGATTTCACCCCTAATCTTCTCTCAAACATTTGAAGAATGGTCTGATATCAAACTATCCACATTGCAGAATGTGTACTGTATAACAGTTATAGCGACTCTTGTACAAACATGACTCTGCTATTTATTAGGATACTTATATATTATACTGAAAGGCATTTCAGTATCTCTCTCAACCTTTGACCACTCTCTGTCAACATCTTATCTACAAAGCTTTGTGAAAGAGTATTGACCCAACCACTGAGGTGATGTCTGAGTGTTTAGGGATGACGTAACTGTCAGGCAAGACGTATCACAGCTGTCCCACTGGAAGCAGCACTGTAGCTCCGGTCTTGACACTGACACTACCACGATCAAAAATGTTTTCATAAAAATCAATCCTGTAAGAAAATACACCCACCCAAAACATCTGGTCCTCATTTCCCCTCACATTGAATGATAGGAGCATGTGGGGATAGCTGATGAGTAATCGCCAGCAGGTCTTTCATCGATAAAAGCCGGAACAACCAGATAAAAGATAAGACAAGATTGACTGCATCAAGAGAAAAATGTATCATGTGATTGTTTCATCAAAGAGTACTTATCTTGTAAAATATTAGCTGCATAATTCACGGTTAAGCAGCGAACAAGATTTATAATGAAGCAGTTTAATCGGTTCTGCACATTTTCTTCTCTTATGATCATCACATGAATCATACTCCAAGAAAATGTTTACCAGGTTCAAAAGGACAAAAGAACTTGACGTTAACAAATTATTCTTTAAAGGGATTTTAATACATTTTCATTAGGGGCTTTAATTGAATGTAACATTTCAAGACTATACAAATGGTAAAAAAAAATATAGAAGTAAAATCAGGCACATACAAAAAAATAGATAATACAATACTATTAAAAGAGATCAAATTTAAATAAAATAAAATATATATATATTTCCTCATGTCCTCACTATGCATGTAGATGAGCTGGTAGGGGGATGTTGTTACCTTTGGACAGAGACAGATCTAGCCGTTGACCCATAACCCATTATCGGTCCTCATCTAACTGTCAGCAAGAAAGTGGGTAAGTTTATTCCCTAAAATGTCGAATTATTCCTTTAAGACCTCATAAAATAAGATAAATAGGATAAGATAAGATAAGATAAAATATGATAGACTTAATTGTCCCGAAGGAAATTTGACTTAGACACATACAGTAGCCATATCTGCTGTTAAGAAATACAAAATAAAATACAGTATAAACAGACTGTCTCCAGTCCACATGTACACAGAAGTATAGCCTAACACGGTAATTAATCTAGTAAACATAGTCCACAAGTGTTATAGGCCTAAAGTAAAAATAGTAAAATGCATAACATCAACAGTTAGCCCAACAGTAAATTAACAGTTAGCTCCTTGTTATGGTTGTTGTATTAACAACATTAGCCTCAGACAGCTAATATAGGCTAATGGCTAGCTTGATTAGTAGTAAACTGTAAACTGCAGAAAAAAAACTAAATCAACAAGTCAACAATCACAATTAACAGCTATAACAAACATGTGTAACATGTGTAAGGGATAATGTACAGCGAGCCGTTCATAGTTGTGAAAGAATCCCCGACAGGGCGATGCTGCATATACTGTCTCTCATCGCCCTGAACAGGATTCTTTCACAACTATGACCCACTAGCTGTACATTATCCCGCTTATTACACAGCTACTTACTGAAGAAATCAATAATTTGACACAAAAACGGTCCGCCAGAGTCCGACATCAGAGCTGCGCCCATAGCAACGGTTTGTAATACAGAAATTACAGACCGCAGAACGCCTTGATTGACCAATCAGAATCGAGTATTCAACACAGCCGTGTGATAAATACAGATAATGCTACATCAAGGGTATTTGGGCAGTAGATAAAAGGTGTCTGTCAATATTTGCTTGGTCACAGATCTGACAAAATGGCCGAAGTTAAACTGTAACCGATATGGAACTTTGCCAGTAGTGGTTGCTATAGCAACAGAGTGTTCATCTGAAACCAACTGCTGGTCATGAAAAAAAAAAAAACCTTCTTATTGGCATTATACGTCAGTAATCTGAATGAAACACGTTCTCTTGCATTTCAATGAGCTGGCACAGCAGCAGTCCACAAACAGCGTCCAGTGTGTCCAAAACTAATTGACAACCTCAGTAGTTGGAATATAAATGAGCTGATTAAATGAGATGCAGTGCCGGCAGGGCTTTGCTCATGTGTTCTGGTTTGTACCATTTTCCTTAATTTATGCATTATCAGCAAAATAACATCCTGTGTGCGTTTTTTCCATTGTGCTCTAATGGGCAGCTAGGGTCGTCTGGTCATGTAAAGATTAGCAGAAAATGTCCCTAATTTGGCTTAGAGTGTCTGCTCCCTGTTAATGATTGCCACAATAATGTCTACAACCAAATGGTACACTTGTACAGCAGGGATGTAGGACTCACAGTTTTTCCGAGGAATCCGAACAGTTTGGATGGATTAACACGTTTAAAGCAACTTCCCATTATGTTGCTGTTTGATGAGTCATCATAACCTCTTTAGGGATAAACTGTCCTGCTGGAAGGTCAGGGAAAATATTGTGTAAAGTTTAATGTTAAATGCAAAGTGCATAATATTGCTTTTTGTCATTTTGACTTGAATGACCTGTTTTTGTATTGTGGCAGGCTTTGCAGTCCTACAGCAGTAAACTATCATCTATGGGTTTGATGAAATAACAGTATGAACAGAGATGCTGACATTAGATGGATATTTAATGCTCAGGTCATTCAAGGTCATATTGACAGCGGTTGTATGCAGTGAATCTACATCTTCAAGGAGTTATAGAGTTGATATGATTACATTTGATGACTTAGACTCAACAGCCCAAAAAAATGAATGGCAGTTTAATCAGATGCTTGTTGTAAATAGTCTAAAAAAGTGTTTCTGTTTTCATGTTGGCATCATATGTCAAACTCTGTGCCAGTTCAAACAGTTTACATCTGATTCTCTTTGTTATGCTGAGTGAGATCGCATACGGATGTTATCTACAAATCTACCAGACCCCAGAATAAACACGTCCAGACTCTCTCTAAACAGGCAGAGTGTCAAGGACAACAACCCGTCCACCTGGGCTCATTCTCAAAGATGTTGGGACTCTCAAACTAAAGTCAAGAGGGGTGACTCCACCGATGATTAGTCTGATATAGAATAACTGTAAACTGCTCCATTGGAAAGCACCAGTTTAATGCTTAAAATAGAAATGTAGACAAAAATGTTGTCTGGATTGAGGCTCAAGGTTCATGGAAACAAGTGCTCTTGTAATGCATTTGTATTGATTTTACCATTGATTTTACCAATGTTTTTGCATTATGCTGTCACATATAGACCTACTTTACTGCCAAACGATTTATGAAGCTAGGTTGTTGTTTTTTGTAGGGGGTTTTTTCAAATGTATATAAGTTTATAAATTAGTGAATAAATGTTTTTGCACCAGGTAGCTACTTGATTTCATTTGTTTCACTTCAACATGAAAAACAGCTTGAAACTTGAGATAAAAGTTAACATTTGGCTTTGAAAACATTTTTGGCAAAGTTAGCTCACTATTGAAACCACTCTCTGTAAACATGTAGCTGGAGCCAGTAGCTTAGCTTAGCATAAATGGTGCCTTCAAATGAAACTCGTGAGCTTGTGCTTACAACATGGGAAGTCGTGTACACAATATGCTTGGCGTTAAAGTTGTTAAGTCATGAGAACACCGCTGCTAAGCAACGGCAATATTAACGTTACTGTCGGCGTCTAGAAGCCACAGAGACTAACAATTTAGCAAGCTAGCAAGTGGGCAACATAATGCAGGAAATGCAAATGCCGTTGGGAATATCAGCATTTTTTGCACCGAAAAAATTAACTTCCATGGCCATTTCTGACAACGTCACAACTCGTGAACTAAGAGTTTTCAGAAACTTTCCACTTAACGAGGTTGTGAATACCACAAGAGGGGGGCGTTCACATGGACTCTTCTCATAAACACAGTAAACACGACCCCATTTGAAGGCACCAAGAGACCAGCACCTTCCTGAAGTCTACGCCAGTTGCCTGGCAACAGCTCCCAGCCAAGATTTTGTTTTTTGTAGCTACAGATTAAAGAAACAAGATGTAGGCAAACATGTTTGTCAGCTCTAGTGATGCTGGTGGATTTAGTTCCTTTTGAAAAGAGCCAGGCTAGCTGTTTCCCTCTGTTTCCAGTCTTTGTGCTAAGCCAACTACATATTTACTGTACAGACTTGTGATATCAATCTTCTCATCTGACTCTCTACAAGAAAGCACATGTGTGACACCCAAAATTTTGAAACTCATTCCCAGGGCGACAAAATACACACACTTTGTCACAGCCATCAGCGTCCGCTAAAGGTTGCCTTTTGCGGTGGTAGGAGACGCACCAGGCTTCCCATTAACTACAATTTCAACCCATTCACGGCAACAGTAAATACTCAGAGAAAGTGCTGTTGTGACGTAGTTTTAAAGAGCAAAAGAGGCACACACGGCAGGCGGGAAGGAAGGTGGATGGGTCCAACAAAACAAGGCTGTCATCCAGGAGACCGCTGTTCGTTTGTGCCCCGTGTTCAGAACGTCCGGTCACATTTTCACTGTAAAAACATAGTAGTTTTAAGCCCAACCATGTTGTTTTTTCCTAAACCTAACCATAGTGGTTTATTGCCTGAATCTAAGCAAGTGTTTTTATTTAATTCACAACATTAAGCACGTGTTTAGTGCCACCGAAAAGTGACAAGTCTGACAAAGTGTCAGTATGTGAGGAGTTGGAATGAGAATGTGTTGACCATTCCTTTAAGCCAATATGTTTGAGAGAGAGCTCTGATAAATGGGGATTTTAAAACATTATGGTAACCTTATGGTGAGACTGTTTTGTCAACTAGCTTGAAGCTAGACAGCTGATCAATCGCAGTGAATATCATATCTGCTTTTATTATTGTGAAAGTTTAAATCATCATCATATATAGGCACACAAGTCAGTTCATTGACAATAAAGTAAATGGTGCAGACGGAGTCAGTTTTGTCAGTTATTAAATGTGTGGGTGTGTACACAGTAGACGTGGAATGAAGACAGTTTTCTTTGACCCATCCCACAAGCTACCGAATGTGTCCGTACAAGTCCACAGAGATCATGTTGTACTCTACAGGTGGCTGTTGTGTTTCTAAACAAAGAGATCTGTGGCAAACCGTAATCTCAGGCAGTAAATCATATATCAACCCAAGCGTTAAAACAAAACACAGATGCATTCTTTCAAGGAAAATCATGCAGAGCTACACCTAAATTCTGTGGCAAACACTGTGTGCCACATACCTGTAATAGCTTCCTTGGTGTAATTGTCCCTTTCGTTGTAAGAAACAAAGTCAAATCCCTAACAGCTATCACAAGAGAAAAACATGTTTTCCACCAACTGGCACTACTCTGAGGATATAAGAGTCTATAGAGCCAACAAAATCTTTCCAAGACACAATGTAGTGATTGTTTGGCACAGGAATTAAAGCCATGGAAGAAATACTGTGTTTTGGAAGTTGTTTTTTCTTTGCTTTCTTAAAACTACAAAGTCTACCAGAAAAACAAATGCCCAAACAGAAAGCTCCACCCGGCTGTGCGATTGTCTATCAACAGTTGTATTCACGGGAAAATTGAGTCTTTCAGCAGTGCGTCTGCAGTGCGACCACGCTGCAGGTTATCTGACTTCAACAAACAAATCCAGGAAAAGCACATTCATGAGAAGCCTAATCTTTCAAATCTACTTACAGAACATTCTGTGAGGATTGAAACCAGACATGCACGTATACAGAAAAACACAACAGGACGCTGAAATCATATTTTATACATATTTGAAGGGTGGCAAACACATTACATAACAGCTGTTTTTCAAAGGCTTGACATGTTGAGGGCAATTATGTTATATACAGTCTGAATGGGTATGCCTAAGAAAATATTATTTTTTTCAAGGCTATACTGCGCCCCTAATCACAACGTGTTTCCTCCTTTTCTATGTTTAAATACATGTCAGAAGGTGGCAACAAAGAAAACAAGTGTGTTTTCCAAAAGCACAGGGTCAATCTGGTGGGATGACGTCAGGCAGCAGGGCTCAGGGTCTCGGTTCCTCAGAGTTCAACATGTTGTGTGAAAGCAGTCACACTCTACATGGAGAAAACAGCCTCAAGTAGTGTGGGTGCTTTTTTCACAAATGATGCCACTGACAGTTAGCTCAGGGTAATTACATCACACACACACAGACAAGCTCCAGCCACAAGTCTGCCTTCATCAGCACAGCTAAACCCCACCCACCTGAGCGTGGTGATGCTGCTGGTTTGTTTGTCAAAGCAAGTCCTGATCGAGAACCGTCATACTACATATAACAGTCATGGAAATCATGAGGATGGCCGGTGTGCATGGAAAGCAGAGGATGTTTTGAAGCAGGTCGGGCAGGTTGATGTGTGTTGCCCTCATACAGTATGGTTGCCCTGTAATCTAACTGAGCAGGGGCAGCCCGGTGTGTGATGCCAACGCACAAGGCACCCTTTAGACCCTGAAACGCACCGGGTGTTCAATTAACTACAATGTAAACCCACCCACAGCAATATTAAACACTCAGTGAAAGTGCTCTGTGAGTGTGGTGACGTAGTTTAAAGAGCGAAAAGACACACTCAGGACAGGCAGGAGGGGAGGTGGAGGGGTCCAACCAACACAGGCTTTCATCCAGGAGACCGCTGTTCCGTGTGTTAAGTTTCACTTTCACGTTACAATCAGCTGTTCGTTCGTGCCACGTGTTCACAATATTGAGTCTCATTTTCACTTTACAAACGTAGTCGTTTTAATGTTGTTTTTTCCTAAACCTAACTAAGTGGTTTGTTGCCTAAACCTAAGAAAGTGTTTTTGTTTAATTCACAACGTTACGTGTTTACTGCGACTGAAAAGTGACGCCAAGAGAACAAAGCGTTAGTAGTGACGAGTTGGGATGAGGACGTGTTGTCAGGGGAGACTCTCAACAGAGCGCTACGACCTGCAAGGCGAGGGTCATGTGACCAGCGGGGGTAGCCGAGCTAACAAAATAATCTGCTCGCATGTTTGCTGATCGCTAACTACTATTGGCTGTGCAAGCTGTTATTACAATGGTATTCAATAGACCACACTGTATTTGACGATGTTGTCAAATAACTTATTTAAAAAATGGTACAATGGGCACGTTACAGCTGATTATTGATTATTGAAAATTGAGGGAAAACTGTGTAACAGAACTGTAATGGAGAAATTGAAAAGTAACTTATTTTGATTAGTGACATAAAGACATGTTAAATCAAAGTGTGGTTGTGGTTAGAGGCTATAAAGCAGCTAATACTAATGTTGGATCATTGAGTATTCCAATAATGCAGCATTTAAGTTTCAAATCCAGACAAACTTAAGTCAAAGTCTCTGTGAGGGATCCAGAATAAATGCTTCTTGGCATTTTTTACTCTCTTTTTTTGTGAAAATATTTCATATCGATTACGCCACAAGTCAAAATGTCAGTTTTAGATGGATTTTGAGGTGTTACAAGGATTTACTCCAATTATCATAAACATGTTTTACGAATAATTTATGAAAATATTCAAACCCTATAATTAATATAATTTTTCATCAGAATCAAACCTGATAAAAATAAAACTATTATTTTGTCACTATTAAAAACATGTTTAAAAGAATCATTTATCTAAATAGTGCTTGTCACTGAAGATAAATATGATAACTTTCCGCTAAGACTTCCTTACTAGTCCACCTGTGGTTTCTTAAATTAACCTCACAGCTCACGGTAGATACAATCTATTGATTACACACACACGTGGGAGATCTCAGCTTCTTTCTTTTCAGTCTTTTGAAGAAATCAGGTCCAAATGTCTGGATGAAGAAATATCTGTTTCCAGGAGTTTTTTATAAAGAGATTGAGTCCATGCCACACAATGAATAATCACATGTTTGGTTTTGCAGTTTAAGTCACAAGAACTGCCATCATGTCATGGACACTGGTGTTTATTTTCTCTACGATAAATGATTGGCACAAGTTACATAATGCTGTAGTCATATGCATGTGTTTTTATTGAAACAAAATAGGGTTAGAGGACTGGATTTTAATGGCCTGATATAGAAACTGGTGTTACAAAATATGTCCAAGGCCTTTCCTGCACCAGACTGAACAGCTGATGAGGCTGTGAAGTGAAATGAAGGGGAGGGACTGAACCCTGCAGGAAGCTTGAAGGCAGAGCCTTATTTCAATGAAGTCACTGGTGTCTGTTGGCTGCCTTCATCTCTCTGTCCTGGTGAGTGAAATGTGCTTCTGCCTTGCAAAGCTATAGCTGAGGATCACTCAGCCACATGATGCTCTGCAAGGGGAAGAACTTTTTTCAGAAGTTGGTTTTAAGATAAGGTGCAAACTGGGTTTTTTTCTGATTTTGATAATGTGGCCCAGGTTTCTTTCAAGTGCAAATAAGTTTCCTGCTCTGGACTGGGAATGCTGAGAGAAGTTTCACTCGTCTTGAACTGCGTTTGAACGATGAATAATCAATCGATGACAGGGAGGACCATGGTCCCGACCATTCCGTCTATAATGTTCATTTTCGGGGTGGTTGGGAATGTCATCGCCATCGTGGTTCTTTGTAAATCTCGTAAAGAACAGAAAGAAACCACGTTTTACACGCTGGTGTGTGGACTGGCAGTCACGGACCTCCTGGGCACACTTCTGGCCAGTCCGGTCACCATCGCCACTTACGTGAAAGGATCGTGGCCAGGAGACGAGCCGCTGTGCCAGTACTTTGGGTTCACCTTGCTCTTCTTCTCTCTGGCGGGGCTCAGTATCATCTGTGCCATGTCGGTGGAGAGATACATCGCCATAAACCATGCCTACTTCTACAATGACTATGTGGACCAAAAACTGGCGGGTTTTACTCTCCTGGCGATCTACATCTCCAACGCGCTTTTTTGCGCTCTGCCTATTGTCGGCTTTGGACAGGTGAAGAAACAATACCCGCAAACTTGGTGTTTTTTAGAGTGGAGGAGCAACAAGACCAGCGATGCCGCCTACTCCTACACGTATGCCGGCTTCAGCTCTCTTCTTATTCTCGCCACTGTTATCTGTAACGTGCTGGTGTGCGTGGCTTTGATCCGGATGCACCGGCGCTTCGTGCGCAGGATGTCGCTGGGAACCGATCTGGGGCGCAGCGTGGAGCCGCCGAGGAGAGGACGCAGCTTTGGACGTATGGCTGGGGCAGAGATTCAGATGGTCATTCTGCTCATAGGCACTTCGGCAGTGGTGCTTATCTGCTCCATACCACTTGTTGTAAGTTCTCCGCGCCCTGCAGGCAATTTCTATCCTTTACGCGCTGAACTTTTACGCACAAATTTCGTTTTTCTTGTTGTAGACAACACAATTTGGTCATGCCTTTTTATCCAAACCCAAGTGGATGATTAGAAAGCAAAGTTAAAACATATTAATGTTTGTACTTAATAACTTGTCCTTGCCATTTTAAGCCACTACTCTTTGTTCATTCTATCCATTAAGCACGTTTTACGCACGGCTCTTTTACGCATAAATATACTTATTTTTGTACATGGATGATTAGAGAAAGAGTTCAAACATATTCCATTCTCTGCTCTTTCTCTTTTGCTGCACTGGTGCCCCATGTTGTTATTAATGTGCTTTTCACTCACCCACAGCTGCACATTCACATATAGGTTAAAACATGTATCCGTCTACTCAGCCTGTATTCTCTCTTCCCCTGCAGGCTCAGGTGTTTTTGAACCAGCTGTATAAGACTCCAGTGGAGCTGAGGTTAGAGAAAAACCCTGATCTACGTGCGATACGCTTTGCCTCCTTCAACCCCATTCTTGACCCCTGGATCTACATCCTGCTCCGCAAGGCTGTTCTCCTCAAGCTCATTGAGAAAATCAAGTATTTATTTTGCAAGATGGGAGCACGGAGGCAACAGAGACAGGGCAACTTCCAGTGTATAGACACTCATCAGCTTTCATCGGCAACCTCTAACCGGGACTCACACTCCCTGGTCTCCCACGATCTGCGAGACTTCACCAGCAACTCCCAGACTTTCCTCTACCTGCCAGAGGGAAGTGAAGTGTACAAAGGAACCTGCCACAAAGCAGACAGACTCTCTGGTACACAACCTTCATCAGTCAGAAACTCACAGGCTTCTTATTCCTCCGAGCAGGGCAGCGTTGAGGCTCAGAGTAGAGAAGTAATCCGGGACCTTTCAGCTCTGCCATGCCCAAAAGACCCGGCACTTCAGGTGTCATTGACCACTGAGACAGAGGAGGAGAAATGCATCTGACTTAACTCTGAATAAGGAGAAAGTTCTCAGTTCGCTCTGAAGCAGATTGTCTACTGAATGACTTCTCCAACAGTGAACTTTTAAACCTCTGAAAAATGGGGGGAAGGCACATGAAAATAATAAATTACTCTTCTTGTGAAGTCGGGCACATGAAGAAGCGAGAAAGAAAGAGAAACTTGAAGTTCTGTGAGCTTCCTGTTGTTCTCTGTTTCAGCACCCACCTACCTCCAGTTATGACTATCTCTGACTGTGTGAGCAGATTTTGTCATTTTGCCCAAAACAGATGTTCTAACAAAGATGATGACCCACTTCTTCATGACTCAAGTGTCAGTGATGGAAAAGCTATCCTTCCTCATTTCAGCTACTTTGTTCGATCATTGTGGAAACCTTTACTGTAAAGAAGACGGGGCCAGAAATTTAGAATAATTGAGTCACACGCTTGTGGTCAATAAATGAAAATAGTATTGAATGTGATCCTTACCGTATGAGTAATCACTGGCATGTGTGCTGCCATTGTACTGTAAGGAGTGATTTGTTTAAGAAACTCTATTGTACAGTGCTTTTTGAAGGACATGTGTGACTAATGTACAGTGCAGTATTATTATGTGGTGAACACCAACATTTTTGCGGGAATACACACACACACACACACACACACACACACACACACATGTCATCTCAAATTATAAAAAACTTTGTTCCGTAGTTATTAACACTAAGCATTTTATTCCGCAGCTACAGAAAAATGTGGTGTAAATCAGTGGACAGATGTTGCTTAATGTGGAGTATTAAGATGAAGATATTTCAACACCAGTCAGCTTGAGAAAGTGGTGTTCTAGATGGTCAATGTTGTGTAAAATATTGTTTGCAATAAAGTTATTCTTCTCTAGGAGAAGGTTTACAACTCTAAAGGGATTCTCCACACTTAAGAAGTATTTGTTTGATCAGAATCACTATTTTGCAGCATTAACATCCAGAAGATCAGGACTTTACAAAATGTTTTGCATCAGTTAGGACAATAATCTTCGTGAGCAGTTATTCTGCTGATTATTCAGTTAATTGTTTAGTCAAAATGTCAAAAAATGGACGTTTTTTTTTGTCCTATTCTGTGCCGCATTTTTTCCTTGTCTTATAATGTTAGTCAGTTGACACCTTCAGCTGCCGTCTCACCACTATATACAATAGACTGAACTTTTGAACCCGTTTGTTTGAGCTTTTCCACTCAAATGTGCTTTATGTCTTATAGTTTCAGCAGCTTTGTAGCACACAGTCTGCCTCCTTTTCCCTGTTATTAAATCGGCTCCAGATTGTTGCTTCATGTCACGAATCACATTCTTGCCTTTCTAGTTTCTCTTGTTGCTGTTAATTTTAGACAAGCTTGTTCGTGTGGATAAATGCTGGGAATCACGCCCCTCGAGATTGTACAGTATAATGGTATTTGGTTAAAGGTAGAGTTTGACATACAACAAGGTCTTTTAATTTATTTTTTAATCTGGTCTTTAAGTTATGCACTTTATTTTATATTCTGTTTATATTGTAATGTAGAATTAAATATGTGGACATATAGTTGCTGTTGTATCACTTTTCATATCTGTAAACGTGTGTGAGTGTGTGTGGTAAAATTGAGTAGGTTGGTAATAACTGAGAACTGAAAACATTTTATAATGCAGCTGTAAATTAACGCCCACGCTGTTGTTTCAGAGCGAACATGACTTTTGACATGTCCTCATATGTTGACAACATAAAGCGGAAGTTAATTTTGTGAGCACCAAGTTTCTCACACTCTTTTTTCCTGCTAAAGGTTTGGAGAGATCATCTCATGACCCCCATTAGCACAGAGAAATGGCCCTGAGAAGAACAGACTTCTCCAAAGTTTACAGAAGAATAAACGAAAGTTTAAGACTGGGTTAAGGTTACGTCAAATTAATATTTTTCTAAGTGTCCAAAAAGCCTCTGGATCTTAATGTGCAAAATAGCTACTGCCAGACACATACAGAAACAGAGAGTCTTAGGGAAATAAATCTGGGTATCAGGAAGTAGACCTTGCCGAGAGAGCGTCTCTCCTGAAACAATAAACACAATCTAAGCTCCAATTCATTGCAATTAAGCTTAAACAAGCAATGCAATGGCTTAGGCAAACACGTAGCAGAGACGTCCAAAAGAGTAGTGTCAGCGTATCCCCCAGACTCTGGGAACAGCTCACATTAATTGAGTTAAACTGGGATTGTACAGTAGCGGGACACCTTGATGTGTGGAACAAGCCCTCCACTTGATCCTCTTGGCTCTCACCAGAGTCGGTCCTACCTATTTAAATGTATAAATGGACAACCAATGAGGCTGATATTTACCGTCTGTGTGAACAGGTGTACATTCACATGCTGTACAAATGAGAATAGCCTCACTGACCTCAGCTCTATAGAAACTAACACAAGTCTTTTTCTAACGATCAGCAATAAATGAGGATTGTTTAGTTGGATATGTTGAGATTAGAGATGGTGACGCTTGAGGCAAGAGGAAAAAAAATCATATACAAGTTGACATGAACGTTGTGGAGGAAACCTGTGAAGCTGTTTTACATCAGCGGGGTCCTTCAGTGACGCCCTGTCCCCTCATGTTCTCATTGATAAACAGCAGAAAACACCTGCTGCTCCTCCACGTCTGCTGTCACCCTCAGTTGAAAAGAACACTAAACAATCCCGGTCTGGAAATACGCCAGATCCAAAGCAGAACTGATGCAGGTGCTGATAAATGGTATAAGAGCCATGTGCTTCTTCCCTGAAGTGATGGAGAAAATAGGAAATATGAGTCTACAGTGTGTTTCTCTCACATCAGTGCCAAGATCATCCTTTGTCCTTGCGACACCCATGAAGCAATATGATCTTAGTGCTACAATCATAACAACGAGGCCTTGTTTTGTGATAGATTTGAAAGCTTAAATGGTCAGTTCACTCTCACAGAGCTCACATACCTGGCTGATAGTTCTGTTTTTTATTTCCCCAGGATCTGACATTTCTGCTGACAGTTTTGATTGGGACTATTTTTCCTGGAAAAAGTAGTTCCAAAGGAAACTGTTTACACTCAGCAACAGGGACACTGTTTCTGTTAAATACTGCTGTTGAATTTTTTTAATGTATTTCTTAATGCTGTGAACACCACAAATGAAATTCCATTTACCTCGTATTAAAGGGACACTCCACCAATTTTACAAATGAATATCAGTTTGCTCGTCGTGTGAAAACAGTTGATTTCTTTGACAAAATATCACCTATCAATTTAGAGCGTTTGGGCTATTTTGCTTCCGTAACATGTCTTCTTTCAGACTAGTGGAATGAAAACATCCAAAATACACATTTAGGTGTTTATTTTAGTACTTTGTCTATTTGCATCTGTAAATTTATCCTAATTTCACCAAAAGTTAGCATTAGATAATGCCTCATTTGCTTATATAAACATAACATTTCAGAAAACTTGTAATACAAGTTTCATGAAGTTTCATGGTGATATAAGTTTACATAAAATGTTTACCCTATTCACCTGTAGTGTCTCCCCATACAGTAAATGTTTTACATAAAGCTTGTGTTACAAACTGGAGGTGTGAGACATTCAGTAGGTGTTTACCAGGCCGGGGAAGTCTGACGAAAAATGCTACTGAGTTGCATTATGGAAATGGTACAGGATCAGGATATCTTGGACTCGACTGCACAGATTTTAACCATTGTCTTTCTCAAGCTACCCAACTTAATGGAAATACAACACATGGCAGCAACAACAACCTGGCATAGATACCACTCAAGGTAAATGAGAAATATGTTTTTTGTAATTTGGGTGAACTAACCCTTTTACTCCAACTTTCCTGTCTTCCCTGTTTGTATAAGAGGAAACCAATAGGACCCTAACCCTGACTCTATAGATTCCTCCCATACATTTTTTTTTTTTTTTTACTTATTTGACATACTTCTGGTTAATAAATCACTTTATTTGTTAAGTTTACCTGTGTGTCTCCCATTTTTGTCACAGTTCTAGAGATTGGCTGTGACAAGTCCAATTAAACCTGTTCAGCGAGGGAGGCCTCCAGCAACTAAATACAAAATCGGTGACAGAGATAAAACAAGACACTTTTTTTGGTGAAATCTTGGCTTTATTATCTATGTCATTATCTGATCTATTTAACTCTTGTTGCAGCCTGGTCATGTGTTCAGTCTGGTAGGGGACGGCAATAAGAAGAGCTCCAGGCCAGGAATTAGTCACCCTGCTGACTCTGTTAAATCCCACACAAATATACAGCATGTAGAGCGACTTATTTCAAAGGTTTTAAAGCTGAATTATGGACACCAGCTAGTTCCCATGAAATCAGGAGCTAAGTGTTAACTTTGATCTCTGCTGTTATGTAAAACCCAATAAACTACAGTAGGAAAAACCTAACCACATGAGATGACCTGTCAGACAACAGGCCAATCAGACACAGACATATGGATTATTAAATACACTTATTGTACATGTTTAAACCTAATGTTTTTTATGTGATTAGAAATAGTTGAGAGTATCTGATTTAAAAGCTTTTGGCCTGTGTTTCCAGGAGAGAGTGTCCAATTGCAATGAAAGCATTGTAGCATCTGGTGATGGTGCTGAAATATGTGTGTGTGTCATTGAATATGTTTGTGGGTGTATTCACGAGGGCCACATCTATCGACGTATACAGTCCAGTAGGTCAAATAAGTTCACTAAATCAGTAAATTCACAACTGTGTCTGTTTTATTGTGTGTACAAACTACATATTGTTGAGGAAATAGGCCGTAGGGGGTCCAAATCAAACATTAACCATTGAAATCAATGAGTCGGCTGGCACCTCCCACAAGTTCAAATCTAACCAGTGATCTCAGTTGTATTAAATCCCCTTATATTTAAAAAAAGAAAAAAAAAAAGAGAGAAACAAAAACCAAAAAGAAATCTTTACTGTTGTTTTTCATATGTGACTAAATCCACCTACCAGCTCATCTGAAGCTCATTTATGAACATATTATATCTTCTTTTGTACAAAAAAGTGTAAAAACTACATATTACTGCGTTACAAGTTGTCATGTGCCAGACTGTTTTTAGGCCAGGTGCACTAATTCCTGGAAGTTTCAGGAAACTGCAACTAGTTGTTTTTAGATTTTGATTTAAAACAAGATATAATGTGTTGATTAGTGAGCTTTAGAGGTGCTGGTAGGTAGATTCTGTTACCTTTGGACAGAGCCGGGCTAACGGTTTCCCCCTGTTTCCAGAATGTATGCTAAGCTAACTAGCTGCTGTCACTAGTTTCAGACATGAGAGTGGTATTATCTTCTCATCTAACTCACTGCAAGGGTGAAGCCAGACGGTGTAAGCATTCAGGGCTTAGCCCAAACCTAGGGGAGATTTCTTTCCAATTTACTGCAGCTATTTGCATTATTTTTCAAGCCATCTGATCATAGAATGCCTAAAAATCTGAGCATCATTTTGGAAAAACATGATTGTTGCCAAGGGAAAAACAATCATCCTGTAGATACCGTTGTTATACTGCCGCACAAGGCACCCTTTAGCGTTGGTATGAGATGCACTGGGCTTTCAATTAACTACAATGTAAACCCATCCGCGTTAATGTTAAACCCTCAGGGAAAGTGCTGTGGTTACATAGTTTAAAGAGCAAAAGAGACACACCGAGCGGGCCGGAGGGAGCGGAGGGGAGGTGGACGGGTCCAACAAACACAAGGCTTTCATCCAGGAGACCGCTGTTTGTGTCCCATGTGTCAAGTTTCACTTTCACGTTACAATCAGTTGTTTTTTTATGTCCCATGTTCACAAAGTTCAGTCACATTTTCACTTTACAAATGTAGTAGTTTTAAGCCCAACCATGTTGTTTTTTTCCTAAACCTAACTAAGTGGTTTTATTGCCTGAATCTGAGTAAGTGTTTTTGTTTAATTCAAACGTTAAGCACGTGTTTACTGCGACCGAATAGTGACGCTGAGGGGTCTGACAAAGCGTCAGTATATGACGAGTTGGGATGAGAACGTGCTGGAGAGACTGAGGGGAAATGACACAAAGTTGAAGGTATTTCAAAAACCTAAAAGATTTGGGGCTGACTCACGGCAAGAAAGTGAATAAGTGTATTTCCCAAAATGTCAAACTATTCCTTTAATATGAATGATGATGTAGTACAAATAGGTTAAAAAAACAAATACATTCACTTCAGTAATCATTTAATGAAATCATAACAGACACCACATCAGAAGGAGGAGAGCAGTTTAAAAGTTGTTGGTGTCAGATTTGAGCACCAAACGTGATGGTAAACAGGTTAACCACACAGTTTCAGGTCCACAGAGAGAGATGTTCAACAGAAAGTCACGTGCTCTCACATACTGGAAGCCAGCAGCGTTTCCCAGCTCGCACCGCTGTCCCTGCCAACTCAGTGATTCTTGGAGAACTCAGCATTTTTACAGCTGCCTACAGCTGTTTCTCCTCCATTTCTCAAATAATCATTATCCCCTGCGATCACCTATTACACGCTGAGTAGAATTCCCCTCATCAATTCGTTTGAAAACAGGTTAATTTGACAACAGAGCTTGTCCAGATCCAGTAGTTTGTACTGCTGCTCTGCCGGGGAATCAGATTACTGCATCTCACTCTGAGGCTTTCTAACAAATGGGGCTCTGGAACAATGTTGATGGTGTTAATGCTGCTTATATCCTGATATGTTTTCAGACTTCAGCACCTCATAACTCAAGCCCAGTTGGTCTGTGTGCCAGCGTTAGTAGTGACTAATGTATGAGACCAATTCATTAATCACATGATGTATGAGCAGGAGAGCAAATATGGTTATATGAATCATAGGGTTTTTAAAAGCACATGTTGCATTAAAAATATAACTAATCGCTGGGTAAAAAAACTGAAACGATGATGGGATTAATTTACCCATTACTAATCAGTTGTTTTTATATGACTGTTGGGTTGTAACCAAAAAAATGTTTTTTTTTACCCAAAAAGCTCCAGTTTTACCTGAAAATCTGTCACAAATTTATTGTAAGTTGTGCAAAACGATGTGCATATCGCATTAAAAACTGCAATATTATTAACAATCAGTAAATTGTGACATATACATTTAAAAATAAAGTGTAAAAAGCCCAACAGTAACACAAAAAACCTGATGTTACTCGGTTATTGCTTTGCTTTGGTGCTACATTGACTCAGATTGGGTCAATTTTGACTTTTAGTGTGTGTGTTTCTCAGAATACTGTGATTCATGTACAGAATTTGCTACAACTTTAGTCACGGGTCTCTGTTAGTGCACTCTTTGCATGTCTAAAACTGTTGCTGCTGCAAAGATAAGTTCTTATGTGGGCTATTTGAAAACAGCCTGTATCTTGTCAGTTGTTCCTCTGAGCCGATGGTGTGCTTGGGGACCTCTGGTGAAAGGTGATCGCCTACTAGAGAAACATGATTTAGTGGAGGGATAAAACAACAGTTACAGTCCATTAATCAGCTAATTTATGTCAATCTGAAATGTTTTATGAAGTCACTGACTTCAAAAGGACAAGAAATAGTGGAAACAATGTGTTTCTAAGCGATTAATGAGTAGATCATTCTGAATATTAATCATAATCATAATAAATGCGTATTGCATGTGTGTGTTTTTGCATGTTTCCATTGCCTGCACAGCTCGAGTTTCTTCCGCTTGTGATTCTTGAGTTAAGGCAATGAGATGCAGTCCTCATTTCCACTAACAGGACCAGGGCCTATAATTGACGGTGGCGTGGATCAACATGAATATAAGTGCTTTACCAGTGCTTTACTGGGAACAGAGAACAAGTGCACTTACTTGCACACACTACAGTATATCAGATGTCGCCTCTGAGTGCACTTTCAGCAGGCAAAAAAGTACCAAAGACGTCACGACGTGGAGGAGTGCAGATGTGGAGTGAGGGCATATTTTGGATCTGTTTCTGTTGTGCTTGTCCTCTTTTGAGCCCAACACCCCGACGCTATTTGTGTCCAAAATAGACTGCACCCTTTTTTTGTCACCTGTCCAATTTACCACCCTTTATCTTATGCTGGCACCAGCTCCGTATAACGTTCTTACACAAGCTGAAACAGGCTTTGCAAGCTAAACAGACTGACTCACATGCCCCGGGCTCGACTGTGTCATCTGAAAAGGTACTAATTTTCTCCAAGTTTTTAAATGACACCAAACAAGTCCACCAATAAATCATCCTGATTGTATTCTGTCACATCAAAGTGCCTCTTCTGAACTATTTATGTTTTGTTCAATGAAGAACAGGAGTGTTGTGGAAAGAACATCTGCCAACTTAGATGCTCACCAATGACGGATATCTGAAGCAGCACAAGTGTCAGATTCAGTAATAGTCACATTTAAGTATGCTGTTGCTCTAACAGCTGGTGCAAACTGTCTTACTTATTTTTTATTAAGTTACTTCAGCATCACTTTTGGGAAATAATTATCTGTTTATTTCACTTGCTTTATAACCTAAACTGTCCTTTCCAACAATTTAAGGGTGTTTTAGTAGCTAATGTGGTTAAGATATACTGTGTTATTTGACTTTACTTATGGAAAAGTGTACAATACATTATTATGAGAATCAGGTCAGCTGAGTCAGTAAACTCCTTCAAATCCCTTCTTAAAACATACTTTCATCGGAGAGCCTTTCCTGATTTTATATCAGTTTTAAGTTCCTTGAACTGTCTATTATTTCTTGGAAATAATGTTGTATTTTATGACATGTCTGTATTATTTTGCTGCCCTTATGAAGCACTTTGTAACATGGGTTTTTAAAAGTGCTCTATAAATAAAGATTATTATTATTATTATATATTCTTTGAATCAAAAGACAAAATCCTTTGTCTGGTTCATAAATAAAAAAAAATCATCAGACAGAGTGAAAGAAAAGGTTGGTGTTACAGCACCGATCTGTTCTGACCCCACTTGGATTACACTGGGACTGCAGGCATCTTGCTTTGAGAACGTTATCCCCTTGAAGTGCCCGTATCTTTCTCAGTTTAATTAGAAACTAAAATAATAACAGGAAGTTCACACTGGAGGTTGAAAGATGGCGATGAAAGAGATACTGAAGCTTATACAGTATAACACTGCTTCAAAGGCCGTAACATCATTTTAACTGGGGTCGAGCATTGATGCTGTCTTTTTATTTTGGCTGGTCAAACCATGAACTTTGCATCACAACCTGCACTATGCTCTGAGTGGGAAAAGCTAATTGTGAAACTGAATTAGTTTCAGGACTGTTTTTAGCAACTGTTTTCCATGGAAAGTGGTTGCTAAAGTGGCAATTATGGGAACCAAGATTGGAAGAGAGGATTATCTGTGATCATTAATGATATTGTAAACCCAACATTAACATTTAAAGCACATGACTGGAGGCTGCACTTATCCCCTAATTGATAAACAGGCATTCTAATAAATGGACTAACACCAGACTCAATTGAAGTTATTGTTTTCCGATGCTTAAAAATCTCTACGTCCTATTTTTTCCATGATCTGTTGAGAAAAATACAAAACCTTTAAAGGCCCTGCACACCCACACAGGTGTGTTCATTACTTTGGCTGATCACACCTCTTGTCAGGCCACTCACAGAATACACTTCTTTTTTTTTAATCCATGTTGGAAGGAACAAGATTTGCAATTGTTGCTGTTTAGCACAAGACGTGTTTGAAAATTGTTCAATTTAGAGGCGAGATTTGAGAAAGATGTGTGTAGTTTTGTGGCCTCCAGAGGACTCCATTCTTGTCAACATAGCACCTTTAACATCTCACTGAGCATCACACTCACTCCTCACTATATCACCTGTTGGCCACAGTAATAATACTATCAACATTAGCTGCGACCTCTTTCTGTGTTGCATAACGATCACAAAGAAAACTTACTGTGAGAAGGGACAGACCACCTTGTCAAATAAATCAGTGTTTAGGTTTCACCACGATCTCATCCCCTTGTCATAACATCACTTGACCACCGAGCAACATGACAGTGACTGTGCTCCTCACGCATCCTGCTGTGACAATCTATTTCCTCTTCATTTCCTTCTGCGCATCCTGCGTAAACCGAAAGACCCTCATGTGTGTTTGTTTGGAGAGTCTTTGCAGAGTGTCTTCTACGAGGCTATCTCAGCGTAGCCGCAGCTATGTTATCACAAAGTTCCTTCTGGACGGGATAGATAAAATAAACAGTTGTGGCTTTGGGAAACCAATTAAGCTTAATCTAAAGGCTATGAAATGATCTGAAGTCAGCATCACATAGAGGAGACATTTCAGACTCCCGTTGGCGTTAATATTGCTATTTGATGTTCATATCTTGGGGTGATACTGCGGGCAACACAGAAAATAGGGCTTATTTAATAGGCTATGTAGTTACAGTATATTGTTTATAATATTATAAAATAGTAGTATTAAAATAGTATTAGTAAAGAATGGTAACAGTTTTCTCCCCTCATTTGGGGTGTGCCTATGGATGGTTGAAAAGACTCTAAGAAGTAACACTAACTTGGATGCATGGTAACTATTTGATATCCAGTGAGGACCAAACCAAAAATATTATAGTTATTGATGCTGATTCAGAGTTTTAAGTGGTCTTAAAGCTGCAGTGGGTAGAAATGGAGCAAATATGATTTTTTTTTTAAAAAAGGTATTTTTATACACTATATCCTGACAGTAATGCATGAGAGCGGTAATCTGAAAAAATCATGTGCCTCTGTGTCCTTCAGTGCTCCTAATGGCATCTGCAAGATTTCACCGGAGGAAAACAACCAGTCAGAGCTGATCTGGAGTCTGCCGTCCAGCTGCTGTCTATGAGAGCCACGAGTCAATCACTCGTGAACTCCAACCAAGCAATGAATGGTTTTAACTGTTTAATTGCAACGGTGTTATGTTGCCTCCCTCCTCCATAGTGTTTTGGGTTGTAACAGAAACCTATTAAGTTGTTTATTACTTAAAGGGGCTATATGTAAGAATCAGAAATTGCTTGTTCACAGCGACACCTGTGGCCGCAATGTCAACGAAAGTCAGCGTCCTGTTGCTCACGCACGCGCTACATTGACATGAACGAGCACCGGTCTAAACAGTGAGGCGACACACGTCAGCTAACACACAATATCACTCTATATTTCACCTGCTTGGCAGTAATGTTAGCTGAACAGAGGAGGGTCTCTCCATGAATCAATGCTGATCCTAGTGTTGGCTTTTCCTGCTTCAGCCTGCCGACCGCGGAGGGAACGGGGGGGGGGGGGGGACCGACACCCGGTCGGGATAACGTAACTCGCTGCGGAGCCCCGTCACTTCACAAGACACGGGAAACCTCTGTTGGTCTGGAGGAGCAGCAGCATTTATTTCTGCACAAACGTCCACTGCACATTCACTAGATATTCTCAGAGCTAAACTAACTCTCTGCAGTGTGTAGTGTGCGCGCGTGCACGTGAGAGGTGGAGCGAGCCGAGCGGGCGAGAACGAGCACGGTGTGCAAACAGGCAGGAGCAGAGCTGCAGGAGCAGCGCGTACCCACACGCGAGCGCGCATTGGATACCGACCCGTTAAGATTTATGCGCATGATAAGTTACAAATAGTCCCTTTAAAAAAGAAAATTTCATGCAATTTAAAGATGCTTTTAACTGTGAGGTACCACAAAAATAATGTTTATTCTGATTATTTTTATATTATCTGTCTATATCTGTGAAAGAAATGAGTAGGGACAAAAAATTATAATTTACAACACAGACATATAATCAGGCAAACCATGAACATCTTGTGTAACTTACAGATGATTTTTGTGAACCAAAGAGGACAAATAGTTTATAGTGGTATCAGTGGCCTTTAGTTTGCTCCAATGTAGAATCTACAATGATAATGGGTTGACCGATGACATGACTTTTGGGATTCAAATCCTTTGAATCTATGTTCAAAGACGCTACAGATAAATGCAGCGTCTGAAGTCCAGTATCTGGCCCCTATGGACGTGTACACCCTATCTGCTCCAGTCCAGTCTAAAATGCTTCCCTCTCTCTCAATGAATCTGAAAGAAGTTTGAAACTGACAAACATCTTGAAATTCTTGATGAAACTCCTTTTTCCTGCATGCATCACTGATATGCATCTTACAAACATGTCAATCTTCTTACCTAACAGAAAGGTTACAGACCAGGGCGATGGGTATCAGCTGTCGTTGTTTTTTAGAAGAACAGCATCTCCTATAACGATTTTGGACTCCTTACTTTGCTCAGTATAACAGTTTTTGCCATGGTGATCCATTTTAATCTACTCTTGGAATCGAAATACGTCTGGAAAAACAGTTAAAGGATCGCTTTCTTGTGTACGTTGTGATCGCATAACATTCTGCAAAAGTACTTAAAGATTTATATCAGATTTAATCAGACGTAATAACAGAACTCCAGTAATAAACGACTACATTTGTCCAAGCTGACCACTCACAGGTGTAAACATTAACAGCTAAATTGTTCCAAATCAGAGTGCTGATATACTGTAGCACTGCAGAGAGACGGACAAAGAGGCAGAGGGAGAGGAAGGGTGAGGGAAACAGAAGGAGGAAGATGAGGACAAGGAAGAGGGAGATAAATCCAGCAATTCATTGTGACTGAACACATCACGCCAGGCAAAATGTCTACTGTACAGCCAAAGGAAACATTGCAGAAAGTGGAGACAAAAGCGCTTGGCCAGACAGAAAATGAATAAAGAATGAAGCCTTTTTTATTGCAATTTACATTAAAAAATGTTTTCAGTATAGACAAAAGTTCTATTCTGTGCATATGCAAAGAGGTTGTTTAAATACATATAAGATTTTGTTTTGATGTTTTTCTTGTTTTGTGTTTAGAGTATTGACAATATATGGAAGGGTTTCCATCAAATGTGTAACAACTGAGGAGGAATGGGCTTTGAGGAACAATCCATGAAAATGGGGAAAGCAGCTGTGGGTCTTTTGATAGGACTGTCACAATTTCAATGATGCAACCAGTGCTCATCCTCTGTTGAATGAATGTAATGGAGCAAACAATAACACTTTGAATCTACATGCAAATGAATGTGTCTCCCTCTGCTGGCTGCAATGAAGTTTACACACAGAAACATGTACATGAGATACACCCTATTTTCGTTTACCTTAAAATGTCACATGGACAGCCCAGAAGCAGCTCAGATCACTTCTTCTTTGCATTATCAACTATCACATGCATATGATTAACTCATTTTGTTAGGGTGGAACAGGGTGGCCTTGGAGTTTATAGCATGTAAAAGGTCCTCACCTCACAAACAGTCAACAACACAGATATCAATCCTATAGACACTAACAGTTTGTAAACCTTCTTCTCTGATATATAGGAGAATAAGTGGAAGGTCTATCCTGGATAGAGAGGTTTGACAATGAAATAACCTGGTATAATCTGGACACGCACAAGCAATATTTTTCAATAATTCTAACACAAATGACTGTGTAAAGTGTCACTAGTTTTAATAAATGTCAAGTAAAACTGCAGCAACTAATGCACATTACACTCAAATCCTAAAGCTGCAACTTTTATAGACAGAAAATTTGGATGGCAAGCACAACTAAAATTTCCAGCTAAATAAAAACACAGCAGGCTAACTACCTTCCACTTACCGTAATTTACCAAATGTCAATTACTGTAACTTAAAAAAAACTTAAATAAAACCAGTGGTGGAAAGTAACAAAGTACATTTACTTAAGTACTGTTCTTCAGTTCAATTTTGAGGTACTTATACTTTGTACTCTGTATTTATACTTCTACTCCACTGCAATTCAGAGGGAAATATTGTACTTTTCACTCCACTACATTTATCTGACAACTTACTAGTAACTTTGCAGATTCAGATTAATAATACAAAATATAATTAACAAATAAATTATGATGTATTATTATAGGTCATGATGATAAGATAAGACGTTATTGCGGTATTTTTTTATTTCACACAGGTGTAATTAATCACTTTAATTATGGCCCAGTGAGGTGAGCCAGGGCCCTGGTAATGGCTGTAAAGGACCATAATTAATTTGATCAATTACACCTGTGTTTACCCTATTACCCTGCTATGACATGTCAAAATGGCTGTGAGAAGGGCATATTCAGAGGGAAACATTGTACTTTTTACTTCACTACATTTTTCTGACAGCGTTAGTTAACATACTTTACAATTTAAGATTTGTATAAACAAAAGGGTAAAGTACAAAGTGTTTAGAAAATATAAATAATATGGTTTGTTAATAAAATACTACTCATGTTAATAAATTAAACTACCCAACAGTATATACTAGTAGGCTACAGCTGGAATGATTAATCAATAAATCCTTTAGTTAATTGACAGAAAATGTATTTATTTATTTATTTATTAATTGGCAACTATTTTGTTAATCGCTTAAATCATTTTTCATGCTGCTTTTCCTTTTAATAAGTTTAATAAGTCAATTTATTTTAAATAATTTTGAGGTTTGGACTGTTGGTTGGACAAAACAAACATTGTGAAGGTGTCACTCTGGGAGTAATTGTGACAGCATTTCTCAATTTTTTTGATTTTTTACAAACCAAACAATCAATCAGTTACTCAGGAAAAATAATCAGCAGATGAATCCATAATGAAAATAATAATTTGTTAGTCAAAACAGTTAAAATTAACCAACCAACTATCAACTATAACAGTAAAACCCTGCTTTTGCATTAATGCATGAGTAATGATAATAATTAACCTTAATGATATAGTATAACAGTCACAGGGGTCATTTTTTCTGCATTTAATACTTTTACTTTTAATAAATTTTTCTGATTATACTTACATTGCAGTACTTTTACTTGTAACAGAGTGTTTTTACAGTGTGGTGCTAGTACTTTTACTTGAGTAAAGGATCCGAATACTTCCTCCACCAATGGTCAGATGAATGTGTAAGTAGGGAGTTGATTGTTAACAGCTTAGCAAATCCAACAGAGCAGGTTTGTGTTTTCTGTGGGTTTGTTTTGCAGTCTTTCTCCACAGTGGCCAGAAGTCAATCAATTCACCTTTTCCCACATACAAAACGTTATATAATTCAAAACATAAAATTATGAATGCTTGAATTGTAATAATGTCCATTTATAATTAGTTTGGTCATCATCATCCACATGGGTTCTGTGCAGCTGCAGGCCCAGGCCAGCTGTGTTTATATTTTTTTAATGCATACACATAAAGATCTATTATAAAGTCCCACCTTTAGGGAGATAGCTTTAATCAGTTTAATTGTATAAAGAGGGATTATTGCATTACTAATTTGGAATTTTCTAGCAGCTCTCCATTCCCAGGGAGGGGTCTCTTCCTCTGGTCAGGTGACAACATACGTATTATCATTTTTAATGAGGTCAGAGCATCTGCTGCTGTTGTAGGTCAGGACAACCAGTGAGGGGCTTCCCCAGCCACCTGCCAAACAGCCGTCAGTGAGCTCTCACTCGGACCTGTCCTGCCAGCGGGTCAATCCTGCACAGTCTCGGGTCACTTAATCAAGTTTCAGCGGAACACACAGGAATCGGTTACGGTTACAAGGTAGTAAATAAATTAAAGATGCCCACAAAAAAGAAAAAAACAAGACAGAGCACAGAGGAAGAAACCAAAGATGTAGATGACGAGGACTCAGAGGATCAGGAACCAAAGCCCAAGAAGAAAAGTAAGCAGGTGAGTGAGTCACAGGATGCTGGAAGATTGAAGAAGAAGAAGAAGTTTAAAGACAGCGATGAAGAAGGATACAATTCTGACACATCAGGGCCGGATGTGAGGAGCACCAAGAAAAAGGGCAGATATAAAGAAAAGGTCAAGAAGAAGAAGAAAGCCAAAGAGGAGAGCGAGGATGAGTTGAGCAGTGACTCACAGAATACTGATAATGAAGATAACAACAATGACTCCAAGAGTAAAAAGAGAGGAGATAAACTCCCTGATTTGATTGAGACCACTAAGAAAGGATCAAAGAAGTCCTCGGTCAAAGATAAGATGGGGGCGAAGGATAAAAAATCCAAAAAGAACACTGAGAAAGAGGAAGAACCTGCAGCTGGGGAGGAAGAGGAAGGGAAAAAGAAAAAGAAAGAAAAGAAGAAGAAGGGGTCGGTGAGGGGAGATAGTGACGAAGACACCAAGAAGACAAAAGGAAAGAAGAAGAAGGTTGAAAATTACGTTGAAATCTATGAGAATGAGCTTCGCAACTACGAGCCAGAAGGAGTGGAGAACTACGAAGATGAGTATCACAAAAAGAAAGGTAATTGCAAAGTTTTTATCTCAACCTGTAAAATGTGGTAAACTGTGGAATTAAAATACTCTCTATACAGAGAGCATGTTGTTATGACATTAATTCAAGGACAATTTGATGTAAGTTCTGTTTGAGGAAAGACATCTGATACTCGGAGGAGAGGTGAGTCCTTGATTGCAATTAGGGATTTATGAGTAGCCCCAGCAGTAATGGGCCAATGCCTTGCTTTTGATGTTCATGGTAACATTACACTGAGTGAAGTACCATTCATGTATAGTCAGTATGTTATCTTCAAACTACAGCTATATGACACCTGTCACTCACTTATCTTTTCACATGGTGGTTTCACATCCTGATGAGGGGCCTCACAGTTCTCTAAAGTTTTTTTTTGACTCTCACTGTTAAATGTAAAAATCTCAATGTAATAACATGCTGAATATTTATCTAATCTCTTCACATACACACAGAAACACACTGACCACATGCACTCCTTATACTAACCCTAAATTAACCTTTAAATGTCAGCCCTTTCCCAAATCCTACATCACAGTAGAATCATGGCAATTCAAACTAAACATTTTGTAATATTTTTCTAATGTAATTAAACTATGAACACATATTTCTCCTTATTTTTTGCAAAATCCCTCTATGATTAGTTATGTTATTAGTTAGGGGGGCGGCTGGTAGAGTGGTCGTCCTTTAACCGCAAGGTTGGTGGTTCGATCTCCAGCTCCTGCTGTCCACATGTTGAAGTGTCCTTGAGCGAGACACTGAACCCCAAGTTGTTCTCTGGGCGCTTTACAGAAGCTCACTGCATCCTAAGGATGGATTAAATGCAGAGGTAAAATTTCATGTATGTACCTGTATGTTTATGACACATTTTTAAAAAAAAAGAAGAATCTTAACTTAACGTTTCACTCTTTACTTTCTAATGTAGAATAATTCAAATTGACAGAAATTTGCCATTCAAAGTACATTATTATCAATATCTCTTATTTAAGTATTTCATGGTACATTCAGAGGGTCATAGTTTTTGCGATTAAGCAAGAAAAAAGTATGTGAATAGCCTCTATTTTAGTTCATTTGATTTAGAAATAATTGTAGAATTTGATGGTCAATTTGAGTCAAATTTAAGGTCGTTTTTTTATGTTGAGTTTGTTTAATTTCATTCCAGTAATAACCTGCACAAAAGACAAAAACGTTAATTTCTACTGCCTCCAAACCATGAATAAATTCCCATGATAGTAGCTCTTACTGTACTTTTTATTGTGCAGGGCCTTCACTGGACAAAGTACTTCTTAACGAAATGCTTTTTCTGGAGGAGATTTAAAAAATCTAATTCTAATAAGGATAGAAGTACTAAAACACACACAAACACATGTAGACACACAGATTATAGCTGTTTACTGTATATATGTTTACTACTGAATCTCACCATCCTGCCCACACGCCCCTTGTAACATACTTTCTCCTGCTTTGTTTATACTGTGCATCTTCTTTCTAAAACTCACCTCTATTGTTATTATGTCACTAAACACTCCAGTATACGAGGTGGTGACCATCACTGGCGATGAGAGAGGAGCAGGCACTGACGCCAATGTGTTTGTCACTCTGTTCGGAGAGTATGGCATCACTCCCAAAGTCCACCTGGCTAGCAAGTAAGTCCTCTGATGACTGGAATTTAGATGCAAGGTCATCTGTACTATTTAAAGTCAAGAATTTGGTCAAATAAAGAACAAAGATTTGATTTGTATTTATCACGCTGCTCTAGTCAGAGGCCTCCGTAATAACCTCAGCCAGTTAGACCCCATATTTGATTGAGTTGGCTTGCTGACTTGTGCTTGAACTAAAAACTGTGTTTTTTTCTCCACTAACAGCACAGAAAAGAGGTATTTATTTCTTAATGCAGTGGTGGTGGTTGTGAAAGAATGGACGGACTGTGTGCTGCGATTTTGGTGTTAAATTTGCAATCGGTTTGCATGACATGATTTGCTGCATAATTTTCTCAAACATTTGCCAAGTTTTTATCTTTCATTGTGAATTAGTGCATGTGGAATATTTTGTTATTTTCCTAGATTTACTCAACACTTCACTGAATTTACTCAACCTGTTTGATTCTTTTGCATTTATTTTGTAGTTCAGAGTTTGATGAGTGAAAAGATGCTGAAATTCGTTTTGTTATTTCAGGAGTCGCACAGCATTCGAAAGGGCCAAAACTGATGTGTTCAGGATTAGAACTCACAATGTTGGACCTTTGAAAAAGATGCGGTACGTTTGACTCACTCAAGACATCACATCCCTGATCCAGTCTGTTTTTCAGTATAGCACAGATCAGGTATGAGCAGCTTTTAGCTGGACCTAGACCAAACACTGCTGGCCTTTGTTTCGTCCCCTGAATTTGTTTGCAAGAAGAATGAGACCGAGGTGTCCAGATGTTATTCTTCTGTTGCTTTAGGATTGAGCATGACAACACCGGCCTGAGCCCCAGCTGGTTCCTGGACAGAGTGGTGGTGACGGATGTGATCAGGCCTCACCTGAGGTTCTACTTTGCTTGTAACAACTGGTTCAGTAAGGTGGAGGGAGACTGCCTCTATATCAGAGACCTGCTGGGTAGTATGGACCCCATGGACATTCCCAAATGTATGTATACACAGACATGAGTATAAGTATACTGTATGTGTAACACTCAGTGCCTGAAATGGGCAGGTACTCACCAGCACTGAGTACCGGCACTTCTGATTTTTGTCCATGAGTACACTTACTTCTTATTGTGTATCGCCACCTCCTGGTGAGTCTAGGTGCGCACCCCTAAACACCCGCGTAACTGCATCTCTGACTGTGTGTAAACACATAGCTAGCTTAATGCTGAGAAAACAGCGCTGAAAATGCCTTTGGTATTCCTTGTCACCATCCAATTTAATCCGTAGGCCAACACATCATATTTCAAGTTGGTTTTATTGTAGCATGTATGCAATATTATATGTGTGTACAATTTGATTTATATCAATAGCTACGTAAAAAGTTTCTATTAACCAAATATAAATGTATGTACAAATAGTGAAAATATTTGTTACTGTATATGTAGGCCTAATGTATGTAATGAAAGACATCCAAAAATACATTTGAAGTGGGATATTTTACCAAGATATACGTAAAAATATAAATATATTCAAGACACATACAATGAATATGTCATGCAAGTGATGAATAAGGGTACTGACATCTTTTGGTCCAATTCAGGCACTGGTAACACTTTATAATCAGAGTATTATATAAAAAATGTCTTATGTTTTTAAGAAAGGTAGTTATTTGTAGCATCCCTATTTCCTCCGGTGATTAATTAAGTGAATCAGCCTGAACGGGGCCAATAAAAAACCCAATTAAAATCTTTTTTATATTTATTCACACAGTGGTTGATTGTGGTTGACATACTATTTTGAGGTTTTTGTATAAAGTTTGTTTTTAAGTTGTTTTTTAAAGCTTTTGGTCTTAATTTTCCAGATAATAAGTATATAGTGAGTGTTTTCACTGCGGATGTAAAAGGCAGTGGAACAGATGCAGATGTCTTCATCAATATCTTTGGGGAGTTTGGAGATACAGGTAAATTACAGCACAACAGGTAACTCGTGTGTGCTCACATAATGAACTTTCTCCCAAATTGAATAAATGCAGTTGATTCTTTTCCAGTTGCGTTTAAGTAATCAGAATTTATCTGATATAATTTACAAATTGTTTTGTTGTTTAAGGTGAAAGGCGACTTGACAATGACAAAAATAACTTTGAAAGTGGCACAGAAGACAAGTTCACCCTCGAGGCACCAAACTTGGGCAAAGTGAGGAAGATCACCATTGGCCATAATAATAGAGGCTCTTCAGCAGGATGGTTTGCGGACAAGGTAAGAAATAGACAGATGCTGTTTACAAGACTGTGTTTCTTTAGTGAGCAAGAAATTAATAAAATGCATGACATTAAGGCTTCATCAATTCTTAAGACAGATAACTAAAGAATAATACTTTCATTTGTGACATCATGCATAACTTAAGGGTGTTACAGAAGATCTTAGAGTCGTACTGTACCCCATTCTGCTCAGTTCTGCCTCTGCAGAGGTACTTAAGACATGTGATCCTCTTATTTCCTCTCAGTTTTCTCATCTGAGTCTGGTGTCCATGCTCCTCCAACACATACAGTGTGTGCAACTGAGAGAGGAGTTCATTCAAACAGAAGCACACACACGGGACACACATGTCGTCATTCTACCCTCTGTGTAAAGGGAAACCATGACCCATTATGGGATTACCTTACAGCAAACAGACAGATGAGTCGGTAGATTTATTGGTGACTGCAGCACAGACTGACACCAAAGATCAGCAGTGACAACAGTGATGAATTATATCCTATTTGCATTGCACATGCGCTGCTGGCAAAGTTCACATGGATTTCGGAGTAAATATTGTCTTTTAGCTCACTTATTTGAGCTTTGTTCGGCTCTTCTTCTTCTCTAAATCTCATGTTTTTTCTTCTCTAAAACATGTTTAAACCTATATACCATATGGTGTGTAAGTAAATTATTTAAGTTTCTTAGGGCGCTTTCTGAAGCCATAGCCCGTTTGGCTAGTCCAAATCAGAGTGAAGTTGGTTTGTTTTCTATTTAGTCTGGTTCGGTTTCACAGTGCACAAATTAAAGCTGACCAAATAAAAAAAATATATAATTTGCTGAGGGATGTGTACGAATGTATCTTTTTCGTCCGAGAGCTGCAACTTTCTTGCAGGGAATCACGGACTTTAAAATATTGCTGTCAAAGTTTTTTCTCTTTGACTCGGCACGGATCTACTGTGTGTATGAATCCCTTCTCCTCCAGTTGATCTGAAATTACTTCATAAACGTCACTATTTTTGTGGACTTTCTTTAGCATATTCTGTATGTTCCCTTCGGCCCAGATCTCAAGCAAACATAAGACTTTTGCAGAAGTCCAGGTCAGTCAACTCCCACTCATGTTAAACTGTTTTTTACCTGTGTCCATCTCAACAAATGCCCCAACAGGCAGCCTGCATTTTCAGTCGCTTGGAAATGGTCCGAGACCACCTCTCACAAACGGTCTTAGACCGGTTGTCTTGGTTCGCACCAGATTACAATTACTGCGTTCACAACTGTCCAAAACGAACCGCAGCAGAGTTTGATTAAAACAGACTAAATGTTGGCTTAAAGCGCCCTTAGACTCTGCAAAGGCTTACAGGACAAAAAGGAAAAACACAGCGAGCGAGACAAATTTTTATTAGTTTATACAGTAAGTTAGTTTATGTCAGTAATATAGCAAAATAATAATTATATTATGTAGATAATCCAATTTCAACCAACCTGTTGCACCCCCTTACCCTTCTACAGTAACTTTCATAAAGTGATCAAAATGTTCAAAAAGAAAATTGTCTTGCTTTACTGTCTTGCTTTGCTTACTTTTCATAACATTATGTTCAACAAACCTCAATCACATTTTGGCTGATTACATTCTGATTTTCTTATTTTTCCTTTTTATACAGGTGGCTGTGGATGATATGGGAAACAAAATAGTGTATGAATTTCCAATCAGTCGTTGGTTTGCCATCGATGAGGATGATGGGAAGATCCAGAGAGACGTTCTGGTGGGGGGGAGCCAGCCCACAGGTGAGAAATGTGTTTATGAGCTTGGAAAAACTGCCTTACATTCACTTCATGTCAATGAATGCAATCACGGCAAGGATGAAAATTAACTCAATACTCTGTGTCCTCTAAATGATTTGCCTCATTTTGGGATAATTATCCACTTGCCTGGTCTGAAAAATATTGCAAAAAGGATTGTAAGACAAAAACATTTCTACTGCCAAGAAACAGATCATTTGCTGTTTTTCTTGTTCAGTCCAAAAAGGAAAATGTGTTTTGTTTTCTGACCCGCTGTGTAAACATTAATTATCGGGTCAGACTATCGATGTTTGGATCTGGTTGATCTGGTTCCTGCTCAGCTCCTCAGGGAGTATGGGAGCCGTGAACCATAGTGACCCGCTGGCAGATCCTCTGATAGCCCGACATGTAACTGTACCCACCAGGTATTGTGTACAACGTCCAGATTGTGACAGGAAACATCCGAGGTGCTGGGACCAACTCCAAAATCCACATTGTGATGCACGGCTCGAAAGGCATGAAGAACAGTGGCAAGGTGATGAGAAGATAACGTAGACACAGATTAGACAACTTGTACTTAATTTAAAAAACAATTGCTGCAGCAGTTAGTTTTCATTTGTATGAAACAGAGTAGATAAAGACTTTTAAGTTAATGTTGTAATGCTTGTTCCAATAATAACCCAGTTTTTGTTTTGCTTCGGTGGCATTTTTGTTGCTTAATGGTCATCGATCACTTTAATGTTTTTGCACTGCACTACCCAAAACTATTGAATTCAGACCACTATGAATGTGATTAAATCTGATTAAGTCAGTGTTACAGTGGATGAAACACCCTTTTCTTTAACTTTTCTTCAATGTATTTGTATCTAGGTGTTTTTGGAGGGAGGAAAGTTTGAGCGGGCCCTGACAGACATTTTCAATGTTGAGATTGCAGCGCTCCTCAGTCCCATCAGCAGAGTCACCATCGGACACGACAATGACGGAGTCAGTGCTGGGTGGTATTGCGAGAAGGTACATTGAACATGCACACACATGCAAACACCACAATCTGTCAATTTACTGTGAGTTTATTCAGCTGAATCAATTGTTTTTTTTTCACAGGTGGTGGTTTACTGTCCGTTCACAGGGATAGAGCAGACCTTCCCGTGCAGTAAATGGCTGGATGAGAAGGAGGGAGATGGACTGATAGAGAGAGAGATGTATGAGATGGTCTCACTCAGGCAGAAGAGACAGAAGAGTAAGTTGAATGTCAGTAATTATGGCCAGTCTGCAGCAGCAGTAAATGCTGTCACTTTTATTTCCCGTAACACTGAGCTCCATTCAAAGCTCCAACATATGTATCAGACATTTGCATAATGACTCAGCAGGCAGTCCATCTTCATTCTACTTTGTAATTTTAATGAGTTGTTTTTCCTATTGCTTGTGGAATGAAGTCCTTTTAAAGAAAGGTAAATGGTGAGTGCAGTTTTTATGTACTATACTTGTTTTTTTCTGGTCCACGACAGCAGAATGGGTGCATTAGCTTAATTCTTTTCTGTCCACACAAATCTATTCCTTTACTGCCTCATATTTATATTCATTCATAATTCACAAGCAAGAAGGGCATTTCAGGGGCTCCACTGAAATGTTGAGGAGTAGAATTAGTCAAACTGGCACCTAGAGATGTTAGGATACAATTTTTTCCTTCCCGATACCGATTCCGATACCTGAACTTGCAGTATCAGCCGATACCGAGTATCCGACCGATACAACTGTTTACTACTGACCATGCATGTGATATGATAACTGTCTTTGTTGTATGACCTGGCTCAGGTTAAACCCTTTGTAAAACATGAACAAATACATACAGAGAATGAATGCAATTGAACTTTCAGTTTGTCAGTTACAAAGAACATAAATAAATGAAGCTAGGAATAAATAACAATTCCATATTCTCTTAGCTGTCTCCTCAGTGGATAGCCTGGGTGCTAATTTGTCCTTCAGGGTGCAATATTCACACACCCTACTAGGAAACTGCCACCCTTTGAAACAGAAGCCTTACATACTGGACATATTGCCGTTTTACGTTGGATTTTCCACTGGCCAAACGGCTGACATTTTCCTCACTCTGACTACCGTTACACTCTCCACTAGCACCGCACTGTTGTTGTTTGTTATCGTCTCGTGACAAACTACCTGCAATCAGTTCTTCTTCGCTGCTCTAAAACAGTAGTTGCCAGTGGCAGCCATGATACATCCAGGATGACAGCAGCACAGTGAAGGCTACTGTTTTGGAGCGGCGAAGAAGAATTGATTTCCAGTTAAACACGTTCATTTCTTTCTGGGTTGATAACTTATGGTATCGGATCGGTGCATAGAATGGCGTACTCGCCGATACCAAATTTTGGGCAGTATCGGACGCATATCCGATATTGGTATCGGTATAGGAACAACTCTACTGGCAACCCTCTCGTCACAAACTACTTCTGTAAACTCAAAGCTACTGCTGGCCCCAAATGTTTAAAAAAAAAGCAGAAAAGCACTTAAAGCTTCAGTAGGCAACAATTTGTTGGCATCATTGGGCAAAAATTCCATAATAATCTTTCAGCATATTGTAATTCAAGTGTTCTGAGAGAAAACTAGACTTCTGCACCTCCTCATGGCTCTGTTTGAAGGCTTTAAAATATCTAGCCCGTGACAGGAGACTTAGACCAATCACAGGTCATTTCAGAGAGAGAACGTTCCTATTAGCTGTGCTCCGGCCATATGAGCGGTGCTTGGTATTTCCACGAGATCTCAACATGGCTGCCGGGTCACAAACTTTCTCATTTTACAGCTGTTTTCTCAGATGTTTCTGAAAACATCTGAGGCGAGAAATAGGCATTACAGTAACAGAATATTGATTCATATTTGATCAGTGCTGCCTAGTTTGACCGTTTGGTCGGAGTTCGAGTTTTTTTTTTCAGATTACCTGTCTCATGTGCTACTGTCAGGATATAGTGACCGTTTTAATAAAAATAACTTTTTTTTAATCATATTTGCTCCAATTCTACCCACTGCAGCTTTAATAAACTGATTTGATTTGGTTCTCCTCAGAGCATCCCTGGTCCTTGTGGATCTGGACGTCAGATCTGCCCGGTGCAGGAACCGATGCAGATATCTCCTTCCAGGTGTACGGAGAGAAGGGCAAGAGCGATGAGATCAGACTGGACAACAAAACAGACAATTTTGAACAGGGACAAGTGGACAGGTTTATGGTAAGTTAATGACACACACATAAATATCAGCAATCAGATAATGAGGCTTCGTAGGAAACTTTTTATCTTGATGTGATCTTACAGGTTGAGCTGCCTGATTTGGGGAAATTCACCAAACTTCGTCTCTGGCATGAGAAAAGAAATCCTTTTGCAGGATGGCATCTCAGTAGGGTGAGGAAATCTAATATCTAATAATTGTGCAATCTTATATTTGTCACATCAGTTGAATTCGCTCAGTTTGTAATTCACTCCCATGTGTTCCAAGTAATATTTCAATGCCTAAATATGCACAGTTGTAGGCATGCTAGTTAACATGAAAACAAGGATAAGATAAGATAAGATATTCCTTTATTAGTCCCACAGTGGGGAAATTTGCAGTGTACAGCAGCAAAGGGAATAGTGCAAAAAACAAGAAGCATCAGCTAACACCATAAAAAAAGAGCTAAACAAAGTCAAACAAAATGTGATCCATTTAAATAGAAGGAAGTATAAAAATAGGAACAGTTTATACAGTATTGACAATAAATAGACTATTAAAAAATAAGATAATAAGACAGTTTATTATCCTCAGTTCATAACCGACATGGAGAGGCATTAACAGACTATCTCAGGTTTAAATATTTCATTCAAACACAAGGCAGATATAGAATATGTGTATAAATTGTTCAGTTTTGAGTGTTCAGTGTTTAAACCCTTGAATGAAATGATAATCCAGACACCCCCTCACATATCAGAGCATTCTATTTTTCCAATAAGGCAACTATGATGAAGACATTAACAAAGGAGAAGTATAGGTTTCCTTGTGAGCGCTGGCTGGACACAAATGAAGATGATAACGAGGTTGTGAGGGAGCTTACTGCCACAGGAGACCACATCGCTGAGCCGCTTCCCGGTGTGTATATGCACCTGTATTCAACCCTGAGCAACACAGATCTGCTTTGCCACATATAAAGAAGAATGTAAATGTAATTGAATTATGTTATCCTGTTCTGTAGTGATCAAATACAGAGTGACTGTTTGCACGGGGACTGTCGGCGGCAGTGGCACAGATGCGTCTGTTTTTCTAAATCTGATTGGAGACAATGGGGACAGCGGAAATCGGGAGCTGGTCAACTGCAAAAACAACGTCAACAAGTTTGAGAAAGGAAACGTAGGTACATTCAGTACTTCATTGTTAGACATAGAGCTCAGTGAAATATCAGGAAGGAAAACTTCTTTCTGTCACTCAACAAGCATTAAACTTATTCTTTTCTCTTACACACATTAGAGCAATCACTAATCTGTGTACTCTTAATTAATACAATTATCTGTACCTGTAGCATGCTGCTTACTTGGGAGGATATGTTTCTCAAATAATCAGTCATTTACCCCTGGTGGAGTCCGCCCAACCTACAGTATCTTTAATCAAAACTGTTGTATATGTATAAACTAGACTCTCCTGATGGGAATACTGTTATATACTCTATATAACCTCTTGCTGTGTCCGAAATCGCTTAATTTGCACTACATACTCAATATGTGTACTGCCATTCAACATACTTTTGTGTGAATAAACAGTAGTATGTATCTTTTTGGACACACTGAGCAGTAATTACCACGTAGCCTCCTGACCAATTGGTAACCATGGTAACCCGTGTCAACCTCATGTGACCAAACGATAATTTGTGAGATTCATAAAGACTGAACTAATTTAAAAATTATATTAATTTAAATTAGCAAAGTGAAATCTTATACTTACACTTAAATTGAATCATTATAGATGTTACAGAGCTGTCCGCCATTACTATCTGTTTGAGCCTTGTCGTCACTACCGCATTGCATTGTGGGATAGTTATGCCAGCGTAGTGTAATATTTCACCGGAAATAGTATGCAATTCACATACTATTGGTTTTATACTAAAGTTTCAGACATACTAAAAAATGTCATATACCGTTTTAGTGTACTAAATAGCATGTTAGTATGGAATGTCGGACGCAACCTCTATCTATAGCACAAATACTGCAAACACATATTGAATAATTACAATGTTGTATCTGCTGATTAAAAAAATATGCTATGATATCAGTCAATAGGTCTTCAAATATTCCTCTGTTTGACATAAAAAGGCCGCTATATGTGATGTTACTCACTGTATTTTTTTTTTTGTCTTTCCAGTTGGATGAGTTTATAATCGAGGCGGTAGCCATCGGGCAGATTCGCAGGGTGAGGATTGGACACGATGGCAAAGGTGGAGGCTGCGGCTGGTTCCTCGATAAAGTGATTGTAAGAGAGGAGGGACAGGCTGAGGCCCACGCTGTGGAGTTCCCGTGCAACAGGTGCATTACTCTCATTGTGAATACAGAGAAAACATGCTAAACTGTTGTTGCAACCACAGGTGTGTGTGTGTGTGTAATAGATGAGAGTTTGTTCATTGAATGTGGCGTGCAGGTGGCTGGACCGCAACGAGGATGACGGACAGATTGTCCGAGAGCTGGTGCCATTCTCAGATGGACAGCGTCTTTACAGTAAGTTAGAGGAATCTTGAACTTTATTCTAAAACTTAAACCCCTCCTGATGCTTATGTTTGTGTCTCTGTGTGTGTCAGACGTTGACTATCACATCGCGGTGAAGACAGGTAGCATCCCCGGGAGCAGCTCAGACTCCAACGTGTTCGTCAAGCTCTACGGCGAGAAAGGCGACACCAGTACGATGATGCTGTTGGTCTCTGCCAACAACCTGGGGAACTACTTTGAGACGGGTCGCATTGACATCTTCACTGTGGAAACTTTTGATATTGGACAGGTGACACAGTGGAGGCAAAAACATGGGATTTGATGTTGATATTACTATGAGAAGCTTTAGAAATCATTTATTGAAGGCACACAGTCAAAGATTTTGGGGTTCTGTCCATTGTGGGGTGCTTTGGATGAACCACATGATGAATATCAGGTTATTTACATTCAAGCAATTATATTACATAAGTTATATTACAGAAGATTACCATCACTAGTGGTCTTGATAAGGTCTTAACGTATTGTACTTTGTCCTTCTTTCATAGATACTGATTAGTAGTATATTGATCATTTGACTGGGTCCAAGCATGAGGCTACATTTGTTAAAGAGATGAAGAATTGTAGAAAAATCTATAAAAGCTTTTTTTTATATAGTATTTTATATGCATGTCTTTGTCTGACTCCTCTGTAAACGTGTATAATCTTTTCTATTTATCAACTTTAAATAGTGTCATCCATTTAATCTTATTCCAGATCAACCGTCTGATGATTGGTCACACCAACGAAGGCATGCGTGCCGGCTGGTTCTTGGACAGTGTTCAGCTCATGGTTCCAGTCCATGGAAAGCAATACATGTTCCCCAGTCACCGCTGGCTGTGCAAGGATGAGGCTGACGGCAAGACAGAGGTGGAGATCTACCCCAGCGAGATCCTCGACATGGAACAGCGTAGGCAACATTCACATTCACACAACCTCACATCATTAGAAGAAACTACATATACACACAAACATATTACACAGCAGATTCATGCTGACATGGTGACATTCTGTGTAATTGGTCCTGTATCTCAAGACTAATTCTGTAGTTTCCTAATCCTTTAGAAAATCACATTAAGACTGCATTTAAAATACCGTCAGTGAGTCACAAGGTGTTTTCGGACTGAGAGGAACAGCCCACTGGGGAGTTCCCTGGAGAACTACACACCTTCAAGGGCTGTTTTCTGTTTGCATTCGCATCGTCAATAGGAACGCTGAAGTTACACGGGCTGGCTGGTGCCACACCCACACATCTCCAGCTGGGAGATCGGCGAGGGCTAGTTCGCTACGTTTCACAAGCTCTCTTAGCTTTTTTTTAGTAATATAAGAATAAATAAACTACTGTGTTACATGCCACAATCATAGAAAACTCGAGCAAAATAGCCGTCACGAAAGTACCGTTTGCGTTACACCCACTGCACACACCCACTCGTCCTTTGGATCAGTGGGTGTGTGCTCATGAACACTTCACTGTTAGTCCATTTGTCCTTGTTTTCTTCCATTTATTTTGTTACGAGCTGTTGTCTGTCTTTTGTGTTGTCTGCTGTTTACACGGCTAACGGGTTTTTAAAAATGGTGGTTGCTGGTACTGTATTGGCTCATGTGTTCGACCAATTACTGTACACTTCCATCACTCATGTCACTCACGGTTCCTCTTGTGCTGAGAGAGTACCTACTCTGAAATAGGAGCTAAAAAAGTCCCTCAAAACAGCGTTCTAACTATGATCATTCCTAGTTCTTGCGGTGCGGACACAATAAAAAAGGGGGGTTCTTAGAACTAAGTACTTAGAACTATGAAAAAGTTCCTCCTGTTTGAAAACGCCTATTTACTCAAGGAATATTGCCAAAATTTGTGCTGACCATTTGTCAATATGTATTTTCCAGTGATCAACTATGAGGTAACAGTAGTAACTGGAGATGTGACGTTTGCTGGCACCAACGCCAGAGTGTACATCCAGATCTACGGGGACAAGGGGAAGACAGAGGTCATCAGACTCGAAAGCAGATCCAACAACTTCGAGCGAAACACCACAGAAATATTCAAGGTATCAGAGTTTGGATTTCATGCTTTCTGTGGCTCCAAAATGCATCTCAGTAGTTAAATCTGAATGCCAAAGAAAAATGTTGATGTCTAGATGTTACATTTTGAATTGAAACATTGCAACTGTTCCTCAGATAGAGGCCAAAGACGTGGGGAAGGTCTTCAAGATCCGCATTGGTCACGATGGCTCGGGGATCGGATCTGGCTGGTTCCTGGAGACGATGGATGTCAAACATCTAATCATGGCCTTTGTGCCCAAGGAGAAGAAAAAGGAGGACAAGAAAAAGAAGAAGAAAAAGAAGAAAGATGAGGAAGATGAGGACGAGGAGGGAGGAGAGGAGATGCAGGAAGTGGTGCTGACTTACCATTTCCCCTGTTCTCGCTGGCTGGCCGGGGGAGAGGAGGACGGCGAGCTGGTGGTGGAGCTGCTGCCTGAGGATGCAGAGGAGCTGGAAGGTACGGATTAAATATAACAACCCTGTATACGGCACAATGGAAAACCAGAACTACATTGTACATTTTCTACATTTTTTTTCTAATATTTGAAACATACAGTAATTAATAACCCCCAAATAGTTTGAATAAATACCACCCACAGCTCAGGGGAGCTGCTATTTATGCACAGATGAATTCAGGAGGGATGAATAACTCATATACAACTGAATTTCCTGTTGCATTTTATTCACACATGTTTATATCTTTTACTTGGTGTTGATGTTGTAGACATGCATGGTTTGATTTGACACAGTTTCCTGGCCAACATATGCGACAGGTTAAAGAGTCGTTAGTAATTCATCCCTTGTATTGTTTGACAGTCAACACCTATGAAGTGTGCGTCTTCACTGGTGACACGCTCGGAGCTGGGACCGACGCCAACGTCTTCATTAATATTTATGGGGAAACCGGAGACACCGGAGAGCGCTATCTGAAGAACTCTGACAACCTCAACAAATTTGAGCGGGGGCAGGTATGATGGGTTAAACAAAGAGGTGGACTCTACTTTTTAAATCAGCTAAAGATAAAAGGAAGGAATACAATGAATTACATTTTAAAAAATTCATTATTGTAAACAAAACAAACAGAAAAATGCTGAGAAAAATGTTGCACTATGTTTCATAAAAAAGGCAAAACACCTTATGTATATTAGGCTGGCTCATATCTTTAACACTTATTCTTTCATTTACTTATATAAATACATATATCAGGAGCATAAAAAAAGCAACTAGCTATGGAGTCATTTCCTGTCTTGTTTGTTTGTGCCTGGATCTCAAATACAAAAACATATTTAATGGGGGTTTTACAATTTTACACCTTTTCCTGGAAGTCTATCCTGCTGAAAATTAACTATAGGAGAGACAAAGACTCAAGCACTTCCACGCAACATGAGCCTTGCACCGAGGTGCGGGTGGGGGTGTATTCTGGTAGGATTACAAGCTCTCCTGCAGGCAAGCCAGCTGTGACTGAGAGGAGCTGTGAGGAGTCCTCTGTGTCATTGAACCTGTCCTACTTTTACTCATTACTTAATCCAAACCTGTGAATTATTAATCTCTACATTACACCTGGCTCTGTAGGAACACATACCTTGTGTCACAGATCAACAGCAACAATAGTCGTTTGTCATTCAAACAGACACAGATACTGTATTTATTTCAGAAATCAGTAAGCAAGAAAATTCTGATTAAATTCATCAATCACTGAAATTACAATACTGTTACTACAATTCTGAAAGATGTATTTGGACACTTTGAGAGGCCAAATTAAAGGACCAGTTTGTAACATTTAGGGGGATCTATTGGATCTATTTCCTTGAGTATTTCCCTTTTCTGATAATTTATACTTATATTTTACTGCACCTTTTGAGGGAAATACTGTACTTTTTACTCCACTACATTTATTTGACAGCTATAGTTACCAGTTATTTTGCAGATTCAGATTTTTCATACAAACCTACACTAATGAAATCCAATCCATGCTGCCATAAAGTCTGAATTCTATAATGTTTAGTTTTTGTTGACACTGTCAAAGAGGTTTTAATTCATTGATGTTTTAACACCGAGGTCATAGTTAGTGGTGGTCCTATACTCATGGATGTATAAAGAGACCTGGATACAGCGTTCGAGGCGGGCTCCTGTTCATTCCTATGAAAGTTGCTCAGGGGCGCATAAGCAAAAAGCAGGTGCTGTAGCGTTTCCTTTAACTCTGCCTCCCAGCCCTCGGTCCAGCCTCGGTCTGGGTCTCATTCACATGAACGAAGAAAGGGAAATAACTCTGGATTCGGCTATTAGTGCTTTTAGGACCTAATGATTTAAATAAGGGCTATTAAAGTGTTCGTACTGGGAAGTTGATTTACCTAAAAAAAAAATGATCCGCTAATTTACAGACGTCTCTTTCCCAATGTAGTCTATTGGAAAAAAGTCTTTGGCATCAGGTGACGGACACAGAAATTGTAATTCCACCGTTTGGCCAGTATGTAAAATTTGCTTCAATGCCCGGCGCTCTTCATGGAGGCTTTGTTGAAGTGGACTGCATCATTTTCAGACTTGTTTTCTAATATTCTGCCCCCTTAGAAACGATAAGAATGACACGCACATCCAGTGTCCAATAGGATGGGTGCAGGATCAAAGAAATATCTAGCGGAATTAAAAAACATAGATCTGCACACCAAGTAGCTCCTGTAAGAAGGATTTTTATTCCCGTGTAACATTTCGAGCACCAGGCTCTAAAATCCTTCAAACAGGAGATACTTTGGGGTACAGATCTATCTGTTTTAATTATAGTTTAATTATTATCTCAGTAATAAACATATAATTGAATTTACATATTTCTGACAATGTTGCCAAAAACTGAACGATATGAAATTCATAAAGATAGATGTTATAGCAGGACCGTTATATTGGACTGCATTATAATGTACGGGTGCATCTAATAAAGTGGCAAATACTGTTTTTCTTTTTTTTTTTTTCTTTTTTATAAAACCTTTATAAAGTTATTGTCTGTAACAGAATAGTAACTCCGGTTGCTGTATTTTGCAGGAGAATGTTTTCACCGTGACAGCTGCTGATCTGGGTCCTCTGAAGAAGCTACGAATCCGTCATGACAACACTCATTCTTATTCGTCTTGGTACCTGGATCGTGTTGAGATAGTGGACACAAAGGATGACACAACGTAGGTGAAACCAACATACAGTTTGTATGGATTTTGTTCAGTTTTTCAGTTATCAAGAGGAAAGATCTCACTGTACTGTAATATTTCATGTATGTCAGCTGCTCCAGACTAACCTTTCCTGCTACCAACTTTCTCATTTGGTCGCTCCAGAACATGATTTGGTTGCACCCTTTTTTTGGTACAGCATGGTATTAATCAGTGCTGGACAGTACATTTACTTAAAGGGACTATTTGTAACTTATCACGCGCATAAATCTTGACGGGTCGGTATCCCATGCGCGCTCGCGTGTGGGTACGCGAGCACGCAGCAGCTCTGCTCCTGCTGCCTGCTGCCTGCTTGCACACCGCGCTCGTTTTCCCCCGCTCGGCTCGCTCCACCTCCACGTGAACGCGCGCACACTACACACTGCAGAAGAGTTAGTTTAGCTCTGAGAATATCTGGTGAATGTGCAGTGGACGTTTTTGCAGAAATAACTGCTGCAGCTCCTCCAGACCAACAGAGGTTTCCCGTGTCTTGTGAAGTGACGGGGCTCTGCAGCGAGTTACGTTATCGTCCCGACCGGGTGTCGGTGTCTCCCGCCCCCCCCCCGTCTCTCCCCCCGTCTCTCCCCCCCGTTGCCTCCGTTCCCTCCGGATCGGGAGGAAAAGCCAACACTAGGATCAGCATTGATTCATGGAGAGACCTTCCTCTGGTCAGCTAACATTACTGCCAAGCAGGTGAAATATAGAGTGATATTGTGTGTTAGCTGACGTGTGTCGCCTCACTGTTTAGACCGGTGCTCGTTCATGTCAATGTAGCGCGAGCACAAGCGTGAGCGCGAGCAACAGGACGCTGACTTTCGTTGACATTGCGGCCACAGGTGTCGCTGTGAACAAGCAATTTCTGATTCTTACATATAGCCCCTTTAAGTATTGTACTACCCCACTACATTTCAGAGGGAAATATTGTACATTTACTTCACTACATTTATTTATAATGAGTATATGAATACAGTGAATTAAACCACCCAACAATAAAAAAAAAAATGAATAAAATTAGCTCTATTGCAGCCAGCTACAACATTAAAATGCATCTTACATGTTACTGCATCAATAATAATAATAATCTAATATTATAATATCTAATAATGTAACAACTAAAGAGTCCATTTGGCTGCATAATGAGTACTTTTATACTTCAAGTATGTTTTCTTGATTATATACTTTCATACTTTTACTTCAGTAAGATTTTGAATGCTGGAGTTTTACTTGTAACATTGTGTTTTTTAAATGGTGGTATTACTACTTTTACTTAAGTAAAAGATCATAGTACTTCTTCCACTACTGGCATTAATCAGTGCTGCTGGTTCAGTGGGTCTCTCACTGCCTGCACTTTCATCATCAGTGGAGTGAGTCTGAACCTCTCGTTCTCTCTATCTCCACACCAGCTGCCTCCTCTCTCTCCTCTCTCTGCTTTTTAAAATAATCAGCTATAGACTGCTTCGTTTTTGGTACGTACACGCGTTTGCCGTTTAAATAGTCTCAAACCACGCACATAAAAGCCGGGTGCATGCACGTGATACGAGCACTCAGAGTGAGCGGAAAAGCATCCTTGTGCAGGTGCATCTCTGCTCCGCATGTACAAATGCGGCCCTGCAAGCAGCGGGGATGGAATAGACAGTGGCTGATGTCTCCATCTCATGCACTCGCATAGATGCGACCACATGAAATTTTAACTCGCACACTCTCAAAAAATGATCGTATATGTGACCATTTTGGTTGCAGTCTAGAGCCTTGTATGTATATAACTGATAGTGATGTACAGTACTAACGTGTCGTTAGTGCTGATCAGAGGTATTTCTTTCTCTACAGGTACTATTTCCCTTGTACCCGCTGGCTGGCAGTGGATGAGGACGATGGACAGATAGCAAGAGAGCTGGTTCCTGTAGACGAGGCCTTCATGAAGAAGGATGAGGATGAGGAGGGAACGGGCGCCACTCTGGGGCTCGAGCAGAAATGTAACACACTTTCAAAGCTGGCTCATGTCTTAGTAGAGGGACGAGATAAAAGGGAGGCCTGCTCAAGTATTTATCTGAGTGCTGGTGAAACATGCAGGTGTAGACAAGAACAAAGAGGGACTCATGTATTAATGTGAAGATGAAAAGGATTAAGTTACTTACTTGTTAAATATGATCTTTCAGCCATGTCCACTACATATACTCTTAAAGTGAAAACCGGAGAGAAGGAGTACGCTGGAACTGATTCCAACGTCTATGCCATCCTTTTTGGTGAAAATGACGACACAGGTACGATAACTCACCAACCTGGCGTTGTTGTGGTGGCCTCATGCTGTATGTTATGTTAAATTAAAAACATTTTGATGTCACTCACAGGAATCATCAACCTAAAGGCTTGTAAGACCTATAAGAACAAGTTTGAACATGGGATGATCAATGAGTTCACTGTGGAGGCGGTGGATTTGGGCGATCTGGAAAAGCTTCGAGTTGGCCACGACAACTCAGGTGGGGAAAGCAAAGGCTCTACAGACCAAAAATAAGCAGTACACTATATGAAACGGAATAACGTGACTGTTTTCTCACAATCAGGCGGTTCAGCTGGTTGGTTCTTGGACTGGGTCGAGGTTGACGCCGTCTCACAGGGTCAGAGACTACGCTTCCCATGTGGCCGCTGGTTGGATAAAGGAGAAGATGATGGGGTGATCGTGAGGGATCTTTATCCTGCTGACTTACAGACTGAACTCTACATGCCATGTGAGTGAACAGCTGTGGAAGAAGTACTCAAATCCATTAGTGAAAGTAGCAATGCGCTGATTGAGAAAGTGCTTTATGCAAAGTTTTGCTCATAAAAGTGTGGAAGCATTAGCAGTGAAACGTATTTAAAGCACTCTATCTGAAGAAGGATGCTTGTCAGAGCTTTGACTCTTTAGTAAGTGTTATAATGTCGCTGTGGTGGCCTGCCTTTTAAACTTAGTACTCAGCTTCTTGACTTACTCCTGAAGGAATCCAAATCACAACGCTGCAGTCGCAGATACTATTGTTTTATTTTTATTTTTAACAAAACAACCTTGCAGATTATACTGTGAGGTCAAAGACTGTAACCAATGTTACGCTCTACACACTCACTACAATTAGGGGTGAGCGATATTGCCAAAATCTTCTATCACTGTACATGTAATTTTATATCACTTTACAGTATATATCACGGTACAGTAATTGTTCTGTAAATTCAGTTAAAAGTCTCAAAATAATCATACCATACTTTATCACATTTCATTATATTTTGTTTTAGACTAAAAACAGTTTAACTAAAATTCTTTAAAAATTGAAGCTTTAAGGTTCCTGAGAACAACAGTTTCAAGTGTTACAGGTGTTAAGGTTAACAGGTGCAAATAAATACCAGTCTGGCTTCAGTAAGTGATATAAAAATCACACAAATTTATATTTTAGAGTATAGCAAAAGAAAAAAAAGACATGACTTTTCCTGCAGGATTTGCTCATCTTTCATTTGAAAAGCAGACAAAACCCTATCAAAATAAACTACAGTGTGCAAATGTCTGGTTAATCATTAACCAGAGTTTTTCCTCATCTTGGGTTTATTGCGATGCTTCCTCCTGGCCCCCCCCCATGTCTGCCCAAATCACTGTTACCATGCCAGGCAGCTGGATTATATCACAAGGATTGTGAAATCACGAGAGAATAGCTACCGCTGTGGAAACGGTATTGCCAAATCTCTACCGGTGGACACATTTCTACCGTCACACAGTATATACCGTCCTATCGCCCAACCCTAACTGCAATCTTCATGCTTGCTCCAGTAAACTCCACTTCCTTCTACAGCAGGTGTTAATCATCATCTAATTAACTGTAATAAATACAAAAATCACAAAAAAATCAATAATTTATAATCAAGAAAAATTTACATTCTTTCATTATTATGGCATCTTGACAAATATAAACTTTACAATTAACACAAAAATGACTCTAACCCCTAATTGCTTCTTATATAGCAATTACCAATTATCTTATTATATTAGATCATAATGTAACTAAAGCCATCAAATAAAAACAGTGGAGCAAAAAATATATTTACAACATGTGAAATATTTCTGGATTTACAAAATGTAAATGTCCTCCATATCAGTGCTACAGAGCTCCTAAAGTACTGAAAATATGATATATATATTTTCATCTTGTTTACATTAGATATTAAATTGTGCTCGCAAATTATTATCATGGGCCTACCTATATTGTCTTGTGCATACAAGACTTGGAAAAACAAATTTTAAATTCAGGACTTCGGGGGTTCTGTAAAGTGCCAAAACTGTACTTAAGTTCTCAAGTAACTGTAGTTTGTGACTTTTCCGCTCTCTAATGCTAAGCATGTGAATCATATTGTTTAATTGTAACCTTCTACTTGTGTCAACCAATCAAAGCTCTTCTCCTCAGTTGTGCCTTATGAGATAAAGATATACACCAGCGATGTGTTCGGAGCGGGAACAGACGCTGATGTGTTCATAGTCTTGTACGGACGGAAGGGAGTGTGCACGCAGCAGAAACACCTGTGTGTCAACAAGAGAGAGAGACGTCTTTACTTTGAGAGGGGAGCTGAGGACATGTTTATTGTGGAGGTGAGTTTGTGGATTTGGACTGTACATCCTTTAAGACGGTAGCTTCAGCTCTGTAAACACTGTGTTGTCTCTTTCCCAGCTGGAAGATGTCGGTGAAGTTATAGAGAAAATCAGGATAGGACACGACAACAGGGGCACCAACCCAGGATGGCACCTCGACAGAGTGGAGATCAGACGACAGCTCAGGAAAGGAAAGGTAGTAAAAATCCACATGAGATTACACTTGCATAGATAAGTGAATCATTAACGGTTTCCTTGTCTGTGCCTCATTAAATTATTAACAGATTAATAATTTAACACCTTTTGGCTCACACATCTCTCAGAGTCAGATATACTTTCCTTCAGTCTCAGGCAGACACAGCCGGCCCAGTTTGGGGATTTGTTTCTTTTTTTTTTAATGTCAGGGTTCGGAGACGACCATATTCCCATGTGAGTGCTGGCTGGCCAAGTCTGAAGATGATGGGGAGACGGTGAGGGAGCTGGTCCCCTCGGACATCATCACAGAGAAGCTCCTCAGGGATGGGAAGCTGAAGACCACTGAAGTTGAGGTGGAGGACGCTTTGGAAAGTAGGTTAACCCGGATTTTAGTGCTGGAATGTAACTAAGTAGATATAATAGAAATACTGTACTCAAGTATAATTTTCATGCCACCTTAGAAATTTACTCCACTTCAGTTCAGAGGAAAATAAACGTATACAATATGATGTAGATTAAACCTCCCTCAAATGTATTTTGGCATTTCTATGATATTTCATAATTATTTGAGTCATTTCCTGACTAAGTTGATTAGCCACATTGTTTGCCAAAAATGTTTTGACAAATAACTTAATTTTGTGCTCAAAGTAAAAAAAAAAAAAGAAGGTTGTTTCTTAAACAGGAATATGTCGTATGACTATAGTAGAAGCTGCAAGTCATACGTCATCCTCCAAGCTTGCACAGGTGCACTCATGCTTATTTGCGTCTGAGTTGGTCTGTCTGTCTGTCTTGTCTCTCTATTTAGGTAGCTCACTTAGTTAGGTGTAGTGAGCTAGCCCAACTTGTTGCATTAGCTAAATGAGGGTTTTATTTTTATTTTTGAGTTTCCTCCACCTTAGTTTAGTGTGTTGTTTATTTTCACAAAGGAATTTGTATATGCGGCGAACAGGTGCAATCAAAGCAGTGGATTACCCAAAATCCCACCTGCAGAATTAGCACAACACACTGACTGTCTCTCTCACTCGCTCTCTTCTTTACCGTCTCCTCCTGGAGATAAATTAAAAGAAAGCAGCCGATGCCCCACGCCGGTGTTGTGTCCGGCCACAGCGCACCGCACGACAGATCATAGACTTGAAATGCTGTTGAAATGCAGTTTCGGTACGTTTTGGAGGTTTGCCGGTCTCTAACAGGTCCGGACGCCGGGGAGCGCACAACTTTAAACCCAAGAGAAAAGGAGAGAAAAGTCCTGTTAGGAAAATAAACGAATCACAGTGCAGCCTGGTGCAGAACTGCATTTGCAACTGTTGTGCTAATTGTTGTCTCATTTGTGGTCTGATAAACAGTAAATTCATCAAATTCAGTGCCATACAGCTAGCTGTTTTCCAAACTGTGTTGAAAAACGATTCAATCTGGTTGCCATGGTAATGAATAACTCTGACTATTAACCACACCCCTATTCTCTGTTTGAGAAAGAACAGTTAACCAAAAAACAGGAAGTAACACTGGCTGGAGGGGGGCTTTAAAATAGTTAAAATTAGCTCCACCTAGAGCAACTACACTGGTAAAATATCACAAGACTCACAGGTCTGTTTTTCTGCATAAAGAGCATTTTTACTTTTCATACTTGTACTTTGAAGTACAAGTACGCTAATAAAAGTTACACTCATAGGGACGAACATACAGAGAAATATCACCTGAATCTGCAGTAGGGCTGAACGATTTTGAAAAAATATCTAATTGCAAATATTTTGACTGATATTACAATTGCGATGTGATATGCGATATTAGAGGGTATGATAATTTGTAATATTATTTATTCTCATTTTCATTGAAAGAAATATTAAAATGATTATGGTGTGATTGTTGCGGGGATCTGTACCAAACAAAGATGTTTTCTTAAGTCTGTAGAATATGATGTAGGCCAGATCATCTCTGCAGCACCACAATATTTCATTTGAAATGGTAATTTGACACATTTTAACAAATATTGCGCCTCCTGCAGTAGGCCATAATTTCAATTAATCTGTAGCTTCCCTTGGTGTTGTGGAGCTTTATAGTGAATTTCAGCTCATAGTTTAGCTTAATTAATATATATATGCATGAACACTCACATACTGTTTGATTGGAAGCTCAATTCATATAAGCATGACAACTTCAGTACACACCAGAAATGTCTAAATCATCTTAATTTTCCATAATTACACATCTGTGAGCGACCATTGTGTTCATCAACTTAATTGATATTTCTGTTTTTCTTCCCTCACAGCTCACATGTACACCGTGTCTGTGCGGACAGGTGATATGTACGGAGCAGCAACTGATGCCAACGTTTTTCTCACCATCTGCGGAGACCTGGGAGACACAGGAGAGCGCAAACTCGCAAAATCTGAGAACAACAAGAACAAGTTTGAGAGAGGAGAGGTATGTGAGGAAAGGTGTGAGGCGTGTCACATCACTGCTGGAGTCTAAAGGTATCAAAATGTGTCATATTCTCGTTGCCTTTTAGGTGGACAAGTTCAGTATTGAGGCTGTGGACTTGGGCCAGGTTTTTAAGATTCGCATTCGTCACGACAACTCCATGATAGGCGCTGATTGGTACCTGGACCAGGTGGAGGTGCTGGATTTGGAAACAGAAGAGGTGTACATGTTCCTGTGTGAGCGCTGGCTGTCGACGAAGAAAGAGGACCAACGCATAGAGAGGACATTCTTCGTCAAGGTTTGTTAAACTTGGGTTATGGTTATTATTTTGTTCTCTGTATTTGATTTCCTATTAGCTGCTGCTGCAGTTAAATAGGTTATGAGAAGGAAATGAGTAGACTATTTGTCTGTTATGGGTCTGGTTTAGGGGTATGAAGGTGAAAGAAACATTGATCCAAATTCCAAGAAGATGCTTCAAGCTAAACTGGGGCTGGACAGAAACGCCAACAAGAAGAAAAAGAAGAAAAAGATGGCAGTGGTGGAAGAGGGTCCAAGTAAGGCCACAAGACTATTCTCTGTGTTTCTCAAGATCAGGTTGGAGTAGGATGAGAACAATGTGCTTTTGAAAAATGTCTCAGATCATTAATTTGAGAAAAGGAAGCAATACCAGCAGGAAGAATACTCCTAAGCCCTGCATGCAAAACGTTCAAAATAAAAGTAAAAACTTTTAGAAATAATTCATAATGTTAGCTAAGATTTATCAGTTCAAAGCTTTGTGTATAACTTCAAAGTAACAAATAGTTCAACAGTTTGGGAAATATGCTTATTTGTTTTCTTGCCGAGGGTTATATGAGAAGATCGATACCACTGTCATGTTTGTACACTAAATATGACGCTATATCTGGTTAGTTTAGCTTACCATAAAGACTGGAAACAAGGGAAAACAGCTATCCTCAGCTCAGGAAAACAAAACCACCTACAATTAAAAGCTCTCTAATTAACACGTTATGTCTTTTTTGTTTAATTTGAAGAAAAAAAAAAAAGTTTTAAAAACAACAATTTGTGTTTTTTTCAGGAGATAATCTTGATATATCTAGGACTATTTCTTGGCCGCAAGTAGTAACTCTGGAGTATCTCGCAATGACGACAAGACTTCTGTGTTAGACGGATAAAAAAAATAAAATACGTGTTAATTAGTGAGTTTTAGAGGTGCTGGTTGGGGGAGACAGAGCCAGGCTAGCTGGTTCCCCTTGTGTCCAGTCCAGGGTTATTATAGTAAACTAAAATTGAGACTAAAATGAAAATAAGCATTGAAAAATATTTTTAGTAAACTGAAACAAAATAAAAAACTAAATCCTTTTAAGAAAAACTGAAATTATATTGCCAGGGTAAAAAACGAATACAAATGAAATAAAAATTAACGTAAATTAATTAAATTTAAATTAAAACTGAAACTAAACAAAAATGAGCAAACACACTCTGAAAACTAACTAAAACTTAACTAAAATGGAATCGAAAAGTCAAAACTAAAATGAAATAAAACTAACTAGCTTTATATTTACTGAACAGACATAAGAGAGGTATCTAACTCTTGGAAAGAAACCAAATTAGCTTATTTCCCAAAATGTCTAACTATTAATTTAACTTTAACTATTCCTATTCTTCTCTTCCACCAGTCATCCCCTATCACTTCACCTTATCCACTGGGATGGAGCGTGATTCCAGCACTACAGCCAGGGTCTATGTCATCATCATCGGCCCCAACGACATGGAGACGGACCGGCTGTGGCTGGACCTGCCGGAGGGAAAGACATCCTTCACAGTTGGCACCATGGAGCACTTTGTGTGTTATGGAACTGACGTAGGGGAGATCAAGAGGGTGGAAGTGAGAATCTAGGACTGTCTCTGTTGCTAAATCTGTGAAACTGTCTTCTCTCTGCTGCATCCTCAAATGCACTGACGTTAAAAATTTAAATAAAGCCATTCTAGCTCAGCAATAATTAATTCTAGCTGTGCCTTCTGGTACCTACATCAAACAAAATCAAACGATAAATCAATTCCCAGTTCTACCTTCCCCCTCTTTCTCCCTCTCCCCCCCCCTCCTCTTTCCTCCCTCCGTCTCCTCCTCAGCTTGGCCATAACGGTGTCACACCAGAGAGCTGCTGGTTGGTGGATGAGCTGTCGGTTGCCGTGCCAACCAAAGGCATCAAGTACATCTTTCCATGTAAGTGCTGGCTGGCTAAAGACAGGGGAGATGGTCTGACTGCCAGACTGTTCAATGTGCTGGACTCCAGCACGATCAACATCAACCGCAAAGTGAGTCACAGCACCTAAAATATGAAACCTTGGAAAATGTTCAGTTAATTTGTTGTATTAAAACAGAGTCTTTTCCTTATTTGTATTATCGGTCACTGTGTATTGTAGGTTATTTATTCGGCAACAGTTGTCACAGGTGACACTCAGTATGCAGGGACAGATACCAGCATTTTCCTGACGGTGTACGGAGCTAACGGGAGCACAGAGGAAACGCTGCTGCCCAAAAATGGTGACAGGTCAGTCCTCTAATTACTCCCCGATTGTATTGATCACTTTTTATTAAAGGAATAGTTCTTTGTTTTGGGAAATGCACGTAATTCACTTTCTTGTCGAGACGTAAAGCAGCTATTATAGATATTTATATAATAACAGTTTCAGTTCATTGTTTAGCTGTCAGGCCCACAACTTTACTGTTTTGGTTCACCGCTCTCATAGTGTCATTTTTGGTCGCAGCCCTAGGTTGCTGTTTTCAGCAAAAAAAAAAAACTATGAAAATCCACTGCACACTTCCTGCTCATCACCAAACAGCAGTTAGCAAAAAGCTGTTGAACATAGCGGAGCATTTAGCAGCTAAAGAGACAGGCATTTCCCTCAGGAGTTGGTAGAGAGCAAAAACAGAGCTAAAAGAGAGAGAATATTGGACTTACATACGGATACAGACAGAAACATGACTCTAAATGAATGATAATATTGCTCCATAACTGCTGGATGTGTAAATCAATTATCGCAGGCTTAAAAGAGACTTTTGTACAGATTAAACAAACAAGATATAACATGTTAATCCATGAGCTTTAGAGGTTAGCTAAACCAACTGGATGTTAGCTGTAGCTAGATAGTTAGCGAATAGGCATAGTGGTATTGATCTTCTCATCTAACGATCAGCAAAAAAAAGCATATAAGCGTATTTCCAAAACAATTTAAGATAACCATCTCACCTCCGGATGTTTTCAAATGCAAAATTATATACACTGTATATTGTTTTCATTTAGGTTTGAAAGGGACCAAGAAGACACATTCAGTTTGGAGATAGATGACATTGCTCCTCTGAAGAAGATCCGAGTTCGGATCGATGGCACTGGAAGTCGCCCTGACTGGTTTCTTGACAGGGTAACGTAAAGACTACTACTAGGGCTTCTATCTAGAGGAGCATAATGTTTCTTAACACCTTAATCATAAGTCTTTTTATAGGTCTTAAGGAGTACTACTGCGTATGTGAAAAATATATATAAAGCCTTTTGTGGCTACAGACAGAAAAGTCTGAGAAATTGCCTCAAGTGATGTCTTTTGAGTCAACTTTAGTTTGGTCTTCAGACTACAAGTTTGAAGATGAAAGAAATCTGTTGGTGTGGAGTTAGAAAGAAGTCAGTTGACAAGACCTCTGTAGCCCGCTCCACATCTCTGCTTGAGGATAGCCGCTCTAGGCTACATTAGCCACTACTAGCATAACACACCCGAATGTCTGACTGAAATGTCAACAGTCAAGGTGCATTGTGGGTAATGTGGGCACCAGGTTTTGACAAGGAAGAAGGTTGCGTGGAATACAAAAAGGCAATATCTCTGGTTCTGCTGCATTGATTTTTATCCTTTTTTTTGCTGTAAATTGGGACTCCGACAGTAATATAGGAGTGTCATACTAAATCCACAGCTGGTGTCAGTAGTATAAGTTATAATTAAAATCACACCTTTTTAAATCAATTTTGACATAAAAGGAAAACGATTAATTGTTCAGCCCTGGCAAAAAGCAGCTGTATTATTTTATCTGGTCCTATTCATGTCGAAACGAGATAAATACTTGGTAAAATTATATCTGGTTTAACACTATGTAGACCACAAATGCAGGCTTGCCAGTAGGCTATTGGTCGGAAAAAACGCAAATACATATTTTCCTGAAATAATTCAGTCCTGAAGACCACTAATATTGGTCTGTTTCTGTCATATCTGCTCCTGCAACTAAACAGTGATATTCACCAAGAAGACACGTAACTTCAGTGGTCAATGGATGATTAAATACAGTAAATGCTTTTAGATCCTGATGCGGAACCTGAACACAGAGGAGACGTATCTGTTTACCTATGAGAACTGGCTGTCAAAGACAAAAGGGCCAAAGAGGACGAAGGTGTGCGAGCTGGCAGCTGTGGTGGATGAGGAGGAGATGGTGGAGAAAACTACCTACTTCATCCAAGTCCAGACCAGTGATGTCGGAGGTGGGGCACATTAGTTGCTTTTTTAATGAGCATTTTACATTTTACAAAAATACTCTATACTATACTATAAAACTACTAAATGAGGCACAGTATTTATATATAGTATTACAACATGTAAGGCCACATGGTGTTGAAGTTGCACATGTATTTTACTACTGATTACGTACCATAATATATCCATGTCGTAGTAGCATCCATGCAACATTATTAGGCATATATAAAGATGTGTTTTCATCAGTAAATACCTGTGATATTTTAGGTGCCGGCACTGATGCCAATGTGTTTATGATGGTGTTTGGGGAGTACGGAGACACCGGGACGCTGCCTCTGAAGGAGAGCACCAACAGGAACAAGTTTGAGCGTAAAATGAAAGATGTGTTCAGATTCCCTGACATCCTCAGTCTGGGCGAACTGTCAAAGGTCCGAGTGTGGCACGATAACAAAGGTGAGGAGGAAAGGAGCGCTTGGTGTCGGAACAAACAACAATTAGAAGGATCTTTGTTCTCTAAAACAACAGTTAATCTGATTTTGATGTTTATTCCTTGTTTGATTACAATCTCAAAATGTTGAGGGATGGTTTTACATGTCTGAGACCATCTAGTCATACGATGAGTTACATCAGGGAAAATCATTGCATTCATAAATTATTTTGCTGCTGCTGTTGTCAAATTATTTCTGTTGAATCTGAGAAAATGTAATCAAATTTTACTGTATTTACGACTTTCTTAACCTGTATTTTAAAGATAAAGTTGGCAACAGTGATTAAAAAAAAATATTTTTATAAAACTGTCACTGTATCCTGACAGTAGTGCATGAGAAACATCATGTTCCTCTGTGTCCTCCTGTGCTCCTAAGGGCGTTTGCAAGATAACACAGATCTGAGGAAAACAACCAATCGGAGCCGAGGAGTCTCTGGGCAGCTGTCAATCACTCGCGAACTCCGATCAAATGGTCAAACTAGGCAGCGCTGATCAAATATGAATCAATATTATGTTACGTTAATGCCTATTCCTCTCCTCAAATGTTTTCAGAAACATCTTGTAGTTACTGTTTAGCTGTAAAATGAGAAAGTTTGTGAGCCGGCCGGTGGGCGGTGCTTGGTTTTGTCTCAACTTTTCTCAACATGGCGGCCGGGTCAAAAACTTTCTCATTGTACAGCTAAACAGTACACTACAAGATGTTTCTGAAATCATTTGAGGAGAGGAATAGGCATTACAGTAACAGAATCATAATTTATATTTGATCCGCGCTGCCTAGTGTGACAGCTGCCCAGAGACTGGCCGGCTCCAGCTCGGCTCTGATTGGTTGTTTAGATTCAGGCGTGGTAGGAACTTGCAAATGCCATTAGCAGCAGGAGGAGGAGGCAAAAGATTACCACAGATTATTTGTCTGATGCACTTCTGTCAGGATATAGTGACAATTTTATAAAAGATAACTTTTAATCATATTTGCTCAAAGATCGGCTGCAGCTTTAGAGAAGGTTATTAATTAATTATGATTACAGATTATTAAAACTCATACTACCAGAAATATGGATGAAATGACAGAATCTACTCTTTTTGCATACTGTTTTCTAATATTAAAAGAATATTTTGACGTTTTTAGGAAATACGCTGGTTTGCTTTCTTGCCAAAACTTTGATGAGAAGTTCAGTACCAGGGGGGGGGGGGTATTGATATTTTTATCTAACTCTCGGTAGGAAAGTGAACAAGCGTATTCCACGAGAATGTCAAACTATTCCTTCAGGAGTTCCTCAGCCAATTTGATATATTGTATGTAGCATCACGATTGATCGCTGCAATGCATGGAGGGTTGCATAATATGTTTTTATCATTAGATTGTAAAAAGGTGAAACCGAAAAATACACATCATTGCTTTTAAAAATAATTTACATATTGAAAGGATGTTGTTGCTCTTGCTGTAAACAGGCCCTGCTGCTGGTTGGCACCTGGAGTACATTGATGTGAAAGATGAGGCCATGGACCAGACCTTCAGGTTCCCCTGTGACCGCTGGTTGGCTAAAAATGAAGATGACGGGCAGATAATGAGGGAGCTGGCCTGTGCCAACAACGACTCTATAGACCTCAGTGACAAAACCAGTTAGTAAAAATGGAAGTCTGTGGGCATACTTACAAGCTCTCTAATTGTTGGAGATGAACAACATGCAGCTAATTACAACCATTTGCCAGATTTGAAAAGCTCATAGTGCAACAATCTCTGTCTCTCTACATTGCCACAGAATATGAAATTGCCACAACAACTGCGAACACAGACGACGCCTCCACCACGGAAAACGCCTGGATTGTGTTGGAAGGAAGGAAAGCTCGTTCCAAGGAGTTTGTTCTGGAGAATAAGAAAAAGAAGTTCTTGTGGTAGGTCTTCAAAGGGAGTCTAGGTGCCTCGGCTCACGGTAAAACCCTATTATGTGGCCTTACATAATCTCCTCTCTTTCACATGTTTCGTTTTTCTACCCTCTTTTATCTCGTAGCTTCACTTTCTGTTCTCCAAGTCTCAGCTCTCAGGAGAGCTAATCCCATGAGACGCACAAAAGAAGAACTCTCTGGCAGACCACTGAATTTAACTGTTCGCTGTTCAGAATCAAACCCTGCACAAACTCTGCTAGTAGTTGTGACTTTTGTTTGCCCTTTCACAGCGGTGCCACTGACACGTTTGAGTTCTCGTCGAAGCACGTGGGGGAGATTGCCGGCATCTGCATCGGCCACATATCAAAAGATGGAAAGAAGGTGAAGAATGAAGCCTTCTGGCATGTTATGGAGGTGCAGGTGACAGAAAGGGAGCTGGGAAACAAGTGAGTTGAATCTCATACATCCTGCATTATGTTCTATAAAAGGTCCCGTTGATGTGACTTCACACTATCCCTTCTGTTCAGGTATTTCTTCCACTGTGATGCACAAATCCTCCTGGCAGCCAAAAAGGACCAATTCCAGACATTTGAGTGCTTCAAGACCATCGAGAGCTTCGCGAGCAAAGTCCGCAAGCTGGTCCCCGTCAAATATGAAATCATAGTCATCACCGGGGACGTGAAAGGAGCTGGCACGGACGCCAACGTTTTCATCAGCATCTATGGCGTCAACGGTGACTCGGGCAAGCGTCATCTGCGGCAGAAGTTCCGCAACCTTTTTGAGCGAGGACGAACGGACCGCTTTGTTCTAGAAATGCTGGACCTCGGGGAGCTGCTGCGGGTCAAAGTGGAGCACGACAACAGCAGCTCCAACTGCGGGTGGTATTTAGAGTGTGTGGAGGTGACCAACACAGCCAACTCAGTGACAACCATCTTCCAGTGTGGGAAGTGGCTGGACGCTCATAAGGCCGACGGGCAGATTCAGCGAGTGCTCTACCCCAAATATTAGGAGGAGGATGCATGAAACAAAGAGTGGGTGAGCGTTCATTTAGAGACTTTTTGTTTTTCTACTACATGTTAGACGAGCTTTGTGACGAAAAAGACTATTACCAGACCTGAATGTACCTTTATGTCAACTTTTAAAGGAAACACCATTGTTCTTTTTTTAAGTTTGTGCCAACTGTTTAGGTTGCCCCTCTTCTAACTTCAGAAAAAGCCATTTACCACCATCTACTCCTGTACAATTTGAATATTACCCAAAGCAGATAATCCAACACAATAAACATTTAGTCTTAATTTGTGTCAAGGTGAAGCGTTTTCACACCAGTATACATATCATGTTACCCTGTCCTTGACACCTACAGGTGGAAAAGAAAGCAAGAAATTAGTTTAAATTAGTGGAGTATGGATTTAGGAATGAAGAAAACTAGTAGTAAATGAGACCAGTATTCTTCCTGAAGTCTTTACAACCGTTTTGACGCAAATGCCACAAGTCACACATTATCTTAATATTAAATTGTGACAAAGAATAAGTATTAATTATTAATAACAATTGTATATTGTTACTTCTCAAATTTATAAATTGTTTTGGGTTAAAATTGGTCAGCCTATTAAAGGGACTATTTGTAACTTATCACGCGCATAAATCTTAACGGGTCGGTATCCCATGCGCGCTCGCGTGTGGGTACGCGAGCGCGCAGCAGCTCTGCTCCTGCTGTCTGCTCCTGCCTGTTTGCACACCGCGCTCGTTCTCCCTCGCTCCACCTCCACGTGAACGCACGCACACTACACACTGCAGAAGAGTTAGTTTAGCTCTGAGAATATCTGGTGAATGTGCAGTGGACGTTTTTGCAGAAATAACTGCTGCAGCTCCTCCAGACCAACAGAGGTTTCCCGTGTCTTGTGAAGTGACGGGGCTCCGCAGCGAGTTACGTTATCGTCCCGACCGGGTGTCGGTGTCTCTCCCGCCCCCCCCCCGTCTCTCCCCCCGTCTCCGTCTCCCCCCCCCGTTCCCTCCGTTCCCTCCGTTGCCTCCGGATCGGGAGGAAAAGCCAACACTAGGATCAGCATTGATTCATGGAGAGACCCTCCTCTGGTCAGCTAACATTACTGCCAAGCAGGTGAAATATAGAGTGATATTGTGTGTTAGCTGACGTGTGTCGCCTCACTGTTTAGACCGGTGCTCGCTCATGTCAATGTAGCGCGAGCACATGCGCGAGCGCGAGCGACGGGACGCTGACTTTCGTTGACATTGCGGCCACAGGTGTCGCTGTGAACAAGCAATTTCTGATTCTTACACCTAGCCCCTTTAAAGCAACCCGATCTCAAGGGAAGGCTTATTTTGACACAATATTAGGATGTTTGCGAGTCATGAGGACCCATTTTAGGCTTTTCACGTGTCATTTGTTCGCTGCTTTTCGCGTTCCAATTGTACGCTGCTTTTCGCGTTCCAATTGTACGTGTCATTTGTATGCTGCTTTTCATGTGTCATTTGTACGCCACGCAACAAAACTACAGTAACATCCGCAGTTAGGTTTAGGCAACAAAAACAGTTTTGTTTAGGAAAAACATCATGGTTGGGCTTGAAATAAGCATGTAAACTAAGTAAAATATGTAAAGAAATAATGTAACATAAGTACGGAATACACGTCACTAAAAAACACGTCACTAACGTAACTTACAAAACAAAATACCGGTCTCGAACACCAGTCTCCTGGTTTTAAGTCCTGTGTTTGTACATTGCACACAAATGAAACGCGAAAAGAAAGAATGTCGTTTGTTATTGCTCACTTTTTCCTTGAGCATTATCGTGTCATTCATTTGCCTTTTCGTGCGACCGGGCTGATTAAGGATTGATTTAATAATAAAATGTAGATGTTAATGACTTTCTTTGGGTATATGGTAAGCAAAATAATCACATTAATGTTCACAAATTCAAATTATAGCCCACTGATAAAGGATGTTTGAGGCTATACAATCATGATATACTGGCGAAACTATATTTTAAATATAAAGTTTTTTGATAAGGATCCCTTAAGTTAGTTTTTAAAGAAGTGTGACCGAGATAAGTACTGAGCAGGACAAGGATACGGTTTGTAAATTATCTCAAGCATATAATTGGCATTTCTGTGCTGCAATAAAAGCCGACACGTACACTGACACAGATATATCTGCGATAAGCTAATATTGGCCAAGGTATGTAATACAAACAGTTGACTGTTGAGTATTTTTAAAGTAAATGACTCTAACAGATGCCAAATAACACCAACAATTAGATTAGCTCTCAGCATTTTAGGCAGTTTATTTGAAAAACACATACAAAAAGATCATATACAAGACAATAAATAAAAAAGAGACAGAACAGTTTGGGTTAAGCTATGCAACTTTTTGCATCATCATTAGTAATAAATACAGTACAAAATCCACCCAGAGTGAATCTAAAGATTTTCCACAATATTCACTGATCATGTTATTCTTCATTATGATTTAGCTATTGCTTTCATATTATTGATACATACTTCTACTTTTCTATAAAATACTCAAGATCATAAAACATTGCGCGGTTACAGCAAAACAGCAGTGTGTTGTACAAAGATGGCCACTTCCCTTTTTCACTGGCAGGTTAATAATCAACATTTTTTCAGCAGCAAAGAAACATCTGAAATATTCAAGAAGGTACAGCATCATATTAAACACATCTACAGAGCTACTCCCACATACACATAGGAAAACCTGAGAAGGACATGCATTAAAAAGCTTGTGCTTTAAGTTCTACTGTTCATTCCGGTTCATCAGCTTGAGTTAATACTATGGCTACTGTCCAGTTCGCTCTGGAGTAATGGGGTACACTGTGGAGGACATGGGGTAAGGCCAGTGAGAGCACGAAATGAAATAATAATAATAATAAGACCAGCCAGCTTCATTCCAATCCAATACATGTTATAATAATTTGCAGGATTAGTAGAGTATTAATAAGAAATGCACACCGAAAACGTAGTTAGCTTATTATACCCAGGTGTAAAACACGCTATCTATATTGTATAACCACAGTACACCAGAAATTTGCTCAATAAGACCAATGGCTCAAGTTAGCATGTTAGATACTTCCCAAAATCCCACACAAAGCAATTGCCAGCGTTACATAAGGACAAATAATACAGCTCATTATGTGGGTCCTTAAATAATAAGCACTAAATTGAGATCCAGATATGATGGAGTATCATGACCATGGTCAAAATAAAACAAATATTAAAAATTAAATCAATTATGACTGATTATGGGAAACAAAGCAGTATAATATAACAAAAGCAAGCTAATTGTGGAGCCGTACTTAGACAAAAAGGGGTTGTACCCCGTCGTCTGCTTCAGATCAAAGCAGGGCTGATGTTTAATAAATGAAAAGATTTAATAGTAAAATCAAGAGGTGGCATGAGTGGAATGTAATCCAGATCAACAGCACCATGCTGGCTAGAAAATGTGTTGGGAAAACACCCCCAAGTCAATTTTTCAACAGGTTTCTTTTTTTTCTCCTTTGAAAAAGAAAACACAGACGGCATGCAAAAGCATCCCCACCGACCAATGCATAATGAGGTATTCTTTTTTTTTATATTTTGTGTTATTTTAAATAAATATATTGATTAAATTGCAAAGTTATGAGATAGAGACATTAAATATTCCACCACGATAGCTAGCTAGCTACAGTTAGTAATAAATAATGATTGTTAAATACTTAAGGCATCTTTAATCACAGCATTCTATGTGAACTAGCAAAACCTCCATTTTCATCCATCTGTAGTTTTTTGGATGGAGGTTTCATACGAAAAGAAAAAAACAAACGCAACACAAACAGTCAAGTTACCCTCCAATAATACACAAGGAAGCATGAAAATACTCGGAACTGAATAGAAACACAAAATCTAGGACAAGAAGAACCCACACCACCAAACCAAAAATCAGGCAACTCCATATTATAGTGCATTTACAAAACACAAGCTACATTATAACAACAATAAATATGTTTTTGCAGCATTGCAGCTTTTTCTTCACTATGGTTAAAATGGACAAGGACTCGGCATATTAGTACCATGTCCAAATTGGCATGTGAGCAAAAAAAAAAAAAAAAAATACAAGTAAGAAGAAAAAGAAAAATGGCAGAAAAAGACATTTGAAAATAAAATTAATGTTAAGAACAATTGTTTGGTATTTTTCAAATGGATGGCTTTTTCTCCCTTTCACCCTCCTTCAAGTGAACTACGCCGACATGGTTCATGCATGATATAGAGAAAACGGCTTCTATCACTGAACGTATCACAGTTGTTCTAGCAATACCATACACTACTACCATGGGGGAGAGGGGGGGGGGGGACAATCATACACATTCTAGCACATATCACAGGCAAACTAGTTTGTATTTTCCCTGTAACACCAGACACAGTCTTTTTTATCGTAACAGTGGGAGCAACTTAGATTGAAATGAAAAGGAGCCGATACACAACAGAGGCGATTCACTGTATATAGAAATCACATGTGCTTGTTTGATAGGCAATAAGGTTCTGGTAATAGGTAATACAAATGTCAGATTTTTAGTCACTCTGATGGCAAGACCTCAGGCACTGCATCCTCAAGCCCATGCCGGCCTCTCACGTCATATGATCATGCCATGAGCGAGGCAACAGAGAGGAGTTGCAGTTAGACACGGATCTACTAGCAGCGCTTTGAATCCCAAACATCAGGAGAGAAATGCTACATTGGTCTGAGATCAGTGTCTAAGGGCAACTTTGGTCTACTCGGGATGAGTGGGGGGGGGGGAGGGTGTGTAGGGAAGGGGTATTAGGTGCATTCTTGTCCTCCTCTATGAATGAGTGGGATCATCAGAGTCATAGTATACGGTTCACATGCACAGACACACAGTCCCTGCTTCTACTGCTCCACAATATTAACGACACAGCCCAAGCCTGCCATACAGCATGCACATCTGAGGCCTCTGCTCTAGATAAAAGAGGCCCGACTACAACACTACACAGATCACTGGAAGCCATGCCTGCAGTTAGCGGGTTTTTTGCATCAACTCTGATGGCATCTACTAACTGTAAATCCAAAACCATGTTAGACAAGAAAGAGGGATTTTTGGCCTTTTTACACAACTAGCTCTTTCCTCATTGTCTATGATTAATTAACACGCTGAATATTCTCTCTTATTTGAGCCGACATCTCTGTAGGTTTTTTTTCCACAAACATATTTCTCAAAAGGCTTTTGCTTGCTACACAACACTGTTACTCTGTAAATACTTATTCAGTACTATACTCCATTACACCACAAGCGTTCAGCTACGAGAGTTCACACCAAACAACCTCATGCTAATCATTTGATTATGTTCTGTACAGATGTGCTGAGGGCTTGGGCAGAGTGCAGCTTAAAGGATTTTTTCACAGGCCTGGGGGGGAAAGGGTTTAGATGTAGTGGCAGAGAAATGGCCTTAATACGCCACACTGAGCTGGGGAGGTTGGTAGTCAGAGCGTCCTCTCTCGATGGCTGTATGGAGAAATGTACACAGGGTGCACAATCTGACAGAATCTGTGTGTGAAGCCTCAGCACATCTGTCCATACGTGTCCGCTCCTACCTTTTACATCCAGCAAGTCCATTCAAACCAACCTTCAGTCCAGCCACCTATCTCTATGCATCAACCCCCGTCCCTCGTTGTGTTGTAGGTGAGTGTGCTTTGTTGATCCCTCTGTCACAGCTGTCTCAGAAGGCAGGCTCGTTGAGTGATGCAGAGGTGAAGAGAGGGGGGTTTGGCAGAGCTTCCCCCGGAGGGAGGCAATGGAGAATCAACAAGACCAGATCCAAAGCTGCAGGAGTCGACAGGAGCTATCAACTGTCGGGGGTCAGTTGAGTCTCAATGTCCACTCTGCAGATGGGGCACTTCCTGCTGGTGGCCAGCCACTGGTCCACACACGCTTGGTGGAAGAGGTGCATGCAGGGTAATCTCCTACGGACAAAGAAGAGAGAAGGTCAGGATTTTAACATAAATGTCGGACTTCGCTTCAACAAAATGTTCAGCAACAGCTAAACGCTGCCCTTTGAAAACCAGGTAATCTCGAAAATGTCAACTTTACTCATGAGCAAAGATAAACAGCCCTGTTTTCAGCTTTGTGACAGACAATCCAATAGGTTGTTCAATGGTTTATTTAGCTTAAGAAGCAGAGAATCTTCTCAATTCTTCATTATTTTTTTTTTATTTTTTTAGATTTTTGTTTTTTTGCCTTTATTTGACAGTGACAGTGATAGTTATGAAAGGGGGAGAGAGGGGATGACAGCAGCAAAGGGCCGAAAGTCAGATTCAAACCCCTTGCCACTGTGGTAAGGACTCAGCCTTGGGGTGCCCGCTCTACCAGGTGAGCTACCGGGCCCCCCCTCACTTCTTCAGTTTATCTGAAAAAAAATATCTAATTTGGAAGTAAATCAATTTCACTGGAAAGCAGCAATTTGCAGAAGTCTTTTGTTTACAAAGCAATTTCTAAGATTACGATACGATCTCTAAGATTTTGTTCTTTGTATTTCATTGATATTTGGATCTTGGTCTATGTCATACAACTATTGACTTTAATGAATCTTTTTTGTGTGTTTTCAACACTTTTTACCTTTTCGGTTTTACTAATCAAATTAAACGATCAACAGAAAATTAATCCGTAGTACTTTAATAAGAGTAATCGTTCAGTAATTTTTCTAGCAAAAATGCCAAAGAAATCTCTGGTTTCTGCTTCTCCAATGTGAGGATTTGCTGTTTTCTTCGTCATATACAGATTGATAGTAAACTAAATATGTTTGAGGTTTGGACTGTTGATCTGATAACACAAGCAATTTCATTATGTCTTCTTCAAATCTGGGAAACCATAATGGCCATTTCTTCAAGAGTTTCTGAAATTTCATAGACAAATCAATCGATTAACCAAGAAAGTAACCTGCAGATTCACTGAAAATAATAGTTTAGCCTCATTCCTGAAGAAAAATATCAATTGTTTCTTCTTATGATTCAATGTCCCTTGTTTTTTAAGTTTATATTTTCTAAAAAAATGTTAATGTCAGACATTGGATGCTTGTCTTGATGAAGGTTGATGGACTGTGTAAACACCAACGATGGAAATAAGTCCAGGATTTAATTGTTCCGTCTCTGAAAAAGTCTAATATGTTGTATTTTATAAACAAATTAGTTGTCAATAAACCAAACCAAAAAAGAGAGTTCTAAACAGCTCGGTGAAACAGCTGCTGCTCTGCTTAGTTACACCAAGTTAAAGTCCTTTAAATCTTTAATGTGCATGTGATTCATGGGTCCTGTCATGCTCTGGCTCACATTTGACATCAGAATGCGTCTCAACTGACTTCTTGTGATCAGATTTCGCTTCACATTTGATTTAATCTGCTGGGAAACTGCAAGTGCTGCTAAAAAAAATCCACATTTGTGCTTTATAATACAGTTAGAAGAAGGATTTATGTGTTTGAGGAGCAATTGTGTATATTTGATAAATGGTAAATGGTCTTGCATTTATATAGGTCCTTTCTAGTCTTCCGACCACTCAAAGCGCTTTTACACTACATGTCAGCATTCACCCATTCACACACACATTCACACACTGATGTTAGAGGCTGCCATGCAAGGTGCCAACTTTGCCCATCAGGATCTGATCTAAATACTCATTCACACACCGATGGCTCAGCCTTCGGGAGCAATTTGGGGTTAAGTGTCTTGCTCAAGGACCGGAGCAGCCGGGGATCGAACCACCGACCTTCCGATTAGTGGACGACCTGCTCTACCCTCTGAGCCACAGCCGCAGTATTTAGCATGTTAAAGCCAAGTGTGAAGAACCAAAGCCATATTATGCTCTTATCACAGTTGTCTTCTTTAATTTTAACCTCATGATTCCGAACTACACAAAGCCTGAAACATCATCATGAATGATGAATGCTCTAAAGAACAGAGTTGTTTGGCTTCCCATCATAACAAGTTGCATAAACAATATAATCAACAAGCAAATCCAAACTATCACCGTATCACTGCTCCATTTCTTCTTTTAAATACAATCAGACACACCCCCGACCCTAGGAAACCTCCAGCTTTCCCTTACATTGCTCTTCTTTTTTGTTTTTCACAGAGTAAAATAACTTCCTCTGTCAGCAGTTAGACAGATCACAACACTGGACACACATCATAAGGTTGTGTGAAATGCTAATGTTGCCTTCAGGCTGTATTTTCAAGATGACGTGCTGGAGGGAATCCTGTGATAGGCTTTTAAAACCAGATGCTTTGAACTCGCGTGGCAGAACCAATTTAGGGTTAAAAAGTGCTTACACTCTATGACTGGGTATCCATTCTGAACGCACTGTGAATATATAGAAATTATCAATAACACAAGACCTCAAGCAGCTTTCCCCAAACAACCTTAGGAGTACACTTTGGTCACAACACTGTGCTTAAGTCCACTGCATTGTAGAGGTAGGATGTAAAAACAAATATTTTGGACAAATGAGACATACCATAATGTCTGTCTCCAGGACTTTACTTAGCACAACACAAACAAATGTCTCCCCCAGGAGATGAACTGTATGCACAGCTTATGTTCACATCTGCATAACCAGCATTGAAAAAGCAAAAGATGAGCGTATAGTTGTACCTGACATCCTCAGCATCCTCCAGCATTGACAGACAGATGGTGCACTTCTCGTCGGTGTCCAGCTCCTCGTCTTCCAGACACATCTTCAGGTCCTGGGGTATTCTCTGCAGAGAGAGAGAGAGAGAGAGAGACAAACAGACTTTAATTATTAAAGTGTGTCGTGCAGCTGTGTGTTAGGAGCTGATATGTTTATGCTACGGGTGTCTCTCAGTCAGCCCAGACGAAGAAGAAGAAAAGGGTCGTCTAATCATGCTTCCCAGAAAAAAAAAATAGACATCAGATGGAAAAGACTCAATTACTTCTTCTCCCTCACAATGTACCAAATGATCCGACACTCTTTCCAGAGTATTTGGGTCACAGTCAGTGTAGACGGGTTTTTAAATTCATTCCACGCACATATCTGCAGACAGCTGGATGACTCATCCCTCGCCTTGGATTGTGCACACTGCAGACCTGTCTCACTAATCTGCTAACTGAAATTAGTTTGACCTTTGAACTACTGTGAGAGTCGTGACCCTCTTTCCACTCCCATCTTCACTCTTTGATCTTGTCGACCCCGACGCTGCCCTTTTCCATCCCCGTCTTTCACGTCCAGCTCAACTTATTTCTTGCTCAATGCCTTCATCTGACCACATCAACAAGATCCATCGTTCAGCTAGCAAGTAAAAAGCTGACCATTTTTTACCTTTTTGTACTTATGGGGGAAGGTGAATCTCTCTATGGTGGTTTGGACCGCTCCACGGTTTACACTGCCCAGCCTGTCCTCCAGCTGCAGCAGCTCCTAGAAAGGAAACTTTTTTTTAATTCTTTTAGGTAAAAGTTTAAAGTCTGACAAAGGGCATTTCTGTATTTGTAGGCGGAGATGAACAAAAATCACATGTGAATAATAACATATTCTAATACAAAAGACATACAAGTGTGGAATGCTACAATTAAATTGGTGCTTTGGGCAACAGGAAAGAGCCTCTCTGAAAACAATTGCATCTTGTTAAAATGAAAACAAATGTCATGAGATTAAAGGCAGTTGGACCGTTTGAGGCATCTGGAAACCGGAGTAATTGGAAATAAGAAAATCAGTTACACACTCGAGCCTGTCCAGAGCATTGGTCACAGAGGAAACAATGATAAATGAGTGTAGACTGGTGTGTCTGCTGAGGAGAGAGCGGTACGAACCTCGTAGCTCTCTCTAACAGCAGACGCGTGGCGGGAGGGGTTGAGGCTCTGCAGAGCCAGCAAGTGCAGCTGGGGATATGGGTAGTTTCTGATCTCATGGACAACCTGGAAGATGACAGATAAAAGAAGCTAGCATCAGCTCTGCAGCAGAAATCAGGAAGAACTGGAACACAGTTCCTCCCCGGCTGCTGGGAATCGAGATTATTCTCAGAAACCCAGAGGAGGAGTCGGCGGGAGTTCATCGAGACGAACATGATTGATTGTACCGAGGCGGAGGGGGCTCACCACTTGTGTTGAGGCATTGTTTCTAGGGAAGTGGTGCATCCTAGGAGAGGTCAAGTAGTGCTGATAGTGCTGCGGCAGCGGATGGATGTGATACTGGTGGGGGGGCAACGCAGCATCTACACTTAGATCCCTGGACAGAAACAAAAAACAAGTCAGCCAATGGCACCCACGTCATTATTTCATTACCTTTCTGGCAAATAGCCTTTTGATAACAGTGGATTAACACAGCTGTATTTACTCCAGTGATTCCCCACCAGGGGTCCGTGTACCGCAGGGGCATCCTCTGCAGTTACTTGAAAAGATTGTGGAGTAAGCTGAACTTATTCCGATTTGAATAAAAGAAAATAAATCCATGTATTGAGTCAGCTGTAACAGTGTGTTCAGAGTGCATGAAAACCAGTTAGCCAGTGGGCAGAGAAGTCTAAGCAGTTAGCTAAAAGTAATGGTTTAAATGAATGTCTATCGTTGAAGGGGGTACTTGAGTTTATCTGACCGAGCTGTGCGGGTAATAAAGACAAAAAAAAGATTGGAAACCAGCGACTTAAGTTATGTGTGAACTGGAGCTGCAGGACTTGAGTCCAGTCTTGACCCCTCTTCTCTTATGTTTGGACCAGTCTTGGTCTTATTATGATTATCTTGTCTTCATAATATGTGCTCTAAGTTGTTGTTTTTTTTTAGGGCTGTCAAAGTTAACGCGATAATAATGTGTTTACGCATAATTTCTTTAATGCAATCCATCTTTCGGAGGTTGTAGCGGGATCAGTTTTAAAGCTAGAGTTATGATACTGGCATCATGTGAAACTGAAAAACCTGTCTTGGTCTACCTTGTCGGTAAGGAGGCTAAATAGCGCTCCAAAATTTTGGTGAGAAAAAACTGGCATGGCCATTTTCAAAGGGGTCCCTTGACCTCTGACCTCAAGATATGTGAATGAAAATGGGTTCTATGGGTACCCACGAATCTCCCCTTTACAGACATACCCACCTTATGATAATCACATGCAGTTTGGGGCAAGTCATAGTCAAGTTAGCACACTGACACACTGACAGCTGTTATGATTTGAGCATATTATTTATGCTAAATCAGCACCTGTGAGGGTTTCTGGACAATATCTGTCATTGTTTCGTGTTGTTAATTGATTTCCAATAAACAAATATATACATACATTTGCATAAAGCCGCATATTTGTCCACTCCCATGTTGATAGGAGTATTAAATACCTGACAAATCTCCCTTTAAAGTACATTTTGAACAGATAAAAAATGTGTGATTAATTGCAAATTAATCACAATTAATCATGCGATTAATCACGATTAAATATTCAAATCGATTGACAGCCCTCGTTTTTTTATGATTTTGTTGATATTTGCAACATTGATTAATAAAAATAACCACATTTTGGCAAATACGATCTCATATCTCAATATTAAGCACAAAACATAACTTCGCTTTTGATCTTCAATCTTCTAGAGCTGCTGTGGGTAGCTCTACCGCTCCTTAAGCATTAATGTTGCACTTAGCAAGACATGTACAATGTTTATTGCCAATTTTAGTGTCTAATAAGAGTTGGTTTGAAACCCCTTTCATCTGGTCTTGACCCAGATTTGACGGCTGTCTAGTGCAGTCAGTAAGAAAAGCTGACAAAAAAAGGGATGTCTTGTCCGACTTTGAGTATCACTGGTGCAGAAATGAGTCGTGTATAATTCAATTTTTCCTAATAAAAACAAAGGTATTGTTTGCCTCTGTAGCACTGCATACTGTGTAAAAAAACTCCTCAGGTATTAATGTTACATTTGGTGAGATGTATACAGAGTTTATTGCCAATTTTAGTGAGTTGATTCACTTTTTCAACACCAAATTGAATTATCAGTGTTGTGAAAATGTACTTTTCTAACATATATAAAATAGCTGAGACTGTTTGCCTCTGTGGTGCTGCATACTGTAATTACACACACACATATATATATAAGAGATACTGCTTACCAGTCTGTGCCCTCAGCCAGGTAGCGGGGCTGCTGCACCACAGGCTGAGGAGGGACATGAAGCGGGGGGGCAAACTCGTAGCCAGGCCGCAGTCTGTGGGGCTGGTGAGGAACTCTCTCTGGGGTGCGTCTACTAAGACAAATAATCAAGCATTTTAAAACATCCCAGGAAAAGGTCTTTAATATGATGTCACTGCAAAACCACGAGGTTAACTGGAACCATTTTGTCTTTTAGATTTAAATTCCCCTGCACACCCCCGTCGTGTGGATACCTGGAGGGTGGCAGGATGTGTCGGTGCTGGGCCTCGAGGATCTGCTGCTGGAGGAGGTATTGCTGGTGTAATGCCTGAGGTAGGAAGGGAGGGGCGGGGATGTCCTGGAACTGGGGAGCGGGCAGGGGGTTGAGGGGCGGGTGGAGCGGAGGGCCATGCTGGTGGCCGGGAGGGGCCAGGTGGGGGTTAATGCCTGACTGTGGCTGCCCTGGGTGGGGCATGGGGAAGTCCATGGGCAGCGGAGCCTGAGGACCTAACTGGAAGTGCCGGCAAGAGGTAGCATGGCTGTGCTGCTGCTGCTGCTGCTGTTGCCGGTTGAAATGGGATCCTGTGGAGGATAAGGAGAAGTTGTCAGGTACCTGAGGGGAGAGATTAGGTGGAATTAATTGTGGGTGAAATGTGGTGTCACTGTGTGCGTGTGATATAGCATGTTAATGAAGCCCTACCTCTTACCTAGGGTGAAAAATACTTCTGTGGGGGTGGGAAAATGATGGTTACCACAAGTACCATGAACATGACAACCATTTTTGGTCCTGCACACAATACGCGAGCTTTCATTTCTTTAATTGCATTTCCGACCTCTGGATCGACTCCTGGTCTTCTGATTCACAGACAAGCGAACTGGATCAGAACAGATGAAATCTACCAGTTTATATGGTCTTGAATGCAGCTTGGTTCTCGTAAATCCTGCAGCTGACAGTGGGTCAGTGCACTCTGACTAAAACCTTTAGTACCTGCCTGTCTATAAGATAAACTGTTTGGGTGCCAAGTCTCCATCTAGATAACCGTAAAGAACAATTCCTTCCTTCCTTTCAAAGAAACCACAATAAATTCACATTATTATACATGTGTGCTTCACTGAGACCTACTGTATCTTTGTGTCTTACACATACAGTGTAGCTCTACTTGTTATTCTCTCATATGAACATTCAGGAGTTGAGAGGAAATAGCTTGAATGCTTTTTTTACCCTCTCAAACCACAGCTATTTGGCAACTTCAATGAACGGACTGCTGTGAAAGCTCAACATGGAGAAAAATACAGTCTAACTTGTGCTGTGGTGCAGTGTGGTTTTAATACTGCTTAAAAAGACCTTTTTGATTAAGGAAGGGCTGAGAAATTGCAATAACAAATGTAGCTTTTTAGAAGTTTTGAGGAGATTCTGGCTTAAGGGAGCCATGATAGGTTTGTAGTGGAGCAGGATTCACTGTGCTCTGTTATGTCCATCTGGCAGAAACTGAAGCAGTGAGTTTTACAGTTTGGACGTTAAAATTGTACAGTAAAATTCCAGTACAATCTGCTTTGACAGTGCAAAAGAGACGACGAATTCTGGCGTAAACAGTGAAAATATTTTTAAAAATCATGAGGAAATAGGCAAAGTCTACATTGCATTTACTAGGAGTACACTTGAAAAACGCAGTATGATTTTAAAACACACCCAGCAAAGACAGGAAGTATGACCTTCCAGCAATATTTACAGGTCGCCAGTGTTGCCGGGCAGACAACAGATGACCTTGCTAACGTGGGTCAAAGGCTCAAGGCTAGACTGTAAAAGTAGCACACTGCGTTTTCAAGCGTCTCAGTGAAAACGATCACCATGAATGACAGCAGATAGACTCATTCAGGCCCTGTGATGGAGGAAGCGTGGAAATTGTCTATCTTTGTCACAGCGGGAGAGGAGGTGGGGGGGTGGAGGGGGGCAGGTAGGGACAAGGGAGAGGGAGGACAATAAATGGAAATCAGCAAGAAGCACACTGAAGGTTAGGAAAAACACTATATTCTTTATTGAAAAATATTAGTATATGTGGAATTTGTGTTTTTTTCTTGTTTGTTTGTAATAATAGTATAAATCCATGCAACAAAAATAAACAACATAGACTGAAGGCAAGGCCCACCATGCTCCATATAGGGTTAAAAAGAACAAAAGCGGCATCCAATGAGCAGACGTGTTGGCTACAGCACATGATTTCAGTACAGCAGGGTACATCTTTACTACAGAAAGATTACATTGGATTTTCACTAGTCAATGTAGAAAAACAGAAACAAAAAATTATGAATCATAAATGTGACCATGCATTGAAAGTACTATTACCAGAACAAAAGGTAAAGAGAGACCACAACCAAACAATAAAGACGTTATTACTAATAGAGGATCTCTTTAGCAGTGCAGGAAAATAGGCATCCCTGTGAAATGGATAGCATTTTGGCCTTATGTTAGTGGGGAAAATTGGGAAGTGATGAACCACCAGTGAGAAATGTTTTGCTTCCGTAAATGTTTAGAGTTGCCCGTAAGGGGCAAAGAGCCCTGACAATTCAGTGTGATTCGAAGCTTGAAATTTGCAAAGGGAACAAAAGGATTACACAAAAATGGAGACAGTTATGGCAGGTTGTTGTGTGCAGGTGCAGTGTACCTTCAATTATTTCAAGTGATCACATGACAGCATTTGCTGGAAGTTTTAACCATGAAAATGTCATGCCTACGGTTCCAATTTGCATGTTTCTCGTTTTAATTATAGGTCACTTTAATCATGTACATTGCACCTTGTGTGAAGAGAAGGAAGATGAGCCAAATTCTGGTGTTCAACAATGCAGTGCGGTATTTAAGATCATGCAAAATGTATCCACTTTACAGGAATTTACAGCATGTTGTCTATAAAGACTGGATGGGAGGTACACAATGACATTCAACTGATATCTAAAAAGGAGCTAAAATGTTTACTCAGTGCTACAGCAATTTGACAGAAAAAAGACAAAAAGGTGCTCTGTTCTAGGTGTTAGCTATTGTTTTAGTCTGCTTAACATGGAAAGTCTATGGCTGAATACATCTTGGGAGGGGGGTGCTTTTTAATACCAATGTCGTCTTCTGATGGAAAGAGGAAATGAAGAAGGGATTCACAATACAGCTAAATGCAGAGAACAGGCAGAGGCCACGCCACACCACACAGCAGCAGATGATCATTAGCTACACAATGGGGGGGACGACAAAGATCTGATAAATGCAGAATGTAGAGCCAGCCTCCATACTATGAAACAGGGAAATAAGAACAGAAATAAAAGCACAATGAAATCATTGATGCCACTGTTATGAAATTAATGTTACACTGTAGCTTTACCATTGTTTAACTGGGACCGCATACTCGGGGTCTTTTTTTGCAATTCGGCAGCTTCAAAGAAAACAGCTGCTGAATTGCCAATTAGCAAATAATAATAATAATAAAAAAGGTGCTCTAATGGCTCGGAAGTGCACGCTCCCCCGGGCAATTGGCCATGTATCGATTAGCACATTGACCGGATAATAGTGACTGAAATCACGGTAGAAACACGGCGAGTGCGAGCAGAAGCAGATGATCTTCAAATGACATCATCCAGGCTCAGATAAGCTGACTGGCTGCAAAGGCTCCGTCTATTTTGCGGTATTTTTTACAGTGCAAATACACGATAGCGCCTTGGGGGGGGGGGGGACAATACATCGTGATGTTACTGAAATAAAAATAGCTATCTCAGATTAACATTGTCTGACACGATTGTCTATGCAGGAATGTGTTTTGACACCAGGACAGCACGCCCCGTGCGTGTGAAATCCTTTGTGAGAGATGTTTCCGTTCCAGCACATAGCCGGAGCCCACTTAGCCAGTTAGCTTATCTTTAGCGGCGGTGTTGTATCTTAAATTATGCTTAATTTCGCCCGGCAAACAACATCATTCGGTGGTTTATATTAATCCGCAGTGAATACATATTAAAGTCGCATCACGTTTCGGGCAGTTTCTCGATTAATTCGACCGTTAATTGTTAAGCTAGCTAAACGCGAGCTAAACCCAACGGCTAAAGCTAGTTAGCCAACAGCTGCAGTGAATATTAAGATAAACAGGGCAACATGTTTTTTTGGATCGATATGAATAATAATACCGTACCTCTGTTTCTCACTGAGCCGAATACAGGAAGAACCAGATATCCGACATGCACTAAGACCATCCTGGGATCCTTTATCTTATGATTCCGCTGGGTTATCTGGAGAGTAAAGAGGAGTAGCAGCCCATGCGGATCTACATTCAGGCGGCTGGTTGTTGCTATAGCACCACAGGAACGACTGTCTGACTCCGCTGCTCGGCGGTGACAAAAGCAGACGTGTCATTTGACGTCCGGAGCAACAGAGGGCGATGTTGCGTCGCTAAGTAACGGTACCGAAACTGGAGGTGTCTCCCGGTTAACCTACTGTAAAGTGCTGCAGCTTTCATTGTCAATTCACCTTGATAAAAAAGATAGTATTAATCTGCTATTTTTTTCATGTTTAGGGGCGAAACCAATACACAGTGGCTAAATTAAATCAAAGCAGCAGACGCTAAGATATCCTGACTTTTATTCGGGTCAAGCTCCAAAAAAGTAGGGCTTCAACTAAAGATTATATTATATTAAAGTATCAATTAATCTGAAGATTATTTTATTCTAAAGAATTTTGTCTATATATATATATAGAGAGAGAGAGAGAGAGAGAGAGAGAGAGAGAGAGAGAGAGAGAGAGCGAAAGAGACTACATTTTTAGAATGAAAATGATGAAAAATCCCATTTTCAGAGAGCTGAAGTTGACATCTTCAAACTGCATTTTCTGTCAGACAAACAGTCCAAAAACCTAAATTTACAATTTAATAAAAAAAAAAAGAGAAAACCAGCAAATCCTCATATTTAAGAAGCTGGAATCAGAGAAAGTTTTGGAATTTTTGCCAAAACAAAATTATTAATTGATTTTCAACACAGTTGCCATTCATTTTCTGTCGATCGACTAATCTATTAATTCACTAATTGTTTCAGCTTTAGTATTAAGCCCAAACTGACCTTGATGATCCCTTGATCCCTCCAGAGCCTTTTCACAGGCTAGTAGTGCTCACCGAACAACATTTGTAAAATCGGTGTAATGCCCCTTTAATCTACATTTAAAATCAATTGTCAATTTGGAAAGTTGTATGTTTTCATGTGCAAATTCCACACAAGTATTATGGAATGATAAAGAATCCATTCAATAATAAGACAAACAAAAATGTTACACACAAACATTATTCCGGTTAGTCAACTAGTCAATGATTCAGGGTTGTCTTTTAAGTCATGAAGAGTTTTCGTCAACATGTTCATTTTATGCTCCTTGTAGAGAATTTATCTCAAGCTAGTCTAATTGGAACTCCTCTGTTATTTAAAGATACAACCAATCCCATTCTATTAAAGCCAGTGAAGCCTATATGAAGAAAATTTGTTTTCTTCCTACATCAGAACATTATAATAGTGCCATCAGGCCTTTTTTTTCAACAAATGTTTTTGTTTCTCTGCCTTATGTACCTGTGCTAATGCTGGAAGAATATTATGAGAAAAGGAAGTTCACAAAAACATAAAACATTACATGACAAAGTTTAAACCAGATGTTGATATAAATTGTAAGTTTTGTAAATCTCAGGCTTTCAGGCAAGTTTTCACACTAGAAATGTTCTTGATAGATTAATCATTGGTGAATGTAACTAATATTATTTCTCATTGTATTACTAACATGCTTTTTTCCCATCAAACAATTTCTCTTGTGAATTTAATCACATTATTACCCAAATACTAAATAGGCCTACTTAGATGCAAATTTTCAAATTGTCTTCTTAAAAGATTTCAAAATGTATTTTAAATTTATTGAATCTTCTGATAGATAATAGGCTTTAAAATTAAATTTGTCTGTAACAATTAATGTGTTCCTTTAGTTTAACTACTTGTTGTCACCACTACTGTTTAAATAATTGTCATGGACTATTTGTTTGTTTGTTTATATACACTGAATAGATAGCCTACACCTGTATTACTTTCTAATGTAATCCAACAGCTCTGCCATGAATTCTGATTTTATGAATCTTATACATTTTCAGTTTTTGTTGGCACTGTCAGAAAGATGATAATAATTATACTTTGTTTATTTTTGAGGTCGTAGTGGGTGGTGGTGTTGAACCGGATTGCATTATACTGAAAGTAGTCACTAATATTTTGTCCCCTCATTTACATACACAGTAGTGGAAAGTAATACCTTTACTCAAGTACTGTACTTATGTACAATTTTTAGTTACTTTTACTTTACCTGAGTATTTCAGTTTTATGCTAGGCTACTTTATACTTCAACTTCACTATATTTCAGAGGGAAATATTGTACTTTTTACTCCACTACATGTATTTGATCAATAAAATATGTCTCTGTGCTATAAATTAAACTATCCAACAAAGTAGTTTAAACATGCACCACGTCCACCAGCTGTGACATTAACATGCTGCTTACATGAAATCTTGAATTTAAGACTTTTACTTTTAACAGAGTACTTTACAGAGCAATATTACTACTTTTACTTAAAGGTCCCATATTGTAAAAAGTGAGATTTCCGTGTCCTTTATATTATAAAGCAGGTTTAAGTGCTTTATAAATACTGTTAAACTATCACAACGCTCAATATACGGAGAAACACACACAGCCCGTATTCAGATATTGTGCGTTTGAAACAAGCCGTTAGGATTTCTGTCCATTTGTGATGTCACAAATATACAATATTTAGACCATTACATTGTTTTAAAAATAAACATTCTAAATGTGTCCCAGTTTATTTCCTGTTGCAGTGTATGTAAATAACATCAGCTGACAGGAAGTGAACATGGACCTAAACTGTTGCCTAGCAGCGCAATTCCGTTGCAGTTCCGTTGAAATGCACTAAAACGGAGCGTTTCAGACAGAGGATAGATACAGGTATATTCAGACAGACAGTACGAGGAAAATAAAAGATTTTTTTTAACATTACAGCATGTAAACATGTTCCAGTAGAAACACAAAATACAAGTATGAACCTGAAAACGAGCACGATATGGGACCTTTAAAGCTGCAGTATGCGATATTGGCGCAAATATGATTTAAAAAAGTTATTTTTAGAAAACGGCCGCTATATCGTGACAGTAGTAAAATGAAACAGGTAACCTGAAAAAAATCATGTTCCTCTGTGTCCTACTGTGTACTCCGGTGCTCCTAACGGCATCTGAAGGATTTCACTTACCGGAGGAAAACAAGGTCCGCTGTCCAGCTGCAGTCTATGAGAGCCGGCTGTCAATCACTCGCGAACGCCGACCAAACGGTCAAACTAGGCAGCGCTGATCAAATATGAATCAATATTCTGTTACTGTAATGCCTATTTCTCTCCTCAAATTTTTTCAGAATCGTCTTGTAGTGTACTGTTTAGCTGTAAAATGAGAAAGTTTGTGACTCCCCCGCCATTGTAAAATCTGTTGAAGGAAGCCAAGTTCTGGTCACATGACCGGAGCACAGCCAATAGGAACGCTCTCTCTCTCTCTGAAATGACCTGTGATTGATCGAAATCTGCCGTCACGGGCTAGATTTTTCTAAAGCCTGAAAACAAAGACATGAGGAGGAGCAGAAGTCTAGTTTCCTCTCAGACCACTTGAAGAACTTTAAGTAAAAGATATGAGCACTTATTCCACCACTGTGCACACATATTATAATAAAAAAAAAAAGTCTGTCAGGTTTGTCCAAAATAAAGTTTTGGGGGGTAAATATTGCGGGCAGTGTCCTCTCCGTGCCGGCAGGGGGCAGAGTTGAGCAGCAGAGCAGGAAATGTAACAGTTAGTGTCACATAAATAGAAGAAGAGTTCATTCAGCCATTACATTCTCCCTCACAGCCAGGAGGACAGGTCATCACACACCCGACGAAATGCTATCCGTGAGAGTTGCAGCAGCTTTGGCCAGGTCCCTGCCCAGAAGGGCTGGATACGTAAGTGGTTGAATTAAACTATCTGATGGGGAAAGTTGCATCAAGTTTATCTAATATCTGCGTGAACCTTGAAGGCCTGAAGGGTAACGTTAAGGCCGCTAGCTAACCTCTCATCGACAGATTAATGCGGCCTTAAACTCTACTAAGCTCTCCTGAATAACAATACACGTTATTAACATCGAAATTGCGGTATTAAACGCGTTTGTCGAAGTGAAAACAAGTTGCCCTTGTGAAACGAGAGTCTCAGTCGCGCTAAAGTTAGCACGCAAGCTAATGCTAGCTAGCCAGGAGCTAACGGCTCATTGAGCCTCGCTCTGAAGGTCAGGAAGCCTGACAGCACATGTCGTCATCGCTGCACAGAGTTACTCTAGCTCAGCTTTTAAAGTGCACATTAATATGTTACTTAGGGGAACTTTTATTTGCAATTAATGAAATCCGTCTGTGGTTTGTTTAATCAGGTGTCCAAGGCTCTGCCGGCCGCCTGCGTTGGGGTCAACCACCTGCACACACACAGACCATGGCTGCAGAAGATAGGTGAGACAAACACAACATGACCAAACTATATCCTCCAAACTGTAGGTCAGCTCCCAAAGGTGATCTATGAAGGTCATTTATCACACTGTGTTTACGGAGCTTGTCTTTGTAATTGCTGTGTCAAATTAACAGAATAGCATTCTCCATGTTTACATGTGTGAATGTATAGATTGCCTGTAAAAGTTAACCAAATAAAAAAATAGTTTCTAAATGACCTTTTGTGTAGAAGAGACACTGACAAAATCACAGCAAATGTCAATATATTTGACATGTAATCGATAATATTACATTTGTCTTAGCCTGTACAATATTTATCCTAAGCTAGTGGTGGATGGTTTGATCTCTAAGGAAAAACATATTTTTACTAATCAAGTGGCTTCTTATGTTTAGAAAATTGTATCCATTAACTGTGATTAACGTTACAACCAAAATCATCTAGTTTCATATCAAGATGTTTATACAGAGATCTGTTTTTCCTAAATTCAACCCTTTTTTTATTAAAGTAATCTGGGATAGTCCAAGCCTTTGTTGCATAATTTTAAAATGAATAAATGTCATAGCAGAAAGTGTTTTAACTGTGGCTCAGCAAGATCCTCTAACATACATGCCTTGTCTTTCGCAGGCACAGCCGAGGTGTCTTCAATCCTGGAGGAGAAGATCATGGGAGCTGACACCTCTGCAGACCTGGAGGAGACAGGACGTGTGCTGTCCATCGGTGACGGTATTGCCAGAGTGTATGGGCTGAGGAATGTCCAGGCAGAAGAGATGGTGGAGTTCTCCTCTGGACTGAAGGTATATATAGAAGGATGCTATAAACTAAAATGTTTTGTTTCTAGGCAAAGTTTTAAACGCATTGATTTAAAGCTACACTAATTACAGAAGTGTTTTCACACATGGTGCAGTCATCTTGAATTGACTAAACTGAAAGAACATGGTGTACCTTTTCCTAAAGCGAAAGGTGAAATGCTCCAAAACCTTAAATAGCCACAGTTTAGCTTTATTTATACCTTCTTTTTTTTTTATATGCCAAAGCAACCAGCGTCAAACTATCATTCGGCTAATAAGTTGTTTTTGTCCTCCAGGGCATGTCTCTGAACTTGGAGCCCGACAACGTTGGTGTTGTGGTGTTCGGTAACGACAAGCTGATCAAGGAGGGTGACATCGTGAAGAGAACTGGTGCCATTGTGGATGTCCCTGTTGGTATGGAGCTGCTCGGCCGTGTGGTGGACGCTCTGGGAAATGCCATCGATGGAAAGGTCACTTGAGCCACTATAACTCATGTTTAAGTAGAAAATGGATTTACTATAGATGAAACTTGATGAAACACTTTTTTTCTCTCTTAATGAGTTGAGTAGATGTTGTGTGGCTGTCCTAACACTAATAATGCATAAAATTCCAGTTGTTGATTTGATAAAAATTGAAGTAACTCATTCGAATTGTTGCAAGATCACATTAACTGGCTTTATTGGCACCTTGATATGTCTGTTCATCTTTTAAATTGCATATTTACTTTTTCTCAGGGTCCTCTGGGCTCTAGCATCCGTAGGCGTGTGGGTCTGAAGGCTCCTGGTATCATCCCCCGTATCTCTGTGAGGGAGCCCATGCAGACTGGAATCAAGGCTGTGGACAGCCTGGTGCCGATCGGCAGAGGCCAGCGTGAGCTGATCATTGGTGACAGGCAGACCGGGTAAATACTTTGACATACACATATTTTTATGACATAAAACGATTCCATGGAGTATGTTTTTTAAAATCTTACCTCCATTCTCCAGCAAAACTGCCATTGCCATCGACACAATCATCAACCAGAAACGCTTCAACGAGGCAACTGACGAGAAGAAGAAGCTGTACTGCATCTACGTCGCCATCGGACAGAAGAGGTCCACCGTCGCTCAGCTGGTCAAGAGACTGACTGATGCTGATGCCATGAAGTACACCATCGTGGTTTCTGCCACCGCCTCTGATGCTGCTCCTCTGCAGTACCTGGCCCCATACTCCGGCTGCTCCATGGGAGAGTACTTCAGAGACAACGGCAAGCACGCCCTGATCATCTATGACGATCTGTCCAAGCAGGTGAGGACTCATTGCTGTTGTAAAGTCAGATTCTTTAAAACTGTCATAGCTTGAAATTACAACATTGGATGTTTTTCCTCATAAATGTTGCCCATGATTACAGTTAACAAGTTGGAAAATATCTCTTGCATGAATATTCAAAATTGAGGCAGTATTCCCAGGTGCAACCATGGTAAATTTTCTTTTTCCCCCCCCTCTCCTCAGGCTGTTGCCTACCGTCAGATGTCCCTGCTGCTGCGTCGTCCTCCCGGTCGTGAGGCTTACCCCGGTGATGTGTTCTACCTGCACTCCCGTCTGCTGGAGAGAGCCGCAAAGATGAACGACAACTTCGGTGGCGGCTCCCTCACTGCTCTGCCCGTCATCGAGACCCAGGCCGGTGATGTGTCTGCCTACATCCCCACCAATGTCATCTCCATCACAGACGGACAGGTTTGTCCAAAGTTGTCATATTATTGGTTGTGTTTTGGCCCATATATCAAACATTCTACAGTACGGTACTGTTATATTGTAATATCTTCATCTGTTTGCTGTAGATCTTCTTGGAGACTGAGCTGTTCTACAAGGGTATCCGCCCAGCTATCAACGTGGGTCTGTCTGTGTCCAGAGTAGGCTCTGCTGCCCAGACCAAAGCCATGAAGCAGGTGGGTTTTATTTTTAAATTTAGACATTTTAGCTCCGTTCGTGTTTGGTTTCACAGTAAAGGCTGTTTTTTCTGTTTGTTTTTTTGTGCCATTAATACATTCAACAGTTTTATAAAAACAAATCCTGCATTTCATCAAATAGAGGCTGCAATCTCCAGCATTCTAAATGGTCTTACTTGTACCCTGTAGGTGGCCGGTACCATGAAGCTGGAGCTGGCTCAGTACCGTGAGGTGGCTGCCTTCGCCCAGTTCGGCTCTGACCTAGACGCTGCCACCCAGCAGCTCCTTAACAGAGGTGTCAGGCTCACTGAACTGCTCAAGCAGGGACAGTACTGTGAGTGTCAACTTCTTGTCTCCCAAGAAATATAATCGAAATGCTTTGCTGGTGATGCAAAACTAAACTGTCTTCCCCACCCTCCACCCCCTCCAGGTCCCATGGCCATTGAAGAGCAGGTAACAGTCATCTTCGCTGGTGTCAGAGGTCACTTGGACAAGATGGAGCCCAGCAAGATCACAAGGTTCGAGAAGGCTTTCCTCCAGCACGTCCTCAGCCAGCACCAGGACCTGCTTACCTCAATCAGGTGAGACGAATTTCTCAGCCACATTATGTTTGAACAATCAACATGGGTGTTTACAGTTTAAAGTGTGAACTTGTTAACTTGACTTGTCCTGTTTTCTGTTTCAGGACTGACGGCATGATCTCAGAGGCATCGGAGGCTACACTGAAGCAGGTTGTACTGACCTTCCTGTCCAGTTTTGAGTAATGGATAGCACTTCTCTTGATCTTCAGTGAGCTACCTGTCTTGTCTCCCCAGTATGCTTATATATGTGAACACACTGAAGGCCAAAACCTCCATGTACAGATTTCTCCAAATAAAATTTTACAACCCTACCGTGGTGTAAAATTCTTCTGATTGTACGCTTAACTACGGTAAGTTTAGTGTTAGGTTGGTTCCCTGTGAGCAGATTTCACCAGTGGCAGAAGAACAAATACACAATACGTTTCTTCAAACACATTAAATGTGTTCTTAAATGTATGTCTGCCTGATATTTCAGTGTACCCAAACAGAGGTAACATGCATAACAATCCATATACCACCGTCATGAATTCTGTTTGCTGTAACAAGTTGTTCATAAGAGCATTATATTTAAGAGGGAAAATGAGCGTGTTTAGACTTGACAAGTGTCTGTTGCTCCTCACTGTATTCAGAGGGTGGAAGGACTGTAAGCCCAGTTTCTCAACTGGGTGAAATGTTTGATACTGTGGTAATAAATGCAGTGACCCTGTCACACATCAAATCCAGCTTGTATTGTCCTGTGTTACATCTTGTGAGACAGTCATCCCAACCACTTTGTGAAATGACTATAGCGAGAATATTTACAGATTTGTGGTTAAAGTCTGGCCTGTAAAAATCTATATTCCACTCCATAACTCACAAGTATTTTACTGCATACATTTGAAACTGAGTGAGTTCTGGTGTCATTTCTGCAGAAATATAGAAAATGTCAAATGGTGTTGTCAACCAACGATTACCTCCATCATCAATTAATCAGCATATTTATCTATTCATCTTTTTTTTTTTTTAAAAGTGAAAAAATTGCCCATCAAAATGTCTTCCAGTCAAAGGTGGCTGCTTCACGGATATAAAATAGAGAAAAGTGAATCCTCACATCTGCAAAGCTGTAACCAGAGAAGATTTTGTATTGAACTGAAAAGCTTAATCAATTTTTTTTTTTTAAAGTGGCAGATTGATTTTCTATACATCAATTAACCAACTAATGATTTATTTCTGAGCATGTAACTTGACACTTGTAAAGCAAATACTGTAGATAATGCTACATTGGGTGCCACCTTTGTATCATTCATGTCCAGTAGGTGGCTGTAGATGCCACAAAGTGGATTGAGCTACTCCGGCTTAAAGACTCAACAATAGCTTTCAACTGTGTTGTCTACCAAAGGTCATTTAAAAGGTACTAGATGTAACAATTTACATGTATTCATTGCTTTGTATTGCCAATGTGTGAACAGAAATTGTAATGTAACTTAAAAACTGAGATATTCCCAGACTTTCTCGTTATAACACTCACAGCCAGGTATAACAGCCTCTGGACTGATTTCTATGTAAAGGACTCGGGCGGTTTTGCTTCATAACCTTCGCTGATGAAGTCATTTGCAAATGGCGAGCTATTAGGTATCATGGAGACTGGACATTACAGATAGTAATGGTGATATATGAACAAAATGTAATGTCGCGTCACTGTTTTGGCCGATGCCCAGGATGATCGCTCGCGCCTACAGAGTGCGAGCACTTACACAAGCAACAGGATGCTGACTTCAGTTCACTTTACGGACACCGGTGTCATTAATAACAAGGATTTTCTGAAAGTTACATATCGTATCTTTAACATGAGTAAGTGATGGTGGACTACATTTGACCCTAGTTGCTAGAAGGGCCCACAACAGTTTAGTATGTAATTGTTTTTATGTTGTTTTTTTAAAGAATGTTATACATTTTACCAACATACATACATGCTGTCCTCCATCACATATCACAGCAGCATATAAGCAGGAGGATGCAGCATCATTGATATCCAAACTTACGCAAAATTTTGGCGAGGAAAAACTGGCATGGCCATTTTTAAAGGGGTCCCTTGACCTCTGACTTCAGGATATGTGAATGAAAATGGGTTCAATGTTTACCCATGAGTCACCCCTTTATTTCCTTATATATATATTGTCCTGACGAAATGGGAAACTTGAAGGTTTATTAAAGTTTCTCATCAAAAATGAGCTTCCAATGTTGAGAGTAACAATATTACCACCACCAATCATGCAGATTACTCATGAGGGATCAGTTGCAGTGCTCTTGTGTAATACCTGTATTTCCACAACCACAATTTTTAAGTTTATATCCCCCATATACCAAATCACCCTGCCCAACCTGCTGTTCACACCTCATTTCCCAATGCTGTACTTCTCCTCTCAAACAGGAACAAGATGAGACAGACGGAGTTGTTGTTCCAGTCAAGTACTTTGTTCTCTCTGAGTTGGGTGGAGTTCAAGACCACTTATGGCTCAATTTTGCATCCATTACTTTCTCCCTCTTTGTTTTTTTAAACAATCGATACTGTTAATAGGATCCTCTAGTGGGATGCTATTTGAGTAGTCATTATCTCAAGAGAAGAGGGCTGGCAAAGTATGTGTAAGGAACAAAAGTAAAGGTAGTGTGAGGGAAATGAAATGTATGGTGTTTCAGTGCCAGTCCTTTAATAGCTGTCAATGCACACTGCACTCTGAGTCACTTGTTTCTCCGGTGGCATCGCTGCCTGGCAAGATAAAGTCAGACATGTGACATGTGAGAGTGAATGGAGCTGCTTTCAATAAAGACTATTGTCGTGGTCAGCGTGACAACAAGAGAGAGCTCTTTGGAGCAGCAGACAACATGACCGCTCAGATTGCAGACACAGTGGGGGAGGTAGAAGTGATGCTACAGCAACATGTGCAGGTTTTCAATGGACAAACGGACTTGGAGTCATGATCCAGCAATAGTCTTCAAATTCTCTTTTTTACTGATATAGAAGAACATTTCCTAATGCATATAAACTGGCTCTTTTTTAAATAGCTTTTTGCAATTTCCCCAGGAAATTACACCCAGCACTTTAAACGTCTATTTCTAGATCCCTGCTCAGTTCTCTTTATGCATCGCATGCATAGTTTCAAATTTAATTGCTTGGAAAGGAATGTGTAAAACATCCATTCATAGTATTCCCTAAGTAGTACCAGCACTAGTGCTGTTTGGCCTCTAAATCAAATTTGCTCAATCAGGTCAGCAGGAGTTTAGTCAATAAAGAGACAATGGTAGGTTTCTCCGAGGATATTTCCTACTTCAACACGTTCCTAAAAATGACAAGCTGAGGTTAACGGCAGTAATCGTCAGTTGAGAATAACTGAAGCTTTAATAACAGGAACTGAAACACGGAAAGTTGTCACATGAGACAACAGGGTGAAACAAAGCTCACCTTTATAGAAATTAAATTTTGATTATGTAATTTGCTCACTATGGAATGGTGCAGACATGAATCCTAGAACCCGGAAATGAGTTAGCATTGTAGCACTTCCGGTTCCCTCGTCTGGAAGTCAACGGGTTATTTGAATGGGTTTTGAGTTAGAAGTCAGTGGTTAACACAAGCTGAAGAGATTTTAACGTTTTGTTCTACAATATAAAATACGTCAAATACCAAACTCGTGAATTTTGAAGCTTTTGCATGTCTTAAAAAAGGCGCCTAAATGAGACTCGTCTGCCTTCACAGTCTCGTTGTGTATAGCCTATAGGCTACTCACGTTCATGTAACCGCCGTGTAGATCGTTTATAGGGAATGGGAATTGCGGAGCATTCTGGGGCGCGCCGCCATTTTTGGAGGGTAGCGTACGGAGGTAGACTCTCATTATCTGTCACCGGTCTATACATGTCATCTGTCAATCGTTCATCATCAGAAATGTACAAAGTTTGTGCAAAAGACAAATAGCCATATAAAGAGAGGCTGACAGAGGCAAAGGGGCGATATATTACAAAACTGAAGCAATTGTGACAACACGGATAAATCTGAGCTCTCGTAATCATGACGTGAAAGTTGACACGGGTCGGAAACTCATTAAGATAACTCTTATATATAGCCTGAACGCTGCTTTATTGCTGTGATACTTGGCATAATAGCTTAAGTGACAGCTAGCCTACTATAGTCTATTTTGTGAATTCAGTTTTAACTCACCTTATTCTGTATCACTATAATTGAACGTATTGTCCGATACTGTTTTCACAGTTTGACATTGCTTCCACTTCAAAGGTCAACTGTATTTAGCTCACTGCATAGTAGCTGTGCACCTATACACACACGAGTGCAGAAGAATCACACTTGCCCTGCTGATACATGGCTATACATAAGTGGTTTTGCATGGAGCCTGTCGACTTGAGCTGACATTGATGAGTGGTTTATTGCTGTCACTGTGTGTTAAACTAAACCTAGTTCACTGTAATAGGATTTAAATTCTAAAGCAGATCCTCAACTCGGACATTAGCGGCCAAGGATCAGCACCTGTGTGCTGACGGTTTCCTTTGGTCAAGACAAGCTGACCTCTTCCTGTTAGAAACAGCGAGGATATGCAGCGATAGTCTGCTTGTTAACGATACCACCCAGATAACAAACAATGTTTTTTCCATTGTCATCAGAAGAGGTACATTTGCATGCTTGTGGTTTCTGTGGTCTGTCTACACAGACAGTGAATGACTCGCCCAAAGTCTTTTGTTTTCTTTCAGGTCTGCATTTCTGAGACAATTTGGTTAATGAATCACACTCTTTTTTTCTTCCTTGATGCTATAACTTACGCTACAGTTTCACTAGAAAAAGACAAATTAGCTATTCTGCTGCACCGTGTACAAGGCTTCACTCACTTGCATTATATAGACTTTGCTTTTCACAGACAAAACATACAGGAATCATTTCCCTCCTTTGAAACAAAGTAGCAAAACAGAGCTCTCTTTATTTGTCACACACTGTCTCCCAGTACTGCTTTAAACAATACTGTTTAAAGCTTCTGCATTGACAAAAACATAGAGCTTCATACAAACCGTAAAAAAAAAAAAGAAAATACATGAAATAACATCAGGGTAGGGAAATAACAGCAGGCTGCAAAACATCAGCATAAAATATATTATTTCTGAGTTCAGTCTCCATTTGACGTTTAAGGACAGTCCAGGTTTTCTTATTCCGTAGGTGCCAGGCTCTCTCTACAAGCCTGCTTGCAGTGCGCACACAGACGCTCATTATATTCTGGGCAAAAGGAATTTCATTCATTCATGATGGCAACATCCAACCAATATACACCAGTTCAGCTCACACTGTAAAAAAAAAAAAAGCAACTTTTTCTAAGGTAAACCCAACATGCTGTATTTTGTTATTATTATGTTGGATTTACCCAAAACCTCTGTAGAAAGTTCTGCTTCTTTATATCTCAGTAAAGTGCAAGAACTGTCTTCTGTTGTGCACTTTTCTTCCTTTAATCAAAGTTTACCGACCACACCAAAGGTAGCAGCTAAAGGCAGCAGCGTCGGCAAACTGAGTTGAAGAAACGCACAGAAACAGCCAGCAGTTAATACAAAACACCTGCAGTTCATTGATAAAGGCCCTATAGTAGAGTAATTCTCTTTGAGGCCTCGGATTCAGCCAGTGCTGCCATAGTGGTTCCCATTGGAAGGGTTTTCCTGTAAACTGCTGTGTGAGGCGTCTTCCTCCTGTGACACTACGGGGTCCACTGGCTGTTCAAAGAAATTGGACACACAGAACACCTGCGGAAAAAAAAGCAACACAATTAAAACACATTCTACTGTTATTGATTGTAAATGGACTGTATTTATATAGCACCTTACTACCTTACTGGACAAAGTGCTTTACAATTTGCCTCTCAATCACTCATTCACACACACATTTATACACCGATGGTGGCGGAGCTGCCATGCAAGGCGCTAACTTGGGGTTCAAAGTCTTGCTCAAGTACACTTCAACATGCAGACAGGAGGAGCCGGGGATCGAACTGCCAACCTTGTGATTAAAGGACGACCCTGCTCTACCTCCTGAGCCACAGCCCTAAAGCCATGTTCACATTACGAGCTACAAAAGCAACAAAACGGCCAGCGTGGCCAGCTACATTGTCACGGAGTCGCTGTTGAATTGTTGCTCAAACGCTCGTTGACAGCCTGAAACAAAAACATATGATTGGTTGACGCTTCACCACGTCATTGGAGCGCTGAAAAAAGTTGAGACCAGCTCAACTTTACTTGAAGCGCGTCACGCAGCGACAAGTGTCAGGCGTCAGTTTGTAGCTTCATGTCACCGGCTTCCATTGAAAATGGCCTGTAGCCTGTCGCTGTGTCGCTCATAGTGTGAACACAGCGTAATTAAAACTTTATTAGAATAGTGCTATGGAGATGGATAAGATCATTGAAGTAGATCACACTTCACTTATACTTTCTTTAGTGTGTTTCTGCGTAAAATAGCTTTTTTATCTTTTACATTTACCTGTTTAATGAATTATTTATTCATCATTTTAATGATTTAACACTTTTATGTCTTCAATCTCACTGACTAAATGGTGGGTCAGTCATTAGACACTCATTGTTCAAACACACAGAACATTGTTTTAAATTCTAGAGGAGATCCTGAAGATATTCAACATATCTTGAATATTTACATTTGATTTGAATGGTGACGCTATAAAAATCATGAAGTCTTTAAATATTTCACTGTGTAAACATCATATAGCTTCAATGAATAGATGGAGCGAGCTGATATCGTATATGATACTGTTAGACACTGTGTTATAAGATGATTTTTCTGACTTTAAAGCTCTGAAAAAACTGCATGTTCAAGGCTTTAACCTTTTTTTTAAAGCAAACACGGTCAATGTGCTCCTTCTAAATAAACTGACTTGACATTTCAGTTCCATACTGTTATAATACTCCATAAAACCTGCATATGCCTCGCTTTGCCATTCTCCTAATAGGTCTTTAGATGAAACTTACTGTGAGAGTAGCCACTAAGCCTCCTTGCAGAAGGCCAGTGAGCACATCACTCCAGTGATGTTTGTAGTCAGACACCCGGGACAGACCCACATACACAGCAGTGGCAATCAGGAAGAACTGGATGGTGGGACGCAGAAGCCTCGACCATTCTGACCTCAGTCTAGCTTGAATGTACAGCTACAGGAGGAGGAAGAGGAAATGATTCAATATTAGAAACAAAAAAGCTATGTGGTCAGTAAGAATGCAGTTTATATTGACCAAGCCCATATTTACAGTACAGGTGTTGGCAGCTAATGCTGAACAGAATTTTCATTGCCATTCTGTTGCTAGGGCAACAGCTTTGGTCCAAGTTTACTTCCTGTCAGCTACTGCATTTACAAACATTGCAACAGGAAATACAAAGGGCCCATTTAGAATGTTTCTGTTGTCAAGTTTGAAAAGGTCTATAATACGTTAACTTTTTTGACAATGGCATTAACGAGTTTAAGTATTTTATAGTGTAAATTTGAATGGTATAGACAGTAAAATGGAGCAAGCAAAGCTATTTATTAGAATAAGCATTTCTAGCACTCAACTGTAAGCCACATTTATGCTATAAATATTTTTTGAAGTACAAAATATGTACTTACTACAAGGAACAGCATGCAGTACATGGAGAAGGATGAATGACCAGAATAGAAGGACAGTCTGCAAAAGATAAACAATAGAGATGAATCAGGTTAATCAAGTCACTTTTCATTCATTCATAACAAAGGTCCATCATAATCAAACTGTATCACTCTCATTTACCATACTGATATAAATTTAGAAATAAATTAAAGGACAAAACTCCACTAATTTTACACATCAGAATCAGTTTACTAATTGCTAGGAGGACAATTTAGCCGTGAAAACAGTTGTATAACGTCTGCTGTGACTCTAGAGGAGCTTTATCTGGAAATAACTGATATCAAACTGTAAATCATAAACTGGGGGCACGGCGTTTGAAAGACGTGGGCGTTTACCACTCTTTATAGTTAATTATTAATGTTGGTGTATAGAGTATTTAGTACCTCTTTTTCATGGTTCATTTGTAAATAGTAGATGTTCATATTGCATGTAGTATTCTAGGTTTTAAAGTATTTTAAAGTTACTAATTTATGCATCTGGTCTCACTTTTGGTGCTGTGACATTTATATTCCCCAGTAAAGCTCAATAAAGTTATCTTCTTATTAAATTGCATTGTGGAAAGTGTACGATTTAGAGTTTTAGGGAATAAAAGTCAGGATATATCTCGGCCGACTGTATACATTTTGACTAGTCTCCTTTTAATCTGTCTCTTTTTAAGCACCACAACTTTATGGAACTGCTAAATCACTGGAGTTTCCCTTTAAGGGTTACCAGCTTGAAAATAAAAGATAAATTTTGCTATGATAGTTATCCACATTGTCCATAGAAGTTACATGTATCGCAAAGTAATGCAAATAACCGGGCACTCTTAGATGATCAGGCTCCTCCCAGTGAGACTCTACTATTACACAATCCTAATAATGTTATGATTTAGTCAGTGTACGTGTAACGTTTCTTCTGAGATGATGACTCTCTTTTACAGATGTTTGATTGAATCTGTTTTAACCTTTTGTATTATTACTTGGTTTGGAAATCTAAATCTGTCCAACAAGAGCAGACTCGGTAGTCTTGTTAAAATGGCTTGTAAGATTTTAGGGAGGCGTCAGGTGATGCTCTTGGACATTTATAACATAAAGGTCCTTAGAAGGGCTAATGCTATATTGGACTGCAAGGACCATCCGCACCTGAAGGAGTTTAAGCTTTAAACCCTCTGGACGTTGTTTCAGGGAACCCGTTTCCACGTCTCCTTCATTCCAAGTGCTATTAATATGTTCAATAGCATATAGCACTGTGGCTGTGTTTGTATATGTATACTTGGGTACAAATGACCATTTCCCTGCTAGCTCTGTGTATTATTGTGTAGATGTGTCATTGATGTTGTCTTTTGTATTTTTATGTGTGGCTGCAAAACAAATTTCCCCCCGTGGGACAATAAAGATGACCCAACCTAACCTAAGATAATTAAATATGTATGAATTTCCCCTCCTAAAACAGAAGCTAGCTCTTGTAGGTTTCATTTAATCCATGTTCAGGACTGTTACCGTACCTGGCCTCATCTACCAGAAACTTCTCTCCAGTGCAGGTGAAGTTCTCGATGTATCCGCCAGCTTGGCAGTTGATGCTATTCAAGGCTGGTTTGCATACAGCCAGGAAGTTCGGCCGCAGACGGCCGATGGAGTACTTGGCTATGTCGGTCAGAGACTGGCTAGCAGCAGCTCCGAACACGTAGCTGCCCACAGCTTTGTAGACACACGCCACGTACTTGGTCCCCATAGAATGGTTCTTGATGCGAGACAAGTAAATCGAAAGGCACTCGCCACAGACAATCTGCAACAGAGGAGATTAAACAATAAGTAACTCAACATTTAAAGGTCAGAGAACGTGCGGAAGAAGACGACTGTTGGGACGTACCACGATCAGTGTGAAGGGGATCATGACTCCTCCCAGCAGCTGGTAGGATATGGTGTCCTCTTTGAGGGGGTATCTGATGGACTCATCGCTACAGAAGAACCCCCGTTTGAACGGGTTGTGTTGAGGGGTGAGGATAAAAAATGGAAGTCCAACTGTTACAATGAGGAAAGAGGCAGATAATTAGTATAAATTCTACCTCTTTGTCAGCTTGTCTTACATCTTATTTCATTAATACAAATACTTCGGTGACTCAGAGTTACTACTACTATTACACAATTTCACGTTTTAGTCACAGGAAACATGAAATGTTGGCATCACACAGGCGTTTCCCCTCCTGAGAAAGAAGCTGGTGACTCTTGTGGGTTTCATTTAGCTGCAAGGAGAATAATTCAGTCTGTTCAAACACATAGTTGCACAATAACTTAAATGAAGGCTTGAGGCCTTGAGTTACTACATAGCAATATTGCAAATCACCACCAAAACAAATAAAACATGCTTTGACTTGCTTTGGTCTCGCATACTTATTATTCCCCTCACAGACAAAAATGCATTTGGCTAACCTGAAGTCAGTAATGCAATACTAGACATTCTTAGGTCATCGACAATGATGCTTTTTGGCGAAATGAGTTATCACACAGTCACAGAGCTTTGTTTAGGCCTGTTCATTTAAACCTACTGCAGAGTACATTACACTGACTGGCTGCGGTCTTTTGAAATTCAGAATAAACTAACACTGATCAGACCATGCAGTTAATATTTCACAATAGGCCTACTGTCTACTTTAATTAGGATCACTGTGCACATTTAGTCTCTGATTGATTCTCTGTATGAGTGCTTTCAAACATCCTTTATGTTGCAGTTGTTGCAAACAATTTACATAGATTATTACAGGTCTTGCATTCAGATATGGTAATAATAAAAGGCATGAGCTTTTGAAACCAGGTGTAGACAGGAGATTTTTGCCAATTTTGTGATTTTCGGCTCGGCACCCATCAATTTTTGACATATAAGTAATATTACAACATATAACAGACAACTCATATGACATGACTTGGTTTATTTTATTTAACATTTTAATATATCTATAAAAGTCCAACATATCAGACTTTATCAGGGATAGAATAATAAAATCCTGGATTTATATCCTTCATTGTCCGTGGAATGTATCGGAGGTATCATGTAAAGAAATAACTGCTCAGAAAGCAGACAAGTTTTGAAGTTTTAAATACGCCCAAAAGAGAAATGACAAATGTCAATGAATAAATAGTAAAGAAAACTAATGAATTAGTGATAAGTTAAGCATAGACGACATGTTAATAGGAGGAGAAAACGGCCTCACTGAGATTAAAACTCAGTTTTACACAGTGGTGTAATGTAACTAAGTACATTTACTCAAGTACTGTACTTGGGTATAATTTGTAGATACTTTACATTTCAGAGAGAAATATTGGACTTTTTACTCCACCACATTTATTTGAGAGCTGTAGTTTGTATATAAACTTAACTTAATATAAATTTAAACATACATTGTGATGCATTGTTATAGATTAGACGACCAAAGAATATATATAGTAGTTAAAATCAGACTCGACCAACTACAACGCTGCTTACACATTAATGTATCAGTAATAATAATCTAATATTAGTAATATAACATTCACGCATTATGGATGAGTATTTTTCCTTATAATACTAACTTTCTTTTGAATGCATGACTTTTACTAGAGTATTTTGTACATTGTTGTATTTCTACTTTTCTTATCTGAATACTTCTGCTGCTTCTTCTTATTATTATTATTATTATCATTATTATGCCACGTTTACAGGAGTGTCCCACATACTAGAGTTTCCAAAACATACATGAAGGACTTTCCAGTTTGATTGTTGCTGCCAGCAGCACCAACACAAAATGGGAGGATTGGTGCCCAGTCAGCAGCACAGACGACCACAAGACACTGACTAAGCAGTGAGTGCAGGTTAATCACAGGGAAGGACTGCTGAGTTAACCTCTCCCTCTTTATCACAGCTATCAAACTGAACTACCTGAGTGGCCCCACACAGTACAAAGGTTTCTTTAATTTATTTTACTGCAGTATTGTCAGTTACATTGAGCAGCTTGTCTCTGTGCTATGATTACATTACAAACACTGAGCTAAAAATACAGCTTTGCTTGGGGAAAAACACACACACACAGACTTTGTTGCCTTTTTTTTTTTCCATCTTCCTGCCTGGTTCCCTAAAACCTCAAACCTCCCAGTGTGTGTGTAGTTAGATATGACGTGTATGCAAATCATTACATTTGCTTAAACAGCCAGGCTATACTTCTATGTCTCCAGACCAGAATAGTTGCTGCAGGAGTTTGAAAACAAAGAAAGTCCAACTTTAACGAGCTTGATAATTAAACAAAACGGATTAAAAGGTTGGTTTAACAGACAGGGGGGGGGGGGGGGGTGAATCATGCACGTTTACATACCGAGGATGAGACAGATTATGTCCAGCACGATGAGAGGGATCCCTGCAGCTTCAAACATGTTGCGTCTCAGTCTTCTGGTGTCTGTCTTTGTATAAAATGTCCTGTCCCGGCTGCTTTTAGGCGACACGAGACGCGCACATGTCTCACTACTCCAGCACAGAATTAAAACAGTGTCATTGTGCTACCACCAAACTGCGGGACTGTCCCAGAAACTACTGGGAGATTTAAAAAATATATATATATAGGCTACACTAGATAACAACACTGAACTAAAGTCTAACTCTAATCTAACACCAGCACACAGGTGAAGAGCCGCTCACCCTCTCAACTGATCACAAAGCATCATAACAGCAGCAGGAGTTCTTCAGCTCATAATCATCTGTCCTCTGTCCTCCTCACATGAGACACATTACCTGTGAGGCACGAGCGCTCCTCTCTCCGTTGTGATTTAATGCTGCCTTCACGTGAAGCTGGGACAAATCAGAACTATGGTGAATTCTGAGCTGGTTTAGTTGTGACGATGAGTGGGCGGAGAGAGTTTGGGAATGAAAGTGCAATTCATCACATTATTTATGAGGGTGTTTCTGCAACTAAGGTCACTTTTGACTCTCCCCAATTTAAAAAAAAAAGATCAACCTCTATGAATTTTAACCATCAGAGTATAAGACATATAAACAGGTACACACAATTACATATAGGCTAGTCGTTAAGATTTTAATGTTTATTTTTGATGGTTTTCATCACTTGTTCTTACTAAATGTCATTACCACAACATTACAACAATATTCTATTCTATAATTTTTTCAAGACATTTCATTTCAATTTCATCAAGCTTTGTGCATCATTGTAGATATGGATGTATAAACATTTTCTAAAAACAGGGGATTTCACCATAGATGTCAGTCTTCATACACAAAAAATATAAAATATGTTGTTCTTTATAACAGATGTCTAATGTTACAGAAATTACATTTTTGCTAATATTGCAGATAAATGGCAGCTGGCAAGGTCTGCTACGTTAGCTTTGACTCTTAACATCTAATATACATGAATTCAACAGTAATATTAAGTTATTTTTTAAATGTAGTTCAAAATACAAAAATGTCTAAGCTATATGGTGAGGACACACAATAAATACTTGAGAAGAAAAGGTGATCTTAACCTTGTTTTTCCGGATCTTGAGAGTCACCTATGTGGGCGGCCCAACCTGTCATCCATCTGCTCACCTTTTACTTTACTTATGTAAAAGTAGCAGTACCACATTGTAGAGATACTCTGTTACAAGTCAAAGTCCTGCATTCAAAATGTGAATTAAATGAAAATACAAAAGTATTAGCATTACAGTATACTTAAAGTATCAAAAGTAGAGAAACAGAATAATATAGCCTATATATTAGGCCTATATTGTATTATAATCATTGATAGATTAATGTACGTATCCCTTTAACAAAGAATGTAATATTGCCAAGAAGTGAAAGACAATTGTTCGTTCCATTTCAACATCAGCGCCCAGTAGCAGAGCTGCGCTTCCACCATTTTGGACTGAAAGCGACTACCGGACGCCAGTAAAACGTCTGCCTAAAAAGTACTGTAGAAAAGTAAAACAAATGATTTCTATTCTATTGTCATATTCTACTGAAATGGCCTGTGTTGAACAATGAAAATATTATAAATATAATAAGCGTTTTCTTCTTCTATAGCCTTCTCTTTGCCTTTAATGTTGCAGCTGATAAAGGCGGAGCTAATTTTAATTACTTTATAGGCCTATACTGCTGCTAGCATAATATATAATAATAATAAAAAATCATATTTCATTTGTTGATGATATTTTGCATTAATAAGCTGAATCTGCAAAGTAGCCTAACTAGTGACTAAAGTTGTCAGATGAATGTGTATTAATGTGTAATTAATAGCCTATGGAGTATTAATATTTTTCCCTAAAATGTAGTGTAGTAGAAAATGGAAATACTCAAGTAAAGTAACCTTCGAGTAGCATACCTCAAAATTGGCTACAGTAGCCTATTGAGTAAATGTAGCCTAGGCCTACTTAGTTACTTGTTACTTGACCTACTTAGATACTTTCCACCACTGGTGTTCTCTAAAGTTATCATTGATTACTGTCTACCGTCTGGTCCACCTGTAATCAAGGTTATCCTGACCAGGTTAAAGTCCTGTTTGTCAAGTAAACAGAATGATGTGTGAAGTCTTTTCTATCATTGGACAGCCTCTAATGGAATTTCCGAGGTGTACTTGAATGCAGCATAGGACAGGGATGTGGTAATAGGAGTTTCGGGCCTATCGCGTGCCTCTGTTGACGCTACGACAGCCGTCGGCCGATCCCGAGCAGCTCCTCCCTCCGCGCGCTCTGCAGAGGGAAGGAGGTGACGTCAGGATCACTATTAATAGAAGAGAGAGAGTTTACTGTCTCCTCATCAATGCACCACATTGATTAGATATAACTGTGCAGGAATTCCCTCCATGTTTCTTTATGGTGTTTAGTCCTGTGCCTGCATACAGTATACACACAGACTATACATACAGTACAAAAATAGGCCTATGTAGGCTGCAATCTATGTGAAATATCAGTGCAATGACATCAGTGTAACACATTTTTTTCTGCTTTAACGAGTCAAAATGTCTGTTGATAAAAATCTATGAATCTGATTTATGTGGGAATGATAAACAAGAGAGCTCTGACGCCTTCAGACTGTTGACAGGGAAGAAAAACTGGTTATTTCTATGAGAACAGCTGTTCTGTTTTCAGAGATTTTCTGAGCAAATGCATGGTCCTGAATATACTTTATGTAAGTGGAATCCAGCTATTTTGGTTGCATATCGATTAAAATAATGTATGAAGTAACTGTGAACATTCCTTAACTCCATTAATTCATGCATTAAAACATCATGAGTTATGCATTAGTTAAGCATTACTTAAGTATATGATTTGTGCCCTTATTATAAAGTGTTCCTACCTATCTTGCTCTTGAGTTAACTGTCAGTATAGCAAGAGAATCTTTGTTCTTTTGTGTGTGATAATTTGCATTTTGCACAATAGAAATGAATGAGAAAGATGCAAGAAAATTGACATGCAATTCAAGTTAGGCTTTTGATAATGTTATTTCCCCTGTAATGTTACTGTTGTGCAAGTGACAGAAAAAGTTTGGGAACACGTGCCTTACCCTGGCCCACAGTTGCAAAATTACAATCACTTTAAGCTTAAAGTGTAAATGTTCTTTCTTAAATACCACATTTACATAGTCAGTGGCTCCTACTGTCCCTTTAGTATGATAAGTAGAGAGCACAATAAGATAGCCAGTCAGCATTATGCAAATTTAGTGGAATGTGTAAATAGGTTGAGGATTATCACACCCTGAAGAAGGCTGTTTGTGCCGCTATGCGTGGAAAGTTACCCAATGTGAACATGTACCAGCATTGTTTTTAGCATTTCATCATGAAATAGACATTTGAATAAAGGCTTTTTATTTTTTGCCAGAAGAGTGACTTGGACCCCCCCCCCCCCTTTTTGCACCCTTGTGTACCCCACCAAAGAGCACCTTCATCACACTGATTTGAACTTCCGAGCACTCTAGACTTTTTCCCTTTTTTGAGGTTGAGAATTAATTTGGGCTTTAAAGGGTTAAGGAAACCACATTAAACCACAAAAACTATTAAGAGTAGTTTTTGCCACATTCCCTCTGTGACTTTTCTATAGAAAGAAAACATACAGTACACCAATAGATCACATATAGTTCATTGTTTTATTCACACAAAATATATCAGTCATTATTTGCACAAGTTTATGTGTCCGTATGGAGAACAATAATCACAGTAAATCATCTTTTGTTTGAAGCTGAATGTAAGTAAACAGAAATGATCATGAAAACCAGAAGGAGAACATACAGAACATCGCCAAAGCCCTGTTATATTGTCTGTCCTCATTATCATGTTCCTCTGTTCATCTGCTTCTGTGAGCTCAAATGAACCTCAATCTCTCGTTTGAAGAACAACTCCCCCAGCTGGCCGTGCGAGGCCTCGCTCATGGCTTTGGTCTGCATGCACATCTTGTATTTGTCTGGAGGGAGCTCATCTGCACAGTTCTTCTCGTGCCACAAGTGGAAAAGGCCACGAGACGGAGAGCGAATGACCATCAGCTTACTGTGAAGGTACTTCCTGTACAGGTGCACGTCCTCCAACCCCCAGCCTTTAATGTTACGGTCAAAACCACCTGCCAGGAAGTAGAGAAGTTTAGACAAGTGAGACAGTGAGAGTCAGGAGATGCATATAACTTAACGGTATGCTTGTTCAATAACTGAGTTAAAATCATAGTCAAAAACAGCATTTTAATAGGATCGTCTTTCCTTAATTTGATGTATTTAAACAAGGAAAGAGCATAAAGCAGAGAGATTATTCAAAGGTCTAAACTAACAATATATCAGGGAGTGAAAGTGTCAGAGAAAGGGTCACGTGGTTAAAAAAAACAGTAATTTTACTTTAACTGCATTAGGCAATCACTAAAAAGACAATGTCATCTATTACTACATCTAGTACTTTTATTGCTATACAGTATGTGTATTTTAATATATAATTGTATCATGTCTTACAAAACATGAAATTGGGGAAATTACTGATGACATAAGCTTTTCCATTACCTATGTTGAGGAAATCAGACCTGTACTGGCATGTCATGCCAAAGCCAAAGTCTCTCCAGAATCCAGTTTCCTTCCTCATCACCTGAGACAACGAACAAATCAGTTTCTTGACGCCATCCTGACAATTCATTCTAATACATTAAACTAGAAAATTTAGCAGTTTGTATATATATTTAGTTTCTTTTTACCTACCAGTTGTTGTTGAACGGAGGGTAGAAGTGTCTGATTACTGTAGATAATAGATGGGTTGTACTGGCTGAAGAGCACTGGGTAGTACACTTTCTTACCTAGAGACCATAGACAGTTGAAACAGGCAAATGTCCAGTTACATACATGTAATAATTAATTATTAATGTTCTACAAGTACAGCCCGTAAAAAAAACACTAATAAAATAATAAAAAACCATAAACATTTGTCAGATTTTAAACACCATTTCTGTTTTAAAGACCTGACAGCCAGGAAGTGATTCATTTTTCATTACTGGAAGCAACAACAGAGGTTTGACTGGAGTGAAAAGAATACCAACTGGGTAGTTAGTATGAGCAACAATAACCACCAACCTGAACAAAGACTTATTGATATAGGGACAAAAATAATCTTTATAGATTATCATTTTAATTATGAGATTAGTGCACGTCCTCATATTTTTGAGTGTTTTTCACAGCAGACATTGACATCTCCCCAGTTAGTGTAGTTCTTTTTATGGTATGTCAACTTACTCCTATAACATTATTATCCACCCTATTCCTGGCCCCATGATACCTTGTGTATGTAAGTGTCATAAAGCTAGGAATAAGGTGGACTCGCTGCACTCCATTTGGCCCTGCCAGCATGCTGCTTGTTATATCTGGAAGGTAAGGAAAACCTGCTGAAACAGAGTGCAGGCAGCATATGAGACGGCAGGTGTGACATTGAATCTCTATGAGCTGATAATCAAACAGCAGGAGGTGTCAGAGACAGAACAGTACCTTTTTATATTCAATTTCAGCCACAACAAATCATGTGAAATATGTGCTTATTTGTCTTTGCTGTATATAATGCTGTTGGAACACGTGGTATTTTTTTTTTTATACCTGCTGCACAGAGCCGTCGATTCAATTCAGCATAAGCGGCATCTGCAGTTTTGTGTGCCAAATTGAAATGGAGGGGAAACCACTCCATTAAAACAGCTCAAACCGGCACTGTACAGTTCAGCTTTTTGGAGCCCACCCAATAGTACTTTGGTGACCTCACATAACTCCCATCATGGCTCTGCCCAACTTCAACCTGAGCAGAATCAGCTAGAATAATTGAAAATACCTCTGTGGGAGTGCGGGGCCTTTAATTAATTCAATGGTACAGAAAGTACAATATGACTTAAATAGACGATATTTTAATATTCTATAGTTCACGTTGTCATTATTAGCTTTAACCTAAATTGTTTTATTCTTGCTGATACAGATTATTGTGTGTGTAACCCCTGGGTTAAATCCCCAGTGATAAAAATGTACATAGCAGTAGAAACACTACAGTTACTGTTGTGTACTGTTTTTACTCTAAATATGAGGTGTGACCGACTACCTTGCTTATTTTAATGTTTTTTTGGGGGGGTGGGGAAAATGTATTTATTTAACCTATTTTATTTTTCTTTTTTTTCTTTAGTTAGATTTGGAGAATTGGTTTTATTTTCAATCTAGTAGAGTACAAGGTGGTAATGCACGTTTTTGGATGCAAACCACCTCTGAAAACCACCGAAGAAGAAGAAGAAGAAGAAGAAGAAGAAGAAGAAGAGGATCCTGCTAACGCTGGCAGCTAGTTAATGTAGCGACTAGCTCCAAAAGTAAGTGTAAGATTAAGTGTATCCAGTAGTAACTAACTCCTTTGTAAGGAGTGTGTTTTACCGCCAAATTTTCGTCTAGGTACACAGTGTTTCTGGGAGCTAATCTTATTCTCTGAGGCTACTATTCTGCTGCTAGCTATTGGTTAACGGTTGAACTGTTAACCGTTGGTGAGTAACCCAATGTTGTATTGCTCATGAGAGTGAAGACGTCATTGGTAAGTGATTTTTTAAATTACTACACACACTCACCACACCCAAGGTACACACAGGCTGTCTGCTTTTGTGTGTCATAAGTTTACTATTAAGGTTAGTGAGGTTTACGGGTTTAAAGGGTACTTGCCTGCCATTTTTATTTGCATTACCTTGGTAATAAAAAGGCTGTGATATTTATTTTATCAGGTTATCTTAAGGCTGGCCCACACTAAAAGATATTTCATATCTTAACAGATGTTGAAAATGAGAGACCCCACACATGACGACGTGTTATGTTAAATTTAACAGTTTTGTTCCTATAGTGGGTGGAGAGCAACGATTTGGCCAAAACAGCACACCACACACTAACACATTCCATTCATGAACAACTAGAGTCCCGACTCTAAAATTCGGTAATCTCGCAAAATCTCGAAATGTGACTTTCGTGTAAACAAACATGGCGGACAGGAAGTGATGTTAATTTCTGCACTACTTTGTACTGAAATTTCACGAAGAAAAAAGAAAAATAATAGACGAAGTCATGGGGACATGTTAAAAACGCTCGTGTTGTTGCCACAAATCAACAAGTTGGTCCTCCATTTCTGAAATCCATCTTACTACTACTTTATGCTTCGTGTCTGCTTGGTTCTCAGTTGGCATTCTGTCCCGCGTGACTGCGTCGTCGGCAGTCCTCGGGGTTCCCCACACACAACAGAATATCCGATCATAAATATTGAACATGTTTAATATTTACGATTTGAAATCGATGCGGCCAGGATGGGCTTCCGAGCTGATCGGGGGATGTGAAAAACACTCTTAACATATCTCACACCACTAGAATATCTGGCAAGATAATCTTTAGAACCATCAAAAAATTGGGGCTTGGCAGACGATTGTCGGGAGGAGGGAATCGAAGATCAGCTTGATTCTCGTGTAGTGTGTACCCGGTATTGAATGACGTCCTAGCGAACACCGAATGTGTTTTTATGTTGGTTTATTTTAATTCCTGGTCAATAAATAAGATGATTTCATATCTTTGTTGATCCAGTAAATAAAAATGGTGTAAAGCCAAGGGTTACGGTGATCAGGGCAAGATTTTTTAAATTACACAGTCCCACTATCACTCTTCAAGTTCAGCTGAGACGTTGTGTTTCGGGTAAGTTTTAACATAGTTCATACAAATAACACAGGAGAACACAAGTGATGGTGTTAGGGTGTGTTCTAAGTAAAAGAAGTCAGCGCTGTATCACATGGTAGTTGATTCAGGCAAGGTGCTACATACAGTATGAATCAAGGCTGGAAAACACAAGATGTCGCAAAAATGCTTGAAGTAAAGCAGTCCTCTCACCAGGCTCTGCGTTGAGACGACAGGAAGTTAAGAAGTCAGCGGTGAAGTGGATGTCAACATCACAGAAGAAGAGCAGGACATTCTGGCTGCGCCTCCACGCCCTGGCACCCACGTCTAAACCACGCCCTCGAGAAAACTCCTCATTCAGCTGGATCAACGTGAAGCTCCTGAACCGAGTCTCTCTGAAGAAGAAGAAGACAGGAGGGCTGTCATGGGAAATCTGTGTTTACTTAGACAAGTACTCCGACGCAACTGAGTGTTTTTCATTTGAATGTTTAGTGAATAATCATTCAGAAACAACCAACCTGCAGACATAAAGTCTTGTCACACTGTTGGAGCATTACATATGTTAGTTAACAGTATGGTATTTTGCTCCCATGCTCTCTTACTTGCAATTTTTTAATCAGTTTTTTTAGACACATCTGTGAGAGTAAATTCCAAAAGAGCAGAGAGAAGAGACAGCTTTCGATATAGTCTTGCAGTAATCGTATTGACTCTCTTAGTCATTTTATTGCATATAATCATCTTGCCAGAAGTGTGGACTTTAGTCCCATGAAATCAACCCAGGTCATGAATCTGATGACTTTAGATTTGACAAAATCAAAGACTTTGACTTTCAATGACTTGGGACTTCACTTGGACTTAAGCTGTTTTCTTGAAGCCCAAAAATTAAAAATTATGTTTAAAAAGTATGCAGCTAATCAACTTTTCCTGACAAAAAAATAGACCACATATCAATCAAACAGCAGTCAATCAGTGCAGACCATACAGACCACAAATGATACCTCAGATTATGACATTCAAATGTAAAGACTGACTCACTCTGGTCAACCAAAAATAGATAGAGAAACATTCGGATCCCAGGACTAACATACTGATGCAAACCCAATCAATTTGTTTTAAAATGTTTATTTGAAAGTAATGAATGCAAAATCAAAAAAGCATTGATTATTTCTGTAAATGTACTGTACTACTGTGCTGTTACATAATTTAAATGGCACTAAATTTGGTGAAGGGCGCATAATGACTTGTTTAGGACTCAAAACACAAAGTTTAAGATTTGGTCTTAACTTGGGATTTGACTCAGAAATTGTCAGCCAAGAATGAGACTTTGTGACTTTGCTCCACCTCTTGATCCTGCACACTATTTGTTACGACCCCCAGACTGGCTCTGTTTTAAGAGGTCAATAACATGATGTACAATGTCAGAGAGTTTGCAGATGAACAATTATTTTATCTGAAAATGAATACCAACAAAAAGAAATAATAAGAAAGGGAAGTCACCCAGGACCATGAATAATTCTTTACCAAAATGTAGAAACAGGAAATGAAAGCCTCTAATCTGTTGTGTCATCGAGACATAAAAACCGTGAGTGAGTTTACTTAAATTATATGAACAAAAGAGATGCACAGAATAAATTTGTAGACTAAATATTTATTGTAGCTTTAAAGGAATAGAAGACAAAATAGGTCAGAGATCAGAGGAAGATATTGTAGTTGAATATTGTTTACTTCAACACCAAGCCAATGTGACATTAGCCGTTGATTAAACTGTAACATGACTGCATTACCTGGTGGTCTGGTCCAGCATGGCTTTCACCTGGTCTATCTGATCTCGACCAAAGTAGACCACAGTCAGATGAACCCTGCTGTCCTGCTGGATGCCCACTTCTCTGAACCAAAAACACAATACAACATGTTAGGCCCACTTCAATACTACTTTGTCCAGAAATAAATACCTTTTTTTTAGATGAGGGCAATAATTAGCCTCACACCTTTAAAATCTATAAACTTCTCATTTTATCTGAAGTGGAGACTTATTGGCTTTCAACCAAGCTACTCTATTAAGACAAGGATTCACTCAGCACTTCCAAATGTGAGACTAATAATATCGTGATACAATCAGTTGGTGTGAGTGGGTCCCAGCCTGTTAATTCACTGTCCAAATGATACCTGAAGTTGTTGATGAACTGCCTGAATGCGTCCGGCCTCTTGGAAAGAGGTACGATGATGTTGATGAGCGTGCTGCGCGTGTCCACGCTCTCGCTCTTCACCTTCATCACAGGACCAAACGGCCTGAAGAGCACGAGCTGTGTGAAGTCCCGCGGGCCGTCGCCTTTAAACATCAGCTCGTAAACGGTTCCTCTGTCTCGCTCTGTACGAGTCAACCCTGTGACACAGACAGACAGCGTTTTACTTTATTGGTCCCATTTTTTTCCTATAATTTTGTCAAAAATAACTGATATATGACAGTAATTACAGGGAAACTGGACACAGTTTGTGCATTTCCAATTAATTTATTCCAATTAATAACCTGAAAAGTCTTTTAATCACTGCTCAGCAGGTTAGTTGAATATGCAAAAATGGGAATTTTGTCAATAATTCAACATGTGAAAATAAAGTTGACATTTTTTCCATTGATGAATAATGAATGCATATTAACTTGAGTTTAAATGGTTTAAAAGTTCTTCCTGCTTATAAACTCAACTAGAGCTGCAACGATTAATCGATTAGTTGTCAAATATGAAATTAATCGCCAACTGTTTTGATAATCGATTAATCGGTTTGAGTAAATTTTTTAAGAAAAAACAGTCAAAATTAATTCTCTGATTCCAGCTTCATGACAAAACAAGACATTTGAGGACGTCATCTTGGGCTTTGGGAAACACTGATTGACATTTTTCACCTTTTTCTGACATTTTATAGATCAAAGAACAAATCAGTTAATCATGAAAACAGATTAATTGACAATGAAAATAATCGTTAGTTGCAGCCCTAAACTCAACACAGCAAACTAAACTAAACTTACTCTCTCATAACTATGTCTCCTTTCCCTTATAATTAGTACCAAATGACATAGTCCTTCACAGAGAATTTTAAGGAACTTATGGAAAATAAAGCGTTACCAGCGTTTTAAAGATGTTAATGAAAGAGCACCTGTTTCGGACAGAGGCTGAAGTGTTGCTGTCAGATTGTACTGGGTTTAATGACAGTAGCACAGATGTAATGACCAGCTATAATATACAAAATGACATCACATTTAACACTTTTAACTGCAACTAAATAATGCCTGCCATTAGAGTTCTCAATGACTTTACTATTTACAAAAAACATACAGTATGTTTTTGAGGATAATCATTTAATATTTTGTATGGATATGAAGCATTTCGAGGTGCAACCCTGCATTGTAGGATGACCTTGTAAAGGAAACACTGTTGTAGATTTGAAATTTGACCTTTGACCCATTGTGGAATCCGCTGGATGCTCTAGTTTCCTACCATGGCTCCAGACCTCTGAATCACTCACTGACTGATTCAAATAGGTCTTGGTGTTGTGCTCATTCACTGCTGTTTCCCTGGTTGAAAAAACAACCAGCCGATCGGAGCCAGAAAAACTGCATGCGAGCGAGCGTAGATGAGATCGATAATGCTGTACACGTTGTGTGTTTTGTAAATTGAATTACGGAAACAACAACTCTTGAATGTTAAGTTTCTCCAACATGAAAAACATCATAGGCATAAATGTGTAGGCCGTCTGCTTGTATTTGTCCATCTATGGATGGAGTATGGATGGAGGTTTCCCAGCCATCCACCTAGATTATACTTGTGAAGAAGATGAATGAATGAACTGAGATCTTTCTCACCCTCTATGAAGTCTGCAGGGGAGTATGTGCGCTTCCTTCTGGTGTTGTCTGCGTGTTGCTGAGGTCCGTTCAGGACGTGCAAAGCTGTTTCCACTGTGTTTATCAGCTCGTCTCTGCAGTCTCTCCTCACAGGCCTCTCCTCTGGGTGCCTCGTCAGCCCCGTCTCCAGCTGGTACACCCTGAGTGACACAACAACAACAAAAACACACACTATGAAGAGGCTTGAGATAAAACTTGACATCAGGTACTCCTGGAGGCCTCCTGGAGGAGCTCTACTGTTGTCCTTACCGATGAACGACTGTCCCACTCACCTCCGCAGGGTGAAAGTGTCAAAAGGAATCACTGCATATTCGCTGGACAGCTTTACACCCGAGTTCACCTCCGCCTGATTCAGCTGGGAGTGTAGGAAATCCTGGAGGACATGATGTAACATTTACTACTACACCTATAACGTCACACTTAATTTATCTCATCAGCACACATTACTCATGCCTGTCTTCTGCATCTTCATCATCCTGTATCATGTTTCCTACCTTCAGGTCGGTCTGTGTTGGGGTTTTGTGCAGACTCTCCAGACCCTGAGGCAGAATCCCTCTTGTTTTAGCTTTTTCCAGGGACTCTTGAAGCTGCTGCGTCCTCTCCTGGAGAGCCTCCTTCAGATGGGCTATCTGCTTCGTCAGGCTGTTGATGTAATGTCTGTGAGAGTCCTCCCTCTCCTGCAACAAGGCCATGTATCCCTCCTTACTGGTGGCCCCTCCAGACCACAGCAGAGACTGCTGGCTGCTGTGAGACGTCGGTTTACAAGCGAGGAGGTAGAACAGGAACAGACAGCAGCAGAGGCCCAGCACAATGAGGCCGACCCGGGCCAGCAGGGCTAAAAGCCACCGTTTAAACATGGTGGATTGTCTTTTATAAAAAACCTTAAACTCTTGAGGTTTATAAAATCATGACTGTTCCTTTGGTCACGTGGAGTTGCACCCACAAAAAGATGAGCAACCCATAGTTCCTAAACCATAGATTAATAAATGTGGCTTTTAAAGAAGACATCCTCCTGTTTTCTCATGTCGTCCGCATCTGTCACTTCCTCAGGCAGCATCTTCACAGGTGTTGTGTCGCATGTAGAGATCATCACCAGAGCGCTGAAACTCCCTAAGACAACAATATACATTTTAAAGCATTGGTTCCCAACCTTTTAGGCTTGTGACTAGGGGTGGGAATCACCAGAGGCCCACGATACGATATGATCTTATTGTGATTTTAAACATTTTGCGATATGTTGAGTATTGCGATGCAATATATTGCGATTTATTACCTTTTTTCAACTGCACGTTATGCAGTTTGTCAAGATCGGTTTTATCTACTAAGATACAGTTTTCAGTCACTGTTCATCTCACCTCAATAATTTTTATTGCAGCGAAATGGGATTGACCAACACGGTCATAAAAACATTAATGTTGCACCTGACAAACTGAACTATTTTTATTAGAGTCTACATTGTTTTTACAATATTAATAGTTTATATAATAGAAGATCGATACTTGACGTCCGTGTAACAATACAATATTGCCCAGCCCTACTTGTGACCCCTTAAAATTTATTTAAAAGTTCTAGTTGTTCCCTCTATGTACAGGTTACCAATAAGGGATTTGAGCGGTCGGAAACAAGACTAAGAGTTTACAGACATGCTAGCAGCCCTGTGAGGCTGCTCTTAGGCGAAGCTATGCTAAATGCTAACGTAATCATGCTGGTGTAATGTTTACCATGTTCACCATCTTAGTTTAGTGTGATAGCATGCCAACATTTGCTAATTAGCACTAAACACAAAGTGCAGCTGAGGCTGATGGGAATGTCATTCATTTTAAAGGTAGTTTTTGAACCAAAGAAAAGTATGGCTTGATGGTGGCGCTAGAGAAACAGTCAGGGGATCACCAAAGTTATTATGATTCACCCTCTGGGGAACATGAATGTCTGTCGCTTACATAATTTCATGGTAATCCATCCAATAGTTGTTGAGATATATCAGTCTGGATCAAATGGGGCCTTCAAATGGGGTGGTGTCCATATGAACGCCCCCCCCCCCCCCTCTTGTGGTATTCACGACCTCGTAAGTGGAGAGTTCACGAGTTGTGACGTGTTTGTTGATGATGTCAGAAATGGCAGAGGCCATGGAAGCTCATTTTTAGATACATAATTAGTTAATATATTGTGATTTTAGTCGTATATTGTTTTTCTTCGTTATTTTAAAGTAGCTCTGAGGAAAATGTTGATATTCCCTCACGGCCTCATCTTTCTCCTCTGTCATTATGCCTTTGCATTTACTGCATTATGTTACCCACTTGCTAGCTTGCTAAATTGTTAGCCTCTGTGGCTTCTAGATGCCGACAGTAACGTTAATATTGCCGTTGCTTAGCAGCGGCGTTCTCATGACTTAACCACTTGAGCATATTGTGTACATGACTTCCCATGTTGTAAACACAAGCTCATGAGTTTCATTTGAAGACACCAAAAGTTGCCAGCCCTAGAGCCACTCCAATAGCACGGCTAGAGAAAAAAATCTGATAAAATAATCATAGTTTTTTTAATCCTCAGGTGACCCCTCAGATTTATCTAAGGACCCCTTGGGGGTTCCTGACCCTCAGGTTGTTAACCACTGTTTACCAAGGATTATTAATTAGTCAAATATTAAATCATTTGCACTAAGACAGATCTAATGTTGTTGACTGTGCATCTATTGTGAAAATAACTGCAACAGCAAAGGTCAAGTTAATATATTTATATATACTTTTTAGCATTTTATCACAAGAAAGTCTCAAAGGACTTTAAAAAAAGACTTTAAGAGAGACTTTGACATAAAGAAAGTCTTACTACGTCAAACAAATCAAATGACAACCTGAGAAAGTAAACCAACCAACCTGGTCAGTCTCGTCCTGATGTGTCTCAGTGTTTTGTGAGCAGCTTATTTCATTACCAGTCCGTTTCACACACCCTCGTCTCGCTGCTGTTGGACTGCTGGTCAGGTTTAGCTTGGCTGCTATAAAATGCACAGAAAGAGAAATAACCTGACCTTACATTCACTCTCCAGTGCCACGACGCTGAAGGTGGGAAGTGACAGAAACAAGCATTTCTCTGTGTCTCTCCACCCTGTGTGTGTTTGTGTGTGTGTGTGTGTGTGTGTGTGTGTGTGTGTGTGTGTGTGTGTGTGTGTGTGTGTGTGTGTGTGTGTGTGTGTTGCCATCATCAGTTTATTCACAGCACAGATGGCTCTTTATTGCTCAGGTAGAGGCTGATCTCATGAAAGACTTGCTTATGTTTCCAGGTCCACCCAAGCTGTGTGAGAGTGAGAGTGTGTGTTGATGCATGTGTGCATGTGTTCATACCATGCAGACCCTTTTAAAGCATTCTACCGTTAAAGTCAGGTCATTTTAATAAAAAGTTCAGCCTGTCTTGGACTGTGCATGCTGATAAAATCCTTTCACAGCATCAATAGTTTTTCAACTTAAACATCATAGTTATGGTTGTAATCTTCAATATCTTGTGGCTCACATATAAAAACCTTTCATCTATTTATAATGACTGCAACGCTTTCATCATGCCGTCATCTCTGTCGAACACCTTACAGGCAGTAAATCACAGTGGGTCATCAGATTTATGATGAAACTGATGCCAAAAAAAATGAGATCACAGGATGCAACATGCAAACATCATCCCCCAACAAGCTCTACAAAGCTGTAATTAAGAAAGATTTTGATATAATCACCAACGACTGTGAGTCTCAAAGGAAAGTTGCGACCAGATGTCCATCTCTTCCTCTCTCTTTCTTTCGTCTTTTGCAGGCTTTTGTTTTGTAGTCTTGCAGGAGATCAGTGTGTTTGCATACACAGAGAAGTTTACACATCCATATAATGATTAAACAACTCTCTGCCTTGTCAAAATTGGGAGTTAAAGTGGCCAAACTGAGTACCTCCTCTCTCCCATCCTCTCTCCTCTCAGTCTCCACCTTCTCCCAGCACCTCCCTTCCTCTCCTCTCGCTTTTTCCATCTCTCACTTTCTATCAGACCCAGTGTTCACTTCCATCCATGTGAGTTCTCACACCATCTGCCTCCATCCTGAATCCCCTTTCAGGTCCTCCCGAGGCTCCTCCTTGCCCTTAAGTCTAATTAGAAGGCAACCGGAGTAAGGAATGCCCTTCAGACTTTCGATGCTCTGCCACCTGCAATCTGCTGTGGGGAAATAGCTAGGTACCGGTTGGACCCACCAATAGGACGGGGTCTTGCACATTTAATGAGGCAGCGTACAGCTGGTCCTTGTTTTCATTCGCATGTCGACTCCTGAGCTCTGACTCCTCTAAATCTTTTAGTTTGCTACTTTGCTTCCCCCCGTTATTCACTTGTATAAAACGTATTTTCAGTGTCCAATATTATACTGCAATATGGTACTCTATAATTCATTGTTATTAATATTTTAAAAAAGTGTTTAATAAGAGAAATGTGTAATGGAGCATTGTCAAATATGTTTTAAATGGAAGGAGAAAAGCAGGGAAAGAGTGGAACTTGTTTTCTGTCTTAGTGCAGTTCTTATTGTTATTATAATATTACGCTAATATTATTTGATTAATTATTGTTTTTTTTAAGCAGAGGAATATAAAATAAATGTAGGAAATTTGCGTCTCAAACTGAGATGGAGATGATTATTCACGTTTTTAATGCACCCACCTTTAAAAAGCAGCTCCACATCCACCTTTGTTTAGTTTATTTATTTTTTCTCTATATTATTTACTACTCTACTCTTATTTATTAATGTTTTTCTTTTGTCTTTTATTGTGTAGCAGTCTTACTGGTGTATATTCAGCCAGTATATTCTTTGACATCAAGCAAATACTTGACTCACTAAACACATACACTGCCAGAATAAATCCATACTCCTTTAGGATTAACAGAACATTTTTCGCACTTTCACAGCTTTTTAGCACTTTTACTTTCCCAAATAATAATAATAATAATAAAAAAAATCTTAATTATCATCATGGTATCTAGCCTGGCAGTTATTTTAAATTGATGAATCTCTGAGACAGATATGTCAAACCCCTGTGCAAATAAAAAATCTGCATGGACTACAAGAAAATAAGAAAATGTGTTTTTTAGGTTATCTGACCCTTTAAAGCCAAAACATCTTTCTTAATTAACACTCAGTGGAAAACCAATACTTACTACGCCGGAACACGTGTCTAAAAAAACACCTCTTTAGACGGACAGAAATTAGAAGAAGTCAGTTTTTTTCACTATTTTCTTACATTTTTAATTATAATCATATTTTAGACCAATAATGGTTAATTTCAGCCTTCTTAACAAAACAGGAAAGAAGAAGAAAGAAGAAACTTTACTGCTATAAAAAAGTATTCCTTTCTTTTTTTTCTTGTGAAATACTAGATGTTACCAATCAGAACTCTAAAGCTAACTCACATTAAACAAATTGAGAAGGAAACATTTGTCTTTGGTTAAATTACTGAGGCATTGTTCAGCTTTAAAGAGTCAAAAGCCAAACAGGTTGAGAGCCAGTGATCTAGATAGAATAATTTAATCCCGTATTTCACCTGATGGTGGCGCCAGATACACGACTACCAAGAAATAAACAAGAGAAGCTGAACAAAACAGACAACTGTATTTATTATTGTTTCAAGTTATTTACATCTGTTTGGATTACAAAATGTGGAATGTGGCCAGAATCAGAGTGAACAAATCTCTTTGACATTTTCTTTTCTTTTCTTGGCACGCGGCGGCCTCATGTGAATTCAGCCTCACATGTGTGTTTGGCTTTTAATTACAGTGCAGGTGCCTTCTGTATCTGGACAATGTGCTTTTGTGAGTTTTGTGCTCAATTTTAGGCAGTGTTTCGCTTTCTGAATCGCTGTAAATAACACAAAAAAAAAACTATGACCGAGGAATGTAAAAACAGAATCACCAGCAATAATGCCACAGAAATGTATGACAGTGAGATTTAGTTGCTTCCCAGATGAATTCACAGAACAACACCGAGCGTCTGTACTGCTGCTTCTCTTCAGATAAAGCAACATCTCAGATACTTCACAGACTTTTATAAAAGAGTCACCACACCTGAAAAACAAAGGACCTGCTGTGCTGCATCCAAACCTTAGTCTAACGAAGAACAAAGGCTGTTTTTTGTGTGAATTTAAAGTGCAATATCTTAACAAAATCAACATATTTCAACAAAGAACCAAACTGTTACAGTGAAAAGCAGGAAGTGTCAGTTCCTTCCATCTATATTAACACAATAAAAACATATCTGAACAATAAAACATCCCAGAAGGAAAAAACAACACGTAGAACATACATGATATCACTGTAGAGGTGGGCACCAATATGTTTTACACATCAGTATCAGATGCACATATCAGCAACAAATCAATTGGTTTGACTTCATAGAAATACTGATTAATTTGCTACTCGTGGACTACAGCTTGAGCTGTTCCTTCTAAATAATATGAATAATTTAGGTCCCATTGATGACGCCTGAATCCACCTTTTCCATCATTTTTGTTTTAACCAGTGTGACTTCAATTTATAATCTTAGGCACAAATCTTTTAAAAAAAGTTTTAATTTCCTTAAAAGCAGTTTTAATCAACCTATCTATGTCTTCGCCACAGTATTATTTATTCTCTTCCGGCCTTCATATCTAGACAGCTCCAGACATTTTTGTCAAACCCTTGTTCAACCTGATCTTTTTCTTCTTTTTTAAAGGTGCTCTATACAATATCCAGAGCATTAATAGCAACTATTTGTTATGTAAAGATATAGAGGAGTAATGTCTACCTGAGCAGAGAATGAAGTCACTCTCCGTCTGTGTGAGTTGTTATCCGAGCTTTTCAAGCTCTTCCCTTTGTTGACATATCCGGGCCGGCCGCGCGTGCTTTTAGTGCATGTTAGTTCATGTGAGCGTGCCCCTCTGGCTAGCTCACGGCCGCCGCTCTGCACTGCTCTCAAACGGCGGTTACAGCTGATAACGCTGTCCTCCGTTGTGGAAGCGTAGCACCCACCCTCCGGTTCCCCCTCAGGTAAACACTGTTATCTCTGTCAGCAGCGTGGCCTTTCTTTTCACTGTTAGCACTGTTAGCACCGTTAGCTACGAGCCGTCGGCTCAGCTGTTGCCATGTTGAGAGCTGTGCAGAGGCAATAGAAATGCTCCCAATTTCGCATTTAGCATCTTTAAGAATTTACTGTATGTTTAGTAGTGTAACTTCTGTCAACATGTTCTTGTGCTCGTGGATGTTGAAATATTTATTTGTCTGTGGTTTTGTGTCAGAACTTCTTGTCTGAAAGAATTTAGTACGAGTTTTAAAAACCTCAGCCGATATTGATAATATTTCATATCAGTGACCACCGAGACATACATGCTCGGAGGGGATCAGTGCCTCCTACCCAGCGCTGTCATCCTTCAACACTCACTTGTCCACGTCGTTATGAAAAATGAAACTCTTCTTCAGTGGTGCCATTAACCATTAACCTCGAGGCAACAAGAGAAGATGTGACGGAGCGGGTGGAGAGGGGGATGTTGAAGAGTGAAGAGTGGTGGAGTGATGTGTGGGTGGCTGGAGATAATCTCTCAGACACCACAAGGTGTCGTGTTGCCATCTCAGAGATGGTTGCTAGGCAACAGCATCCTTCATAGTCTTTCTCCGGGTAGTAACTAGGTTACCCAAACTTACTATCATCATGTTGGTGTTTTTGCTGCGTTTTTAACAGCAAAACAGTGTCCCTCTTCCTGTTGGTTGCTAACTTATATCAGCTGGTCTGGCCCGGGCGCCGGCGCCCACCCAGGCTGGCGGGGGATGAGAGGTTACACCAGTTCATCCAGAAGAGTCCCTATGCTGTGGTGCTGCTCAGGGGGGCCCGCTATGGGTTTGTTGCACATTGGGCAGACGCAGCGCACCTCCAGCCACTTTACCAGACACCTGTGCAGGGGATCACAGACAAGAGAGGATCTTTTAAGTAAAAGTTACATACAACACTATGAAATAAAAATAAAAGTCCTGCCTTCATGATTTTACTTGGGTATAAGCATCAAAATGTTCTTGTAAAGTATTAAAAGTAAAAGTAGTAAGTACGAGTGTTCAATGTGTTGGCAGCATTTTGATGTTTTAGCTGGTTGGCTTGTAGCTAATTTACAGTATACTGTTGGGTAATTTAATCTATAACATTGATATATTATTTTTAATGAGCTGATCATATGTTTTCTATGTAAAGTTTGTATGTTCAAAGTATCTAGTAAATTATAACTGTTGTAGTCGAGTAAAGGGTACAATATTTAACTCTGAAATGTAATGAGGTAGAGGGATGAAGTAGCACAAAATGGAAGTACTTACTGTAAGTAAAGTACAAGTGACTCAAAACGGGACGTAAATGTACGTGGTTACATTTCACCACTACCCATACATGAGCATGTGAGAGCCCTGTATTTATATGAAGCTTTGGTGAGAGTTCATTAAGGACAGCCTTTTATCTCACGTTTTTTCCTTTATTCCTCTATGAGGGAAGTTCTTCTTTCTTCCGGCTCAAATTTTCTCCAGTACTTCAGCTTTCCTGCGCTGTAAAAGTCCAATAAGGATTTTTCTGCCGACGTTCGTCCAGCCAGTCTTACTATATACTATATATATTATATTCATGCTTACTCTATTAGATTTTTCTCTCTCTTTCTCTCCTTTTTCCTGCTTCCAAGTCAATCAGCTGACAGAGGGCATAAGTCAAACATATCCATCTCATTATTCTTTATGCCTCACTTTCACTTAGTATTTCCTGATTGATATTGATATTAAAAAAATGCTCCTTGTGTTCAAGATGACTGCGAGAAAATCACAATTTTAGACACCTAATAAACATCAGGAATGCTTCCCCCTGCAAGATTCTGCATGTTGCATGCTGGGATACGCTATTGCCCTGACCACTCCTTCCTGAATGTCAGCGTCGATGAACAAGAGCTCCCGTAGAACCGAGCTATAGTCAGGAATAAAACAGCCAAAACAACAAGAGAAAAAGAGACTGTGCTCTCCTGTACTCACTTCCTGTGGAAAGCATGTTGGCATGGCAACACTCCCAGCTCGTCTTTCACTTTGAAGTCCTCCAGACACACGGCACACGTCTGCTGCGTGAGTGACGAACAAGACAGAGTGAGGACAGTCATTTGATGAAATTATCATGCATCATTTTCTGTTTCACATTATAAAAGTTTTAAGCATGTAAATCAAATCCTTACCCCATGAAGATTCAACTTTTTAGGATCTCCTTTTAAAACCACCTGTAGGAGTAACAAAAACAAAATATGTTTAAGAGATTTTTTTTTTTTGTATCTAGACCTTAAATGGTGCTTAAATATTAACATCAGGCTTTACCTCTCTGTATCCAAACCGCTCACTCTGGGCTTGGTGTCGTAGTTTGCTGTGGATTAATAGAGAAACACATTAATAAATAACTTTGTTTACAATCTGTATAACCTTCAATCAACCATACTTTGCATGTACATCTTGTTTAAAGTGATGGAAGAAGGATTCAGATCCTTTAATTAAGTAAAAGTAGAAAGTCACTCAAGAACTGTACTTAATACAGTGTTTGAGTATTTCCATTTCATGACACTTTATACTTACAGAGGGAAATATAGCACTTTGTACTCCACTACATTTATTTGACAGCTATAGTTTCTAGTGACTTTGTAGATTATTTACATATAAAACATGTGATCATCAAAGAAAATACTTATTAGTTAGTTATAAACTACCTAACATTACATCTTTTTTGTAATTAGTATTTTATTGATTTTTTTTCCTTGAACATTGTCACATTTTGGACCACAAATCAAACTCCTATATGCAAAATAATATTAAAATAAATAAAAGACATAAATAAATACATTTAAAAAAAATAATATCTACAAAATTCTAATATACAAATAAAATAAATAAACAAAATAAAAGGCCTTGACTAATTAGAGCAGTAAAATGCTACTTACACATCATTAATACTAATCCAATAATATAATGTATAATAAGATAGCCCTCATAGGGGCCAATTTTTTCTGCATGATGAGTGTGAGTGTGAAAGCACCCTAAAACATCAAAAGTAAAGTTACTTTTGATGTTTTAGGGTGCTTTCACACCTGTAGTTGGGTTCATTTGGTCTGGACCAAAGGGAAAAAATTATACATTATTGCGTTTTAGTTCGTGTCTGGTTCCTGTTCACACTGACTTTTTACAAACAAACCAATCATGAAGTTACAGACTGACAGGTGACTCGTTGATTGGACAGTTTTGGCGATTGTTATCCTGTATCATTAGGACCCACGTGGGGAAATCGAATTCTAGTGATTGTCAGAAGTTTATGCAGCACTTTAATGCTTCTGATGTGTATATTTGTTTGGTGTCACAAAGAGCTTACGAAGAAATAACTGATTATAAGCATTATTAGTATTATTAGACTGCAAATCGACCTCATGTTATGATGAATAATGGTATAGAGACAGGACTGTACAAAAGCCCCTTTGCGTGCTCCCAGATGACTGGTGAGAACGCATAGTGCAAATGTCGGGGAGCGCAGCGCACGCACACTCTCATGAGGCATATTACTGTGGGATCGCTGTCACGCTGCTTTTTACCTATTAAATCAGGGAAAATACCTGCTGATGTGCTTCATACATGGCCTTATAGATCAATAAGATTGCTTCCTTAACAGATGGATTTATTTGTAGTTTAGCTTTTGAAATAATGCTAAAATAACATTTCACACAACAAACGAACCGCACCAGAGTAACCAGGCAAACGGAGCTGAGTTAATTGTAATGGGTTAGGTGTGAAAGCACCCTAAGGTACATCTTTCTACTCATACTTCAGGACTAAAATTATTAATGGAGGACTGCATGTAACAGAGTATTTCTACATTGTGGCATTGCTTATATACTTATCTAATGGATCTAAATACTTCTTCTCCCAGTGGAAAAAGTACAGAGGGATTATCACAAAAATGTACTTAAACCTACATTAACTGTGGGCGACCCCTTTAACATTACACATAGTCATTTGATCTATGAAAATATTGATTAGTGCAGCTTTACGTAAAATAAATATTATCAGCAAATATACTTAAAACTATTGAAAGCAAAACCACGAATCTTGTAGAATGAAAGCATCATTTAATTGTTGCTGCTGGTTGCAGTGGAGCTCATTGTAACTACTTTATATACATTTGAGTAGTATAATCTATACATATTTATCATATATACATATATATTTTTACTTCTTATTTATTTATTTTTCAGTTGTTATTACACTGAACAAAGTCCACAACAAAAATAGAAACAAACACACATAAACACAAAAGGGGGGCAGTACTCTCTCTTGACAACGTTTGATCCATTCTCTTCAGACCAGCTGAGAACACAACCCGTCTTTTCTCTGGTATGAAGTCCATTTCCCCCAGTGTTGTTCATGCGTCCTTGCTATGCATCATATTTTTATAAATTGATCATAAATTATGTATGCAAAATCTTAATCTGCAAAGCAACTTGTAACTATAGCTGACTTAAAACTACAATATTTTGAAATCTGAAACGTAGTGGAATAAGTATAAAGTATCGTGGCATTAAATGGAAATACTCAAGTAAATTGAGTACGTGAGTAAATGTACTTAGTTCCACCACTTTCCACAAGTTCATTAAGAGCTAAAGATGTCTGTATTTATTCTAAGCTGAGTTTAACAGCAGGTCATTGGATTCAGGCTGAGTTTTTAAGTTTGTGTGGTTAAATTATGGGACTGCATGTAACAGAAGCTGTGTAATTGCAGGGTGAGCTTTGATAATTAACTGTCTTTTCAAACAGCTACACATCCACAGACAAATACACGTTCCCCTGCAAGCACACGCACACATTGTTCACACACTGAACACGCAAATGCTAACACACACACTTCCATGCACATACTGTATTTACACAAACACGGTTAATGAGTATGTTGCATTTCTGAATCCCTGCACCACCCTCATAACCAACAATAGAGAGGAGATCTTTATCACTTGGCGAGCTGCGTCTGTTCAGGCAGTTATTTTTGGCCTCCTGTTTTTACACAACTAAACATAGACTCAAATGTCTATCACTGTCTGTGATTTGAGCCTGAAACTAAATGCAGTGAGAACATCTGAGATGAAAGATGAATGTTTATTTGTGGTCTGAACTCCCCCTCAAAAAATTTATAAAAAAATCATATCTCGCTGCTTAAAGTAAGGAAAGACAGTTATTTGTTTTGTTTGTCACTTGGTTTATTGTTTACGCTGATTGCCGCTAACAATCATCCATGCAGAACAATGTGAGGATACACATTTTACATGTGTTGTGTTTTCCCATGCCTGGAGAATGATGTGAAGTGGGTGAAAGGGGGGGCATGACGGAGATTTCAGTGTTTCAGCTCATCTATTGTGCCCGGTCTGCAAGAATAGAAAAATCCTCATATGGCTGCTGCTGACCAGTTCTTATTGTATGAAGTAACAATGCATTCAACAGGTGTGAATGATATAATGATAGGTGTAGAAAACTACAAACAAACTACTGCTTTTCCTTTCATGAATACATTTTAACAGACTTTATTCGAGCTAAGCTGACCTGAATGCTTCGAAGCTTCAACCGTTGTCATGGTAATGGACCTCCAAATCAGTATTCGAATGCTTTGTTTTTTATTCTTTATATATGTATATAAGTAGAAGTAGAAGAATGTAATAATAATGTATAAATAGACTACCTTCGAATATTTCTAACTGAAGCTTCGAAGCCCAAAAGACGGTATTCGGTACAGCCCTAATTGTAGCACATATATATTATATATTAGCCAAGCCAATGTTTTGCTACTAATGTGACTGCTTCTAATATGTTTATATACAGTATATATATATATATATATATATATATATATATATATGCCACCTCACAATTCATTTGTTTCCTGCTTTGACATTTACAGTTTCTATTTCATGATCTCTTTGATTTAAAGATGTAGAAATCCACAGAGCAACAGCTGGAGCTCAGATTGGTCAGACTTACAATTAAATACAGTAAAAGTCTATAATTATTCCAGTGCTACATTCCTAAACTATCGCTGCAGTCACATTTATTGTTCCAGGTAAACTCATTCAGTGTTACAGAGACAAACTTTTATAAGCCAAATGTCTCTCTCTCTCTCTGTCTCTCTCTCTCTGTCTCTCTGTCCTGATAAGCTGCTGACTCTCTTACTGTGTTCACATGTGATAGAAGATGACCTCCAGTCTGCCCTTTCTGCTGCTGTAGCATTTTCTAATTAATTGTCGCTTTATTTCTCCAAATCTCTGTCTGCCTTTCCAGTTCTCAGCAGTCAGATAGTATCTGTACAGCTTCATATTACTGCAGGGGGATTCGAGAAGCATTTCTGATTATTACAAGATTGACTGAGCACAATAACCAAGTCATGGTTCCTGATGTTGGCTAATGAACAACCGTGTTAAGCTTCAGAAACTCTCCTCTGGGATTTGGATCTTCAGGGGATTTCACAGGTCCGGTGTCAAGGACCACTGACGGAAAATTAAATGAGTCAGTGAATTAATTTGGGGATCTGTTGGCTTAATATCTCTGCGCTCAGGCACTGTATTGCTGTGGTGGAAGAAATATATCTTGTACTTAAGTAAAAGTAGCAATACCACTCTGTAAAAATACTTAGGTAAAGTCCGACATTCAAGATTTAAAAGCACAAATGTATTATCAGCTAAATCTACTAATAATGTGTGGCGCTGATTTTTATGAGCGGATCACATATTTTAAATGTCAATATCACAGTCGATCATCAAGCCCAAAATCTTGATTGTGATTAATATTCGATTAATTGTGCATACCTATTATTATATATATCATATTATTGGAAAACTTAAATACATAAGCAGCATTTTAATATTAAAGCTGGTGGAAGTGGACCACATTTTAACTACTTTATATACTGTTGGATAATTTACTCTATAGCACAGTATTGTATTTTATAAATTCATCATGTGTTTTACTTGTAAAATCTTAATCTGTAGAGTAACCAGTATATCAGATAAATGTAGTGCAGTAAAAAGTACAATATTGTAAGGCTGCAACTAAAGATTATTTTCATTATCAATTAATCTGCTAATTAATTTCTATAAAATGTCAGAAAATAGTGAAAAATGTCCATCCTAGTTTCTCAAAGTCCGAAGTGATGTCTTTAAATGTCTTGTTTTGATGACATGACAAATTACTTAACAATTAATCCATTATCAAAATAGTTTTCTGTCGATCGACTAATCGATTAGTCGACTAATGATTGCAGTACTACAATATTTCCCTCTGAAATTTAGTGGAGTAAAAATATAAAGTATTAGCATAAAATTGAAATACTCAAACAAAGTAAAAAAAATACCTCAAAATTGTACTTAAGTACAGTACTTGAGTACACCTTCAGCACCTTCACCTCATAGCATCTCTCTGACTGCTGTAGCTGCTGTGTTACTCCTTAAACTGAATACAGACCTGCTGCTGTTGGAGCACATTGGGATATAATTAAGATGTGATATTTTGGTGTGTGCTTTTGGCACCCTTCTGGTTTTGCACTCTTGTACATTTCAGGTACTGCTGCGTACACCCCCAGTTTGTTCCGCTATTAGAACAGCAACTGTTTGAATATGAAGGCTGAAAAGATATAATTGCTCTTGTGCTTTGTTTGATTAAAAGAGGAAATATCACATAGACGAATAGAGAGAGATTTTTAAGTCACGGTAATGTTGAAATCGAACATCACAAACTCCCCGACACACTGGATTGAGAGAGAGCCTGTCTGAGTGTATAATAGGAAGCCTGCCCCCAACAGAGAATGGCATTCATCACTCAGTATTCATCTGATGAATCACCCGGTCTATAAATGAATTCACAATCACACTCCTACCCAAGACTACTTTCAGCTTGTTAATGGGGCCGAAAGGAAGTGACTCATTGGTTATGATTCATAGGCAAGTGCTTTAAGAGAAGCAGGAAGGATCGAGCTTTTCTGAAAGAGTTGATGGTCAATTTAGTGCCGAGCCCAGGCCAAACAAAACATTCATGATTACAGAAATATGCCTGCAAGGTGTTCTTTTCTCTAGGTAATAACTACATTGTAAAAGTATCCCAGAGATTAGAAAATACTCTAAATTGATGCCTGGCTTTTAAAAGATTTCCTTCAGGTTTGCCTGAGAGTGGAAACAAAGGAATTTAGTGTTTCTCAAAATAATTGATCTCCAAATGAAAATACTTTTACCACCTAATATTGGGAACATTTCATCCTGTCACTTTTTCCAAGTGTGTTTTTAATTGGAGAAAAAAAAGGGTCAATTTAGTAGCTGTTGTCCTGTTGCAAATGTTGATAAAATCTCAAATTTTCCACTTTTTTTCTGAGCACTTAATTACTTTTCTCGTCCATGTTGGATTAAAACATGAGGTTCAAAGATGCATGATCTTCATCTGATGAAGATTGTGTGATATGATCAAAAGCTCCAGAACAGCCACTGAATAGACCTTGGGGTGAGACTGTTTTGCCAAATCCTTTATTTATTTATTGGCCAAAAAATTGTCAAGTTTAAACCTTCAATAACTGTTTTTAACACCGTTTTAAGTTGATATAGTGAAACAGTTGCTTATTTACACATCCAGTCATGTTTCTGTCCACCTGTCCTCTTTTATCTCTGTTTTGGTCTACACCAACCCCCGAGGGAAATATCTGGCTCTTTAGCTGCTCAATGCTCCGCTATGTTCACCAGCTAGTCTCTAACTGTGTCTGTCTGCTGTTTGGTGCTGAGCAGGTAGTGTACAGTGAGTTTTTAGAGGTATTTTTTGCTGAAAACAGCTGCCTGCTGCTGCCAAAAACGACGCTATGAGAGCAGTGAGAGTGAACCAAAACAGTAAAGTTGCAGGGTGAACAGCTAAAGCATGAGCTGAAACTCACTATAGCTCTGTGAAGCTTCAGATTCAGGTGATAATTCGCTGTAGGTTCATCACTAGGAGCAACCCTTTTCACATTTGAAACATTGTCATTATAAAAAATATTGATTATAGCCACTTTAAATATACTGATAATAAAAATACTGTAATTAGCCTATAAAATATCCAACAAATGTTAAGTCTCTAATTGTAGAATGATATGACTGAAAGCTCCAGAACAGCTACTAAATAGACCTTATGGTGATATTCTTTTGTCAACTGGTGTTTTGAGGTCAAGAGTAAACTATGTTTTATTTAGAAGTTGATTAGGTTGTTGGCACTGTCATCTATTTCAATTGGTGCTTCTGAGAGAATTCATTTATATGTAATCTAACTATAAAGCAAGGAATTTTTGCTTTATAGAGATTATAAACACACATGCTCTACTTTATAACTGTGGTGATTTTGTCAAAGCAAGCAACTAATATGCCTGTTTGTGTATTTCACTGATGTTACAGCCAGTGCTACTTGTGTGACTTTGGTGTGTATTCCCCTATGAGTGAGACCGTATTGAGAGTGAGTACAATCACTAGTGATAGGTCTGGGCGATATGGAGAAAATCAAATACCTCGATATCGATATTGCGACGATATTGTAGGGTTGATTATTGGTGCTTTTACCAAATATTTACACAATGAGAGTTTTGATAAATAATCATCATTAATGTGGATATAATTACTAAGTGGGTAAGGGCAAATAATAGAACAGCTAGAACAGTCTGGTAAGTTCTGAAAATTACATCACTGTACTGTAATGCAGTCTTTAAAACCAGGAAAAGACAACAATTATGCCATATCACAAGATTTCAATATCCAAAATCTAGGACAATATCTCATCTCATATCACGATATTATTTGTTATATCGACATATTGCCCAACCCTACAAAGTGGCTGTACTCGTCTAGGGACTGTATTTCCCCGCTGTAAGACTTGGTACTAACTTAAAACACTAATAACATTACCACCAGCAAAATACCTCTGCGAATTAATCCATGCTCTACTTTATCACCGCGGTGGTTATGTCAAAGCAAGCGACTAATACGCCTATTTGGAAATTACCTCTGCTAAGTGTATTTCACCGATGTTTCTGACTGCGATTAGCCACGAACTGGGTGTTTTTTCCAGGGGCCGATTTAGTGATATGGGGGCCCCAGGCAAACGTCTAGCTTTACTTTTCACCCTTTCTCTAACTGGGAATGTTGGTATTAGCAGTCACAGAGGAAGTAGGCTACTCAAAACTTTTTTTCTGAGGTAAAACTATTAACAGTAAAACTATTGATACTGCACAGTAAAAATCCTGCATTTAAATGTTTACATCATGTGAAGAGTGAAAGAGAGGCATTAACAGCACAATGTACTTACATTTAATTGACTTCTGTTCAAGGTGGAGCTTTCAATTTTAATATGATGCTGGATAGTTTAATGAATAATAATGCATCATGTTTTAATTGTTATATTTTGTGAGTAAAATCTGAATCAGCAAAGTTACGAGTAACATTTCTCTGTCAGGTAAATGTAGTATTACAATGTTTTCCTCTGAAGTAGAATAGTAAATATTATACAGTTGAGTTACATATTTTTAAGTGCTTTGGGGGCCTTTTGTCAGTTATTTCAGGGTACAATGAGTTAGAATAGTAACATAATTCAATATTTTTCATATCTAAACATTATAATAAATCTATAGCTGTTTGGGGCCCTTACAGGCAGTTGCCTACGTTGCCTAACGGTAAAGTCTGCCCCTGGTTTTTCCCGTTTACCAGAGTTTAATTCACCGGTGTTTCTGACTGTGAGTAGACATGGCTTGGGTGTGTGACACAACTATATCATGGCAGGTGTATTGCTGAGGACTCAAGGAAGCGCAGTGTCGAGTGTGAGGTTGTTTGTATGAGCGGTTCTTGAGAAAGCTGCAAGCAGCAACGCCACAGGCCAAGCAATCAGCCTCTTCTGAACAGGCATGTTTTGAACGGGCACTGCAGTAGTTATTATAGAAAATGAATGAACAGCACAGGAAGCAAATGCACAAAATTGAGCAAAAAGCGCCGCATATCTACTGGATACCAGCTACCAACTGTTAGTGACGTGCAGTTGTATTCTGATTGCTCTGTATGTCTCCAGCCGACAAACAAGTTTTTCAAATTATTTGACATTTTGATAACAGAGCGGCAATTCAAAGTCATATCGAAAATAGCACATTATAAGATGTCGGGTAATTTTCTAAATACAGACGCTCAGTCATCCAAAGACAGCTCAGGATAAAAAACAACCCCTACTGCAGGTGTTGACGTTTCCTATGAGGTTTTGTACACTGCAGACGTTCATGTGTGATGTGTTTGTATACTCCCACTGTGTGCTATTCAGGTCGTGTTTATTCTGAGTCTCTCTGCAGTTTTCCTCGCTGCTGTCCTCACACATTGTGACGGGCTGCTTCCTGTTGCCTCATATCCCGTCCTTCAGACACAAACGTCCTCTCAGCTCATCAGGGAGTTCACAGTCAACAGCGGGAGAGGTCACCCTGTTCCTCTTTTTTTCCCTTCCTCCTTCCCTCACTCACTGTTTCTGGCCTACACAGACACACACACACACACACACACACACAGACACACACACAGACACAAACACACAATCTCCCTACTGTGGAGGTTTTTAGGGATGGCAACGTCGGTCAGTCCACCAATTTGTACCAGATTGAAATATCTCAATTTATTGGATGGATTGCCATGAAATTTGCTACACACCTTCATGTCCAGCAGAGTATGAACCCTAATAACTTTGTTGATTGCCTGACTTCCTCTAGCGCCATCACCAATACCTGCAAAACTAATGACATTCCCTTCAGCCTCAATTGTGCTTCATGTTTCCTGCTAATCAGCAAACGTTAGCGTACTAGCTCACTACATTGGATGGTGAATATGGTAAACATTGCACCTTCTTATCAGCATGTTAGCATGCTGACGTTAACATTTAACGCAAAGCACTGCTGCAGTACAGCCTCACAGAGCCTAAACAGACGCTGTTTAGTCTGGTCAGACTCTAGTTCACTGCTTGGTACAATTTGGGCAGATCTGAACACAGCAGCTGTACTCGGGTGCAGACCAAAACAACCACACAGAGACCCTTTAGAGGAGCCAGGTGATACTGACCCGTTACCATTGCCATGGTATTTGACCTCCAAATCAGTATTCAAATGCTTAATTTTATGTATATATATATATATATAAGTATGTAATAATAAATTATAAATCCCCAAATAGCCCATGATATAAGGAATAATCCAACAACATTATTCATTATTCATATTCAACATTAATGATTATTAGTTATTCTTAGACGGATATCACTGTTTGTTGTGTGTAGAGGTGCGTGTGTGTACAGTAGTGCGGCAGCGGCACTGAAACGGGGGAGATGGAGACAGACAGGAGATCACGGCAGAACTTCCGAGCCTTCGAATATTTCTCATCGAAGCTTCGAAGCCAAAAATGGTATTCGGGACGGCCCTAGAATCAAGGGGAAGTTTACCAACTCATCCACTGAATCAGACCAGAGTAAAGGAAGTATAGGTTTGTAAACATCCTTAGGGCGTTTTCACAAGCCAAAGTTCATTTGGCTGGTTCGGATCAGAGTGAAATTGATACTTGTGGTCTGTTTTCTATTTAGTCTGGTTCAGTTTCACAGTGCACAAATTAAAGCGGACCAAATTAAAAAAAATGTATTTGCTGAGGGGCGTGTACGAAGGAGCAAATGTATTTTTTTCATCTTGAGAGCTGCCACTTCTATGCAGGGAATCGTGGACTTTGAACCTTTTTTTCACTTTGACTCTGTACGGATCTACTGTGTGCACAAATCCCTTCTCCTCCACTTTATTTCAAATGACTTTATAGATGTCACTATTTTTGTGGACTTTATTTAGCATATTCTGATTGTTCTCTTCGGCCCAGATGTCAAGCAAACATCGGACTTCTGCAGAAGTCGGTTACCTGTGTCCATCTCAACAAACACCTGCACAGGCAGCCTGCGTTTTGGTTCACTAGGAAACGGTCCGAGACCACCTCTCACATGGTTTCAGGCCGGTTGTTTTGGTCCGCACCAGAGTACGATTACTGCGTTCACAACCGCCCAAACGAACAGCACCAGGGGTTGAACCCCACCGGAGTTTGTTTGATGAAAACAGACTAAATGTTGGCTTGTGAAAGCTACCTTAGTCTGGATTTTTATTATAAACATTTCTTGTTTTCAATCACATCTCCCCTCACCTGATGAAGTAACAGCAGAAGATGAGGCTCAGGATGAAGACAAAGATGCCTGTCCCGAAGATGACCATGTAGATGTTGAGAGGCAGGTCCTGGAAGGTGATGGGCGGCATGGTGCACGACTTGTTGGAGTAAACCAGTCCCAGACCACAGAAGCACCCTAAACAAAGACAGAGGGAAAATTTAAAAATACATTTACAAGAAGACATTTACAAGGCCTGACACTGCTACACACGAGAATATGTCTCAAAACACAACTGAATGCAACTGTACACACATTTAAAGTACTCCTCTATTCATGGGGAGCTGAGGGTCAGACCTGCAGCTGTGTCCGCCTCTAATGGAAGTCAGAAATTGAAGCTTTACACACACACACATGCACAGACACAGAGGCTGAGAGAAAGAGGTAGAGAAAGACTGCCACTGCACTTTCCTTTGATGGCAAATGAGTCCTTTTCAATGTTGTACTTAGACATGTAAAACACTCTTAATGCAGTATCCAAGCAACATGTTTGTATCTCTTATAACACGGCGGATCCACACTTCTTTGTCTGATAACAGGTCAGTGGAGTTTAAAGGCATTAAAGTGGACGGACGAGAACAGTTAGCCATAGACGTAAAAGATTATATTTGCTCAGCCCTCTTTTGTGGAATTTTAATTTAATATTTTTTAAGACACTGATTAAATGACTCACACTCTGAGAATCAGTGGGTGCAATTAGATTAAAATGGCAGGATAAAATCTCTTTTTATATATTAAGATATCTGTATTGTTGTACAGGGAGGTGACTCATTCATATCCACTAACACTGACTGTTTTCTGTCTTGAGCTGAGTGCTTTTAGTAAGAACCTTGCTGTGTTCTCCAACCCAAACAGATGGTTTTCCCTTTCTCATCCTTCTTGCTTTGACGCTACACTCCTGTGTGTGTTTGTCTTACCATGAAATAGATTATCACTGTGGCACTGCTGTCTGCTGTCAAGGTCAGAGGTAGAGAGGCGGGGGAGGGGGAGAATTGAAGAACAAATGTGGCCATGACCATCGGACGTGTTGCACTATGTGTGCAGTTTACATTATTTGATGGGGAGCGTTTCTTATGTTATTTATCACGTATAAATAAATTTAGAAGAACCATGAATTCCCATATCTCAAGGCAGGAACTAACGCAGAGAAAAAGTTGTAGATTATATAGACGGAGACAAAGAGACACACAGAGCACTCTTGTGTTTTGTGTGTCTGCATGACTAATGAGAAGTCAGTATCTGCATGTGAGAGGGGGCTTTGTGAGATCGGGGTCACACTAACCCAGTGAGTGATAGTGAATCGGAGCTTACAGAGGACTCATCGCGGTCTGCTGATATGAACCGGATGAGGAGGCTGTGTGTCGCATAGAGACTCTGCAGGTTTTCATTTTGATCAAACACTACAGCCGCTGATTGACTGAAATCAGCGGCTGTAGTGTTTAATCATAGTAGAGAAATCCAGACTCTTCCCCGCGACACGGCAGCGACTTATCTCATAGTAGAAACAAACTGTATTGTATGAAATTGCACAAACAAATTCACCAGCTACTCTTTTTTGTGTAAAGGTTGCATATTCTTCCTGTTTCTCTGCTTCAGTTTCCTCCCACAGTCCAAAGACATGCAGGTCAGGTGAACTGGAAACTCTAAATTGTTTGTAGGTGTGAATGTGTTGTCTGTCTATGTTCACTGATCCTAAGATGGACTGGCAATCTGTCCACTGTGGGATGGATGAATAGATAGATGGACAAATAGGCAGTAGCCTTGCCGCGGTAGTCTGTGTTACCGGTGTTACACAGTGTTTGGGCATACACCGATTTCATTACTTGCCCATCGCTCCCACAGTTGTTTCGCTTTTTTTTATAGAAATAAAACCCATTTAGTTCATTTTCACGTATCAGCGCCGTGTTATCAATACATAGTCGGACGACGGACACTACAAACTGAAGTGAAAGTGTCTGCTACGTACGGAGTCTCAGCTCAGAGTAGCAGGAGTCAGATTTCACACACGGGGCGAGAGTGAGTTCACAGACAAGACGATGGCGGAGGATTTGGTGTCAAAGCAAAAAGCAGGTGAGTGGACACATGGATAGCCGGACGAAGGGATGGATGGATGAACTCACGAATAGACGCACAACAGATGGCTTGACAAACGGATGATTAAATAAGAATTTAGAATATGGATGAATGGACAGACGGATGGGGGATGGAAGAACAGATGGATGGATGGATGGAGACCTTTACCAGTTTCATATACCTGTGATGGGTATTGTTTTCTTGTGTCACATTTTTTTCTATAGATCGTGGTATTTCTAGTCAGTCCTGCAGCCAAAGTGACACGTTGACATTTCTATTTGACATTTCTCCCGCCTCACAGTGGAATTTGCAGTATGAGCGGATCAATACTTCCCGCCTCGTAGTTCCACTCTCTCTGAATGAGCAGTGATGCTCCATTTATCGAGGCTCGTCGATGGCTACACATTCAAGTTCCTCCGCTAATGACTTCACTCAGCGAGAGATGATCACTAACAGAGACATCGGTGTTTGTAAATTAAACACAAACTGAAGGACGTGTGCAGGGCCATATATCCAGGATCACACAGGAGTCAAAACTATAACTGTATTAAGAAAAAATGTACTGGCCACCAACCAAACTCTGTACAATTTAAACAGAAAACACCAAATTTCACATTTTATGTATTCATTTAACCATTCAATTATATTTTCTGTATATCGTATCTCCCTACATTATGGTCTAAATTTCGTTTCAAAGCCTTTTCTACACTGTGTATGTAATTGTAGTGGAGAATACTAAATACCTTTTGATTTCTTTAGTTTTTTTTGCCTGAATACAATCTGAAGAGGTGAAAACTCCAACAACACTGACAGTATAAAGTACATTTACTCAAGTGCTGTACTTTAGGACAAATTTTAGATACTCTTACAATAAGTCAGCCCTTTGTCACGTTTCAAATGGCTAGGAGGTGTTAACAGAACCACCAAAAGAGTTTAGATAGTATCATTTATAGGATGAGTTTGTAACATCTATTGTTACTTCTAACGTCTATTGGCAGAAATGGAATATAATATTAATAAGTATGTTTTCTGTAGTGTATAATCACATGAAAATAAGAATCGTTGTGTTTCTGTTACCTTAGAAAGAGCCGTTTATATCTACAGAGGGAGCCGGTACCCTCTCCATGGAGTCCGCCATGTTTCAACAGTAGCCCAATACGGACAAACCAAACACTGTTAACTTTTCCTGCTTGGGCCGGAGTCGATAAGGTTACTCGCTGCCGTCGCCTCCGCTCTCTCTCTCTCTTGCTTCACCACTCACTTCCCACGTACACACACACTCACACACACTGGCTCTACTTCGGATGGCTCTAGAGGAGGGCCATTCGCGTTTTTGCGTCGGCCACCGTAGCTCTCCAACACGCTTCATGCATTCACACACACACACACAACCTCACAAATACTTGACCTCCTTGCCAAATTTCAGCCTCCTAGGGTGAAATCTGTGGCCGCCAAAGGGTGGGAGAATTTTTGTTGACCGGCCGACAAAGCAAGCTACAGAGCTGCTGGTCGCTTTTATCATCTCTCCTCTCTATAAAGAAGGAGTTCAAACTAGTTTCACCTGGAATAGCTACACAGCTCTGTAATAAAAATCGAATAATGGAATATAATAATATATCTGTCGGGGGGGGGGATTTTCCTGCAGATGAGTACTTTTATCTTTGATATTTTAAGTACAGTCTGCTGATAATACTTCTGTACTTTTACTTAGGTAGAATTTTGAATGAGGGACTTTTTCCCTTCCCCATATATATACTCTGGAAGTATAGGTGATGTTGAGCCAGAAAGTCCCTTCTCTTGCCTAAAAACAGTCTATTGTTTGGATATTTAATCAGAATCAGCCTTTAAAAAAAACAACATGCCTAACATGTGCGTCATCATAAAATGTAAAACTCCTTTTCATGGCGTTCTCTCCCCCATATTCATAAATCAATGAGGGCATGACCTCAGTGTCCACAATGGTAGCTGGACACACGTGAGGATGTGAACATGCAGACAAACAGGCAGGCGTTTAGATGTAGACATCATTTTCTCCATCATCTTTACATCGTGTCAAACAATCTGCTTCATAAAGATCGTCAGCAGACAAAGAGACACACACAGTGAGGGGAGGGGGGTCGGGGGGGGGGGGGAGTATATGTTCCTGTATTCATGTCACTGCACAGCTGATGGCACGAATCACCTGTGAAGCTGCTGCAGACTCACAACCCAAATCTGGGTCATTTGTATTCATGTCTTTGTGTCTGTCTGTCAGTATGGATGGGCGCTCACGTCTTCCTCCTCCACCTTTGTATGCATGGAGAGCAGACAGCTATATGTGGTATTTTGCTTTGGGTGGAGCCCTGCAAGACCACTGACCTATATATTGGCCCACTCAGGAGGCGCCCGTTGCCATGGCGCCAAGAGTAGCAGATGCGGGGAAAAAAGGATGAAGGCTAGCTATAGCGAAAGTTCTCATTTTGAGAGAATCTGAGTCGGTCGTATTGAGTTTCAGCTGTCAGGCAGATTCTCGTGTTGTTGTTCAAAAAGGCAGGAAAGTCCCTCCGTGATTCGATAAAGCTGTAAAATACCTCGACTATGGCAGCTTCCCTGACAGCTCCTATGAGATGCCTGCTAGGGTTTTGCCCTATATACGCCGTGTTCACACAAAGCTGCTTCTGCCGCTGCTGCTGCTCGCATTAAAGACAGAACTTCCTATCAAATATTCAACAGTTCACATGGGGGGGAAACACTCAAGCCTGCCTGCATGACTGCTGCTGCTGAAGAAGAAGAAAAGTAGGTTGGGCCCAAAAGTCCCCATCACATGCATGAAAGTGCTACATGTGTCACACATAAACACGGTAGGCATGATCACAGATACACTGACACAGAGCTGAGCTGTGTGGCTGCCTGATACCGCTTCATTTTTCAGCAGAATGTCACTCTTTGATACTGTGTGTGTGTGTGTGTGTGTGTGTGTGTGTACTATTTCCCCTATGAATAGCAGGGGAGTTGAGCAGCACAAAGGGAGTAATTGTTCTTGTCTGAATACCACCAACAGTCCACCGAGGAGGCTGCTGCACTCAAATAGGCAAAGCCAGAGAAAAAAGAGACGACTAATCCATCATCTTCACCAGGTCTCACCGTGATAACTGACGCACCATTTCACCGCCATGAAGGGATTCATTTTGTTTTAAACATGACAGACGCACCTCCGGACGCAAACAGCAGTTTTCAAACAAGACAGAGAAAGTTGTTCAGACTTTTTTTGGCTTTTGGAGATAATTGGTCGAGGCCACTAAGAGTGTAAGAGTGTGAGAGACTGCAGATAGAGTCAGTCAGTGTAAACAAGATTACCCAGAGAGGCAAAATGTTACACAGAGAGCACAATGACTGGCCTTGTGTGGCTCTCAACCAGAAGTAATTTAAATGGAAATAAAGGATTCTATTGATTAAGCAGTCCCTTATTCTACCAATCAATAAACAAATTGATTAAAACATTCAGATAATTGCTGTTTTAACATGTTCTTCACCACAAAGAAATCGAGAATATTATTAGAATATTAAAGGGATACTGTAGGTATAGCATAAAATGCAATCAATAAGTGGGTAACACTTAACTTTAAGTCCTTGTATTTAGCATTTATAAGCAGTATACAACACATGTAATATTATTTATTTATTTTCATTATCAATTAATCTGCCAAATATCTTCTCTATTAATTGTTGTCTATAATTTTGAAAAAAATGTGAAAAATCCCAAATCCAAAAATATTTAAAAAATTTAAATCATCATATTTGAGAAGCCAGTTTTGCTTGAAAAATTAAAAATAAAAAAAAAAAATTATTAGAATACTTGCTGATTAATTTTCTGTCAATCAACTAATCGATTCATAGACTAATCATTGCAGCTCTAATAATGTACTTATATGCAGATATAAGGACATTTTTAAAGTATTTATTACTTTACAGTATTTGTCAGCAATTATGACTTATCATATGTAGACATTTTTATTATTATTACAACTGTGTTTTATTGTAATATCCTGTGGGCTTCCACATGGAGTTAAAGTTGTTGACAAACACATCAATAAACACTTTTACTGTATACAACAACTATATTAATAATATACAACTATATTATAGTGATAAACATGTTTATATACTGCTTATAAATTCTAAATTGGTGGTGTTAAAATAAAGTGTAGGATAACACATGTCTTAATAGGAGTGATTTTGAATTTCTCACAATAGAAATGTCTAAATGTAGAAAAGCACTGGAGCGATTAAAAGATTACAATCTTGCTCTATCATATTACTGCCAGCAGAGATTGACTCTAAAATAACAGGCTGTATTGCACATAGTATGTCAGAGAGGCCTCACAGTATAAAATGAGTGCTCACCGTTACACCACTGAAACGGGTGCATCAATGCACCAGAGGGATTCCTCGCCGGCGGGATCCGACGCGTGTTTACCAACAAGCCGCAGCCGCCCGTGCAGATGGATGACCGCAGTAATGTGAACACGAGCTCAGCCAGAGACTCTCTGCCAGCAAGTGTGAGAGCTGAACGAGACAATGGCACCTGTAAAAAAGACGAATAAAAAGCGTTTTTTGGTCGAAAGTTGAAGCGGGGCTATGTCACATTGTTTGGTTCATCCCTGCGGATTGAAAAAAAAAAAAGGAGAAATGGTGCTGTTGGATTTCCCCCTTCTTCTCCTTCTCCTTCTCCTCGCTGTGGCTGATTCGACTCTGTTATTATTAATAGACGGCATAACACTGACCCAGCAGCAGCATCTGTGTGAGAAACTAGAGCACTGGCTGGATTTGCCTACTCCCGCCCCCCCGCAGGCGTGATTGACGGGCGGGGGGACCAATCATCAGGCCGCCTGGGTCTGTGTGTGATGTGACGGTCTGCGTGTGTTTTCTGCCATCATATCTCCCGTTTCTTTATGCATGCGTGTTTTAAAGACTAATTATTACCAAGATTTAAAAATATTGAGGTCATGAGTCCAAGTCCTCTCTTGTACAGGGTCGGATTACCCCTCTAAGGGGGCCCTGGGGCAAAACTTACTTGTGGACCCCCTTTTCTCCCACACTTTCTATGCATTTTTTTTTATGTTGCTGTAAACTTCAAGGAACAGCGAGTAACATTTGTGGATCTATTGGCAGAAATGGAATATAATAGTATGTTTTCTTTAGTGTATAATCACCTGATAATAAGAATCGTTGTGTTTTCGTTACCTTAGATTGAGCCGTTTATATCTACATAGGGAGAAGGTCCTCTCTCTCCATGGAGTCCGTCATGTTGTACCGCCATGTTTCTACAGTAGCCCTGAACCAATAAACCAAAAGGACTGTTCAACAGTGGTCAGTGGAAGTTGAGGAGGAGCTGAGGGAGTGTTACAGGTCAACAGGCTGGGATTTGTTTGAGAGGGTCCACGGTGAGGACATCGATGGACTCTCTCACTGCATCACGGACTACATCAGGTTCTGTGAGGAGAGCATCGTACCCACCAAAAAGGTACGCTGCTTTCCCAACAACAAGCCCTGGATCAATGGGGACATTAAAGCCCTGTTGAACAGGAAGAAGAGGGCTTTCATGGCCGGGGACATTGTGGGGACCAAGGTTGTCCAGAAGGAGCTGAAGAAGGAACTGAGGGCGGCCAAAGACAGCTACAAAGACAGACTGGAGGGGAGATTACAGGCCGACAGCTCCAGGGAGGTGTGTGGGGGGGGGGGGGGTTCAGGGAGATAACTGGCTACAAACAGTCAAGCCCTGCTGTTGTGGGGACCCATGAACACGCAAATGAGCTAAACCTGTTTTTCAACAGGTTTGACCGCCCAACCCCCATGAGCTCAGCAGGACAGCCTGAGTCCCCATTCACCAGCACTACTGCCCCCCTCCAAATCTCTCCTTCCCCATCCCCCTTCCACACATCTCCTCCCCCCTCCCCCAACACCAGTGACCCCTCCGACACCTCCCCTCCCCCCTCCCCATCTCCATACATCTCCTCCCCCCCTTCCACATCTCCTCTACCCCCCCTACCCCTCTAACACCTCTCCCCCCCCTCCCCAGCACCCTCCCCAAGGAGGCAGCAGCTTGCCCCCCCTGTATCTACCCTCAGGATAATAGCCCCAGCATGTCTCCTACACCTGGAGACATCACAACACCCACCCTGATCATCACACCCAGCCAGGTGAGGGAAGAGCTCTCAAAGATCAGCGTAAACAAGGCCTGGGGGGCCAGATAACACCGACCCCCGGGGTCCAGATAACACCAACCCCAGGGTGCTCAAGGCGTGCGCTGGGCAGCTGGCAGGAGCGTTCCAGCCTCTCCCTGAGGCTGAAGAAGGTGCCCCAACTCTGGAAGACCTCCTGCATCGTCCCGGTGCCCAAGAAGGGACGCCCCAGCATCCCCAATGAATACAGGCCAGTTGCTCTGACTTCACACGTCATGAAGATCTTTGAGAGACTGGTTCTGCAGCACCTTAAGCCCCTTGTGAGCGACTCCCTGGACCCCCTGCAGTTTGCAGACCAGGCAAACATCGGTGTGGACGATGCCATCATCTACATGCTCCACAGAGCCTACACACATCTGGAGAGGCCGCACAGCTCCGTAAGAATCATGTTCTTCGACTTCTCCAGCGCCTTCAACACTATCCAGCCACTCCGGCTAGCCGAGAAGCTCTCAGCGATGCAGGTAGACCATGGCCTGGTGGCCTGGATTACAGACTACCTCACCAGCAGACCACAGTATGTCAGACTGCAGGGCAGCCTGTCTGATGTGCTGGTGAGCAACACCGGCGCCTCCCAAGGAACCGTGCTGTCACCGTTCCTGTTCACCACCTACACCTCCGACTTCCGCTTCAACTCGGGTACGTGCCACCTTCAGAAGTTCTCCGATGACTCCTCCATCGTCAGCTGCATCACAGATGACAACGAGGAGGAGTACAGAGCCCTGGTGGAGAACTTCGTAGGGTGGTACGACAACAATCACCTCCAGCTCAACATCGGGAAGACCAAGGAGCTGGTGGTGGACTTCCGGCGGAGCAGGAAGAGGCCCCCTACTCCCATCACCATCCGAGGGGAGGAGGTGGAGGTGGTGGACACCTACAAGTTCCTGGGGGTCCATCTGAACAACAAACTGGACTGGACCGACAACAGCGAGGCCCTCTTTAGGAAAGGACAGAGCAAACTGTTCTTCCTGAGGAGGCTCAGGTCCTTTAATGTCTGCAATAGGCTGCTGCAGATGTTCTACCAGTCTCTGGTAGCCAGTGTCCTCTTTTTTGCTGTGGCATGTTGGGGGGGAAATGCCAACATAAGGGATTCAAACAAACTTACAGGCTGGTGAGGAAGGCTAGCTCAGTGGTTGGTTCAGAACTGGACAATCTGGAGGTGGTGGCAGAGGGGAGGATGAGGAGGAAGCTGGATGCCAGCCTGGAGAACCCCCCCCACCCCCTCCATGATGAGCTAGCCATGATGAGGAGCACCTTCAGTCACAGACTGATCCCCCCTCGGCACAACACAAAGCGCCTGGGTCAGTCCTTCTTGCTGGTAGCCATCAGGCTCCACAACCAAGGCTGACCCCCCACACGAGAACTGCGAGGACTTTAAACTTCAAACACACACTATCTAGACTACCTGGTCTATCTGCACTATCAACAACCACCTCTTCTTATCCACTGGTGCACTTTAAACCTTAATTGTACATATACATCTATTTATTGTACACTACATTTTTTTTATTGACGGACGATAAATACCATGCTCACTCACCATGTATATTCTCTATATTCTGTACTTCTATTTATAGTTTATTGTTTTATAATTATTGTACACCTGTACCTGTTTTTTGCTTTGCTGCTTTGACACCTGAATTTCCCCAAGGGGATTAATAAAGGTTCATCTTATCTTATCTTATCTTAACTCAGGCCCCTCTGCTAATGTCCCCTTTAAGGCCCTGACACAACAAGCCGACGGTCGGCCATCTGATCGTTCCAACACACGGATATTTTCACGAGTGAGAGTGGTGTGAAAAAGGTTGAAAAAGGCCGCTTTGTTTCATGTATCATGACATCGGCTCGTATATCCGCATTCCGCAGTCTTCCGGTTTCCCTTTTTGAATGACGAATACAGACTACCAACGCCTGCTGGTGTGGAGAGTTATTTCATCTCACGCAGGCACAGAACTTACGTGCTAACTGTCGGCTGTAGTCTTTGCAGTGTGTTGAAGTTCAACAGTCGGCCTTCATCGCCGCTAGTTCTTTGATGTCGGCTTGGTGTGTCTGGGCCTTTAGGCCCTTATCATTTCAGTTCATATTGTGCTTTAGTGAGACGTCCACATACTGGCGGCCTCTTTTATTCAGTTAAATGTTCAATTACATCTTCTGTACATTTAATTTCCATTTAAGAAGGTCTAAATGCGGTTTCAAAATAATGAATTCATGAATCCTTTACTTGAGACTGAAGGTTGATTTTTGACCTTGGAAATACTGAAGGGACATTGTGGAGAGATTGTTTGGTCAGCTGCTGTTTTCAAGGTCAACAATGAACTTTCAGTAAAGTTTGACATGAAAGAGAAGTCCATGTAAAAGCTCACAAAAAACGGAAATTTGAACATCTATATTTGACATGACAACTCCATCTGCTGATGAAGATCATGTGGAACGATGGAAAGCTCCAGAACTGCTTCTAGATGGACCTTGTGTTCAGATAGTTTGGTCAAATCCTTCTTTATTGGTCTATATGTAGTCAAATTTAAACATATTGATGGTCTGTAATATCCACAAAATGTTGGTTTTATTGCAGAATGTAAACTCCCCCTGAGGTTCCTAAAACTCCTAAATACCCAGAAAAAAATACAGTGGACATGACCCTTACCTACTCAATGGTCAGTACAGTAAGGCACCGGACACACACACACACAAACGTCGCCTTTCCCATAAAGATCCATCCGGATGTTCTACTACCAAGGCATTCATCTCCAAAATAACAAAAATCAGTGTTGAATGAATGAATGATGAATGCAAATAAGCACTTTAATATCAATAACAGTATACAAGTATTTGTTTAGAAGCCTAACTGTGAATAAAACCACCATAGACTGTTGTGTTTTACCATAGACTGTACGTGTACATGAACATGAAGTGAACAGAGTGACACACAGACGGAGATGTTAGAAGATTTCAGAAGAAGTAGATTTGTTCATATCCTGTGAAGTTTCCAGCGTAGACGGGCGTGTTGTTATAAATCAGGGACTTATCCTCTTCCTCAGGATTGTCAAACTGATGTAAACTTCTCCTTCCTAAACAAAGCAGAAGTGAGATTCATGTGATTACAATAGATGAATCATCTCAATGTCTCAATGGGGCAGTTGGGTAGAACAGGATAACAATAAGAAGTGTTCAATGTCAGTTTTGTATTCTTTTAATTGTTGGTCTGTTTTTCTTAACCCAAAAATGTTATTCATGTTAATCTCTCATCATTCATCAATCTTTATTTGTCTATTGTGACCGGGTGTTGAATCTCCAAATCATGGTATATATAATTTTATATTGTGATATTATAAATATTCAGGAAAATCCACTGAGTTTATGGATATACTAACCATACAATTATGTTTTTATCTTTTGCTTAATAGTGAAATAAATACCTGACAAATCAATGTGCTGTATCACATTGATGCATTGATTTGCAGCATTGCTCACAATAGTCTAATACCACCATAGATACGTATTAAATGATAGCTACCACGGCAAAAACGTCTCAACATATATACAGGTACTGTATATACAGTCAACCTGTCACAATGCAGTTTTTTACAGGTATTCTTTCTCTTTTTAAAACCTCCACCTGCAAAACACTGACAAAGGGGCAAAATCTGTGTAAGTAACATCTAAGCACTAATATAATTTCCATTTTTCATATTTTTATCATCATTTTGTTCAATAGACAATTACCTGGATTGACAATTGCCCATACCGGATATTAATGTCCAAATCAAATTAAAATGTATTTTGCACATGCAAGGGCCAACTAGCATGCTTGACCCCTGAGTGCCCATGAAACCCTGATAGTATGTTGTTTTAGGTTAATTTAATCAGTCTATATATCAGTCAGCACATATCAGAGTTTATTTAACACGTTTACAGTTCAAATGAAATATCAGCTCAACACTAGGGTTGGTCGATATGGATTAAATCTTCAGTCGTGTCACTTTTATTGCATAATCAATATAGATTGTGATATTTTCTGGAAATTCAATTGACAACCATAGTTAATATCCAATGATACGATCAGTAATTATCGATATTGTGTGTTTGTCATCTTACCTTCGTTGATAAAGAACTCAGCCAGCAGAGTAGATAACTGAACGGCGTGAGCCGAGTGAGGAAAGTTACGCTTCCTGTTCCACTGAAAACGATTCACCTCTGGGTGCCACTGTACTCCATAGAAGGGATATTCCTTACCTGGAAGAAACAAAAAAAATATTATAACTCTGTTACAGAGTAATGATTACAAGTTTGTCAAATTAATATAAAAATAATCTTGTAACCTTCTATGGTTGAGACAAAGTGGACTCCGTTCTCAGCGACGTTTGTAGACAGCATTGAGAAGAAACTCTGCAGCTTCTCATTTTCCTCGAAGGTCTGAAAGAAAAACAGTCTTATTATAGTTACAGTATTATTTATGTATAAGCTTTTGTTATTATTTTAATGCTCCATAATATTCTATATTTTTAAGGATACATAACTGTAACAAATATGTGTTCTTGTGCTTTCTTTTATGCTGTGACACTTTGTTTTCTCTGCGTGAGATCAATTAAGTTTATCTTATCATAACATGGACAGATTAATGTGCTGGGGAGCCCCGGGACCAAAATACCCATATTTCTGTACACAGTGTACAGTCTGCGCTGGAATATTGAATGGCCCAAGGTGTGCTGAGTAGAAATTTGATTAAACACAAATTAATTTAGGAATATGTGCAACATAAGTTTAATATCAGTCAATTTAAGGCGCAAAAACATTGTTTTTCATACACTGATCAATTTTGAGAGTTTGGGCTATTTTGCTTTGTCTTCTTTCAGACTAGTGAACAAAATACACATTTAGGTTTTTATTTTACTACACTTTACACTTTTTGCGTCTTTAGATTTTTTCCTAAATTCACCAAAGGCTAGCATTAGGTAATGCCTCATTTACATATTTAAACATAACATTTCAGAAAACTTGTAATACAAACAAAGAATCGTCTTAATGTATGTAATCAACTGGGGAAGTTGTGGTGATATATATTTGTTAAATCTTTTACCCTATTCACCTGGGGTGTCTTCCCTTAAAGCACATAATTAATCAAATTACCACAAACCAATGGGTGGTTTTTGGGGCCCTAGGGTAGTAATCCAGCCTTGATTAACCACACAGTGTATGGAGAAGAACTCTTGAATCTTGTAATGCTTAATGATTGTTGTACCTGCAGATTGTTCATTAATACATTTACAATTTCCTGCATGTCTCAATGAGATCTGTTTGAGTCAAAACGTCCTGTCCTATGTGACAGAAATTCTCAGTGCAATAACAGAAAATACCCAGCAGGAAGTAAAACATACTGTACAGTCAGTGACACCTGGGAGAGGATTTACTGTACCTTCACTGTAACTCCATAGTGGTGAAAATTGCCAGTGAGAGGTTCGTGGGTCACAGCCTTCATAAGTTTTTTGGGGAAACCCTCAAACATCCTACTAGAGCCGGCCTCTGCAGGGAGAAATATATATTAAAAAAACAAACTTAAAAGACAAAAACACCCTCTGATTTGTAACGTGCTTCTACTGACACCAAGTGGTACGATTCAGTACATGCAGTTTTCCAGAAAATGTTGCCAAAGAATTACATCTTTTATCTATTTTGAACTGAGCCACAAATTTCTTTAACACATTAGCGCAGACGATATTCCGGAGGTTGTAGCGGGTTCAGTTTTAAGGCTAGAGTGAAGATACTGGTATCATATGAAACTAGAAAACCTGAGGAATTTATTGTGTCAACATGTCCTACTAGCTCATTGTGAAGGAGGCTAAATAACGCTCCAAACTTGTGCAAAATGTTGGTGAGGAAAAACTGTCATGGACATTTTCAAAGGGGTCCCTTGACCTCTGACCTCAAGATAAGTGAATGAAAATGGGTTCTACAGGTACCCACGAGTCTCCCCTTTACAGACATGCCCACTTTATGATAATCACATGCAGTTTTCAAGTCATAGTCAAGTCAGCACACTGATACACTGACAGCTGTAGTTGCCTGTTGACAAATTTTCCTTTAAGGTACATTTTGAAGAGATAAAAAATGTGAGATTAATTTGCGATTAATCGTGATTAATCATGGACATCATGTGATTAATCGCAATTAAATATTGTAATCGATTGACAGCCCTATTTTGAACATATTCTCTAAATTCAAAATGTAAATCGAGGCTGTACTTTAATACATAAAGACATCAACAGTAAAGCAGTAAGCTGTAACCTGTGGTTAGGTTGAGGGGCAGCGCCACGTTCTCAGCTGTAGTCTTTACGAGTAGATTTTCACTGGCCACCAGCACAGTCAGTAGTTGGAAGCCCAAGCATGTACCCCAGATGGGGAAGAAGTCCCCCTCATCATTGGCCTGAAACACACACAGAGTCTGTATTTTTACTTTTTTTGTGTGTGAAACAATAAAGCAAAACTAATCTTAATAGCATTAGGACAAAATCTTGTTCATGCTGTGGCAGAAAAGTACAATGACATTAACTGCACTTTCATGTCAAGTATGTTAGTCCTCAGTGCAAAGCTTGATTCCTTTCAGAGTATTAGTGATGGATTAATGATTTTAAAATTACTGTAATGTTGGAGCTGCATGAGCTTATTGTATGTTTTGCCAGCAAAATCTAAGGATGCAAAGAACAATAGTAGCAATAATTTAAATGTAGTGGAGTAAAAAGTTTGACTATTCACTCTCTTGAAATGCTGAGGTTAACAAATTGTCTTATAAAAGGAAAATACTCAAGATAGGTGCAAGAACAGTCCCTCAAAACTGAACTCAAGCACAATGCTTAATAAATTCACTCTGGTTTTGGTCAATTTAAAAGATTAAAAGGACAGATAATAAACAGGAAAATTATTTTTTTCCCCTTCAGGCAGAGAGAGAGAGAGAGACAGAGACGGAGACAGAGACAGAGACAGAGACAGTTGCAGCCTTTGAGGGAGAAACAATGAAAATGACGTTCGGCTGTACAAACCTTCAGAGCGAGTCTGTAAAAAATCTTCGTCACCTTGGCAAAGTCTGATGTCTCCAAATCTACTGCTCCCCCGATGAGAAGCAAGCTAATCAGACATCACACAGTTAGAGCAGTGACAGACTAATAAAATGCAATGAGCGTATTTATCTAAGATATAAAATTATTTTTCCTCTTCTAACACATTCATGGTGACGCAGCTCACCCATTTATCTTCTTGAAGATGTTTTCATATTCAGTGGTTTCAAGAGTCAATCTGTGGAAGACAAACAAAACAAAAGATGCTGCTTCCTTACTATATTATTCTACATTGTTTAAACAGCAAGGATTCAAAGGTGACAGAAAATCCACTTCTTCTTTTTCCACAAATGCAGCAAATATCAACAATGACAGCAGATAAAATCACAAGTTAACATCCAAATAATGTCATTTACATTTCCAAGTAGGGCTGTCACAATATTGAATTTTCACTACACGATTATCGTGGCCAAAAGAATTCACGATAACAATAATATCTCGGTATCTATAGAAGATTTGAAGAAGAAAAAAATAGTGCGATCAGTCAAATTCATCTTTAACTTTGTTTATTGTGCATTTTGTCTCTTTTTTTGCAAATGAATTACACTGAAAATTCAAGTGTAGGGAGGTGGAGAGAGAGTTTTGTAACCATAACTGTATAAATAAAATTATCTGAGAGCCGCTGGATTATTTACACGATATTATCATATGCGTATTGACATGATATCAATATTTCAAGGTTATTGTCAATACTGGTATATTGCGACACTCCTATTTCCAAACATGCTGCATCCCTAAAATAACTCAACATTAGTCTGATGCTACCGTCTAAAGAAGCCCTGTGTACATTTTTATTCTGCAGATTAAAAAAGTGGTTGTTAATAGGTAGAATTATCTTCCATTACTTCAACAATTGCCAGTGTTTTTGCTACCTGCTCACTGAAATTGACAGATCATATAACAAAAAAGCTCCAGTGAAATGTATATGGTATGATATGGTCTGATCTGTACAGTTATAAACAACATTAGAGAGGACTCAACCCACCTGATAGGCATTACTCTGCTGCCCCCAGCCTCAATGAATTTCACATAGGAGGAAGGTATGTAGGTCTTCCCGAAAGGTTTCATGACTTCATCTGAAACTATCTGAGTCAAAATACCTGTGGGAAAAAAAACCCAGCAGCTGTGAAAGTTCAACAGCTACAAAGAAACATTTGTTCTATATTTTAAACTAAACTTCTCTTTATCTCTAGTTTCACTTACCGATCACGGGTCTGTCGTTCACAGCCTCCTGCTGCAGTTTAGTCGCCATAGCTTTGCTGTAACAGAAGCAGCAGGAAAATAATAACCACGCATTTGTGTTGGTCATGTTTTTACCTCAGTGTCCAGTGACCAATCAAGGCTTGATTCAGCATTTAAAAAGGTACGAGATGTATTTATGTTGAGTCAAAGGAGGATATAGTCAGTACAAGGAAGTTAGGAATGTCCTGATCTACATGTGATCAGTCAGCTACTGCACATGTCAGTAAGGCAAGTTGACTGCTGACGTTAACAAATATTCTGCTGACAGCGTGGACTTTTTGGTAATATTTTTATCATATAGTGCGTGGGAAACTGTCACAGCTTCATTAGTCAGAGGAGAGTTTAGCAATAAAGTTCCTTATATGTTACATGAGAGCGTTTAAGAAAGCAGCCTTCCGGTCACACGGCTCAGTAGCGTTCAAAGTGCTGTCAAACAGGTTTCAGTGTGAAAATGAAAGCAGGCTTTCTATTTACAGGATTTTAAAGGCAGGGAGTGTATTGTAGAGGCGTGCTCTGAGGCCAAGCTTTGTAAAAGTGTTCTGGTTCTGCTGACAAAGACTCCTGTAACATCACTCCAGGGGTTTCTGACTATTATAAATTAATGGACATTTTTGAAAATCGGCTTTATCCTTGGATAGTATTGGGTGCATACTGTATCTTTATAGTGGAGCAAAATGAAACAATAACATGATAATATGAGATGCATCATTTTGGAAAACTCTCTCTATCACTGACGTTTTGGTGTCAAGTACATTTGGTAGTAAAATGCTGCTGTGTGTTTCAGTCTGGTTTTATTAAATCAACAGTGCAACAGTGGAATAACTTGTTCTTAGAGCACCAGTGCCAAACAACACAAGCTCAACAAAACCTTCCACACAACTGGTGGTAAAATCCTCCACAGGGTACCAGATATCGTCTTTTTTCATTAAATATACAAAATTATTGCAAGCCCTTGCACCAAGGCTGGATTACCAACTGGGCAAAATGGGAAACTACCTCATTTACAGACTTCCATGAGCCCAGAGAGTCCCAGATTAACTGCATGTCAGTTGAGTTAAAGTACAATATAAACAGGTCCTGCATTAGTAGCTAATGTTTTGTAAAGGAGATAATTTAGTTTTATTTTAGTTTATATTATGTTCACATGGTGCATATTCCTAAATAGAGTTACTCTCAATCAAATTAGAGCAAACTACTTGATGCACAAAAAATTCTGAGGCCATGAAATGTTATTCCAGTTATTCCTGCCATGTGTAGTCTGCTGTGTGCATTGTACTAATGGGAACATGGAGGCGACGGGATGAACGATGCACAGAGGGTGTTTGTTGGGGGTGGAGGGTCAATAGGGATCTTGGGGCACGAAGATTGGACAACTCTAACAATAATTAACAATCTAATAAAATAAAAATGACTGGACCAACGTAAGTGTTAAAATGTGATTTTCTGCTGTGATGTGTCTTTCCTCATCATTTGCTGATGATGAGAGTTGAATAGAGCTTTGTATTCAGGTCATAGAGTACTTTGTACAGAGAATAATATAAAGTTGGTCACTAGTCTGTCTCCAGTGTATCAGAGTCAACCACCAGGTGGAGACAAATCGCCACCAATGGTTCAAATTTACAGTTGGTGTTTGACAAATCAGGTAAAACAAAAAAATGATGCTCACCAAACCACAGTATGCAACGATCATTGTTTAATATTTGTTCTATCCAAATATGAGTGAGAAACTATTTTAAACTGATCTAAATCACGCAGTGAGAGAAACATTGTAAGATATCACATCAGTCAACTGTATATCGACTATATTCAGCATCAACTTTGCGAAAAACTTACAAATATTTAGGTTTCCAATTGACTTTAAAATACGGTCATGAATCTGATGACTAAATAAAGTCATCAGGTTCTCTGTGAGTCTCTGTCAGTCTCCAGCTGAACAATTTTTATATGCTACAGCATCAGGTAATTCTCATCCACAGTAATTTACTTTTTTTCAGCAATATTAACTATTGTAGGTTTTACATAGACATCAATACTTGGTTTGGTCCCTTAAGTCACACATTAGTCCAAAAGAATTAACTTTCCTGACATCCATGGGAGCAGCTGTCTCCATCTTCAAAAGACAAATAAAATCCAGACTATTTCAGTCGTTCTCTGCAAACAAAATACACAAAATCAAATGAATAGTTTTTTCTTTTAAATACAACATTTTAAGTAACCTAACTAAAAAGATCTTGGAAGATTTAGTCCAAGTTTTAGCCCGTCCATCTCCATAATCACTTTAATATTCATACATTTGAATTTAAAACATTCACAACTGACAAAGAAACCACAGATTTGGTAGAAATTTGTTTGATTTGTCTTATGACTTTAATATAATTTGTTGTTTTGTTGATGTATTGTTGAATATTGTTTGCAACTTACCCCTGAGCCTTTCTATTTCCTGACAAACATCTTTACACACAGCAGCCAGTAGTTCTTCCTTTGGCTTCAGTCCATCCAGAAATACTGAGAAAAACACATAGATGTTATTTATTTCATCATTTAATACTAGTAAATCTGCTATAGTTTCATTATTTAACATACTTTTTGAGGTCTCAGCTACATAAGTACTCTAACTGCTACAATAAATCACAGTTTTTATCCCATCTCGTGGCATCTTTAACTGGACACTCACTAATCTCAGACGCCATGCTCTCCATCTCCTGCCGGTTTTTCAAGTACATCAGCCACACGTATCCGTCAAAGTATCCAGGAGGATCAGGAGGCTTGTACACCCTCGAACTGTCAATCAAAGACAGCAACAGAGGTGAAAACATGAAGACGCAAACTTTCTCTCTCTCTGCTTTTTGTTTACTTCAACTCAAACATAAAACATGGAAATGAAGCGGAAACAAAATCCATTAAAAAGGTCAAACAGGAAAGATAGTGTATTTATTTTAAAATCTGACACCTTCGTCTCCGCTTGCAGACATCATAAGGTATTTCCATGAAGTATCTTTTGTAAAATAGTTCATTCAGAGGCCTGGAGAGGTAAAACAGAAAGAACAAAACAGAGAGAAAGTTGTCATATCATGAAATAAATCCTGGGAAACAGTTAGCCATCATGGTAAGAGATAAACCACAACTGAATGGTTGGTTACTTTCCAAAAAAAGTTGGATTTCTGGACAAACTTCCCATTTTTTATTATATTATATATAATTATAAACACAGTAGCTTCACTAAAGCCTCCCTCGTGTACCTGTGGTTGAAAATGAGGAAGCCCTCCACAATCAGCACATACACCTCCTCATCCACCGATGGTGTCGTGTGCTCAGGCTTCAGGCCTCGCCCCGTCAGGAACGACTCTGGATCTCTTCGCCATGAGTCGACATCGCTCATCATTGTGTCCATGTGGAGAGCATCGAGCACTTCAACAGAATGCAATCAAGTCATTTATCAGCAAAATGCCAATTATTCTCTGGTTCCAGCTTCTCAGATTTGAGGATTTTCTCTGTTTTCATAACATTTTAATTAAGTTGTAATGAACATTTTTTTCACTATTTTATGACATTTTATAAGGAGTATTATTTTAAAAGATTCAATAGATTAGATACAAAGAAAATAATCATTAGTTGCGGCCCCAAATTTTTTAAATTATTAGGATATTTTGTTTCATTTATTTAGTTATTTAAAGCTGCAATATACTAGACGGGCGCAAATATGATCTAAAACAGTTATTTTTAGAAAACGGCCGCTATATCGTGAAAGTAGTACATGAAACAGGTAACCTGAAAAAAATCCTGTTCCTCTGTGTCCTACTGTGTCCTCCGGTGCTCCGAACGGCATCTGAAGGATTTCACTTACCGGAGGAAAACAAGGTCCGCTGTCCAGCTGCCGTCTATGAGAGCCGGCTGTCAGTCACTCGCAAACTCCGACCAAACGGTCAAACTAGGAAGCGCTGATCAGATATGAATCAATATTATGTTACTGTAATGCCTATTTCTCACCTCAAATGTTTTAAGAATCATCTTGTAGTTACTGTTTAGCTGTAAAATGAGAAAGTTTGTGACGCGGCCACCATTGTAAAATCTGTTGAAGGAAGCCAAGTTCTGGTCACATGACCGGAGCACAGCCAATAAGAACGCTCTCTCTCTCTGAAATGACCTGTGATTAGTCTAAATCTGCCGTCACGGCCTAGATTTTTTAAAGCCTGAAAACAGAAACATGAGGAGGAGCACAAGTCTAGTTTTCTCTCAGAACACTTGAATTACAATATGCTGAAAGGTTATTATGGATTTATTGCCAAATTATGCCAAAAAATTGTTGTCTACTGACACTTTAATTATTTGTATATTTTCCATACATTTTTATTTTATTCCCAAACATGAAACTTTTTTCTTTCTCTCTTGGTCTAAAAGTATTCAATTTCAAATATATTGGCAATAGCCATTTACATACCCACCATTACCAACCTCCCTCAGGTTGATAAAACTCCAAAATTCTCAGAAAAATACCACGGACATGACTGCAGTGTCCTTAATGGTAGCTAATCCCTTGCACGATTCTTCCATAAATCTATCCACCATTTTCAGATGCATGAATAAATGGACTACAGCTGCACCGAAAATGTTGATGTCTTGAACAAACAGTGAAATAAAGTGTCCTTACTGTCATATTGCTTAAACCCATTGCTGTCCACTGGTACCACAGAATCATCCTGAAGAAAAGAGCATCCACTGTGATCACTCAAGCTCTCATTATAAATAAGATAAGATATTCCTTTATTAGTCCCACAGTGGGGAAATTTGCAATATATATGTAAGCAAATATTGAATATATATATAAATAATAAAGTGTGAAAGTGATGATATGATCTACCTTAAAATATGAATCCTGTGCAATAAGACAGCTGTTGGGTATCTGCTGGTGTAGACTCATAGCCAGAGTAGATTTTCCTCCGTTGGTCGTCCTGAAAGAAAAACAGTGCACATCGCTAAGAACATTTTAAAGCTGCACAAATTACATTGACATTGTTACTTCTTTTACTCACCTGCTTTAAAACTGAAATCTACAACTTTCTTGATTGAGATAACTGCATACGTCAGGTTAACATTAGAGAGCTTTAAAGAGCAATTTCGCAGCAGCTAAAAACCTTGTTGCTGTGATGTAGAAGTGTACTACAGGGTGTGTCAGTACCAGAGCCTTGGCCGGGCTGATGTATCAGCTGATATCAGCTTATCGTAGAAATATCAGTGTTGGCGTATGTGCCAACTGATGAATAAGAAATTGCAGCACAGGAATGTTTTTTTTTTAACTGTAAAATGTCCTGCTCAGTACACATCTCCGTCAAATTATTTTACAGAAAACACACATTTAAGGGATCCTCGAAATGTTTGTTTATGTTATTTGTTTATGTAAAAGAAAAGAATATTTACTGATAACATTATCAGAACTATTGTATCTGGTTAGTTTATTTTCTAACTGTAAACCAGGGCTGGCTCTAGCCCTTTTTGTTACTTAGGCGTCAGACATCACAATGGTTTTAAGACAAAAATTAAGATTTTTATTTTCATAAATAACTGTGCTTATTGTAAGATAATTAAACTATTGGTCCGATATTGTTGGCTTAAAAGTGTTTGGTGTATTTCTTTCTTTCTTTTTTCATTTATTACCTCAATGCAGAAAATGAGGAAGGGCGCCCAACGCCATTTTTTTTAATTCATTTTTTTTTTTTTTTTAGAGGGCTACCAGCACCCCCGAGAAGGTGTCGCCCTCGGCGACCGCCTATATGATCTATGCCTTAAGCCGGCCCTGCTGTAAAATGTCACACTGTGATAAAAAAACAAACTGAATGGTTTCTAATTAAAAATATGTAGACAAATTAATATCGCCTGATCTATCTTTATCATATCTTTTAAACTCTCAAATGTAAATATTGTATCAGCCTCCAAAATCAGTCAAGCTGTAATCAGAAGGCCTACACTGTGACATCACTGTTGTACTGTATGTGGTCAGAGGTGCAACCAAACCACACTCAGAAGTGCAACACACTTTAAACCAGAGAGACCAGTGAAACTCTGCTTTCAACCCGGCAAGTTATTATTTGAACGTGACAAGTCATATTGGGAAATATTGCAAAAGGAAGTAAAGAAATCCTGTACACTGTTAGCGCTAAATCTATTTGATAATGCAACATTTCAGTCACAGACCTTCATCAGACATCCTGATTTCATTTTTCTAAACACCTGTCTGCAGGGTGTGCATGAGCCGACACTTAACTTGACATTAGGAAAATTTAAAAACATCCTCTACTGAATGTTTGCATTCACAAACTATGAATGCAAAGAAAATCGTTATAATTTCAGGCTTTTAACAGCTTATTTTCTAATTAACCCTTAATTTTCTCAACACTTTCCAGCACTTCTGTGCAGTGAATTAATATCAGAAAAGCAAAAACCTGAACAATCTGGTTTCTCCCTGACTCTCAGGACTCTGTTACACATGTTAGTAAGTAACCATCTCTTATCATCAGTCTTATCTGCCACATGGTTGTCACATGTTGTATTGATCTGATGGCATTCCTGCTGCTCCCACTTTAACATTTAATTTAATAATAGGAGGCTAATGCATTTCCTGGTGCCTTTCAGTGACCTGTTGTCTTGTCTCCCTGTCTTACACAATCAACATTTCAGAACCTGAACAGGCGTCTTAAATAAAGTATGAAGTAACTATAAAAACTGTTTCCACTTTATATCTTATATAGCCTATGTGGTGTGAAAACCTTAAGGATGCAAAGTGCTATTTGAGTTTCAACAGGCTAACTAGGGGCAAAATGAGAGAAGGAGAGCAATAAAAGGCAAGGAGGCACAACACAACAACACATAATGTTTACAATCCTCACTTACCCGCCAACTCCTACAACTAGTGTCTTCATTTCAGTTTTAATGTGTAAAACTGGTGAAAGAAAATTAATTAACAGCTCATGTGCAGACTAAAGTAGTCACCTGCGTGTTAATGTCTATTGTTGCAACAACTCTGCAGCTCTGTACTCACTCACGCGTTTCCGCAATCGGGCGCTCGTGATTCGCTGATGGAGCTGTTACGTCACTCCGGACCTGCCCATTGAGAAAAAATCAATAGTGTTACAAAAGAGCTCTATTGAATGAACAGCTGATAAAGTACAAGTAAGTTGAAATAAAATAATAAATAAAAATACAATACATTGTGCAGAAAGTTCAGGGTTCACATACAAAAATATCGTCAAAGCATTAAAAAAATAGAGATATGTATAAAATTATAATAGTAATAGAAATAAATGAAAAAATAAAGAAATATAAAAAATTAAGAAATTAAATGAAATACATTGTACAGATTTACATCAAAAGCATAAAAAATTGTAATAGAAATGCATGAATACATCTTGATCAATGATAAGATAAAGTAATATAAAGAATAATTAAAAATACATATTGTGCAGAGTTAACACAAAAATCATTAAAAAGAAATGATTAAAAATAAATAGACAATGAATTCATCTTGGTCAATCATAATATAAATATAAAGTTGTATAAAAAAATTAAATACATTGTGCAGAGTTTACATTAAAAAAACATCATCCAAACATTCACAAAAGTTAGGCTATGTAAAGTAAAATATAAAAATAATGAATAAAAATTGTAATAGAAATAAATGAATCATCTATATAATAGATCAATATAATCTTGATACATTAATACATCTAAATATAAAGAATAAAATAAAATACATTATTCAGTGTTTATAAAAAAAAACATTTACAAAAGTTAGGCTATGTAAAGCAAAATATAAAAATAATAAAAAAAGTTGTAATAGAAATAAATGAATCATCTATGTAATAGATAAATGTAATCTTGATACATTAATAAATATAAATATAAAGAAAATACATTATTCAGTGTTTAGAAAAAATACATCAAAACATTTTTTAAAGTTATGCTAGAATATTAGAATTAGAATATGATAAAAAAAAAAAAAAAAAGGAATAAATGAATAAATCTCGGCAAATAATAAGATAAATAATGTTTTAAAAAATAAAATATAATACATAATTCAGGGTTAAATTCAGAAAATTCATCAAAACATTTTTTTAAAGTTAGGTAAAGTAAAATATCTATCTATCAGTAAAGCAATGTGTTAAAAAATGTAATGTAGCGTAATGTTTAAAAAAATATATATAAAATAGCCACAGGTTTGCGCATGTGCAGTTGAACTTTTCCGCCTAGCATGTAGCTACTTGCACTTCCTCATTGGCAGTGAGAGCAAAGTGTTCACACTCCAGCGACGTTTGGGGCTAAAATAACTCACAGCGGGTTTCGTTTTTATTTTATCTCTGAGCCTCGCAGATGTCGAAGCCTCCTCCCAAGCCGGCCAAGCCAGGTAAGAGGAACCTTATCAAGATGTGTTGTTTATATTAAACTTCAGCTCTGTCTCCTGCGAGGAACACACACACCTTGTTGGCTTAATGGGCGGACGGTGAGCACTTCAAGAGTCACTGAGATACATTTGTGTCGTTTTTTTTCTGTTAAACTTTCATCACACCGTGGAAAGAAAGCTCATAAACTCTGATTAATATCAATATCCATTATTACTGAGTGGACTACAGTGGAGTTGGTTAGAAGTGGCTTCACTGCTGATTGACAGGGGGATCCAGCTCTCAGCAGCAGGCCTCTGTGACTTCCCTATTTCCATCACTCATGCAAGGAGAGTGCCATCATTCAGTGGCTTTAGGTCGTGGGTTAGGAGGTGAGGATGAGTCTGCATGCTCAGTGACATCACTCTTTCCTGCTGCAAGCTCAGTCTGTGCTGCTGTTCTGGTGACTCCATCACAGAGATTAGGAAATGTCAATTAATCACAAAACAATATTAGGTGATTACAAAGCACATGTGTAGTTTTTGTGCATGTCATGGTTTTCAAAATGTAACATTTGTGAAAACCTATAGATTGTATCTGTGCAACAGGTGTTGTCACAAGTAATGGCAGGTGAAAAAAATAACTGTAGTAAAATCTACACTCAAGTTGCCAGTTTATTAGGTACTCAGAGTGCAAAACACACACGCACACATCTTTCTTGTCCACTGTAGAACACTTCCTTAAAATTTCCATTTTATCACAAGAGAAAAAGTACAAAGTTTTCACTAATTTGGGCTTGAAATGTAATAAAATAAACATTTTAAGGGAGCGTTCTGCAGTGTTGTGAGTCGTCAGGAAGGCAGGAACCACAGTGGTCATTTTGGAGGTTGTTGTTTGTGGTGCTGCTGCATTTAGAGGTGTATAACATCAATATTTAGTCTACCCTCATTGATATACACTAAATGAGATGGACAAAATATTAGAAACAGACCAAAATGACCATAAAGTTGAATCAACACCTTTCTGAAACAGTTTAAACAAATACTGAACATAATAAACTTCATGAATGTAGGATTTATTGCACGGATAATGTATTAGACCACATTAGTCTTAGCTAGGTGTACTTAATAAACTGGCAGCTGAGTGTATTTGTGTTTTCAGGTCAAATCTTGTGCATCAGGTGTAAAATAAGCAAAAAGGAAAACATCTTCACATCTGACGTAAAAGCTGTTAGCACAGGATGTCAGAGAGTCACTCAAAGAATCTAAAAACACATGCTTTGAAATCACACAAGGGACGACCACAGGCACATTTCTGTACACCATGTCATGTTTTGCCTGCTAGCTGTGGCCAAACTCGACACGTCATTATCATTCATACTCTTCATGTTTATTCATGAGTCGGCTCCGTTACGCCACACCTGGTCGTGACGGCAGGTGAGGTCGGCTGTCGTCTGTCCTGACAGATGGCTGGTTGTTGTGCTGCGGGAGAGTCTTCAGGGATATTAGGCAAAGTCAGTGCCTCACATAGTCACGACTGATGTAGCTTTATATATGCAGTAATTCACGTGGAGACAATTCACGTTGAGAGCTAAGGATTCACTGCCCACAATAAGTTTAACTGGATTGTGAGCAGCTTACAGTAGATGTGTGTATATATATATATATATGTATTATATTAATGCTGTTATGTGGTGGTGCAGTTCTTTAACTGAAGGCCCCTGGTTCAAACCTCCATGTTGGATGATTTTTGGTCCTTCTAAAGTCATTTAGAATTAATCTTTCCCAGCTTCAGAACTACTTCTTCTCCCTCTGATGGACGTTTTGAGGAGCGAAAGATATTTATTATTTATCTACAAAGATCAAATTAAAACCTTTTTTTTCAGTGGGTACCTGAAGAGATCTTTAGCTTTACACGTGTGCCATGATAATTTCTTTTAGTGGTTTACTATACAACCTGAACAATGTACTCTAACTAACAAGACCAGGCTTGCGAGTTATTTTTTTTGTGCTTGCTTCTTTTTCCTTCAAAATCTGTACTTTATACTAGAGAGCTGCATGTATTCTCTGGTGTAGAACATTATAGTTTCTGTAATAATGAGTCTTAGTGTCATATTTTTGGAGGCTTTGATGGTTAGGTTTTTGGGTTGGGCTTCGAACAGGAATGGGGAATCACCACCAAGATCAGACACGCTAGAGACTAGAGCTGCTGGAGTTGCTCTTGCAATGAAATAACACAGCTGGGAATCATCAAAAACCCACAAGCAAATAAAATATACTGACAATGTTTTGAGAACCTATTTCTTCTTTCTATTTTTTTTTTTTTTTTTAGCTAGAATGAATCTTTGTATGTGCCAGAGGCTTAAATTGCAGAGGGAACGTGGACTAGTCGGCACAGGCTTTTGTGTGTTTTAAGCAACATGACCGGGCCTGCAGAGGAGACGTGCTTGCTGTGTTGAACAGAGCTGTGCTTGTGCAGCCTCTCTCATTCTGAGACACTGAGACAGTGTAAGCTCTGAGTAACAGCAAAGCGGAGTTACAACCGTCCAACATTTAGGACTGTTCGCTAAAGCAGTCAGCATTTACCAGCCTGGTGCGTCCAGAATCAAATGCATTTCACATGTTACCAGTAAATATATCAGCATCAGCTTTGAGAGAAGCTCTTCATGGGTCAACAGCGTCTTCATTACACTTTGTTTAAATTCTGGCTTGTGAGGAACGTTCAGTGTTGAATAGGGCTGTCCTGATTACAGTTTTTTGGGCTTTGAAGCTTGGGTGAGAGTAATCAAAGGTATTCAAATCTTCACAGCGCGGCAAGGCGCTCAATCAAGGCGCTCCATCAAGGCTCCATCAAGGCTCCATCTCCCCCTTTTCAGTGTCGCTGCCACATTACTGCACTATAACTAGTTGTTGAATATGAATAATGAATAATGTTGCAGGATTGTTCCTTATTTCATGAGCTATTTGGGGATTTTTATATATAAAACAAAACAAAAAACAAAGTATTCAAATACTGATTTGGAGGTTGATTACCATGGCAATGATCGATGCTTCGAAATTTCAAAGCATTCGGGTCAGCCCTAGTGTTGAACATATTTATTTATTTATTTGTTAGTTTATTTAACAGTGAATCTACAGATAAACACTGTTACACAGGTAGAAGTAAAGCAACATATGTAGTAACAATTAATAGTAATAATAATCTTTACTTGTATAGCACCTTTCTTAAAGTGACAAAGTACTGCACAAGTGAAAGCAACAACCATGTAAAAGTGTGAATTATGTATGAGTAAAAATATCAGATTACACAAGCACCATTTAAATAAAGAGGAGAGGAATAAAAATACTGTACCGCATATAAAACATCACCTAATGAAAGCTTTTTTATAATGTAATGATACTACATTATACTACTACTAAACAAACAAATGGATAAAACCTATTCGGGATAAAATCAGCAGAAGAGATAAAACGGGCTGTATGCATGTGTTTGTTTTAATGCATTATTATGGACATATCCAATAAGGGCGTGTAGAACAAGACAAATCTTTGAAAGGGAAGTCCGTAGAGTGAAGCACTGAGTGTTTATCTACAAACAGAAGAATTTGCATGAAACTTGAGTTAACTGAGTTAACAAAAGCAGGTACCCTCCAGCTCATTAGTCTGTTTATAGTAAACTTTGTGTGTACTGTATGTAGTAATTATACAATATATTGCATATAACTTCAGGCATTGTTTAGTCCCAGAAATCAATAGTTGGTAGAAATATTTATAAAATAAGTAAATGTGAAATGTGCCGCTGCTTCTTTAAGCTCTTTTGTAGGTCTCCATGAACTAGTTCAGCTGTCGGCTGAGGCCACAACCACTCTGGTAGCTTTCCAGCAGCAGCGTTAACGCCAGGCTCGACAGCGAGCCATCTCCAGCCCCTCAGGGCTGCACACACAAGACCAGCTATGTGTTTCTGTCCCGGCTCTGCATCTAGAAATGTGTATTGTTGTTGGCTGCAGCAGAGTTGTTTTAGTGAACGCAGACATTAAGGAGCTACTGTATGTGTCTCAGTGCAGGTTGCGTTGCTCAGGCAGAGCTGCATGCAATTGGCTCTTGGATGAGGTGATGATGTTGATACTTCTCTAATTTATTGCACCTCTATGAGAGTAATTCACCACATTAAAGCTACAATCTGTGCTCGCCTGCAGGCTCATTGTAGTGAAAGTAAGCGGGTTATTCTACAGAGCTGTGAAGTGGCAGCATGTGTGGTTTCACCTCACTGCCTCTAAGTACAATGTGCTCTGTTCACCACTCTTGTGCATACAGGGATGAAGTTAACATGCCATAAACAGTCTGCAAATATTTCATCTAACGTGAAATCTGTGTTTTCTCCTAACTAGGCCAAGTCAAGGTGTTCCGAGCAATGTTCACCTTTGACCCCAGAACGGTAAGAGCTTTTTGTTTGTCAAGATGGGTTGTTTTTCTAATATTTGATGACTGTTGAAGACCATTTGTTGAGTCCTTTTTTAAGATTATTTTCGTTATCGATTAATTTGACATACTTCCTCTTCTAGCCACAAAACAATCGCTAAATCTACAGGGTGCTGAACAGTCTTCAATGTTCCGATTTTGTAACGATGACGTAAGATAGTTGAGACATATTTTGGTCCTGCCCTCCAGTGGCACGGCCTGTCTAAAAGAGTGTAATAAAAAGGCAGAACTGGACATGCAGACTGTACTTATGAGTGATTTAAAATGTGTAAACTCAGTGGTTTTGAACATGATGAGTTGAACCTGATGTAAAACAAAACTTTACAGGGGAAAAAATAATTGCACAAACCAATGACATGTATGTAAGAGATGTTGCAAGATGGGGAAATCTGAGAGGTGGTGATCAAATGGATAAAATCCACTGAAATATGTTGATTGACACCAATGTACTTTGGTGGAGGTGTGCCCTTCTTTTCTTCTTCTGCTTCTTACTGAAGCATCACATTTTACTCATTTAAAAAGTTTGGGTTTAGCTCTAGATATTTTCCCCCAGACGGGGATTAAAAATAATAATAATGCAGATAATTTTTTCTATCAGTGAAAGGAGCGATATGTAGCACTGACAGCTAGCGTTTAAAATAGGTAACAGCAGTCCAAATTCAAAACATGAGAGCCGTGGCCCGTCCGCTCCTCCGGTGTGACTGATAGCAGCGCACGTTTTCTAGACACGACAGCGTTAGCCTCTGGCCAGCAGTAGTGGGAATCACTTCACCGACTGTGTGTCTCAAATACTCGCTGCCGTGATAACCCAGCTGGACACAGACCACAGAGAGATGTGGCGAGGCTTTTCGGGTCAGGTAGAATCTAATGTTAACGTTATCTCTGTTGATCCAGTTCGTTAGCTTGATCCATGGCTGCAGAAGGCTACCTACCTACCTGTTTACGTGCCAATTTGTTTCATATATGGCAACGGGTTGATTTAGCATGGTTCCTTAATCTCTGATGCCATATCATAGTCATTTTATGATCTATTACAGTATATATTTTACATATTGGTCCTTTTAAAGCAAAAATTCCATGATAACCTTTCAGCATATTGTTATTCAAGTGCTCTGAGAGATAACTAGACTTCTGCACCTCCTCATGGCTCTGTTTTCAGGCTTTAAAAAATCTAGCCCGTGACAGGAGATTTTGATCAATCACAGGTCATTTCAGAGAGAGAGAGCATTCCTATTGGTTGAAGCTTGATTCAATGGTGGAATATCCTGCAGGAAAAGTTGCTGTTCCAGCATTGGTAACAACTGCCTACACTGCAAAGCAACCCAAAAAAAGGAGACGGACTTATGAAAAAGAGTCTGATAATATCGGCGAAGTGTTTCAGTGATAGAGACAAAATGTTGCTAATAGTTTAGCCTTCTGCTAACTGTAGCTGTGAGCTGCAACTGGCTAAGCAGCCGGCTAAACTATTAGCAACATTATCACTCCATCTCTGAAACGCTTTGCCAGTATTGTAAGTTATCTCGCTAGAGCCTCTAATCACAGTGTGTGTTATCTCAAAGGGCTTTACAGGTCCACACGTTTGCAATGAAAACAGGACGGTAGATCTCATAGAACTGCCGCTATGTGACAGCATCAGGATCACAATCACCATCGGGATGATGTTATGAATGACTAGTACTCGTACTGGTTACTGTATGAAGCGCGTCATATACCTGTACCTGTCTGGTGTGAGGGGCTTAGGACAGAGAGGGGAGGAGGAGAGCTGCAGGATGAGGGCTGTATTTTCAAATTTTTTTCTTTTTTCTTTTGGCTTTTTCAACAAACTGCCTCCCCTGGGGTACCATTTGAATTATGCTGAAAGGTTATTATAGATTTCTTTCCCAGTGACGCCAAAAATATACTGCCTACCCCCGCTTTAATCACTTAACTTCTAGTCTATGAAATGTCAAAAATTACTGAAAAATGTCCATCACAGTTTCTCAGGTGATGTCTTCAAATTGCTTGTTTTGTCCAATCAACAGTCCAAAACCTTAAGATATTTAATGAGCTATCAAATATGACCAAAAAGAAGCAACTCACACACGCTTGAAACGCTGAAAAAATTGAATGACTGAAACCAGTAATTGTCAGAATAATAATATAAAACCACTGAAATTAAAATAGAAAATCCTGTGTCACTAATCCCTCTTTTATGTAGGGATGCACCGATCTGACTTTTTCAGTCCCGATACTGATACCGATGCCTGGTCTTTGGTGTCACTGGGATCATTCTTTTATATGTAAGGAAACATCAGACTTGACTTAAACATTACTTTCCTAACTTTCTAAAACTAAATGTAACAAATAAATACATAGATATAAATGTACTGAATTGTTATTTATTATTAAAATAATAAATCGTACACCAGAAAATTGGTAACAAGATCTTCAAAATTAACAGGAATTATTTACATTAATTACAATTCAAGTGTAAACATTTTTAATGCAGCAACAAATTGGTCAAAACTTAAACAGGAATTAAAATTCCAGTATATAATGTACATAGTATATAAACATAAAAATGAACTGAATAGATCGGCCCCATTGTCACCGATACCCGATCCAGCTATTTTAGTCCGTATCTCCCAGATACGGTATCGGTGCATCCCTACTTTTATGTCCTCCTAAATTTGAATGTAGTTTGACTGTGACAGTCAAACTACATTCAAATTTAGCTGTCACGCTTGTTTCAGTGGGGGGAAGAAAGGGGGTGAAATGCAACACAAAAGTCAGTCTAATAGTGACATGAAGACATGAAACTGACTGATTAACTTGAAGTAACATTGTCTTATTTTTTTTATTTTTCAGCCAGACGAGCTGTTCTTTGAAGAAGGAGACTTCTTGTACATCTCTGACACAGTACGTTAAACCTCAGAGATTTAGCTGCTGTCTGCCTCTTCAAGTCCTCATGTCCCATTCAGTTTGAATCTGAATTTGCACTTCTTCTTCTTCTTCTTCTTCTTCTTCTTCTTCTTCTTCTTCTTCCTCTTTCATTGGGACCTCAGTGTTGCACTGTTTGCGTTTTGTGTTTCGTTTTTGTGTTTCCATTTTCCACCTTTCATTCAGAATGTTCACTCTTTTCATTTGCACTTTTCTTTCCCTCTTTATCTCACTACTATTTTCCTTGCATTCTTTTTTTGTTCCCTTTCATCTCCACTCATTTGCTTCTGTGATTTAATTTAAAATAATGATTTCTTCATCACTATTATCCCCAGAGTGACAGTAATTGGTGGAAGGGGACATGCCGAGGAAGGACAGGACTAATTCCAAGTAACTATGGTGAGTAGACAATGTAGACGGACCAACTGTGAATTTCATTACATGTATGCGGTGACTAAAATATTACTTAATACAGACATTTGTCTCTTGTAAATGTCCCTTATTAGTGAATCTTATATAATGCACTAATAGTCTTGTTTTGTTTTGATTTTTTTAGTGGCTGAGCAGGCAGAGTCTATCGACAACCCATTGCACGAAGCAGCCAAACGAGGTGCGACAATTATCCATACATCTATACAATTCTTTCTTTCTGGAGACAATAAAAGCAACCTTGACCTTGATAACGTCTTTTCAGTTTCTGCTGAAGAGCTGTTTGCATTATTAATAGTCTTCTCCATTCAACTCTGTGCTTTTTTGTGTACATACGCACATATTTGTGTATTTAAACAGGCAATCTGAGCTGGCTGAGGGAATGTGTGGAGAACAAGGTTGGAATCAACGGGCTGGATAAGGCGGGAAACACTGCCCTCTACTGGGCATGCCACGGAGGACATATAGGTAACAAAAATTGGGGTGTTTAAAACATATTAAGATTTACCTTTTGATGTGGACAAAGCATGGATTAAGGCCACAAAAATGTTCTTTCAAAAGACAGTGACTGAATGTAATTTCATCAATCTTAAATTGTTCAACACTGGCAGATTTGTTTTACAGGAGAAGTGAAGTACAGAAAAACAGGAACTTGGTCTATGAAAGTGTTCCAGTTCTTCTGTGTCCCTCCATTGTTCCTGCATAATTGTTATGTGATACTGTATGTGTCTAACTCTTCACTCAATCCGTCGCTCAACGTTCTCTTTTTTTCTTTCTGTATCAGATGTGGTGGAGGTGTTGCTAAGCCAGTCCAACGTGGAGCTCAACCAGCAGGTAAGATGGGTTTAAAAACTCATTCAAGCATGAAAGTAAATTCACTAATGGGTCATAAACATTGAGATGCTGTTACCTGACTTCCCAGCCCATCTCATATTGCAAGAACTGCAGAAAGAGGACATGGTGAAAGCCTCCTGATGAATTTAATACAATATCCAATCATCAATAGACCATATAAAATACCTAAAATAAAATATTTTAAAATATATATCTAAGTAAAGAGCTGCAACGTGAGAACAGTCTATAGTGCAAACAAAAGTAAAATCAGAAATAGACATTCACTGTCAGCGCTCGTGCTTGTGTAACAATCGAGATGACACCTCGTCCAGGCTAGAAATAGAATGAACGTCTCCACACTGAACAGTCTGCTGTTCATCTCAGTAAATGGACCCGGGGTTGCCTCCTTCCCTGCCCGGAGATTTGCAGAGATGTGGATAAAAGAGGGTCGACACGCCGCAGAGGACCCTCCACAGGAAAGCAGAAAAAGAAGACAGAAGTCTGTCATCAGACTGTTTTCTTAGTCTGACAAGTAGGCATAGGCTGTACTTAGCCTATTTATTTTTATGTTGACAGCACGTTGCGCTATTGCATTTTGAGATTATTTTTTTTATTTAAGTGTTTTGGCACGCCTGGCCGAGTGGCGCTATCCAGGTTGAAAGGGGGAGTCAAATTTGTATTTAACCATCTGTGTTGTTGTGTATGATGGCAACCCCTTTGTGTCCGCCTGAGGAAACAGGCAGAGTGAAAATATTGCGCTACTTGATGAATTACATTTTTAAAAATGGATTCAAATATTCCTGCTGTTGTAGTGGTTAAGTATGGAGGACGGAACCTGCCAAATAATAAATAAATAAATGACTCAACAAATAAATAAATATGCCATTAATCAGCCAAATATAATATTAAAAATAAATGTAGGCATTAATTAATTGACATAAATTGATATTTCTGCTTTAATTTGCTTCTTTATTTACCTTTGTATTATTATTATACATACCATGTCTGACCTATGACACATGTTGAATGACAGCCCCCTCTTTTGCATAATGAGGCAGAAATACATAAAGAAATGTATAAAGAAAGAATACAGAAATAAATTAATTTGGGGAAATAAATAGGGGGTGAAATGCAAAGGGAAAATCATTCAGAAATAGATACGTACATATATAAATACATACAATTTAATTAATAAATACATTTGAAAATAAATGAAAAATAAATGTTAAATTAAATAAATATATTAAAAAGTTAGTAAAAATAAATAAAAGGGAAAATTAAATAGAAGAGTGGATAGATGGGGGAAGTAATACAAAGATAATTAAAGAAGCAATTTAAAATAGAAATATCAATTTATGCCACATTTTATCAATTAATGCCTACATTTATTTTTTTATTATTTAGGGTTAATTTAATGGCATATTTAATTATTTATCAAATAATTTATTTATTTTAATTTGGAAGGTTGCAACTTCAAGTTCTGAAATTGTTTTATTAAAGTTCACAATTATTCTATAAATGTTACTTTGACATTTACAAGAAATATCCCAACAGGCCTCATAGTCTATATAGGCCCACTGTGGTTCGTGATTTATTTTAATGAAAACAAACCTTTCAAAAACATCCCCCCCTCGGATTTTTTCACAAATCGCACCCTGACAGTAACCAAGTAACCTACCAAGTTATCTACAGTCTGTACTGTGGAGAAAAGCAAATGAAAGGAGATTGTCTCCTGTAGGGTTAGATATCTACATCATGTTACTTAAAAAGAAAAAAGAAAGTTGAGCAGGCAAATCCAAACTGGCAAAAGTGAGTTTTGACATTAAGAACACGGACGGATGAGAAACGCTTGATCCGTTCATGATACTCCAAGATGGGTCACAAAGTAAAAGTCTGAATAAATCAGTTCAGAAACATATTGAATGCAGCTGCTTCCATACAGGACACAAGGCATCACGCAATGGTAACACCATCATCAAAACACTAAATGAAGGAATAGGTTGTAGAAAAAAACAAGCAGGCAGATGATGGGCTCAACATATTACTTACTTAGACACTTTATGTTTTTTTTTCCTTTTGAATTTGTCACCTTTCTGTATTTCTAAAACATTTGTTATAGCTGTGGTTTGGATCACACCTCGGGGTTTGGTCACACATCTAGTTAATGCTTGTCAGGACGTTTGTCAGTGAAGTTGATGCTTTGTGTTTCAGAATAAACTTGGGGACACCCCTCTGCACGCTGCTGCCTGGAAGGGTTATTCTGACATTGTGGAAATGTTGCTGACCAAGGGTGAGTATCTAGCCACGTCTCTTATTTGGTTTTATGAAAAAGAAACTGGCCAGCGGGTCATCTTCTTTATTTGGATGGATATCGAAACAGAGCAGGGAAAACACAGAGAGAAAGCTACATAAAGGTTTTTTATCAAACCCTGATATGAGAATATGTGGTTCCAGATTAAGGAAACGATAAACAGCTGTCTGTGCACGTTTTGTGTGTGTTCTCACTTGCACTTAGTTTTATCTTTGTGTCTTTCTGTATGTAGTTTCTAGTCTTTTAGTGTGATTATGTTTGTTTCAGATCCGAGGACAGACATCCGGAACAATGAGAATAAGCTGGCTCTGGAGATGTCCACCAACGCAATGTGTGCTTCACTTCTCAAAAGGAAGCTGGGAAGCAGTAAGTACAGCTGCCACTAGGGGGCAGCCTCGCAGCACTCACACATACGGACGGCATCACCAGGACTGGCCACACAACCACACAGGAATCAGAATCAGATTTTTATTACTGAACTGGGGTTGACTGTCAGTGGAAGGCGAATGTCCAGCAATAAGCTTAGACAATGCTTGAGATTAGCACCGACACCAGTGCAGCAAAGATCACAAACTGTTGAAGGGATGAGCAGTAACCGGTTTGACGTGCATGTTATGCTCTCTACTACAACCAGTGAACAGGAAGCCTTAACAGTAGTAGTAGTAGTAGTATCAGTTACAGTGACCCTTAAAGGAATGAAAACAGATTTATAATGAACAGAATTATAAACCTGATAAAAAATAGCATGTAACTGTAATATGTTATATAAAGCATGTTAGTTATTATGTTTAACAATTAATACAGTATACTGTAGGTGTATGACAGCATAGCCATGCTGCTCCTGACTGTATCTTTAACTCACTCACTCACTCACTCACAAGTAGATCAGCAAATGTACACGGTATGATAACCGTCAACTTTCATACCACGGTATACCTTGATACCAGTATAACGCCACAACCCTACCTAACAGAAACCTTTATCAACAGGCTGTGAGAACCAGTAAGCTTAACTTAACTGAGCCTCTGCACAGAGCTGCAGACAAAAAACTTTTGCAAATAGTGAGCAAATTTAATGTAACCTTTGTGCCTGAGAAATGATTGTTACATGTGCTATTTAGTAAAGTTTATTACATTTCTGTCCTGTGAATGCCACATGAGACAATAATACAAATAATATATAATTATGATTGGTCATTTTAGTCATTTGCCAGGGTATATGAAGCTTTTAAAGCTAAGAAGCTTGGTTTACTGTAGACAGCAGCTACCTGTATATGTGACACACTACCTGAGGCTGCATTCACACCAGATCCGGCGGTGCGTCAAAAACGCAAGGCCTGAAGCCCGACGTCACGCTGCGGTGACCAATCACGTACCCAGAGAGTCGGTGAGGGAGTACAGTTAACATCCCTGTCTCTCGCTGCCATGGGAGGAGGGCTGAAAACAACTTTGGTACAAGATGAGGGTAAAAAAAACAAAACGGAAGCACTTGCCTCAACTGCCCATGAGTTTGTCTAACAGCTGACAACATGCATGCTCGGTGGAGCAATGCTGTGGGGAATTTGGTGGCATGTTTCCTGCAACAAGGCACAGTCCCTTCGTCTTCTCTTGACTAGCTGCTGTGAAATGAATGGCGCTGCCTTCATGTGTGGTTGGAAATGTCAAGATCATAAAAACGCTTTGACGGAAAACAATAATTGTGAAATATAAAGTCTACTTGTGCTACATTAGGGGGGTTAAACTTCACAACATGATGTCACACAAATGGGCCATTTAAAGGGCGGGTCCATTATTTTTGAGTTTTTTGAGGTTTTATATCACACCATTCATTCCCAACATTCAAATTTTGGTCAAAGTATGTATGTTTTAGCGTCAAAATGCTATTTTCCCTTCAAGCCCTCCTAAAAACTTTTTCCCACGTGACCTGACGTAGGTTTCTGCATGATGGCGCTGCTACATGTATAGTATATATGGATCCTTATAGTCAGTGAATTAACGTTACATACAGTAACTTTGATGGCGGTCGGCACGCTCCGTCTTTGGAGAAGCAGACAGGAGTAACGGCACGGAAGCTAATCAATGTACTGCTGTGGACGCCATCTTAGTTCGGATCTGAAAGTCACACAGTAACACAAACAAACTGACCGATCGATGCAGCGGTAGACCAGAAACTCCTGTGTTCCTCGAGGTAAAATGAATGTTTTTGTGAATGGAGTCTGGTCTGGTCTTGAAGACCGCGATACAACAGCTTCAGTCCCCCATCGGAAAGGACTGTCTGATGGCGAGGTAAAGCGGTGAAAATATTCTACATATAGCGTACACTTTGATTTTTTTAGGTGGCTAAAATACGTTTTTCTGCTGCTCCCGTCCACAGCCGCTGTACCTCGCCATCAGACAGCCCGTTCCAACAGTAACTGAAGCCGTTATATCGCGGTCTTCAAGACCAGACCAGACTCTATTCACAAAACAGTCATTTTACTTCGCAGAACGTGGGAGTATACATACAACCCCACTTCACAAAATCCAAACCAACCCTTTCAGTTATTTCCAAACTTAGCACAGCCAACGTTGACTCAGCTAGTGCTAGCGTTCACATTGTTCGTAACCTTATTGATTAGCTTACTTTGGAAACTTACGTCACTGCTTTTTGCAACGGCATTTCCATTTGAAAAAATCGGAACTGAACACAGATGGACCCACCCTTTAAATGAGACTCACACACCACCGCACAGCAGGATCTGGTGTGAATTCAGCCTCATACTTCATGTAATCAGCATGAAATTAGGGTATTGAATGTAATCAGGTTTGATACTTTTGGGGATCAGCCCCATTTTGGCAAGCACAGGTCCTTGTTGGAAAAGGGGTATGAGGGGTAAGAGACTCAAGGACCAATTACTATAGAGTGTCTTCCTATTATTTCTAGTCCTTGAATTAACTTGCAGTACTACGTGTGGTCATTACATCCAGAATGAAACTTCATTCACATCATGAATGAGACTCTCATGCAGGGTATTTATTGTGAACTAACTCTGTAAACACACATGCAACAGACATTCGGCCACTAATAATTTACGGTGCAGACTTTTTTGCGGATAAATATAAGCGGTGAAATATTGCAATATCCCCTGTCATTAACTGTCCATTTCTCTTTTTTCAGACATCACCCGCACGCTCAGCAACGCTGAAGAGTATTTGGACGACGAGGACTCGGACTGAGCCGGCCCTGTTGAAACATCATCACTGTCTTCCATTGGGATTGGGGGGGTCGTGGAGCTCAGAGAGTTTTATTACAGACCTAAAATGGATTTGCTGCTCTGTTTCCAACTGTAACTCCATTTTAGTTCCATTATTTTGTGCAAACACCTCGGCCCTTTGCATCACGTCAGTGTCAATTTCAAAGCATTGAATTGATGCATTTTACAGTTTGCCAAGTGCACTTCCACCTGTAGGGGATTTGTTTTGGTGTCGCACACTGAGGACTGAGTGGCAGAATATATGTTGTTGTGGAGAACGGACCAAAGCTCTTAGAAACGCATTCCAAACATACAGATTGTGTTTAACCCATTTACACTGGGCGTTAAAGTGCCAGTGCAGATTAAAAGATTGATCTGTGTCTAATAAGGTTTAATGATCCACTTGAATTACTGAACTACAAAATCACCCACAAGGAATTAGAAACACGTTATCTCTTGCAGCTTTGGGCTCTTATCACAACTAGGCACAGATCTGTTTATGTGCATCTGGGAGGCAACACTTATATTTAACCTTAATATTTCCCCTTTAAATGGGACGTGCTGAGGGACTCAATGAGACCCTCCGTCATAACGTTACTCTCTGTACTGCATGTATTTTGGTCTGTGTTATAACACTCCCACTGCTATTAAAGATCAACTCAGTGTAATTAAAAAATCTGCCCCCTGTAAAACAGACTTTAAATTACTCTTTCATCTTTCAAGCTTTTGATGGTGAGATTTCCATCCTGGGAGCAAATTTCTGGTTTTATTGCTGCTTTCCAACACATTTAATATATATTATAAAGTGCCTTAAATATGTGTAACATAGAAAGTGTGTCTTTGGTATCAATGTGAACATGCTTGTGTCTTCTGAGGTTATTTGTTCAAGATTTCTATCTGCTCTGTCTTCAATCTAAAATAAAAGATTTTAACTTAAAATGTCACATTGAGTAGATATTTTTATTTGAAAGTCTATAGCGAATAGCAAACATGTGGCTTAGAGAAAATCAAAAATTGTCTGTAAAAAGGATCTTTGGATGCAAGTTTAAGATAAAATGCTATGTCAGGATTTAGATTCTTCCCAATTTACAGAAGAGATACTAGAGATAATAATTAATTACTCAAAGCTTCTCACACCAAGCAAGCCCTGTTACATGTAAAGTGATACCATTGTGGGCTGTATGTATACTCTTAAACCCTTAAGGGATCAGGCCCCTGCTTGAAAATAAACAACTACAGCAACTACAAGGTCCATTTGAATAATCTTGGTGTCATAATAAAGGTAACACTTGAAAGATTTCTGCAGAGGTGTAAGCATCCCTATATATGTTACTGGTAATATCTAAATGAAGATGGAACACCGCATAAATTAAAGACTTAATTTCCGCCTAACAAAACTATAATTTTAGAGTGAATATCCCTTTTTAATGATGCAGTTGCAGCCCAAAACCTCTAACAAACCATATCACAACATCTGGACATTTCCTGTGCACAGACAGATGTCAAGGTAATTTTATTTGTATAACCCAATATCACAAATTTGCCTCAGAGGGCTTTACAATCTGTACAGGATGCAACACCCTCTGTCCTTTACAGTACAACCCTCTCATCGGATAAGGAAAAACTCCCCCCAACAACCCTTTTAATGGGAGAAAATGGAAGAAACCGCAGGAAGATGATGCTAACAAAGTTAGGTTTTAGTAGAGGCATGTTAAGGTGGAAACTTCAAATTGTCTATTTGGGTACCATCTGTGCCATTTAAAATTTTACTTGAAAAAAATTTAATTTAAATTACACGTCACTACAGATATTAATAACATTTAAATAGAACAGTTTTGGTCTTTGTTTTGAAAACTCCATCAATCAGACCTATATACATGTAACAGCCAGAGTTGTGGTATTACTGTAATACCACATAGTGCCACAAGGTGGCGCCTCCTTTAGTCGTGATGCACCGAGAGTTGACCGCTACTATTCCGACCGACTTCCACAAGATATATCTGAGTTGCTGCAGTTTACGTTTTCTTTGTTCCGCTGCTCAGTTAGTGAATAAAGTGCCGTAAAGACCTGGCATTGTACGGTTGATGTTAAGTCCTGTAGAATAAAGTAACAATGTTCCCATTCAAAGCCTGAATAGCCCAATGCCTTTAGTATGAGTGCAGTACCACCATTCATCCACCAGATGGAGACACCTGTTTTCACATGGAAAGTTGACTGCAATCGACTCAAACATGATCCAGAGACATTAGCCATTAGCAGCGTGGTAACGAAACAGCAAAGGTAAGACATCATTTATGGTAATGACTGTATAAAGTTTATTTTTTCTCTTCTTCAGCTGCTAGTCAGTTTTGGTGGTAGAGTGATTAGATTTATACCTTATACATATCTGTGGAGTCTCAGCTTTCATAATGGCATATCGTTTGTGCGGGTAACGTCAGCATTAAATAGCAAAATCGCTAGCAACACGATGCTAGCATGCTCCGTTACGTGTTTTTGCTGTGTGTTCATAGTTGCTTGGTGTTGGAATTGAGTTTCGTTGTGGTTAAAAATGATTATCATGAGTTTTTAGCTGAGCTTCTTCCCGTCATGTGGGTGCGCAGGATGATAAATGTGTTGCCACATGTTTAACATGTCCTGTTTGTTGGGATGTACTCAGCTGCCCTCTCAGTTAGCTCAAGAGGCTACGTTCCCAATCGCATACTTTTTATTTTTACTTTTAATACATAGGCTACTGCAGCTGCCCTTAACAAGTACTTAATGTTGCATGCAATACAATTGGGACATACTATTTGACCTTGAACTTTGACCTTTTTGCTCGTCAGATGCACAGAGGATTGTGGGTCAGAATAGCTGGAAAAGCATGCTGGCTTGCATCCTGCAAAATGAGACCGGATGTAGTAAGACATCCTGGTATTTTTGGCATACTACATTTGACATACTGGTTGCGTCCGAAATTCCATAACATGCCATATGCTATCATGCTATTTAGTACGCTAAAACAGTATGTGAGATTTTTTACTGTGTCTGAAACCTTAGTATAAAACCAATAGTATGTGAATTGCATACTATTTCCGGTGAAATATTACAGTATGCAACGCTGGACACTACGATATATGGATACACATAGATATCCCATAATGCAATGTAGTAGTTTTTAAATTAGTTCAGACTTTTGATTCTCTCAAACTGTCATTTTGGTCACATGAGGTTGGAGCGGGTTACCATAGTTACAGGTCTCCAACCGGCAAGGAAGCTCTCAGGAAGTTACGGCGTAAATTACTGCTCAGTGCGTCTGAAAAGATACGTACTATTTATTAGAGCTGTCCCGAATATCATTTTTGGGGCTTCGAAGCTTCAGTGAGAATTATTCAAAGGTATTCGAAGCTACTATTTGTGCGTTCCAATACCATACTAACACACTATTTAGTATGCCTGAAAAAGATTTAGTGTGTCCCAATACATAGTTTGTCAAATGCAGTATGCCAAAAAAAAAGGATATCCTACTGCATCCGGTCGCATTTTGCAGGACGCAAGCCAGCATGCTTTTCTGGCTATTCTGACCCACTGTCCTCTGTGCAGCAGATATATGAGCTGGAGGGTCAAAGTTTAAGGCGCAATGTTATGGCGAAGTAGTATGTCCAAATTGTATGCATACTGTATGCAACGGTACGTACTTTGTAAGGGCAGCTGCAGTACGTACTAAAAGTAAAAAGAATGTATGGAACGCACCCTAAATCTTTTTCTGGCATACTAAATAGTATGATAGTTTGGGACTTCGTCCGAAATCGCATACTATGCACTACATACCCAATATGTGTACTATCGTTGAACATACTTTTGGGTGGATAAACAGCAGTGTGTTTCTTTTTGGACACACTGAGCAGTAATTTACATCGTCACTTCCTGAGAGCCTCCTTGCCGGTTGGAGACGTGTAACCATGGTAACCCGTGCCAAACTCATGTGACCAAAATGACGGTTTGTGAGAATCAAAGTCTGAACTAATTAAAAATATATATTACGCCTATCAAAGTGAAATATTATACTTACGGTTAAATTGAAGCGTTATTGATGTAACAGAGCTGTCCGTCAACGTCTGTTATGAACGTTGTCATCAATACCGCATTGCATTGTGGGATATTTATGCCCCCGTAGTGTCCAGCGTTGCATACTGTAATATTTCACAGGAAATAGTATGCAATTTGCGTACTAATGGTTTCATACTAAGGTTTCGGACACACTAAAATATCTCACATACTATTTTAGCGTACTAAATAGCATGCTAGTATAGAATTCTCGATGCAACCAATATCTTTTTCTGGCACACTAAATAGTATAGTAGTATGGGTGTTGGAACGCACAGACAGAGTATTTAAATAGGGCAGGAACGCCAGTAAATACTCAAAAACACTCCAAAAGAAAAAGTATGTTCAAAAGTCAAAGAATTCCTTTATTACAAAGTCAGCATGTTGATGATGTTCCAAAGAAGGCAAAAAGGGCAAAAAATAGATGTGTAGACAGATATACAGCAAGTCATTCGTGAGGGATTCAGGTACATGCTACATAACTGCCAGACCAGAGAAAAAAGAAACAGACCGTTAAAGCAGTAAAAAGGCTCCGAACTTTTTCATTTCCTCCACATTTCTTCCTGACTTAACACGAACAGGAATGGCTCAACATATATAAAACCCACCTCTCCGTACTTTACGAGTACACACACAGCAGAAGAAACGGAAGCAACTGGTATTTATCAAGAGCATGTAGCAAATGCTGCTGACTGAACCATTTCTGCCATTCAAGTCATTTTTAATGAGCTGGTATTTTGATAAAAAAGGTTATTTATCCTCAGTCAGCATCCATGTAGGGAACAAGAAATCTTTCCTTGTATAAAATCAGAAATCTGGTCTCTCTTCACTGAGCAGATACGAGAGCGGAAGTGGAAGCTATTTAATATTTGTGAAATATGTCTGAATGTCAGTCTGAGGGCATCCTGCAGCAGCATATAGTGGATATGCAGGGGAGGGAGGAAGCATCTTCAAAACCAACTGCCCCTTTGGGATGTTTAGTAACACTGAGCCAGACTGAGCAGCAAACAGCAGGTAAATGGTGTCATTGTTAGGAGTATCAATATCAAGATACATGCCTTGACGTTACAGTACAAAATGCTAATAAATACACTACCCTTCAACAATAATGCTCACTCAGGCAGCAGAGGATATAAATTCTGTTATTTGTGGGTGGGGGAGGAGATTTAAAGGAAGCAGCTCTGATTCATTTATAGGCCTCCAGTAATACAAAGTAGGTTCAGCATACTGAACCAGACGCGCGCACGCACACACACACACACACACACACACACACACACACACATATATTTAATTACACTGTCACACATCCACACACAGATATGGTCAAAGTAAAACAAAACGACAGCATGAGGTTCCACTTTTTGTGAAAAGTTCTGCTGATTCTGCAATACTGTAAGTTTAACAAACATGACCGCTGCACATCAAAGCAAAAGTTTGACACTTTGACAAATACGCTTAATTCGCTTTGTGGCGGAGATGACAAGTTTATACCACGCCCATATTTTTTACCAGGAACACGAACACCTCAAAACCTCACAAATTAACTAGTTAAATATTGTTTTGTTTAATACAGTAATGTGTAATTTTAATACAGTACAGTGTAATTTAAGGCCCACTTCTAATTGTTAACAATTTCCGAGGACCCACTTTCTAAATAAATAAGAAAAAATAAAATAAATTATAAATTATGAATCAAAATGTAATGTATTTAGGGTCATATATTCTCACCACACGCTTCGGAGCTTTTACTGGGTTGTAAAAAATCAAACCATTTTGTGTCACTGCATCCGAGGGAACGTTAGCTAGCAAACAGTGGCAAAACATGTTTGTCAATTGGCGTGGTGATATTCAAACGTAACTGGTCATTGAAATTATGCTTTTTAATTTGATGTTTTTGAATCACCCAATTTTTTAAATTTTGTTATTCAATTATTATTTTATTTGGCAGTACCTCCGCGGCCCACTAGATGGCTCTTTAAGACCCACCAGTGGGCCGCGGGCTACTGGTTGAGAATAGCTGGTTTAGTATCTACAAAAACCGAAGTGTAAAAACGACAATCCACCGCTTTAAAGAGGGTTATATGTAGGTGCCCGGACTAATTCTGGCTGGGACCCGTTGCCAGGCAACCAGCGGAGTAACTGTTCCAAGTTAAGACATAGTCTGACCAGCACATAACTCAGAAAACCTTGGTAAAAGGACGAATTTTCAATTTTACACGTTGATTTTTATACGGAATTAAAAAAAAAAAAAAACGAGACAAAGCGTTAATTAATTAATTAGAGGTGATGGAAGGCGGATGTTGTTACCAGGCCAGTCGTTTCCCCGTTTCCTGTCTACATGTTAAGCTAAGCTAACGGCTGCTAGCTATAGCCTTATATGGGCAAGCTATGCTAACACTCGGCAAGAAAGCGAATAAGGGTATTTCGCAAAATGTTGAACTATTCCTTTAATGTGTCAGCGGTGAATTAAGGGGTTATCTTGAGACAAAAGCCAAAACAATTACTCTCTTCTTTTTTTTTAAAAAAAGACAGATTTTCCCCCAAAATAATATATAACTATATATTAATTTCAAAAAAATTTTGCCAAACCAATACACCGATTTATGGAATGAAAGCCTTCATTTCATTACATGAAAACAAGCAAATCACAGCCAAAAGGACAAATACCAATATCACTACTACAATGATTCTGAGTTTCCCCTTCATCCTGTAATTGTTTTTTACTGATAAGAGCAGTAAAGGATGAAGATGCCGCCCCATCAACAAGGCACATTTGAGCGTAAAACTTAAGCCATGTAATAATAATAATAATAAGGCCTTTTCAAACACAAGCTGTGGTTATCATTAAGACTTTAAGGGAGACTGTATGACAAACCATCATCAAGTCACAGTCAAAATGATCTCTCAGAATCATGTTAGTAGTGTTTGCCTTTGCTTACATTTTAGTTTTTAAGCCAAACCTTGATAAGAAATACAGACTTGTTCCTTCATGTGAGTTACAGATGGTGTGAAAAAAACCCAGCTTACATTGCATCACTGTCCTGTGTCTTCAGAATGTCAACTTATTCATGAGCTAAGAAAAACTGCCATTTTTACTTATTTGACATTGCATTTTACAGATAATCCAATGAGTTCTTAAATGGTTTATTTATCTTAGGTAGGAAACTTTTCTCAACACATAAAGAAACACCTAATACCTTCATTTTTTATCTAGTCAGAATAGACATATCTTTTTATTAAGGTCAAAAATGGTTAATGCAGTAATCTTGACATGAAAATATGATCTTTATAAAGATAAGACCTCGTCAAAGGGGAATTTCATAAATGTCTGAGGATTTTCAAGCCATTATTGAAGAAATAATCAGGCACTGAACTAGAGAACTTGCACTTTCAGCCATCTAACCCCAACATGGCCTCATTCAAACACCTGAACATGAATCCCTTCTTTCAACCCCTCTTTGAAGAAATAACATCAGATATGACTGAAGCACTACAGCAAAACAGTGCAGCAGAAATGTCACTCAGTGACATATTAATTACATCTAAAGGATGAGGATGGTCGAAGGGAGGGAGCATTTGCTGGTATTCAGACCATTGAAATGAAGACAGTAATACTGACGGATTGATATCTCACTACCATGTACATAGATGCACTATGTATACATGATTAAATCATTGTCTTATTGCACATTCAGTAGCACTGCAAGTTTTATGAGACTGAAACAGACCTGTTATTGGATGCTGAAGCCGTTCTACTGATCTCTTCTGGCATAAAGACGTTGACTACATTGCACCAAAAATGCCCCGTTGTTTTGTGTTTCTGTTGGCTCAAGTAGCAAGCACTCGTGCTTTAAAATGACTTAAATATTAACTGACTCTGATCTGAATTCCAGTAGATATAACTTTATGTTAAATTAGCTCAGGTTGCGCCAGTTTCACAGATCAACAACTTTGACTGAAGACTGAACTTAAGACCTTTCAGAATCGCATCAGAAATGGGAAGACGTGTAAAAAAGCCTATATATAAAATAATTAACTTCATTTTACTTGCCAGACACAAACTTCAGGAGCTGACAAGCCGTATCATCACTTCATGTGTATGTGTTGAACTCAAGTTTGTGAAACCTACATGGATCTAGTTGAGCCTGAAAGTTCATTCATGACCTTCATTCCTGAACTCCCAAAAAAGCTAGTAAGTGGACCTTAGGTTAAGATTTTTTTTTTGTCAAAACACATTGATCTAAATGAGCCAGTGTTCATGCCTGTTCAGTCTGCTGTGATCTATTTAATCAGCCGATTAGACTGTTGTCAGACTATTAAATAGGCGTTATCAGTCGCTATAAGCCCCATAGATGTGGGTCAGTAGGGGCCTACTACACCCACTAGTAGGTTTTATAATCTATTCACATGGTAGATCACCGAAAGAAGGTATAAAAGAACACAACAGCGACCGTAGTAACAATGACAGGAGCAGAAGTGGAAGTCAGGCGCTGTAGTATGGATAGCGTGAAACTCCATAAGGAGTATAAGTCGAGGACCATGAACACAGGGTTTTCACCCAGGAGACCGGAGTTTGCATCCCGTGTGAAACCAATAATGTGTAGCAGTCTTTGTGTTCATAGTTATTTTAACCCAAAACACAACGTTTTTCCCCTAAACTTAACTCAGAAATAACTTTTTTTGTTGCCTAAACCTAAAGAATCCTTTTTGTTTGTGTTCAAAACGTGACGTTTCATTCAGTTTTACAACGTATTAGAACTTGTTGCTTTTAAGTTTCACTTTTACAACATAGTAGGTGTAGTAGGCCCCTAATGACTCACATCTAGGGTGCTTATAGTGACTGATAACGCCTATTAAATGGCCTGATAACAGTCTAATCGGGTGCTTTAATGCCATCTCGTACCAGCTTCAAAAAGGGGGTTGTGACACATTTAATTTCCGGCTGCATTTGTCTATTTCATGACACTTTCTTATACCTACATTTCCACTCGGCCTTGACTTCTACACAACAAAAAGTTATACAACAACAAAGATTGATATAATTTAAACGCAGTCTGAGAATCAGAGAGTGTGTGGAAGAACAAAGTCACATCGTAGACAGCTTCTCTCGACTTTAGAGCCCGCTGCCAGGCTACAAGTATAAAATAATGGAACTCTTTGTTTAAATAAATAAAAATCTTAGGATAGTTAAAAGAAAATAAAAACAGAATAAAATGAAATAACTGGGATAAAACGTGATGCCTTGGACAAGCAGCTGATAAAAATTCCCTCCCAGAAAATAATTTCTTTAAATGATTTTTCTCTTCTTTTCTCTTTTTTCAAAAAATGAAAATATAGTTTTTTTTTTCAATGTTCTTTGCAAGTGTCCATTTAAAAAAACGTATTGTACCAATGAGTCCTCTTTGAAATATATCTACAGCTGTACAATAGGTCTTGCAAGTGAATTCATGAAAAAAACAAAAAAATTAGCGCATCATTTTACATAAAAAAGCCTCTTTACAGATATGGGTTAAAAAGGGTCATAATAAACAATATAAAAAGAAGATAGAAAGACAGCATTTGCTAATGAGATTCTTGGAGATTCGTCTTCTCTTCGATGGCCTGTTTCACTATTTCAGCCAACTTCAAGCGGTCAACTTTATCGGAGAAGGATCGCCCTGCAATGAAAAAGCTGGTGGTTAAGAACCTGGTAACTATATAAACAACGAAAACCTACAGATAAATGAGTAAATGATTAATGTGTTTAACTTGAAAAGAGATCAAGACCGTATTGCTTAACTAACTCACAGCTCCATCATATTATTTGTCTTTTTCACTTTATCCGTTATCTATTAACCACAGTGACTATTAGAAAATAGAATATATTCAAAATTGTTGTCTGATGTTGGTGAACAATGGAGCAATTTTTGTTCTAATAATTGTAGGGATGCACCGATTCTGATACTGATGTTTAAAATAAAAATTTGGCCGATAGCTGATACCGATGTTTGGTTGTTGTTTATTTAGCTGTTATTTATTCCCCCTTTGGCGCCAGGGAACAAAGAGATCTTCATTAGAAAAAATAAATTCTTAAATTCATTCAGCCCTTCATTCATATCTTGAAAGAGCACAAATTAAATTTATGAAACGAGCTATAAAATAACTTTCTTTCACATGAAAAATAACTGCTTCAAAAGCCCCTTATCCTGTATACAATTACCTACTCAGTGAGAGGAATTTATTACCTAACCCAACAAAAACATTTTGTGAAACATAAATTAAATGCAATAAGGGATGCACCGATACCACTTTTTTCAGTACTTACATTTGGGTACTCGCCGATACCGAGTACCGATACAAGTACTTATCTGTGCCAAAAGACCCTCGTTAACAGCCAGCCCGTCTCGCCCGCACCGTCGGGGAGGTGGAGTGAAAGTAAAGTGGTATCGGTGCTGTTGTATCGGAGCCGTTTTGCGAGTATGAGTACGAGTACATGAGCACAGTATCGGACCCGATACCCGATACTGGTATCAATTTATTATCTCATAATAAGACAAAAAAGTAGCAGGTCATAGCATTTGAGAGGCTGCAACTAAGTTATGTAAGACAATGAATCAATTGACCAATCGCTCTTCTGATAATCCATCAGTCCTCGGCCAATCAAGATCACATCCTGTTTGAACTGCAATGTAATGTATGGTCTTGTATATTTATTTTTGATATGGACAACTGAGCTGTGTTTGTAACTGCAACTATTTTTTTTGGCAGGCACATGAAGCAAAAAGACCAGATAATGTGGGGCGTCATTACAGCTAAATAATAAGGGAAAAGAAAAATATTCAAGAGTTGCTAATGTTAGATGAATTAACAATGAATGACAACTACAGCTAATTTCTAACATCTTTTTTTCTAGATGTCAAAAGGTAAAACAGCTGCTTTGCTTTTAATTGTTTAATTAATACGAAAGATTACCAGATATAGACAAGATGAAATGGTACTGACCGTCCCAGCTGAGCCCCTGCAGGCCGTCTCTCAGCTGTTTACAGTCTCTGTTGAACCTCCAGGCTTCATACATCACCTCATTCAGCTTCTCATCCTCGTTCTCTCCTGGACAAACAAAAACAGTCACTTCAGAAGCTACTCGCTTTCTCTCAGTTAGTTTACATTGGCAAGACTATTCTGTCTGTCAAAGGTTGTAGCGGGCTCAGTCTTCAAGCTAGAGTGAAGATACTGTTATCATATGAAATTAGAAAACCGGATGAATCGATTGGCACCATATCATGTTGGTAGAACGCTAAATAGCGCTCCAAATTTAGGCTAAATTTTGAGAAAAACTGGCATGGCCAATTTCAAAGGGGTCCCTTGACCTCTGACCTCAAAAGATGTGAATGAAAACTCTGAGATGAAAAGACTGAAAACTGTATCTTATTAGATAAAACAGATGTTGATAAACTGCATTATTTGCAGTTGAAAAAAGGTAATAAATCGCAATACTCAGCATATCGCAAAATGTTTATTTTTCGTGACTTAAGAATTGTGATAATATAATATCGTGGGGCCTCTGGTGATTCCCACCCCTAATATATATAGTTAATATAGCTTAATTAGAAGTCCAGCAATGTTTATTCATTATACCTGTTAAAACATGGGTGACTTTCTCAGTATTTTGGGTGTCTTACATAATTTAAGTTATAGCCAATCTTTGTTTTGTTTTCATCTCCAGCCGGCAAAATGCTTCTTAGTTGAAAAGAATTGACTGAAATTTAGATATGTTTTTTGTGGTGTGCTGTATTGCAGCAAATTACACCAGTATATACTGATATGCAATAATACACAGTGCACAAAGTATGTATTCAGTAAAATGCTGAATGTTTTTAGTCTATTTATTTAAAATTTCAACATCAGTGTGGGTTTACTTACCAGCTTGTGGTAGTATACACTGTGCAATGACGTCTCGCAATTTTTCCAGCGCTACGTTGGAGTCTTCCCCTCCGTTCTCTGGGTCATGAATGAAGAAACCGTCACTGGGCTTTGGGCTGCAACATGGACACAAAAACACATTTCAGACCAAACTTTGACCGAATTAGAAGAATCATAACTGAAGAGAATTAGATTTTAGTTTAGGTTTAGCACCGACTAATACATTGCAACAGGAAGGCAGATAGAAACATCAGAAAGACATTCTCGGCCTCACTGAGCTACTGTATCTTATCAGAGGAATCATCATTTTAAGTGCAATGCATCTATACTTCAAATACAGAAAAAAAAAATCAATCATACCCTAGTAGTTTCCGCTTCCTGAGGATTGGGTTGTTGACAGAGTTTAGAGGCTTCAGGCTGACGTTCAGATCCTGAATTCTCATGTTGGCCAGCTGCTCTGCGTGGGCCTGCTGGATACCTGCGACTACCGCCTGGGAGGCAAGAGGACAGACAGTAAAGCTGTGTTTCCACTGCATGTAACGGCTCTGCTCGCCTCAACTCCATTTTAGTACCAGGTCCTTTTCTCTATGCTGTGTTTCCACTGCAGATAGTATCCCCTCAGTGTAGGCGGGATTCTCAGCTGATCGGCGTAGCGATGGCACGGGAAACTACCGTGACATCATCTTCAGCGGGACACGCTTCAACGGCATCCAAACCGAGGATCTGCACTTTGTCAATTGTCCGGCATAGTGTACGGCGTAGTTTTGCGAGCTGCCATTTTTAAAAATCTGTGTCGAGTGATTTAAAAATTGCGGTCGCTATTGACGGAAGTTTTTTTAAAAACGGCAGGTTTGTGCAGGATGTCCCGTGTCGCGCTAGTTGCGACTCTCTCTGACCAATCAGTGGTCTGCAGTGTTTGAACTCCACCTTCTAGTATCGACTCAGCTCGCTTGGAACCTCGACCGAGGTGGAATCAGTAATGGAGTGGTTCTATTGGTACCATCCACAACTTTTGCACATGGAAACACAAAAATAACTGTTCTAATGTGTAACAAACTGAACTGGACAGCTTGGTGTAAACGTGCCATATGAAGAGGAAGAAGAGGACGCTAGAGAACTAACTAACTTTGAATAGTGGCCTCAGCTTGATCGTTGCAACATTGGTGCAATGCAAGATTTTGCACCTTTAACTTCCCACTCACCTTGTCCATCATCATCTGGGCAGAGGGCAGCACGTTGTCGAGGGCCTCGGTGCAGTTGAGCCAAGGGTGATCCAAGACTCCCTCAATAGTCAGCCTCTCCTCTGGCTTCACCTTCAGCAGCCTGCCGAGGCAGACGAGGAGGGGGGGGAGAACACATTATTGGACTGAAGAGGGAAATGCTGTTCTGGGACTACAGCAAGATGAGATAACCAGACCAGAGCAGGGACAAAGAAAATGACTCACTTGCGTACGATGTCCTTGGCCATCTCAGAGATCTGGCTCCACTCATCTTCAGGGAAGTCAAAGCTGCCCGTCATGATCTTTTTCCTCATGTCCTTTGGGATGGTGCGACTGTGGTGCTTGGAGTAGAACGGAGGATAGCCACACAGCATCACGTAGATGATCACACCGAGGGACCACAAGTCACAGCTCTGAAGAACGATAGGAAAGAGAAAATAAACATTTATTTAAAAATATTTTCGAATTACATACAGTAGATATTCAGTAGTGATGTCTGAGGAACAATACTTGCCACAGTAGGCCTAAATGCTTAGTTCAACAGGTTTGGGCCTCACCTTGTTATAGGTATAAGGAGTGGGTGAGGTAGGTATAATTCCAGACTTTTCCTTCTGGTGTCTTCTTTGAGCCTCAAGTACCTGAACAGAAATAACAGCAGAAGGGATACGTCATGGAAATGTGCATCAGCTTTCATTATTGCTGCATTTAAGATGTCCCAATCTGCAGTGTTGTAATACTAAAGAACGGTCTTGGTCTCAAGACCACTTTTTGAAGGTCTCAGACAAAGAGGGCTCAGGATTTTATTTCAAGACCACAACTGCGGGGATATCCCTAAATTGCCTTTGATCTGATTTATTTGTTAACATCATTACTGTGATTGGATGTTAAACTTCCTGCTTCACATGCAACAAATAACTTGACTCATTTCTAATTTGAAATGTTTCACACGCACTCCAAGAAAGTGAACGCGGAAGACAGGAGAAGAAGCTCTGGCTGTGTGGGAGGAGATGTCGGCCAAATCTTCGGTAATAATATTTGGTCACCTAAACCGGTGTTTCTAAGTGCTTTTATCGGCACTTAGAAACACCTATGGTTTGCATGTTCCACATTTTATCGCAAGTGTGTCATGCAGTGTGGGACTCTGGTCTGGTCTTGACTTGGTCTCAACCCCTGAAAGTCTTGGTCTTGTCTCGGTCTCTACATACTCTTGTCTCGGTTTAGGTGGTCTTGACTACAACACTGCCAATCTTTGGATGACTTTTATGTGCTTGTTTTTACCTGAGGTGCTACGTAGTAGGGAGTGAACTGAGGAGTCATCAAGTCTCCTTGATCAATTTTGGCAAAGCCAAAGTCACACAACTTCACAGGTGCATCCTGTGGAAAAGACAGAATCAAGAGTGAGAAACATGAGCAAGCGAGCACAGAAACATATTTCTGGCTTCAGTTTCTCTTGACAACATTTTTAATACATTCAGGTTCCAGGGAGATCATTGAAGGTGCTGCCAGAGAAGGGGTGGATTTAGAAGTCTTGGCCAATTCCCGCGGTCAAAACTTTTCCTCGTTACAGTGTCTCAAAAAGTAAAGCTGCAGCCTTACAGTACTGCAGAGTTTATTTTCCTTTGTAGCAAAAGCATCAGTAGTGGCATCAGTCGTGGTACACTTTTAAAATTGCCGTATTTATGTCTGCAACTTCAGGTACTTACCAGAGAGTTATCCTTAAAGAGCAGGTTCTCTGGCTTCAGGTCACGATGTGCAATATTTAGGGAGTGACAATGTTCCAAGGCTTGACTGATCTACAGGGGGAAGAGACATCAGACTGAGAGACTGAGACACCACTCTATGTGTGTGTGTGTGTGTGTGTGTGTGTGTGTGTGTGTGTGTGTGTGTGTGTGTGTGTGTGTGTCAAAGCAACCTTTAAACACACTTGATTTAAGCTGGTGTGTGTTGCTTCTTTTGACCACGAGTCTCACTGTTCAACTGTCTCATGTGCTGCTTTATCTGAGCAGCGGGCTGCTAATGACATGGGGAGGCTCTTACACACAAAGAAACACGCAGACAGACACTAGTGGACAAAGACTGACCGACCGGAATGAAATATCTAGAAAATGACATTCAGAGGACTAAAAGAAAATGTCTGTGTTGACTTCTGGCATGCTGACACGTGTATTTGTCTGTGACTTCACTTGAGGCCCTGACACTTTCAGACCATCGCTGAGTCTAGTTTTTGCGGTGTGTCCTGCACCTTCGGCTCTAGTCTTTCCGTGTTGGAGGCCTTTTGGCTGATTCAGCATGTTTAATCGGCGGCGGCGCCCGTTGGTGAGAGAGATCACTCTGATTGGCGGTTCAGCCTAAACGAATCGGTGCACGAGAAGAGAAACGGACGTGAGGAAAGCAAGCCAACGAGTAAAGTCAAGAGGACACACACAGAAGGCTCTTCTCATTATTCATCTTCATCTCATCTGATCACTCCAATACGAATAGTTTCATAACAACATGGCCATCTGGAATGAAGCTAAGTGGTGAGTGAGAGTGGTGTGAAAATGGTCGGCAAACGCTGCTTTGTTTCATGGTATGGAGAGTCATTTCATCTCACACAGGCGCAGAACGTACGTGCTAACTGGCTGTTGGCTGTAGTCTTTACGGTGTGTTCGAGTGCAACTTTACAGATGACGTGTGGCGACGCAACAGTTGACCTTCATCGCCTCTACTTCTTTGATGTTGGTTTGGCGTGTCTGGGCGTTTACCTGTTTAGTGACCTGACTGGCCATCTTTTCAGTAAAGTGCCTGTGCTGACTGATTCTGTGGAACAGCTCGCCACCCTCCATCATCTCCATAACAATCAGGAGCCTCGCTCTGTAAGAAACAAGAGAGGAAGTGTGGATGTGTCAGAGGAAAGAGCAAAAGAAAGGCGATGGATTGACCTACAAAAAGAAATGCACGGGATTGCACACAAAAACAGAGCTCTTTACCTCGGGCTGGACTCATGCGGGAACTGGACACTATTGGCGTAAACCTCGAGGATTTGCACTATGTTTGGGTGGTTGGCACACATCATGTGGAGACGCACCTGCATGGAAGAGAATCAAACACTCTGTATACTGTAACTCACTTAAATGTGTTAAGAGTTTCATTTCAAAAACACAGAACAACATCCCACAGGAAGTGATAAATGTCTGTAAACTACAGCAAAGACGACAGAGCAGTGAAGTTGTTTCACTTCATAATTTTATGCCGTTATTGGTGCCTAGATTATCTAGTTTTACCAACTAATACATATTTTTATTAGACAAGAAATTGAGCAATAATATATAGAGCTTTTCCAACTGTGACGAGTCAATATACTGTATCTGCTGTGAGGCCTATTCTACCATGATATATGTACTTTTACATCCCGATATGAATATATATGGTGGCATAGTAAATCCTGATCCAATATGGCCATAAAAAAAGACCTGCTCATTGATTTGTGACATTGCCCACAATGACTTAATACAACAAGAGATAATAAAGTGATACCTTATTTACTATATAGTGATATCAGACTCATATTTCACTGAATATACTGTATATTATGATACCACCAAACCCTAACCCAATGTCTACACAGCCCGTGTAGTGAAAGCAGCGTGTAGCAGAGCAGCAGATTGAGTCCTCCGTCTGTCTACACAGGATGCGTTCAGGCACAGTATTGAGTGTAGGTCACCCACGTTTTGCCGGTGCTCAGACCCCAATACAGGATCACTGTTGTTACATGCGTAAAACGGAAGAAAATAGACTTGAAACTTAAGATACGCTGAAACGTCTCCTGTGTAGACGAGCTGGAACAGATATACTGCCAACTAACATTTTATTGGTTATTGTAGACACAAAGGCCTTGTTTACCAGTCTTTTTCCTTCATCATATATTTACAGAAAAGGTCAGGGAAGTGCTTGTGTGCTTTTTGGTGTGTGTGTGTGTGTGTGTGTGTGTGTGTGTGTGTGTGTGTGTGTGTGTGTGTGTGTGTGTGTGTGTGTGTGTGTGTGTGTGTGTGCGTGTGTGTGAGAGAGAGAGCGAGAGAGATGAACACCTGGAAACTGCAGGTGGTTTAGTACTTTAGTAGAGGAGCTGTGATACAAGAACCACAACGGAATATGTTTTACCTTCATTGAGGCATGTTTGTTATTGCAAGAATCTGCCTTATGAACTAGGGCTGCAACTAATGATCAATTATATATCAATATAATCAATATCAATATCAATTAATCTGCCGATTATTTTCTAGATTAATCGATAAATCGTTTGGTCTTCAAATGGTCAGATAATAGTGAAAAATGTCCATCCCAGTCTCTTAAAGTCCAAGGTGAGGTCTTTAAATCTTAGTCTTGTTTTGTCAGTCCAAAACCAAAAGATATTCATTTTATAAGTTACAAAAAAGAAAAGCAGGAAATCTCCATATCTGAGAGGCTGAAAACAGCATTTTCAGCCATTTTTGCATAAAAAATTACTTCAAGGATGAATCGATTATCAAGATAGATAGGCGATTATTTTTCTGTCATTCGACTAATGGATTAGTCTACTACAAATATAACAATAAATTATGCAGCTAACGATAGGGAGGCTTCTTCCAACTAACATGCAATGATGAAAATTATGATGAAAATGATGCAGTGTCAGAATAGGGGGAAAAACAATTTGCAAGACAGACCAAGACAGTGTAACCTTTATAAACCAAACATGTAAACTGAACTCATCATTATTTATTGTGCGTACAAACAAAACCTCTGCCTTCAAACATAGCATGTATCCAAGGAAGACCCTTGTTTAAAAAGATGATAAAAGCGCCTGAAGAATATATTGTTTGGCGGTAATAATCTGTGTGGCTTTGCTTGTCAGTGACAGTTCTCACAGTTCAGCAGCGAGAGCTCGTATGAAGCAAGTCTGTGTTGCTTGTTTTGACCGTATGTCTCACTGCTGAACTGTTGTATAAGCTGCTTGATCAAAACAGAAGGCTGCTGATGACATGGAGAGGCTGCTAGATACAGTGTTCTCCGCAGGAAGACAATGTTACAGACAAAGACGCCCTTACAAACAGACAGAGGAGTCACAGGAGACAGATTGATGAGGAAAGAAAAACAGGAATTAATAGAGACTGATAACAAGGCAGGCAGACAGACAAATCATATTGATACAGACAACAAACAACAGGCATTAATCAAAACCGAGACTGCGTTTCCTCTAACCTCATTCCTGGCCTTGGGGCGATCAATGAGGATCTTCAGGGCCAGGCGTTCCTGAGATGACTTCTTCACACAAACTCTGAACAGGAAGAAAACAACAAACATCTCAGTCAATATGAAAACCTGATCCGGCTCACAGATGTGATCATGTATGCAAACAATCAATAAGGTAGATCCTGTAGTCTGGCAGGGCTTTTCTTATTTTCTGGTTATCAAACAGTTGCTCATCTGTGTCGGGCTTATCTGAGTTACTTGTTCTGAATCCATGTCTGTAAAATGTAATCAGTGTCTGTAAAAAATAGATAATACACAGCCAGACCTTTTGCCTGTTTGCCTGTTTGTATGATGAAACATGATCATTAGTCAAGTCAATGTTGGTTATAGCCCAGCAACCACAGGTTTGTGTTAGAGGACATCAAATATTCAATAAAATGCCAGACAGTCTCCACAAATACAAAACACAGCTGGTACCAATGTGTGGCCTAATAAAGTTTGGCAGCTGTGATTCAGTGTGCGGTTACTCTCTGCTTTCTCCTCGACTGATGTGTGGTTACCTTATCTACCAATATCGTCGTTAAATCATCTTATTCGACACGAGAGCTGCAACGATTAATCGATTAGTTGTCAACTATTAAATTAATCGCCAACTATTTTGATAATTGATTAATCAGTTTGAGTATCTTTTCCAGAAAAAAAGTCTAAATTCTCTGATTCCAGCTTCTTAAATGTGAATATTTTCTGGTTTCTTTACACCTCTGTGACAGTACAGTGAATATCTTTGAGTCATGGACAAATGGCACATGGCATCTTGGGCTTTGGGAAGCACTTATCGACATTTTTCACCATTTTATTGACCAAACAACTAATCAATTAATCGAAAAAATAACTGACAGTTTAATCAACAATGAAATCATGTATATTCTGTCAGCTTGTTTCAACTCTCGCTTGAAGCCATGTGATGTTTACGCTGTGTGAAATATTCAAACTAGAGACTCCGTGTTTTTATGGCTGCATCATTTCATCAAATGGAAATAATTCTAGATGTGTTGTGTATCAGTTTGTACTTCAGAATTCAGCCCCATATGTTTGGTATTTAATATATTTTTGTGATTTGAACGAGTGGTGCAACGGTTCAACAAGCCCACGGTTCGGTTTCTATTGCTGTTTTTGGGTCACGGTTTCGGTTCTGTTTGTTTTGCACATTACAGGGAGAAGAAAAACATAACCATTTCCAATGTGTTTGAAGCCCAAAATATATAAATAGATAGATTGATAGTAATGAATTATACTTCTGTATTATTTGACGCCCAAAACCCGATTTTATACATAAAATAAGGCAGGCTACTTAATGGTCAAGTAGGCCTATGTTCAGATAATTGCCTCTTCTGTCTCTGACACCTCATCAAATAATTAGCAGGTCTGTATTTAATAGTGGTGCAACGGCTCAACAAGCCCACGGTTTGGTTTGTGCAGTCATTGAATAGTTCATTTTTACTGTTCGGTTTTGTATCCCTAATTTCAACTAGAGCTATATCAGCCGCTATTAGCTTATTACGGTTATATTGGTATCGGTTTATATGTCAGCCGATAAGTTACTAGAAACTGCAGTACAGAAATGTCAAACTAGATCTGAGGTCATTCAGAAAGAGTGTTGCCACTACATTTTTCTACTACTCTACTATTTTTCAACTGTGAAATGTCCCACTTAGTACGTATCATGGTGAGGTGAGACCCAGAGATCTCTCAGTATTTGCCTAAAAATTCCTCTATCAGTCAGACTATAGTTTGAACAATCTTTGGCTGCACAACATGAGTTTGTCATGCTTGTTTAGGGGTTTATTTCTTTTGTTTCTGAATTAGCTTTTAGCTTTATCGTCAATTTCTATGTGCTTGAATATGGTGCTACGGGTGTTAAAGTCTGGGTAATATGTGCTATGAAGTTAAATTTGGCCTGATATAAACACAGAGACAAGAAAGCTGCTGACTAGACTAGTCAGAGTTAGGAACCCTATTTTATCAACATCACAGTTTATTATGGGACATATGAGTCATCTTTGTAATGAGAGTAAAACCAAATAAAGAGTCATATATATTCATATTCAAGATGTTTTTTTTAATGAATATCTCCTTGTAATGGTCGTCTACAAACTACATTTTAGGATTGCAGCAGAACACAGATGAAATAAGGACCGCACTGATATACATTTAATTTTCTGAAAAGCCCATCAACTCCTTTCCCCCTCCTCCAAGCAGCAAGGACTCAAACATTCACTTTAAAACGGCAACCTCTGGCCCTTAAACTCAGATTACACTATTAAAGCATTACTGTGAGAAACATTCTGCTTCGGCCAAAGTTCACTTCACTGGAAAGCAATACCTACCTAATGAATCACAGAGTTGGACAGAGGGGGGCTGGTACAGTTAAAGACGTGAATGTGTTGCGAGACAGAAAAAGGTGAGGAGGACAATTAAGAAAAGATCCGTATGAGCCTAATGTCTCCATGAATCACAGAGAAATACAGAATTAGAAAAACAAGAGACAGAGTGAGTAAGAGTTGCCCGAAAAGAGACAGAGTACAACATGAATCACAGCGTTCAAGAATGTGTTTACATGGAGGGCTGATGAGTCAATTTCTCAGTATTCTTGTCACTTGAGGCCAAAACTACACACGGAAAAATAACAGGCTGATACAGAAACCATGATAGCTTCAAAGTGCAGAATGGGCAGGAGGAATCAGTGACACACATTGATATATTACAGCCTGCATCTCGCTGGAATCAGCAGAAGAAACTGCACATATCATTAATAGACTTAAAAAGCTGTTTGAGCAGCCACTGCCTCTCTGTAATGTTTTGCTGTAACTGAATAAATCTAAAACAGAAGTTACTCCCATGAAGAGGTTATACCAGTGTTAGCTGAGGCAACGAGGGCAGAGTTCAACATGAGCACAGACAGTTTAAAAATAATGCAGTCATTGTTGGCTAATGCCCGAGTATAACAGATACCGCAAACAAGCGACGTTAACTAGCAAACAATTTTGATTCTGGTTATGTAGGCCAATGCAGAGTGACGTCACTAGCAATAGTCCTGTTTCCCAGCCTGATGATGACTGCAATCTGTGCTTTAGATTCACCACATGACTTAAAAGTAGTTTATTAATGGGTAAAAAGTAGGGCTGTCAATCGATAAAAATATTTAGTCGCGATAAATCTCAAATTAAAGCTTCAGTAGGCAGAACGTTTTTGGCATCATTGGGCAAAAATTCCATAATAACCTTTCAGAATATTGTCATTCAAGTGTTCTGAGAGAAAACTAGACTTCTGCACCTCCTCATGGCCTCCTCTTGTTTTCAGGCTTTAAAGAAATCTAGCCCGTGACGGGAGACTTAGACCAATCACAGGTCATTTCAGAGAGAGAGCGTTCCTATTGAGCATTCTTATTGGCTATGCTCCGGCTGGTGGGCGGTGCTTGGTATATTCTCAACAGATCTCAACAGGCTGCCGCGTCACAAACTTTCTCATTTTACAGCTAAACAGTAACTACAAGATGATTCTGGAAACATTTGAGGAGAGAAATAAACATTACAGTAACAGAATATTGATTCATATTTGATCAGCGCTGCCTAGTTTGACCGTTTGATCGGAGTTCGCGAGTGATTGACAGCCGGCTCTCATAGACAGGCAGCTGGACGGCAGACTCCAGATCAGCACTGATTTCTCCCGTCTGTGAAATCTTGCAGATGCCGTTAGGAGCACAAGAGGACACAGAGGCACATGACTTTTTTTTCAGATTACCTGTCTCATGCACTACTGTCAGGATATAGTGACCGTTTTATAAAAATAACTTTTTTTTAATCATATTTGCTCCATTTCTACCCACTGCAGCTTTAATCACACATTTTTTATCTGTTCAAAATGTAAAAAGTATTTAATACTCTTATCAACATGGGAGTGGGCAAATATGCTGCTTTATGCTAATGTATGTATATATGTATTATTGGAAATCAATTAACAACACAAAACCCTCACAGGTACTGCATTTAGCATAAAAAATACGCTCAAATCATAACATGGCAAACTGCAGCCCAACAGGCAACAACAGCTGTCAGTGTGTCAGTGTGCTGACTTGACTATGACTTGCTCCAAACTGCATGTGATTATCATAAAGTGGGCATGTCTGTAAAGGGGAGACTCGTGGGTACCCATAGAACCCATTTTCATTCACATATCTTGAGGTCAGAGGTCAAGGGACCCCTTTGAAAATGGCCATGCCAGTTTTTCCCCCTCCCTGAGGTTTCTAGTTTCATATGATAGCAGTATCTTCACTCTAGCTTTAAAATGAGCCCGCTACAACCTCCGAAAGATCGATTGCATTAAAGAAATTAGTGGTATTAAAAACTAATTTGTGTTAACGCGTTATGGCGTCAACATTGACTGCCCTCGTAAAAAGACTTAATAGTCATTGCAGCTTATTGTTAGTATTTCAGAAATGTGAGTAGATTGGAGGGAAGAATGCAGAGAGGGGTGCAAAGATGAAGAAAACTGCTGAGTTTTATCATTGATCCCTCATGCACCTCAAGAATCCACTACTCGATCTGAGTGCAGCTTCTCAAAAGAAGGTCAGTTGCTTTGCACAACATTTCATCAATAGTATGTGGACTAAAACCTGACAAAGCCGCAGAAATAGACATAAATACACTTTACATGTAGTCACTTGCACAAGAAAACAAACAGGATAAGATATTTCCACTCAAGGAGGTGAAGGACAAAAGTTTTGGGTTGGATTCAAGCTCAGGATGCTGCAGTTACATGGACTGTTTCTGAGCCAAATGAGCCCCCACTATCTACAACACAAATGATACCGGTGCCAAACATCTCCATAATAAGCCACGAGTTACAACGGTGTTACACACTAGTGGTTGGTCCAGTCTGTTAAAGCCCCGTCAAGTGACAAGCATCTGGCATTTTCATATTCTCAATATGTGTTAATGTGTCAGGGATAAAGTCAAACTGTGCTGGTGAAATGGTGCCACAATGAACATGCAACAAAACCAAAATCCAACCAAAAGGTGTGGCTGCAACCACACTCTACATCAGCATTCACAACCATGGTTTAGTAATGCACTGCAAGGGCTGGGCAATATTTATCTCTCTCTTTAATCATATCACGTCACGATACACTATTTTAAGATCTAAACAAAACTAGAAAGCAATCTCAATTGTTGCTGGCTCTGCTCTCACAATTGGGCTTAACCCAGCATGTCAGATTTCTCCCAGTAGGTTTTCTGCAATCCTAAACAGTACTAGTCGAACCCATTTCCATACCAAACACAAACAGATACCATAATGATGTCTTCTTTATGCAATACTACTTGTCCTGGTCTTAGTTTAATGAAAGACTATTTGTTCTGAGTTCTGAGTCAATGCAACATTGCCCCGGCAGCAACCGTTTGACATCAATCTGATGCAACACAAACACAGTGAAAAGATAATATTTGGTGACTGGAGAAAGACCATTTCTTATCACACTCTCTCCCTCTCACTCACCTGACAGGTCCACTGATGCCGGCTCCCAACTTCTGTGTCCAGTTTATGTTGTACTCGTCTAGAATGGAGGTCTCCTGTCGGGAAGAGAAACCACACCAAACAGTAGGCTATATCAGATGTTTGAAGAAACACAGTGTTTGTGCAGAACTGGTATGTTTTACTTTTCACAGTTATCAGCATAATTTATGTTATGCAGTACAGTATGTCAACAGTCCACTGCCACCAACCCCTGTGAGAAAGAAAAGAAAATGCTGTACTAGAAGGACCATTCCCAATCATTGTCAGCACCTAGAGGATCAACTGAAACTGCTGTTTAGCATAACAAAGACTTTTCACATTCACAAGTGGCCCCGTTCAGACCTGGTATTAACATGCATCCTCAGTGATCGGATCACAAGTGGACAGCTCTAAGTACAGGTGTTAACACACTCAAGGCGCATTGAGGACGCATTGAGATCGGATCTTTCAGACCACATTCAGAGGTGGTCTGGGCCACATATGGCCACATTCTTTTAGCAGTGTGTACGCGAATGTGTCCTGGGCCGCCTACTCAACTGACATCCCGCTGGGATCTGCGGGGTCTCACTGCTCCTCATGTGAATAGACAGGCAGACCCGAGCGCTTGTCTGCCTCGCAGCATGGAAACGGCATCTGTGCTCTACTGTATCCTGTCAGTACAACTGTATTTTATTAAAATATATCTTATCTATCGGCTACATAATCTACAGACTATCAGACTAGGCATGCGAAGTGCATTATTATCATACTGTCGGAGATGTGTGTGTTTTTGTTCCGCTACCTCGCACGGAGCTGACACCCGCACGCCCGTTCGCTCGCTCATCCCCGGCTCTCTGAAGCTCTGTACAGCGGTGTCAGCAGCATGGATGTCCCCGGGGACCGCCAGTACAATAACCTTTTATTTTGATGTTAATAAAATGTACCCGAATTCATGAATATGTAGGATATTACTACTGACGTTCCTGTAATATTACGTCTCAACGTCTGCTGTATTAGCCATGTATTTACTACGTGTTTATTTGCATATAGAGCGGGGAAGTGAGATCGGATCACAAGTGGCCACTCAAGACGCATGTGGAGACGCATTCTTATGCCAGGTGTGAAGACGTACTTAAAGCTGTCCACGTGTGTTCAGATTACTCAGGACGCATGTTAATGCCAGGTCTGAAAAGGGCCAGACACTCTCAAAAGAGTTTGGCATACTCTCCTGAGTAAAGAGTGCTATGCATTTCCCCCCATTGTGTTAGCTCTGGGTTGTGTAAAAGCTGCCTTATCCATTATCACCTGTCTAGTTTCACGATAGTGCTAATCCTTAATGCAGAATTATTCTTGAAAAAAAGACAGCTTGGCTGCTATAAAACACATATCAGGGAAGGTCTAGCCACTGCTGCCTATAAAATGGTTTAAAAAGAAGGATGGGATGCTATCCCGGAAGGAGGGAAGCACTGGGAGGCATCCTCTGTAATCAACTGAGTTGAAAAATATTGGAATGGAGCTCTTAAAAATCACACTTGACTTGTGCTGGATTTAAATACATTTTTGGTTTGTCAATATTTCCAACTTTTGCTGTATTTAATTTAAGACTGTGAAGTGGACTATCCTCTGCTTATACTTTAGTTACAAACCCCCAAACTTAAGATCAAATGATTAAATTATCCCTTTTCCTCCTTTCCTGAGAATATATTGGTCTTGGCCAGCACAGTGCAGTTAATCGTGTGCCACTGCCAACAGGCACCATAATTTCTCCTCCCTGGACCCTGTCACTGCCCTGCCCGGCTCAATCTGCTCTGTGTAAACACAAAGAGACTGATGATAATCGGGATTCATGATGATTACGCAACATAGGACGAAGGGCGTCTCAGCTGTCACAACTACCCAGGGGTCTGTAACTTAAACTTCATATCTTTGAAGTATCGGACTTCACTACGTCCAACATTGGCAGTCCTGGAGCTTGTTACCAATTAAGAACAAGAGTTCCAAAGTCTTGATACCAGAGAATCTGGTTAAGCCCAAAGTTAGCTTGCTAACCCACTAATCTTTCATCATGATAACGCCCCCTGTGTGATCCAGTTCCCGGTGCCGTCCCCTCAAGTCGACCCAGCGTTAGGTTCATTCTGGCCCAACTGTGAAAGCAGAGGGCCACGGCCACTTGGGATAGCATTTTACTGCTTGTATAAATGCCCGGGCAGTGACACATCGAGGGGAGCAAGCCAGGAACAAATCCCACTGCCAGGGTGTATGGAAATATAATGACCATGACCATGTAAGATAGATCCAAGCTCCACAGTAATGTTTATCAAGCGTAAAACTTTCCATAACACATTCATAAGTTTCATTTATACTATTTCTAAGCTACACAAGATTCAAGTGTACTTTTAAGTGCAGTCTTCATTGAAATCATTCTTAGAGTAATAGATAATGTTGACAGAAGTAACACTGACAATCATGCTGTAGTCATAAGTCCAAATATAGAACAAATGAAGTCAGTAAAATCAGCCTCCAGCTCTGCAATTATCTCCAATCCCAACGATTAAAAAGTAACATTTCCAACATCAAGATTCAAGATTCAAGATGTTTATTGTCACGCCGGTTATATAGGTACAATCGTGTGAAATACTTTTTGCTGGGAAGCTCCATTAAGAAAAGAAACAGTAGGATAAGTAGCAAAGAATAACATAATAAAATAAAGTAAAAAAAAATAAATAATAATAATAGTGTATTTACAATAATATACAGTATAATAATAATAATAATAAAGGAAATATTGGTGTATGCTAAATATATACAAGTATTGCACAGGCATTTTTGTTTTTTTATATTGCACAGAGGTATGTATTGAAGTATTGCACTTATTTACTGCAAAAACTGATTTACATCAGTTGCAGCTCCATTCGTTTCCTGCAAACTTCATCAAATCAAGACCAACTGTGATTGCTACTACAAAAGTGAAAACTACTGCACTGTTTACTTTGCACGAAGACTTAAGATTGACATTTGATTTAGTGAAAGTTACCTTGATGAACTTGTCTGCGTTGTTATCCTCCGACATGGTGCAGTGCTCCGGACAGATGAAGTCTGCCTCGCTGATCTCAGACAGTTGACAGTAGACACAAAGCGGTTTTTTCTCTGACCTTCACAAAGTTTCGGTCCTTCAACCCCTTGGGCTGCAACAAGGCTTGTTTTATATTACTACTGATGACAGAACAAGGCCATCGGGGCAAAATGATATTCGGCCACCGATCAGCCAGAGCCGAGTTTGGTTCACCTGGAGACCTGAAGCCCAGCAGCCGGCGCGATGTAACGTGAGATCAGGCCAGCAGGGCTCACAGCCTCGGGGTCTCTCTTCCAGGCGCCTTAATCTCACTGTGGTGACCATGTAGAGTCTCAAACTCCGAGCAAAGGTGTCCAGAAAAGCCCGAAGACAAGTCCAATATGGACTAACCACTTCTGTAGGCGCACTGAGCTACTGAGGGACTATAGGTGTATTTATAGCCGGCGCTGTGCTAACACTGCGGGGACTGGCTCAGTGAGCTAGTGCCGCTCCATCCCGCGGTCAGGAAGGATGAAATGATAAGGTAGACCAACGATACTATCTGATAAATCACCGGTATTATCCTCGATTAGCGCCGGGTTGATCTGACACGACGAGCACACCGTGTTCCCAGAAGCACAGCAGCCTATTATGTCGTCGAGCAGAGCCGAGCCAGCTAATGCTAACGGGGCTAACGGGGCTAGCTCGGTTAGCTCAGTCGGCCAGTTGGTTCTCCGGCTCTACTCAAAGCCCCGGATGTTAACATCTTTACGTTATTAAACAATAAGCGTTCGTACGGAACAATGACACAGTGTCAGTGGTGCAAAGGGTTAATGGAGAATGTTTTCAGAGGTGACCAAGGAGACACACATCTCCGGACTATTTTGTTAATCCCATAGTTGCTTGTCAGAGGGAATACACAACCCGGGGTCCCCGCGCTGAACGCCTGATCAAAATAATCACACACCTTTTGTAAATTCGGACAATATGTAAATTACTATTGTTTTTCTGTTGATAAAAAACATATTTTTATACGTATTAAACGTGTAGTGGTGGGTACATTTTTTAAAGTGAACTGTTTTAATTTTTTTAAAATACGTTTGGAAAAGGCCAGACTTCGGTGGGTCCTTATGGGTCCTTATAAGGTCCCTTTTTCTTTTTTTTTTTTAAATAAACTTTATTAACAATTTGCTTTTAGCACAAACAGTCAAGTAAAGTTGAAATACAGTATTGATATATTGGTGCATAACATACACAAAATAAATTAGACTAAATAAAAAGATTAAAACAAAATAAACAAGTTGGAGGTCCCTTGTCTGTTGGAAAAGTCTCATTACTGCATTTTTCCTTTTCTTAAAGTTAAAAGCAGCCAAGAAACAGTAGGGGGATTATGAAGTTTATCCTGAGAAATCTTGTTTTATGAATGAAAAAAAATCCCAACAGAAGAATACAGTGTAGTTCAGCATCTTTATCAGTAACAGAGGCAACAATTATATAATCACTTGAAAAGGTCGCTAAAACAAATATTTTTGTGTCTAATCATGTCAGTCATCCCGAAATATTATGGTGTATCAGCAGGAGATGAATAAGTGGTTTCTCATTTCTATATCCCTTTTACAAAAACTGCAAACATTATTACCAAAATTAAATTCAATATGAAGAAATTCATAGCAGGGGTAAACAGCATTGATCACTTTGAAATGAACGTCACTCCACGTTAGGAGGAACGGGGTATCGAATAGCCTATGGTTTGTATGCAACTTTTTAATGGTGGATTTAGTGAATTTCTAAAGAATAGAATTTATATTTGAAAGCCCAGGAAATTGATCTGATGTGAAGTAACCACATTTGGCCTGATGTGATGTGAAGACCTTTGATTAAAAGAGAGGGGAGGTATGGAACTAAAGAAAGTAATGCTTCCCCAAGAGAGCAGTTGGAATTGCTTCCAAAACAGTGGCAATTTATTTTTTATTTGTTAATTGCTGTGAAAATTGTATTTCGAACAGATGTCCTCAAAAGAGAGAACATTGCCTACGTTATCTAAAATGTTCATAACAGACCAGATATTCTTCTCCATCCATTCCTCATAATTCAGGGATTTGGTCCTGCACAACACATCTGTGGTTCCAGATAGGTGTCACATGTGGGGTACAGTTGTGATTAAAAAGTAACTCCCAATACGAAAGTACCAGCTGATGAAATAGTTAGAGATTGACTTGAGGTCACACTGCAAGACAAACACATTACCAATTTCCTGAAGATCTATCTGGACACACTGAACCAAAAACTTTTGAGAGAGACTGCTGAGAGAGGAATGTTTTGCAGCCAATGAATCTTTATCATACCATCTAAATATTCAAAATCAATATCAATAAGGCTACCATCTTCATAGTTTTGACAGAGATACAATTTAAATACTGATTTTTTTCCCCAAATAAATTCAAGACTGATATGTTTAATCATTTTTTTTTAAAAGGCAATTGAATGAGCAGGGTATACATCTGGACAAACTTCCCATTTTAGTTAAAAAGATGCGACTGAATAGGTAAAATCTCTTTGTAACCACATATTAAATTTGGATTTACATTCTTCAAGTTTGTTTGGAAGTTTGTTCTTTTCAATGTCTTTCTATTTTTTTGTTAATTGTATATTGCATATGCCTAGCTGTTGATTTAATAGAGATTCCTTGGTAGCTCGATACGGGGACAACATTGACATTACTTAAATTCAAGATCAGGGCAAAAGCATTGGAAAAATTACCTTGAAAATTTCTCAATGTACTTTATGTTGCAAGTGTAGTGCATCCACCAACCAGAGATGGCGGCTCTGCCAACAGGACAGTGAACATAGCGTATAGCTGGAAGAAGACAATTGGGCCATGTTTGTAGTTCTGTTTCTGAAAAGCTGGGCACAGTTTGTAGAAATATTGGGATTGAACGTTGGTTTTGCACCTGGCAAAGATCTTCTCATCCCGGGCAGATTGTCAACATCATTCATCTTTCACAAAAACACATTGGAAGATGCAAACTGCTGCCGGATAACAGATAAAAATAGTGTTTGTATTTCCCCCTTTAGTGGTCATTTATGGGGCTAACTCAAAGAAATACACATTTAATTGCTAGTTTTGTTAACAGTCTTCAATCAGGTCATCCGTTGGTTTTTCCTACTGTTTTTCTATTCGTGAACACCAAGTGAACACTTAGTCCTACCATTTTATAGGTACAACCTACAATGCAATGCAACAGCCCTGCAACAAAACCCATCTTTTTGAATGTTATAATGTACAGTTTTTGTTGACACTGTGTTAGAGAGGTAGCCTATTTATTAAACTATATGGTACTTTTAAGCTGTAGTTGGTGGTGGCATTGTATTGGACTTCTTTATTTTGTAAAGGGTTTCTATTATTTTGTCCACATGAGGGAGACAAAATATATGCACAATAATTTGTCTCATTTGAATCCAACGACTGTATATTTGAATCTCATTTGAGCTTGTCAAGTCTTAAATGCAAAGACTCACTGGAGGTATTTTGCTGTATGTCTCATGTTATTACAAATAATGCATGAATTAATCTTTTGAGCAGAAAACAAACTGTTACAGGCAATGTTTGAGATGTGGAAGAAATGGAAAATTATAAAAGGTATCTGACATGTGGACATTTTCCATTCATGAAGTAAACAGCTAATATGGTCCTAAATTAGACTAACTGGAAAAACTGGAGAAGTCATTGAATGCTACTGGAAAATGTCATTAAAATTTGATCGTAGACATTTTAGAAAGGACAATAAAGATTAATGTCATTTAAAAAAAAAAAAAGGAATTTCATTTGTAGACCCATGTTGTAACGATAGATATATCTATGGCTCTATATATCTATCTTACTGTGAATGGACCATTTTTATTTTATTTAGTATTTAATTTATTATTAGATTATTGTATTATTTATTTTAGTTATAAATAGAAAAAAAACTTTCTTTAAAGAAACAGATGCATCAAAGGTTGCATATAGATATACCGTATACAAATATAGACATAAAGGAAAAAATAAGAGAAAAGTCTTGTTTTTATTTTATTTAGTATTTAATTTATTATTAGATTAATGTATTATTTATTTTATTTATAAATAGAAAAAAAGCTTTCTTTAAAGAAACAGATGCATCAAAGGTACCATATAGATATACTGTATAAAAATATAGACATAAAGGAAAAAATAAGAGAAAAGTCGTGTTTAGATTAGATTTACTAGATTAAATCACAAAATATACATGTTAAAATTAATCAGGAGCCTGACATGTAATTTAATGTGTAGGGAATAAATATAGGCCTTGACATACAGTGCATAAAAAATGGCATCTATAATCAATAGGAATTCCTTTTTTTTTTTTTCCAGCTACACAACATTTGATCTTGTATAGAGTGAAATCATCAATGTGTATTGTTTTATATTGTTAGCCTAATATGCTGTTAAGGCAATTTACCTGCGCATCTAAGACCAGTTATTTGCATGACGCGAATACCTCAAACAAAGTGCCATCTTTATCATGCAGTCAGATTGTAATGTGTAAATGTCCATACTCAATATGCACACACAAGCAGCGTGCAGATACTGTGTGTCTATGCGTGGGAGCGCCTGTGTGTAGTGTGTTCGCCGGCTCACGTGGATGCCACAAAACAGCCGTGGAGGATTCATGGACTTCCTGAAAATAGTGCCACGTTGTATGTATCATTTCGCGACACAAACGAGCATCTGTGTGTTTTATTTCGGTTGTCTATATTCAATAGGACTACGTTAGTCTTTTTTAGCAGATTGATGGTTGTGAAAGAACACAGTGTGTGAATATTTGGTTATATGTTATGAGCCGTTACGCCTTTCATATATCCCTCCGCCGTTTTTTGTCCCCTTTCAGACTGTTTTGGTCTTTTCGCTGTTAGCCACGGAAAGAACCCGAGATAGCTGCAAACCCTATTTTGAGATAAACGATTTGTTTTGTTAGGCTTTAACAACTAATTGACAAGAGGTGTAACATCCATGTTTATTTTGGAAGAGTGATAGGCGCTTGTTGTCCTTTTAAAATATCATTTTTTCCCGTTTTAATAGGAATTGTACAGATTGCTAATTTAGATAGCAACCGTTAGCGAGCTAGCATCTTAGCAACCGTTAGCGAGCTAGCTTCTTAGCAACCGTTAGCGAGCTAGCTTCTTAGCATAGCATCTTCCCTCAAGAGGCACGTTGACGTTACCCTGCTAGCTCGCCCAGATCTGAGGATTGCCGAGCTGTCACACACACAATTACACCGTCGTCTCATCGTCAAGGAATCGCGGTGTGAAGCTGGTCGTTTTCAGACGCCGTCTTTTTTATGGGATCACCATGTCAATGAAGGCCGGTGGAAATCGCAGCAAGCCCGGCGGTGGCAACACCTCTGGTGCCGCCGCCTCCGGTGGTGCCGGGGGAAGCGGCGGCGGGGGAGGAAGGCAGAATCTGGGCAGGTCTGTGAAATTAAAACACGTTGATTTAGCGAAATAAAAACACAGCAGCGGGGATTTTCGTGGGCCGTTTTCAGTGCTTGCATACAGTCGCTTCAAACGGTGGCGGTTTTGAGAGATGACATTCCCGTTAAGTGGTCCAAAAACTAGTCCGCGTTTTCTCAGCGGTATGTGGGCCTTGCGACGTGTTGGTCACCTCGCGTAACGTTATGCAGTTTAGCTTAGCGAGGCCTGTCTGCTTGCCCCAGTAATGTTGCAACCTCCTCTTGCACGGTAATTAAAAACACATCATCTGGTGTCTGATTATGTATTTATGGACACGTTTGAGTGAACAAACATATCTCCCTACTATGTGTGTAGTGGGGGATGCTGCTTGCCAAGTTGCTGATATCAGTTTACTATCAGCTCGGAGTGGATTTAGCTAACAGCGTTAATTAGCCCTTTGACAGCCCCATGCTTGTAATTCAGTGCACTTGCCTCATTCAGTCTTTATAGCGGCTAGCTAACGGGACAGCCTGCGACTTTCAACCCCAAGAGACTGCGATAAAAACAGCTGTGTTTGTTTTCATATTTACTGTCATCTGGGTTGGTACGTTACCGCAACATTGCTGCAACGGGTTTGCCAAGAAATTGATATAAACGTGTGGGCGCACGAAAGAAAGGGGCGGGTGAGGAGACGGGGGGGGGGGGTGAGGAGGAGGAGAAGGGGGAATTATAGACCGACAGGCTTTCAACCTTGACGTCGCCGTTGCTGCTCGTGTGAAATAATGTCCTTGAAGCATGACATTTCTGCACATGTCGTCCTAAGATAAAGCTAACACATACTGTCGGTGCAGAAGCTGCATGCGTATGGTGGATTTTGGTGGTGTTAATTTGGTCAGGCTTCTATTCACCGGTCACTAGGACAGTACGTCCCATTCATTGCGTAGGTTTCATCCATTAAGGCCGTGCGAAGCTACTGTAAAATACGACCGGACCAGTTGAACTGATGCACACAGATTCAGCCTATTTCAGTTCGACATTACTTGGATTGGCATTATTTTTTATACTGAGGAGCTGACTGTGTTTAAATGAGCATATACTCATTTACTATACCACGGATATAATGTAGGGAGATTGCATTGCCTACATCGAATCAAGTGCGATTGCCTGGCCATGTGCCAGCTGCTGAACAAGGTGCATTTTAGGACATGCTTGGAAAATATGTAGGCTACTGAATGTTTGGCTGGCAGCCCCTTGAACATTATTCCAACCAGCAAAATATCCTGGAATCTGTTGGAAATTTCAGAATCGACATTGCATTCAAATATGTAATAATAAATGCACATTTTCAAGACATTTCAATATAGATTCAATCGGATAATTTGAGTTGATGCTTCTTGGGATTCCCCTTTAACATGTGCAACAGTAGTTCTGTGCCATCTTAGATTTACACCACCACCTCTTGAGATTTCTAACATTCAGTCTACAGTTGCCCCCATCAGAGAGGGCTTTGGTTGCATCTGAGATTCCATACTAACATGCTATTTAGTACGCTAAAACAGTATGTGAGATTTTTTAGTATGTCCAAAACCTTAGTATGAAACCAATAGTACGTGAATTGCATACTATTTCTGGGGAAATATTACAGTACGCAACGCTGGACACTACGGTGGCACAAATATCCCATAATGCAATGCGGTAGTGACAACAACGTTCATAAAGGATGTTGACGGACAGCTCTGTAACATCAATAACACTTTAATTTAACTGTAAGTATAAGATTTCACTTTGCTAGGCGTAATATATATTTTAAATTAATTCAGACTTTTGATTCTCACAAACCGTCATTTTGGTCACATGAGGTTGGCGCATGTCACCATGGTTACACGTCTCCAACCGGCAATGAGGCTCTCAGAAAGTGACGACGTAAATTACTGCTCAGTGCATCCAAAAAGATACATACTACTGTTTATCCACCCAAAAGTATGTTGAACGATAGTACACCTATTGAGTATGTAGTGCATAATATGCGATTCCGGACGAAGCCTTTGTTTCAGTGTGCTAGCAAGAACTTCAGTGCCAAGAATGATGACGAGTTTGACAACAATGACATTTTTTTCTTTCAGGGGAAGACACAGCGGTAAAGGTCCCTCAGCCGTAAGTAACTCTCATGAGTCAGTGGAAAATAGCTTTAATACCACAGGCATGTATCATCAGACGTTTGGTACAGTATACCTGATTGCTGTAATTTCTCAAAGAAGGGAAGCTGCTTTATGAAAACCCACACACTGATTAATTAATGCTTTAATTAATGCATTAGTGCTTCTTTTTGTTCATTCTGTGCAGTTATTTGAATACAGCGTCATGTTTTGTAAGGCATGTTATTTTAGTTTATAAGTTGCACTGAATGGACCTCAGAGAAAGCACAAATCTAGTGGTTGGATATCTGTTTATTTTTATACATTATGAATAGAACAAATGTCCAATAGGTGTCACATGCCTGTGCGAGCCTATTTAGCACATTTTTTCATTGCAAATGGGGAACATCAGAAGTTAACTGTGTTTCTTCTTTAGGTCATTTTCAATGGTGTATATGCAAATATGAGGATGGTCCATGTCTTGACCTCAGTGGTGGTATGTTTACTGTGTCTGTCTTAAGTTTTATTTAGATAATGTTACAGACATGTCTAGTATGTCCTTCTGAATTTTGTCTTCTGTGTAATAACAATAATGAATAGAGAAATAAGCACAGTTACAAAAAACTTGTTTGAAACAACCATGTGAATCATTCTTACTGTAAATGATATTGTAACAGCAGTATGTACTGCAGTCTGTCTTTCACCACATGCTGTTTCTTCAAAATGTCTACGCTGCTATAAACAAAGCCTGTGTGATCTGTAGAGACAGCTGGTTGCATAAACAAATCAGAGATTGATCAATCTTTTCTTTTTCACAGCAGATGGGTTTCTGAACTTGTTTTTTGAATGTGTAAATTGAAATTGGCACTTAATTGAACGAGTGTTGTGTACAGTGAATAATGATAGGCCTATTTATTTATAGGGGACCAAGTGTGAGCTGAAAGTGAAAAATGGAGCAGTCTATGAAGGAGTATTTAAGACATACGGTCCAGAGGTAAGGATCTCATGCAGTGCGATGTTGTTTATAGGTGCTAATATGGAGCTAGATCTGTAATTTCCTTAGTAGCAGTACTAATGATTAAGGTTAACTATGCTGGGAAGATAGTGCCCTGACAGCACTCAATAGCAGCTTCACCCCTGAAGTGGCTTGGGCAAAGATCACCCTTTCCTTTTAAGGAGGAGAGGTATGTGGCCCTTCATCTTCCCTTTTAGGTTGAAATATTTTCCAATCTTTTTCCTATGGGGAAAATTTCATTTCACACAAATGAAAAGCTTTAACCTGAGCAATGGTAGAAATTTCTGTCCAGTTCACTTGGCAGAGGCTTTGCTTTAACTTCACTTCTTGATGGGATGTCAGTAACCTACATTATCCCCTGTTTCAACACCAAACACTAGGGTTGATATTATATACCTCCCATCTCCTTTTTTAAGGTTGTATGACTGAAATGTGAAAAAGGCTGGTAGGATACTCCAAAATAAATTGAATTTGGTGCTTGCACAGGCACACACAGCACTTTGTTTTAAGACCAAAACAAAGCATCACATTTGGCTTTTATTACCACAGTGTGTACAAGCTGAACAGTCAAACATGCTGAAATATTCACCACCACTCCGTACTCTGTCTCTTAGTCAACATTGTAATGTTTGGTTGCAGGGCTTGTGTTTTAAATTTTCTTCTAGAATACTACTAGAACTAGTTGTTGTATAACTTCTTGTTTTGAGGAAATTGGAGGTCACAAGCTCGTCCATCTGGCATAGATGCCATTAAATGAGCATGACTCAATTAATAGATGTCAATCAAACTTTTGTTTATATATGCTGTCAGCCAAAGAACCTAAAAAAGGTTTCCTGTGGCTCAGCCTGAGGCAAGCATGTTGATGTGCCATGCTGGGCCAAGATTGCAGATTTTCATTCTAATTAAACACACCAAGTGATTTGATTAGTTTGGTCCTCTCTTCTCTGATGGTACTCATTATGATCATTTTCGTTATATCCATTAATGTATGACTTTTTTTTTTATTAATTGGTTCATCGTTTAGTTAATAAAAATTCAGAAAATAGCGAAAGACGTCTGCCCCAATTTTCCAGAACCCAAGGTGACCTCTTCATTTTTCAAATTGCTTGTTTTGTCTGGTCAACAGTCCAAAATGAAAAGATATGTAATCCACAATGATATAGAGAAAAACAGCAAATCCTCCTTGATGAGCTGGAACCGGAGAATGTTTGGCATTTTTGCTTGATACATTTACTTAAAAGATTAATTGACTATTAAAATGGTTTCCAATTCATTTTCTCTGTCCAGCTACTGTGGTACATGATTATGTTGAAACAATGCATGACCTCTGTCCTACATGTCTCATGATTCCTCATCTCTTCTGTAGATACTTGATGCTTCTGCTGTATTTTAGATTCCCCTTTAATCCAATTCAACATAACTTTCTTCCTCAGTGTGACCTAGTGTTGGATGCAGCCCACAGAAAGAGCCCAGAGCCGAGCATAGCTCCCAGGAAAGAGGATATTGTGGAGAGCATCATTTTCAAGGCCTCAGATGTCGTAGTGGTGACCTTCAAAGATGTGGACCCGAATTTCGCCAGGAAAGGTACTGAGGGCCTTTGTGTTGCCACATATTATCTAGGTACATGAACAGCAGTCTTTATATACCTAGTCTTGTACATACTAAAAACCCATGAAGCATACACAATATAAATAGGTGAGTTTGTCACTTTGTATTCATTGCACATTCAGAAAAATAAACACATGCCATAGTGAATGCCCATCAGTGCATACACACAACATTTTGATCTGGTGCAGTCTGTATTCACTACGTTGATGTCACAGAGGCTTTGTCGTGAGTTAAATCTTGTGTGTCTGCTCTGAGTGGCCAGTCATTGAAGACTAATGTGATCTATTGATTGGTCCGAAGGTTGCCCTGGCTCAGCAAGGACACTCAATAAAGACTGAATGAGTCTTTTTCATCTAATTAATCTTGACCCATACAATTCTTATTTGAACAGGTGAAACAGTGTGAGGGTCTCGCCAAATGATTCGAACAGATGGTACTCCACTGGTGCCACTCGCAAAATTAAATTGTTATTAAATTGAACAATTGTGGACTGACTGGAAATTTCTAGGGCTGTCAATCAATTAAAATATTTAACCGCGATTAATCACATGATTGTCCAAATTTAATCGTGATTAATCGCAAATTAATCACACATTTTCTTATCTGTCCAAAATGTACCTGGGAGTGGGCAAATATGTTTGCTTTATACAAATGTATGTATATATTTATTATTGGAAATCAATTGACAACACAAAACTTTGACAAATATTGTCCAGAAACCCTCACAGGTACTGCATTTAGCATAAAAAATATGCTCAAATCATAACTTGGCAAACTGCAGCCCAACAGGCAACAACAGCTGTCAGTGTGCTGACTTGACTATGACTTGCCCCAAACTGCATGTGATTATCATAAAGTGGGCATGTCTGTAAAGGGGAGACTCGTGGGTACCCATAGAACCCATTTTCATTCACATATCTTAAGGTCAGACATCAAGGGACCCCTTTGAAAATGAAAATTACGCCAAAATTTAGCGTAAGTGTGGAGCGTCTATTTAACCTCCTTCCCGACAAGCTAGTAAGACATGGTTGGTACCAATGGATTCTTTAGGTTTTCTAGTTTCATATGATGCCAGTATCTTCACTCTATGCTTTAAAAGTGAGCCCGCTCCAACTTAAAAATGCGTTAAAAAAAAATTAGTGGTGTTAAAGCGAATTTGTATTAAACTCCTTATTATCGCGTTAACTTTGACAGCCCTAGAAATTTCACACTGTTTTGCAGAAAAGTAAAACATCTAAAACACCATTGCTAATGTTAGTGATCCTATATTACTGAGTCAACAAGGTAGTTCACTTCAGTGTGTTTAAATAGCTATTATTCCTGCAGTTAGTTTACTGGTCAGAAATGTCATTTTTGTTTAGAGTGTTTTTCATCAACTTAATAGCTGAAATAAGGGGATGTGGGGGGTCTGCTAGACATGGCTGGACTCAATCTAGGAAAACCATACTAAAGTTGTTAACCGTTGGTGTGATCGCTAGTCAGTCATTCTATCTGTCAGTCCATCTTCTGACTCTCTGTCATCTGTCTGTCTCTCCTCTCCAATGGTCTAGTCTCCTCTGACACAGGTAATATATGGCTGTTTTCTCCTCTCGCACATCTCTGAATGCACTCAAACAAATTTGTGAATCTCCTAGGCTTGGGTCTGATCTGTTGCCACCTATTGCTGCTTTTTGAATCCAATTTGATGACAGCATTTTGGGATCACGGCTTTCACATAAACTAAGAATAAGAATCAATGTTTGATTTAAGTCAGTCTCGCTCCATCTTTTCACCAGATCTTTTGTTATCTTATGACTGGATGTTGCTTTCAGTGGAAGAGTTGCCTCTCGCTCTAACATACACCGTACAGATAAGCTTTTACTTTAGAGATCAGCAGATGCTGAAGCCTATCCTGGTCATGGCCGTGGACATTATATGTATGGCTTTATGCTTACTTATGAGGAATCTGAGCATGTGTGAGAGATATACATCTAATGGTGTAAGATGTTTAATGTAGTAAACTAACACCAATACTTGTTTTATTTGTTATAAACTAACACTAATACTTATTTTATTTGTTTTTAACAATAGTTTTAGTATTAAGCTGACCTTTAAAGTTATGTTTTAAAATTTGATATATAGTTTAAACTAATTATTTTATGGTTTAGGCCCAAGAACAATTGGAGCCTGTACGTAGCCAGCCAGCAATGACTCACTCTTAGAGGAGGAAGGATACGGTTATTATTTTTGGCTTTCCTTTCATTTCAGTGCATTGTTATTTTCCTAAACACGGGGTTCTGCTGAGGCACTTGATTTCAATTAATTACTGGACCAGAGCTCAGTTCAAATCAGAGCTAGATGGAAAAGGGGAAATTATAAGCATTATGAGTATGATACCATTGAAAGCAACAGATTGAAATCTCATATCGAGCACGAGCACCTTAATTTGCTTTGTGAGCATTGTATTAAAAATCAGATTATGTCAGGACATGCAATTTGGTTTGGCCCTGAAGTGCTTTGAGGTCATAATAATTGACTGCAATCTAAATGCATGTTCGCTTACCCCTCACTATGGCCACATTTGATTTGTAAATGTTCCTTATTTTAAGTACGATTCCCTTGATGGACAGAATGCATAGAGCATACCAACCACCTCCACCATACCATATAATTCAGGCCTGTTAGCCCAACTGTCTGCATGGTGCCAAACTAGTATCTCTGAACTTGCTCTGTGCCAGAAATGCTTAAATGCTCTTCATATTGTGGGATGAGTTGGGATGGCTGAGTTATGTTCACTCCAGGTGGCTGATATGCTTAACGCACTTAGTCCATTGATGCCAGTTCTGAGAATGTGAGAGCAGACTTGGGCTGACATGAGATTAGATTTCCTTTCAAATATAATTGGGGGTTTTCTTTGAGCATGCCTGTCCCTGGTTCTAGTGGAGCCAACCAAAGTATTCTATAAGTTTAATTAATTACAGTGAATGGTCCTGAAAGTATGGACTATCATCAGCCTCAAGAAGACTTTTATACACGTGAATGTTGTCTTTCATGGTGTTGCCATAGTGGTGCGCAATAAACTAAGTGTGGGAAAAGACGGGCCTTGTAGACACTCTGTGATGCATGCATTTAATTTCAGATGAAAGTTTGCCATCTGAATATTGTAGCACCTTGTTGATTTAATTGGTACATTTTGTTACAGGCTAAGACAGTAATTGGGGACTAGCTTTTTGCATTTGTTTGCAAGGCTGTTTTCATATTCTTGCTCCCGCTGTCAGAACATTTTATCCTTGTTAGCTTTACCAAGGCTAGCTCAAGCAATAGCTCAAATTTTTTTGAAAGGATTTTTTTCCCCTCCCAATCCCGTTGGACCCATGTCTGGTTGTGATTGGGTGTGCCTGGTGAACATCCACTACCTCTATACAGACCTTTGCTGTGAGAGCTTGTGGCAGAAGCTCTTGAGGCATGAGTGCTTCCCTGCATAAACAGTGAGAGTGCAGCCATGTGACTGTATCCCATCATGAGCTTCTGTGTGTGGGTGTGGGTGTGTGTGTTTGTGTGTGTGTGCGCTGTACATAAATATGTATTCTTGTGTGTGTGTGTGCCGCAGACAACTTCACAGATGCAGCAGTGAGCGGTAAGATCAATGGCGAGCATAAAGAGAAGGATCTAGAGCCCTGGGATGGAGGAGAGACCCACAACTCTGACAGCCTCGAGTCTCTGGATACAGATGTGGTAAGAAAACAGACACAAACACATGAAACGCATCGATGCTGCACTTGTGAGCACATAGAATCCATGCAGGCCTTCGTATGATGACTTGTAAATATGACAGGGAAAGAACTAAACAGGTTGTGTCATCTGATCCACAGCATTGATAATTTGTTAATAGGCCTTTTGTGAAATTCTCTCTCTCTGCTCCTCTCTCTCTCTCTCTCTTCTTATCAGTCAAACGGCTGGGACCCCAATGACATGTTCAAGTACAACGAGGAGAAGTATGGAGTCTTGTCTACATATGACAGCAGCCTGTCAACCTATACGTAAGCTTCTCTACGTTCATGTGTGTTCCTCTCTTTGTGTTTATTCTGTTAGAATATGTTCACTTTTGTTGCCTTTTCCTGCATAGAAGTAATCTACATGTCATACTCTTAATACAGCATACATATACATATATATATATATGCTGTATTAAGAGTATGACGATGTGTTTTAACTAGGGATGTGCATTCCAAGCAAAAATACTATTCGAAAACCAGTGGGGGAAAACGACATGTAGGGTCGGCACATTTTCCCGTCTAACGCTATGGATTAAGAGTTTATTTCAACCATATTGTTAGAACAGTGGAAGAGTCCGGTGGAAAGACAAACCATGATGGTTTTGGTGAGTTTTATTTTGTTTCTGTCAGGTTTGAATGACGATACTAGTAGTAGTAACGTTACTACCAGCGCCTGCGACGGTTAATACAAGGGAAATATATATTTTTTAAGACGGGATGAATAGTCGATTTTTCATCATTGAACGACTATTCGAAAAATCGTGACCCATCCCTAGTTTTAAAGCCACTAATTTCTTTAACGCATTAACACAACTTGTTATTTTTAGGTTGTAGCGGGCTCAGTTTTAAAGAGAGAGAATGAAGGCTGGCATCATATGAAACGAGAAAACCTAAGTAATCCATTGGTACCAACCATGTCATTCTACCTTGTTCAATAGGCGGGTAAATAACGCTCCAAACTTGTGCTATATTTTGGTGAGGAAAACCTGGCATGGCCACATTCAAAGGGGTCCCTTGACCTCTGACCTCAAGATATGTGAATGAAAATGGGTTCTATGGGTACCCACGAGTCTCTCCTTTACAGATATGCCCACTTTATGATAATCACATGCAGTTTGGGGCAAGTCATAGTCAAGTCAGCACACTGACACACTGACAGCTGTTGTTGCCTGTTGGGCTGCAGTTTGCGATGTTATGATTTGAGCGTATTTTTTATGCTAAATGCAGTACCTGTGAGGGCTTCTGGACAATACAATATGTGTCATTGTTTTGTGTTGTTAATTGATTTCCAATAATACATATATACATACTGTATGTTTGCATAAAGCGTCATATTTGCTCACTCCCATGTTGATAAGAGTATTAAATACTTGACAAATCTCCCTTTAAGGTACATTTTGAATTGATAAAACATGTGCGATTAATTTGTGATTAATTGTGATTAACTATGGACGATCATGCAATTAATAGCGGTTAAATATTTTAATCGATTGACAGTCCTAATATGTTTAAAAATCAAAGAATGTGTTTTCTGCTTCTATTTTCAAAATCTCTGGTTATTAATCTAAGCTTTTAATCTTGTTTTGATTTAGTGTGACTTCACATGACAAAAACTTGATATCAGGCCTTCCCTAGTCACTCCCTCACCCTGCTGCCCTTGTCTGACCTGCGCTTGTTTCCCAGGGTCCCCCTGGAGCGCGACAACTCAGAAGAGTTCCTCAAGAGGGAGGCGCGTGCTGCCCAGCTGGCAGAGGAGATTGAGGCCAGCGCCACATACAAGGCCCGCGTGGCCCTGGAGAACGATGAACGCTCTGAGGAGGAGAAATATACTGCTGTGGTGCGAGGGGAAAGGGAGGCTCACACACTTAGCAGGTGAGACCAGGACACACATACAAACTTGAGGTCAATACATAATTCTTGTGCTGGCGAGTGTGTCAGTGCAGTCCTTGTAATTGTGTAATTGCAGATTGTGGTGACAACCAGCATGTGTTGTCATTGATGGTAATTAGCTCTTAGTGTGTGCTGCAATGCCAGCTCCTACAAAAACGCAGCAGCACAACACAACACCGCAACAAATACAGTCCAGTAATGGGATTTAGTTTATATTATTGTAATTATTTTTATTAAATATGCATACTGTAGAGTCACGGAGCTGGCATGGCCAGACCTGTTTGCAAACTTCATCGCCTGTAGGTCTGTTTGAACATACGCCATTCATGTTTTATTGTTATAAATGATTCAATAAAATATTCCATTCACCCTTTTTTTTTTTTTTTTTACAAGTCACAACATGTTCATGTAGTAAAACTGGCTATAAATATTGTCAGACATGAGTTATCATCAGGGAGTGCTGAATTATCCCACATGTACTGTATTTATTAAGAAATTACTGGAAAGAGGCACATTGTACACACTTGTATACGCACTTAATTTCCGGTGCCTGATAATTTACGAAGGCTTTCCAAAGAGAAGGATCTACATACCAGTATGGCCCATACTATAGTTCTTTACATTTTCTTTATACTATCACGTCATACACCACATATCAGAATTGAAGAGACTTTGAGTTCTCACCATTGAAGTGAAAGGATGAGAGCACAAGTACATAATATATGTACATAATGCTTGCAGATGGCGTGGGTCTGCAGTAGAAAGGCTTATGCTTGAGAGGCATATTCAAGACTTAAAGGGAGACAAAGTAGTTCCAGCGAATTCACTAAGTAGACAGCAGCTGCTCCCAGAACAAATACTTCCTTGGTAATTAAAGAAAACATGCTCATTTTGGCTGATGAGAACTACTTAGTTGAATGTAATGAGTGTAGAATTAATTCCTCCCCTTTATTATCTTGACTATTGTCTTGGATATATTTAACTGAACCATCTGCCTGTATTGTTTGTTTGTTGTGAATGTTGTGTGTGTGCGCAGAGAGAACAAGTACATTCCTCCAGGTCAGAGGAACAGGGAGGCGATGTCCTGGGGACCGGGACGTCAGAATTCACCTCGTCTGGCGCAGAGCTCAGCTGGATCCTCAACTGCTCGACCAGGACCTCACGACTACAGTCCCAGCTCCGGGGCCGACCAGAGGGTGGTTAACGGAGGTATGTTAACTCATCACACACAAACCTATGGTGTTACTTGCAACACCCCGATATATAAAATATGTACAGGTGCAGAGGTACAGATTTCCTCTGATTTCCTCTGCTGTGTAACTGATGTAAAGCCTGTGGTGACTTTGGGTTTAGCGTCTCTGGGATGTTCATATTTGTTGTTGCTGTTAATTCATTTATTTATTTATCATACTTTACTTATGTCAATTGAATAATTTTATTTCTGTCTTGCCATTCTTTCTTATATTTATTAATCCCCCTTCTTTATTCCTGCTATACCTTTGTTTTCCCCACTTTAACTGGTTGTTATCTGCCGTTTGTCATCCTTGATCATTTGTCCTTCCCTCTTTTAGGTTCATCCCATTGGCCCTCACCCTGTCCGTCTCCTTCCTCCCGCCCCCCCTCTCGTTACCAGTCTGGCCCCTCCTCCCTGCCTCCTCGGGCGACCACGCCCACCAGGCCACCCTCCAGACCCCCCTCTCGACCTTCCAGGCCTCCCTCTCATTCATCCCACCCCTCCTATCCCTCCTCCTCATCCTCCTTTTCCCACCATGGGCCCACGTCGCCAGCCTCCACTCTGCCCAAACGCATGTCTTCAGAAGGTACCCACAGTGTGGAGTAGACCTGGGCAAAGGCATGAGTTGAATGTGGATGGATTGTGCTCAGTGTGGAAATGATATTCCATAATAATCAGATTGAAAGATGTAATAAGCTAAAAAAGTTAAATAAAGGAACCACTTTCAAATATACATTTGCCCAGGTCTAGTGTGGAACAACACAAATAGGTGAAGTTGCTTTTTCAGACTGATTTGGGGTCAGACAATATTCTTACAAATGGAAATTGTGAGGATTTGGTAAACTACTAAACTGATCCTTTGTCAGTGTGTCAGGCAGTTTCACCTTGGCATGTGGGTGCACCACGATGTGTGCTGTGCTTTCTGTCTAGCAAGAGTTAAAACACCAAGGCACCAGTTTCTCAAAATGTTTTCTGATGGAGCCGTCAAGAGGAAGATCTTAGCAGACAGCTTCATATTTTAGCACATTAGTAATGTGGCTATGAAAGAATTGAAAACAAATAACCATAGACATTTGAAAGGCTTGATTTATTTTTCAAAAATACAAATATGCAAAGGTTTGATTATGAAGCATTGGAAAGATGCACACAGACGTTTGAATTGGCCCTTTTTAAAAGAGGATACATTACTTAAAACAACTTCCATCAGTTTGGCCTGACGTTCAGTGCTTAACAGTGATATTTTCTGTTGTGTTGGCTCTGTACTCCAGCGCATTGGATTTGAAATTATATCAATGAAAATGAGGGTAAGATACCAGCTTTGAGCTTTAATTTGATGGTATTTATTTACATCCAAATTAGATTGGACTGTAGGAATTTTTTTTTTTTTTTTTTTTTATACCTGGCTCCCCAATCTGCTATTCTGCCATTTGACCTCTTTTGCTTAAAACAATGTAAGTCTGTTGCATCTCTGATGGCACTTAGCAAGTGTGATTTGTTGTACCTGTAATGACAGCCTCACATTATTGTAGCAAGGTGAGGACAGCAAAAACGAGAGTACTAGGTTACTCTTTAATTAAAGGTAGGGTCGGTGATCTTGAGAAACTAGCAAGAGTTCACTCGATTTTTAAAGATGATCCAATCAAAAAACCGAGCCCAGTGTCGCTAACTCTTTTCCAATGAAAGTAGCTAGCAGCACTAGCTCCAAAAGTCCCTAAATCTAGCGAGAAAGTCGCCAAGTTGGCAACACTGACAGTCCGTCGCTTCAGGCCTCCCTCCGAAGCCACTCCCCCAAAATTATCATTACGAACATAAACATATCATAATGAACGTGAACGGTGAACATGGCCATTGTTAGTACTCACAGCTGTAAAGCTAGCAGCTTGAGGAAGACTCCGGTGATTCGCAATGAGTGCATGGTCAGAGTGTGCAGATAGGCAGGCAGGTAGGTAGACAGGCAGGCGGGTAGCCCGTCCAATCCTTTCATTCGGGCCGAATAAAATGACTGAACAGGCTTATTACCGTCCTGCGACAGTCACCAATAGATTATATTTAATAGATTTTTTTTTTTCAGAGCATTTAGATTTCAGATTTATTTAATTGCTGTAAGGATGTAATGATAATTTCAACTAATATAACAAAAGAATTCTAAAATGTTTACTAACCCTGCCTTTAAGTCTAATATATTTGTTATAAATGGTTATATTTGGTTATAGAGTCCCCACTATCTTCCACAGAGATGCTCTTTTTCATTGTCCTAAGATTGGGCGGGGCATTGTTTAACAAAGGTCACTTTGTCCTACTATGTTCACCCTCAAACAGTTAAAACTGTAAGCAAACCCTTTAACCTCCTATTCCTTGTTTCCTGTTAAATCCAATGAGCTGGAGTACTGAGCTAAAATAATTAAGTACCGCTGTCCAAATACTTGTCATGTTTATACTTTTCAAATGTGTTTACACTGAAATGGCAAAATATTCAACTAATATTTAGCCAAAGATGGGTTTTGCACTGGGCTGTCACCTGTAAGAAACACAGTTTGTGTACCTGCACGAACTCTGCTAAACAGTGAATTTTTTAAATGCGGGTTTCCACCTCACCTTCTATCCTCTGTTTCCCCATTTCTCATCTCTCACTTCACTTGGTTGTGGTTTGAAAGGTGTGATGTGTTGTTTGATCACTTTACAGGATCATCTGCAGTTTCTCCACTAACATGCATGTCACCAAATAACGTTACTGTGTGATGTGATATTTAAACCTTTAGATTAAGATATAATCAGTGCAGAGAGTTTTTTTGTTAAGCTTTTGTGAGACACGGATCAAAGAGAAACCTTCACAGCAGGATTGTAGGAAACACACACTGTTCAGTGTGTTTACCTCACATCCACTGTCTCTGTATGGAGTTCTGTCTTTCTTCATCTGTCTTTCTTCATCTACAGGCCCACCCAGGATGTCTCCAAAATCCCAGCGGACGCCTCGTGCTCACAGAGTGCCACCCTGCCGGACCACTGGAGTCCCTCCAGGAGTGGATTTAATTTCCCACAATGCCCCTGGAGAGGTCCCAGTGACTCCACCAACCAGGAGCAGCTCCTCTGGAGGGACATGGTCCTCGGTGGTTAGTGGAGGTAAAATAGTTATTTTTCTGCCTTATTGTATGATTTTAAAGGACCAGTGTGTAACATTTATGGGGATCTATTGGCAGAAATTGAATATAATATTAATAAGTATGTTTTCTTTAGTGTATAATCACCTGATAATAAGAATTGTTGTGTTTTCGTTACTTAGAATGAGCCGTTTATATCTAAATAGGGAGCGGGTCCTCTCACCACGGAGTCCGCCATGTTGCACAACAGGAGTCTAGAATGGACAAACCAAACTGTTAGCTTTTCCTGCTTGGGCCGGAGTCATTAACGTCACTCGCTCCTGTCGCCGCGGCTCTCTCTCTCTCTCTCTCTCTCTCTCTCTCTCTCTCTCTCTCTCTCTCTCTCTCTCTCTCTCTCTCTCTCTCTCTCTCTCTCTCTCTCTCTCTCTCTCTCTCTCTCTCTCTCTCTCTCTCTCTCTCTCTCTCTCTCTCTCTCTCTCTCTCTCTCTCTCTCTCTCTCTCTCTCTCTCTCTCTCTCTCTCTCTCTCTCTCTCTCTCTCTCTTGCTTCACCACTCACTTCTTACGTACACACACACTCTACGCACTGGCTCTGCTCCAAATGACCTACAACTGGCCACCGTAGCTCTCCAACATGCTTGGCACACGGGAGAGGCTTATCTTATCCTCTAATGTTGGCAGTAAATCAAGATGAGTGAAGTTGGTTAAGGTGACTTAGAATAACGTTACATTATGTGATCACCAAAATATAATTTCTTCTTCTCCTCCTCAGCTCACAGACCTCGCTCCCCCCGACAGAATAGTATGGGTGGAGCCTCCTCTGGCTCCTCCTCCCTCCCAGCACCCCAGACAGGAACAGCTCCTGTGGAAACTGTTGCTACAGCAACATCAGCTTCCTCTCCTACTGCTGCTAGCCCTGCCCCAAACATGGTCACCTCTTCTTCAGGAGATGGTAGGGTTAAAGTTAAACCACACTTTCACTGAGATTGATTGAGAGAATGAGGAATGCTAAGTATGATATGAAATACCTCATATCTGTGTCCTTGAATTTGATGTTTTAGTGTAAGTTGGGACACGATCAGAAGCACAGATCCTTGCTCTGCTTTGTTACTGGGAGTCAACAAACTATTTTTCTGTTATAGCAAAAGAGTGTCGTGTGCAGGAGACAAGACAGACGTCCCCCACGGCAAACAAGGAGAACATCAAGCCCTTGGACAGCTCACCTAGTATTACCAGACCAGTCTGTAAAGGTGCAGTATACACTGGGCAGCAGCAGTATTCGTTGAATCCATTTGGTAATCACTGAAACCCTCAATCATGTATCTCTCTCTTTACTCACTTTACAGGACCCCCTTCTATGGCACCAGACCACAGAAAACAAATAGATAATTTAAAGAAATTTAGTGTCGATTTTAGGGTAAGTGTGCTGAAAATCTGACATAACTAACCTCATGTTTATGAGGCTGCACTAGAGCTTGTGTGTGCCTCCTCTAATTCTTCTTTTCATCTTTCCAGTTGCAGTCTAGTTCAAACCCAGACCCTGCTTTTGACCAGATGATGACCAAGCCTCCCAGAGATCCAGCAGACAAGCCGAAAGACCTTCCCCTGGACAAAGCCTCCACAGTGGGGCGGGAGGGCCCTGAAGACGGTGTTGTAGTGATTGCAGCTGGCACCCCCGGTGGTGCCTCTGCTCCATCCACCGCCGCCACAAACACCAGTAAGCCTGGCAGCCCCGCTGCACTGTCCCCGTCTCCCTCAGCCCCCGACCAGAAGAGGGCGGGGCTGGATGTGACATCACAGGGAGTTCAGACGACAGCCACGTCCTCATTCAGTGGACCCAAGCATGAAGAGAAGGAGGAGAAAAAGGAGGCCGTACAAGAGTGAGTGGAAGAGACAGAACGGTTCAGAGGGGAGACTGAGCATATGTTTAAAGGATAAGTCTGTTGATACTAGATAATCAAATCAAATGAAAAGACCAAAACCAACAATGGCTTGATCCTAACAAATATTTCATATGTGTTGTCAAAGCCTGATTTATTTTATTCCATCGTGGTCCAAAAACTATTAAAAACACATGAATGTGCTACAACACTGCCCTTGGTTACATGTTCGTTCTTCGCCATGAATGAGGACACTGTAGTTTATTCAATCCCACATATACGTCCTGCTGCTCACTAGAGCATCAAATGTGCTTTAATCCGCTGCTGAAAATAGTCCCCAACAAATGCACCATTCACTCCTCTTTGAGTAACGTTTGCCCAGCGGTTTTATGAAGTTACTGAATCTTTCAAGAAAAATATAACAATAATTCCAGACTGATCCTTTAAATGTTAACTTCTTCACTGTTTCTTCTCCTCCTGCAGTCAAGTGAGAAAATCCACCCTGAACCCAAATGCCAATGAGTTCAAACCCCGGTTCAATACGCAGGTCAGTAGTATGCTGCCAGACTACACGATTTAAATACCACAAACTGATGATCGTTAGTAAACTAATTTCTTATGTCTGTCTCTATTTATATTCTCTTTCATCAGCCCAAACCAGCCAACACCCCAACGCCTCCCCGGCCTCAGGGCCAGCCGAGCCCCTCCATCGTGGTCCAGCAGCCCCAGACTGTCTACGGCCAGACAGTCTGCTTCCCCCAGATGTATCCGCTCACACCAGTCAGCCCTGGAGTGCAGGTGAGACACACACCTGCATGCAGTACAAAGACAGATGCATTTGTGTCTTCAGTGCAGATCACCTTGAACATAACATTGAATCAGTATGAAATGCAAAGCTCATTAAAACAAATCCCTAACAACCATCACCATGAGGTTACCTAACATGGCTGCTTATGTTTGTCCTCATTTGGTATTTTCCTCTCCGTATCTGGCTTTGATTAATCTATAATGCATGCCAACATATATGTCTTTCCTTGTTTTATTTTAAATAGGCTACATTTAATATTTTTTGAAATTTTGTTTTCTTTGTACACCTTGATATACACAACATACGCATCCTTCGTCATCACTTTATCACTTTTCTTTCCTCTGTCATCTTCCAGACTCTGTTATTTGTCTGAATTATTTCTGCTGAATTATTTGAAAAATGTTTAGGTACAGTAAATATTTGGGATAGCAAGCTTAGAAATGTTTAAAGAACGGAGGAAATATATGAAATTTGTGTACCAAATGATGTCAAAAGAATATTTTTAAGCACTTTCAAAGCACTTATTAAAGGTTTTTAGCATATTTTGATGAAAGCTATTACATTTGTAGTTGTAAATCTAAGTTGCTTTAAGAAAAACTTGGTGATCCAACATCAGACACGTGTAAACGATAAAATTCCTTGGCGAACAACTAAAGAGTGGTTCTTTTTCCCTTTTCTCCCCCTCCTCCTCTCTCTCTCGCTCCATTAGAAAAGCATAATATGGAAGGTTTGTGAATTTTTTAAATCCTTTGTTTTTTAAGCCCAATCAGTACTGAGATGTTTTTCTGCTTGTTGAATTAATGCCATCAGATGTTGGTTTGCCAACTTCTTATTGCAATTCATTTTAAGCTGTCATCACACTTGGACTTATAACTCCATCTTATTTCTATTGGCTTCATCTGTTTACCAAACAAATGGCTGTAAGCTAATAGGAGTTTGAGCCTCTTTGTTTCTGCTGCAGTACTGTTTGTAATGGAAATGCATGGTGTATAATGTTAAAGAGTTAAGGAATGGAAGACGACAAACAGTGTTTGGGTCATAGTTGTAAAACACCTATTTCTGCCCAATGATAGACATGGCATAGAAAATGCATGTGGCCCCAGGTAAGAGATAATTCCCACAATCTCACATGTGCATATGTGTTTTTTTATTATACATTTTTTGCATATATATTGGGTGAGAGGTTAGCTACTAAAGCTAAAAGCTGAATGTCTAACCCCACAGACGGGTAGTAACAGTAGTCCCACACAAATAACAAAAATTCACCTGTTTTTAGTCGAGGGCTGGTTATCATTCTTGTAGAAATGATGCTGAAGTGTCCTGAGAAGATGAGTAAAAACATGTTTTCTTCATCTGTCATCCTCGTTCCCCTCCTCACTCCAGTCTCCAGCTATGTACCAGGTTCAGATGCCTCATATGACAGTCAGCCAGTCTAAACCCTACAGACCAGGTAAAGGTGAGAATTACCATTGGTTTCTGTCATTTCCCTCCTACCCCTCACTCTCACTCTCTCTCTCTCTCTCTCTCTCTCTTGAACATGCACAATACAAACGTACACAGTAACAGTCAAAGACATAGGCCACTATACCACACAGGCAGAAGAAAGAAGGACAGCAGTACTACACCAACAGTGCTTATACAAGTACAGGAATTTGATACAAGAAATATTGGAAATTGATGTTAACACAAGTGCAAAATAATGTTAAACTGAGAAATAGTTGCACTTAACTTGGATGAGCTACAAGAATGTGGGATTTATTACCTGCATCAATTAAAGTTCACTTTTACAAGATAAAAGGCTTCAGACTACTAGTATTTTGGGAAACTTTCCCATCAGGACTCATCTGAAGTGTTACTCACGTTACTGAGTTTTTCCAAAGATGGGTTGAAAAAAAGAGGGGGGGAGGGGGTATCTTATATTTAGTCGTCTTATATTCAGGCCAATTCTGTAAATATTTTGCCTCAAAACCAGCAGTATCTTTTCTCAGTCCTCCATGGATATATTTAGTTCAGGCTTAAGAGATGTTAAACAAAACTTGTTCCCCATGAAATATCTTTACGTGACTCTCCAGTACCCAACATGCCCCAGCAGAGGTCAGACCAGCACCACCCGCAAGGCACGCCCACCATGATGCACCCAGCGACGGCAGCAGGACCCCCTATTGTAGCACAGAGCCCGGCCTACTCTGCCCAGTACTTCACCTGCAGCCCGCAGCAGTTCACCAGTCAGCCACTGGTCCAACAGATGACACATTACCAATCACAGGTAAGACCATATCAGAACAATACCACCTTTAGCAGCTTATTCAGCAACGCTCGGCCCAGGAGGCTCCTCTGTTAAGAACAACATGTAACCATTACAGTTGCTTTGGTACCATCAGTTAGTGCTGGCAGCCTTTATCTCTCCCAGCTGTTCACCAGTCAGCCATTTGTCTGACAGATGCCTGCGGTCCAGCAGCTTGGCAGGATGCCAGCACGATGCCGGTGATTCGTCACGTCTGATTTGTGGAGCTGACTGCAGGCTCCTGCCTCTAACAGCTGAAGTGTTGATACCTTGTTTGCAAATAGGCTGCGATAGAACAAGTGTAGAAGCACAGAGGTGGTCAGGAGATTGGCTTCAGGGTGCTTCAGGGTAACATAATGACCACATATTAATAAGGGATGGGAATTTCATTCAGTTTTATTGCCGTTAACATTCATGACACTGACCATATAATTAAGTTAAGAAAGGGATGAGATAATGAGAGAGGAAGGGAGAAAGACATTAAAATTAAACCGAAAACAACTTAATTAGGTACTAATTTCACTGCAGCTGCTCAAAGCACAAAAAAACACAACAGACAAATCCTCAAAGCCAACTAAAGGCACCAATTAAAATTAGATAAGTTTTTTTTTTTTTATGTAGAGTAGTGCTGGGTTATGTTTGGAATGTATATTATTATAGACAATACGATACCTGAGCTTTGGTACCAATATCAAAATGCCAATACCAAACTTTTTTAAGATACATTAGTTTGAGAAATGTATGCATGTTTTTCTTCAAAAGATTTTTTTATTAAACAAAAGGAGCCAAACTCCTTCAATGATGCATATTGTCTTAACACAAACCGCCACATGAGAACTTTGCTTAAATAAAATACTGTCTAAAATTGGAACATTTTTAATTTTAAATCAGAAAATATCTGATCAAACCAGGTTTTCAATGTCGATACCAATACCAGTGAAATTCCACGATTCTCAATACCAATTCGATACCACGGTAAAAAACAAAAGTAGAACAATAAACCCCATGTACTTAAACTCCTTTATTACCATTTGCATACTGGTTTTTATTAGAAAGTTAAACAGGTCATAATTCCTTCTCTAATATCTATTTTATATTGCTGTGAAAACATCTTCTTCAAACAACTGGATTATTCAAGTTTCTTACCAAAAACTACATTTTACAAGGTTACATTTGAACACATCATGATAACGTCAGAATTTACCTTCGCCCAATAATCATTTTACTGAATAGAGCCTGAACACATCACACACACATCAATCATAATGTAACTCAATGGCACCTCCCGAAATTGGCAGGACGAAAACTAGTTAACGTTAACCGATTTCAACACTGATTTGCTGTTCGCAATTTAGCACTATCAGGGAAGAAATAGGGTGTGTCCCCTAGACGCGTCGATAGTGAGTTTACTGCGTCCCAAACACATTTTCTATCATCGCCTGGACAACAGGGCGCCGTTAGTCTCAAGCCCTGACGGTACCTGCTGTACTGTAGAAAAACGAGTACCGTCACATTTTCAGAATTCTGGCATCGACTTCGTACCGAAGTGTCGGTTCTTGTGACATCCCCAGTCTGTACCACTGAGATTAGATACCCAGCCACAGGCAAGGACAAAACCTTGTTTAATTGACTTGGGTTACCCACATATGGGCTCTAATGCTGATGTTGTCAGTCTTCTCTCCATCCTTGTGTGTCCTCCAGGCGCAGCATGTGTTCAGTCCGGTAATGCAGGGAAGTGCCAGGATGATGGCGCCTCCCACGCACGGCCAACCCACCCTCGTCTCTTCCTCAACTACACAGTACCCAGAGCAGACACACACCATGTATGGTACGTCAGCACACCACTTGTGTATGGTCATATGCAACAGGCCAGAATGTGCAGGTCATATTTGATGTACTGTTTTAGTACTTGTCATCTTTACTTACACTGATTGTTGTCTCACAGTGTCTCCAGGGCCAATGCCTCAGCAGTACCCCCACCCCAGCGCCACTTTGCACCCTCACCAACAGCACCCCCAGCCCTCTGCCACGCCCACAGGCCAAGGCCAGCAGGGTGGTCCCCAACAACATGGAGGTCCTCCTAACCACCCAGCTGCCAGCCCAGTCCAGCACCAACAGCACCAGCAGGCAGCAGCAGGTGAGCTTTCCTGTCATGCAGCCACTTTAAAAGTCTCCACCGCACATTTAGTTTAGTTTAGCAGGTTGTCAGCTGTGTGTCTGCCCGCCGTAACGATACTCTGTCTGCTCAGATTAACGATAGCGATTGTCCGACAAACAGTGTGTGTGTTTCTGCTACATTAGCAGCTGTAGCTCTGCTGGTAGCTTCGTGCTCACCATTGTCACACACATACGGCGGTGAATGTGGGATTGTCGGTGGCGTTATAGCTGTGAACGTAGGTGTAGCAGACAGTGTGTGTACAGTTTATTTGTCCGTGAATAAATGCTACGAGGCTACAACTCACTCTGTTTAAGCGAGCTAAAGACGGGAGCCAACTTCCTGTATCTGTAACTCTGGCTCAGACTCTCTTAAGGTGGACCAGCTTTTCTCCTTTAAGTGACAGGTTTTTCTCAGCTTTTTAATTAATTATTAATATTTCTTTTAACCTTTTTAATCGATAGCCTTAATGTCGGTTAACGGTTAATTATTAACATCCCTATGCGGAACCTGTTGTTTTTTATTTCAGCGTCCGTGTTAACAGGTTAGAGCAGCCACACAGCCCGCGTGAGCAGCGCGACTCGGCTGCGTGTCAGCTGCGTCTCTTCTAGAGATTCGATATCATTTCAAATGGATCACTATAGTATTGTGTGTAGTAGGTTTGTGTTTCTAGTAGTGTGTTTGTGTGTGTCGTAGCGGCAGCAGCAGCCCAGGCCCTCCACCTGGCCAACCAGGCCCCGCAGCAGCAAATGTATTCTGCCTTGGCCCCCACTCCCCCCTCCATGACCCCGGGGCCCAACCCTCAGTCTCCCCAGGCATCGTTCCCCTCTGCCCAGCAGACGGTCTATATCCACCCACAGCAGGTGCAGCACGGCTACAACCACAACCACATGGCACACGTGCAGCAGGTAGGTCACCTCCCACTATCAGCTCGCTGGACAACAACAGTAGCTCCAGCCAAGTAATCCGATTGGCAGTGTTTCCTGTACGGGATTTTACATGTGAGAGTGAGGAAATCTGGGATCAGGTCCAGCAGGTGTTTAAGTTAATGAATGGGTCATATTTGGGTGTTGATAATGCTGTAAGCTCAGTGGATGTTTTTTTGGCAGTCTGACCAAGTTTAGATTAGGATGTGTATATCACTTTCTGGAGCTTAGGATAGAAGTGTTTTTTAGCTATAAGAGGAACATGGCACACTACAGGATACAGAGGAAAAACAAACCTTTTTCATTGATTTAAAAGACAGTCCAACCATAGTTATTCCATGTAAATTATAGCAAAATAGAAATGCTGCTTTGTTAACTCTTTTGGGTTTGGCCCTTTTCTGTCTTATAATAGTTCCCCATTATGGGAAATGCGTGCATTTGCTTTGTTTAGATAGTCAGATGTGAAAGTTGATCAACCCCTGTGTCTGTTTAAAGTATGGAGCCTAGAGTCAGGTCGTGGTTAGCTTGGCTTACTTCTAACGTTTCAACACGTTGTATCTTTCTTTAATCTGTACACAAACAGAAATGTAAAACCGACAGCTATTTCTTGACAAACAGCTGCACAGTGTGACTGTGTGCAGCTTCCCGGAGTCTGTGCAGCTTCCCGGAGTCTGTGCAGCTTCCCGGAGTCTTGTCATCACAGTGAGGTTGCCAGGTTTAGTGCCTTCGTGCCAGAACAGAAACTCTTTATGGCAACACCTGAGCTCACTGACTGAATCCTGCAACCCATGCTGTAGCTGGAGACGCTGCACAAATATGCTGGGCGGACTGAAAACCACAAATTGTATTTTTTACATTTCTGTTTGTGTATGGTCTAAACAAACATGATATAATGTGTTGGTTAGTGAACTTTAGGGAGGTGTATTTTTGAACTTCAGAGAGAGACAGGCTAGCTGTTCCCTCCTGCCTCCAGCGTCATGCTAAGCTAGGCTAATTGCCTCCTGACTCCAGCTGCATACTTAATGCAGAAATATGAGACTGATATTGATATTATCTCCCTCAAAAAGAAAGCAAAAAATGTTGATATATTCTTTTAACAAGTTTTCACTTTTTTGCAGGAAACATTTCAGTATATATATGTCATTACCTGAAGCCAAATTTCCTTAGACAGCTTTTGTTGCAGTGACTGCATCTTTCTCTCTGTGGTTATAAATTCGCAGAATGCCAGCAAACTTGTTTTTACTATATTTAAGAGCTTGATGGGACGTCAGAGTTTGAGCTAAATTCTACAGTTAGTTTGAACAGAGATTATTCGTGTTTGCCGGAGTGATGTTATACTTTATTCTTTATTCCATCCTTCACACCCAGAGTATCGTCCAAACCATAGAGTATCCATTCATGCTGCTCCTGTCAGTAACACACAGGCAGGAGCTGTGAATGTTGTGGCATTGATGCTCGTCTGTTTCATCTTTTTAATTAACTTGTCTCTTGTCCTTGTGTTTGTCTCTCACTGTCCTTCTCACTTTCTGTCACACTTGTGCTCTCACTGTCACACGCACACGTCCACACTTTCTCTCATACATAGGCCCATATGCAGTCTGGTTTAGTGCAGTCTCACCACCCGGGGCAGACCCACCCCACGATGATGCTGATGGCTACCCAGGGTCCTCCAGGAGGTCCGCAGCAAGCCATGCCCCAGACTGCCCTCAACCCCATACCTGTTTCCTCCACCACACATTTCTCCTACCTGGCACATCCACAAGGTATGTTTATTTTATTAACTAGCACACTTCTGCTGGGTGGAGTTATGCCCGGGCCACACTGCTTGCGTGAGCAGCGCGTGACGGTTGCTTTGCTGAACTGCTGTGGCTCGCACGTGTGTGGCGTCCACACGTGTGTGGCGTCCACACAGACAGCGTTGCTGCTGCTACTGCCAGTGCTTTCTTTCTACATAGTTTGTCTTTCATAAATGTCGTTTATATTTGTTTTAGACAGAAGCGTGTACTCATTTGAAAATAATAATAATGATCCACAATTAATAGCCGGTACTCTTTGTACTTTTTGAAAGTTTGTGACCCGTCAGCCATGTTGAGATCAGTTGAGGAAATACCAAGCACCGCCCACCAGCCGGAGCAAACGTTCTCATTGTACAGCTAAACAGTAGACTACAAGATGTTTCTGACAACATTTGAGGCGGGAAATAGGCATCACAGTTAACAGAATATTAATTCATATTTGACCAGCGCTGCCCAGTTTGATCGGAGTTCGCGAGTGATTGACAGCTGCCTCTGCTGAATGAACAGCCAATAGGAACGCTCTCTCTCTCTCTGAAATGACCTGTGATTGGCCAAAGTCTCCCGTCACGGGCTAGATTTTTTAAAAGCCTGTAAACAGAGACATAAGGAGGAGCAGAAGTCTAGTTTACTCTCAGAACACTTGAATTACAATATGATGAAAGATTATTATGGAATTTTTGCCCAATGATGCCAAAATCATTCTGTCTACTGCAGGTAACAAAAACTGAGAATTTTGTACTAAAATGACAGTAACTTTGCAAGATACTCACTTGATTTGTCTAACTCGGACTGCTGACGCCTTATATTATCCTCAGATAAATTTTTGCACAGAACGAGGACTGTTTTGTCCATTTGGAAGAGATCTTTTATTGGCTAGTATGATCAGGAGGAATAATTACAGCAAGCAAAACTTGTTTCAATATTCTCATGGGCTCTCTTGCCTATTGCTTTAAGACGCACATTAAAAAATGACAACCTATCCCTTAAAATGAATGACTCCCAAATGTTATCTTTTGGCCACATCACCAGATGTAAACCGTTACTGTGTAATTGTGGACCATCTCCAAATCCATTAACTTTATTTCTCCCCCATTTTGTCTCGTCTCTGCAGTGCAAGCTCATCATCAGCAGCAGCTGTAGATAGAGGGCGCCGGCGAGCTGAGGGACTCTCTCTGTGTCACGCTTCTCAACCAGAGCCTTCATAACCAGGCGATGAAGAGAGCGAGAGCCCTCCCTCTCCTCTCTTTCCTCATCCTCATCAGACATGCTTCACATCAGCTTTTCTCTTCCCTCCCCTCCCTCCCTCTTTCCCTCCCAGACTAGGCAATAAGAGAATGTTAACAGGTTGATGCAGTGACATGTTTTAACGAGCTAGAGAGTTTTAACGGGCAAGACTGCTCCTATTCAGCCCCTGTTCACACGCAGACATTCGCAAACACACACACAGATAGACACACAAACAAACCCCCCCCACACACACTTCCAGGGGTCCCAATTAGCAACTTGAGTCAGCTTGCCAAGTAAGACGTGAAAGAGAGTATGAGAGAAACTAATCAGTGAGAGTGAAGAAGAAAATTCAACTGGAACTTGTATTTTGTCTGCACCTTGTTCTGAAAAAAAAAAACTTCCAACTTTTAGACAGTATTAATCTTACTGTTTATTGCTGCTGCTATGTGCTGCGTTTGTTTCCAGACTACATGACAGGTTTCTAACCAAACTAAAAATGAAACATGACAAGAAGCTTCCTGTGAGATAAACACGTTTTGGCAGCCAAGAGGACAGGAGAAACGTTATTTATGAAATTATAATGGCTGAGGTGATCAGATCCCACTTCTCACCTGACCCTTATGTAACTTTTAAGTTAAAACTTTTACTTTGTAGATAATATAAATAATTTAAAAAATGAGCAAAAAAATTTAAAAACAATAAAAAAGTTTTAAAAACTGAATGGTTTACTGTGGTTGCATTCATTGTTGGTTTATTCTTTGTTCCTTCATTACCATGAACATCGGCACTGTAGTTTTTCAATCAATCCCTCGTACACCATCCTGCTGCTGTAAATACTCATGGGCGCACTCTGTATTTATTCAGAAAGTCTCAAAATCTCTTACACTAGAGAACAAATGATAAATGACATACATAGATCACAACAAGACACTTCTGTCACACAAGCAGTCATTACAAACACATTAATTAAAACATTCACACATACTATTAAAATATCAGTAAATAGAACTCAGAGGAATGAGTGTTCCTAACTTGTTTGCTTAAAAACTACAGTGTCCCAGTTGTTTTAGGAAATTATTTCACCTCTTTTCAAAGATCAAAATATATATTTGTGACCTACTATACTATGACTATTTTATGACATTTTTTATGGTGTACTATATTGTGACTATTTTCATGACATACTATACTATGACGTATTTATTACTTTTGTGACATACACACACTATTAGATATTCCTCCTCTTGTACATTATTATATATTAAGTGCTTTCAGTGCTCTTTGGAAACAACATGTATTTTTTTCTATATACAGATTGCTTTGTAGAAAAATTAAATATTAAGTAAAAAGGGGAAAACCTGATTAAAGTCAGTTGGGAAGCTGTCAGCGAGTCATCAAAAAAGTCCTAGTAGGGTATGTCATAAAAATAAAAAGTCCTAGTACACCATAGAAAATGTCATAAAAAAGTCATAGTAAAGTATGCCATAAAAAGTCATAGAAAAGGTATATTATGTCACAAAAAGTCATACATCATAGAAAAGTCATAGTATAGTATACCATCAAACATGTCATAGTATGACATAAAAAATGTCAAAAAGGTCAGTATAGTATGTCATAAAAAATAATAAAAATGTAATAGTATAGTATGTCATAAAAATGCATAGTAAAGTACTCCTTAAAAATTAAAAAAGGCATATTATGTCACAAAAGGTCATATATCACAGAAAATTCATAGTATAGTATGCCATAAAAAATGCCATAAAGTCATAGTATAGTATGTCAAAAAGGTCATAAAGTCGTAGTATAGTATGTCATTAAAAAATTATAGTATAGTATATGTCATAAAATAAGAAATCATAGTATAGTATGCCATAAAAAAGTCATACTGTAGTATGTCATAAAAAATGTCATTAACAAATCAAAGTATGTCTTAAAAATAAGAAATCATAGTATAGTATGCCGTAAAAAAGTCATAGTATACTGTATGTTGGAACCATTTTTATATTGAGCTCATTATGTGTCAGTATATGTGTCCACTGTAATCCCCCTGTTGGCCAGCAGGGAGTCTGTGGAGCAGCTGAGGGAGAATCAGCAGGCCAATCACACAGCAGGTGTGTTGTTGAACGGAAGACACACGCAAGTTTTAACCGTTTTGTGTAACTTAGCCGTCATGTAGCATACCGTTCAGTTATTTGTTTGTTTGCATGCATGCAAGTTATTAATTGATATAAATGCGTGGGAATTGCCGTCAACAAACAGTTGCTACGCGTCAATTAGGTAAGTAGCTGCCGGTATAGCAGCCTCTCCTGGTTTGTAGGTTTCTTTTTCTTGAAGACTTCGCTTCACTTGGGATATTGGAAAGGACGTCATATATGCACTGAGGCATCATTCTGCAAGTCACAAGTAAGTCTCAAGTCTTGTACTCAAATGTTCCGAGTCCTTAAAAAGACAAACTCATTAAAAAGTCATTATGCCATAAAAGATTTCATAAAAAAGTCATAGTATAGTATGTTCTCAAAAAGTGTCATAAAGAAAATCATACGTCCTAAAGAATGTCATAAAAAGTCATAGTATAGTATGTCAAAAAAATGTAAAAAGTCAATGTGTAGTATGTCACAAAAAAATTAAAAAGTCAAGGTATAGTATGTTAAAAAAAAAAAGTCAAGTTATAGTATGTAAAAAAAAAAAAAGAAGTAAAAAGTCAAGGTATAGTATGTAAAAAAAAATAAAAGTAAAAAGTCAATGTATAGTATGTCACAAAAAATGTAAAAAAAAAAAAAAAAGTCAATGTATAGTATGTCAAAGAAATGTAAAAAAATTAAAGTCAAAGTCATAGTATAGTATGTCAAAAAGTCAGAATATGTCACAAAAAATGTCATAAAAAAGTCAAGGTATAGTATGTTACAAAAAGTCATTAAAAAGTCATGGTACAGTATGCCGTAAAAAATGTTAGTAAAAAAGTCCTACTACATACTATACTAGTATGTCACTATAGTACTATACTGTACTATACTATGTCACAAAAATCACAGGCAAGTATGTCACCAAAATATAAAAATTTCATAAAAAATCATAGTAAAGTATGTCACCAAAATATAAAAATGTCATAAAAAGTCATAGTATAGTATGTCACAAAAGTCGTAAAGTCAGTGTCACAAAAAATGTCATAAAAAGTCATGGTACAAAAAATGTTGTAAAAAATGTCATAAAAAAAGTCAAAGTATAGTATGTCACAAAAAATGAAAAATAAATTAAAAAAAATTCAAAGTATAGTATGTTACAAAAAGTCATGGTATAGTATATCGTAAAAAATCATAGTAAAAAAAGTCCTACTACATACTATACTAGTATGTCACTATAGTACTATACTATACTACTATATTATGTCATGAAAAATGTCACAAAAAATCACAGTAAAGTTTGTCACCAAAATAAAAATGTTATAAAAATTCAAAGTAGAGTATGTCACAAACAAATATAAAAAATGTCATAAAAATGTCAAAATAGTCATAGTATGTCACTAAAAATTCGTAATAAAAAGTCATAGTATAGTATGACACAAAAGTCATAAAGACATATCATAGTAGTCATAGTATGGTATGTCATAAAAAGTCATAGTATAGTATGTCGAAAAATGTCATGAAAAAAATTCATAGTATTTTATGTTGAAAAATGTCATAAAAAAGTCATAATATAGTATGTAAAAAAAAAGTGGAAAAAAGTCATAGTATAGTATGTCAAAAAAAGTCATAGTATAGTATTTCGAAAAATGTCATGAAAAAGATTCATAGTATTTTATGTTGAAAAATGTTATATTAAAAAGTCATAGTATGTCAAAAATTTTCATGAAAAAAAAGTCATGGTATAGTATGTTGAAAAATCTCATAAAAAGTCATAGTATAGTATGCCAAAAAAAGTCATCGTATAGTACTGTATGTTGAAAAATTTTATAAAAAGTCATAGTATAGTATGTTTAAAAAATATCATGAAAAGTCATAGTATGTCGAAAAAAGTCATAGTATAATATGTTGAAAAAAGTCATAGTATAGTATGTCTAAAAATATCATGAAAAGTCATAGTATGTCGAAAAAAGTCATAGTATAATATGTTGAAAAAAGTCATAGTATAGTATGTCGAAAAAAGTGATAAAAAAAGTCATAGTATAATATGTTGAAAAAAAGTCATCGTATAGTGTGTCAAAAAATCGAATGAAAAAAGTCACACTATAGTATGTCGAAAAATGTTGTGAAAAAAAGTCATAATATTTTATGTCGAAAATTGTCTTAAAAAAGTTGTAGTATAGTATGTCGAAAAATTTTATAAAAAAAAGTCATAGTATGTCGAAAATTTTCATGAAAAAAAAAAAGTCATGGTATAGTATGTTGAAAAATGTCATAAAAAGTCATAGTATGCCTCAAAAATGTCACAGGTATAGTATGTTGAAAAATTTCTTAAAAGTCATAGTATAGTATGTTGAAAAGTCATGAAAAAAGTCATAGTATACTATGTGTAAAACTGTCATAAAGTCATGGTATAGTATGTTGAAAAGTCATGAAAAAAGTCATAGTATACTATGTGTAAAACTGTCATAAAGTCATGGGTATAGTATGTTGAAAAATGTCATAAAAAGTCATAGTATGCCTAAAAAATGTCACAGTATAGTATGTTGAAAAATTTCTTAAAAAGTCATAGTATAGTATGTTGAAAAATTTTATGGAAAAGAGTCATAGTATAGTATGTCGAAAAAAGTGGTAAAAAATGTCATAGTATAATATGTTGAAAAAAAGTCAGTGTAGTATGTCAAAAAATCTAATGGAAAAAAGTCACATTATAGTATGTCGAAAAATGTCATAAAAAAGTCATAATATAGTATGTAAAAAAAAAGTGGAAAAAAGTCATAGTATAGTATGTCAAAAAAAGTCATAGTATAGTATGTCGAAAAAAGTGATAAAAAGTCATAGTATAATATGTTGCAAAAAAGTCATCGTATAGTGTGTCAAAAAATCGAATGAAAAAAGTCACACTATAGTATGTCGAAAAATATTGTGAAAAAAAGTCATAATATTTTATGTCGAAAATTGTCTTAAAAAAGTTGTAGTATAGTATGTCGAAATATTTTATAAAAAAAAGTCATAGTATGTCGAAAATTTTCATGAAAAAAAAAAAGTCATGGTATAGTATGTTGAAAAATGTCATAAAAAGTCATAGTATGCCTCAAAAATGTCACAGGTATAGTATGTTGAAAAATTCTTAAAAAGTCATAGTATAGTATGTTGAAAAGTCATGAAAAAAGTCATAGTATACTATGTGTAAAACTGTCATAAAGTCATGGTATAGTATGTTGAAAAATGTCATAAAAAGTCATAGTATGCCTAAAAAATGTCACAGTATAGTATGTTGAAAAATTTCTTAAAAAGTCATAGTATAGTATGTTGAAAAATTTCATGGAAAAGAGTCATAGTATAGTATGTCGAAAAAAGTGGTAAAAAATGTCATAGTATAATATGTTGAAAAAAAGTCAGTGTAGTATGTCAAAAAATCTAATGGAAAAAAGTCACATTATAGTATGTCGAAAAATGTCATGAAAAAAATTCATAGTATTTTATGTTGAAAAATGTCATAAAAAAGTCATAATATAGTATGTAAAAAAAAAGTGGAAAAAAGTCATAGTATAGTATGTCAAAAAAAGTCATAGTATAGTATGTCGAAAAATGTCATGAAAAAGATTCATATAATTTATGTTGAAAAATGTTATATTAAAAAGTCATAGTATGTCAAAAATTTTCATGAAAAAAAAGTCATGGTATAGTATGTTGAAAAATGTCATAAAAAGTCATAGTATAGTATGCCAAAAAAAGTCATCGTATAGTACTGTATGTTGAAAAATTTTATAAAAAGTCATAGTATAGTATGTTTAAAAAATATCATGAAAAGTCATAGTATGTCGAAAAAAGTCATAGTATAATATGTTGAAAAAAGTCATAGTATAGTATGTCTAAAAATATCATGAAAAGTCATAGTATGTCGAAAAAAGTCATAGTATAATGTTGAAAAAAGTCAAAGTATAGTATGTCGAAAAAAGTGATAAAAAAAGTCATAGTATAATATGTTGAAAAAAAGTCATCGTATAGTGTGTCAAAAAATCGAATGAAAAAAGTCACACTAGTATGTCGAAAAATGTTGTGAAAAAAAGTCATAATATTTTATGTCGAAAATTGTCTTAAAAAAGTTGTAGTATAGTATGTCGAAAAATTTTATAAAAAAAAGTCAGTATGTCGAAAATTTTCATGAAAAAAAAAAAGTCATGGTATAGTATGTTGAAAAATGTCATAAAAAGTCATAGTATGCTTCAAAATTGTCACAGTATAGTATGTTGAAAAATTTCTTAAAAAGTCATAGTATAGTATGTTGAAAAGTCATGAAAAAAGTCATAGTATACTATGTGTAAAACTGTCATAAAGTCATGGTATAGTATGTTGAAAAGTCATGAAAAAAGTCATAGTATACTATGTGTAAAACTGTCATAAAGTCATGGTATAGTATGTTGAAAAATGTCATAAAAAGTCATAGTATGCCTAAAAATGTCACAGTATAGTATGTTGAAAAATTTCTTAAAAAGTCATAGTATAGTATGTTGAAAAATTTTATGGAAAAGAGTCATAGTATAGTATGTCGAAAAAAGTGGTAAAAAATGTCATAGTATAATATGTTGAAAAAAAGTCAGTGTAGTATGTCAAAAAATCTAATGGAAAAAAGTCACATTATAGTATGTCGAAAAATGTCATAAAAAAGTCATAATATAGTATGTAAAAAAAAGTGGAAAAAAGTCATAGTATAGTATGTCAAAAAATAAAATGTCCAAAAAAAGTCATCGTATAGTACTGTATGTTGAAAAATTTTATAAAAAGTCATAGTATAGTATGTCTAAAAATATCATGAAAAGTCATAGTATGTCGAAAAAAGTCATAGTATAATATGTTGAAAAAAGTCAAAGTATAGTATGTCGAAAAAAGTGATAAAAAAAGTCATAGTATAATATGTTGAAAAAAAGTCATCGTATAGTGTGTCAAAAAATCGAATGAAAAAAGTCACACTATAGTATGTCGAAAAATATTGTGAAAAAAAGTCATAATATTTATGTCGAAAATTGTCTTAAAAAAGTTGTAGTATAGTATGTCGAAAAATTTTATAAAAAAAGTCATATTGTCGAAAATTTCATGAAAAAAAAAAAGTCATGGTATAGTATGTTGAAAAATGTCATAAAAAGTCATAGTATGCCTCAAAATTGTCACAGTATAGTATGTTGAAAAATTTCTTAAAAAGTCATAGTATAGTATGTTGAAAAGTCATGAAAAAAGTCATAGTATAGTATGTCAAAAAAAGTCATAGTATAGTATGTTGAAAAATCTCATAAAAAGTCATAGTATGCCTAAAAAATTTCACAGTATAGTATGTTGAAAAATTTCTTAAAAAGTCATAGTATAGTATGTTGAAAAATTTCATGGAAAAGAGTCATAGTATAGTATGTCGAAAAAAGTGGTAAAAAATGTCATAGTATAATATGTTGAAAAAAAGTCAGTGTAGTATGTCAAAAAATCTAATGGAAAAAAGTCACATTATAGTATGTCGAAAAATGTCATGAAAAAAATTCATAGTATTTTATGTTGAAAAATGTCATAAAAAAGTCATAATATAGTATGTAAAAAAAAAGTGGAAAAAAGTCATAGTATAGTATGTCAAAAAAAGTCATAGTATAGTATGTCGAAAAATGTCATGAAAAAGATTCATATAATTTATGTTGAAAAATGTTATATTAAAAAGTCATAGTATGTCAAAAATGTTCATGAAAAAAAAGTCATGGTATAGTATGTTGAAAAATGTCATAAAAAGTCATAGTATAGTATGCCAAAAAAAGTCATCATATAGTACTGTATGTTGAAAAATTTTATAAAAAGTCATAGTATAGTATGTTTAAAAAATATCATGAAAAGTCATAGTATGTCGAAAAAAGTCATAGTATAATATGTTGAAAAAAGTCATAGTATAGTATGTCTAAAAATATCATGAAAAGTCATAGTATGTCGAAAAAAGTCATAGTATAATATGTTGAAAAAAGTCAAAGTATAGTATGTCGAAAAAAGTGATAAAAAAAGTCATAGTATAATATGTTGAAAAAAAGTCATCGTATAGTGTGTCAAAAAATCGAATGAAAAAAGTCACACTATAGTATGTCGAAAAATGTTGTGAAAAAAGTCATAATATTTTATGTCGAAAATTGTCTTAAAAAAGTTGTAGTATAGTATGTCGAAAAATTTTATAAAAAAAAGTCATAGTATGTCGAAAATTTTCATGAAAAAAAAAAAGTCATGGTATAGTATGTTGAAAAATGTCATAAAAAGTCATAGTATGCCTCAAAATTGTCACAGTATAGTATGTTGAAAAAATTCTTAAAAAGTCATAGTATAGTATGTTGAAAAGTCATGAAAAAAGTCATAGTATACTATGTGTAAAACTGTCATAAAGTCATGGTATAGTATGTTGAAAAGTCATGAAAAAAGTCATAGTATAGTATGTGTAAAACTGTCATAAAGTCATGGTATAGTATGTTGAAAAATGTCATAAAAAGTCATAGTATGCCTAAAAAATGTCACAGTATAGTATGTTGAAAAATTTCTTAAAAAGTCATAGTATAGTATGTTGAAAAATTTTATGGAAAAGAGTCATAGTATAGTATGTCGAAAAAAGTGGTAAAAAATGTCATAGTATAATATGTTGAAAAAAAGTCAGTGTAGTATGTCAAAAAATCTAGTGGAAAAAAGTCACATTATAGTATGTCGAAAAATGTCATAAAAAAGTCATAATATAGTATGTAAAAAAAAAGTGGAAAAAAGTCATAGTATAGTATGTCAAAAAAAGTCAGTATAGTATGTCGAAAAATGTCATGAAAAAGATTCATATAATTTATGTTGAAAAATGTTATATTAAAAAGTCATAGTATGTCAAAAATTTTCATGAAAAAAAAGTCATGGTATAGTATGTTGAAAAATGTCATAAAAAGTCATAGTATAGTATGCCAAAAAAAGTCATCGTATAGTACTGTATGTTGAAAAATTTTATAAAAAGTCATAGTATAGTATGTTTAAAAAATATCATGAAAAGTCATAGTATGTCGAAAAAAGTCATAGTATAATATGTTGAAAAAAGTCATAGTATAGTATGTCTAAAAATATCATGAAAAGTCATAGTATGTCGAAAAAAGTCATAGTATAATGTTGAAAAAAGTCAAAGTATAGTATGTCGAAAAAAGTGATAAAAAAAGTCATAGTATAATATGTTGAAAAAAAGTCATCGTATAGTGTGTCAAAAAATCGAATGAAAAAAGTCACACTATAGTATGTCGAAAAATGTTGTGAAAAAAAGTCATAATATTTTATGTCGAAAATTGTCTTAAAAAAGTTGTAGTATAGTATGTCGAAAAATTTTATAAAAAAAGTCATATGTCGAAAATTCATGAAAAAAAAAAAGTCATGGTATAGTATGTTGAAAAATGTCATAAAAAGTCATAGTATGCCTCAAAAATGTCACAGTATAGTATGTTGAAAAAATTCTTAAAAAGTCATAGTATAGTATGTTGAAAAGTCATGAAAAAAGTCATAGTATACTATGTGTAAAACTGTCATAAAGTCATGGTATAGTATGTTGAAAAATGTCATAAAAAGTCATAGTATGCCTAAAAAATTTCACAGTATAGTATGTTGAAAAATTTCTTAAAAAGTCATAGTATAGTATGTTGAAAAATTTCATGGAAAAGAGTCATAGTATAGTATGTCGAAAAAAGTGGTAAAAAATGTCATAGTATAATATGTTGAAAAAAAGTCAGTGTAGTATGTCAAAAAATCTAATGGAAAAAAGTCACATTATAGTATGTCGAAAAATGTCATGAAAAAAATTCATAGTATTTTATGTTGAAAAATGTCATAAAAAAGTCATAATATAGTATGTAAAAAAAAAGTGGAAAAAAGTCATAGTATAGTATGTCAAAAAAAGTCATAGTATAGTATGTTGAAAAATCTCATAAAAAGTCATAGTATAGTATGCCAAAAAAAGTCATCGTATACTATGTGTAAAACTGTCATAAAGTCATGGTATAGTATGTTGAAAAATGTCATAAAAAGTCATAGTATGCCTAAAAAATGTCACAGTATAGTATGTTGAAAAATTTCTTAAAAAGTCATAGTATAGTATGTTGAAAAATTTTATGGAAAAGAGTCATAGTATAGTATGTCGATAAAAGTGGTAAAAAATGTCATAGTATAATATGTTGAAAAAAAGTCAGTGTAGTATGTCAAAAAATCTAATGGAAAAAAGTCACATTATAGTATGTCGAAAAATGTCATAAAAAAGTCATAATATAGTATGTAAAAAAAAAGTGGAAAAAAGTCATAGTATAGTATGTCAAAAAAAGTCATAGTATAGTATGTCGAAAAAAGTGATAAAAAAAGTCATAGTATAATATGTTGAAAAAAAGTCATCGTATAGTGTGTCAAAAAATCGAATGAAAAAAGTCACACTATAGTATGTCGAAAAATATTGTGAAAAAAGTCATAATATTTTGTGTCGAAAATTGTCTTAAAAAAGTTGTAGTATAGTATGTCGAAAATTTTATAAAAAAAGTTATAGTATGTCGAAAATTTTCATGAAAAAAAAAAAGTCATGGTATAGTATGTTGAAAAATGTCATAAAAAGTCATAGTATGCCTCAAAAATGTCACAGTATAGTATGTTGAAAAAATTCTTAAAAAGTCATAGTATAGTATGTTGAAAAGTCATGAAAAAAGTCATAGTATACTATGTGTAAAACTGTCATAAAGTCATGGTATAGTATGTTGAAAAAAGTCATAGTATGCCTAAAAAATTTCACAGTATAGTATGTTGAAAAATTTCTTAAAAAGTCATAGTATAGTATGTTGAAAAATTTCATGGAAAAGAGTCATAGTATAGTATGTCGAAAAAAGTGGTAAAAAATGTCATAGTATAATATGTTGAAAAAAAGTCAGTGTAGTATGTCAAAAAATCTAATGGAAAAAAGTCACATTATAGTATGTCGAAAAATGTCATGAAAAAAATTCATAGTATTTTATGTTGAAAAATGTCATAAAAAAGTCATAATATAGTATGTAAAAAAAAAGTGGAAAAAAGTCATAGTATAGTATGTCAAAAAAAGTCATAGTATTGTATGTCGAAAAATGTCATGAAAAAGATTCATATAATTTATGTTGAAAAATGTTATATTAAAAAGTCATAGTATGTCAAAAATTTTCATGAAAAAAAAGTCATGGTATAGTATGTTGAAAAATGTCATAAAAAGTCATAGTATAGCATGCCAAAAAAAGTCATCGTATAGTACTGTATGTTGAAAAATTTTATAAAAAGTCATAGTATAGTATGTCTAAAAATATCATGAAAAGTCATAGTATGTCGAAAAAAGTCATAGTATAATATGTTGAAAAAAGTCAAAGTATAGTATGTCGAAAAAAGTGATAAAAAAAGTCATAGTATAATATGTTGAAAAAAAGTCATCGTATAGTGTGTCAAAAAATCGAATGAAAAAAGTCACACTATAGTATGTCGAAAAATGTTGTGAAAAAAAGTCATAATATTTTATGTCGAAAATTGTCTTAAAAAAGTTGTAGTATAGTATGTCGAAAATTTTATAAAAAAAGTTATAGTATGTCGAAAATTTTCATGAAAAAAAAAAAGTCATGGTATAGTATGTTGAAAAATGTCATAAAAAGTCATAGTATGCCTCAAAAATGTCACAGTATAGTATGTTGAAAAAATTCTTAAAAAGTCATAGTATAGTATGTTGAAAAGTCATGAAAAAGTCATAGTATACTTAACAAGTCATGGTATAGTATGTTGAAAAATGTCATAAAAAGTCATAGTATGCCTAAAAAATTTCACAGTATAGTATGTTGAAAAATTTCTTAAAAAGTCATAGTATAGTATGTTGAAAAATTTCATGGAAAAGAGTCATAGTATAGTATGTCGAAAAAAGTGGTAAAAAATGTCATAGTATAATATGTTGAAAAAAAGTCAGTGTAGTATGTCAAAAAATCTAATGGAAAAAAGTCACATTATAGTATGTCGAAAAATGTCATGAAAAAAATTCATAGTATTTTATGTTGAAAAATGTCATAAAAAAGTCATAATATAGTATGTAAAAAAAAAGTGGAAAAAAGTCATAGTATAGTATGTCAAAAAAAGTCATAGTATAGTATGTCGAAAAATGTCATGAAAAAGATTCATATAATTTATGTTGAAAAATGTTATATTAAAAAGTCATAGTATGTCAAAAATTTTCATGAAAAAAAAGTCATGGTATAGTATGTTGAAAAATGTCATAAAAAGTCATAGTATAGCATGCCAAAAAAAGTCATCGTATAGTACTGTATGTTGAAAAATTTTATAAAAAGTCATAGTATAGTATGTCTAAAAATATCATGAAAAGTCATAGCATGTCGAAAAAAGTCATAGTATAATATGTTGAAAAAAGTCAAAGTATAGTATGTCGAAAAAAGTGATAAAAAAAGTCATAGTATAATATGTTGAAAAAAAGTCATCGTATAGTGTGTCAAAAAATCGAATGAAAAAAGTCACACTATAGTATGTCGAAAAATGTTGTGAAAAAAAGTCATAATATTTTATGTCGAAAATTGTCTTAAAAAAGTTGTAGTATAGTCTGTCGAAAAATTTTATAAAAAAAAGTCATAGTATGTCGAAAATTTTCATGAAAAAAAAAAAGTCATGGTATAGTATGTTGAAAAATGTCATAAAAAGTCATAGTATGCCTCAAAATTGTCACAGTATAGTATGTTGAAAAAATTCTTAAAAAGTCATAGTATAGTATGTTGAAAAGTCATGAAAAAAGTCATAGTATACTATGTGTAAAACTGTCATAAAGTCATGGTATAGTATGTTGAAAAGTCATGAAAAAAGTCATAGTATAGTATGTGTAAAACTGTCATAAAGTCATGGTATAGTATGTTGAAAAATGTCATAAAAAGTCATAGTATGCCTAAAAAATGTCACAGTATAGTATGTTGAAAAATTTCTTAAAAGGTCATAGTATAGTATGTTGAAAAATTTTATGGAAAAGAGTCATAGTATAGTATGTCGAAAAAAGTGGTAAAAAATGTCATAGTATAATATGTTGAAAAAAAGTCAGTGTAGTATGTCAAAAAATCTAGTGGAAAAAAGTCACATTATAGTATGTCGAAAAATGTCATAAAAAAGTCATAATATAGTATGTAAAAAAAAAGTGGAAAAAAGTCATAGTATAGTATGTCAAAAAAAGTCAGTATAGTATGTCGAAAAATGTCATGAAAAAGATTCATATAATTTATGTTGAAAAATGTTATATTAAAAAGTCATAGTATGTCAAAAATTTTCATGAAAAAAAAGTCATGGTATAGTATGTTGAAAAATGTCATAAAAAGTCATAGTATAGTATGCCAAAAAAAGTCATCGTATAGTACTGTATGTTGAAAAATTTTATAAAAAGTCATAGTATAGTATGTTTAAAAAATATCATGAAAAGTCATAGTATGTCGAAAAAAGTCATAGTATAATATGTTGAAAAAAGTCATAGTATAGTATGTCTAAAAATATCATGAAAAGTCATAGTATGTCGAAAAAAGTCATAGTATAATGTTGAAAAAAGTCAAAGTATAGTATGTCGAAAAAAGTGATAAAAAAAGTCATAGTATAATATGTTGAAAAAAAGTCATCGTATAGTGTGTCAAAAAATCGAATGAAAAAAGTCACACTAGTATGTCGAAAAATGTTGTGAAAAAAAGTCATAATATTTTATGTCGAAAATTGTCTTAAAAAAGTTGTAGTATAGTATGTCGAAAAATTTTATAAAAAAAAGTCATAGTATGTCGAAAATTTTCATGAAAAAAAAAAGTCATGGTATAGTATGTTGAAAAATGTCATAAAAAGTCATAGTATGCCTCAAAATTGTCACAGTATAGTATGTTGAAAAAATTCTTAAAAAGTCATAGTATAGTATGTTGAAAAGTCATGAAAAAAGTCATAGTATACTATGTGTAAAACTGTCATAAAGTCATGGTATAGTATGTTGAAAAGTCATGAAAAAAGTCATAGTATACTATGTGTAAAACTGTCATAAAGTCATGGTATAGTATGTTGAAAAATGTCATAAAAAGTCATAGTATGCCTAAAAAATGTCAGTATAGTATGTTGAAAAATTTCTTAAAAGGTCATAGTATAGTATGTTGAAACATTTTATGGAAAAGAGTCATAGTATAGTATGTCGAAAAAAGTGGTAAAAAATGTCATAGTATAATATGTTGAAAAAAAGTCAGTGTAGTATGTCAAAAAATCTAATGGAAAAAAGTCACATTATAGTATGTCGAAAAATGTCATAAAAAAGTCATAATACAGTATGTAAAAAAAAAGTGGAAAAAAGTCATAGTATAGTATGTCAAAAAAAGTCATAGTATAGTATGTCGAAAAAAGTGATAAAAAAAGTCATAGTATAATTTGTTGAAAAAAAGTCATCGTATAGTGTGTCAAAAAATCGAATGAAAAAAGTCACACTATAGTATGTCGAAAATATTGTGAAAAAAAGTCATAATATTTTATGTCGAAAATTGTCTTAAAAAAGTTGTAGTATAGTATGTCGAAAAATTTTATAAAAAAAGTCATATGTCGAAAATTCATGAAAAAAAAAAAGTCATGGTATAGTATGTTGAAAAATGTCATAAAAAGTCATAGTATGCCTCAAAAATGTCACAGTATAGTATGTTGAAAAAATTCTTAAAAAGTCATAGTATAGTATGTTGAAAAGTCATGAAAAAAGTCATAGTATACTATGTGTAAAACTGTCATAAAGTCATGGTATAGTATGTTGAAAAATGTCATAAAAAGTCATAGTATGCCTAAAAAATTTCACAGTATAGTATGTTGAAAAATTTCTTAAAAAGTCATAGTATAGTATGTTGAAAAATTTCATGGAAAAGAGTCATAGTATAGTATGTCGAAAAAAGTGGTAAAAAATGTCATAGTATAATATGTTGAAAAAAAGTCAGTGTAGTATGTCAAAAAATCTAATGGAAAAAAGTCACATTATAGTATGTCGAAAAATGTCATGAAAAAAATTCATAGTATTTTATGTTGAAAAATGTCATAAAAAAGTCATAATATAGTATGTAAAAAAAAAGTGGAAAAAAGTCATAGTATAGTATGTCGAAAAAAAGTCATAGTATAGTATGTCGAAAAATGTCACAGAATAGTGTCGAAAAAATAAAGTCATAGTATGTCAAAAATTTTCATGAAAAAAAAGTCATGGTATAGTATGTTGAAAAATGTCATAAAAAGTCATAGTATAGTATGCCAAAAAAAGTCATCATATAGTACTGTATGTTGAAAAATTTTATAAAAAGTCATAGTATAGTATGTTTAAAAAATATCATGAAAAGTCATAGTATGTCGAAAAAAGTCATAGTATAATATGTTGAAAAAAGTCATAGTATAGTATGTCTAAAAATATCATGAAAAGTCATAGTATGTCGAAAAAAGTCATAGTATAATATGTTGAAAAAGTCATAGTATAGTATGTCGAAAAAAGTGATAAAAAAAGTCATAGTATAATATGTTGAAAAAAAGTCATCGTATAGTGTGTCAAAAAATCGAATGAAAAAAGTCACACTATAGTATGTCGAAAAATGTTGTGAAAAAAAGTCATAATATTTTATGTCGAAAATTGTCTTAAAAAAGTTGTAGTATAGTATGTCGAAAAATTTTATAAAAAAAAGTCATAGTATGTCGAAAATTTTCATGAAAAAAAAAAAGTCATGGTATAGTATGTTGAAAAATGTCATAAAAAGTCATAGTATGCCTCAAAATTGTCACAGTATAGTATGTTGAAAAAATTCTTAAAAAGTCATAGTATAGTATGTTGAAAAGTCATGAAAAAAGTCATAGTATACTATGTGTAAAACTGTCATAAAGTCATGGTATAGTATGTTGAAAAAAAGTCATAGTATAGTATGTTAAAAAAAAAGTCATAGTGCAGTGGAGAACAAGGCGACATAGAGACTTCTGTGTGTGCACAAAATTCACAAATTGATCATGTGAGTCACTTTTTTTTGGTTAGGTTTATTTTACAAAAGACAAATATACAGTTGATATATATATTTAATATAATTTAGATGCTTATAACTGAAAGGGATGCAGACACAATGACGGATTTTAAAAAAAGCTGTTGTGGTTTTCATTGGCTGTTATTGGGTTGAACTGGAATGTTTACAGTGCGAAGTTAAACAGAATGAACAGTATTGAGAACACATTACATTCATCAACTGGACTAAAGGAGACTAAAGGTGTTGCTGGAGCGGATGTTGAGGATTAAAGACACCTGAGGTACACAGGGATTTTCTTAAGTGGTAACTCGATTCTTGCAGACAAATTGGATTGAACCATGACACGAAATTAAAAGCCATAAAAGTGTAGGAACATGCGGTAGCCCTTGTTTTAAAGCTTTTTTACTCAAAACTTTGGCATTAATCAAATACTTTTGTTCAGTCTACGAGCAGGTGCAAACATTGATTTCTCACTCACTTAATTCATCCATCTAGAAGCCTCTGGTTGCTTCTTTCATACATAAAAAGGTGTGAAGCACTGGGCATCTCTCACATATTGCACTACACAAGTTCTGCACCACATCACACCCTGAGCTTTCGAAAAGGGGAAAAGCAACAGCAGCTTTCTGGCAAAGGCACAGTCATTCTCCCTAAAAATAGAAATATCAGCAAAGAGAGGGGACTGATAGTCAAAATAGTTATTGTTACCGTTGCTTTCCTTTAGCAGAAATAAAACAGAGAAGTGATGAGGGATTTGTTTAGACTCGGGCACATAAAGGCAGGAAGACCAACCGTACTTTTGCCAAAAACGTTCTTGTTTTTGTTCCCCTTATAAACACATTAAAGATGTCAGTCTTGATCATGATGATGCATTAAAGAGAACTACACAACCATTGTAAAAATGTTCCTTTGGTAGCCAAAGCTGACTTATTGCGTAACAAGAGGAATAATCACAGCGAACTTACTCTGGTCATGTTCATGAGGGAATTAAGTTGCATTTATTTGGGCAGAGAGACAGACCGAATCAGGTCTAAACCATACGTTAAGCATAGGTTTACTGAAGGTAAATCTTAATCAACTGCTAAAGTTAGTGTTAAAGCAAGGTTAGAAGACAGACAGACAAGTCCTAGCACACTATGGAAGTGAAGCTTCAGATATTGAAACAAAATTACAGAAAATTTCATCTTTGGTGTGTCAAAACTACTGCTTTTATGTGGACAACTGGTCACTGTTTATGGGCTATTCATGTTTTCTGTGAGGAGAGATGAGGTTCACAAGTAAGAATGTAACTGAAACAAATCTAGTGTGGCCAAGGGCTGATCTCAAGACGGAAACACTTTGGGTTACAAATCAGCTCTTTAGATGCTTTTGAGGAAACTCAGACCTGAGGCCTGTAATACGAAGTAGGATTTTGGGGTTAGAGAGGTAACTTCAGTTTTAACCCTGGGTTTTCAGTCCTACGACGGTGGTTGACTTCCTACCGGGGTAGATCGCCATGGTAACTTATGCTGCACACGTAGCAGGTTATGTTCGAGATAAGAGATCAACTCATGTAGCTTGTTATGCGGATCTAAAGATAATATTACACAAAGAAGTTACAGTCATAATCCAGGCTAAAATCAACACAGTTTAAACTGGCACTGTGTGAATGCGTGAATTAATAGGCTTATAATATCACTGCCCCACCTAGAACCTGATAGATCTGACTATAATTACATGCATGTATTCCGTATAGGGCTGTCAATCGTTTAAAATATTTAATCGCAATTTATCGCATAATTGTCCATGATTAATCATAATTAATCACACAGTTTTTATCTGTTCAAAATGTTCCTTAACGGGAGATTTGTCAAGTATTTAATACTCTTATCAACATGGGAGAGGGCAAATAGGCTTGTTATATGCAAATGTATGTATATATTTATTATTGAAAATCAATTAACAACACAAAACAATGACAGATATTGTCCAGAAACCCTCACAGGTACTGCATTTAGCATAAAAAATATGTTCAAATCATAACATGGCAAACTGCAGCCCAACAGGCAACAACAGCTGTCAGTGTGTCAGTGTGCTGACTTGACTATGACTTGCCCCAAACTGCATGTGATTATCATAAAGTGGGCATGTCTGTAAAGGGGAGACTCGTGGGTACCCATAGAACCCATTTTCATTCACATATCTTTAGGTCAGAGGTCAAGGGACCCCTGCGGTAATAATGATTGGCTCAACAGTGTGATATGCGATATTATTGCAATTTCTTTTATTTTTTTGCAAATTACTTCATTCATCCTGATTTTAGTGCTGTAAAAATAAGCATTATTGTTAAGCTAATATTTTGAAATTCAGTTTTGAAATTAATTAAATACTTGTTTATTGTTAAATGCAGAACAAAGAAGGGCAAAGAGGCGCAGCGTTTTCTTCAGCTGAGACACTTTAGTTGCATCTGGTTGCTATGATACGGAATATCTGCAGAAGTAAAAATGTCGGCACAACGTACTCGCTCTGGATGAAGGGAAGGCTGAAGCACGTAGGGAGAGAGGTCTATGTGTCTTAATTTCTCCTCCACTGTTGTTGTTGTTCAGCACTTATAGCCTATATGTAGGATGTGACGGTTGGTCTTTGTGGTATTTGTGACGAGCGCAGAGTTTTACCCAAAGTTTAATATTTTTCAACTCTAATTCTTGCATTTGGCAGCTTCAACTGTGTTGCTTTTAACCTGGATGATGTGTTTAACTTCTTCGTGCTTGTCTAATATTATAGTTTGCTCTTTGTTTGTAAAATGTTCCGTTCTGCTGACAGTAGACTTGTCCATGTTTGTGATTGGTAAGATGCTGCAAACACTTTTATGTGAACGCACTCATAGCCAGATGTAGAAACCCTGGGTTGACTTACCAAATTGATAACCACCGTCGTAGGACTGCTTAGCGTGATCGTGGTTTTTAGGGTTAGTTAAACCAGATAACGAGAAGATACCCTGGGTATGTTGAGCTCGCTTCGTAGTACAAGCCTCTGGTGGTGGATGAGATGAGAAACACCCTGCACAAACTAGTATCTAAATATTTTACTACTTTGGTAAAAGCTTAATTTTTGGATGTATTCATTTATGAGACCTCCAATAACACTGTAGTATGCCAGCTCTTGACAATAAAATTCACACCTGAGCTGACTGAAACCAAACCTTCCTCACAAAGCCTCACAATAAAACTACGTAAGTTCTATTAAAACGTGTAATGTATAGCGTAAAATTATATTATTTTCATCGTCCTTGGTTTTTCAATTGGCTGCTGTTGTGAACTTGTACAGAAAAAGCTAAGAAAAATATTCAATGTTACGAGTGTAAAAAGTAGAGTTGGAGACATGATGCTACTCCAAGAATCAAGATTTGCGTGAAAAAGTTGTAAGAAAATATGTTAATATCTACAAAGACACTCGTGTGACTTCAGTGTCACCTTCTCGCAGGAGTTGCATCATATCACCGTCTACATTTAAGAGCCCTTTGAGGGTTTGATGTAAGATTATCAAACATTTTAAATCCAGATTGAAGTTTCCAGCGCTTTGACCCTTGTTTTTCGGCTGTGTCAAATATCAGATTCAATTCCCCCTTTGTCTTGTTGTGTATATGGAGTGTTTCCCCCTCTCACGCTCTTTGGAGTGAAGCCTTTTAAGTTTATGTTTTCTATAGACTGCTCCAGGGATTTCTGTAGGCCAACCAGGAAGTTAGCATCACCCTGGTTCCCTCAACAGAAAACCCAATGGGATTTTCCCATTGGGTTTTTGGATTATTGCAGAAAATAAACTCTGTGACAAACACATGTTTATTATACTTACACATTTTGTTCAGCAAGATAATTTTCACAAATGAACATCACTTTTAAGATTTTTGAAGTGTGAATGCAATCTAAATCTAAATCTAAATAAAAACCCATCGACTTTCATTTAAAATGCTCACTCATTTCTGGGTTTTAGGACTCATTCCCGTAGCCCTTTATAGGGCGCCCTTTTCTGCTTTATGCGTACTAAATTTACCTTGAGGGTGCCAAGGCTCATTTTGGTGACACAGAATACTTTTTATGCCACAAAATAAATAAAAGGAAATTATTATAGTATAATTAATGTGTCATCACTAATTCGTAACACTTTGAATCAATTTAATTTGAAGTACTCATGGAACGTGTATTGTGAAACAAAATACGTTTTGGCCACACTGTGTTGCCATCAGGAGAAAAGATGAACTCGTCTTTTCTCCTGATGGTGACTCTTCTGTCACACCTGTAAATACAAATAATACCAGGAAAGGTGACTTTGTATCAGTTGTTACGAATTAATATGTTAAAGGCACACACACATTTGTTAACAGAATTAACATTTGTCTCCCGTTCACTTCCATTCTTTGCAAGCGAAGGGGCAGAAAAATATTTGCTTCCGATATGCGCAGCAAATTTGCATCTTCGCATAGAGTTCAACTATTGGTGGACTTTCAGTCGAACATTGCCTCTGCAGGGCGATCGTCACTCGCCTGCTTTCGCACGTGTGACTGCGCCTTAAAGATATAATATGTGACAGTCGGTTGCTGTTTGTAAACACGTGGCATTAAAAGTTGGTCGGCTCAACGAGCGAGCGAGTGAATGAAGAGAGGGGGCGGCGTTAGTGAGAACAAAGCAGTGAAAATAAAATAAAAATGTTATTGCTGGAGCCCAGAAACATCTCAAACACAACAAAGTAAGAAGAAAAAAGAAAATACAGGCACCACACACTTCTGGTGGGTCATAAGTGATGATTGAGAGGGATTATTTTTTTTATCAGTCTATACATTGAATGGAATGGCAAAAACATAAATTATATTATTGTATTTTGTGGCAGGACTTATTTCTGTGACACTGTGCTCACTCAAAAGCTATTTTTGTGCACATAATGCCTTTGGTGCTTGAAATGTAAAATGTGTCACTACAAATATACTTGATGCTGATTTTGTAAAACCTATCAATGTGTATTGGGACACAAATTCCCACACACAGACTCATGCTGATGGACTACACTTTCACTCATCTCACATACACCATAAACAGCGACAAGTTCTCGCTGGTTCTGGTAAAAAACTGTACTGATGAAAGCTGATTTAGCATAATTCCTGTGGTTCTCTGTTTTTGCTTCAGCGAAGGTTTGAAGTAACAGCTTACCAACTGACTTTAACCAAGTTTTCCCCTTTTTACTTTTTTATTTTTATTATTTTTCTACAAAAGAATCTGTGCATAGAAAAAAATACACATTGTTTCCAAAGTGCACTGAAAGCGTTGTGCACTTAAATATATAATAATGCGCAAGAGGAGGAATACACTGTGTAGACACTCTAAAATAAAGAGTGCTTTCTCGTTGTGTGTTTGTATAAAAAGGTGGGAGTTTACTCCACACAAAGTGTGAAGAGTAAATATCTTAAATATTGTAAAGGAGCGCTTGCTTTAACCAATTTCGCAGGCAGTGCCTTCCCATCAGTTCAGTTTAAATGCCAAAGAAGTTAAATCAAGCGAACCTCTTTGAATTCAAAAGAATAGAAACATTTAAAAAATATGTTTTGCCCGGGCTCGATGACAGCTACACATGTGGCTCTCCTTCTCTCACACAGAACCTAATATCAATAAAAAAAAAAGAATAATCATCATACTCAACACTGTTATAAAACTCCCAAAAATACATTCACTGTGGACACTCGGGTGGAGGTTGTGGAGCTCTGACACCGGTAAACACACTACCAGCACAGACATAGTGACTGTGTGTGTATGTTTAGACAAAGACTTGTTCGCTCATGTTCATGAGTCTGCTATGATCATGTTAGCCTCATGCACTCTCTGAGAGTCTCACACACCCACGTGAAGCTGGGTGGGGGGGGTAACAAAATGTGTCTGTACGATGTGCGCATTAACCTGTCTCTGCTTCATAGGTGACGGCCGTCTGTCAGAGGTGATGGAGGTTTTTGACTCCGGATCAGAGGATCAGGGTCAGAGCAACATGTACTGGTTATCTATTGCCCTCTTGCGACCTCGATCAGGCTCCAGCTCATAGTCTGATTCCCGCTGTGGGATCCCGATGTGGGGGTGACGAAGCAGGGGTCTCCTCCCCACCGATTCACTCCGACGAAGAGGAGCGGGAGCTGACGGAGGAGGCGCAGGAACAGGGTTGGTGCTAGTGAACTGGCGGTTTCCCGGCTGGGGAACGGACCTGGGGCTGGAAGTGTTGCTGGTGCTGGTGGAGCAGGAGGAACGGGGCTGGTTGGAGCTGCGAGCCAGGCTGCAGTGAGCCAAGCTGGGCTCAGAGCTCCACCGATGGAGGGAGAAAGGAACGAGAAGAGCGCCTGAGAGCTGACCTGAGATTTTTAAGAAAAAGAGGAAATGAGAGTTTTGGTGAGTACAAGCAAAAACTTTCTTGGCATTTCTGCTCATGCCTGTTTGACATCACACAACAACACAGGACTGCACTGAGGTCATTAAAGGATACATCTTATTTTTGTAGTTTTGGTCATCGTAACTTTTTGAAATGTTAAGACTGCATTCACCAAGTTAATTGCTGAAACCTGAGAACATGGCAACATCTAGAGAAAACAAAGGTGAATTGTAAAATTATTACCCAAACTGTCACAGATGTAAACATCATCCATCCAAGTTTACAGACAAACTTCCTGGTTCAAATTTGACCTACAGCACTTGCTGTAATTTAGTCTGTTTTCACTTTGCCTTGTGACCTCTTTAAACCCAGCAATGTCTATTGTGAACCACATGAACAGTTCCAACAAAAAGTGTTTTGTTTTTTAGAAGACTAGTTTATTTCACAAAGACAAATAAGAATTAGTGAAAACATCTATAAATTATGTAACAAAACTATGTTTTTAGTTCCCTCCTCTAGAAGTACTTCCTATCGAACTTACCCTGTGACCCAGTACTGTATGCCATAACAAATGCCATAAAAAAGTCATAATTATAATATGTCATGAAAAATTCGTAGTATAGTGAGTCATAAAAATGGCATAAAAAGTCATAGTATAGTATGTCATAAAAGGTCTTAGTTACATGTCGTAAAAAATGGCATAATATAGTTTGCAATAAAAAAGTTATTGTGCTATGTATGTGAGAAAAAAGTGAGAAAAAATAAGTAATTATGCCATGAAAAATTAATATTATAGTATTCCATAAAAAAGTCATAGTATAGTAGATCATAAAAAGTCATGGTATATTATGCCATGAAAAATGTCATAGAAAGTCATTATGCCATAAAAATGTCACAGTACCATACCATAAAAATCGATAAAAAGTCAAGTATAGTATGTCACAAAAAATAAATGGTATAACATCATAGCATATCATAAAAAATGTCATAGAAACTCAGAGAATAGTAAGTTGCAAAACAATCATATCATAGTATAGTATCAAGTCACAAAAAATCATTGAAAAAAAAAGTCATATAGTATAGTGAGTCATAAAATAGTCATAAGTCATAATAGTATGTCACAAAGAAATCATAAAAAGCCCTACTATAGTATTTCATAAAAGTCTTAAGTAGTATGTTTAAAAAATGGCATAGTATACTATCCTTTAAAAATGTCATAAAAAGTCACATTATAATTTCAATAAAAATGTAATTAAAAAAGTTATCATACCGCGTATGTGATAAAAAGTCATAGTATAGTGAGATAGAGTCATAGAATAGTAAGTCACAAAAAATCATAGTCAATCATGTCATAGTATGCAATAAAAATATAATTAAAAGTCTTTATACCATACAATTGTCACAGTATAATATGCCATAAAAAAGCATAGTATGTCACAAAAAAGTTTAAAAAAAGTCATACTATAGTATGTCATAAAATGTCAATGTATAGAAGCAAAGAATGTCAGTAAAAAGTGATTATACCATAACAATTTCACAGTATAGTATACCATAAAAATTCACAAAAAAGTAGTATATAGTAGTACATTATGTCACAAAAATGTCATAACATCATAGTGTGTCATAAAAAATGTATCAGAAAGTCAAAGAATAGTATGTCACAAAAAATCATAAAAAAAAGTCATAATCTAGTCATTAAAAATGTAATGAAAGAAAATCATAGTATAGTTTGCAATAAAAATAACAATAAAAAAGTGATTATGCCATGAAAAATTCATAGTATCCATAAAAAGTCTAGTATGTCACAAAAAAAGTCACAGTATTGTATACCATAAAAAAGTAAGTATAGTATGTCACAAAAATCATAAAAAGTAATTTCATAGTATGTCACAAAAAATAAAAAAGTCATAGTATAATATGTCATAAAAAAATCATAAAAGTTAGTATAGTATGTCATAAAAAATTATAAAAGTCATAGCATAGTGGGTCATAAAAATGTCATAGGAAGTCATAGTACAGCATGTCACAAAAATGTCACAGTATAGTATAACATGAAAATCCATAAAAAAGTCAAGTATAGTATGTCATAAGAAAGTCGTAGTATGTCATAAGTCATAGTATAGTTTCTCACAAAAAAACATTTAAAAAAATCCAGTGTGTATGTCATAAAAATGTCAGAAAGTCATAGTATGCCAGAAAAATGTCACAGTATAGTATAACACAAAAATCCATAAAAATAATATATATATAAAAAAGTCACTCTATAGTATGTCACAAAAAAATTATAAAAAAGTCATAGTATAGTATGTCATAAAAATCATAGTATAGTATGTCACAAAAAAATGTAATTAAAAAAAGTCATTATGGCAAAAAAATCCTGCGGTTGAAAAACTGTTGCCATGTTCGCAGATTGCCGTTCAAAAGTTTGGAATCGCCTGCCGCAAAAGCTCGATACACTACAGTCAGATGGCTGAGAGGAGTACTCTCTATCTCTGAATGGTCTTTCATGCTTTTAGGCTGTAGAAAGTCCTCTTTACAAATAGATGTTATTGTGTGAAAGGTTTGCAAAAAAAGTAATGTTTTGTATATGGAGAACAAATAGCTTTATTTATTGTTGAAGGAAAGAAGAAAAACATCAATATAACAGGTGACTCCAACCTTTTGAACGGCAGTGTACTTCTGTACGTGCAATGTTACCATAATAAATAAAAATGCTGGTGAAAACTACAATAATAAAGACCAAAGTTGTAATAAACATGTTGCTGTAAAAGTCAACACTCAAACATGAATAATTTTTCCGTGTGACAGGGAGATGTGGCTGCGAGAGGTGGATGGTAGAGTCTCACCTTGTGATGGAGGGCTGGAGCCCGCCACTACAAAGCTGGACAGAGTGACGGCACCGGCGGCTCCACACTCTAGCGGGATGGGGAAGAGGCGGAAGTGACTGAGCATGTCCATAACAGAGGGGAAGCGCAGGTGCTGTACCCTGCATTGACCCCATTCTGTTAGCGAGAGGCGCAGGTGCTGCAGAGGCGGAGAGACAGAGACGTGAGGAAGGAAAAAAATCAAGAAAAGACATTTTTCCACTTTTTGAGGCCGAGCCAGAGGTGAATTGTGCCCCTTCCTTTTCTTTACAATGTGAGGAGACGTACCTTTGCTTTTCCCTGGTAGTTAAACGTGAGGACGTAGTCCCCTCTTCGTGTCTCACTCTGTCGGACCAGAAACACCCCGTGTCCCTCCGGTCCAGAACTCTGAACCAGGTGGGCGGCCTTGACGCGGGAGATGGGTCCGTGAAACCAGGGGTAGGAGAACAGGAAGTGATCAGCTTTCTGGACCACCTGCTCGGGCGGGGCGAAGGTGACGGGGCCTGGAGGGATGAACAGAGAAACAAAATGGTTAAATTCTAATACATCATAAAGCTGGACTAATCGATACTGTCATATTAATAATGGATCAAATGACTATGTAATATGAAAGGTGTCGCTCGTAGCAACAAACATTTAAGTGTTTTTTAGCTATTCTATGTTTTGTTTTATGGCCCACCACTCTTTACAGTTTTCTTTCAGTCTCACATCTCGCAGCAGGCAGCTGTTTCCAGCAAATAAGCTCTAAAAACCCATTGTACACTTCCTGCTCAGCACCAAATAGCAACGTTAACGAATAGTCGAGCATTTAGCAGCTAAAGAGCCAGATTTCCCTCGGGAGTTGGCAGAGACTGAAACAGAGCTAAAAGGACAGTGAGTATTGGACTTCAATTCATCAGGTGGACAGAAACACGACTTCACATGAAATGTTGCTCCATGTCTGCTGGATGTTCAAATAGGTTGTTTGTTAACATGTTAACCATATTATCACCTGATAAAAATTGTGTTTAGAACTTTTTCTGCTGCCCCCAAGTGGCCAAAATAAAAAATAAAAAAATAATATTGCTTTTAATTTGTGTACCATGGGCTTTATTTTTATTTTCAAAGGTTTGGCCATTGTTTCTGTTGGTTATGATAACATTGTATTCACTAAGTTAATTACTGAGATCTGGGAACACTGCAACATGACTACAACAAAGTTCAATAGGGAACTACAGATTGTAGTAAATAAATAGTTTATCTAGATTGCAGAAACCACTTTATTTCAATTTAAAGGGACTGTTTGTAAGAAATTAGTTGCAACAGCGACACTTGTGGCCGCAATGTCAACGACAGTCAGCGTCCTGTTGCTCGCGCTCGCCCGTGTGCACGCGCTACCTGAATGTGAGCGAGCATCCGTCAAAACAGTGAGGCGACACACGTCAGCTAAAACCACAATATCACTCTATATTTCACCTGCTTGGCAGTAATGTTAGCTGACCAGACAAAGGTCTCTACATGAATCAATGCTAATGTTGGCTTTTCCTGCCTCAGCATTCCAACTGGGGCCGTAGGGAACGGGGGGGAGACACCGACAACCGGCCGGAGACGATAACGTAACTCGCTGCGGAGCCCCGTCACATCAAAAGACACGGGAAACCACTGTACATTCACTACATATTCTCAGAGCTAAACTAACTCTTCTGCAGTGTGTAGTGTGCGCGCATGCATGTGAAGAGGTGGAGCGAGCTGAGCGAGAACGAGCGCGGGTGTGTGAGTGAAGGCAGGCAGGCAGAGTACAGCAGAGACTCCGGCCCTGGAGACCAAGACTACGGTCTCCCCCGCGTCCTCCGACCGCGGCCAACTTTGTGGTTTTGGTGCTTCCATGTAGTTTGTGTTGGAGTCTGAGTCTGAACAGTGTAGCCAGACGCGAGCGCGCATGGGACACCTACCCGCAATGATTTATACGTGTAAGAAGTTACAAACAGTCCCTTTAAAAACAAAAGTACTAAAAACATCTTTAATAATCCCTTCTTGCACAGGGAATCTGAACACAACTACGGAAAATGCGCCAGCTTAAAGTAGCAGTGAAATGGAAGTTAGAGCGTCTTAAGCTGCTGTACTGGGAGTATTCCCCAGTGAAACGGAATATATTGGGCGGTGTACAGTTACGAACGAGATTTAAATCACAATAGCGAGCGTCAGCGACAAAATCAGCTTGATTACATTGTTTTCTATTGGAGTGTGAACTTTTGTCGGAAGCACTTCCTATTTTTTCTTGTCGCTCGTGTTGAGAGCGCTGAAACATGGACGAGGAACGGCTGATTAGTTTAGATAAAATGAGCCGTCAGTGCCGCCGACAGCAGGAGAAAACTGGGTCAATTGTCTTGGATGGAGATGAGGATATTAACTTGTTTATTGCCACTTTGAGCACAAGCATTGATACTCGCAGTTTTATGGGTAGTGTCCACCAGAGAAAAATTATTACGAGCTACCTGGTGACAAGAAGTGTAACAGCCACCTCACTAATGGTTTAACTGCCTTTCTACCGTATCTCAGCACCTGTCTGTGTCACTGCCTGTGGTGTTGTCGCATCTTGTCCCGGGCACGAGCAAGATGCACGGCGGGCCTGAGGAGTCATCGGTACAATACCTCCTCATTTCACTACAGAAACCTAAATAAGGTGGCAGCTGGCTGGAGGAAGATCACTAGATAACAACCTACTTGCTGTTGGCTATATTGTATTTTATTTCCAGTAAACATCACAATATAAAATGTGTTTTCTGTTTAAAAAGTACAAACGTACGAAGCAAGTACTACAAACCGATCTTTTAAGTGGTTACATCTCCAGTCTGATCTGCAGCACACAGCTGATATGTACGTGGTTTGTTTACATGACGTAACAGAAGTGCATATTTAAAGTATTCAGTTTGGAGTACAATGCGCTACGCAATGCGGGGCGATAGTTGGACGCTCGTATCCAGTTAGGACACAGTCTCAGTAGCGCGATACGGAGCTACGGATGCCTGTGGCTCGGCTCCACCCACACCTACACTGTCGCTAAAAGTTGCAGACTATTGTTGGATGGCTGTCATGATATTATTGATTGTTACTAGATTATGTAAGCACACATCATATTTTGTTTTATAGGAAGAAAAGATGATTGGATTTTGATATAAAAGTATGAAGAAATTGATGTTTTGTAATTTTTTTTGCATATATTGTTAAATATGTGTCTTTCTCTTGAAAAACAAATTTAGCTAACCTGGGAGTTTGTTTAAAAACCTGTCTGATCACCTGAACGCTTGTGTTTCTTTCCCCGTTGGCTGATCCTAAAACATTCTTGTATTTATTTAATGCAGAGAGGCTGTTGGAGAAGATTTGAGCCCAGACCAGAAGGGACACATGCACCTGACGCCCACCAGGATGACAACTTGTAGCCCCAGAACTGTAAACCTTCAGGAGGTCTGTTACACAGAAGCATCCTCTGCTCATCTCACCACTCACTTTGACTTCCCAACTCTGAGCTCCCTCTGTGATTGGCTGGAGCGGAGCTGTCAGCCGGGGAGGGGAGAGGCTCCAGATCCACACTGCTTGACCTGAAAGACAACAACAGATTTTAGATTACACACACTGTATCATCTACAACACATCTATGTTATTCTCATTTTGGACCACCTGGGGAGGAAAAATAGGTCAATTTCATGATTATTTGTTTCATTTTAAGTCATTTTTTCCCATCTGGGTTTCACCATCTGTCTTATAAAAAAGCTTCAGCTCTGTTTGTGTTGGAAGATCAGCTCCTTCTTTCTGTATTGTGGTGAAAAGATATTCAAGTTGCTGTAAAATGCAGTGTAGAGGCTGCATTTAGTAACTGTAATTACACCAGTGTCTCAAAAATGTGTTGATGATTTATTGATGTTAACATGCTACATATCACTTTTCTTTTTCATCAGCAGGAGGGAAAGCAGCAGCAGCTACCATGAGATGATGCACTTTACTGACTTTTTTATGAGTTTGTAAAGGACCAGTGTGTAACATTTAGGGGGATCTATTGGCAGAAATGGAATATACTATTAATAAGTATGTTTTCTTTAGTGTATAATCACCTGAAAATACACTGCTCTTACAACAACTGGCTCTAGAGAGGGCCATTAGCATTTTTTCGTCGGCCACCGTAGCAAACCTACATGCTTGGCACACGGGAGAAGTTGTAATCTGCAACCTCACCGCTAGATACTGCCAGATATTACACACTGTTCCTTTAAAATTGATACTTTATTAATACTAGGGGTGTCACGATTTTGATTCTAAATCAGAAATTGATTGAAATTAGCTTCCGATTTCAACCATTGAAATCATACCAAGATCAGCGTTTTGTTTTTTCTCTTCGCCCCCGTGCGTGTGTCCGAAGGAAAAAAAAAAAAAACACTTCAAAGACGACACAGCGTATCGTAGCGGTAGCCTGCAGCTGCACTTTCAGATACTGTCCACTGCCAAAGTTGGAGATGACAGAGAAACAACAGAACTGGAAAATCCTACAGCTTCCCTGAAGTCACCGGTGTGGCGACATTTTGCTTCACCGTGAGTTATGTAAACAACCACATGTGGACAGAAAAACTACAGTTTGTAGGCTACAGAAGATTTAGAGACTACAGAAACCAAAGAAAACAGCGCTAGTGAGCTGTTTCGTGATGTCAGCCGCAGTCGCGCTATCTCCACTTAAGGCTGCAGTAGGCCAGATTGGAGCAAATATGATTAAAAAAAGTTATTTTTCTAAAATGGTCGCTATATCCTGACAGTAGTTCAAAAAAAAGGTAACCTGAAAAAAATCATGTTCCTCTGTGTCCTCCGGTGCTCCTAACAGCATCTGCAAGATTTCACAGACCGGAGGAAAACAAGCAGTCAGAACTGACCTGAGATCTGCTGTCCAGCAACTGTCTATGAGAGCCAGCTGTCAATCACTCGCGAACTCCGACCAATGGGTCAAACTAGGCAGCGCTGATCAAATATGAATCAATATTCTGTTACTGTAATGCCTATTTCTCGCCTCAAATGTTTTCGGAATCATGTTGTAGTTACTGTTTAGCTGTAAAATGAGAAAGTTTGTGACCCGGCCGCCATTGTAAAATATGTTGAAGGAAGCCAAGTTCTGGTCACATGACCGGAGCACAGCCAATAGGAACGCTCTCTCTCTCTGAAATGACCTGTGATTGATCAAAGTCTGCCGTCACGGGCTCGATTTTTCTAAAGCCTGAAAACAGAGACATGAGGAGGAGCAGAAGTCTAGTTTTCTCTCAGAACACTTGAATTACAATATGCTGAAAGGTTATTACGGAATTTTTGCCCAATGATGCCAAAAATATACTGCCTACTGCCACTTAAAAATCAATTGTGTGTCTACATCGCTTTGTACGGTAAAGCGGGGTTTATAATCGCTGTCGTGTAAACAATGAAGCATGTACGGTAGACGCGGACAGGGACGTCATGGTGCATTCAGGTGTGCCTCGTAAACTCTGAGAAACTCTAACTGTTGTTGTAAAGTACACTCCTGCTATCTACTGGATCTTCTTTTTGTTGTTTAACAGCTTGTTCCCCAACTGACCAATAGTATCAACTCAATTATTTCATAAATTATTTGAATTTGACCATATGGCCTTAGTGTGGTACATACCCAAAAAATATCACACTTGATAGCCTGAATGATCTGTTGATATTTATGAATCAAGACTCCATAGTCTAACATGTTAAAATCGAAAATCAAATTGAATCATGACACCCCTAATTAATACTATGATGGTGATTGTTTCAATGTATGTTTTGATGTCCTTTGAGGTGTGAGTGTGTCTTGTTTTCACTCTGGAATACTGAATCTCCTGTCTGCACAACAAATTTACCCTTGAATATTGATAAAGAAACCTTGACCTTGATATGGGTAGAAAATTAAAGAGAGAGGTAGGTGTGTGTGTGTGTGTGTGTGTGTGTGTGTGTGTGTGTGTGTGTGTGTGTTGGTGGGGTGAGTCTAGCGAACATGGAGGAAACAGCAGGCTGAAGGAACACAAAGACACCGAGCACAGACAGGAAGTGAGTCCAGTTCAGCAGTTCACATCTGAACTAAGACTTACTGTTCTTCTGTTTCACTGCTCGCACACGCACACAGCCACAAGTGCACATTCACAAATACAGACACACCGACAGTATGTGTGTGTACATAAACAGATGAGAACGGGAAGGTTAAAGAAGGAAGCCCGAGCAGATCCTGCTAAAATGCTGACTTGAGTTTGCAGCGCTCTGAATAACAGGAAGACAAGTCTCCTTTCTCTTCACTCGTGTGTGTGTGTGTGTTCTTGTTCTTCTATCTTTGTGAGAATCAGTTCACGTTTTACTGTAGCAAAGTGAGGACATTTTGCAAAGTGTGGACATTTTAAGCCAGTCAGCAATGCTACACCTCCCACATCCGACCACATCTAAAAGGAAAAGTGTTTATACTCGTTCCAAATGGCCCCCACTCGAAAATCATCACAGCATCACACTGCCGCCCTCATCTCTCTGTTGCAGGTTTTTGTAGTCTCGGCTTGATGAGTCATACAGGCTGGGATAATGACGCACACTTTCGGACAACGGGCCTTTTTCACAGCACACGTTTATAGTAGGAAAAGCACAGGTGTTACTAATGGCTGTTCTATTCAAGTGTCCCAGTGAGCATGACAGTGTAACACTGAGCCAGCATGCACAATATCACGACCCTGAAACTGGAACACCTGTGCTTTTCCTGCTGTGACATGTACATTGTCTTCAGTGAGAAAGGCCTGTCTTTTCTCGAAGGGCATTCATGGTGCTGCGTGAAGGATGAAAAAGAGGCTTGAGAGAGAAGTTCAAACTCTGCCTACATTTATATGCACACCTGGCTGGCAAATCCCTATGTAAAGTGGTCATGTTTGTCAGATTGTTGTTCTGGAAAACATCGACAGACTGGCTCTATTCACATGAATGAGAGTGACACGCAGTGCTAATGTCGGTCTGAACGCGGCCTTAAACGATCTGGCAAGCACTTAGTTTGAAGCATCCTGAGGCACGCAAGGTTAGAATTAGGATCAGGTTGAGAACCGGCATGATGTTGTGATGTTTACAGTTTACAAGGATGCATTATATGCAGAATAACAGCCTTGTATTAACAAATGAAGGAATTCTGTCCACATCAAAAACTTTTAGAGGGCTTTTATTTTGGAACGGAAACAGGAAGTGCTGAGTTAAAAATAAACACATTTTTTCATACTTTTTTCATGAAACTGTAGTACTGTTGCTGGTATGATGTCAATATACGATCAAAAGATCATTTTCACTGTCTGTGACATATTCTACAGATGTAGACAAACTGTAGTAATGTTGCTGGTACCGCACACGAAGAAAATAGACAAGACCTCGAATCCCTAGAGGGGACGCAGCCGAGCCGCACATTCATATTCAGATCAGCCGAGAAGAAGAAGTCGACACGTGCACTAGGCCCATATTTGGGCCGATATTAGCTTATTGCAGATATATTGTATCGGTGTAAATGTCAACTGATAAGTAACAAGACATTGCGGTACAGATAGGCCAAACTAGGGTTGAGGTCATTTAGATAAAGCGTCTCCATTACATAGTTTGTCCACCAGGAAGCACTGACAAGTTTATTTGTAAAATGTCCTGTTCAGTATCTTGGTCACAAAAAATTAGTCTGTATGTTATACATATGTTATGTATTTATGTCAAAGTCAGTATTGGTCGGGCTATAGCACTGCACAATACACACACACACACACACACACACACACACACACACACACACACACTCTTACAAAAAAATACTAGCACATGCACTTTAATGATTGCCTGCACATGTTTTGAAATGATTTGCCAAAAATGAGAAGAAAAATATGACACTTTGTGGATTATCTGAAGAAACACTGAATTCAAACTCTGACCCCACTTCCACACTGAATTAGTGTTCAATGTACTGCTGACTACTGACTGTGTGTGTGTGTGTGTGTGTGTGTGTGTGTGTGTAAGAGCATTACAGACATCTGCAGAAATGAGAAAGGTCCTGAGATTCTCCCGAGTCTCAGACTTCCCCCATACTTCCTTTCTCTCTCTCACACACACACACACACACACACACACACACTGAAATACAAGGTCAGACTTATAAAAGTTATAACATATCAGCCTACAGCGCCTAGTGACTACCAGGACTCCCACACAGCTCTGCAACTTTAATAAGTTTAAATTTAAAGGTTACATACAAAAAAAAGTTCAGTTTGATTTTGAAACTACACTTACTGCAGACGAGCGTTAAAGCAGTAACAGAATACTCTCCACACCAGATGTGTTACCTCTGTGTAAATATTAAGTTGACTGATGAATTTGATGAATGATTATTTCCAGGAATATTCCAAATATAACAAGACTCAAACCTGCTCCAGTCTGTAGAGCCCTAAAGCAAACGAATGCATGGACAAACTCACACACACACACACACACACACACACACACACACACACACACACACACAAATGTTTGTCCACATATACACACACACAAACACTGCAAAATATTCTCACTTGCATTTGCAAACACATACCTCAGCACGAGTAAACATCCAGCACGCCCACAAACACTAAAAACAGCCAAAGTCCAAGTGTTAAATATTTCCACTCAGAATCTCAAGGAAAAAACGCTGCGTTAGGAGAGACGGATGAGGACGATGCAGGCTCCTGTTACATCCTGTGAGAGTGTGTGTGTGTGTGTGTGTGTGTGTGTGTGTGTGTGTGTGTGTGTGTGTGTGTGTGTCTCTGGGACACAGCTGGCTTAGTCAGGCTGAGCTATATTATTGATTTCATGACCAAGTTTTGACTCAAATATATGATGAAAAAACCCTCTAAATTTATGGATTGAAAAGGAGTTCAGTTTGTGCTCACCAGAAGAGTTGGATCAGATTTGAAAAAGAGAATATGTTTGAAATAGAGTTCAAACATTGAGGTTTCAGGTAAAGTATCTGTCTTTTTGTTTCTCACCTGTTGCTGATACATTCTTTTAGCTCTGTTGTCCAGGAGCTGACCTGCTGGTCGTTGTCCGTCTCAAATATCAGACTACCTCGATTAACCTGCAGAGACAAAGATGCTTTCAAATATACCGCCCACATTATATAGACGCTGAGCTGCACTACATTGTGTAAATGCTGTAAAGGGACTCTGCGGATCGAATGGGTTACCGAACTCCATTCGATCCGCAGAGTCCCTTTCCACCTTTAAGAAAAAGCTAAAGACTCAGCTCTTTCATGAACGCCTCCTCAGCCAATGACACTGATGCTATTGATGATGTTGATAACGAGGATATTGATGACATTGAGGATGTTGCTGATGCTGATTAGGATATTCATGATGATGATGACATTGATGGCGTTGTTGATAATGTTAATGATGACGATGACTGCTTCTATCCACCCTGTGCATTGCCTCTGTGCTCTGCCTGTCGGCACCTGTGTCCGATCAGACTTGAAGCTGTTGTTGGCACTTACTCACGTTGTTCCCTCCTATCTAGATCCTTGCTTGTGTTGTACGAACTCTCTGATGTACGTCGCTTTGGATAAAAGCGTCTGCTAAATGAAATTGTAGAATTGTAAATGCGAGAAATGGCCTAAACACATTGAAAATGCAATTTTTTCTAATCATATTCACACACTGACAGCGTATTTAGAGCTTATTATTGCCATTTATGTGGCGGCTTACCTTTTTTTTTAAGTTTTGTGGCTCATTCTAATGTCAAAATCAGGTTCAAGTGATAAACCACTTAAAAAAAAAAAACTCTGGGAATGTACTTTTTTCAGCCACTCAGATTTAAAATAAGGTTTTTTATACCTGCTACAAGAGGTCATTAGCTCAATGAGTAGAGATGCTAACTATTCAGAACGTTTTGGTGAAGCAGAAGTAGCCAGTAATGTTGTAATTTACCTATTTTCTCTAATGAAAAAACATTCTCTTCAGTAGTAGTCAGGGCAGGCTACCAAAACTGTGATAGAGATAGTTAACACATTTTCCACTACTGATGTGTAAAACTGCTGTCAAATACTCACTGCTGTTGCAATAAAAACTTTATAGTTTGCTTCTTTGTGAACAAAGGTTGTAATCAAGTTGGATTCATGTTTGTTCACCGGATTGCAATTATTTTCACAGTACATTTTCACAGTAGAGAAGCGATTGGTGATGTGAGAAGTTTCTGTAGATGTTTTGTTTTCATGTCCTTCATGTAAACGCAAGTCAGCCATCTTTCAACCCTACAGGTGGTGTGTGTTTGAAACTAAAGAGAAAAGGTTTGGGTGGAATATCCTTAAATTTTAACCAACAGATTTAAATGAAGGCTGCTGTTGAGTTTTGTTATGAAATTATATGACACAATGATTGTCCTGTTTCCTCTTCATGTTGGATTGCGGGTTGAAGATCGAAGTAAATGTGTATGTAAACATCACAGCGAGCAGAGTCTGCAAACTACAACTGCAGCCTTTTTCTAATCAGAATCTTATATCTTAATGTAGCTGAAAACTTGTACACACCTTTAAAACAAATGTGTTTAAGTTGTCAGGCATCTCCAGCCGGTTGCAACGACGGACTTCTTGGATATCTGAGCAGTGAGTCGTCAGCTTGGGACTGGAGGCCTGAAAAACACAATAAAGACATGATGACTGTCAGACAGGTCAGACGGTTCTCTCATGAAAGGTGACAGAAAAAAAGGCACAGAAACAGAAAGAAGTAGAAAATTGAAAACAAAATGAGTCTTCAATCAGCTTCTGATGTGTACGGTGGCTGACCATTCCCTGAATGGTTCAACAGCACACAGAACAACATGCTAGTACAGGCTAGTTGCTGGTAGTCTGTGAGGAAACACAACTTGGTGGGGTGTCGAGAGTTTGGTGCTGTTAAAGAAATTATTCTGAAAATGGGTCGGTGGGTAATCATACAGAGAAATTGGGACATTGTTTCTGGAAAGACAAAAAATCCATTCACCTCCACTGTTTGGGTGGAAGAGGATGTCTGGGTGACAAATATCTCATAACCTTAGCTACCATATTTGTGGTCAACGGCCTCATTTTGGTCTTAAAATCTCATACAATCCCCCCCTGCACATTAGTGCAGCAAGGTTTGTAGGTTCTAGCCCGATGTCTCTGCACACTTTTTTTCCCACTTTTATTCAAATATCTAGCATATCAACGAAGTGTCTTGTACTTGCAAACAAAATAAGCTCTACTGCCACTGAGGTGGGTAGAATGGACTTGCCTTCTAAGTAGGTTGCCATTGCAAGACGTCTTATTTTAAAGTTGATCAGTTAAGCTACAGATACCACACTACACTACAGGATGTTTAAGTGTACAGTATGTGCATATGTGCAGTCTCTATATGTGTATGTATGTGTGAGTGTGAAGTCTCGGTGCTGCTGAAACTGAAGCCTCCCTTAGTGAGAGAAAATGCAGTGAACCGTAGGAAAGAAGAGCATGATGGGAGCTCTCAGGGAAGTGCTCTAAGGTCAGATCTCTAAGGTCAGAGCTCTAAGGTCAGAGCTCTAAGGTCGACCCCACCAGGACAAACTGTGTATTTGACGAATGAGATATGAGGGGCTTTTGGTGGATGTTGTACCTGAGGCACAGCATCACAAATCCTGATGCTGTTACTGTGAGTCAGGCTTGTGTGACCTTTTCTGTAAAACCATCATTGGTCTTGACTTTTATGCACTAATGAAACAGACACATGAAGATACTTTCTACAGGTGTAAGACCTCTCTTTACAGTAAAGGTAAACCTGAAACTCAGCTGGACAGAAGAAGGATGGTGTGTGTGTGCACATCCATGAATGCACAACTACAGACACATGCACTCAAACTAATCACACATCACTAATAAAGCGATGCCTTCAAGCCCCCCCCCCCTCCGATACAAACGAGCGCCAACAGAGCCAGCGGCATAAACACACACACATACACACGCACGCACGCACGCACGCACGCACGCACGCACGCACACACACACACACGGATGGATGACTTGTTCAGCCATGTATACAGGCCTGTGGCATGTTGGGTCAAAGGTCACCTCTGAAATGAAGCCTGGGTGACAACTGATAGATATACGTGTGGAGACGAGAGAGTCAGCGACTCTTATTGAGACTTTAAAACTATTGTGTGTGTCACATGTTCGCTATGTAGATCGACTAATCACTGCAGCTCTACTTCTGCCGGGTACACACTACACAAGACTCCCCTCCCGACAATGGTCAGGAAAGATATTTTTTGTTGTTCTAAAGATTATCTTTTCAGATATTCTTGTGGTGTGAGATATGTTAGGAGTGTTTTTTACATCCCCCGATCGGCTCGGAAGTCCATCCTGGCCGCACCGATTTCAAATTCATAAATATTAAACATGTTCAATATTTACAATCGGATATCCTGTTATGTCTGGGGAACCCCGAGGACAGCTGATGACACAGTCACGTGGGAAGGAAAATCTTTAAGTGTGTGTCAGCCTTTAAAGTGGCAGTAGGCAGTATATTTTTGGCATCATTGGGCAAAAATTCCATAATAACCTTTCAGCATATTGTAATTCAAGTGTTCTGAGAGAAAACTAGACTTCTGCTCCTCATCATCATGTCTGGTAAGTGAAATCCTTCAGATGCCGTTAGGAGCACCGGAGGACACAGTAGGACACAGAGGAACAGGATTTTTTTCAGGTTACCTGTTTCATGTACTACTGTCACGATATAGCGGCCGTTTTCAAAAAATAACTTTTTTAAATCATATTTGTTTGTTCAATCAACATACTAAATGAAATTCCTATAATACAGCATGTTCTTATATAGGATCTTTGATTGATCCGTCATTGATTCATATTTTGAATATGAACCACAGTATCTTTACTTTATCATATGATATAATTATCTGGAGAGATGATAAATATCATCACCCAGCCCAGGACGAGAGTCTCCTAAAAATAATATATTTAATCTACCAGCATTAAAGTGAGGCGCACACTAATCTTTCTCCAGCACACAGCGGAAGCTAACAAGCTACAGTTGGGTCAACATCAAACCCTATGGGGACAAACGTGTGCAAGAGAGCATAACCAAAATAAAAGTGGAGGGGGGGTGAGTAGCGTGAGAGAGCCGAAGCAGCAAAAGGAAACAGACGAGACAGTGAAAGACACGGCGTTGGGTGGGAGAGGAGAGAGGGATGAAGAGCAGAAGAAAGAGCAGAAGAAAGAGCAGCGAAGGCGGATTCCAGGGCTTTGTGCACCGGATGAGTTTGAGTCTATGTGACAGTGTGTGAGCCTGAGGAATGTCTATGATAATCCTACACACACACATATAAAAACAGACGCATACACACATCAAAAGAATAGATTAACCCCCCACTCGCCCAATTTCCTCAGCTTGCCGGTGACGTGAATGAACCCCCTAACTCCAAACGCTCTTTGTTTTAACCACAGTGTCTAATACTATCAATAAATATTGTGACACAGAGATGAGAGGGATGTGACTCATTTAGAGAGATCTGAGTCAGTGAATGAGGAACCGACTAAAAGTTGAACTTGTAACCAAATTGCTGCCACAACTGAATTTTAGTCCAGGATGTTCAGAGAAATTTCACAGATTCAGGTTAAAACTTCAAGTTTTCTGATAACCGTCCTGTGTAGAAAGATACAAGCAATAAATTCTCAGAGGAAACGTGTGCACACTTGCAGGAAAAACAAGAGGTGCATATGAAAGATGCACACAAGATAGTATGGAAAAAAAAATCCTTGTTGGTAGAGAAGCTGCCAAGTGATTTAAAAACAAATCAATAAAAGAAAAAAAAAAAAAAAAAAAAGATTATTTGAGGAATAAATAAATAAATAAATAAAATTGAGGTTCATAGTTCATTCTTGGCCTTGGAAAGAGTAAAACAATCTCACTTCAAGGTCCATTGAGTAGCTGTTCTTGAGCTTTTGGATATGAATAAAAAATACGACTGCAGCTGAAACAATAGATTAGTTGATCGACAGAAATTGAACCACCAACTTTTTCAATAATTAATTAATCGTTTATTCGTTAATCGTCATATTTCAAGCAAAAATACCAAATATTCTCTTTTTTCAACTACTCAAAATGTGAGGATATGATGCGTTTTCTCTTTTATATCATATTAAACTGAATATATTTAGGTTTTGGACTGTGAGTCGGACGCAACAAGACATTTGAAGACGTCCTCTTGGACTTCTGGGAAATTGTAACAGGCTCAAGGTTTTGTGACATTTAATTGAGATTAATTGAGAAAATATTCAACAGATTAATCACTAATGAAAATAACTGTTAAATTTGAAATCTAAAATATTTGACAACTCTTAAATTTGAGCACAAACCAGTTTACTTCTATTTGGACATCACTGGTTAATGAACATGTATATATATATATTTCGTGCCGAAAAAAACCCCCCAAAGCGACAAAGATAAAGGATGTGAGTTAAAGCTTCATCATCAACATCATAACTACACAGGATGTGCAACAGCTATTAAGGTGTGTGTGTGTGTGTGTGTGTGTGTGTGTGTGTGTGTGTAAGCAGAGAGTGACTCACTGAGAGGAATTTATTGTGAGATTGTGAATGAGTTTCTGACTAAGAACATCTTTGAGGAACCATATGTGTCTGTGGAGGGAAAAAAAAGAAGAAAAAAAAAACAGGCAGCAGATGTTTGACTGGTTGAGCAACAACATAACACGCCTGATTTCTGTGAATCAACTTCATCAGGGGAGCAAGTTCAAGCTCACAGCACATTTCCTATTACTGCAAACTGTAGTCTGTCATACTCCCTCCAGAGGACACACACACAGAAACAGACTCACGCACACACTGACCAGGCATTTGCCCTTTTTCTTCCCTTTTTTTCTAATCTGCATATAACCCTTTCAAGGTTATTTCCTTAAACAACACCCCCAAGCAATGTGGGAAAACTGTGTGAGCATTCATGAACTGTGTGTGTGTCGTTCATCTTTAAAAGCGCGATGAAAAACGACCACAAAAAGATGCAAAAAGACTAAAAAGAAACACAACAAGACCACAGAGATGCAAAACAACAACAAAGACACACAAAAAGATGCAAAATGACTACAAAGAGGTGCAAAACAAGACTATAAAAAGAGACACGAAACAATCACAAAGACATGAAAACGAGACCCAAAACGGGCCGCAAACAGCCACAAAATGACCGAAACAGAAGAAAAATAACTACAAAGAGATGCAAAACGTGATGCAAAAAAACTAATAAGGGATGAAGAACATCAAAAAACAGTTAGAAAGAACAACAAAGAGACACAAGTTTATCACAAAAACATCCAAAACCAAAACAAAGAGACTCAAAACAACATTGTTTTGCATCTCTTAGTCTTGCTCCTATGTAGAAGGGGTGGGGGCCTTTTATATGTTTGTGTCCAGGGGCCCATTGTCCGCTAAAACTGTCCATGGCTGTGGGCTATTTGGAGTTACAAATAGCAGCAATTTACTGATATTATTTCATGTTAGAAGTAGGGGTGTAAGAAAATATCGATACACATGAGTATCGTGATATTATGTTTTGCGATACTGTATAGTTTCTCCAAAACGCTGTATCGATTTTTAATTAACGGCTGCTATTCCGTATCATATGAAACTAGAAAACCTAAGGAATCCATTGGTACCAACCATGTCATACTTGCATGTTGCCAAGATGGCTAAATAACGCTGCAAAGTTACGCTAAATTTTGGCGAGGAAAAATTGGCATGGCCATTTTCAAAGGGGTCCCTTGACCTATGACCTCAAGATATGCAAATAAAAATGGATTCTATGGGTACCCACGAGTCTCCTCTTTACAGATATGCCCACTTTATGATAATTTCATGTAGTTTTGGGCAAAAACCAAGTAGTTATTTGCATGCACTACAAATGTGTTATTTTCACCTATACCAAAATGGTTTACAGTATTTGAATATTTCTTCATACTAAACAGTCTTGGAATTAAATAAATTGGGTATCACTGGAAAGCTGAGACTCTTGTAGATCCAATGAGTCCAGTTGTATTCATGTGAGATGATGTTAGTCCGCATAATAGCCATTTCACATAGTGACCTTTTTTTTTACTCAGATTTTATACATATGGTGTCTTTATACTATGACAGCTTATCTAAAAATTCAATTTGAAAAAAATATGGACTTGCTTACAGTATCGCAATATATTGAATCGTTATCCCTGTATCATGATACATATCGTATCGCCAGATTCTTGCCAATACACAGCCCTAATTCGAAGTCAAAGTTATTTATTAGGCATTAATAATTTATTACCCTGAATAACAATTAATAATGTACACTTTATTATTGCCATGAACCGGAGCTTTAAATCTGAGTTGAAACACGTTATTATTACTCATTTTAAAACCTCTTTAAAACTGTGAGTGACATGTTTTTGGAATAACTAGACCACAGACTTAATCCTTTACTATAGAGACTGACAAAAACAACAGCTAGTGCAACATGTCCTTAACAACCATTACCTGGCATCAACCTCCTCTACATACAAACACTCTACAGGAGACAGAGAGAAACAGATCAAATAGGCAGATTCAGACAAAGCCCCAGAGCGTGAGCATAATGAGTCTGTTTTACTGTATACAATAAAACCTTTAGGGAAGCTTTTCATTAACGTCTTAAATTACTGCTCCTCTTTGTGTGTATCGTTTGCCGGCAGACCTCAAGTCTACGGCCTTATAGTGCTGCTGTTCCTCATCCTGCAACTGTGAAAGCGTTGAAGTGGTAGTAAACAAAGGTTGCTCATGGCTTCAGTGTTTAAATAATAATGAATTCCGGACAATATTTTAACATTTAATGTCTCCTTCAGGGGGGAAAAAAGCCAGGACATCATGTCAGAAAGTCTCAGTACATTATTGATGGTTTAAAGCTGTGAGTGTAAATCTAGTTCAAGACGGATTTTCCACTCAGTTTTATCAGCAGCATATCATGGAAAAGTACAAATCAGGCATAAAATACTAATACAGCACTGCGTTTTACAGCTTGTTCCTTTGGTTTCATGACTCTGTTGGCCTGTTTACATGAATACAGGTTGTTTCTACCACAGTAACTACATGCTACTGTGTGTTGATGACCTATTTACACCAGGAACACATGACGTACAAAAAAAACTGCAAGATCTATATTAGATTAGATTTGTTGATCAACTCCTTAATTAAATAGCTTTTAGTTTGGAAATGATCTTATTTCACAATGTCTGACGGTACCATATATGTTCCTTATCAGCTTGTTGAAGCTCTTCATTGAAGCCAAATGTGTGAAATATTAGAAGCCCAAGGTTGTGTTGTTTTTAATAGTTGAATCATTTCATCAACTGGAAATATATTAGACGTCGTCTGAATAATTTTAAACACTTTTCCCCAAATTCAGCTGGTCATCTTTAGAAACGTTGGCATCTCCACAAGAGTCTGAAATAAAGTTCTTGTGGGTTTTAACAATATTTGGCTGCACAGCACGAGTTTTTATTCAATATTCTGATGGCGGAAAGTGGGATAGAATAGATTATTTAATTTATCAAGTAGAGTCCAGCATCTCAAATGAGATGATTTACTACATTTTTCTTTGCTTTATATTATTATTATTATTATTATTATTATTATTATTATTATTATTATTATTATTATTTTAATATCTTTTTGTTTTAGTCAAACATTGGGCTTTGGGAATTTATAATTTAAATCTTTTACAATATTTTGACATTTTATAGACTAAACAATTACTCATTAATTTAAAAAAGTAATCAAAAGATAAACTCAAAAAATAAAGTGTAAGTTGTAGCCCTATAATAGATATTACAAACATTAACAACATTCCTGTTTACTTAACTGACTTAGTTTAGCTGTTAAGTTTTATTCTTTTCTTGGCAACTAAAATATCATCGTGTAACACTAACACATTAAGCTGATGATGAACTGCCGCAGTAATATTATGACCCCGCAACGACTTATCAGTTTTCACTCCTGGTTCTTTTCAGATTGAGTCAACTTTCACTACTATGTTTCAACTTCACACACACACACACACACACAGAGGACTGATATTATGAATATGAGACGCAGATATGAGACATGATGTCACAATACGGCCTACATATTGACTTTTCAAATTATATTTACTGTTTATATCTGGCTGTTATTCCTGTCCTTGCATGTCTTTTTTTCCTTACTTATTTAGCATGGACTGTAGTTAATAACTACCGTGTGTTATACTATGGCATTATCTATTAGTGAATGTGTAATACACTATTTTGTACATATTATTTATTATCTTGTGTGTACCAAAATTATGAGATATGTAATTCTCTGTTTTTAGGTTGCACATTTAACACCCGGTCAGGGACAGCGGATGATAATTAGCATTTTAGGCTTCTGTATCATTTTATACACATTTATACAAAAATCAGCCGGTCATGTTTAAAAATAACATTTTGTGGGTTTTAACTAAATTTGGCGGAACAACATCTGTAATTTGAGGATTTGCTGCATTTCTCTGTTTTTATCAATATGAACTAGGGCTGTCAAAGTTAACGCGATAATAACGCGTAAATATGTTTTAACGCCACTAATTTCTTTAACACAACTTGGTTGGTTTTAGGTTGTATTGGGCAAAATTTTCAAGCTAGAGTGAAGATACTGCCATCATATGAAACAAAAAAAACCTAATGAATCCACTGGTACCAACCATGTCATACTAGCTTGTTGCGAAATGCAGTTGCTGTGAGGGTTTCTGGACAATATTTTTCATTGTTTTGTGTTGTTAATTTATTTCCAAGATGAAATATATACATACATTTGCATAAAGCAGCATATTTGCCCACTCCCATGTTGATAAGAGTATTAAATACTTGACAAATCTCCCTTTAAGGTACATTTTGAACAGATAAAGTGTGTGATTAATCGTGATTCAAATATTTTAATTGACTGACAACCCTAATACGAATTAAAGATTTTGGGATTTTTATGGACTATGATGTTTTGACATTTTATAGATTAAACAATCAATAGATTAATGAATTACGTTAATAATGACAATAAAATTGTTTAGTTATTTTTCAGTCACAGCCTTATATTAAAAATATTTTTGAAAAAGTGCCAAATGAATGACATTGAACCTACTGTACTACGACTGCACAAACTTTTGTTCTTAACTTAGATTAATGAGCATCATTCCTGTCAAATAAATTCATAAAATAAAAAAAAAAATAAAACAAATCATATGACAAACCAACAGAAACATTTTTGGCACTAACACTGCCTGTTCAAAGTCACAACTGCTTCACCCGGGTTCACGCACGCACGCACGCACGCATGCACGCCAGCAGCAGGCATAAACAGTTGATCAAAGTAGCTCACAAACAAACAGCGATGCAGCCATGCAACCTCACCCACACAGTCACAAACACGACTACAGTTTGAGCGCACACACACACACACACACACACAGACACACACACACACACGGGTGACACACAGGATGTTTGGAGTCCAAAACTATCTTCCCAGGGTCCCTTTCTCAAGGCCGTCACCGTGGCAACTGACTGACACTCCACATTCCACTATCCCTCCGAGGGTCGGCGTAGCCAACGCTGTCCGGGGTGTGCGTGTGTGTGCGTGTGTGTATGCGTGTGCGTGTGTGTGTGTGTGTGTGTGTGTGTGTGTGTGTGTGTGTGCTGGACTGACCGTAAACTCTGCAGGGTTACCAAACTGGTCTCAGGCGAGATTTTGTAAAGTGTGTATGCACAATTATCTTACACACAAGCACACAAACACACACATAGACATTTTAAAGCACCACCCATCAGGGCCTCATTAGGCAGAGGAGACCTTGACCGACACATCTGTCTGTACTTCCCCTGCTTTTGGGTTAGGATCACTGATGCATTTATTTTCCTTGCTGCACACTTAAAGGATAAGTACGGTCTATATTTTTCTTATTGTCAACAAAACCCATAAAAAGTCGCAAATCAACAGTAAAATTATCCTACACGTCATATTAAAGCCTTGTATATCTTATTCTTCAGTACGTTCAGTCGTGTTTCCATTCAAATTTAGCAAATATTTTAACCAAATTTCCAGAAAAAAAGGAAAATGCAAATTAAAGCGTGTTTCCCTCACTACTGTTTAGCGAATTTCAGGAGTAGGTTCATTGCAATAAAAAGTAGGTGGCGGTTATTCTGCAGTCGGGTGCCATTAAACCAGTGCAGAAGACCGAGAAGATATTATTAAAAGAGCGCCAGTAAAACCTCAAAGGAGCGAAAACAATGCAGAAAACGTGATGGAAATATGGCATTTGTGTTTGTTTAATATATTAATTTTAGGAAGGTTACTGTTTCCTCATCAGTCCACACAGATCTGATGTTTTCATCCGCTGCTATTTTTAGATACAGGGCTCCAGACTAACTTTGCACATTGGCTGCACTGGTGCGCCAAACTTTCTTCATTTAGGTGCACAAGCACATAATCTAGGTGCACCCAAAATTTTTCACTGCACCGCACATTTTAAGCGTTTTCTCAGTTCCTATAGGCCGACACTAGGGATGTCACGATAACAGAAATTTAGTAGTTGATAAAAATACCAGTGAAATTCCACGATTCTATACCAACAATAAAAAACAAAAGTAAAACAATAAATCCCATGTACTTCAACATCCACTCCTTTATTAACGTTTGCATACTGGTTTTTGTTTAAGTAGTTAAGGAAGTTAAACAGGTCATAATTCCCTCTCTAATATCTATTTTATATTGCTGTGAAAACATCTCCTTCAAACAAGTGGATTTATTCAAGTTTCTCGCCAAAAACTAAATTTTACAAGATTATATTTGAACACATCATGATAACGTCAGAATTTACCACTTGACAGATTTTCGGTCGCACTCTGGAGCCCTGAAATAGTTCACGTGTGGGAGATTTATAAACAGCTAATGTTACAGGATGATTTTTATAATCTAGTTGAGGTAGACATCATGGTTACTGTACACACTATTCTTGGTATGCTTCTAAAGAGAACTGTGTTTAGTGTGTTTATACAATAGCTATAGCTGCAGCTAACAATGGTGATATGTAGCAGCTGGCGTTGTTTTCACCCTTCTACTCCACTGCCAGACCACCTGTTGTTTGTGTCACACTCCTGAGGTCTTCCTCCATAGTTGGTGGGACAGAAATAGATTTTCTGATCCCAGCGCGCTCCTGGTTTCTTCCATGAAAGGGTGGCTAAACTTTTCTTCCTGTCCAGCAATTAATAAGATCTAAAGACCAGTTAGTGGCAGACACTGGCAGTAAACATACATAAACAAGTAGGCTTGTGCCTCTGCCGTTGTTTGAATAGAGGAGACATCGCTATGAAATAGATTTTCTTAATGTTTAAATATTTGAAAACTCTTTTATAAACGTTTATTCACGTACCTTTAAAAGGTAGGGGCGGTAATGCTGAGAAACTAGCAAGAGTACACTAGATTTTAAGAATGATCCAACCAAAAAAACGAGCCCAGTGTTGCTAACTCTTTTCCAATGAAAGTAGGTAGCAGCACTAGCTCCAAAAGTTCGACATCCCGTCCCTTCAGGCCTCCCTCCAAAGCTACTCCCCTAAAATTATCAATATGAACCTAAACAACGAAGACGGCTATTGTTAGTACTCACAGCTGTCAAGCTAGCAGCTTGTGGAAGACTCCAGTGATGCGCAATGAGTGCACGGGCAGAGTGCATGCAGGCAGGTAGCCCGTCCGATCATCACATCCGGCCCAAATGAAATAATTGGACGGGTTTACAGTCCTGCGACAGTCACAGTTACCGGACTTTTTCTTTTTTTTGTCAGAGCATTTGATTTATTGATTGCTGTCGGGATGTAATGAGAATTTTAACTAAACAAAAATGCATTTTAACAGCACTACAAACCCTACCATTAACTGTACTGCTTTTAGAAAGCTTAAAGGTTCGATTATTTCAAAGCTCCATCAGAAGCTTAGCCACGCTGCCGCCCAATGGCAATCGGATCGAATAGAAACGATTGGCCAACCCTATAAACAAAACACAATAAACAAGCACTGCATGTCCTTCAAGAGTGAGTAAAAAGAACAAGAATATCAACAGTAAAAATGCAGTAAAAGTTAGTCTTATAGTTTCTCTCTTAAAAGGTCGGGTTAGATCAGTGGTTTGTGTTGGGTCTCTTTTGATTTGGAAAGTAGAATTTGACTCAGAAAGCAGATCCAAAACATGATATCGCAAAAAAAAAAAAAAAAGTTTAAAGGCCCCACTGAGGGATATTTTACCAATTCTCTCTGGCCTTCAAATTATTGTTGGCTCAGGATTACGTCCACTCAGAGCAGCTGTGACCACATAAAACCATAATTCAACAGCATGAAAATGTTTGTTTTTTTACATTTTAAGCCAACAAGATCTTTTATGACAACTCATTTACAGTAATTTAACATGACCGTAACTTACTTTGAAATGTTTTAGGATTATTTTACTGTTCATGTAGTGTTTTTCTTTCAGATCAGCTCTTTCACAGTCCAAGAAAATATTTTAAAAACGTGCCTCCGCTGAGAAAAACTCAGTCACCTTTGTATAAACTGGTTTCTGGTACATGAACATAGGAGGAGTACATGCAGCCAGGAGATCAGATCACATTCACAATCAGCTTTATCTGTGGCATCACAGAGGATGTGGGAAACACACACAAACACACACACACACACTGAGCACTAGCTGTGGGGTTACCAACACTGATAGAGATGAGTGTGTTCTAGGAAACCTGTCAGAAGCCGTCAGCCTTCAGTGATGAATAAATGTGTCAGTTCATTGTGCTGCCCTCCTTGCATACTTCTCAGAAACACTGATATATAAGCCAAATATGCAGAAGTTAAGACAGCACACTCCAGATTCACAGAACTGAGTGCAGTTCCTTGTAAATGAATTAGCTGCGGTTTTGCACACGAGAAAAGACAAATTAGTAAGCCTGACGGAGCAGAAAAAAGAAGGGAAAGAAGTAACATTTCAGCCAAATTCTGACAAACTTTAATCGGCAATGTCAAGGTCTTTGAGTTGAAAAAATATATTCTAATATTTACCAACATCAATAACATCACGTATGAGGCCAAGCAGAAAAGCTTGTTAAGAGGACTGCACACCTCATTTATATCAATGAGGGTAAGCCATATAACAGAAACACCTCTCTGTATGCAACACAACTCAACAGCTCCACAAACTACATCCTCCAAAATGATCAGAACTAAGGGTGTAAAGATTCATCTACTACATCGATGTATCGATTTATATCCCTACGATCCAACTACATCGATAGGTACTTGGCAAGTTGTCCTTCACGGGGGACGTATATCGATCTAAAATCGATTTGCAAGGTAAATAATCGATTGTATCGATACTAAGAAATTGCACCTTGTATTTAAACACGTCAAATGTTATATGGATGTATGTTTTAGCACTTTTAATAGTAAAGAAATGTTAAACGTTACTACGGTTCACTCTCCCTGTGTATGACGTTATCGACATGCGCCAGCAGCGCCAATCTAAGAAAGACAACAACAAAACGAAGCATGACTGATGGCGAGGAAGAGCCTGACGAAAAGATTTTCAAGCCGTGTTTGAGGTCCAGCGTGTGGAAACATTTTGGCTTTTGCAAAAAGGGAGACGTCCTTGAAAAATTGCTCGCTCTTCGCAGAATATGCAAGGGCCAGATAAAATACAACGGCAACACGACCAATCTTTCCACGCACCTACTGAGACGCCACTATTATTGCTCTACCGTTTATATTGAAAATGAGAACAGAAGCAGGTGATTAAACCACTGTTCATTCGACCTGAGGAGTAGTTGCTTGTATTTTATTCTTTGTTAAATATTATTGCTCTACCTTCTGCATTGAAAATGAGAACAGAATCAGCAGGTTAAATCACTGTTCATATAACATATGGAATAGAAGTTGGTATATTTTCTTTTTTGTTAAATATTGCACTGCCTTGTATCTTGAGAACTGAAGCAGCAGGTCCTGAAGTTGCACTTTTTATTATTTTCAAATAAAAGGTGTATGTATTTGCCATTAATCGTTGTGCTTACTTGTTTATATCCATAACTAATTTATCCCTGATTCCCTTACGAGAAAAGCTTTGAGGAATGCTGACCTGCACTGTCCAGTATCCAGCTAATCGTTTCACAGTCACACTGATTGAATTTTTGGCAAAAAAGTTACTGTATCGATTTCAAGTCATTGAATCGTATCTTTCGCTCTAGATGAGCCACATATCGTATCAGAACCATGGATAGTGATACGTATCATATCGTTGTAAAAACATATCGTTACAACCTTCAGAACGTTGATTAACACCTTTTTTAGATGGTTCAACAAAAACATTACATTATAACTTTCATTAAAGTAGGATTTATTGCAGCCTGCAGGACTGTTGTATTTAACTACATTACTTTTAGCTCTTAGCAACTGAGTTTATATTTCTTTCATTTGGAGATCATTCAGACATTGTCTGTTTCCGTTGTGAATAGTTGCATAACATTATGTACACACAGTACACAGTGTGTGTACTGATACTGCTTAAAGAATCAGCTCATGTAAGCTACAAAGAAACATATTTTCCCACCTAACACTGCTGTCATCACTTCATGCGGATCGTTTTGGATATCTCAGATCTGAGATATTCACCACGGAGACTTCTGTCACTGCCCAAATATTTCATTTGCGGTGCTCACAGCACTGAAAAATGACATTTGAAAAGCTCAACAGCAATATCTCCTTCCAGAAAATATGTATCGGTTATCCAAGATAATCCACAGACCTGACTGAACAGTTAGCATTGGGACTTCTTTCTATTGAAAATGTGAACTGTTTTTATTGGGACGGCTTTCTAGCAAAGAAAATTGTTCCAGTGGAAACTACTGACAGCGAGGTCTGTGAATTATCTTGAGTAATCGGCACATTGTTTTTGGAAAGACACGTTTCTTTGGCAATTAAATGTCATTTTTTAAATGCTTTAAGCGCCACAAACAACACGGCATTCACCCACATTGTACTGACGTGGAAACACAAGTGAAGGCGGCTTTTTGAGCCTAAATCTAACTAAATGGCAGTGTAGCATAAGCATGTGAAACAATTCTCAGGGCGTCCTGGTTGCCTAATGATCTGGGATGTTGACCGTGTGGTCACAATGTCCCAGATTTTAGTCCGGCTGGGGGGGTCTTCCTCTCTCCTGACTCATTTCCTGTCACCTCTCTGCTGTCACTATCAAATAAAAAGACAAAAATGCCCCAAAAAATACTTTAAAAAAAAAGGAGATATCGTTTTTCAATCTCTCTTAGACAGTAAATTTCTGAGGAGAAAGGTCTGCTGATACGAATGACAAGATGTTATGAGGTCGATGTGATTAGATTTTTGACCCTGAATACTGTTACAGAGTGATTATTTTCCAATTTGAATCTTAATCTTTGCTTATAATGTACAACTCATTCGTCCAAGATAAATGACCCTAAGTAAGACAACATTTCAAGCTAATCAAAGTGCAGCTAAAATATCATGAAAAACAACCAGATCAGCTTACTGAGAAATAGAAAATAGATCGTGTGATTGTGTGTAGTGGTGAGCAGAGACGTGTACGCACACACGGGCACCGTTTGCACGAATGCAGCTGAGTTTCCGAGTATTTTACCTAACTCACAAAAGTTTGTGCTGGAATCTCAATGTAATCTTGCGAACATGTTTTCACACTTTTTTGGTATGTAAAAAAATTAGTTATCAAAATAAACTAATTGAATAAATTATAATGTAGTGACATGCACAAAATGTTGCATTTGAAAAATAAATACTGTATGTCTTTTATGAAACATGGACATCAGTCAAAATTTCACAAGTTTGCACACAAATTCACTCAGCAGTGGATGGAAATTTGTTTGCATGTGTCTACGACTGTGTTTGTGTACCTAAGAGATTTCAGTCGTGTGCTGGTCATCCACATGTGTAAGACTTGGCATGTGTCAGCTATGGGTGTGTGTGTGTGTGTGTGTGTGTGATAGTCTGTTAAGGTTGTGTTGTGTGTCCAGTAAAAGACTAGTAAACGTATTCTACATTTTTTCTTTCCCTACAATCGAGTCTTCATTGCCTCTTTGCTTTTGTTGTGAATTTCTTTCTTTCATCTGTGTGCATGGCCTCAACTAATTCATCAAACTCTTACTTTCATCCCAACAATCACACATTAAACACACCATCACACACCATCAAAATTGATATTTCATAAAAAAAATACTGGCAAATTTCTTTTCTTTTCTTTTTGTTTTACACAAACACGTTAAATAAACAAACACAGTTTTGACAAAGAAGTGTAGATTGAAGCAGCATATTTTAAAGATTAAGAATAAACTGAATCATAAAGATGACAGTAACAGAAACTTTGAACAGCAAACTTCTCTGAAAATTAAATCATATTAAATAATATATATAGAATGAAAAATACAACAAAAAGGGTCATGAAAGCATTTATATACTGTAACTTCTACCTGTTAACATACTGTATGTGCCAGTACTGATAAAGCTCAAATCATTAGTTCATTAATTGTTTAATTGATCGATAGAAAACAAATCTGCAATTATTGTGATAATTGATTAATCATTTTGGTAATTTTTCAATTATCAAAGTTCCAGCTATTCAAATGAGACAATTCAATATTTTTCTGATATTCTATAGCGTAAATGATTATGATTATGAAAATAATCATTGGTTGCAGCCCTAGATATTTATATATCCCAATAGTGGATGGAAATATCTGCTGATATATTGGTCTGGCTCCCTCCAGCACTAGGCATAAAAATCTAAATCGACTGTGATTGATTTTTTTTAAACTACAAAAAACAACTTCAAAGATATGCCGAGAAGTTGGGAAAGAAAAACTCTCTTGTTCTTCCTTTCCCTGCTGCCCCTGCTGCCACACCATTGTCTCTGAATAAACCTTACTGTGCAGTTTTGCCCCTTATGACTACAGTTCCTGGTACCACTGAGCCAGAACCAGGTTTATAAAGGGAAGGAGATCAAGCCATGATAACATTTTCCACACAAGAGGCAGAGCCAAGTGGGACTTGCCAGGGCCAGAGCAAACTCTAAATGTTTATAACGCAGTATCAAAAGCCACAGTTTGCTTAGTGAGAAGCTACAGCCACAATTGACAAATCATCTCCGCTGGCAACTAGATAAAAAAAAAATGAGTCATTATTTTTGAGGGGAAAACTGAGAGGCACAGATAATGAGTAAATGCTAGTTGTGTTTGGCCCTGTAATGGAAACCAGGCTAAAGACTCGCCTGGAGAGAATCGGGGGGGGCGGGGGGGGGGCTTTGCAGGACTGGAGATGTGACTCAGAATAAAGCTGAGTAGAACAGAAGAGAGTAGAGTAGAGCACAGAAGATATACATATATACATATAATACCACATAAAACAAAAAGGATTACCTTTTCCACTGCCATACTGCTCAAAGTGTGACTGAAAAACCAGTCAGGACAATAAGGCCTACAATTATTTATGAAGTACATTAGGGCTGCAACTAACGATTATTTTCATTATCCATTAATCTGTCGATTAATTGTTTCATCGTTAACTCTATAAAATGTATAAAAAAGTAGTGAAAAAATAACCTCACAGTTTCTCAGAGGGCACGGTGTTGTCTTCAATTTGCTTGTTTTGTCTGACTGACAGAACAAAACCTTAAGATTGGGGCGGTCAATCGATTAAAATATTGAATCGCGATTAATTGCATGATTGTCCATAGTTAATCATGATTAATCGCAAATGAATCAAATTTTTTTATCTGTTCAAAATGTACCTTAAAGGGAGATTTGTCAAGTATTTAAATACTCTTATCAACATGGGAGTGGGCAAATATGCTGCTTTATGCAAATGTATGTATATATTTATTTTTGGAGATCAATTAACAACACCAAACAATGACAAATATTGTCCAGAAACCCTCACAGGTACTGCATTTAGCATAAAAAAGTATATGCTCAAATCATAACGTGGCAAACTGCAGCCCAACAGGCAACAACAGCTGTCAGTGTGTCAGTGTGCTGACTTGACTATGACTTGCCCCAAACTGCATGTGATTATCATAAAGTGGGCATATCTGTAAAGGGAAGACTCGTGGGTACCTATAGAACCCATTTACATTCACATATCTTGAGGTCAGAGGTCAAGGAACCCCTTTGAAAATGGCCAAGCCAGTATGACATGGTTGGTACCAATGGATTCCTTAAGATTTCTAGTTTCATATGATGCCAGTATGTTCACTCCAGCTTTACAAGTGAGCCCGCTACAACCTAAAAATCGCAAGCTGCGTTAATGCGTTAAAGAAATTAGTGGCGTTAACATGAATTTTGCGTTAACTTTGACAGCACTACTAAAGATATTCAATTTATATGACAAAGAAAAACAGCAATTAGTTGCATTTGAGAAGCGGGATCCAGAAAATATTTATCAGTTTAAAAAATATAACATTTCATCAATTAACAATATAGTTGCTGATAAATTGTCAGTCAATCGACTAATCGATTAATCATTGACGCTCTAAAGTACATGAATTTATCGACATCTTTGTCAGTATTTCCCAGCTGTATAATTAATCATTTAATGTGACCTGGACCCGGATAAGCTGCAGAAAATGTATGGATAGATAAACAAAAATAATAATTCATTTAAATTTTTGTTAAAAATGTACACTTAATTATGAGAGGATGAGCTTCCTGGCTACTTCCTATCTTCTGCTACAGGCCTGCTGATGACACGGATGACACCGATCTCCACAAAAAAGGATTAAACTGCCTCCTGCCACAAACAGTGGTTATGCACATACTAATCAATTTGTTGACAATAATAAAAAGGCAATACTCCAATATTGACGTTCAATGTTTATCACCTTTAGATTAATATTCCTGTTTCTGACTACTGGCTGAAGACAGTCTGTCGACGTTACATCACATCAGAGTGGACTATAAGTGGTTCTTTTTACAATAGCACCAACAGAAGAGCATGTGCAAAGATGACTTTGCACAAAAAAAGAATAAACAAAGGAAAACATTTCAGTAGCCACGTTAAAAGCACAGGAAGTTTGTTTGTTTGAGCAGAGCCGTCCTGAAGCATAAGCAAATAAAGACCCCACAACTACCACAGGGCAACCAGACAAGCAAATTGTACAATTTTAATATTTACAGTTTCTGCTTAGGGCTCCAGAAACTCTGGTTCTTCAGTTGCCAGTTTATTTCGGTACACTTAGGTAAAACTAAAGCAATACAACGGCACTGCAATAAATCCTACCGTCATGAAGGTTATAATGTTCCGTTGAAGCTGTTTGAGAGTTACTTACAGTCAATAATAAAGAGTCACAAGTTCAGCTGTGTATGCTACCGGTGTTTACACGACTGCAAACATCCCTTTGATGCAGCAAATAAAAAGAAGAACTTCACATACTTTATCTTACTGCAATTAGACCTACTCGAACCATGACATAATACTGCATGGTAACATAATAGTGTTTGCAGGTGTGCGCGTGGGCACTGATGAATAAGAAGAACAGAGGACAAGAGAAAACTGTTGGGTGAGGGTGTTGCGCAGCTTTGCTTTGGGGGCTTTCCACATGCAACTCAGCAAGGTCATGTGCACTGGCACTGTGATTGTAGGTCACGAAAGAGTCCAACAAAGAGGTTATGACGGGGGGAAAAAAAGCAAACATTTTGAGATGCATGAACGATTAAATATTATTAATCACCAAAGGGAAACTTTGTATTGAAATAGAGTCATCATAAATGCAGGAAGAGACAGCATGACAACCTCTTCTGCAGAAAAAGACACAGAACTAGAAAGAGAAAGAGCGAGAGATCTGACAAACATCTTGACCACATGACTCTAACCACTCGACTTCCTTTAGATGTTTCTATAGATTTTTGTCACGCTGAAGCATACACGCACAAACAAAAAAAACACACAACACTCCTCCCACATTCGGGCATTTTCCACACTGAGAGAGATGTTTTCCACTCTGTATGAGACGACTGTTTTTCTGCCTCCTTTAGCCTGAATCCAAATAAATATAAACAAAAGTGACAAATGATGTGAAAAGCTGCCTGCTGTTGTAAACCGTGTCCTCTGTGAGCTATGTTGTCTTAGCTTTACTTCCTCTGCTTTTCAGTCAATTTTATATTTCCAAGCATTTAGCCCCTACTTGCACCCCAATTTGGCATAAACATGTATAAAATGTTGATGTAATGGTCCAGTCATGAAAAACATGGCATCTTTCATCCATCCATCCATTTTATTCTAATCTAGTTGCAGAGACAGCAAGCTATGCAAGGTAGCCATGATTGCTTCTTCCTAGCCACGTCCTCCAGCACTTCCTGGGGGATCCCGAGGCGTTCCCAGGCCAAGTGAGATGTGTTTTCCCTCCAGCATGTTCTGGATCTGCCCCGGGGTCTGCTACAAGTTGGACTTGCATGGATTATTCTCACAGGGAGGTATCCAAGACCCAAGTAAAAAAAAAATGAATTTGTGACAAGCCCAAACCTTGGTGGAGCTGAATTCCAACCAAGAATATGCTGGACTAGGGCACCGGATAGCTCAGTTAGTAGAGCGGGCGCTCATAAGGCTGAGTCCTTACCAAGGCGGCCAGGGTTCGAATCCGACCTGCAGCCATTTCTGCATGTAGCCCCCTGTCTCTCTCCCCCTTTCTAGACTGTCCACTGTCATATAAATAAAGGCTTGAAGATGCCAAAAAAATTATCTAAAAAAAAAAAAGAATATGCTGGACTTATTGCTGAGAATACAGAGACACCCCTCACTCCAGTTATTCAAGGAGGGACACCAAACTAACCCATGATCCCATCCAGTATCCTTGCAAGGCTGAAGAGCAGGTTCACCGTTTCACAACAAGAAACATATCAGCATTGCTCTTCCTGAAATCTGAGGTTTGACGTCGCCTCAAGTCACATTTGTCTTGGCCGAGAAGTTGCACTTGGACACGCCGCAAAGACTACAGCCGACAGCCAGTTAGCACGTACGTTCTGCGCCTGCGTGAGATGAAATAACTCTCCGCACCAGGATTGTCTGTATTCGTCATTCAAAAAGGGAAACCAGAGGACCAAGGACTGCGAATATAAAAGCCGTTGTTATGATACGTACATGAAACAAAGCAGCGTTTTCCGACTATTTTCACACCACTCTCACTCACAACTTAGCTTCATTCCAGACGACCATGTTGTTGTGAAAATATCTGTGTGTCGGAACGATCAGATGAGATGAACATATAAAATGAAAAGAGCCTTCTGTGTATTTCCTCTTGACTCGTTTCCTTACTTCCGTTTCTCTTCTCGTGCACTGATTTGTTTAAGCGGAACAGCCAATCAGAGTGATTTCTCTCATCGGCCGAAAAACCTCCGACACGGGCAGACTAGAGCCGACGGTGCTGAGCCACACCGCAAAAACTAGGCCGACAGACGCTCACCGACAGCCAACCGTCGGCTTGGTGTGTCAGGGCCTTCAGGCAACCAACACCCACCTCTACAAGTCCAAAGGCACTGCCCTGAAATCTCACACAAAATTGAAGAGGCCTGCTAATGAAGACCAACAATATCTAGACCTTTCCGCTCATCCAACCCGAACACTACGGAGCTTTATGACTAACACAGTGACCGCCAAGAGATGGACAAGGTTTCAACAGTCATCTGGTGACCTCATCCACAGAGGTTATGTCAGTCAGGTTCAGTTCCTCAAAATGTTCCAATATCCCCAGTCAAGGTCAGCACTTCTCTCCTGCTGAGAACAGCGTGGGCAAGCCACTGGTTCATGTAAACATAGTCACTAAAATGGATCTAGTCTATAAACATGTGGATTCTGCCCACAACATAAGCTTTTCAATCACAAATCTCCACATGAATCATATCATATTACATATTGTATTATATCAAAGGACATAACGCCAACAATCAAGTTCAGAAACCAGTAAGATTTATTTTAAGGATCAGAAATGACTGTGTTTTGTCATACCCTTCATAGTTGAGAGAAGTTATCTAGTGATCTACTGTATGTCTACAACATCTGAGAGGTTGCAGATCTTTGAAGCTGTTGGTTATATTTACACCAAATGCTTTCCGTAGATATTTGTGGGTTTTAACTTGGTGGGATCTCTCTATGACTCAATGTATTGCTGACAAGAGTCATTACTGCTGACTTTGGTTAAACACTGGTTTTGTTCTCAGTCTTAATCTCTCAAGCCAATTTTCACGCAAGTTAGGCATGTGAGGACTTTCAAATAAGAAGCAAAATGCTAAATTATTCACTAAATAAGACTGAATGTAGCCTGAAACTCTATGGTCAGTTGCAAATGTCCAAACCACCACCAACAAAAGCTTAATCATCTATTATAGATCTATACACTCATATTTTCCACTACTGTACATTTGCCACAAAGTAAAATGACAAATTTTTATGAAAAATCTTCTATTTTGTTGTGGCTACAGAAACTATCATAAGCACTTACCCTGGTTTTTAGAAACCTAACCACATTTACTCTGAAAAGAGGGGGGTGGTGTGGCAAAGACCCACATTTCTGATCACTGAGACTAAATATCTTTTAGGTTTTATTGATCCAGATCCTGGTCTTTGATTTATGTTCTTGTCAAATCATTTCATGCTTTCATAGTGTTTGCACTTCATAAAAAATACTCCCTTTGTATATACTTGTATATGCAATTTTTTGGTTGCTTTTGTCCAAGCACTTCCCCGTACTTTCCCATGTTTTGGTGTACAGACTGAGACCAAATGGGAAAGCCTACAAAACAGGCAGTATATTTTTTACTTTAACTCAACCTGCACCTTTACCATAAACATCTTTTCAGTGATCTCTCTTTTTTTGACAGGTTGCAGGTTCAGGTAATATCTGTACTAGTGGGGTAAAAAATGCTGTTTCTGCTAAGAATGTGGTGCTTTTCTCCCTTTGACATCATTGAAACGAATATCATTTCGGTTTTGGACCACTGGCTGGACAAAACAAGCAATATGAATGGAAAAAAATAATCAAGATGAACAAATTAACCTAATACTCTATGTGCATAACCCACCCCCACCCCACTCCACTCCCAATGACCTCCATGGTGGTGCCAAACATGGCTGTTTTCTTGATGTAATTTAAGCAAAGGGTCGAGTCACAGTTGCCTGTCATTTCACTTCAAACTAACAACATTATGCCAACCAACCAGAGATATTGTTTCCAGAGGGATTTCCAAACTCAGAGCCAACTGGATGGCTGCCTGAAGATTTCCAGAGGCTTTGTTCTCCCGATTTCTCTACAAAAATTCCCTGCTCTGTGGGCTGTAAAAGATAAAGATCTGGTGATACGAAAGTATAAGGAGACCGGGGACAAGTTCAGGCAGGTCAGCAGAGAGAAACTAAAAAGCAAAAACCTTCAAGTAATCTAGTTTAATGAACCAAAGAGGACAAACAGGAGAACATCGACTCTCACACTTCACCATCAAACTTTTACAATCTGTCTTGAACGAATTGATTCGTTGCGTGATATTCACACCATATATACATGTGGTGAACACACAATACACAAGCATGCATGTGCACCCACGCACATATCTACATCCATTACATGACTCAATCAAGTCACTTCAAGGCATAAATTCTAGGTTCATGAAACTCAATCCCTGGAAAGAGGAAAATATTTGACTTTGTGGGTGAGATACAAAGACTGTTATGATGTAAAATGAAACTAGTCTCTCTCTGAAGACATGACCTCTGCTCTAAATACGTTTATCTGCAGAGGCCGACTGGCCATCAGGAAGTTCTGCATGATTCCATGATTGGTCGCTACTTCGAGGATGTCTACTGGTTGTCCACCTGGCCTCGGCCAAATACGCATTGATACAGACCAAAATATTATATTTAGTGAGACCAAAACAAAGCAGCTAGAAGCAGCTTGTGTCACTTCTTTTTTATTAGGGTGGCAACTAGTGATGATATTTCATATCGATTAATCTGCATTCATAACTTCCTAAAGCCCAACGTAATGTTTTAAAATGTCTTGTTCGACCAACAGTCCAAAACACAAAGATATTCAGTTTACAATCACATAAGATAAAGACAAGCAACTTCTCACATTTGACAAGCTGGAACTCGATAATTTTTACTTGAAAAATTACTTGAAACAATTAATCTATCATCAAAATAGTTTGATGTGTTGTTTCAGCTCAAAACATGACTGCAAAGGTTGGTTTAAATTTTGTTTCTACAAGTCACTCAAAATGATGTCCTTTAAATTGATTTACATGGTGAATGTAAAATACAATTATTATTATTAGATTTATGACTGTTCCGTTGACAAAGGCCCTAGGGTTGCCATAAAAATATCAGTCTCAAATGAGCATGCACTTACCCAATATGCATATTGGAAATATAGTAAAATCACCCGTGACTAGTCTGGAACTATTATCTCCCAGTGATACAGTCCCAACTATAGAGTTTTTCCAATATAGATGCCAGTATCGGAAATGTGTCTGATACTGCCCAAAATTCAGTATCGGCATGAACGCATGATCGTCTATTCATTCATTCATTCTATTAACCCAGAAAGAAACCAACTTGTTTAACCGGAAAGCAACTTTTCTTCGCGGCTCCAATACAGTAGCCTTCACTGTGCTGCTGTCACCCTGGATGTATCATGGCTGCTACTGGCAACTACTGTTTTAGAGCAGCGAAGAAGAACTGATTGCAGGTAGTTTGTCACGTGAAAATAGCAAACAACAACCGTGCGGTGCTAGTGGAGAGTGTAACGGTAGTCAGAGCTAAGGGGGTTTCAAGAGGTGGGAGTACCCTAGTAGGGTGTGTGAATATTGCACCCTGCAGGACAAATTAATAATAATAATAATAATAAATTTTATAATTAGCACCCACGCTGTCTACTGAGGAGACAGCTAAGAGAATATGGAATCGCTACTTATTCCGAGCTTAATTTATTTATGTTCTTTGTAACTGACAAACTGAATAATAAAAGAAAGTACTATTGCATTCATTCTCTGTATGTATTTGTTCATGTTTTACAAAGGGTTTAACCTGAGCCAGGTCATACAACAAAGACAGTAATCATCACATCCCTACATAGTCAGTAGTAAACAGCTGTTGAATAATAATTATGATAATAACTATATATACTGTATATTTTTTAATCACGCTCGTATCGGATCGGTCCTCCGTATCGGGAAGGAAAAAATGGTATCGGAACATCTCTAGTCCCAACTGTAGCGTAAAGCCTTACGTGAAGTAGAATTTAGCACAAAAGTCAAAGATCTCTGTGTGCTCAGTGACATTCAGGTTTGTTGGACTCCCTGAAGAGAAAATACTTTGTGATGTTATTTAGGTGAGACTGAAGACAAAGTCCATTTCATAATTTACTGCTCATTATATGATGATTTAAGGGCTATTCTTTTTTATTAAAATCTTATTTCTGAGGAGTTCTTCTGGATGAATTATTATAAGGAACTTGAGTTTTAGCAAGAGAACATTTTGTGTGGCTAATTTAATTTGTAGAACCTGGGACAAGAGACAAAGCTCTTTGTTTGCAATGTAGCATAGGATGTTATTTTATGTCTGACAAATGTATCATCACTCCGTCGGTATTTTTTGGCACCTTATAAGTACACATGGGCTGGGCATGATAAGATAAATAGATAGTTAACTAACTATGTGTGCTACCAAGGAATCTTCTTTCTTCTTTTTTCAAGACCTCTCACATGTTTTGTAAGAATTTTGCAGACATTGAGTTACAAAAATAATAATAATGGACCTACAGTCACCTCAATCTGACTCTGTCTGTCCTCCTCTTTGCTGGCTTGTCTACCTAACTTTTAGCACGTCTTTCTCATGTCTCCTGCTGTTGCGTTTCCTGTGTCTCTCTTGGTTGGTTTCATTCTGTTTCTGGTTCAGCTGACTGGGGCCCATATGTTCAGAGCTTCAGTTGTGGTATGCAACGAGAGCCAAATTAACGCTGCATGTTGCCATATGAGAGACTGAAGTACAACAAGTAACACAGAACAGATGGACACCAGAGTCGGGTTGTTGGAAAAGTATTTTCCACTGATGTTGCAAACTCCTCTCTTACTGTCAGTGAGAGAGAAAAAAGCAAAACACAGTAGAGATGCAGAGGCAAGAACACGTAAAAATAAATGTAAATACAAGAATGCATTAGAACATATATTTAAACGCATTTTGACTTCAAGTAACTCCAATTCTGTTGGTTTAAAGAGACTTAACGCTGCATTTGGCTTTCTAAGAAGGCCTATTACTGGAAATTCTTCTATTTTCTTTTTACTGAAGGCTCAAGATAAAGTGGCACATGACCCTGATGGGACAGAAAAGCGAAGACAAAGCTTTTACTATATATGTCAACATATATAAAAATATGTGTGAGAGAGCACAAACACACAAACTCCAAGAGCAACATGGTACATAGTTGTAGGCACATTTACACACACGCATGAAATGAAACCATGTGGGAAAGATTAAGGCTAGAAGAGCTGGAACAAACACATGCAAAAGCAAAACGCACATACACACAGCTGAGATGAGATGAGAGGGGTGTGATTAAGTCTATAGGAGGTCTGAGGAAACATATCAGACTGCAGCAGTCTGTGGGAACTGACTATGGAAGACAGAATACCATGATTTTCCTGGCAAGACGCTAACCTTGTCTGTAACCTTGACTACCGTACGTCAGATGAAAGGAAAAGTAGGGCTCGGTGTTGTAGGAACAACTACCTCAGCAAAGCTGAGGAAGGTTACAAGATAACTCATAAGACTTGAGGAAAACCGAGCATTAAGATACTGAGAAGCAGGCGATATACCAGAACAAATGCCACACACATTCTCTTTCTTCTCAGCTTTTGAGGTGTGGACTAAATAATCTAAAATGAAATAACACGAAGACAGCAATGTTAATTGTTTATGCGTCACAGTCTCAGTTTGTCCTCATCGAGATTCTTGAGGCCAAACTTGAAAGGCAGAGACAAAATAGAGACTTTAAGGTTAAAGTCTCAGACAACACTGAGGACATTATGGAGACTTCTGCTCGTTTCAGCTGACATGACGAGATTCACTTCTGCAATAAAACAAGTGTTACATGGCCTTGGCTATTTTGTCATTCCATCTGCAAAACAAACTAGAATTACTGCCTCGCAACTGTATGCCTCTGCCAACCAAACCAAACCATGCCAAGTTGAAGTTTACATCCATGTCTGTCCAAAATGTCATCGTTCTTCATTTTATCCAATTAGACATTTGTGTGAAATTGTTATAATTAGCACATGAATTCTTGACTTATGGCCGAAAATGTGTTTTGTGAGGTCACAGTGACCTTCGACCTTTGACCATCAAATTCTAAACAGTTCATCCTAGAGTCCAAGTGGATGTTTTTGCCAAATTAGAAGAAATCCCCTCAAGGCGCTGCTGAGATATCGTGTTTACGAGAATGGGACAGACGTAAGGTCACAGTGACCTTGACCTTTGACCACCAAAATCTAATCAGTTCATCCTGGAGTCTAAGTGGAGATTTGTGCCAAATTCGAAGAAATCCCCTCAAGGCGTTCCTAAGATATTGCGCTTACAACAACGGTACGAACGGACCGACGCACATTTTCCCTGAATGTCCCCTCTGGGGATCAATAAAAGCTTCTAATCTTATTTTAGGAATCCCAGGAAAACGAATGGATCATATGCGCGAGTGCAACAAGCAGATAGTCATGGGGAAGAATTGTAGAATCATTTTTCATCAGATTCGTAACAAATTTGATTAGGATTTCTTTAATATATTCAATTAACTTTTTTGGTGCAAAACATAGGAATGTCGGAATTATATAATATTACTATTACATCACTAACTTTACTATCTCATAACTTTAAGTTTGGTCCATTTTTGCAACAACACAAGACTGACATTAGCACGGCATCAAAGACCTGGCTGAACTGTTGCCCTGACAGGGCGCTGCGCCTCGGCTGAAGCTTTCTCACGCGAATACATTATCAGTTTCCATGCAGCTTCCTCTTTTGTGCAAAATGAGCTCACTGATATTCTTACATAGAAAGCTGTATATAAAAATACATATGAACACAACCCCTGGATTATTATCTTCTGTGCAGCCAAGACATGTGTGCAGCGTGCAGGCATGCACGCTCACGCACAGTCACAGATGTGTGAAACCCCAGTTTACATCCACAAAAAAGAAACCTTACCAGCACAATATATAACTCAGCAACCCCAACATAGTACTAGTATGTGTGTTTAAATTACTTCCTTGAGGGTGAGAACCATGTGCTTTTTTTCTTGTGTATGTTAAAATGTGTGCATGCAAGTCCACAGCTCTCCTTCCTTTTAAGGCCATTCTCAGGGCCTTAACTCTCTGCCCTGCCAAGATTACACACATACACACACACACACACACACACACAAGTGAGAGGGGGAGCACTCGGTCAGAGCAGCAATGCAGTTGGTTAACTAAAGCAGCACTGCAATCAGCCAGGAAAATCCTGCCAATGCCTTCACATTCTGATCAAATATGCATGCACGTACACACACACACACACAGCTCTGGCTCTATCATCAACTGAATTACCTCACGCACTTGGTTAGGGCTGCAGCTGGCTGAAGAGTTGAGGGACGCTAAATATAAAACGATACAAGGACACATACGCACGCACTCACACACACACACACACACACACACACACACACACAGGCATGCAACATCTTTTTCATTGACCTCTGTTTGTGCCAGAATACACACTTGCACACACCCTGAAGAGACTGAACTCTGCTGCCTTGTACTGTAGATGGTGGCGGCTAGGACAGCAGTCAACTTAGCCAGTCTGATTACTGGTTTGGGGATCTTGGGGGACTGGGTGTGCGAGCACATGCAGCCTTGCAGCTGGCCCCATCTGGAAATATTGCAGGGTTTTATGCCATGAGGTCTCATGTGTGGAGCCAAGCGTGCATATTAGAAAAAAAAAAGACATCCTGCTGTGTTGTGATGAGCTGTCAAGCAAGGACATGGGGAGGGCAAACTGATCTTTCTTGTTCCGAAACTTAAAAATGCAAGTTACTCAAACAAATATAATTTAAATATGACAACTTAATATTTTCTGATTGTTGAGTTGATATTATCTTGAAGTAATAAGTAGAAAAGTTGTGACTGGCTGAAGCAAACCCCAAACAAACAGGAAATAGTGTAGGAGGCATATCTACTCACCAAAGAGTAAAAGAAGACATGCATGTTGCAGATTCTTTGAGGTAATGGAGCACAAAAATGCCACACAGGGCAAATGCTCTGCTACATTAATGCATGAAAATTACTGTATTATAAAGAAATGTGTGACAGTAATCAGCGAGGCACAGACAGATTAAATCCATCTTTACTCATACAAACAGTAACTCCATTTCCTCAAGCTTCTTTAACTAGGTTAAAGGGCAAACTATCTGTTATCCTATCTTAAAAGGTTATCAGTGTGAAACAAATGATGGAGTTTTAACAGTTACCCTTCTAGTCTGCACGCAATGCAAGAACAGACGTGATGCTCTGATTAGTTTTCATTAGACTAAGCTGTGACCAGACAAGTAATATCACTCTTTGGCTTCTTAAGCTTGTTTAACACCAACGCCTGCTCAACATCACAGCACACTCTGTAGCTGCAGTTATGAAACAAACCAATCACTGGAGGCAAAGATGTGATGAAAACCACCAATAAAACACAGAGACACTGAGACAAAGCTAAATGTCATCACAGTGTTGGTCTTGTTTTGTCATGTGGCAAACTGTACACCAGACAGAGCTTCTTAGATGCGGCATAATATCATTTATGAAAAACAAAAAAAAACAGAGAAAAGAGATGATTTGAAAAAGGGGGGGGGACCCCTGTGACTAAAACTGGAAACAGGAAATGACTTTGTGCCTTTGTGTGTGTGTTAATTTAGAGTATGTACACGCATTTGTGACACAGCCTGGCAATCTGACATTAAAAAGCCCTTTAAAGGTTTCTGTGGGTTTCCATCTTATTGATGAACACAAACAAATCTACAGAAGTATCCATCTTGCAGAGATATGAAACACAAGCTGAGGAACCTGCCAGCTGTTAAATGTTTCAGTGATGTGCAGATTTCTGAGAAGAAGCTCAACAAACATTTGCAAGAACTGCAGACACATTATTGTGAAACAGTCCTATGAAAGCAGGCATCTGCTGTACCAAGAACAGTAACCGAGGAACTGTCAGCTAGATACTGTACATCTGCTTGTTACAGCTAAGGTAAATGTCAATAATAAGATAAAAATCCTTAAATGTTGTAAATATAGTATACATTTGGGGTTTGGGATTTACTTTAGAAGTAAATCGGTATTAAATCATAAATGTATTAATTAAAATGTGATTATATGGTTGCACAAAGGGACTCGTTTTGACCCTCTACTTAATTTCAATATATGTTACTTTGTTTATATGTTGTCTGTTTCTTTATTATTATTACTATGAAGGCAGCTATATGATAAGACGATATGTCATGTGTCATATCATGTTTGCAGCATGTGAGTCCAAGACAAATTTCCCTATAGGGACAATAAAGTATATCGTATCGTATTGAAAAACTTTGAAAAAAATGCTGCAGCCACTTCTGGGACAAAAAATAAATAAAAACGTTGCTGCAGTGCATTCCTTTAGCACACACACAGAAGTTCAACATTTTGAGAAATACATTTGTTCACTTTCTAGCTTAGAGTTAGATGAGAAGATACCACACTGATGTCTGTGCATTAACTATGGAGCTAGGGGTGGGCGATATGACCTAAAATGTATATCACGGTATTTCTTTCATTTTTTTGCGGTGACAGCATTATATCACGGTATTACAAAATTAAAAGGAATACTCCACTCTAAACGTGATTCTACCTCTTTTCTTTCTATTGGCAATATAAGGGGACATATCTTAAAGAAAGAAAAAGATATTTTTTAAAAACAGATGTGTTTATTGGCTATAAGTTATAAGATTGAAAATGAAGTATAGGCCTACGTTTGTTTTGGGAGGAGTAGCCTGCCCCATAATGTAAATGTAATGTGATTCACTCAGAGTAAATAGTAACAGCCATGCTGTTGTTTTGAGCTGTGAGTGAACTGTAGCCGATTGCCGAGCAACCTGGATCTCAGCAATAAAGAATATTTGGAAAAAAATGTTGTTTTTTTCGCATATTTACTGTTGTTTTATTATTTCACCTCTTTTCACCACAGCCAAACTGAGAATTGCATTACATTTAAAAGAATTTACATCTTTGAAGAAACCGAAAGCTGACATAACCTTTTACATCTTAACCGGTATGCCGCCCACCCCCCATATGGAGCTAGAGCTAAGACGCAATTAACTTTGCATGGTGTAACTATTTCTTGGCAAAATAGTCCCAGCATGGATGTGATACTTCTATGCTGACTCGCATTTGGAAAGAAAGCTAAAAACATATTTTACCATTATGGTGAACTATTACTTTAATTTTTGATGTCAAAATGTTTGATGTTATGATGTTATGTACTTTATATCGCAGTGTCGATTGTTTACATATCAGAAAACGGTTACTGTCGCCTGTCTTCCATCACAAACACCCACTCCATTTACAGTCACTCGTCACTGGAGATGTTTGCATCCATTGTATGAAGCAGAGACTGAGAAAATGTACTATTTCCCCTGGTGCTAAAACCAATGAAGCATGTACAGCGTAATATTATAAAACACCTCTATCTATCATCCAAAAACTAAAAATAAGAAAAAACATGTGCAGCCGACTGCTAATGCTACACACGTTACTACCAAAACAAACTTGAAGAGAGACAGGAAATATGGTTCTAGCTCATTTGAGAATATGTATGAAACATATATTTCAGCCATCATTGAACCGAGCCAGCTCTAACTTCCTCTCTCCTTCCTGGGTAACCAATGTGCTGTTGAGCCTTTTTAGACACCATTCATAACATATCGTTAGGAGTGGCAATAAAGACTATGAGACTATTTAAATCCAGTGCAATGAATGTGCAGGTTGCAGTGTGTATTTTAGAGAGTGATGAATCATATATATAATGGACATATAATGCATGACCACAATTACACCCACAATGTGTACATGTATCTAATAGTTGCTTGGTTTGTATAAGATATGTGTGTATAAATGTAAGCATGAGCAAATGTTTTTACCTTTGGAGGATCATAGAGCTCCAACTGGTACCTCTCCCCTCCTCCTCTTCCTCTTCCTCCAACTTGTGCATCTCTGATCCTCCTGACCAGCAGGCGGCAGCGTTGCCAGCGGGGCTGAGTGTCTGAGATAGTGTCATCCACCAGCAAGTACCTCAGTTGGCCCTCTTTACAGCAGCCGCTCATCTCTGACCTCCTCTGCCTCATGCTTCCACCGCGTAACGAACGCAAGCGATCCAAGAACTGAGAGGCTACCCCAGCAATAGACGTGTGTGAAGAGGCTGGGGGCGAGGCTTCAGAGTTCAGACAAGAGGAAGAGGAGGATGACACTTCATCAATTGTGGAGGAAATCCCACCCACTCTGTCGCCATTGTTTGGGGGATTGCTGTTGTTTGTGGTGGGGTTGGGGTTGCTAGTAGAGAGGTCCCGGGATGAGGGGGGGCTGGGCCGTTTCGTGAGAGCCGTCTGGAGCCGTCTTACGGTCTGCCGGATTTGACTGACAGAGAAATGTGTGACCTCAGCGTGTGCAGGGTTGGAGGTTGAGGAGTCAGAGGAGTACCGTTCAGATACCTGACGACGATCAGTGCCAGAGATGTCCTCGTTGCTACGGCTACGAATCAGCGACCCGCTGCCGATGCTACGAGTCGACCCTCTGAGCACCATCGGGTTTCCTGATAAGGAGTTTCCTGCAGCACATCGCAGCGGCTGCTCCTGTTCCCGACTCACCACCACTGGCTCCACTTTTGGTGACACCACAGTGAACAGAGCGGCCCCTCCGCTTGGTCGGCCCGCCTCCCGATAGTCCTGCACCCCGGACAAAGATGTGATCCGCAATCGACCAATCACAGCCTGTGAGGGAAGAGGAGGGGCCACTGAAGTGGTGAAGGAAGCACTACCGGTAGCGGTGGAGCATGTGTTCTGACTGAGCGGAGTGCCATCTTTGTCGACCTCGCAGCTGAAGTGCTGCTGGAAGAGGTCGGTGAACTGCTTGGAGAAGGTCTCCGCTGGGAGCACGTCATGTTGTGGCCGCTCTCTGGCAAAGCTCCGGTAGTGTCCGGCCAGCTGCCGGGCTGTGGCGATGGCGTGCAGCTCGCAGAATTCCCTCCAGCCTCTCGGGGGCGCTGCCACGCCTGGGCCTCCTCCTGCTGTTGTGGTGGTGTTGGTTGGATGGATAGTGTTACCATTCATTGCAGTAACCAGACCGGCTGAGAATCACTGCTGCGAGACAAAGAAGGTTGAAAAGAGACAGAAAAAGGAAGAGGAAACGAGAAATGGATGGTTGGAGAGGCGGTGGGGGTCAAGGGGTTGATTTGGAGACAAGAGTGGAGGGATGGATGGTTTAGAAAAGAAGCAGAAATAAAGATGATTGAGGGACAAACAAAGGAGAGATATGGAAATGTAATTAGAGGCAAATCAAGATAATGTAGCGTGTTGTGCAAGAACTAGAGTACTGGCAAAACAGTCGGAGCATTTCTTTGAACTACTTGAAAGTTTGAAACAGTTCAAACATTGAGAAAGGACAGCCAAAAGTCTGATCTTATCTGTGCTCAATCTTAAACAGCCCAAATTGGATTACATGGGCCTGCAAAGAATCACTGGCAATCAACCAGTCATAGAGTATCTTAATAGATATGGACGGCCTCAGTTCACTCAAAGGACAATTGGTAACCATTCAATTTGTGGAAAAACAGTCAATTGAATCAAGAGCAAAAACACTGTAAGTGCATATATTTAAGGAAAACTCTACAAAAGTCTGGAAGAGAAAGTGAGGAGAGTGAAGTGGAGTCAATAAAAATGACTAAATCACTTCCAAATTGCACTGATATGGATGACAGAGACTGAAGTATTTGAAATGAATGAAAACAGCATTCGGACCGACATTGAATGAGGCCCTGACTTGAGGAAGTACGGTTAGAACATTTCTCAATCAACCACACTGCCTGCTCGGCCATCTGTGTGCTTGTGTGTTTACATGTGACCTGTTTCAATGTTCCTTCTGCTTTTTTTTTTTTTGAAGCCATGATCATGTCAGGGCCATTACACGGACTGTGATCACTTGACTCTACACTAGGGCTGCACGATTATGGCCAAAATGATAATCATGATTATTCTGATCAATATTAAGATCACGATTATTTATGGATTAGGGACGAAATATTTTTATTGCAATTTCACATTTAAATAAAAAGAGCGCTGCTTTCACTTCCATGTGGTGCTTCATTCCCACCGTCAAAACTTCTAGATGTTATCCTTTTACCTTGTTATTGTCATCTATGGTGGTTACTTGTATAAAAACACACAATTCAAATGATTAGGAAATACGCGATTGTATTTTTATTTAAATATTTGCTTTGATTTAAAAAATCTTGGCATTAGTAGTTCTAATTATATATCATAAGCTGCTTAGAGCTAGTGTTAGGAAGTTAAACATGTCATAATTCCCTCTCTATTATCTACTTTATATTGCTGTGAAAACATCTTCAGACAACTGGATTTATCCACGTTTCTCACCAAAAACTACATTTTACAAGATTACATTTGAACGCATCATGAGCGTTATAATGTACCATCACACAGTACTCATTTGTGCTGAGCAGCGCTTCAACGCACCATAATGTAACCCAATGGAAACTCTGTTAACGAGCTCTCTGGCTTTGTGCTGTCAGACTAGCTGGTCACTGTAATTGCTCTGAGCAGCATGCATGGGAATGAATAACAATATGTCTGATTAAGTTAGTTGTTCCAAATGTTTTTGAGGTTGTTTTTCCGTGGCTTATATTGCAGTTATTGTGAGCTTTATGTCTCCTTCACTCACACTGAAGAACTTCCACACCGACGACATTGTGTGTGTGTGTGTGTGTGTGTGTGTGTGTGTGTGTGTGTGTGTGTGAGTGACATTTCTGTCTGTGCCGCTGTGTGCCGACGTAAAACCTTCATGCGGCAGCTACACGTGTGTGTGTGACCGGCAAAAAATTGGATATATGAGACTGCTCTAGCTGTTGATTTATGCAGCAGAGTTTTCTATGAGCGGAGCACGCATTTTAAACATCGATCATGTTCATTTAATTGTGGGAAGCCAAAATCGTGATTGCTATTAATATTAGATTAATTGTGCAGCCCTACTCTACACCCCATTTTCTCGCTTGATTCGTGATAAAAATTTATCTGAAAAAGCTAATATAATGGCTTAAGAACATGACTTAAGACCGTTGTCACACCTAGCCTGATTTGAACCAATAATTTATACTTATGAGATCTTATCTCCTAATTCTGTTTGGTTAGAAATATGAAAATAAACCTGGTACCACAGTGAGCTCTGTGCATTAGACGTTCAGATCATGTTCTCACTCTATATGCAGCAGATGATGATACAATATGCTTGTTTACCCCTAAAATACTGTAACTGCTTACAAATGTTTTTTTTATGATATTTTTTTTCAATTTGTTGCATTCCAAACGGCTGTTCGGTCTTACTGCGTGCTGTTTCTAGATACTAAATTTTTTGGGCCACTTTGCCATTTCTTTGAGAGCAGACTGTAAAAATGTGACAGGAAATGAAGGGTGAGAGAGAAGGGATGACAGGCGACAAAGTTCCCGGCCTCCTGGACTCAAAACATGGACGCTGCGATTATATAGTGAGCGTCTATTTTTCTTTGTTTTTGAGGAGATTTCCCTTGCATACATTGATGTGGTGGTGCTTGGGTGGCCTTGGACAGCTTGGCCTCCTTCAGCTTGGCCTCTCTACTTGTTATTCTCTGTTCTGTGTTTTGTTTCACTTCTCTGCTTCTCTTGCTGCATACTGATGCACTGTATGCTGACTAGTTTCATATCAGTAGGCTTTTCTTTCTTTGTAAATACCTGTAGGTTTTGCTCATTAGAAAATGGACATAATTTCATCATTGGCCACATAAAAACATCATCATCTATAGTGTCAAAGCGTCACGTTGCCATCACCGTTCTGTGCAGAAAGAAGTCAACAATCAACTGTCCTGTTCTTCTACGGTGCATACTCTCTAGCCACCATAGTCAAAGGTGCCGAATGCGAGACTGGGAGCATTTCTATTGCCTCTGCACGGCTCTCAACACGGCGACGGCTGAGTCGGCGGTTTGTAGCTACAGTAATGGTGCTAATAGCACTAATAATGAAAACAACGGCAACAGTGCAGACAGAGCGAACAGTTCTAACCTGGGTGCTACGTTTCCGCAACAGCGCCATCGGTTGGGATGGCGCCATCAGCTGTAACCGCCATATGAGAGCAGTGCAGAGCGGTGGCCGAGCTAGCCATTGGGGCATACTCACATGCACAAACATGCACTAAAAGCATGCACGGTCGGCCCGGCTATGTCAACAAAGCACAGAGAAGCTCAGTTTCAATACAAACAGATGGAGAGTGGCTTCATTCTCCGCTCAGGTAGACATTACTCCTCCTATATCTTTATTCTTTACATAACAAATATTTGATTGATGCCATATTAATTCTCTGGATATCGTATAGAGCATCTTTAACTAACTGCTACTTTTGTAATTAGAAAGAAATGAGGCAGTGGTTTAGGAGTTAACCACAGTCACACAGAAAAGAGGAAACAGGATGCATTCCTAAGTATTCAATAAGATAGATGAGAGCCCTACTCCTGTCCTTCATCGTGTGCATACACTGCTGACCCCGAGTACGCTCAACCCATAGTTACAGATGATTAGTAGGAGGAAGAGGACACATTTTCAAAGTACCACAACAGGCCTTAGCTGATGCAACAGTGGAGCTTCTTGGTTAATGCAGACAGCCCTTGGCTGATACAATGTTGTATAATCAGCCGCAGAGTTGCTAGATGCTCACACGGCTGTCATGTAGCAAAACAGTGACCTTTATACATACTTAAATAAAGTTTCATCAACAGGTTTCAGGAAATAACTTTGTCTGATTTTAAACTATAACATGATAGGATTTTGCAGTTACATTTGTTGCATAGGGTAGTAATGGTTGACCATTTTAATTAAAGCAGATGGTAGAATATCTCATCATGAAACACCTACTGGCAGGAAAACATTGATGTCTAAAGAGCTGAAGATGTTTTAAAATATCCCAATATGCACTATATAACAATTGTAGCTCATTTCTATACAGCTGCTTTTACCCATGCTTCCCATAAAAGAGCAAAAGTTGAATAAAATTGCAGTAAGACATCAGTAGTATTAACAAGGGTTTAAGATTCTCAAACTACAACATGTGGCACATGTACAGGTACATACCATCTTCCTCCAGTGCAGCACAGAGGGGTCTATTCTAAATACAGGAAGTACGAGTGTGTGCGTGCATACGAGTTTGTGTATGTGTGGTGGGGGGGGGACGAGTCACAGACTGTGGTCCAACAGATCACAGAAAACCACAAGAAATAATTGTGGTCGGGCCAAACATGGAGCAACATGTCTCGTTATCTCTCGGCTAACATCTCTCTCCTCCGTGTCCTAAGTGACGACATTCGTCAGAAGGAGATTCGTGAATTCTTGAGATCGTGTCACGCATCAAACCTGCAAATTTTTTTATTAGTATCGTCAAACATACCAGGGGGACACGTGCGTCAGTGAGGGAGTGAAAACTTGGCACCGTGAAATATTGCGTCACTAGAGTTCCTGGATACGTCCTGTCACAACAACCAATTCCCTTCCTGTACTTTTCGGAGCATGCTCAGTGCATGCCCCCTTGTGCCCCTCCAGCTGGCCCCTCCAGAAGCCTGTTTCTATCTGCCTGGCCAGCCCAGCGATGACTCAGCACTGACTACAGACTACAGAACATGCACACATGCAGACACCCACTTCCTCTCGCCGTATCCCTCTGGGGGCTTGGCCGTCTCTGTTCCCATGGTTTTCCCTTTCTTTTCATCCTCTCGGTCCTCTAGTATGAGGATCTCCAGATGTGTTTGGATTCATGCCTCCTTTACTTATACCTTGACATTCAAGTTGTGAGGGAAATCAAAAAGGCTAATACAACTGTGTGTCTCTTTCCTCTGTTCTTATCCAGGACCTCTAACCTCAACTTGGCGCTTTGTTATCGTATTATTGTTTTGCTAGACAGCGTTAAGCAGGGGGGATGATAGGTTGCAAATGGAAAACATTCCCTCGTTTCTTTCTTTTTTTCTCACTTTACTCATCACTCCCTCCTCCTCTTCCTCAGTGACTACATTCTTCACTGTGACACACACACAAGCACAGTGATTGGTTTCTTCGTCTCTCTCGTGCTTTACAGAAATCTGGCGCAGCTTTTCCTGCAGCATCGACACCACAAGCAGCCTGAGAAACTGCTGTCCTGAGCAGTGGCCAATATCGACATCAGTCGCAGGTTTGTGTGCAAGAAAGAAATATAGTTTAACCAAACAAATGCTACTGGTGTAAACCTAAACCTAAATTTTGGCGAGGAAAAACTGGAATGGCCATTTTCAAAGGGGTCCCTTGATCTCTGACCTCAACATGTGTGAATGAAAATGGGTTCTATGGGTACCCACGAGTCTCCCCTTTATAGACATGCCCACTTTATGATAATCACATGCAGTTTTGGGTCAAGTCATAGTCAAGTCAGCACACTGACACACTGACAGCTGCTGTTGCCTGTTGGGCTGCAGTTTACCATGTTATGAATTGAGCATATTTTTTTATGCTAAATGTAGTACCTGTGAGGGCTTCATGACAATATCTGTCATTGTTTAGTGTAGTTAATTGATTTACAATAATACATATATACATACATTCGCATATAGCAGCATATTTGCCCACTACCATGTTGATAAGAGTATTAAATACTTGCTAAATCTCCCTTTAAGGTACATTTGGAACAGATAAACAATGTGTGATTTATTTGCAATTAATCATGATTAATTATGGACAATCATGAGATTAATCGCGATTAGATATTTTAATCGATTGACAGTCCTACTTAGAAGTCATTTACCTTTATTGGAGAGATGCACACGTCAGGTGCTAAAAAAAAATAGCTCGTCAGGAAAGCAGCTTGTGGCTGACTGACATTTAGAGACATACTACAATCTCTTTATCTGAACCTCTGACATGAGGTCTAGTAAATTGAATCAATTAGTCGATTAATCGATTAGTCAATTAAAAGATAATTAATCAGCAACTAGTTTTTAAAGCAAAAAATCCAAATGTTCACCATCATTGTAAATTTAATATCTTCAAGTTGGTCAGACAAAACAAGCAACTTGAAGTTGCCACTTTGGGCTTTGGGAATCTGTGTTGGGCCTTTTTCACAATTTTCCAACAGTTATTCGAGAAACTAATCAGCAGATGAACCGATAATGAAAATAATTGCAGAAGTGGAACTAAACTTATTTTTACTGGGGACAGCCTGAAGCTGATTTTAATCATGCAGGAAGGAAACAGGATGCGTGAAAGACACACGTGAACTGATCTTCTCAGCGTGAGTAACCTCATGACTCGTGTCAGCTCCCGGAGTAGATTTTTAACACAACCTTGGATAAACCTCCGGACACATTGGGGGATGAATGTGTGACGCAGTGGAATGACGTTCTCGCTAAATACCAAAAATGGAAGAGCTAGCAGAACGTCTGTGGTGGCCAGTAAACAGTATCCTGGCTATGGCCTATTGGCAGCAGAGCCAAGATGCAATATCCTTGAAACCAGCATCGTCTTTGAAATACAACCACTGCCAAGCTTAAGCCTCAGACCAACATCAACATTACCACCACAACATTAAGATTTAAAAAAATAAGAGAGATGGCATTCATTTCTGTGCAAAACCAAGAAATTAAAATCTACAAAGACACACATTGACGAAGGCTCACACAACACATAGAGAATTATCAGTGCTGCTGGTGGAAGCCTTGTTGTAGGGAGGTCCTATTTATATCTCAAGAGCTTGGTATCAGCTCTCACACACCACTGTGTGCTCCCTGTTGTCCCCAGCTGGGAGCAGCTCTTGTTTGATGCAATGGACAGACACACACACACACACACACACACACACACACACACACACACACACACACACACACACACATAGACAGAGAAGAGGTCTCTGAGCTTTCAGGTCATGTATTCATAGCAGGTGGCAGCTGCCATCGCTACATGCTGAATCCAGTGCAAAGATGCACTATTTCTAATGGCCACTGGTTGTAAAGAAAGACTCGGGCCCGGTCTACGCGTATACAGATATTTAAAAAAAACGGATATTTTCCTCTACTTGGCCTCTCATCCACACGCTAACGGAGTTTTGGTTCACAAAAACAGGTATTTTTCAAAACGTCCTCTAAGGTGCAGATTTGTAAAAACTCTGGTTACTTTTTTACGTTTTGTTAACGCTGCTCGGACTAATTTCTACTTTACATTTGAAAAATGTTTCAGTCACAGGAGGCCAAAGCAGGAACACATTAAACATGTCGAGGATGAATGGTGATCGAAAGTTCTTTTGAGCGATTAAAGACGAAGTTAGGAGCACTCAGAAGGGCTGTGGACATAAACCTGAATAACCTCACTTTCGTCATTTATGCATGTAAAGAGACAGTTGATGACAGCAGAGTTATGCCAGAGATCCCAGCCCCCCCCCAACCAGCAATAACTGTTACTGAGCTGACTGTAATGAAGCAGGGAGAAAAGGGAGTGAGAAGGGTGGAAACAAAATTCCTTGACCCTTAACTTGTGATCTCACTTCTGGTGACATGCAAATATTACGGCGAGTGTTTGCAGTCGGTTTTGCGGAGATATTTTGTAAAGTGAAAGTCAATTGGACAGATTTTTTTTTTTTTTTTAGGGGAAAATATTAGTTTTTAAAAATATTTGTATACGTGTAGACAGGGCCTAAGACGAGGTGGAAATCAATGGAAAAGACCCCCAAATTCTCAAGTAATACAAAGGCAAAAGTGAGCATGGCTCACATACCCCCGCTCACTGCTTGACCCCTACTAAAGTAGGGCCAAAGGTTTTGCCCTTTTGGAACTAATGGAATTAATGGGCATTAACTAATTAACTAATGGGCACCCTGGACTTCTAACCCCCAAAAGGCACAACAACACCACACAGTCAACCATCATACCAAATTTGAAGTTCATAAGTGAAATAGTTTCCAAGTTCTGCTCCAGAAACGAAAGTGTGACGCGCGAACGGTAAATAACCCAGACTACGTTGTCGGGGGGGTATAATTATTTTCACCACATAATTACGTTTTAACAGCTTAAATAATTTCTTGCAATGTGTCTTGTGATTTTGAAATGTAGTGATCCATTAAGTTAAAGTTGAGGCTCAAGGGGGATATGGGAGTGTGTGTAATGCCATCTAGAGCTGAAATGATTAGTTCACTAACTGATAAATCAACTTATACAAATCTAATCAGCAGCAACTATTTTGATTAATGCCAATGCCATTAAAATGCCAAATTTTTGATTATGGTAGTTCTCAAATGTGATATTTTACTTCTACTTATATTACCAGAGTCATCGTGACGTCACCCATTGGTTTGTGGACTGCTGTTTTGAAGCCGTTTCGGCCGTCGCCATCTTGGCTTTTTGAAACCAGAAGTGACACGAGAGGTGGAGCTAAGTACAACCGAACGCTGAATAAGACATTTTAAGGCGACCAAAATGTTACAATTAACTTTCATGAACTGAAAACACACTGTGAAAGGGTTAAAGTCGTAAGACGAAAACACGGACAACTCCCAGACCGGAAAACGCCGTGGTAGTGACATGTCAATCACAAGGTAGCCCCGCCCTAAAGCATCACTGCTTTATGGTCTATTTGACTCTAAATGGGACCATAATTTACTAATAAATCAAGTGAGAAGTACTGTCACTTTCTCATAGACTTCTATACAATCAGACTTCGTTTTGCAACCAGAGGAGTCGCCCCCTGCTGGCTATTAGAAAGGATGTAAGTTTATCGCACTTCCACATTGGCTTCACTTCTCAGATCCCAGAGTTGCCCACTGATTACAGTAAACTTAATCTCTTTGAGGTTTACGCTGTTAGTCAGACCAAAAAAAGCTGTTTGAAGATTTCATCTTTGCCTCTGGGAATCTGTGACGGCCATTTTTCACAATTTTCTCACTATTATTCAAGATAATCACCAGATTAATCGATAACGAAAAAAGTATTAGTTACAGCCCTAATGCACTCTCACTGTGGATGTTAGGAAGGTTGTCTCTTCTGTAACTTACTCACCTCAAAATGCAAGTTAACACTGTAATCCTAATTGGTTAAAAAAATTGATTTTATGACATGGGAATATGTCTCTCCTGAGGCTGGACTAAACTCCTTTTTAAAAGAAATATGAAGATGTCACATTGGGCTTCAGGAAGTTGTGATTTTTCCCGGTTATGTGATGTTTTATAGACAAAAAGATGAATTAACCAAGAAAAATAATTGTAAAAAAAGCACCCCTTGCACCTCTACCTCCGTGTTTTAATAGGCATACTTAACTTAAATATGCATACACATCTTCTTTCTAACGCACACAGACACGTGTGTGTGACTAACTCGTCTGAGAATGTGTGCACATGTACACCTCCATGCAGCGTTTGGTTGTTTAAAAATAGGGTGTGCACCTAATTGTCATACTCATTATATAAAATGCAATTTACAGCAAAGCCACATCCTTCTGACCTTTATATAGCCCTGGCCTTATTACCAAGATCAGCCGGATCCAATCTATTGCTTACAACTCAATTAGACTGCATGGCATCAAGGCTCTCTGAGACATCAAACACTCCAGTTTTTACGGGAAAACTGGAGTGGAAAAAATAAATAAATTGGAAAAGAAAATGCGGCAACATGTGCATCACAACGTCCGGGATGAAAAACAGATTGTTACCACCTTTGAATTTCCATTCTCTGAATCACTGAATGAATCACAGAGCTAGGGATACATTAACAAAGCAGGGAGAGAGTAAGCAAGTGTGTGAGAGCAGGAGTTCGGTGCTTATTAAGAAGAGAGTGAGGAGGAGGGAGGTGGAGGCTGTGAGGAGTGAGGGAGTCAAACATGAAAAGGAAGAGGAGGAGACAGAGAAACAAGGGTCACATGGATAGACAGAAAGAGAGATGAGGGGATAATGAGAAGGTAGGCAGGAAGTGAGGAAAAAGGAGCAGGAGAAAGGCGAGAGGAGAGGAGGTGGCGCCAGGTTTGTGGGTGACTGTCCAGGTGGCAAAGCCAAAGAGGAACAGAGACCAAAGGATCTGTGCTCTGCCTGGGCAGCGATCACAGCAACAGGAAGCCCTGCCCAGGCAAGCTGCGACCAGTGCACACATGCAAAGACAACGTACACACACACAGCATACCAAAATACACTCTTACATCAGGGTTGGAAAGAGCACCAGAATATCAAAGTACAATAGCAGTTACTTAAAATATCATGTGATTGTAATTAATTTGTGTAAGCTACAGGTTTAACTAATAAAAACTGTTCTTTTTTACATGTGTTCACCAATATCAGTCATAGCAAAGGAGGAAAAAGATAAAACAGACTATAAAAAATACAGATCAGTGTTTTAAACACAGAATATAAACTGTGTGCAGCCATATTGGCTAATAAGAAAATGGACACAGTAGAAGAGGAGCAGATAGGCTTTATAAAGAATAGGCAAACAATAATATAAGGAGAGCCTTTCACATCATGAATCACATTTCAAGCGGAAAATCCAGCCTCAGTCTTTTGACTCAGTTGGAAGGGACTTTCTATTTGAAGTTATGAGAAGATTTGGGTTTTGTAAAATATTCATACAATGCATAACAACAATCTGATCCTCCCCAACACCAAGAAAAATCTCTCCAGGGTTTACGTTAGCCGGCATATGCCGGCTTTTTGCCGGTATCATGTGTAGTTGTCCGGCAGATTAAAAGATCAACGGCAAAAAATGTCCATTGGGTAATATGCCAAATTAATTAATTAATAGCATATTAAATAGCCTAATATTGTGTGACCTATAAGATATGTTGCCAAGTAAACTTAAATATAAACGTATTGTTCATAGGCTGTTGCTCGGACCAAGGCACTATAATGATGATATAAATTAGAGGTAGACCGATAAATCAGTTTGGCCGATTAATCGGCGCCGACATTTTTCAAACTATTGTTATCGGCGGAACTGGGCTCCGATAGTGGCCGATGGCTGCACAGACTCCACCAGTCACGCTGGGACGTACATCACCGTTTTGCATAGAGGCTCCATACACAAAGTCAAGGTAGGGGGGGGAGAAAAAAAAGTTATTAGCTAAGTTATTGCTAATGAACATCCTAGGGAAGTATTGGAGATATTCTGGTTATACACTCAATGTGCAAAACACTCATGCTCATTCACAAAAACTGATGGATAAGCATCAATCATAATTTGCATCAATCACACATTAAGTATCTAGGAGTCTTCTTCATGAAAAAACTGTCATAGCTGTATGATGTTAATTACAAGCAGATTAATATGAAAATATATGATCTGTGTAGGTGGAACTCCCTCTTGGTAGCAGAATAAGGACAAATAAAATGAATATCCTTCTAAGATTGTTACAGCACTTCCAACGGAGGTGCCTCTTAACCAGTTTAGGGAATGGGATAAGCATTGGTCTAGATTCATTTGAAATAATAAAAGACTAAGAGTGAAATACTCAACATTACAACTGCCAGGGGGTGAGGGAGGGCATGGCTTTACCTTGTCTTAAAGATTAGTACCTGTTGGCTTGTGTGTTGGTGTGACCCAGCCTATGAGGCATTCCTTAATGGGCATACTTATACAGTCAGTGTTGTCCTTTCCCAGCTGAGTTAATGAAGCTCCAAAATCAATGGGTTGTTTTTTCAATGAAAATATGGTCGGAAGTGGTAAAGAGACTTTAGCTCCACAGAGAGATTAAACTGCTGAGCTGGCCGCCATATGATCCACACTTCCTCCCGGAATCACAAGACCATAGGTACAGACAATGGCCAGAGTGAGGCATCACCTCCTACTGCTTAATAATAACAAATGTAAAGAGAACACCTATCGCAAGCACTCTGGGACCGGTTGTTTTGGTCCGCAGCAGAGTAAGATTACTGTTTTCACAACTGCCCAAATGAACTGCACCGATACAAACAGACTAAATGTTGGCTTGTGAAAGCGCCTTAAAGATTTTTATGGCCGCTAATAAGTAAACAATTACAAAATGCTGGCTCCTGAGGAACCCTCCCACCATTGCCTTTCTTATCAACATAATTAAAATATTCATCATCATCAAAAAAAAGTGTTCACCATGAAAGAGCTAATGTGGCATTCAGACCGTAACATTTTTATATAAATACATACATGGAGGAGACAGGTGGTGCTGAAGGATGAAAGGTGGTATTTGCACATATAAAAGGTTGCTGACAATCAACAATCAAAGTTGAGACTTACTACTTTGAGTGCAGTGGGAGCTGCATGCAATGCAGGTAGTGACAATGAGGTCATGATTATCTATCACAATTATTAATCCATCTTCTGTAAAAAAAATAATTTGAAAGCACTGATTTTATTTTTACACTATACTATCTAGGGGTGGAAAAGAAAATATCAATTCATCTATGTATTACTTCAGGACATCTCTGACTACATACATGCTGAACATCAAACATTTTTACTGAATCAATTTAGATATTTTCCAAAGTAAAAGTCCCTAGAAGTGTATGATTTAACTTTTTCCCAGGGTCTAGGGTTAAAAAAGTTAACAAAAATCGCAATAAATCGTTATATCGAATTGCAATACTTGTAGAATCGCAATACTTAAAAATCGCAACACATGTCGAATCGGCACCCAAGTATTGTGATTGTATCAAATCGGGAGATGGGAGTATCGTCCCAGCCATAATACTTTCGCTAATAAAAGGTAGAGCATTAGAAATCTGCTTAAATCAAGTTTAATGTTAAACAGTGGAAGCCAAAACAATGATTGTGGGGACCATTATAAATGTATGCAGCTCTATTCCATCAATGCCGTACATGAAATTTCTGCAAAATACAAGAGGGACATCCATAAGTACTAACCCACAAGCAACTACTGTATTATGCAAGTTGTTATCAGAGAAAAAAGGCCAGGGATTCCCACCAAAACAGTTCAATATTGCTGTGAAAGGCAAAACAGCCCGTTCCTGTCAGCCAACACACCAGTTAAGGTGAACTGACACCATGTGACCATTTTTTCCATCCCTTTCACTTCATGTTTTATACTCGAGTGCAACAAGCTGCTATGCATCAACCTGACAACAGCTACAGGCAGATAAAAATGCTTCTTAAAAAATGTATTTATTGCCTTACTGATCAGCTACGTAAAAGAAGAAGGCCTATATGAAAAAGATCAACAGTTGCAGGGATGGGATTGGCTGAGTCTCAGTGTTCCCGTTTGTGTGAAGTGAGATGTGAAGGAGCTTTGATAATGAACAGAGCAGAAAGCGAGACGCACACAGCTTACATAATTGAAGAACATATTGTCAAGGAGGAAGTGGCGCTGAAACATGAGATAACCCTCAGCTTTAACTTCCCATAGCCTGAGGAAAGCATCAGCTGATTCAGGGTAAAGCAAGAGAGGAAGAGCCTGCAGCTACATCACAACTAGAGTCTATTACAAATATAACCATCATCAGTAAGGGATAAAAATATTTGTTCTAAATGCATACAGAAGACAATAGGGGTGGGAAAAAAATTTATTCACCTATGTATTGCAATTTTTTTAACGATTTTGAAATCAATTTTTAAATGCCAGAATCAATATATTTGCTTCATTTGAGTCTATGTGGAGGTAGAAGGAAGTTATCGCTGTTATTGTTGTAGTCTGAGTAACGGGACGTCATATCCGTCCCGTATCCGTCAACCAAAACAAACTGTAGCCTGCTGCAGTGAGCCGCAACGAGAGAGAAAAGGGTGGAGGGCCTGCGATACGACCTGCACCCTCACATGTTAAATCCAAAGTGGTAAACACTACACATCCAGTAAAGTATGGAAACACTTTGGGTTTCACACATTACGAGGAAAAGCAGAGCTAGACATCACGGCTAAAGCTGCATGCTAACTCTGTCACGGACAGGAAACGTTATCGTATCGCGGTAACGTGCGGTCAAGACGGCCGTCACTCTCATCTCCGTGGTGAAATCAGCCGACGCTACAACTGTAGAACACCCATATACTGACATTTATTTTAAATGCATTCAAACGGCCCCGATGGAGCTGACCATGGATGGATAAAAAGAACGGAGCTAATGGGGGAGAGCTAGCGACGGACTTGGCGAAGTTAGCAGAAGTATACACGTGTGACTACGTCCGGTTTTCAAAATAAGGTGTTAACAAACGGTACTGTAAATACAAAATACATACATGGAAATAAGATTGATTGGATTATAATCTCCAGAAGTATAAAACGTTACATGTCCCTTATAAATAAAAAAAAATACCACTAATTTGTGAGGGAAATGTCTTTATTCTTTGATTTTTGGGTTGCTGGAAAAATTTAATAAATAATGCCTGACAATGACCGATATACTTGACTTCAGGACATCTCTGACTACATACATGCTGAAAATCAAACATTTTTACTGTATCAATTTAGATATTTTCCAAAGTAAAAGTCCCTAAAAGTGTATGATTTGACTTTTTCCCATGGTTGCAATACTTAAAAATTGCAATACATGTCGAATCGGCACCCAATTATCGTAATAGTATCGAAACGGGAGATACAGTAGGTGTATCGTCCCAGCCCTAATAAAAAAAGCTATGGGACTATAACAACCTTTAATCCTCAATGTTTGTCATTTACTGTAGCCGACACTCTTATCCAGAGTGGCTTTGGGATACAAAGACATTATTCTAAATCACAATCACATCAAAATATGCATCAATATTTTGTTAACAACAGTCTGCAATCTTGAAACTGCAACTATCTTTTATAATAAATAAAAGAAAACAAGAGGCAGTAACAGCTGTGAACCAGCAAAGACGTATCTTTTGTATTGCACATGTGTAGGCAAAATACTATTGGGTACATGGGGGTTTTGTTTTGGTTAGAGTATTCTCTAGCTCTACTTTCCCACAACAATGCAGGCTCCAACACATCACAATGCTGCTATTCTTGAGACGCACAGAAATAAAGCCTGGCCGCTTTCTTGTCATTTCCTGTGGTCTGGGAACGGAGGGAGGGAGGCGGGTTGGGAAAGGAACAAAACTAAAAGCCTGGGTCTGTGAGAAGAAAGGAAATGGCACTAGCGAGGATTAAAAGTAGGAAACCAACTGGAGTATCAGACCACTTTGACCATCACTACTGCAACGGAAACAAATCTAGGGTTTACCTTAAAAAAAAAAACAGTGTATGATCATTATATGTCCAGGAGTACAATTTTCACTAACAAGCATCCTTCCAGCTGTCCGGCCTCCTACCAATGACTAATACAGAATGTCTCTGCACAGTCTGCAGTCTATCATTAGCCTGCAAAGACAGACTCTGGCATGTCAAGGAAATACTAAAATATAGGGCTCCCAGAGACATAATGAAAAGAGAGAAGTTAAGGTTTGGCTTTGGCTGCATGAATAGATCAGTAGTGAGGTCAGTAGTGACCATCAGGCATCACAAACAACCTGTCATTTAATGCTTTTCTTCTTCCTGTGTTTTGTCCCCGTCATTACGCCCTGCTACCATTTCTAAAAACTGATGTTTGGGGCTGAGCGACATGGTTGATATTATTTTCATTATTGATTAGTCTGCGGATTACTTCCTCTATTCATCGATTAATTCTTTGGTCTGTAAGAAAATAGGCAAAATATCCATCACAATTTTCCAGAAAACAAGGTGACATCTTCAAATGTGTCATTTTGTTGGACCAACAGTCCACATCTCCAAAATATTCCATTTACAATGATATAAAAGAGAAAAGAGCAGCAAAAAAAGCTGCAACCAGAGGATTCATTTTCTGTTGACCGACAAATTGTTAAATACACAATAATTCAGTTCAATTCAAGTTTTTTTCAATCGATTAAAATATGAAATCGCGATTAATCGCACAATTGTCCATAGTTAATCACATTTTTTATCTGTTCAAAATGTACCTTAAAGGGAGATTTGTCAAGTATTTAATACTCTTTTCAACAGGGAAGTGGGCAAATATGCTGCTTTATGCAAATGTGCAACAACAGCAGTGTGCTGACTTGACTATGACTTGCCCCAAACTGCATGTGATTATCATAAAGTGGGCGTGTCTGTAAAGGGGAGACTCGTGGGTATCCATAGAACCCATTTTCATTCAAATATATTGAGGTCAGAGGTCAAGGGATCCCTTTGAATATCGCCATGTCAGTTTTTCCTCGCCAAAATTTAGAGTAAGTTTGGAGCATTATTTACCCTCCTTTGCCACAAGCTAGAAGATCAAGGTACCACTAGATTCCGTAGGTTTTATAGTTTTATATGATGCCAGTATCTTCACTCTAGCTTTGCGTTAAAGAAATTAGCAGGGTTAAAACAAATTTGCGTTAACGCACTATTACCGTGTTAACTTTGACAGCCATATTTTTTTTTGCCTTTCAATACAATCATAACAGGGTGAAAGAAGATGAAACTGAGTCATAATATAACATTCCTTTTTTCCCTAAAGTTAAAAAGCATATGCTGATTGTTAAAAAAGGCACAATTCAAATTTCTAAAATAAATCTGAGTTTATTAGTTCTTCTGTGACGCAATTACACAAACCTGAATCTGAATAATGTTTAAAATATGCATGCACACACACGTATGATCCTGCAGGGGAGTGGACTGCACAAATCTTATTGTTCAATATACCGTGCACACTGTTAAAATTAAGAAAAACTGGACACGTGCACATACACTTTTTCCTGCACACACATTTTGAGCCATGGCAAAATAAACACTGACTGACTGCACACATTAGAGAACATTAAATACTCATACACTGAATAACTAAAGTTTTAAGTGTGTTTCTCGGCTACAAAGCCACCAAAAGCTGACCTCAACTTCTTACTGGAACCCTTAAACACAGGCTTAGTTTCTGAAAGCTGAAAAACAACAATCCATCATTCACAAGTCTGTTGAGACAAATCAATACAATTCAGCCAATTCAAGCATTCAAGACTCAAATGTTCCAGCCGGGGAGAGCACGACAGAAATCTCTGGCTGAAATCCACAAGCACTTTATGAATGAGTCATCCGTACTCGAGATGTGTTTCTGATTCATTGTGAATTGTGCAGACGCATGATAGTATTTAAGATGTGTGTGTGTGCAGATGCATGATTGTATTTAAGATGTGTGTGTGTGTGTGTGTGTGTGTGTGTGTGTGTGTGTGTGTGTGTGTGTGGGGAATAAACTTATCTGACACGATGAAAATTGTGTGTTTTGCGTGAGAATGTGTTTCTACTTTCACTTACACATGACACACACAGGAATAAACACACAAAGGGCCATTTATTACATGCATGCATGTAGGGCTGCAACTAACGACTAATATATTAAAAAATTTGCAAAAAATGGTTTCTCAGAGGCCACAGTGCTGTCTTCAGTACAAGAGCAAACGATTTTGAATTTACTGTAAAATTTGACAAAGAAAAGCAACACATCCTCACATTTGTGAAGCTGAAACCAGAGACTATTTTGGCATTTTTGCTTTAAAATACTGAAACGATGAATCTATTGTCAATATAGTTGCCGATAAGCTAATCCATTAATCGACTAATCATTGCAGCTCTATATGTATTCACTCGTCAAACTTCTCATGACTTAAAAGTAAACATTCGGGGTGTGTTTCTTTTCTTAAGTTTGACAAAAGCCAAACTCTTGACCCCATCCTACGTCCTAACTGTGTACACACAAACAAATCCATTAATGCATTGCAACTACACAGCTAAAAGCACACACGTTTTAAGCGACATCCTCATTCTGCTGCAGCTAAATCGGGCCTATAATCAACATTCTTCCAACAAGAACAGGGGCGCATCGGGGTAAACACACGCAACTATACACACAGTCTCTAATTATTGCTGCTTTGGAAAAAACACACAGGCACGCATGTGTCCCCCCACCCCCCCCCGCCCCCCTCAAACGCTTGCATAAACGCATGCACACACACGCAAAAACTTAACCCTACTACAGCATGCCTTGTGTGTGTGTGTTTGTGGTCCACATTTAACTCTGAGGTATTTAAGCTTAACTGTTTGGGTGGCCAAGTGCTGTGTGAGTCAAATCACACACACAAACTGCTAGAAAACGTGTCAAGTTGTAGAAGGTCCCAATAGACGGGTTTCTGTGCAACGTCATCACAGAGATGAGCACGCAGCTAGAGGGCAGAAAGCACGGCATGTCTAGCAGAGCCAAGCTCCAAAGTAGTTGGTGCACCAACCGCAGAAAAGATGGATTGAAAATGTTTAATATTCCGAGGGGATCACATGACTTTGGTAAAAACAGAAGGAGATTATGGATCCAGGCCTGATGGGCAAAAGCCTTCTAGTCACTCAGCACTAGCAAAGCAGCGGGTGGTCACGGCGTGCCGTCATGCTCCACAGATCGATAAAAATGAACTGATCAACAACAGGGTGATCGACCCACACTCTAAGGCAATATTTATATAGATTTAGCGACTATGCATTAAAACTTTTAACTTATAAAACTAAGACTTTGTTACGGCTCTAAATTCCTGTAACGTTACGCGACTACGGCGGGGGGAAAGCCCACGATGGTATGACGTAACGTTACATTTTGAATGGAAGACTTCTGGTAGTCTAAAGGGCAGCTGCTCCTCCTCCCCCCAACAATTGGCCTTGGAAGCTAACGTTAGCTAACATTCACTTAAATTTGAATCGGACATATCAGCAATATTGTATTGACTTTTGGCGTTACAATTCTGACTGAGGGCTAACCGCTAACGTTAGCTAGCAACCAGCAACACCCTATTTAATAGAGAGCCATCAGGGGTCTAATGTTGATGTTCATCTGCCCAACACACAAAGAGCTGCTGTGTGGTTGTACTAATAACAAGACCAAAATCCAAGTCTCCAGTTTTATATTAACGTTACACCTGTTGAGGAATCTCTAAGGAAAAAGTTAAAACGGCCATGAAGAGGAGCTCACGTAACTTGAACTCAGAACGGAGTGTCAACCAAACAGACACAGATCCCCCGGGCCAAATCACACTTATGTCTGATCTAACGTTACCCATCTCATAACAGGTGATAATAATAAACAGATCTTATATGATAATGGTATCTGGTGGTCAGACTCAACAAAAATGTACAAACAATGCAAAATCTACGTTGATTACAACAGCTGCCAAAGCGGTTTTTCCCCCTGAATGTGCTCGCACCCAATAATGTTTGTATACAAGAAACCCGTCTATTGACACCAGAAAAGTGCTTTATTTTTCTTCCATTTTCTGCCCTAACTTGCATCTACCGTCTTACTCCATCATTCTTCTTTTGCAGATTCCTACTCCTGTCTGCCTGCCAATTTCTCTCCCACGGTTCCCTCTTCCTCCTTCTCATTTCCTCTCCTTCTCCTCTCCCCACAGGGCCGCTGTGGGTCAGACCTCTCTCGTGGTCTCATCAGTGGATTTCTTAGAACCCCTGAGGGAAGCAAAAGAGCTGGCGTCCAATATCATCTCATCGCATGAACCATGATATTGTCTGATCCGTGGCTGATAGCCGACTGCAGAGTCCACAACTTTTTGCACTTCTTCTACGACTGCAACAACATGTATGCATAACATGTTTATCAAATGTGCACAACGCTTAAAAAATGTCCGATTTCCAAGAAGCTGCAATCTTTTCTTTCAAGGAAAAACGTCTCAGACGGTAACCAAGAAACTATTGTGTTGTGGTGCATAAAATCCCCAACTAAGTAATCATGTTGCAAAAAATCTCAATATAATCATGCTGAAGAAGTGTCATCCTATCGCTGCTCGATTATGGCAAAAATTATAATCCTAATTATTTTGGTCAATACTGAGATCACGATTATTTAACGCTCAAATACTCATTGAGTTTGGATACATGACGCATTTAGAAAGAAAATTCTGTAGTGTACATTTTGAAGTTAAATGCATAAACCTGGTGCACTTTGAGGGCAAAATTAGGAGGCTCAATCTATGAAGAATTTTGTGCTCTAGTGAACAATTTAATCATAAACACATTGGTTGTATAGATATGAATGGTGATGACACGCAAAAAAGTCACACCCACAGATGATGGTGAACGAGCAGCGAGGGACAGCCAGCGCCGGGGAGACTTCCCACCAGCGGATCTTCCCACGCCGAGCGGCCGTCCCTGAAAGCGCACCGTTATAAAGGAAAGGGGTACGCTTGATTTATAACACAAGACAAAACGAGAGCGTCCTTGCTAAAGGGAATGCGGCACAATAATCGTTTTATGTCTATTATCTTGTTTTCATAAACGTTGGAAGCCAAAATCGTATCTGAAATTGAAATTCGATTAATTGCACAGCCCTACGTCATCCCCCTCTCTATGAAGAGTCAAAGATTTTTCGGTGCTGAAAATGTAAAGAAGGAATTTCTGTTCACATGGTCATCATACCTGAAGGGCATAAAAAGATTTTTGTCATTACATTTTTAGGTTTTACTGTATTTGTGTTAGGCTGCACATGGTGCCAGAACAGAGCTTGTCTTGTTCGTACCACACTGAGCAAAAGAGAAGTGAAGACAGCACCAAAATATCCAACTGCCAGAAACCAAGGAAGTCTGTAGGGAAGTAAACACTCTCGGAAATTCATCAGAAACAACTGCGACTGTACACTTCAATTAGAGATCTGGAGCTGCACTGAACCTTTAAATTAAAGTCAACCTTTTGTCTGAGGTCGACAGAGTTAAACCTGTCTGCCATGGAAAATATTACGTACAGTCTAGCTGGCGTTACTTCCCCACCCTAGAGGCATGTTTTTCTGTCTTCTGTGCTTCACTGACTCAAGGTGTGATAACTGTCAAATCTAAATGACTGAATCAACAAAGAATGCAGACCTCAGCAGGTTGCTGGATTACTGCAGAGGGTAAGTATGTACCCTGCAAATGTGTTTTCATACATCTAAGATGATATACATTTTTAAAGAAGGCCTGGCAGTACGACACAGCTGGTAACCTGATCATTTGTAAAGGTGGGCGATATTAAGACATACGATGCAATGAGACAATATTAATTTGTCATATTGTTATACTGTGGTCCCTTTAATATCTCCCAGGCCAATGTAGGTAATGTTGCAAAGCAATGAGAAGAGCTACTTAATTGAAAAAACGGACCTTGATTGGTCATGCGTTTAATTTGCTGGATGAGCCATAAAACTAGGGCTGCAACTAACGATTATTTTCATCGTTGATTATTTTCTCAATTAATCAATTAGTTGTTTGGTCTATAAAATGTCAGAAAGTGGTGAAAAATGACGATCGGTGTTTCCCAAAGCCCAAGATGACGTCCTCAAATGTCTTGATTTGTCCACAACTCAAAGATATTCAGTTTACTGTCATAGAGGAGTAAAGAAACCAGAAAATATACACATTTAAGAAGCTGGATTCAGAGCATTTTTACTTTTTTTTTTCTTTAAAAATGACTCAAACCAATTAATTGATTATCAAAACAGTTGGCGATTAATTTAATAGTTGACAACTAATCGATTAATCAATTAATCGTTGCAGCTCTACATAAAACAGACATTCTTAATTATTTTGTCAATAAACAGTTTGTCAATTGATTTTTCAAAATAATGTACCATATCACAATCTGCATGGCCCACCAAAGTCTAGTAACTGGCCGCCCAAATATATTTTGACGCATTTTAACAAAAGCAGTGGTTCACGAATTCAGTTTGCCGTCATTCAGTTTGCTCCAAATTCTCAAAACCTATCCCGAGGAACAGCACATACTGTACATTAAGATCCGCTCTTGTTCTTTCAACAAGAAGGCAGCCAGGTGTGACAGTCAAATAAACAGTACAACACTGTGTATAAACTAGCCCAAACAACTGATAGTTGTGGCTTTGTTGCCAGCTGCCTGTGTAACAAAACCAGAGCTCATCCAACGGTTAGCCATGTTAGTCAGTCAGCTAACATTGGATTTATTATATTTGACAATGCTCTGGCTCTCTGTGAGTTCAACTGAGGCCTGTTGAATTATTGTGATGGAAACAGGCTGGCAGACGGAAGAAGCCCTCCCAAGTATATTTTTGACCTTTGGGAGACACTGGATATTGTGATATAAAGGCTGTGGTGGAAGTAGTACTCAGATTTACTGTAAAAGTAAAAGTAATACGACAGAGTAAAAACACTGTCTAAAAGTAAAAGTCCTGCATTCAAAAATTGACTTAAAAGACCAGTGTGTAACATTTAGGGGGATCTATTGGCAGAAATGGAATATAATATTAATATGTATGTTTTCTTTAGGGTATAATCACCTGATAATAAGAATCAGGTTTTCGTTGCCTTAGAATGAGCCGTTTATATCTACATAGGGAGCCGGTCCCCTCTCTCCACGGAGTCCGCCATGTTGCACCGCCATGTTTCTACAGTAGCCCACAACGGACAAACCAAACACTGTTATCTTTTCCTGCTTGGGCCGGAGTCGTTACGTTACTCACTCCCATCTCATCCGCTGTCTCTCTCTTGCTTCACCACTCACTTCCCACGTACACACACACTCTACGCACTGGCTCTGCTCCAGATGACCTACTACTCTTACACCAACTGGCTCTAGGGAGAGATATGCGACTTTTTTGCATCACCAACACGCTTGACGGGAGAGGCTTCAGTTGGTTGCAATCTCCTCACCTCACCGCTAGATACCACCAGATCCTACACACTGGACTTTTAAAGCAGCAGTGGGTAGAAATGGAGCAAATATGATTAAAAAAAGTTAGTTTTATAAAACACTATATCACTATATATATAGTCACTATATCCTGACAGTAGTGCATGAGACAGGTAATCTGAAAAAAATCATGTTCCTCTGTGTCCTCCGGTGCTCCCAATGGCGTCTGCAAGATTTCATGGACCGGAGGAAAACAACCAATCAGAGCCGAGCTGGAGCCTGCTGTCTCTGAGCAGCTGTCAATCACTCGCAAACTCTGATTAAACTGTCAAATTCTACCCACTGCAGCTTTATGTGCAGTACTTCATAGGATTTGATCATTATCCGCCGCTCCTACTAACTGTTCAACTACTATTTTGGTCAGAAAATTTTGGGAACCACGACAACTTCACACCTGTTGCCTCAGATTCAAACACAGAGGGAGAAGGCACCTTTTACTTTGATGGAATATCCTCCTGTGCACAAACCTGTATTTTTCTGCACACACAGGAGCTATGAATAGAAATGGATCCCCTCCAAAACACACACACACCGAAATTACTGTTTTGATTTACTGCTCCACAACACTGGATTATGAAACCAAGTGGCTGCTCCCCACTTGTTCCTGTTCTCCCTCCTGCAGTCATGAGGGGTGACCACTGACCTGAGCACGCGCACACACACGCCCGTGCAACACACAATGACGTCTGCCGCACACAATAATGAAGTTTCAAGTGCACAGTATTAATGTGTTGGTTATTTATGGATGGAAATGTTGGACAGTTTAGTCACTTTTAAAAAAAAATGTTTGGCCTAATAATATGCATCATAAATTGGCCACAATGTGTTGCATAGTGCGACTTCACCATGGAGATCACTCATACATTTATGCCGAATAATGTTTAAACATTCCACAGTTAGAATGTTACAATGTTACAATGTTGCAAAAAGCACGTGTAGTGCTTTTTGCAACATTGTAACATTGTAACATTCTGTGCCAGCTCTCCCTGTTGATGTGACGCCGAGCAGCTCAAAGACAGAGACTCCTGCTCTGCGTTAGGACTCTATTTTTAGAAAAACTTTACTTTTTTGGCTAAAAAGTCTGCGCGAGCCCCACCGGCCCCGAGCCGAAGAGAGGCAAAGCCCTTTAAATTTCACACAAGCACATTTTTTTTCGACGAAGAAAATGTAATTTTGGATGTAAGCTACTCATGTCCACATTACTAGTGCGGTTCTTCATTAGTGGGATTCTCCCCCATGTGGTTCACAGTTCAGTGATGTTAGAAGCACTTAAAGAAGAGCAGGTAATAACAACATACTCACGTTCTCCGTTATCTCGGACGGGCACGCACCGCAGCACGACGACTAACCAACAGGTTGGACTTCGCATAACGGAAATGTGTTGAGAAGCATCTAAATCAACTCAAAACGACGTCTGGTGAGGAGCAACAGGAAACTGGACATCAGAGGGAAAAGCTGCATGTTCAAAACTCCGTCGCTTTCTCTCTCATTGTGAGCGCGCGAGACGGTTCCTCCGCAACAAACAAACCAAAAAAAAAAAAAAGAGGAAAGAAAACTTTCAGCCACGAACTTCACGCGGAAAAAAAGTGGCGACTCCTCATTTCCGCTGTCAAAAAAATGTGCCGCGGTCCAGCTGCGTCAAGCTTTTGTCAACTCGGAGGAAATTCACGACAACGCTTCCGACTCTGTCTTTTCAAAATAAGAGACCAACGGCAGGATTAACCCACTACAAACGACCTCTGGTGGAGGAAGTATTTAGAGTAGATACTTTACTTCCCAATCGTACTTAAAGTGACAGTATGCAACAATTATTTGGCATAATTTGGCAAAAATTCCATAATAACCTTTCAGCATATTGTAATTCAATTGGTCTGAGAGAAAACTAGACTTCTGCTCCTCCTCATGGCTCTGTTTTCAGACTTTAGAAAAATCTAGCCCGTGACGGCAGAGGTCACAGAGGTCAGAGGTCACAGGTCATTTCAGAGAGAGAGAGCGTTCCTATTGGCTGTGCTCCGGCCATGTGACCAGAACTTGGCTTCCTTCAACAGATTTTACAATGGCAGCCGCATCACAAACTTTCTCATTTTACAGCTAAACAGTAACTACAAGATGATTCTGAGAACATTTGAGGAGAGAAATAGGCATTACAGTAACAGAATATTGATTCATATTTGATCAGCGCTGCCTAGTTTGACCGTTTGGTCGGAGTTCTCGAGTGATTGACAGCCGGCTCTCATAGAGTGCAGCTGGACAGCGGACCTTGTTTTCCTCCGGTAAGTGAAATCCTTCAGATGCCGTTAGGAGCACCGGAGGACACAGTAGGACACAGAGGAACATGATTTTTTTCAGGTTACCTGTTTCATGTACTACTGTCACGCTATAGCGGCCGTTTTATAAAAATAACTTTTTTAAATCATATTTGCGCCGATCTCGCATACTGCAGCTTTAAGTAAAAATACATAGTATATTAGCATCAACATATACTTAATGTACCAAAAGAAACATACTCATTATGCAGAATAGCCCATTTCAGAATAAAGTATATTATATCACTGCAACTCGGTGTTTGTAAAGCAATGTGAGACTACATGACCACAACAGGACAGACCTGGGGCTGCCTACAGTATTCCAATATATTTTGACTGGAACTTCAACAGAGCTGCTATAGTGTGTCACTAATATTAAATTAGTAACGTTGTAGAGTATCTGGTAATCATATCCAGCTGGCCGCTGCAGCTTTCAGGCCCGAGCCGAGCATGTTAGCAACTGTTTGGTTTAATAATTTGACCAAAAAGACGCCACCTTACCTTTCAATTTCTCCGGGTATGATCCGTTTTCGTTCTCCATCAGATTCGACCAATTTGAACAACTTTTCAGCAAAACAAATCAAAATGGAAGCAGGTAAAACAGAGATGACAAGATGGCTCCCGTTTCCCAACATGCAACACGACGTGACGTAACTTCACATTCCCATACATCCCAGTACTTTGAGTAAATGTACTCATTCCATATAAAAATAGGACTATCTTCTATCACACATGGTTTAATAATGAAATACTGACAGTTGGCCATTTACCTAATAAAAATTGGTTATTTATTATCTAATAAAGAATTTCTTGATAAATTCAAAATGCCCGTAAAACCAAGTATGCTATTGTTTTCGATGCTATACCAGAAAGTGTCCTTATACTTCTACGAAACCCTGGCAGTGTTGATCAACCTTTTAATTCAGGTTCAAAATATTTATATTGGAGGTACTAATATACTGAAAGAGAAGTGATCTCACTGGTCTTCCTTATGTAATGAAATACAGTGGGAGAAATTTTGAAACATGTGATAAATACTGTATGAATAACAAACTTAAGGAAGTGTCTTTCAAGATATTACATAGAATTTACCCAGTAAAACTTGTGTTAGAAGGATTCAAGCTGGATATTGATTATAAGTGTGATTTCTGTGGACTTGAAAATGAGAGTATTCTAGTACAAGAATGTTCTGTATTGATGTAGCCAACTTTCTACAAAAGAAACTTAAGATGAATGTTGAAATAAATATGTTTGATGTAATGCTATAGTTTAGTCAACATAAGATTGAAAATAGCATGCAGTATATCATACAATTATTTATTATTTTTGGAAAATTAATTTCCCCTCGGGGATTAATAAAGAAACTTTCTTCTTCTTTCTTCTTCTTCTATTCATATAAATCAACTTTCCTGCACTTTATTAATGAATTCAAACAATATAGCACCATCTTACCAAATGTTAAAAACAAAAAAGCCAATAAAACCTTTAAATTATTAAATGAATATAATATGATGTATATAACATAAACTCTGGCATTATGAAATGTATATGTAATTATTTTGTTTTGTCTTCTTTTTGTCTTTTTTTTTTTTCCAATTATCTATGTATCTGTTTGAACCTCTGTTAATGAGCATGTGTTCAATAAAGAAAGCATTATAAAATTCATAAACTGTAAAAAAAAAAAAAAAGATACTTGAGTAAATATACTTAGTTACACACCACCACTGAGTAAATACCACAATTTAAAAATAATCTGTTGAAAGTAAAAGTCCTGCATTCAAAATGTTACTTCAAGCTACTCAGGCAAATTTACTTAAAGCATAAAAGTAAAAGTACTCGCTGTGCATGCAAAATGGACCCTGTCAGTGTTCCATTATTATATTATATTATTATTAGCGATGCATTAACATGTAAGTAGCATTTTATTGATGTAACTGGCTGTGTTAGAGCTAGTTTTACTCAACCTAAGTACTTTTGAGTGGTTTAATTTACTGTATAACAATGTATTATATTTAATGTGCTCATTATAGGGTTTTAAAATCTTCATCTGCAAAGTAAGTTTAGCTGCCAAATAAATTAAATGCACAAAAAAGTAAATGTATTTCATTACGTTCCACCACCACTACCTACTGACCCCGTGTTTGTGGTAATGTGGTTCAATACAAATCTATTTATGAGTTTTCAGCACACTGTACATTCTGAAACAGGGCCCATGTTAAAATCAGATGACTATTTATAAATGTTGCATTTTAATTGGAAAAGGCAAATATTATACTTATTGTTAATGTCCTGCAGCTTGAGAAGCTCAACAGTGGCTACTTTGCTTTCTTAGAAGTTGCAAATTCTTTGCCCATATTTTTGTTTGATTTCATAGATAGAAACATATTTGCTTTGGCAACCTAATGTGTGTCTAATGTAATAAGTTATCTGGGCAGTATTTCTGTTTTTTCTAAACCCAGATACACATAGGGGCTGCGATTAGGCAAAATAAATTGCTTATTTAATCTAATTCTTTAATATACAAGTTAATAATAAGTGTGTGCAGAACAAAGAATATGTCCTTGACCTCACATATTCACACTCATTTGACAGTTTATTAGGCATTAGAGAGTTATATTGTGTTATACTGACAGGTGTTTCTATTATTTTGTTCTCCCCATTTTTATCAATGAGGGTAGGCTAAATAACAGAAACACTTCTCTTTATAATGCAAAACATTTCAATAGCACCACAAACTACAGTCTCCAAAAGGACTGTGTGACACTTTTCATTCTCTGAGTTTATTTAAACATGTACTTTTATTTTGAAATTGCCAGACAGGAAGTAGCTTCCCTATTCTGTGAAGCTTCTTGCTTCACATTACATGATGCAGGGCTTCATATTGTTTTATGACAAAGTATACATTAGACATACAGATACTATTATGAACATATACATGTCTTATTGATACCAGCAGTTCCTGAGTCTCCCTCTGTGTTGATGCTAGGAGATGTTGATCTGAGTATTTAAAATCAAGAGTGTTTGCTGCTCTCTAGTGGCGACAGCACGGAACTGCGACATTAAATTAGTCAAAATGACGTCAATGCAGACACTAAAGCATACTCACACTTCCGGTTAATCATTTCAAAATAAAACTTTCACCGTACACGGAGGTGTAGTTTACTGGTGGCCACCGCAGGAGGGCAGCGTATAGTCATGGCAATGATTGGCCATAACCAATAATAAGATGACACAATATTTAGTTTAATTAATTAATAATTCATTGATTAATTCAGTGTTAGAGTCTTTTTTTAGGGATTATTTTGTATACATAAAGGAAAAGAAGCACATCATCCCAATAGTGTTTTCCTTTGTATTTCCCATATTGTGATGACAAGAAGATCTAAAGAACAATTTTGAGGTACTTTCCTTGAGTATTTCCATTTTACGCTACTTTATACTTCTACTCCACTACATTTCAGAGGCGATGATTGTACCTTTTACTCCACTACATTTACTTGACAACTTACCTTTACCAGCTGCAACATTGGTGACACTTAATGCATAAATAATTATAATCCCGTAATATTATATATATATCATGGGCCATTCTGCGTAATGAGTACTACTCCCAAGTACATTTGGATGCTAGTATTTTTACTCAAGATTTTGAATGCAGGACTTTTACTTGTAACAGAGTATTTCAAAACTGTAGCATTGCTACTTAAGTACAAGATCTGATAAGTTCTTCCACTACTGCCCATCATACATCTAAAAAGTACTGTATAATGAAAGGAGAAAAGATGTAATGACTAAACCTGCCACACTAATGACCAAAAATATGTCTTGTTGTAACTTTATTATAAAGAAAACTAAACTCAGATCAGCAGATATCGTGATCAAAGAAAACTAATCACCACATTATTATATCAACACTGTTTAATGAGTTGTTTACAGCAAATGCTTAATTAAGAAACATATTTTCAGGGTACCATATCACGACAATGTGTTAAATATTATTGGTTATTTCAAATAATACTCATATTGTGTACCATTGAAAATTTGTACTACAATCATGGAAGTCAATCAAAGATTGTGCATTTAGAATGCATTCCTCATTTGGCACTCTTGAACAAGATTATCATTCATATGGTTAATTTGACACATTCACAAATTCCTTTAAATATTATTGTTAAAAAGACAGACTATTGTCATCTGTAATTACAGTAACGCTCTTCTGGAGTTAACAGAATTGGCACAACAACAACAACAACAACAATTTTAGTCAATATGTGTCAAAAGCATACCGCTTCGATGCTGCTGTTTTAAAAAAACAACAACACAATACACACAGTACCACTCCTTCCCACATTGTCATTTCTGTACAAGCCAAGTGTTTAACAGTAATCATAGTGCTGTGCAATGATGCTGACTGAACGAACAGAGCCATTGTCAAAAATTGATTGAAGAAAGAAAGAAAGAAAGAAAGAAAGAAAGAAAGAAAGAAAGAAAGAAAGAAAGAAAGAAAGAAAGAAAAAAAGACAGAAAGAAAGAAAGACATGAAGAAAGACAGAAAAGAAAGAAAGATAAAGAAAGACAGAAAGAAAGACATGAAGAAAGACATAAAGAAAGACATAAAAGAAAGAAAGAAAGAAAGAAAGACATGAAGAAAGACATAAAGAAAGACCTACAGACAGAGAGAGAAAGAAAGAAAGAAAGAAAGCATTACAATAACCCTCTCATCACTGCAGGCCTATGGTAATGGTTGCAAGCGCAGTAACAGAGTTATAAAGATAACATAAGGCACATAAAAAATACAAATGTAAACGACTATATGATTGGATATATAAATACAGAAGTAGAATAGTAACACAGTACGAGCAATCATTTTAAAAAGGCCCATTTTGCAGACTGCTGGTGTTAATTTCCAACATGGAAGAGTAAAATATTTCTACAAACCAAGAGGTTAGATGTTCACGTTTACAGTATAGGCCTCTAACGGCTACATCCATTCAGTAACATTCACGTTACTCAGCTGTAACAAACAGTGTGATGAAATTAAGATTATCTGATTGTATGATGAGAAATGATCAGTGTTAAAGTACTGTAAGTTCAAGGATAAACAACCTCCTTTTATGAAATACAAGAGTCAAAAGAGAACTAAGTGACAGGCACTCTTATGACACAGCATCATCTGGCCCGCTGGCTAACAAGAGCTAAAAATACCAGTGTTGCTCTGAGCGAGACATCCAGCTCCCACCACGGTCCCCAGAGACTGTGGAGAGGATGCTCTGACCTTACAAACCACAAGGTCTCTGAGGTGAGATGTGCCCCGCTGGGAATATGGAGGACAGTCTGGACTAGTTTTCCCCAACACCACTTCCTAACCAGAGTTTACAGGAAGTTACAGGAAGCTCGAAATACTGATATATATTTTTTTTAAGACTTGAATGCTGTTAATTGTCCATTAGATTGTAAGAACATCATCAACGGTACAAACGGCTTCCCTACTGATTCTTTATTTTATCATTTTATCATACAGCTGCAGGATTTCCTGTTAACTTCACCTTTGTATGCCGTGGATAACTTGTCACTATAGCAACCCGATCCATGTGGATTTGTCTTGTGCAATGTCTTTATATCGTTATTTATGTGGCATTCTTTATTTCGTTTGCATATGACAAAACAATGCCATCTTGGGCTGGGATCAGAAAAATACTTAAATGTGATGATTTAGCAGTTATTTGTTGTTTTCTGGTGTTTTTCAGATGCTTAGCACCATAGTTTGCATGTACACAGTAGAAAAACATGGTTTGGATCAAGATTGCTACAGCTTTAAAGAAAATGGCCCCCAAAACAATTGCACATATTTGGAATATATAGAAGCAAGAAGGGCAGAAGAAATCGTGAACATTGGTAATATAATAACAGAAGAGCGTATTTTTTATGAATTGTATGTACTACCAGGCCAAACTGTTTAGCATCTTGTTAGAAAAAACGATGCTTTTAATAAATGATTACCATTTTAAATACTGTGTCCTTAACATTTTTAATTGTGCTTGCCAAATGACACTCAAGACTGTGGAAAAGAGCATGTTTTCTATTTTAAAATGTCTTGGATTGTACAATGGATAGTGTTAATGTTTAAGACAGATTGATTCCCCTGTGCCAGACAAGACTTGGAATCAATCTCACATTTGTAGCTGTATTTTTTGATCGGTGATAAGACTGCAATTTGCAAATAAGTCTCCGTTTTGTCACCCGTCTGTTGGGTTCAGAGTAACGTTGCAGAATGATCAGGAAGGAATGATAAACTGTGGAAAAAGAGGTAATCCACCTCCATTAGTTCACTGGCTCTGCAGCCACTGCACTCTCAGTTCCTCCACCTCTCTGCCGTACCAGTCATGGAGTTTGGAGAAGCAGCCAGTGCCCGGGCAGACGGGGCTTTCCAGAGATGCTCCTCTTCTCCTTGGTGGCACTGGTGGAGCCCTCACCCCATCAGCCCCATAACCAATCACAGGGTTATTCCCAGAGTCTGCGCAGGCTTCCCAGGCCACGCAGGACGCTCCCTCAACAAAGCCGTTAGCCAAGGCAACCGGTGGTTTACTCCACGCAACCCCGTTCTCCCTGGAACTATCAGAGATGAGCTGCACATCATCCTGGAGGCTCCTTTGGGCAGAGAAGAGGCCTGCCATGGGAAGGGCACTTGATGATGATGATGACAAGGAAGATGAAGATGAGGAAGAAGAGGATGCTCCAGACCTGGACCGTGCCACCTGGTTTCGCCTGGAGGACTTCGGTCTGCCCTGCAGGCCTCCGACTCCAGCCCCGACACAGCCGCCTCCTGCAGCCTCTTGGATCTCCTCCAACTGCCTCTCCAGCTCCTTCACCACCAGCCTCATGTAGTCAAAGCTGGCCCTCGACAACGCTTTCACCCATGACTCCATGGCTGCTTGGCTCTCAGCAGCCATCTTGTACACCCGCGCTTTGGCACAGTCGAACTTGATGGCGAAGGCGAACTCCTCGGCCGACTCGCACAGCTCCACGGTGCATCCTTCGAGGACGATGACACCGATGGGCTCTCGGCTGTCGCGCTCCTCAAAGTAGAAGAGCATGTTGCCCTTCAGCACAAACCAGCGCCGGTGATACGCCGTGTTGCGCTCACCTTTTTTAAACAGGAAGCCTGTCTTGTCTGGCGGCGAGTCACAGGTGGCGTAGTGCGCCACGCTGCGTTCGTTCAGCTTCATCTTCTCCCCTCCTCCTTTTCCTCAGTAGATTCTTGACCTAAAGAACACTGTAAAGACAGAGGTCATCCCCAAGCAGATTTTGCTTATTAGTTGCTCTCTCTGCTTTAAGTTGTGCTAATCTTTGTTTGCTGAAAGAGAAACCTGCATGCTCTTTGCTCTCAGTGCTAACAGGCTGTATACTTTTAGTTTATTGACATGGTAATACAATAATAAGGATGTGTTCAGTAGGCAAACAGTCTATTTGCTCTTCTGTTGTTAAAAGGAGGTCAAAGCACAGGATCAGGTACAAAACAAAAAGAGATTGATTCATTGTTTTGCTCCTGGGAACTTTAGAGAGGCAGATGTTTGCCAAGCAGACATTCTCCGGTCTCCTCCCCACTGAGTCATCCTGGCAGCCCGCAGGGCAAACACTGGGCTTTCACTTCTTACCTGTCACACTACAGGTACACAGACATAACCTCGGACATAGTGTTGTCACAGTAAAACTATAGTGTAGCGTAGAAAAACACTGCATTGACTTGACCCACTGCAAATGTAGGCCAACTTATACAACAGCGGGAAATTGTTAGGTTATATGTCGTGTAATCACATGTTCAACTGTAAACTAGGGCTCAGACCTTCCCTCTCAGTAAACACCAACTAATCCACTTCTAATCTGTTAAGAAGTTGCTGGACACAAGTGTGACCTCATCCATCACCTTCTTTAGCACACCTAATTGTTTGTGTTGTAGCTTTCACATGTAGTGTTGTTTATGTAAATAAACTACACATTTATAAAGTATGTTTTTACTTACGTGTTTATCTCATATCCAGCTGACATCCACCGCTGTCCTCCCATCACATCTGGAGCTAATAACTTAACATGTCTCCATCTTCTTTTGTCCTTTTTCTCTCTTTTCCAAATGAAGGCTGGAGAAGACAAAAGGCGTTACACTCACTTTTCTCTTTCACCCCACAACTGCCAGTTAAAGCTGCAGTATGCGATATCGGCGCAAATATGATTTAAAACAGTTATTTTTAGAAAACGGCCGCTATATTGTGACAGTAGTACATGAAACAGGTAACCTGAAAAAAATCCTGTTCCTCTGTGTCCTACTGTGTCCTCCGGTGCTCCTAACGGCATCTGAAGGATTTCACTTACCGGAGGAAAACAAGGTCCGCTGCCAAGCTGCCGTCTATGAGAGCCGGCTGTCAATCACTCGCGAATTCCGACCAAACGGTCAAACTAGGCAGCGCTGATCAAATATGAATCAATATTCTGTTACTGTAATGACTATTTCTCACCTCAAATGTTCTCAGAATCATCTTGTAGTTACTGTTTAGCTGTAAAATGAGAAAGTTTGTGAGGCAGCCGCCATTGTAAAATCTGTTTAAGGAAGCCAAGTTCTGGTCACATGACCGGAGCACAGCCAATAGGAACGCTCTCTCTCTCTCTGAAATGACCTGTGATTGGTCAAAATCTGCCGTCACGGGCTAGATTTTATCTAAAGCCTGAAAACAGAGCCATGAGGAGGAGCAGAAGTCTAGTTTTCTCTCAGAACACTTGAATTACAATATGCTGAAAGGTTATTATGGAATTTTTGCCAAATTATGCCAACAATTTTTTACATACTGCCGCTTTAAGATCGTATTCTTTGCTGTTTTCCTTTACAAGTCCGAGTGGAAAAGACGGTGAAGAAGCGACGTCCAGTTAGTCTCAGACACGAGAAGCTAACATGTTACACACAGTAGCTGTTTGTTTCCACCTCAGCTAGCAGAGTGATTCAGCCTCAGTTGGTTAGTGGGGGTTTGGTCACAAGCTTTTGACACATCAGCACTTTGCGGGAACTCATCTCGGGATGAATGTTACAGCTCCAGTAAAACAGGGACACGAGTATAAATGAAGAGAAAGACAAACCCTCTCTGTGCCAACTAGCTTAACAGCATTTAGCCACCTCAGTGAATACTAATGAGCATCTAGCGTCAGCACTTACAGTTAGTTAAACTCACAGTTTATGACGGTGTTATGTTAACTAGCTGTGTATTACCTGCTGATAAAGACGCCTCCTCCTCCTGTCAGGCGGATAATATCTCTCTGTTGTTTATCTTCTCTCCCGTTATCGCTCTTCCTACTTTCTTTCCCCTTTTTCTTCCCGGTCACGTCACAGACAGGGGAGGGGGCGCACGTTGTGTAGTACGCGGTTAGCTCGACCGGGCGGGGTCTTCATTAGAAGCTCTGCTCTTGTCCCCGTGAAACGTCGTCATCCGGATAAGCGGTGATTTAAAACATGCGCACCCCGTCTTTGCCCTTGGAAAGGTGGCATGTGGACAGCCGCTACCGGCGGCTGCCTTTACCTGCATCTGGCAAAGATTATGAGGGCTAACAACAAATATGTTTTTATTAACAATTTCATAGAATATTATAGATATTATGGAAATTATTCTGTCTCAATTGAATGTCTGATTCTGACATTTTTTTTTACATCTATTCAACATTTATTAACCTTTTTGTTTAAAGTGGCAGTAGGCAACAATTTTTTGGCATAATTTGGCAAAAATTCCATAATAACCTTTCAGCATATTGTAATTCAAGTGGTCTGAGAGAAAACTAGACTTCTGCTCCTCCTCATGGCTCTGTTTTCAGACTTTAGATAAAATCTAGCCCATGATGGCAGATTTTGACCAATCACAGGTCGTTTCAGAGAGAGAGAGCGTTCCTATTGGCTGTGCTCCGGTCATGTGACCAGAACTTGGCTTCCTTCAACAGTTTTTACAATGGCGGTCGCGTCACAAACTTTCTCATTCTACAGCTAAACAGTAACTACAAGATGATTCTGAAAACATCTGAGGTGAGAAATAGGCATTACAGTAACAGAATATTGATTCATATTTGATCAGCGCTGCCTAGTTTGACCGTTTGGTCGGAGTTCGCGAGTGATTGACAGCCGGCTCTCATAGACGGCAGCTGGACAGCGGACCTTGTTTTCCTCCGCTAAGTGAAGTCCTTCAGATGCCGTTAGGAGCACCGGAGGACACAGTAGGACACAGAGGAACATGTTTTTTTTCAGGTTACCTGTTTCATGTACTACTGTCACAATATAGCGACCGTTTCCTAAAAATTACTTTTTTAAATCATATTTGCGCCAATATCGCATACTGCAGCTTTAACTTATTGTTTTCTTTATCCGCCATACATTCAACTTGATTTCAAACTGATTAAAACTCCTGATAATTAGATATTGATTAATATTGATATTGATAAAGGAATGGAACATAACACAGTACACCTTGCTGCAAAATATACACTGGTGGAAGAAGCAATGAAAGGTTTTACTTGAGTAATAGTTGAAGAGCTGAAACAATTACTCTACTTGACAAGCATACTTTGTGATGTGTTATTGTGTGTAGCTTTGTATTGTGCGTTTTGTATGTTCTTTCTTGTATGACTGTAGTATGTTTCTTTGTCTTGACTTGCCAAGGGACTACAGATGTGAATTAGCTTAAAGCTATAATATGGTACGGTGCATCAAATGGTGACATTTATGTTTTAAACTGTACATGGTCTTTTTTAAATAAAATAAAAAAAATGAATTATTGATTAACAGAAAATTTCATTTTTAAGCAGAAAAAAAAGCCAAATATTTTCTTGTTCTGGCCTGTTAATATGGTTTCTTTGGTTAAGTGATTGTAAACTGAATATCTTGAGAATTATGGAGATTTTTCAGTTAATCAAATCAATAATCGATCATGAAAATAACTGTTAGCTGCAGCCCTGAAAAGTAGCAATACCTCAATGTAAAATATTCAACAAAGTCCTGCATTCATGATTTTACTCACTGTAGAAGATATAGGCCTATTAGCAACATGTTCTACGTATTACAAGTTAAAGTACTCTTAGACTGCAGAATTGTCCCCTTCAGTGTTATTTTACTTTCAACTTTAACTTTATTGTCCCCAGGGGGAAATTTGTTTTACATCCAGGTGAAACACAGAACATACACAGACATGAACATAAAACATAAATACATAAAACAAGTGCAGTTCTATACCACTGGAGTATGATGTAACATGTAAGCAGCATTTAACTGTCGTGGCTGATTGAAGAAAGGCTAATTAAAACTACTAGTATACAGTTAAGTTGTTTAATCTTTAACGATGCATCATATGTTTTGTCTGCAAAATGTTGATCTTCAAAGTAAGGTACTCAAGTAAAGTACAATTACAGTATAGTATAGTATTTGAGATACATTTCACCACTGAAATAAAAAAGGCCTTGAACAGATATAGAATGACACAAATGTATTGTTTGGTGTCTCCTTGATATTTCACCATGGATGCTTTGGATGGGCAGGCTCAGGGGCCCAAAAAGTCTGTTGTGATATTGATTTTGATTGTATTTTTGTTAATATCCCCCTAATACAGCTGCACAGTGCATACTTAGAGTGCAGTGAAACAAATGTGCTACAGCATTTTGAATTTGTTTGATAGCAGAATAGCTCTGCTTAAAAAAGAGGAACTTACAACACAGGGTTCCTGTATTTATCATACAGTATGCTGTAGTATTTTGCATAATATCTTTGAAGTTAGTGTCAATCTGTTGTGGCAGGAAGGTTTGTAGAGGATTTAGACCGTCTCTCTTCATGTCCTGCATGAATAAAATTGTTTCAACCAACAACAGAACTTTAGAGTTAAGTTTAAACCTCCAAAATACCACAGAGAAACCTGCAAAATGCACACAAACAATATGTGTGTGTATATGTGTCTGTGCCCAGTGGTCCATTGGCTCATAATTCATCAATATAGTCCATTCAGAATATTACTAGTATATCACTAATGCATTTATTATATTACGAATATAAGCTTCAGTAAGTACTGGTAAGTAACTTTATACTGCTTACATTGACAACAATGCCTCCAACCTAGGGGTATCGAGGCAGTGAGGTAAACATGTACTTTCCCATGCACATTTTCTCAGAAGATGTTTGTGATGTTCCAGTCTCAAGACTGCCTCTCTGTCCTCTAGGCCACCACAGCCCTGTTCCTGTGACCCTGTCCTTCATTTTTAAGGCATTGAGCTGCTGGCTTTGGCCCGTGTTATACTGCGTATGACCACGACAAACCACTATGAATTCATTAGAATATCTTCTGGAAACAGCCGATGGCCTTTAGCACTACCTGCCTGCTATCTCATCACACTAATCTTCAATTAACTGATACATCTGCTGGTGCCATTTAATGTATTTCTCAAATGTTTGCTCACACTGCTTTTTGGTAACTTTGATTAAGGGTGATGCTCTTGCAGCTGGTTTAATTTCCTCTATTTGACTCCCAGTTCACAGAGTCTTGACACTCTAAAAGATTCATTTGCATAAGAGCACAGCTTATAATAAAGAAGACAGACATAAAATCAGCCCTTTCTGTACTTTAACTAATTGTTCAGTCCATAAAACACACACAGACACGCCAACATTAAGTGTAAAGTGTTTACTTCTCACAAGTTATTTTCCAACAGTTTGTGGACACACACAACAAAATATCACAGACAGCTTTTTGAGACATTCCAATCATCTTTAGAACTGATTCCTGATTGAAGTTTGGTCATGAATTCAGTCTCTGTGTCCAGTGAGAACAAAGAGGTGGAGTTTACAAGTGTGGTGCCTCCAGTCTGGATATGGAGAGAGGCTGCGTTGTTGCTCTCCAGCGTACGTTTCCCACAATTTTATTGATCCAGAATAACCTATGAAAATGTTTTCACCTATTCTTCCCTTTTATTTTCGGTTTCTTTATTTTTCAGTTTGTTCTTGTAAAGCATGTTATAATATCTGTTTTTTAAAAGTACTATATGAATAAACTTTAATATTAGCATTATTGAATTACCAATGAATAATGGGCCTAAACAACGTGGTAAACAGGACATTTGTCAGGTTTATAGAGGCTGCAAAAAATAATCCAACCTGGACTTCATATGAGGAAATGAGAGGGAATACTTCTTAACTCTGTATTATGGAGAGCAGAGCACCCTGTATGTTGGACCCACCAACAGACAGCCTTCTCCACAGAAATGCATAGAAAAACACAGTGATGGCAGGACAAAGTGAAGAGTCAGTCATGCATTCATTCAGCCCCATGCCTCCCGTCTGATAAAGCACAACTAGGTATTTGGTTTACGCCATTCATCTTCTCCACCTTACATTTTCTTTCTCACAATACAGCCCATTCTGTAAAGTTTTTTGAAGTGATATTACTGAAGCACTTGTTTTTCATCCATACAAACACCATCCTGTTGCTATATATAAATAACTCATCCTGCTGAGCCCTGCTGAAAAACACGTACCTCGAGGGAATGTCAGCTTTCGTTCAAATACCTCTCAGTCATCCAACACAATATCAAAAATATCATCTCTTTAAATGTTAAAGTCTCTGTAGAAAAATGCCTGAAATATATAGATATCAAACATGTATATGTATATTTGTATACAAAGAAAATTTGATGCAAATTATTACTTCTTCAACGATCCTTTAAAGCTGTAACTATGGCACTATACTGTAGTTCTGCATGTTATTATGAAAAAAACGTAGCTTGCATGGCACAAGTTGAGCACATATATTTTGATGTACAATAAACATAATGTCTGGACACAGATCAGCGACCACATCTTCATTCATTTCAAACCTTTCCAAAAATACACTATGATTGAGCATATGGCACAATGCTGACATAATGTCATTTTCTCCTCATCTGCAGTCCAGCAGTGTTATGCTCACAGGCAGACCTATCGGGCTCTCCAGACACAAACAATTACAATTCTTAAAAGGCAAATTCCATCGGTTGAGTGGAGCTATTGATTTCCATCTGAGTATGCACAGAGCAAAAGTCTGTGTAGACATCAATCAAATACTGGCTGACATCATTTCACCCCATGTTGTACCTCTTCATCTAATCCTGCCTCTTAACTTCAGATGATAGGGTTTCAGCAGCATTCTAATCTTTAATTCAACTATTTCTACGTAAAAAAAATATCACCTCCACAACTATAAATTCATCTATCTGTATAAACTTACATACAGTGACTGCCCTTCCCATTTCACCAGTTTCACAGTAACATTGCCCTGGCACAACTGTGCCTGGAGGTTGTTCAGTGCTCAAAAGTAAAAGTATTAATTTGTCTAAATAATCTCCTGGTGACTGAGAGCCGTTAGTGATTCATGTAAAAAAAGGTTGATGCTTGGCCTCAGCTCTGGTTCCTCCCGCCCTGATCGACCAGGGTCGATCAGTGTATGAAACAATCTTCCACTCGTAGCTCAAGTATTTCAATGGGCCCTGCAGAGGAAAAAGAGGAAACACATTAGTGTGAATAGAGGAGAGAGCCACTTGACAGAGCAGTCACAGCACCAACAGTCTCTTTTCATAGAGCAAAATGAAAATATACCAAGGTATCATTGCCCACACACAAGCACCCAGACACACACACACACACACACACACACACACACACACACACACACAAGTCATCAAAGTTAATAGAAATGAAACGTCTAGCACATTTTCCTCTATGGATTAAAAAGCCTTCCCTTTTGTGAAAAGACAGTTGCTTAGCCTCGTGTCTCCTTAAATAGCTGCCATTTTTTTCAGTGTTTCTTAGTCAAGTTTGGAGTGGTTCAATGAGCAGAGGACCCCATCTGGATCATTGTGGCTCTTACAAATCTGATGCTGTTGTTGAGATATTGTGTACCTTCCATGAGTAAGGTGCAGCTGATGCCTCTAACTTTTAATAATCTCCAAAGCAGCGTGAAATCTTCACATTAAGTTTGATTCAACCCCAAAGCTTTCTAAGTTGCACTGAACCATCTCAAGCCCTTTGACTCTTTCTCACACACATGGCTGCATGTACTCATGCATGCCTTTTTGCACTCTCATACACATTTAAACACAAGCATAAGTATCTCCTTAACATTAAAATGTATGCATATGAGTGTGCACACATTTTGACAAGGACACACACACACATACACATGCCCACTCACTTTCCCACATCATGACTTGTCTGAGTCACAGATAAAGAAGCACCAAAACAAGCCAGTATCCATGCCCAATGTGCACTAGAGATACTTTTGAATGCTCCGATGTTTGACAATGTAGGTCATGTCTTTGCATATAGTATCTCCATCACAGATGTAATGCCTTTGGCACGCACCACTACAATTATTTAGCTTTCATTTTGTTTAATGTTTTCCTCATAACATTTTAATTTCCAATGATCATAATGGGATGTAGTCTATTGAGGGAAACAAAAATCTAAGTAAATGATGCATGCAGAATGGGGATGAGCAAATAGACAACTGTGTCTCTTGGCAGACTATCACCACTAACAATCAGACAGAGAAACAACAGCTAATTAATATTCACTGGCAAAATGTGTGTCTCACTCTGACACATTGAGTTTTATTGCACACTGTTCACTTGCCAGGTTGGAAAATTGGATGAAGACAATGCAGATAGAAGAAGAACTACAAGCACAGACACATATGACTATTGTGTTATAATACAACAAATCAGAGTAACAGGTTTACATTTACAAGTATAAATGTAACAATCTACCCATTCAGCTCTATGAGATTTTATATTAATTATGGAAGCGGGTTATCGAACCGGTCAGCAGGACGTGGGGCTGAAATCGAAAACACACAACCTGCGTCAAAATCAGGAGGTAGATTCTTTCCTCACTTGAAGGTCGTTTGTAATTCAAAAGGTAAGAAGTAAAGCATGCAGAGGCTGCTGCAGCTCTGGAAAGAAAAAGTCAGTGAACTTTTTGATTAAAAATGGAAATTCTGCCAAAGGTGCTTGCTGTACAAAGTGTCAGATATGTTTTCATAATAGATACCCCACCCACATATAGAGATACATGTGCGCAGAGAGATTATGCATACAGCTGCTGCCGAGTGGGAGTGTAGCATCATCGAAGGGGAAAGAAGGAAAGAAATGAAGAAAGAGTGATAGAGAGCGAGTCAAGGAGAGAGAGAGAGAAAGAGAGAGAGAGAGAGAGAGAGGTGGGCTATAGAGCTGTGAGCTGTAGGGAGTAGGTCAGTGCAGTTGAGTCAGTCGTGACTCATGATGGAGGCGGTGAAGATCCACCTCCTCCCTGCCCATTACAACTTCATCCTCAAGCCTGGAGCACTGGAGCTCAGATAGCCATTACAGAAACAGTGAAAAACTCCTACATCCATGGTCAGAGGAGCACTGCTTTCTGTGTTACAGGAACAATCTGATAACAAGTCATGGATGCAGAACGATGAATCCAAACATGAGGGACTCATTTTTTGCAACTGCTCCTTGACCAGCTGGTCAGCCAGCGCAAATGTCAAAATAGATTCTCCCACTTCCCACTGTGGGTGTCATTAATGTATGCACATCAGTGTGTTTCCACCCTCTCCACAAATATGAGGTGGCTGGTAAATGTTTAAACGGATTCATGTAAAATAATGACCATAATGATAATTTAAAATACATTTACGTTTCAACAGCAGATTTTAAGAATATAGGGGAGATTAAAAGTGGGATATTACAGGATATGACATGGCATCATATATTGTTAATGTGCAATAATTCCCATTATGAATAGAGCTGAGTATCAAACCTCAATACCTTTTTGACCGACCGAAATGTGTCCTTAGCACCAAGCATCAAAATATGTCTGTGTATCGAAAGCCAGCAGTGTCTGGTCCGTCTGGATTTGTACATTCATAATCTTCCTCTCTTTTATTAGGCAGAGTTCTTGTACAGCTGCTTGTGTTTAGACAATATTTAACATTTGATAACTCTGGTTTCTTTTGTTAAATTAAAAAACAGTGTTCTGGGGAGTGCCTTGGTGGCCGAATGGTTACAGCTCATGCCACATATGCCACATAACCACAGCGTCGCTGGTGTGATTCCAGCTGGGGACCTTTGTTGCATGTCATACCTCCCTCTCTCATCCCCGGTTTCCTGTCTGCCTCTTCACTGGGAACTGTCCAACAAAGGCGAAAATGCCAAAGGATTATCCTTGATCTGTTTTGTAGCAAAACATGTTGATACTGTATTTCTTAAAGTAAGATATCGAAAAGCGAGACTCGGTCAAAACCGAGTATATGGCTGGACCGTGTTTGGTCAGTGTGTGAATTTGTGCCTAAATTGTTATACAAATAGTCAGTGGTCATGTCTATAATGTTAAATCTACATGTCCACCAGGTCAGGCGAGGACACTAGGGGACGCAACACGCTGCTCCACTCAACTGGCCATTCAAGCGTTGACGTACCCTATCGTGGAATGCACCTGATTGGTCCCTGGTTTTCTGCTTTAGGTTTCAAACAGGAAACAACATGGCGGCCTGCTGGTAAACTTTCTGTTATTCCGTCTACACAATCCACCAAAATCTACTTCTGAAAACATTTTAAGCGAAAAAATAGGCGATGCCACTGCTGAATCTGGTTTAATTTTAGAACTAGATCGCCAATACTTTGACAGCTTGGTCCAAGTTTCGTGAGCTGGACGCGTCGTGCTGGGCTTGCTCACTTGCATAACGGACTGTTCCCCGCCTTTCCATTTGAAAGAGCAACAGCCAATGAGGAAACTCCAACACTCGGCCGACCAATCGTATAACTTCATCATTCGTCAGTCACTCACTCAGTGACAGACTTTTGCGCTTGTAGGGCTGGCCCTCTGCGGTCCAGCCAAAGTTTTGTTTGGTACTGAAACTCAGGTATTGTCAAGTCTAGTCAATTTTATTTGTATAGCCCAATATCACAAATCACAAATTTGCCTCAGGGGTCTTTACAATCTGTACAGGATACGACACCCTGTGTCCTACAGTGCGACCCTCTCTTCGGATGAGGAAAAACGTATCCAAAAAAACGTTTTAACAGGAAAGAAATGGAAGAAACCTCAACAGAGGAGGGATCCCTCTTCCAGGACGGACAGACGTACAATAGATGTTGTGTGTACATGATGTATAATGTGAACATAATATATATCACGAGATGGATCCAGGAGGATGTTAAGTAGCTTGTATCTAGTACTATCAAAATGCTTTAAATGATACCCAGTCCTATGAACACTGAACCAGTGTCCACCAATGTCAGTAGTAGATGATAATAAAAATGACTATTGTGAGTTTGAAAAGGGACATTTGGACGGCCACTTGCAATAGCTCAGAGTGCACAAACATCAACATTTGTTGTCAAAGCTTTTCAAACAACTCTGCTTCTCTTCTCTTTGCTGCCTTTACTTTTTCAGTGGGTTCCCTTAATCATACGATGCCAAGGCCACTGTGTCAATTGAATAGTGCATTAGCCAGTAAGGCAGCAAAAGCCCTCATGAGCTGCATCTATTGATGATACTGGCTGCACTCCATTCTGTAGCACGCTGCTCTGTTCAACCTGAATGTGTGTGTGTGTGTATGGGTGTGTGTGTGTGTGTGTGTGTATGTGTGTGTCTGTGTGTGTGTGTGTGTGTGTGTGTGTGTGTGTGTGTGAGCGCTGCTGCCAGACTCATTAAGATCCATTAATACAAGGTAAATACAGTGAATGTTCTACACCGAGAGCAATCATCATCGAGGACAAACATGCATCCACACACGCTCTTACATAGCAAACACAATACAGACAAAAGAGCATCAGCTTTCCACCGCATTACTGCTTCTCTCACCAACTCCCTCTCTGCCTCTCTCCATCACACTGTTTTCCCTCTCTTTCTCTCTCCCGCACTTTCTCTCTCCGTCTGTTTCCCCCCCCCCTCCACTCTTTCACCCTTTCTCATTTTTCTCATGGCTGAATATCCACTGATCCCTAATCCAGACGTTGATTTTAGATTTGTTAGGCCAGTGAGGTCGTGCATTGGACTTACTCATCAGTGTGTGCTATTTCATACCCTGATTTTCTCAGCCTTAACATCCAGGCTTCCCACCCCCACAACCGTATATATAATACATATATATTGAATGTATTGTTTATATAACATTCTGTCCCGTAAGCACATCCAAAAACCTCTTTACCTTTCTGTCCCTTTCCTTACTTACTCTTGTTAGCTTGCTCTCTCTCTCTCTCTCTCTCTCTGTTTATCATAAGAAATACGTGCAGCAGCAATTCAGAGCTTTGTCGAGGCTAATGTTGGTACAAAGGCTGTCTCAGGCAGTACTGTTATCTCCTGTAGTCTAATCCGGCTAATTAAGGGCATCGCTGGGAGGAAAGTGCTACTATTCTCATCCAACTCCAGGATATGCTGTCTCCCCAAGTCTGCAAAACTGACATGTGCTTTTACATACACCTAGTATGCACACACAAAGACGTATAAAGATTCCTTGATAGTCGATTTGAAAATGATTTCAGCCATACGCACACTTAGTTTGCACACACAGGGAACACAGGCTTCATTAAATGTGCCACTTAATGAAAGCTAATAAAGTGGAGAATACCAATTGCTCATATGATAGTGATGGCGATATTACTGCTGATTTATATTCCCTTGAGGAAATAAAGTCCCGCGTTTTTCTGCCTGATTCTCTCCACTCAAGAGCAGAATTGATTAGCTCACTGTCCACATAGTCTCATAGATGTCACAGTGAGTGATAGTGGGGGGTCTACGCAAATGGGAGTTGAGTTGCTTAACATGAATTTATATTAGACCATGATATACAAGATTTTTCAATTAGAATTTGCTATAAAGCTATCAGTGGACACAAATAAAAAAATGTCAGTTCTGTCATCTAACACTTCTCTCTCTTCACCAGCCCACCATGCCACTCTCTTGTCATTCACTCCTACAGTCTAACACGTCAGCAAAATGGGACTTGTAGAGACAAGAAGTGATGAAGGATGAACTCGCTTGTCTATTTCTCAGAATTGACTGTCATCTTGGCAGGCTTGTGTAGAGGTATAGATGCCACTACCGGTCTGCAACGACTTAAATATAATGGTGCATCCTATAATAGCCTTTATTTGTGTACATGTGTGTGTTGTGGAGAGTTACTTGTGTATATGTAGGTGTCGGTGTATGGGAAGATCTTTAGGGCTTTGGATGAAATGTGAGGGAAGCGGGTTTTCTTGTTTCATCCAGAAGGACATGAATTAATTAGAGCCCCTCTCTGAAAGAACTTCCTGAGTTTGAGTCTTGTTAGTACCAAGAGCTTCCAGAAAGACACAGATACAATTTAGTTTTAGTGTTGTCAGCAGTCTTTTGTGAAATGTTTAGAGTCCCTGTACATTTTTCAGTCAATGCTCGCTGCCTATACACATCACACACTGCACACATAACGCCTATGCATGCATCCACAATATACACACACATGAATATACAGGATGTAAACAAATAAACTTGTATGCAGACAGACAGAAGATATATGTCAGTGCACACATGCAGTTGATCTTTTCTTCCTGACAAACTCACTAATACATGCACAAACACTCACCGCTTCTTCCTGATCTCTCTGTGTACATCTCAGCACCCATGGCGATGCCGTTCTCTCTGTTCCACTCCCTTTATCCATCCTTTTCCCAGCTCTTCCTCTCTCTGTTTGGATAATCCAAAGTTCAATTGGAGTAGAAAGCGCTCATAAAGTAGAAAACACTATGAATGATTCAAGAATGTTTAAGTTAGACAGAACAAGGGTTTTTTCGTGTCAAACCGTGGTAGTGGTTGATTTGCGTAGGATTGTTTTCTGGGGCTTGAGGGAAGGCGGGTGGGGAGGCACACAAGGTGGATTTGTGTTTGCTGTCGGCGGGAAACTGTGGCTGACCGAGAGGCCGCCGTTTTCTAACATTAGTTCATGATGAACAGCGTGAGGAGGAGGGGAGGAGGAAGAGCAGCAATGCACTGGACTGAGCCTCAGGTCGTTCAGCTCAGCCTGTAAGTGTAGCTCTGTGTCGTCAACATCATATTGGAGGTCGCAGTCCGGGCAGTAGCCGTGGTACTGGACCTTCTCACTGAAACGGACACGCTCCCTATCACGAGACAGCCTGCCAGGGGCCTTGGGGCATTTGTTCTTTTCATGGCGGAGAAGAGGCATAGGCCTGGGTAATGTAGGAACAAGACCCGACTCAGGGATTCCACTGTCATTAGAAATGAAACACGGCATAGAGGAGAATAAATCCCTGTTTGGTTTAAATGGAAAAATCCCACCATTCCTCATTAGAGACCCGGTAGCCTTGGATATATTCCCTGATAACACTAATGTCGGATGAGGCAGATTCTTAATGTTGTGATCTTCGGCTCTCAGCGGGGTAAGTCTGGGTGGCGGTAGGGGAGGGTGGGGTTTCTTGAGTACAGTCAGGACTGCAAGAGGGTTGAAAGGGACCGAGTCCATGAGGGTAGGTGGTCTGAAGATGCAGTCATCAGGGAAGAGCTTCATCTTCATCTCCAGGCTGGAGGCGGTGGTCGTGGTGGTGGTGGAACTCGAGCTGGAGTTGAGCGTGTCCGTCTTAGAGCTGTCTGTCAGTCCGTCCTCCTCCAGTTGCAGGTCACAAGTCAGGGTGTCAATGTCATGAACAACCTGGTGACAAGAAGAGGAAGTGTCACTGAGACAGCTGATGTCAGGAATAATAAAAACACAGAAGTCTTTATCACATCAAGCTCTTAATCAGTGAATAGAAAAGTTCATTGTATACAATTTCAAGAAGATACACTTTGTTTTAAGAGACTGATTAAAGCGATTTAAGATCTCTATGACAACCACTCTAAGGAGAAATGTTATATCATTTCAATTTATGGTAACAGCCATGAGCCTGTCAGACTCTGACTTAACTGATATACTATCCCATGTACCATCAGAACTGAGAGAATTAACAATTCCAACCATACCCTGTAAGCCAAGACACAAAACCATCATTTATAATACAGAACTTATGTCAGGAATGAATGAAAAATACATCTTACATATAGCAAAAGTGTGCAGAGGACCCAGACAAGTACAGGGTATACCAAATAGAAAAGGAGGGAGATATGGAAAATCAATAGACTGTCATCCTGTTATTGGGAAAAAATCTGCACAAATGCTTATAATATTCTGCTGCAAGTGAGCAAGTCGGAGATTAATAAAAATATTTACATTATTGCAAAGAACAAGTCAAATTCAACCCAAAAGAGAGAAAATAAATATCACACGGAATCAAATGCTCTGACAGGGAAGATCCATTTCTACTAACAAAAGTGTCATATTTCTTAACAACAGCACAGGAAACAATTCATCATGAATTAATCCCAAGAAAGCAACCTTGATATGACAGGAAGAAGAAGAGATAAATTGATATTTTACAAAAAGCTGAAGATATGCAAAAACACTAGGAATCACTCTGCAAGCAACGCAACATGAGAGAGCAAATACTCTCCATCAGTTGTGAAGGAAAAGGACACATAAGAAATGCACTGTGAGAAATGCACCAGTTAATATTTTTTGGGAAAGGAATATTTAAATCAATTTTCACTCTTGAACTGTACACTGCAGACCATGATTATAAAGGAGGTACAATACACAGAATTGTAATAAAGGGAAAATGGGCAAACTGCTCTGCTCAGAGCTGTAGAAATGAATATAAGATTCTGTGTATACAGTACATATTTAGATCAAAAAGGTGCTTCCTTTGTCCTCCAAGAGGGAATTTGTTTTCACAGCCTTCATAGGGACATAAAGAACTGTTGGAGCAGAAATTCTGTTTGTTGGCAATCGAAAGGCAACAAGCAATACTGGAAATAGTTGTGGATGCAGCAGCACAAATTGAGATAATATATAAAACATTCACACAGTACATACTGTACAGACATGCATACCTGCTGAATAACACATTATTTCAGGGCATGATGCTCAACCGAATTTGATGCAAGGTCAACCAATCAATATGCACCACTACTAAAGAGTAACAGACTGTATAGTGTTGCCCTTAGACAGTATACTTCAAACGCCTCCTGTCCCACAACTGATCACATTTTGTCTACTTAAAGCAAGCACTTGCATTGTGGGCACATCCATGGACATAGTTACTGTCCCATACATTTACCATGCTAAGACAATACCTGGAAGGATTGAAATTGCATTAATAAACATCACCCAAAGAGCCATTAGTATAGGGGGATTACATTTTAAAAAGGCAGTTTAACAAACAGAATAGACATGGTGCTAAACTCTGCTGAGAACTAACTGATATTCAATAATAAAATGTTTGTGTTCTTCAGACATTTTCAGAGGGCTATCCAAAAACATTCCCTTTGGAGAAGAGTTCTTCCTGGTTCTCTTCCCTTGGTGGAGTTATTGATTCGATGCCCAGAACTGAAGTGTGGTATTGGACATTTTAGGCTGCCTTACTATTGAGGATCCAGCACAGTGAGTCTGCAGAAAGTCTAATATAAGTTGAGCTGAGTTTGTATATCATAGCTGAAACACAGTGGAAATAACCAGTGAGAAAAAAACCTATCAGAAAGGAAAGTTATTGTATTTGTCTTTACAGTATTCATTAAATAATTACTGAAATGACAATGTGCTTAAGTTCATTTTCTGATCATCTCAGAGTACCCAGTACATTACATTAGTACAAAAATAAATACATCTATTGCTATAATAAGAAGGGATAGTCCTCGTCACCACAAACTGTCTCCTTACTCTTTATTATAGTCTAACATATCCCTATCTTTCATATTGAAATATAGTTTGGGCGAGTACTTTTCCTACTAATCTTCATAACATTTTGGTCCTCGATTGCAACTCGATCAGAGTCACACATCTCCTCTGCTCCTCTATTGCAGAAACTCCACATTCTTACTATTTATGACATCAATATTACTCAAATATGTGTTTTTATTTATAAGATACTTTCTGGTGGGAATATTCCTGATCAGTTCAAGACTATTTTAAAGCAAATTCTCAGGTCAATTCTTACTAAACTCATCAATCTTTAGATCGTCATCCTCCTAAATTTCTCACTAGTAGAGGTCATTTTTCGATAAGATTTAAGGGTACCAAATTATGGAGTAGCTTTTCACATCTATCAAAAACCTGTTAAAATATTAAATGTTTCAAAGATGCTTAACGAGTCATTTAACTGCTGTTTTGTAATTGCTTTTCCCCGTGTTGTCCATGTATTTATTTTGTTTTGTTTTGTTTTTTTTCACTCATAGTGTCATGTATGATTACTATTGCTCAGGAGTCAATGTAGATGTTTAACCCAATATCTCCCTCACAAACACAAATATGCACATCACACACATTTCTTGTCTTTTTTTTATATATTTATCATTATTGTTGTTATTGTATATATCTTGTTCTAATTGTTTGTCATCAATATTATGCAGTCATATTATTTCTGTATATAAATCTTGGGTTCTCTATAACATTGTGAAATGTTAACACTATTTAGCGTGGAGGCTTCAAATAAGCCCATTGGGTTTTTTGCCTCTTCCTGCACTGTATATAATTTATTTTTTTGTTATGTTTGTGTAATCTTAATTTGTGCAAAATAAATAAATAAATTAATTAATTAGCCCACTGTAAAACAGCAGTGCTATCATCTAACTGTTTGAAATGCATGTCCAAACAGTGGCTTGAGAAGAGGCTGAGAGGAGAGAGTGGCGAGGAGAGGAACAGAGAGCGAGAAAGAGTGACTGAGAGGGAGAGATAAAGAGAAAGATAGAAGGCCAGGACAGAGAGGGCAATGGAGCTAAACTCTTCATGCACTCTTTAAATGGATAATTTGTTGGGACACACACAAGAGGTAATATCAGTATCCCAGTGTGCAGCCCCTGCTGTAGGCCAGGCAGCTTCTGTGGCTGTGCCAAGCATCTGGGTAGGGTCCCTCCTCAGAGCCATGCAGGCTCGGCTCCAGCCCTGTCTGTGAGTTATAACAGATAACTGCATTTCAAATGGATTATACCCCAAACGCTGGCTTTGATAGTAACACCCCCCCCGAGGTATGTGTTTAGTGTGTGCGGTGTCAGAATAACTGATCCTCTACACAATCTTCTGCAAGCAAAAATAAAGAAAAAGAAAGGGCACATCAGACAAAAGAAATCACAACACAGAGATTACAATGCCTCCTTGTTCTCATTTATCTTTGGCGCCTGCTGTGAGACACTGTAAACTGCTGAAAAACACAAAAGACGTCTAATTCAGCTCAAGTTGCAAAAACAGAGTAAGGGGAGCAGAGAGGCAGAAGGAGACAGATGCTGTGTCGACTACCCATCCATAATGTAGGAACCTGAGGATGTACGCAATAGGGTTTTATTAGAATGACAGCCTGTCATGTTAGGGTGAGAGGTTCAGCACAGCAGGCTGGATGCTCGCTGTGTGGCCGGTAGAGGAATGTAAACATGAAAGCAGGTAAGACTGCGGGTTATTAAAACTGAGGTGGCAGCATGGGATGCCGTGATCGGCAGTAGGTGAAACACTGATTTGAAGCACGTGAATGAAATTAATCAAATGTCTCTGCTCTATGAGAACAACTTGCTGTAAATAAAAATATCTTCACATAATCCCAGAATCCTTCAGAGACCCCTCCTGTCTCTGCATCACTGATATGTGAATGGCCAATCAGACAGCTCTGAGAGTTTTGATCTTTAACAAGGATTATGTAGAGAGAAGGAGAGCAGACGACAGGAGATAAAGAAAGGATGGAGATGAGTGGCTGTGTTAAACAGACATGTGATGGAAGATAACAAAAGACAAAGAAGATGAAGAGCCACCACGGGAGATTGAGATAGAAGAAAAGTGAAAAGATAAGACAACTGTTCTATTATTTGGGAGGAGATAATTCACAGCAAACAGCAGTCAGCATTAAGATGATGAAATGCAATGCAAAAGCGCCTTCCTGGTTGAACCAACTTGTTCATTAAATATTAATTGTGATTAGCCCGTGAGTCAGGGCGAAGACGCTGTCCTGTCATTTCACACCCCACATCCTCCTGAGCCAAATGTCTTTCATGTTGGAGATAATGATCACATACATTAGTGGGCAGGGGAGGAGCGTGTGTGTGTGTGTGTGTGTGTGTGTGTGTGTGTGTGTGTGTGTGTGTGTGTGTGTGTGTGTGTGTGAGTGTGTCATAGCCTGGTCCAGGCCCCAGTGAGGTGGACTTCCACATCCTATGTCCTCTCCTCACAAGCCAAATAACACAACACATGGTGGGCTGCTTCTAAGAAAGGTGGTGTCTCCTGTTCATTTACCTCTTTGAGCTCTTTGGCTACATCCTTGAGGTCTCCCAGGATGGTTTCCAAATTCTCCACGATTGTCTTGATCTCCTTTTTCACTTTCACTTTGGAGACTACTCCTTCAGCCTCTGCATGAGGTGACCCTGACATTCTTCAGTTTGTGGCACAATCTATTTCGTGAAGGATCCAAAGTCAAATCCTCTGGTCGCCACGCTGCCACTTTGCCAACGCATTTTTTATTCAGTCCTCCGCTCCCTTCACTTCTGCTCCTACATCACGGCCAGGACGGAGCGAAGTGGCGTCGGGCATCTACCACCAGGCATGCGCAATCGTGCGTAACACAAAAAAATAACGCTTATGTCAAAATATTGTATCATAGTGTCTGCGAAACGGCGCCTGTCCACAGGTTTCTGCACCTCACACAATCACGTCCAACAACAGTGCCACGAATATCCTTCACGTCGAGAGAGCGCTGAATTCAACATTTGTTACACCGCCGGTCCTTATTGTAAAGGTCCATAGTCCTCAGGCATCGTCAGAATGGTAATACACTCCTCCTTTTTCCTCAAATACGCGCTTCTGGTAATGAGACACCCAGGAAACCCGCCAGGTAACGACACCCAAGAGGCACTTTCCTCCGAAAAACACCCCGTCGGTTTCATCCTGTCTCCATCGCAGCCTCAGTGGAGAGTCTGAGACACCGACGTCCGGGCGCAGAGGATGCTCGCGCTCTCTCTCCATCGCACGCTCTCTCTCTCCCTCGTGCTCTCTATTGGCTGCTGGGTTAATTACATCCTCACTAGCTTTCAATAATACTATACAATCTAAGCTACTGATGCTTTGAACATGTCAATAACAACCTGGAAAACCTGTAAATAACCTAGCTACCAACTGCTTTAAGTGTGCACAATTTGAGCACAATTTAGCCTGAATACTTTTAAAACAAGTGTCATTCTCCAAACAGCATAAAGTAATCTAAGAACGCAAAGTGCATTAGAATAGGCTATACATGCAAAAAGAGACCACAACAATAGTACAACAAAATACAGAATAAATCAAGACAGGGTTTTTTAAAGCAAGGCAGTTTGAAACATCTGGGTAGAGTTGATGAAATATTAATTATAGGTAGGGATGCAACGATCTGACTTTTTCAGTCCCGATACCGATACCTGGGCTTTGGGTATCGGCCGATACAGAGCACCGATCCAATACCATTGTTAAATTAAAGCTGAAGTAGGCGAGATTAGAGCAAATATGATTAAAAAAAGTTATTTTTATAAAAAGGTCGCTATATCGTGACAGTTGAACAGGTAACCTAAAAAAAATAATGTGCCTCTGTGTCCTCCTGTGTCCTCCTATGTCCTCCGGTGTCCTCCGGTGCTCTTAACGGCATCTGCAAGATTTCACAGAGCGGAGGAAAACAAGCAGTCAGAGCTGATCTGAGGTCTGCTGTCCATCTGCTGTCTATGAGAGCCGGCTGTCAATCACTCGCGAACTCTGACCAAATGGTCAAACTAGGCAGCGCTGATCAAATCTGAATCAATATTCTGTTACTGTAATGCCTATTTCTCACCTCAAATGTTCTCAGAATCATCTTGTAGTGTACTGTTTAGCTGTAAAATGAGAAAGTTTGTGACGCGGCCGCCATTGTGAAATCTGTTGAAGGAACGCCAAGTTCCGGTCACATGACCGGAGCACAGCCAATAGGAACGCTCTCTCTTTGAAATGACCTGTGATTGGTCAAAATCTGCCGTCACGGGCTAGATTTTCTAAAGCCTGAAAACAGAGCCATGAGGAGGTGTAGAAGTATCTCTCAGAACACTTGAATTACAATATGCTGAAAGGTTATTATGGATATTTTGCCCAATGATGCCAAAAATATACTGCCTACTGCCACTTTAATAATAATAATAAGAAGAAGAAGAAAGGAACTTTATTAATCCCCGAGGGGAAATTCAATTTTTTCACTCTGTTTTTTACACTTACATAGTACACACCGGCCCGAAATACACACATGCACAAACAGGACCTATATACATGCATTAATGGAGAGATGTCAGAGCGAGGGGGCTGCCCCTGACAGGCGCCCAGAGCAGTTGGGGGTTTGGTGCCTTGCTCAAGGGCACCTCGGCAGTGCCCGAGAGGCAAACTGGCATCTATCCAGCTACCAGTTCAACTTCAGTATTTGGTCCATGCGGGGACTTGAATCGGCGACCCTCCGGTTCCCAAGCCAAGTCCCTATGGACTGAGCTACTGCCGCCCCAATAAGCTGTATGCCTCAATGTGCGTGACTGGGATCATTCTTTTATGTGTAAGGCAACATCAGGCTTGACTTAAACATTGCTTTCCTAACTTTGTAAAACAAACTGTGACCAATAAATACATAGATATACATTTACTGAATTGTTCTTTATTATTTAGATGGTGGATTGTGCACAGGCAACTTGGTAAGAAATCTTCAGATTAACAGGAATTACAATTCAAGTGTAAACCTTTTAATGCAGCAAGAAATTGGTCAAAACTTAAAGAGGGATTCAAATTACAGTATATAATGTATATAGTATATAAACATAAAATTTAGTGGAATAGATCGGCCCCATTGTCACCAATATCTGATCCAGCTATTTGAGTCAGTATCGGCCCGATATCCAATCCAGTATCGGTGCATTACTAATTATAGGCCTAAATACACAACACAAGCAAGAACAAACAAAAAGGAAAGCACGCAAACATATGGTACTACAACCATATGTCAAACATAGTATTTCAAATATAAACCTGCTTTTTCTGTCATGATAAGTATAGTAGATAAATATTTGTGAAAACAATCATATTACAGAGTTTACTAGTGGGATCTTATTTGTTCATATTCTTACAATCTTGATTATAATAAAAAAGTTATTCCTCTTGGACAGTTATAATACTGGCATGGGCTACTCATGTTTCGTGGCCTGCCCTATAATGGAACTTTTGCTAATAACGCAGAATGCAAATCATTACAGCAAGGCTGTGATACACTTTATTACCACTGCTATTTTTCTTATCTGCAATCTTTGCTACATACACTATGAACTTAAAGCTGCAGTGGGTAGAAATGGAGCAAATATGATTACAAAAAAGTTATTTTTATAAAACGGTCTCTCTGTCCTGAAAGTAGTGCATGAGACAGGTAATCTGAAAAAAAACATTCATGTGCCTCTGTGTCCTCCGGTGCTCCTAATGGCATCTGCAAGATTTCACAGATCGGACAAAACAACCAATCAGAGCCGAGCAGGAGCCTTGGCGTCTCTGAGCAGCTGTCAATCACTCGCGAACTCTGAACAAACGGTCTGCCTGCTGCCTATATTGATTCATATTTGATCAGCGCTGCCTAGTCTGACCGTATGATCGGAGTTTACGAGTGATTGACAGCTGCCGCCGTTGAATGAACAGCCAATAGGAACGCTTTCTCTGAAATGACCTGTGATTGGCCAAAGTCTCCGATCACGGGCTAGATTTTTTGAAGCCTGAAAAAAGAGCCATGAGGAGGTGCAGAAGTCTAGTTTTCTCTCAGAGCGCTCGAATTACAATATGCTGAAAGGTTATTATTAATTAAATTTTGCCCAAGGATGCCCAAAACATACTGTCTACTGCAGGTTTAACCTCTGAAAATTAGTTGAATTTGACCATTATAGATTCATGTTTCACACATCTAATTAAAATGAGCCATCTTCTACAAGGAACAGGAGAGTTAATATTTTGAAAGGCTGGAAAATACATACATTGCAGAGATGGTGAAAAGTGCTGTAACAAGGTAAAAATCAGTCACTTACAAAATAAAAATGTACAGAATTTGTTAATGGTGAAAGCTCATAAAATAGATAATGGGATTCACACAGTGAACAGGAATAAAATAAAAACATAATATCAAAGTAGACTGCATGTGTGAAATCAACAGATCATAGAATCCTGGCTTCTGATTGGTCACCGCTGAGACCGCCCCCTCCTCGTAATTGCGGAAGTGGAAGTTGTCAAAGTCTACCCTGCTGTCTCTGACTGTCCCTGACGATCAGTGTTGCTCTTGTAGCCACTGTGCTGTTGGTGTTCACAAACAGAGAGTTATAACTCACAGGGATGTCTTTGTCTTTCGATGGAAGAGTCGTGCTCGTCACCGGGGCCGGAGGAGGTAAAAACACTGCACGTTAGCTGCTAACTGTAACTGTGCTTACATAGGTTTTGTAACGTTAGCTCCAAATGCTAACCTGCTAGTTGTGCAGAGATTGAGTAAATATGTGAGCCAAGTTATTAAAGCAGCTAGTGCACGAGTCTCTCTTTTCTTTCTGTCCTATGAGCTGCAGTTAAACTCGGTATCTTGCTAATTCGATTGCTAAATATTGACTGCGAAACAGTCGTAAAAGTAAACAATCTTAGACCACAGTGTCCCAACCTTTAACACATATATTGGTAATAATTTACAACATGTACTGCGTTGATTTGATAGCCTTAGATTTGAGGAATACAGGGAGCAAAGTGCATGTTACGCAATGACATAATAATCATGCCAGTGCAAGTGTGTGAAAGGGCAGATGCAACAGCTGTGGTTGTTGATGGGGGGGGGTTATTCTGTAAAAGCATGCTGAGGCATTTCACTAATCTTTCTTTCTTTCTGCAGGTCTTGGTAGGGAATATGCACTGGCTTTTGCTGAAAGAGGCGCCTCAGTTGTAGGTAAATAAAGGATCTTCATTTTAAGCCTCTTACACTTAGAACAGGTATTGTGGATATACTGTAGTTAGTGCAACCAGGCTATGATCTTATGTACTTGAACCCTCATAACCTCTGTTGATGTTTTCTTTGCCATGGAGAAAACAGTAATGTCAGTGTGTATGTTGACATTTAGCCCAGCATGATTTCAGCTGTCTTCCTTGAGTTTTTAGGGGCAGTTTCATGTTTCATTAATCAAATATCCCTTTTAGGAATCTCATCAAAAAGCTAGTTTTTACCATAAGTTCATATAGAACTTGCTGCAGACTACATACAGTATACAGAAAAAGCTGCTGCAGTGATTTTAATTTATTTGACATGAGTCAAAACCTGTAGATTCTTGGACCTGCATGGCTCACTGCCAGAGATGACTGTGGGTCTAGGGGTGTCCTGGTTTTGATTTTGGTAGGGATGCACCAATCCAATACGCAGGAGTGGTATAGGTACTCAAGAGGATATCTATACCAGGGTACTTAAGAGGGTATCAGAGCCTTGACAGATCCACAGTAAATACAATGTCATTATGAATATATAATATTGTTTCCGATGCCAGTTCCATTTATTCATTAACAGTGGGCGGCAGACTCACTTTTCAGTGTCACAGCAATTCCTGGTCTTGGGAGAGAAAAAGTTGAAAGGGTGCATCCTTAGATTTAAGTGATTTAGGAGATAAATTATTCCTATGCATGTGATAAAGACATGTGCATTGCTTTGACCGTCACACGTGCATCACAGTAATAATGTTATTTGACTACACAGTTGCAGATGTTGGCATAAACATTTGCCAACATCTGCAACTGTGTAGTATTCCCAAAATAATAGCTTTCCCTGCTACCTGGACTGAACTTGCCCTTGAACTCTGACAAGGCGTCATCTTAGCTACGCTCTTCTCCTAACCTAATCACTCGTGGGGAATTGCAGAACTCACCCCATTATTGCTAATCTTTTTCTTCAATAAAGTGAATGACCTTGGGGCAGACACTAAAGGAGGTGGAAAGAGTTCTGCAGCTGCTGATAAGGTGGTGGAGGAGATAAGAGCCAAGGGAGGCAAAGCCGTGGCAAACTATGGTAAGAAGTTTGGACTCGTCTTACATCTCCTCTACTCCTTTCTTCTCCCGCACATCATTTCCTCCATCTGTTTTTTTTGGCTCTTGCTTACCTTGTAGTATATAGCTTATGTAATGCTTGACTCCAAAACAATATTGATTTCTGGCCGACTAGCTCGCTGATGAAGGCTGTTGGCGAGTACTGAAGACAAGTGAATCCCCCCTCTCATCTTTGTGCATCTCACATACATGAGAAAAAAAGATCAAAACAACACTTGTGTTTCATTGGCAGTTTTGAACACGGCAGATTTGTTTGTGAATGTAATACAAAGGTTGGCTTTCCTTGTATCCATTTTATAACAAGTTATGATGCCCAGCAATCAATAGTCCCTTTGAAGCCTCTCTCCCCATCAGTTATATTATTGTTACACTAACTCTGCACATTATTTCTGTCTATAAATCTCAATACAGCCAGGAACAATGTAGCCAAGAATCAGATCTATAACTGAAGCTAAGAAGAACAAAATATGCAGTCTTCTGGAAACCCAGATATGCAAAATAATTTAATTAGATTCATCAGTGCAAAAAAATGAAATTCTCTGATCTTTTCTGTTGTGCACGTACAGATTCTGTAGAAGATGGAGAAAAATTGATCCAATCAGCACTGGATGCATTTGGAAGAATAGGTGAGTATTGTCTTTGTATGGAATCATTAAATTATCTCAATTAAATAATTGTGTGTAATGTTACTACTGCTATTTGAACTAAATCTGGTCAAATATCTTTTTGTCCAGATGTTGTTGTGAACAATGCCGGGTAAGTCATTTCACTGTAATAATCACACTTTTTGCTAGGTCTAATCACATCATCTGTTTTTATGAGTGGTTATTTGATTGTAGTTACAATATTAATGTGAGTATGGGCTGCTATAATCATGTTAAAGAGAACCTTAAGTTTCCGAAAAGACTAAAACCCTTTCCTGCATTTCTTTTCGAAGGATCCTTCGTGACCGTTCATTTGCCAGGACGAGTGATTTGGACTGGGGTAAATACATTATTTCAGATTTTTACATTCACTTCACCCCCATTAACTCATATTATTACACGGCTTTGTTGATCGATTCTGATTAGGCGTCAATCACTGCCTTCTGCGATCTGTTATTTCTTTATAGCAGGCCGCTGCTATGTATAACACACCGTTGCTATGGACACAGTTCTGATGTTAGATTCTGGTGGACCATTTTTGTGTCAAATTATTGATTTCTTAAGTAGTTAGCCGTGTAATAAGCGGGATAATGTACAGCTAGCGGGTCATTGTTGTGAAATAAACCCCTTCAGGGTGATGGAAGAACCCTCCGCATCGCCCTGTCGTGGTTTATTTCACAACAATAACCGGCTCGCTGTACATTATCTCTTACCTGTGTATGGGGTCATCTCATATCATCACATTATTCCCTTTTGTTTGACTCGCCTCATATATATTAAACTGTGCCACCATGCTATAAGTAGAAGAATAAATTTGTTTCAACTTGGGTTTGTTGTCTGTGACCATATGTCTATAAAAACAGAACGTCTGTATGTGGGAGTTTAAAACTCGACTGTGAGCTGGATCTGATCCACAATGTTTTAATGTGAAATAACAGAAGTGCATAATGTTATGTGTTGTGTGTTTTACTGTGTCATTACTCTTACACTCCATTTCAGACCTGATTCAAAGAGTTCACCTGAGAGGCTCCTTCTTGGTGTCTCGAGCTGCCTGGAACCACATGAAAAAACAAAACTTTGGCAGGTAAGGAGCCCAGCTACGAAATATTGAGGTGGATAAAACTGCCATCCTCCTACTACGTAAGTAGGATTTTTTTTTTAGATCCAACAAAGTTACAGTATCCTCAGCAGACAGACCATTGCTGGACTGTAATCAAGAGGATGTCAGCATGGCACAAAATGCTGTTTTGTAACGCCTGATTCAGACGTCAGCTAAAGTACCAAAAATACTCAATTTGTTTTTTATGTGCCCCAATTGAAAAGTGGGCTCTTGAGGATATGCACTTGAGGTAATGAGTAATATAAAGCACGTCTGCCATCACATTATTATACACATGACTCTGACTTCAGTCACTTGATACCCCTTAATATGTCTAGCTCCACTGGTTTCATGGTGTGCTTTGAAAAAATCTACATACTAATAAAAGCCCAAGACAGCAAATTTGATAGGGATATTTAAATCACCAAAGAATTACTTAATTTGGTTATGCAGCACTGCAGGTTAGTCTCTGAACAATCTGAGTACTATTTAAATTGATGACTCCACAAGAAGCGGCAAAGGTGTCTGTGCAGGCTCATCTTATTCTTCCAAGTAGTACAGCAATAAAAAAAGTATCCACTAGTCTGAAGTTGTAGAGGTGAAGGTGTTTTGCCACTCATCTGAGATTCTTCACCTCTGGAGAAGCCTCTCGAATTCAGTGAAACATTCAGTGGATCATTTATACTGACTTGAAGCACTGAGAGGATGTATGCAGATATGTATTGATCATGTTTTTAAGGCATAGTCGGTCACTTTATGGAAGATGGGGAATATATTTTGACCAAACACAGGGATCTGAACTGAACACCTGTGGTTTTCCTGCTATGACAAGTAAAAATGTTTGTTCTGAAAAAGGTCTGCGTGTTTTGAATTATAATTTGCAGAAGAAGGTCACACAACCAACTTTGCTCCCATGTTACTTCAGGTAGCAGATGCCCTTCACATGAGTTCTACATGAACATTTGAAGTGACATTTTGCAGAAAGTTTCACTGCATTGAGCCCCAAGAGCAGCTTGTTATTGAGTCGAGTAGGAAACCGTTGCACATAATGCAGTTAGTTTTATATCAGGGTTTTGATGCAAAAATATTCTCTAATAATCATGATAATTTCACAATTATGTGTATTTTTTTCTAATGTCCTCTGGGTTTGAAATTCAATCTTTGTATGCAGTCAACCAAAGCAAAAGTAAATAGTGTATTTAAAGGTAATGCCATAACAGAAAGAAAATGAAGAGTTAAAAGGTTCATGGCTCTCAGACAGAATGGGCATAGAAGCCAAGGTTGTGAATAAGCATGGAGCAACACATAATTATATTCTGTATGCAACCCCAATGCACAAAAGACAGTTTATGCATTTGCTGTTGCTCTTCTATATAGTAACATTTTATCACATGTGTTTTTTGCAATAACACTTGATAGTCTGAAAGGTTCCCCCAGTAATTGAATCATATACTTTAGCGCTTAAAAGTTATTGATTTGAGAAATATTCTATCATTGCCAATCCCCTGGTTGTACCATTGTAGGGTAAAGTGTGAGTGTGCTGTGATATGGATCACTGCTTTCTTATGACCAGTGAGACAGCATGTTTCAGATGTCTCCTACAGTTAATGTGGCGTTGGTGCCTAACCTCATTACTTTTGCTTGGCTGAAGTGAACTCTCTGGATGAGATTACTAGCAAATTGTATGTGCAAGACTGTGTGTCTGATGTGCATACATGCATTTATTTCTGCATCAAAGTAGATTTGCTGTGTGCAGTTCTGTATCTGCAATAAGGCAGTTATGCAATGAAGCGTGTTATGCGTGTGTGAATGGGCAAACATTACATGACTAGATGCCTGCATATGCATACTCCTGTGTGTTTATGCATGCATGACAAGTGTGCACCACTTTGTGAGATTATGTGTGTGTGTGCAGGCTGTCTATGTCTCCCATTACTCCATAGCAATGCCTGTTACTGACTTGTTGCCTCGGGTTGTCTGTGGCCAGAATCATCATGACGGCTTCAGCCGCAGGCATCTATGGTAACTTCGGCCAGGCCAACTACAGCGCTGCCAAGCTGGGCTTGCTGGGGCTGTCAAACACCTTGGCCATCGAGGGAAGCAAGTACAACATCCACTGCAACACTATCGCTCCTGTTGCTGGGTCACGACTCACAGAGACGGTCATGCCCCCAGGTAAACACAGAGATTAAACAACATACGTAATTGCATGCTATTAATCGGTCTGTATAATGCATGCTGTGGTGTTCTGCTAGGTTCACGCTCTCTCACATATACAACCCTTTTCTGTGGACAGGTCAAAATAGGCAAATGGATTTTCACCACAGCCTCTTTTTTAGAACAGCTGCGTAATGAAATGCCCATGTAATGTTGATTTACAAAATTTGAGGCAACAGCACTCCCGTTTGACATGCAAATTTGTCATCTAATATTCAAGAACTGTGGTTTTTCACTGTTCCAACGGCCATGATGAAATCCTGCACCCTGTAAGTGCTTTAAAAGTTTTAATGTGTCATGCCTTGATTTAAACAGGCAGCTCTGACCTCCTTATTTTACTGTAGCTGTGCTTCCAAATACTCACCAAAGTATGAGCAAGTATGCTAACATTTATATTTATCATGTTAAATGTATTTCTTACGACAAAAAGTAATGCAGCATTGCATACCCACGGGGAACATAATGAAATGTAACTCATAAATGTGGAATACTCTGTGTTGCCAGTCTATGAACATTATATCAAACAAAAAACTAAAATAACAGCCTTCAAAATGACAAGCGATTTAAAAAGGCAATGATTTTTAGCACACTCTCATGAGCCCATAAAGATGGGGAATGTTTTTCTAACCCACCAAACCAGGACATCTGTAAATGTCTACCCACCGCGAGCATATTGTGCATGCTCTGTGACTGCAGCTTTGTTGACAGGGGTATTAAGTGACAGATTAGAGGAATGGCTTTGCTGCCCTGCTGTGCTGGTCTACAGTAGCATCTGTCACACTGCGCTCTGCCAACTGTCACAGGATGGCCTCACCTTAGTAAATGACTTGGTTCCATATGTTGCCTTTCACTGACTCAGGCTTTTCTAAAAAACAAACAACAAAACTAATCTTGCTAAACATTGCAGAGTGCAGTGAAACAGAGTCCCTGTTCTTTTACCGCCATGTTGTGTTGAGTGAAGTGTGCAGATATTTTCAACACACATATGGTGTCTGGTAGTAAATCTTTAGCAGATTCATACAGGGAATTAAAAGCCTGTGCCACATTTGCTTGACATCATGGCAACATGTTTAGGAATCCGTTTCATAACTTATTAAAATACCCAGACTTTTTTAGAGATCACTTTAAACTGATTCTGACCTGGACCTTTGTTCTCATTAGGGCTGTCAAAGTAAACGCGATAATAACGCGTTAACGCCAATACGTTTTCACGGCACTTATTTCTTTAATGCATTAACGCAACTTTCGATTTTTACGTTGTAGCGGGCTCAAAGCTAGAGTGAAGATACTTGTATCATATGAAACTAGAAAAAACCTAAGGAATCTATTGGTACCAACCATGTCGTCGTTACGGGTCGTGAAGGAGGCTAAATAACGCTCCAAACTTATGCTAAATTTTGGCGAGGAAAAGCTGGCATAGCCATTTTCAAAGGGGTCCCTTGACCTCTGACCTCAAGATATGTGAATGAAAATGGGTTCTATGGGTACCCACTAGTCTCCCCTTTACAGACATGCCCACTTTATGATAATCACATGCAGTTTTGGGGCAAGTCATAGTCAAGTCAGCACACTGACACACTGACAGCTGTTGTTGCCTGTTGGGCTGCAGTTTACCATGTTGTGATTTGAGCATACTTTTTTATGCTAAATGCAGTACCTGTGAGGGTTTCTGGACAATATTTGTCATTGTTTTGTGTTGTTAATTGATTTACAACAATAAATATATACATACATTTGCATAAAGCAGCATATTTGCCCACTCCCATGTTGATAAGAGTATTAAATACTTGACAAATCTCCCTTAAGGTACATCTAATAAAATTAGTTTGCGATTAATAACGATTAATCATGGACAATCATGCAATTAAATATTTTAATCAATTGACAGCCCTACAGTAGTTCTCATGCATTCAAAAGTTCTGTGTCCTGCTCCAGTATCAGTGCATGTTTTGTGCTATTTGTCCAGCAGAGGATTATATTAATGAAGTACACAGATTAGTATGTAGTAAACATTTCCTACTGTGTAATGATTAGACTGTGATACAACAAATCTATTACCTGGCTTTTGATCAATTAAGAGCATGATTTAAGATTACACATATTGTATACTTTAATACTAGTTGGATATAAACAACAATAAGGGTATTTTTACTACTATTCTGCTATGTTTCCCCTTATAATTCCTTTTGAAAATGGTTAAAAATAAACAGCAACTTGTAATTCATGTTAGCTCTGTAGCAAAGGACAAATGCTTGAGGCTTGTCTGATAACTCAGACCATGTACTTGTAGTATTTTCAAAATGAGCACATTAAGCAAACACAGCATCATTTGAACAATACACTAAATACAAAACAGAGACACTGAAGCAGAAGCACCCCTTTGCTGTTTAGGACAATTGTATAACAGATGTGCAATAAAAAGAAGCTCTGCTGTACTGTATTTATATATGTTTTGTTGTATTCAGACCTCGTGGCGTCTCTGAAGTCTGAGTATATTGCTCCCCTGGTCCTCTGGCTCTGTCATGAACAATGCCAAGAAAGTGGATCACTGTTTGAGGTATATCTTTCTTTCTCTTCAATAAGATGAGTAAGATCTCACTCCCACTGTACTGCCTGTAGCTTTGCATCTATTTTTTCTTTTGTCATTGAGAACAGTAATGTGCCATTCATTCTCCATAAATAGACAATATTTATTTTATATCTGTGTGTTTGCTCATCTGCTCATGTTTCGTCTCCTTTCAGGCTGGTGCAGGCTGGATTGGTAAATGTGAGTATTGTGTGTATTTTTTCCTCAGGGAATGTCTGTATGCATCTATGATATTCATTAGCCCCTGGTTCACTACTACTGGATGTGTGTGAGTTTCACTATGCAGCGACCTCTTTATTTGTGTGTGTCCATGTGTGCAGTGCGCTGGGAGCGTTCTCTGGGCCGCACTGTGAGACAGCAGAACCAAGCCATGACTCCTGAGGCTGTCCGGGACCAGTGGGACAAAGTCTGTGATTTTACAGACGCCACCAAGCCCACTAACGTTAAAGGTCAGTAATGGGCTGAATGCATGCTCACATTCACAATAGCCTACAAAAACACATAGTGGTGCATGCGTGTACAAATTGTATATATGCACCCTTACACTTGCATGTGCACTCACACACACATACTTACATAAGGACCATACAGTATATGTCATGTTCATGAGGTCTAATGGTCTATATCAGGGGTCTCCAACCTTTTTTCCTCTGAGAGCTAATTTGACCAAATGAAAGTGGCCGTGAGCTCATAGCACCAAGTTGTACATCGGCAACAGCAGACATGTCTTACTTTTATGGTCCTTTAAAGTTTCAGCCATCACAGTCATCTCCTCTATTGTAATGCCCCCCTAGGCGAAGGGCTTTTTGTGTTTCGTTAGGATGTGCGCCACTAAACGAAGCCTCTGTTTCTGTGTTGGCCTTCTTGTCAGTTTGGTAAACAGAGACTGTTGTCTTTAAATCGTTGTTTCAGCTCCTTTACCTTCTCTGCTTGTAGACTGCTACCAGCCAGACAGATTGGATAGAAATTTAAACAGGTTTACAAAGTTCATTTGTGTTATTAAATCTATATATAAGTATTTGCGAGCGAGCTACATGTTGGAGACCCCTGGTATCTTTATGAGCGTGTAAACCACAAGATGTAAGAATTCATGTAATTACTTTTGTCTTGAATGGTCATTTATTCAATGTGAACATGATCATATTCCTTAAAAGCAGTAACCAAACAACACCTGCTTGGAGTCAGTCGAGACATTACTAATGTTGTTTTCACACAGATTTAGTCCAAATCAGAGTTGGATCGTGCCCTCCCTCATAACCCTGCTTGTCTGCTTTCAAACTTGTTTGATTCATTTTTGTTTTGTGTCGGAATGATTCACATTGCAGATCGCTGCATAGCTCCACTGAATCTAATTAAAGACACTACTTACCAAAGAAGTAACCATGCTCATTGTACAGTTTGCTCTTTGGCCTTGTGTAGGTAGGCTCTGGTAAAGTAACAATTATTTTTCATCTTTTAAAAAGAGATTTTAGCTTTGAGACAGATCTCTAGCGTCTTAAAATGACTTGTCTATTGCAGCTTGCTACCTCAACAAACTGTGTACAGAGCCGTTCAATCCTTTTTTGTGGAGTTTCAGTCAGCACCATGAAATTAACGTTAAAGGAATGCAAGATCTTTATTATGGGGCTATTGACGACTATTTTAGTCTGACAGTGTGTGACGTTGGTAGATTGTTATGATATAAGAAGAAAAAAAGAAAAGTTAGTAATTGTTAGTGGTGATATTCAGTTGGAACATGCAAACAATTGAAGGTGTAATTATCCTGTATGGAGTGCAACAGAAGGTATAATCAAAACACCACCTTTAGAGAGCTCAAACACTTCATTTCAGCAAACAATTGAAGCTAAAAATGAGAAAAAAAAGCACATGGTCGGTATTAGTCATGGAGTCACACTTTCTGACTGAGCTTTTGTGAGAGTGTGAACCTTCTAAAACAACACAAACTTCAGCCAAGTGAGCCATTTGTACTCATCTATCAGCTCATCTGTATTTACAGAGAGTTTGGTAACATAGAGCGAGGACAAGATGGTTGTTAGAGATCATGCGAATGAGGCGGAGGAAAGAAGTAACGGTGAACATAATGTTGAGTATGAACAAGCCTAGTGTGGTTCCCGAAAGGTCTCATGCAAACAAGAGGGTGGCGAATGTTGATTATTATTTTCTCTCCGCCTCCTCCATCCCTCTCCACGCTCTCAGATGTACATTCGAGGAAAGGGCGGCGGTGTCAACATTAAGTGAGCGAGGGTGGCAGTCCCACAGGGCGCTAGCTGGCCTCATTAGCATGACTTTGTAGTGCCTCCTCATTTGTAGCTTATTAAAGAGACTTGTTGCTGCCTCATTTTGTAACTGCCTGCCACTGAGTGATCGTAGTTAGTGGCTGTGGTCTTCCCAGTCTCACTCCGTTTCTGTTCCTCGGTTGTCTCAGCTGTCTTCTTTTGTTTGTGTTGACTGAATCTGCATGGGTATTCATGGCTTGCGTCACCTGGGTGAATATGTTTTATACTCTATTTCTAGGCAAACTAAGAACACAGTGTTGACTCCGCTCAGTCAAACAGACACACCGATAGCAGCACACTCTGCACACTGCAGAGGAGAGAGAGGATGAGTAGGGGGAAACACTGAAGCACATAAACACACACAGCGATGTAACAAAGACTGGTCTTCAAATACTGCTGCTTTGTATCATAGACGCTGCCTCGGTATCAGACGCCGAGGGGCGTGACAGCGGCGGTATTTGACGACATGGGATTGATAATGAGCTGCACACCCTGCGAGCTGTTATTGGTTTGGGGTTGTACTCCCACGTTGGGCCGAAAGGCTGTTTGCTGACGCCCAGAAACATCCTGAACACAGCAAAATAAGAAGAAAAGAGAAAATAGAGGCAGAGGGCTGCAGGGTCTGTAGATACAGACACCACCGCACACTTCTAGTGGGTCAGAAGTGATGATTGAGAGGGATTATTTTTATATCAGTAAATGCTGCATATCACACCTTTAAATATGTGAACGACTAATGTTAGAAGAGAACTGGTCATATTTATTCTTAACACGCGTGGATCTCACATCCATCCATTTTAAAGCGGCTCCCGGATCAGTATGTGTTGGATTGAAATTCTTATCGTGTTTTAACATCAAGTCTATTTAACTTTACTTCGATCAATTTAACTTGAGATTAATAATTTTCTGGAGCTGTCAGAGCAAAAAAAAATCCGTAAACGCATTCCTGCAAAAGTGCAGGTTTAATCAATCAATCAAACTTTATTTATATAGCACCTTTCAAACAAGCTAAATGCAATTCAAAGTGCTGTACAGACAATTGACAAAATGCCGAATGTTAAAAATGGACCTAGAGACCAATGCACACCAAAACAGACAACAAAGTTCCTCAAATAATAAAAAACAAGGAAATAACAATAAAAATAAATAAATAAATAAAAACCGTGAAACTACACAAAGTAAGCAGATGGTATTAAACAATAAAATTCCCAAATAGTAAAAACAAAGGAGTAAAACAAACACCATATAGATGATGATAAATAAAATAAGTACAAACAATAAAACCATAACATTTTAAAATGATAAAACACTACATAAAAGCCAGACTAAATAGATGGGTTTTTAGTTTACGTTTAAAAATATCAATGTTTTCAGCTCCTCTCAGTTCCTCTGGAAGTTTGTTCCAGCAGCTGGGAGCGTAATGGCTGAAAGCAGCATCACCAAAAGTTTTTGTTCTGCTTTGCGGAACAACTAAAAGGGAAGAGCCGGAGGATCTGAGGGGCCTTCCTGGTTCATAAACCAAAAGCATTTCTGCAAGGTAGTCTGGTGCAAGGCCATGTAGTGCCTTATAAACTAATAAAAGAACTTTAAAATCAATACGAAAACTGACAGGTAACCAGTGTAAGGACTTTAAAATAGACGTAATGTGTGCTCTCCTTTTGGTTTTTGTCAGCACCCGTGCTGCAGAATTTTGAATTAATGATAGTTATCTGGGTCTGGGACTTTTGATGAAGATGAACCGCATACATGAACAGATTGACAGATATGAGGGACCCTACACTTTCCATCGGAGGCACCAGTAGAGACATGTTGATATAATCATCCATATTATTGATAAATCATCAAGGTCTCCTGGTGTGATTACAATTTCACAACAATTTCATCTTGACAATAAAGACTTGTAACATCCTAAAGTATGAATAAAATAAAATTGGTGCTCTTAAAAATAAAAAATTTGTTCAAATAAAAGTTTGTCTGAGTTTCCTCAGCTTTAGATGAACTAATGTGCAGCTGCAGTAAAAAAAGTCTCTATCCACGCTGCCTTTATTTCAAAATGAGAGTGCACTGTAACTTAGTAAATTAATCCTCCAACCGTTGTTGAGGAATGACGTTAGATAGAAGAGAATTAATGGGACAATTTTAGCTGGCTAACACAATGTTAGCCTGGATTAGTTAAACCAGGTATGAAGAATGGTAAAGTCAGCTGATGGGTGGAATGTCAATAAGCTTGTTTATAGAGGTAAAAGCATATTTAAGTACAGTATCTCTATCTTTCTACATGATGTGGGTCATCAGAAAGTCACATTTTCACCTCGTCTTACTGTTTTTCGGTGTCTTGTTCTGGTGCGCTTCTTACTCATCTGTCATCTCTCACCTTTGTGTAGAGTCTCTACAGTCAATTGTGAGTGTGCTGTCTCAAGTGGAGTCGGACGGAGAAGTCGGTGCGAATCCAACAGCTGCCTCAGCCTCAGCCTCGGCTTCAGTTTCAGGGATCAATCCTGTGAGTAGAGACGGCTATTGCTGCTTTTCTTTCTTAACAGTAATGAACAGGGTATCTGCAGGTCTTAAAGTCTTAGAAATCATTGAATTCATCATTTTTATTCATTTGTCTGCTGCTTATCCAGGTCCAGGTTGCATTAATGTGATTAATTCTATCATTAGGAATTATTGATATACACTGCTGGGAAGCACTGAAAATGTTAATAAATAAATAATTCTCTGCCGTATCCTCCCTACTAGTTTTCCATCATGCTTTCATACTTTGATTGTATGATTGTGAAACAAGTATAAGATTTAATTTAGGGATGCTAATTTTAAATTTTTTTTCTAACCGATAGCCGACCCTCGTTAACCGATCATTAACCGTTAACCGACAAGATTAGTGCGTTGCATGCAGCGGTGCGTGGTTGTAGTGCCTAACAAGCCGCTCAGCTGCAACGATAAGCCGATGCACAAACAGGCTTTTATCACCTCATTTATCACCAGCTGCAGTGTTATGTGCAAAACAGACAACTGAGTCCCCAGTTCACCCGTCCGGGAGCGTTACTGTAGCAGCGACGGTGCTGCGTGTATTGTCGTGGACACATGTAGCCACTTTCCGAGTAAAAGTCTCCACCGCATCAATTAGTTTAGCCACGAGGTTGTCAGCTGTGTGTCTGCCTGGCGTAACGTTAGCGAGTGTCCGACAGACCGTGTGTGTGTGTATGTGCTACGTTCACAGCTATAACGTTACTGATAACTTCATGCTCACCGTGGTCACACGCATACGGTCTGTCAGCCCGGCGTAACGTTAGCGAGTGTCTGACGGTGAGTATGAAGTTATCAGAAATGTTATAGCTGTGAACGTAGCAGCGCAGTGTGTGTACAGTTTATTTGTTGGTGAATAAATGCTACAACTCCTCAAGACCAGAGCCAAGGTCCTGTGTCTCGCAACACCAGCTCAGGCTCACTTAAGGTGGACTATTGAGGTGAACCAGCTATTCTCCTTTAAGTGACAAGCTGCTCCTCTGAGTTTTGCTCAGCTTTATATTTAATTTTTAATATTTTTTTTAACCTTTTAACCGATTCAAAATTCTTAATGTCGGTTGACGGTTAAACGGTTCATTATTAACATCCCTAATTTCATGTGGTATTAAAAAAAGCCTTAAAAAGTCTTTAATTTAACTTGGTGAACTCTGCACAATCCCTGATGTAGGTACACGATACATTCCTAGTTATAGTAAACATGATTGGGACCGGAGTATAATTTGCCTACACCTGACCTTTTTATATCTGCACAGTTTTTCTGTCTCACCTGCCCTCCTCCTCCTTTTGCCCTCTGCCTTTATTCCTTCATTGTGTTCTGGCCTCTGCAGCTCTTTTCACCAATGTTTCTCTCCACCTCATTTCCGTATACTCCATCATTCCTCCTACAGAGACTGTAGTAGCTATCAACTGTTACGGTTGGTTGGTGATGACTTTTGAAAGTGTGGACCTGTAAAATCTCAGACTGTTTCAACCATGACAACTCATGACTCTTTAATGCCACCACACTGTACTTAGTCAGGGACGATAATAACCTTCTCAGCAAAGCTCCTTCAACATACATAAGTTCTTTGATGTCTGGTGCATCACCGTTTCATATTTACAGCAGACAAGTGCCAACTCAGATTAGCTTTTAAACAGCGACGTACAAAAGACGTCGGAGCACAATAGTGCAGCGACGGCTCCCTGGATGGGTGTTCCTTCACTTCACTGTGTTCCCTATCACTGAATCACAGAAAGTGAACTGGTTACAGCTCACTTTCACTCACTTCAGTGCCTTGAGTTGCTTAAATAAAACATTGAGCCGCAAGTATTATCACATGAAATAATAATCCACAGAAACGGCCACCATTTTCTGTTAAGCTGGTTGTAGCATGAAATCGTGAGACTACGTCAACAGATTAATCTGTATTTGTATTATTACTCAAACAGATGACTGAACCCTTTCCTTACTTTGTCTAATATTTACAAACTGTTGTTCTGGATCGTGTTGGCACCACAATATAAAAGAAACGGCTGGTTAAGCATCAGAATCATCAGAATTTAATGAATGAAAGTTTAATCAGGATGAATAGTTTAGTGTGTGGAGGCTGGTGCAACATGTATCGGTTATCTTATCAGCATCAGGCAACAATACCTAAATGTTATTGGACTGGTATCAAAGCTATGCACAGTGGGGGCGTCCTAGTGACTTAGTGGTTACGATGCACACCATGTAACCATAATGTCAACAGCTTTCAGTTCCAGCTGGGGAAGTTGGTTACACGCTGTACCCTTCTCTCTCCCAATCTTTCCTGTCTACATCTACGTCGTCAAACTGTCAGTAAAAAGGAGAAAATGCCCCATAAAAACAATCTTGAAAGAGAGGACAAATATGTATGTTGCAATAGTTTGATCATCTAATCTTATATATTTCAGAACCGGATCTGTTGGTTTGGTTTTATTCTGTCATACGACAACCGACACATAACACACCTGTTCACAGAAACCACAAGAAAAGACAAACTCAATCCAACGTGGGAACATGCAGAAACATAAAGTAGAAAATGAAGTAGAATAAAACAAGCTATAAATAGAATTTAACACAAACAAGGTGTTGTGCATAAAATGTAAGCAAGACGCAGTCTAAAAATGTGTTGAAACGCAAACAATATAATTACAGTCTATCTGCATAAAAAAACAATATTGTGCATGCATGGTGCATGCATGATTATTATGTCTTCTGCTGTTTCCTCTGTTTTAAATGCATCAAAACTTCAGTAGTACCCTACTTTCATGTCACTTCATCTTACATATCACTACTTCTTGTATATTTGTCTTTAATTCACTGTATGGTCGTAACCAGACATTAACCTTTTAAAGTTGTACTCACTTTTAATATTACTCACTAGTTTGCTTCAATAATATCATGATTCAGTACTTAACATGTTAAATAATGTGTGTCCTCTCTGCTGTGTCGCGTGCGTGCGTGCGTGCGTGTCTGTGTGTGTCTGGACTGGAGATTTGGAACAGAGTCACAATGTAGCCTCAAGACAAACATCACCATTGTGTCCTCGGCTGACTTAGCCATGTGCGTGTCTGTCTGTGTGTGTGTTTGTGTAGTTTGTAAATATGCGTAGTGCTACACACATGTGGTGTGTTAGTTGCATGTGTGTCTTTGTCCTTGTCATGGTATAATGCACGTATTGCTTACATTACATCACACTGTGCTACTTCTGTGCTTATATTTATTTCATGTCATGCAAAGTATCACATTAGCTCTACCAAGCTTCACATCGCTCTGTGGACTCACACGTGCTTGTGTGCAATGCAGCTGTATTCTGTAGGAGGAGTGTTTATGCAAGTCCAACAAACTGTAGCAATAACACTCAATAGACTTGTGTCCTTGTGACTGTGTTTTTGTGATTGATGTTCTTTAATTGTTCCTATATGTGTGTGTACAGATTGAGGAAAATTAATATATTTGGTTTTGGACTATTGGTTTGACAAAACTTGCAATGGGAAGATGTCACCTTGAGCTTTAGGAAGTTGGGATAGACATTTTTCACCATTCTGACATTTCATAGACCAAGCAATTAATCAATTAATCGAGAAAATAATTGGCATTAACGGATTATTTAAAAAGTAATCATTAGTTTTATCTTTAATTATACAATTTAAAACAAATTGTACATCAAATAGCAGAAGAAGGAGGAAAGAAAATTGAATAATACATACATGTATACATACACATATGCATGTTTGCCTTTTATTAGACTGCAGTCCTACTTTGTCATGTCCTCAACTGTAGCTTTAATCTCTGTGTGTATGTGTGAGAGCGTATAATATTAAATCCCCAGTTACAGGGATGTTGGAGTGCTTCTTCTCCCACATCTGCATTCAAGTGCATTTTTAATTAAAAGAAGGCTTTGTAGTGGTTATCGACCAGCTGAGAGTGGTGGTGTTTTTCAGAGTGTGAATCACACCATTCTGCCAAGCAATACTGTTTTGAACAATGGCTCAACGCAGTGGTTGTTAATGTGACAAATGAGTAACTGCAGGACTACTATGACTGTAATGTTGCCACAGATGTATGTTTATTGTGTGCTTCAGGATATTTGAATGCGACTGTTAGATTTGAGGCCCAGAAATATCTCTTTGTAGATCATTCCTCTGATTTAATAACACTACTTGACATAAAGGAACCAGCTGAGCTGTGGATTTAATATCCTTGAGAACTCCTCATCTTCCCTTTCACCCCTCTTCCCCATCTCCATTTGACCCAGACTCTTAATATAGTTTGTACTCCTCTACTGTATCTGGAAATTTATTTTGTTGTGTCACATCAAGTTTTTCTAATACGCCCTGTAATACTACTACTGCTATTATCAATACAATAAAAAATCAATATTTATACAGCACAAAACAGGGCTGTAGATACTAGGGGTGGAACAAATCCGGTAATCGGCAAAGCACAGATAGTGGGTTTTTATGATTATGTATTTCATACAAATATTAAAAAAATTATTTGTTTTTCGGAAGAAAAAAAACCATGTCAAATAGCTGGTGTGCCTCATAACTGTGAAAATGACACCTACAAAACTATTTAGATTTTTTAAACTCCTGGCTACGGCCCTGCAAAAAAAAAAATAATGTTTACATATAATGCTTCAACACATATAGAAAAAAAAATGACCAAAAGAAATAAGTAAGATATCAAAGCCATATAAACATAAATATTAAATTAAATGTAGAAATGAGTGTAAAAAGATGGCATTTATTTTTTAAGTGTGAGTTTTGTTGGTGCAGGCTTCTCCAGATCCCATACTTAAAATTCATGATTAGTTTGAGTGTTGAAGTATCAGAAAGCTCTGCCAGAGGATGTCAGGCTGGGATTAATAAGGGTTTTAAAACATTTACAATACAGTTAAGGGCTCCACCTTCCTGAGCTTTAAAGGGCATTCATGGCTATTGTGTAATTAACACTTGATTACAGCGACGCTCCGTTCGGTCCATCTTCAGGCTGCTTGTTAACAGAAGTGTTAACACAAATCGAACATTGCTCCGTTTCTTGCCTCCGTGCCCTGGCTACCAGTCAAGTTCAGGATGCGTTTTAAAATCGTGCTGATCACTTACAAAGCTCTGCCTGGTCCGGCCCAGGAGCACATTTCTGAACTGCTGATTCCTCTTAACTCTGCGAGATCCCACAGGTCCTCAACCTAATTACTGATGATGATCTCAGATTAAACCAAACAGGCGATCATGCCAACTCTTTTTGCTGCTTTTTTAGATTTTTGCTTGTATTTGCTTTTTTTATGTCTGCCTTTTCTATCTTATTGTTTTATATGACCCTCACAATATATTCAGTTGTAAATCACTTTAAAATGCTGAATCATTTTAAAAATATTTCTACTATTGCTCAGCTTTTACTCCTTTTATCGTCTCCTAACAAGTCTAAGAATCTATGCTAGAGGCTCCTACTTTTTCTTAATGCATCCATGGTGTTTAGGGCTAAGAGCTAATGTTGGCATGCCAACATGTTCACGATGACAATGTTAAGCAGGTATAATGTTTACCATGTTCACCATCTTAGTTTAGCATGTCAAGGGATCACCAAAGTAATTAGGATTCATCATCTGGGAACCATAAATATCTGAACAAAATATTGTTCCAATCCATTCTGTAGATGTTGAGATATTTCGTGATGAGTGAAAACTTTAACCTACTGGTGGCGCTGGAGGAAAAGTCAGAGCATCACCAAAGTCAGCAGGCTTCACCCTCTGATGATCATGAATGTCTGTACAACATTTCACGACAATCCATCTAATAGTTGCTGAGATATTTCAGACTGACCGACATAGCCATCACTAGAGCCACTGCTAGCGTTTAGAAAGGTGCCCCTATAAATAAAGTGATTATTTATTCTCTTAGTGCCTATGTTCCACCTATATGGTACGGTAAGATTGATTAACTCGCTCTGACTGTATGTGCAGTGTTTATTTAAGCATTTGTATTCAGCGGTTGAGCTGCAGAGCTACTCTACCATGATGTGAACCTTATTACTTTTCTGCAAACCTTTAAAATTGCATATTCATTTTCTCCGCCTAAATTACAGGATACCTTTTTCATTTTCTGCCCTCAATATGTTGTTCTGTCGAAAAGCTGACAAAGTCAACTCTCCTCTCTCTCCTCTCAGAGTGAGGCAGTGGGACAAAAACTACCACCGACCACGTTCAGCTTCAACCACACCCAGTGTATCCTCTACGCGTTGGGGGTCGGCATGTCCACCAAGGACCCAGACCATCTTAGGTGTGTATCTGTGTATGTTTATGCTAATAGCTGCCCTAAGGGGTCTGAGAAGTCAACCTGTGTGAAATTAAACTGAAATCTATCCAGGCTTACAAACGCAGGCCTGTGCAAGTGTGATTATTCACAGTTCAGTGACGCTAATATTTCTATGTAGGTTCCTGTATGAAGGCCATGAAGACTTCGGCTGCCTCCCCACCTTCGGGGTCATTCCCTCCCAAGCAGCCATGATGGGTGGCGGGCTGAGCTCAATCCCTGGACTCAACATAGATTTCACACAGGTTAGAAAACATACATGATGGTGTTTTTTTTCTGGGTGTGAGTGTGCTTCACATTGTTGCATGCTCATATGCATATTTGTATCCATATGGTATATTTCACTCCGTAATCCACCCGTTACTCATGCTAATGAGGTATGATTATATATCACAGCTGTTCTAATGTTCTGTGACAGGTATTGCATGGAGAGCAGTATCTGGAGCTCTACAAACCTTTACCAACCTCAGGTATTTCCTTCTCTGCTATTATATATAAGCATTTAATGTAATTACTGTAGATTTTACATTATATTAAGTACAATACAGCCATTTTAGAGCCTCACTGAGTCATTTGACCTAGCTTCATGTTACTGTATTGAAAATGTCATATATAAGTGGGAGCAGTCTGAGTTTAATAGATAATTTAGACTTGAAACTGAGTCTCTAGGTCTTTGCCTCCACATATAAGACCTCTCATTTGGGCCAGTATACCTCTTAAACCATGATGGATTTTTATTTTATATCCATACTGAGAAAAATGACTACATACTATATGGACCAGTGTGGCCCAGTTTGTGTCTCTCATTTATTATCATTACATTCAAGTCACATTCAAGTCAAAGCTTTTGTTTTTCTAAAAGAGAAGTCCCTGACAGTCTATCAGAAACCAGAAGGTCGTTTAACAACACTTGCTGCAGTTTTGAAGGTGTAACCATCTATTTATCATCTGCTGCATTATAAAAAAAACATTTTAACCTGTTTCCCAAATTGTGACCCTGTTTTTGTAATTTCAAACAAAGACGGTAGCCGGAAATGACACATCTCCTTATTTGATTTGTACAAAGTGAACCAAATTAAAAAATGATCAGTTATATTGGTCAGTATCAATGTTATTTTCCGTTGTTTTGTATTTTCACACACAATGACGCCTTTATATTTTTCGTGTTATACTAATTAGGGCTGCAACTAACGATTATTTTCATTAACGATTAATCTGCAGATGAATTCTTTAATTAAGTGATTCGTTATTTGGTCTTTAAAGCTGCTCTATATGATATCCACAGCATTAATATAGCATCAAACAACTATTTGCTATGTAAAGATATAGAGGAGTAATGTCTACCTGAACAGAGAATGAAGTCGCTCCCCCTCTGTGTGTGTTGTAATCAGAGTTTCTCCGTGCTTTGTTGACATAGCCGGGCCGGCAGTGGAGCCAATAGAAATGCTCTTAATCTCGCATTTAGCACCTTTAAAACATCAGACAATAGTGAAAAATGAATATCTTAATCTTAAGGTCAAATAAGTATTTTTTTTGTTTTACTGGCCGTTTGCAAAACCTAAAAATATAGAGTTAATTATAATATAAGATGAGGAGAAATAGCAAATCCTCCCATTGAAGAAGCTGGAAGCATCAAATGTTTGACTTTTTTGCTTGAAAATTGGCTTAAAGGACCAGTGTGTAGCGCTTAGGGGGATCTATTGGCAGTCAGCAAGTATGTTTTCTTTAGTGTATAATCACCTGAAAATAAGAATTGTTGTGTTTTCGTTACCTTAGAATGAGCCGTTTATATCTACATAGGGAGCGGGTCCTCTCTCCACGGAGTCCGCCATGTTGCACCGCCATGTTTCTACAGTAGCCCACAACAGACATACCAAACTCTGTTAATTTTTCCTTCTTGGGCTGGAGTCGATAACGATACTCGCTCCCGTGGCCGCTGCTCTCTCTCTCGCTCCATCACTCACTTCTCATGTACACACACTCTACGCACTGGCTCTGCTCCAAATGGCTGTAGAGAGGGCCATTCACATTTTCGCGTTGGCCACCGTAGCTCTCCAACACGCTTGGCACACAGGAGAGGCTTCAGTTGGTTGCAATCTACAACCTCACTGCTAGATACCGCCAGATCCTACACACTGGACCTTTAAGCGATACATTGATTATAAAAATAGTTCATTAATTGATAGTAGATTCATTGATCAATGGTTTGCCTCGATACAAATCAAGCGAGGAGATGTAGGAAGAGTCTTTGAGGATTGTGGAAATACCTTGTTAAATGACCTTATGGACAGTCGGGGACGTTTAGCTCTGTGACTCAGACATAATGACGACACACGTGAGGCATAAAGTGTGGCTAGGTGCAGTCCTGTCATGAAGTACAAAGCTAGTTTAGTAATATTAATTACTTACAGGACTAAAGTACGGTATATTATTAAAGTATAATGTAAAATACCTTTTCAGGTACACTAACGTCTGAGGCCACCATAGCAGACGTGTTGGACAAAGGATCTGGAGCCGTCATCCTCTTGGATGGTGAGTTTTCTTTTCCCTCCAGGATTCACGACTTCTATCATAGAGTTTGTTTATTCCACATTCATTTGTTTTCATCACTTTAATATGTCTTTTCCTGAAAGTTTCCTCTCAGGCTGAATTAATGAAAGTACATTTTCAGTCCTTGTCTGAAGGGATTGAAATAATGGACTGAGAACGGCTCATATTTTTGTTTGACAATTCCATATAGATGGATGATATTAGAACCACTCTGATCTATAATTAATCCGACTTAAAACAAATAACATGGGACCTGAGGTTCCCTGAGGATTCGCATAGGGATGTAATTTCTTTATACACACAAAACCAGTCAGCTTCTGTTATCCTCCCAGAGTTATTTCTGGGTGAGACAACACGTTACAGTCTTTGTTTGTGTTTGTGCCTGGTTGTATTTTGAATTGACCTAATGAAATTAACCAGCCAGTACATCACCAGGAGTCTGGATTTGATTCTTCCTGACAGCTGCTAATTGTCTCTCCACAGTCAGCTTCCATAAGGCTTGTTTCCTTTGCATATTGACAAACAAACAACAAAATAGTAAAAGAGATTCTACTGTGTTTAAAACTGTAACATGAACTGTAGTAGTTTCTCTCTCTCTGCACTGATGCTACTGTAGGTTTACCTCAACCTTAGCCAGTAGAGTACAGTTAGAATGTTCTTCTCTACACATACAAAATAGTCAGTGGTGGAACTTAACTACTGTAAGTACATCAAGTACAAGTACTGTATCATTTTGAGTATTTTCTTTTTTACTATGCAATACTTCTACTCAACTACATTTCAGAGACGAATATTGTGTCGTCACGTAGGCCTGTCACAATAATTGCTATATCGAGTTATCGTACAATATGGACATGACCTCGATCATTTTTACGTTATCAACTTATCGTACGACATATGGAAATGACCTCGATCATTTTAATTGACTTATTGTACGATATATGGACATGACCTTGATTATTTTTATGTTATCGACTTATCGTACGATATAAGGACATGACCTTGATCATTTTTACTTTATCGGCTTATCGTACGATATATAGACATGACCTTGATCATTTTTACGTTATCGACTTATCGTACGATATATGGACATGACCTTGATTATTTTTACGTTATCGACTTATCGTACGATATATGGACATGACCTTGATCATTTTTACTTTATCGACTTACCGTACAATATATAGACATGACCTTGATCATATCTACGTTATCAACTTATCGTACAACATATGGACATGACCTCGATCGTTTTTACTTTATCGACTTATCGTACGATATATAGATATGACCTTGATCATTTTTACGTTATCAACTTATCGTACAACATATGGATATGACCTCGATCGTTTTTATCGACTTATCGTACAATATATGGACATGACCTCGATCATTTTTACGTTATCGATTTATCGTACCATATATAGACATGACCTTTATAATTTTTACGTTATCGATATATCGTACGATATATATAGACATGACCTTGATCATTTTTACGTTATCGACATATTGCATGATATATGGACATGACCTTGATCATTCTTACGTTATTGACTTATCGTAGGACATATAGATATGTCCTCGATAATTTTTACGTTATCAACTTATCGTAAGACATATGGAAATGACCTTGATTATTTTTATCGACTTATTGCACGATATATGGACATGACATCAATCATTTTTACGTAATCGACATATCGTACGATATATGGACATGACCTTAATTATTTTTACGATATCGACTTATCGTACAATCTGTGGACATGACCTTGATCATTTTTACGTTATCGACTTATCGTACGATATATGGACATGACCTTGATTATTTTTACGTTATCGACTTATCGTACGATATATGGACATGACCTTGATCATTTTTACGTTATCGACTTATCGTACGATATATGGACATGACCTTGATTATTTTTACGTTATCGACTTATCGTACGATATATGGACATGACCTTGATTATTTTTACGTTATCGACTTATCGTACAATCTGTGGCCCTGACCTTGATTATTTTTACGTTATCGACTTATCTTACGATATATGGACATGACCTCAATCATTTTTGCCGACCTCGATATTACCCGTTGTGTTTATATGCCTGTTTGTTTACATAAGAATGTCACCAACATTTTAGCCAACATGATGCCAAAGTAAACAGCAAGGTTTTCCCGACCACTGTAAGACTTGGGAATTGCACATTTTTGTTAACAGAACCCGAGAGTCCATTTTATTTATTGTTTTGGTTGTGGGGTTTTATCTATTTATTTATTTAGGATATTTTAATATTTTTTTTATGTCTGAATATCTTTAAGAATTAAAAGTTCATTGCTCTTTTAAAGGGTTTACTTGCATTACTATGCTTTTATATTATCATTATATCAGTGGCATAAAATGACAATAATATTGTTTATCGCAATTATTTCTAAGACAATATATCGTCTAGCAAAATCCGTTATGGTGACAGGCCTATCGTCAAACATATAATAAAGACATCAACTACCCAAATACAATACTTATACTTCTAGCACTACTAGTGGGCAACAACTCCACAGGGTACCTTTTAATAGTTGATTACTTTGGATAATAAGATACTAGATTAAAAACATATGATGACTTTATTAAATATGAAGGATTTTTATAGAGTAAACTACCCTAAAGTATGTTAAATAGTTAAACTTAATATGTTGCTTACACATTCATGCTGCAGGAATAATAATCCAAAAATATAATTAAACTAGAATACTTTTACTTTTTTTTTCCTGATAAACCCTCAAGTAGAAATGTGTGTGCAGGCCTTGTGATGTACTATTATTTCACTGTGGTATTGCAAATTTTTACATAAATAAAGAATACTTCTTTCACCACAAATATTTGAATGCCACATTCGTGCTGCTTTACAGTGAACACCTACAGCGGCAGCGAGCTGATCTGCCACAACCAGTTTTCAGTGTTTGTAGTCGGAGCTGGAAGGTTTGGAGGGAAGAGAACCTCTGAGAAAGCCAAAGTACGTATTATTCCATGTTTGAGTCACAAAATAAGACTTTGTGAGTTATTGCTGGCTCATATTTGATTTGTTTTATTTGTTTCCTTTATTTCCTTCAGGCTCCTCTGCCTCCACCTAAACGGGCACCAGATGCTGTGGTGATTGATTCCACCACGAGAGACCAAGTGAGTGTGTCTGTGTGGGTTTAGTTGCAGAATAAATCAGCTGCATTGATGATATGTGGGTGAAAATAGGACATATTGTTTTTGTGCCTCTGAAATAGCTTTAACATTTTAGACAAAATGTGAAGAAGTGTTGAACAAGGTTTCCATACAGTTTTAAAAAAAAGAACTCTGACTCTATGATGCAGCAGAAAATAAAAAAGAAAGGGGGAATAAAAAACGAAATCCCTTGAGCAATTTAAATGACTGCAACTGTATCACTTCAAAGACATTCTTATTTTAGGTAGCTCTTCTATTGCCTTCATGATAATTTAATTTCATCCCACATCTGTGTACGAAAAGTTCAGGGGTTTATGAATTAGATATAGATCTAAACAATATCTGTTTCCCCTGCGGTTACAGGCGGCCTTGTACCGTTTGAGTGGAGACTGGAACCCTCTTCATATAGACCCCAGCTTTGCTGCAATGGGAGGTGAGTCCGTACATCTATTGTCGTCTTCCATCAAAAGGTCAAGACTAAATCTTTCCCTGGGATTTTAGGTCAAGTGATGTGTTTTGATCTCATTTGTACTTAAACATGCTATACTTAAAAATGCTCTTTGACCAGGCTTCAAGGCTCCCATCCTGCATGGTTTGTGCTCATTTGGCTTTGCTGCGAGACACGTCCTCAAGCAGTTTGCCGACAACGATCCCTCCAGATTCAAGGCTATCAAGGTATCCATTTATCTGTGATTTAAACCGTGTCATACATTTTAGGAGTCATTGGGCCTCATGCAAGAACCACTTGTTTGAACGGGTTTGTTCTTCAGTGGCACGTAGGCTTAAATGCTTGATAAATAATTCAGCATTTATCAAGTCTGGTTAAATGTTATAAAATCATTTAATTACAGAGCCATCGACTCCACCACTCCTTCTTAATCCCGTCTGTCTCTCTCAGGTTCGCTTTGCAAAGCCGGTGATGCCGGGCCAGTCTCTACAGACTGAGATGTGGAAGGAAGGCAACAGAATTCACATCCAGTGTAAAGTCAGTATTTAGCATCAGTGTGGATTACAGTTATCATAGCTGATGTGGATAAATGAGTCTGGCTTGTCATTTCAATGCTGTTCTGTTGTGAATGTTATGCATGCGTCGTTCTGATCAGCTCTTCTCTTTCATCCAGGTGAAGGAGACTGATGCTGTTGTGCTGGCTGGGGCTTATGTGGATTTACATGGCACATCAGAGGCTTCTCCAGAAAATCTCACTCAAGTACGTCAGTCTGAAAATGCTCCATTCAAACAATAATCTTCCTTTTTTATAAAATCCCTTCACTGAGCTCTGAAACTCATTTCTTTGTAGTTTTGTAGACAATTTTGACTAAATTAATTTGTACTTTTGACAAATCTGTGACGTGAAAATACATATAAATAGTGTTTCTGTTCTTTCCACCTTTGTGCAGGGAGGGGGCCTCCAGAGTGAGCTGGTGTTTGCAGAGATCGGCCGTCGTATTAAAGACTCTGGTTCAGAGTTGGTCAAGAAGGTGAATGCGATGTTCGGCTTTGAGATCACCAAAGACGGCAAGATTGCAGCACAGTGGAGTAAGTGTACTGAATGCTATACAAACACGTTAAACACACCACTAGTTCATTGTGCATTGTGGGAAAAAAATATCAGTTCAGTTCAGATTGTCCTTGTCCAACGAAAGGAAATTATTTTTGCAGCAAAGCAGCATAAAAACATTCATACAGTAAAATAATAATACGAACCTGAAGTGCCTCCCCAAACTAAACAGTTCTCATGCAACCTGTGACTAGAGGTTACCGGCAATCCTGACCTTTATCCAGCGATATCTCCGTCTATTTTACTGCTAATGAAAAGATAAATGCATCGATGGAAAGCTGAAAATCTTGCCGTTCTAAAGGTGGTTGTCATTCTATCAAGGCAAGGGGATAAAGTTTGACCCTGAATTGGCCATGCTCCTTTTATTTGGTTTTTCTCAGGTTATTAGCTTTTAAAAAGTACCCTTTAAAAATAAAGAGGGAAAAAAAACATGTCTGTGATCTTCTGACATCTGATCTAATCAGCTTGATCACACCTTAGAAGTCATCAAGAGTCATAAAATCAGTTTTCTGCAACATTTTGGAATGTTAAGCACCTATTTGGTGGCCATTTTGAAAAATGGCTGCCATGGCCGCCAGGGGCCAGATTTGTAGCGCGCGTGATATCCGTATCTTCTCATATCAGATAAACCTACATCTGTGCCAAATTTGTAGCTTTCATCGCAAAATGCACAGTTATTACGAATATTTCAGCTTAGCTGCCCCACTATAAAGACATTGAAAGTGCTGGTACTATACACAATAATACAGAATATAATAACGGTTCATGTGATAAAAGCAAGAAACACTGCACCAATAAGAATATGTATAAGATAAATTGCTAAGCAGTGTGGGGAGCCAAGAGGCAGCTTATGGTAAGTCAGAGTTCAGAGCATTTATTATATATATTTTATATACATGGGATAAATAAAAACTTGAACCTGTCGCACCTAACTTATGGAAACCTGTCTCTCTGGCATGAGGGAAGGATGTCAAATCAAGAGGACAGTCCAGATTTGCTAAGATGGATTTAGTTTTGTGTGAGATCTGACAAAGAAGGATGCTGTGATTTCACTTCTCACCTTGACAGTGTTGCCCAGTTGATTTCTGTTTTGCACATTTAAATTCCCATAATAAGAACTCACAGAGAGAGTCATGGTGGATTTGTTACACCATGAACCTCCTGTCAACATTACATCACTACAGTATATATCTGGAGTCCATCTCTTCAGTGCTACACTAGCATTCAGAAATGAGTCTGAAAACATGAGTTCGCTCTGACACTGGCTCATGAAACAAATGTTGAAATATCAGTGTGAGCTATAAAGTTGACAAGTTAATTTAACCCAGATTGACATTTTGCTAATAAGCTGTCAAATTAAAATTCAAACTTGGACAGTATTTACATAAAAGACAGGATAATAACTCCATACACAAGTGAGTTGTGAAAGTACAGCCAGCTAGCCCAGAGAAACACTTGTGAGGTGTTTATGATTTCTATCATCTTCTACTTCTGCCTTGTGCTTTTTTTCCCTCCAGCCGTCGATCTGAAGAACGGCAGCGGCTCCTTGCACACTGGCCCTTACAGTGGGAAGGCGGACGTGACCATCACTGTGTCAGATGAAGACTTCATGGAGGTGGTGCAGGGGAAACTCAACCCTCAGAAGGTAACAAACAAGTATTCACTTTTCTGCATGTGAAAGCCAGATTCATACTGTAAGAGAGTATCACAGTACCTCCTGCTTTACATTGATTCTCACAAAGGGAACATTTAGTTTAGTAGAACAAATGCTAAAATGTTTTTTTGGAGGGAAAATGGAACCTCATATTTTAAATTGTGTCTTTTTTCCGATGTTAGAGTCCCATCTTGTACATTTTAATTAAAGCGAAAGTGCCTTTGAAGAGCCCTTCAATTTGTAATGACTTCTCTCTTGATCTCATCATGTCAGAAAAGAAGGAAATAAAATGATCTATCAAACCAAGTTCAGAAAGCACTCAGTGCGGATAATCAATCGCCACTACTTGTTATGTCTGTAGCATCTCATCTGTCAGAGGGAGTGGCCATCACTGTACAGAATTTATATGCTTCCTGGAGCGTTTGATATTGATCTGAGGCCATTGTGTGTGTGCGCGCTCTTTACAAAGAGCGTCAACAGGCTGCAGTGCTGAAGGTCTCTTAGGCAGGGTGTTTGTCCAGCCTCAACGATGATGAAAGGAGCAGCTGGAGAAAGATAAGTTAGTCGAGTTAAAAAGGACTCCGCAAACTGTCACCGAGGGTCGTCATAACCGCCGTCCCCTGATTGATTCTAGCCGAGGAAAGCGCCGCACATCATCAGCAGTTCAGCTCACCCAATGACAAGACTTTTCTGCTGCACTTCTCAGCTCTGAACCTTATGAATATGATTTCATTGTTCTGCTGCCAGATCACCAATGTATCACATATTCCCTTTTGCCCTCACTTGTTGCTTTTTCATTTGTGTAGCTGCAGGCGTCTTGGCCCCGTTTTACTCCCTGTGTACTTCAAAACACTAACAGCCAGCTAGAAATCAGAGAAAGACTTTGTGCTTTCTTGAAAGAAAATTACTCAAGTATGTCTTTGTCCTTTTTCTAGGCGTTCTTCTCTGGCAAGCTGAAGGTTAGAGGGAACATCATGCTGAGTCAGAAGCTGGAGGTCATCCTGAAAGACAACGCCAAGCTGTGAGCTCCTCAGCCAACCAATCAGATGACTCCACGAACTAACCAACCTACCAGCTGTCTACTTTTCTTCTCCTGATTCATGCTTGTGCTTACATGCTTTCCCTCTCAAGGGAAATGTTTAGAGAAAATCAGCCAGTGAGATAAATACTGCTTCAGAATGAATTCTCTCATAAATTAACTTTAACTGAAGTCATAGAATGTACAAAGACTACTTTATCAAATAAGAGGTTTCCTCCATTGTATCACACGGATCCAGATATACTTTGACGACTGGAGAGAGAAAACAAGATTTCAAGAAATGCTTTTGTCAGAAGAAATGATTCAGTGTCATTTCAGTTGGTTGGGTCTTTATGGTCCGTCCCTGCTAAAACAACTTAACATATCTGCCTTTAAAGACCCAAATAGGAAATTAACCATCAGATTGTCATAGATTTAATTCAATGTTATTCATTTTTTATTAAATAAGATATTAGGAGATACAAGCATCTACTACAATGAACCAAAATACTGCCCAACATTAGGCGAATGTACCGGATGAAGTGATAACAATCTTATCTCATTTTAAAGCTCAGCCTGACTAAAGTCATTATCCAGTGGCCTGCTAAAGTATATCATTACAATGACTAATTCACAGTCTGTTAACTCAGAAACAGTTGTATGTACCTGAGACTGTAATCTCAACAGAACCTTTATGAGATGTATAATAATGTAGAGTTCGCTAGTTATGAAAAATAATGATTTTCACTTAATTTTTATTAATGTGAATTGTGCAATTGTAAAGAAAACCAATGGTTGCTCTTCTATGAAAATAAAGCAATTAAGACTAAAAGCTCATTTCTGTATGTTTAATACTGCTGCACTATAGACGGCAATTAGAGCTGTTATAATTAATGTTTTTATAATAATGTATCAAATGACTATATGAAAGGGGTCGTTCGTAGTGATGAACCTACAGAGAATTATCACCTGATTCTGCAGCTCTCCTCGGCTTTGCTGTAAGTTTCAGCTCATTGTTTAGCTGTCCGGCCTGCAACTTTACTGTTTTGGTTCACTCTCATAGCGTCTCTAAAAACCTACTGTATGCTACCTACTCAGCACCAAACAGCAGACACACAGTTAGCGACGAACCAGATATTTCCCTCAGGAGTTGGTTGAGACCAAAAACAGAGCTAAAAGAGACTCATTGGATTTACACTCATCTGGTGGACAGAAACACAATTATACATTAATGCTAATTTTACTCCGTAACTGCTGTATTTGTAAATTGTGTGGAGTTTTTGACCACTGTTAGCGCTATGGAGAAATGTTTTTTTATGAATAAGTCCCTGTTTTGGAAACATGCAAAGAAATGTAGCAATGTGCCAACGAAGGCAGTGAAGAAGACGGCTAGCCATACCATAACCATAACCACAGCTGTAAACGATGCAGGATTTCAATTACTGAAAAGAATATATATACACTATATATATTATATACCAGCTTGCGGTTGTATGCCTCCGCCAACCAGTCAGGTTGCAGTTTACATCCATGTCTGTCCAAAATATCATCACTTCATCATTTTATCCTGTTAGACATTTGTGTCAAATGGTCATAATTAGCATATGGATTCTTGAGTCAAATGTGTTTTGTGATGTCAAAGTGACCTTGACATTTGACCACCAAAGTAGTAGTATATGCCACAAAAAGTCATAGTATACTATGCAATAGAAAAAGACATAGTACAGTATGCCATAAAAAGTGTCATAAAAATGTCATAGTATAATGTGTCATAAAAGATGTTAAAAAAAAAGTCATAGTATAGTATGTCATAAAAATGTCATAGTGTAGTATGCAATAAAAAAAAAAAGAAAATCATAGTATAGTACGCCACACAATGTCACAGTATAGTATGTCCTTAAAATGCCATAAAAAGAGTCATAGTATAGCATGCCATAAAAGATATTGTAAAAAAAAATGTCATAACTACAATTACAGCTTTGCGTTTGTATGCCGCCGCCAATCAGTCAAGTTGTAGTTTTCATCCATGTGTCACTTCATCATTTTATCCTAGTAGACATAATAATTGTCATAATTAGCATATGAATTCTTGAGTTATGGTCAAAAACGTGTTTTGTGAGCTCACAGTGACCTTGACCTTTGACCACCAAAATCTAATCAGTCCATCCTTGAGTCCAAGTGGATGTTTGTGCCAAATTTGAAGAAACTTGCTCAAGGCGTTGCTGAGATATCACCTTTACGAGAATAGGGACGGACAGGCGGACAGGTGGACGGAAGGACAGGTGGACAGGTGGACGGACGGACGGACAGGTGGACAACCAGGAAACATAATGCCTCCAGCCACGACTGTCACCGGCACAGAGGCATAAAGACAGGCTCTGCAAGTGTTTTGAGGATGGAAATGCATTTACATTTAACATGTTTGTTAGACCTCAAGTATTCACACAATCAGTGGCAGAAATCACAGTTTGGGTGGGCACAGAAAAAATCCGGTGGGCCCATCCCGTCCAAGACCAACCATCTACTTCATTCTGAACCGCATATGTTAACCAATATAGGCCATTACAGCTATACTTGTCTGAATGCACCACAGTTTAATCATACAAGCCTTATATACAGTACATCATCAACATCATCAGAGGTAACCTGACATGTATACATGCAACCTCTATATCCACCTACGTCACGTATATAAAGCAACCTGTTACATTAATCATTCAACATTTATTCCTCCAGCATATTTGCACACTGCACCATTGCACTACTGTATTATTGTTTACAATTTACAGAAATAGTCCGGCACATTGTATGCCATTCCTTGTTGTATTCTTTTTTTTATGTATATTTATCTTCTTTACTCTTGTTTTTAGCTGCATTTCTATTTCCATATGTACAATGAGAGCAAAATAACCAGAGTCAAATCCCTGGTAGCCTATGTGTAGGCCTACTTATACCTGACCAATCAAGCGGCTTCTGATTCTGATCCTGATCCAACAAGACAAACATTTAACAGCATGGCATAGCCTGGCAGGGCGGCCACATATTCACACAAACAGCTGACAGACGCAACAGTGTGGATAGCGCACCTGCATTAAAGTGACAGTAGGCAGAACGCAAAAATTCCATAATAACCTTTCAGCATATTGTAATTCAAGTGTCATGAGAGAAAACTAGACTTCTGCACCTCTTCATGTCTCTGTTTTCAGGCTTTAAAAAATCTAGCCTGTGACGGGAAACTTTGGCCAATCACAGGTAATTTCAGAGAGAGAGCGTTCCTACTGGCTGAGGCAGCTATCAATCATTCGCAAACTCCAAGAAAGTTTGCTTACAACTGGTGGGCGGTGCTTGGTATTTCCTCAACTGATCTCAACATGGCAGCCGGGTCACAAACTTTCTCATCTTACAGCTAAACGGTAACTACAAGATGATTCTGAAAACCTTTTATGTGAGAAATACTGTAGGAATTACAGTAACAGAATATTGATTCATATTTGATCAGCGCTGCCTAGTTTGACCGTTTGATCGGAGTTCACGAGTGATTGACAGCTGCTCAGAGACGGCAAGGCTCCAGATCAGCTCTGATTGGTTGTTTTTCTCCGGTCTGTGAAATCTTGCAGATGCTGTTAGGAGCACCGGAGGACTAAGAGGGACATTTTTTTTTTTTCAGATTACCGGTCTCATGCACTACTGTCAGGATAAAGTGACCGTTTTATAAAAATAACTTTTTTAAATCATAGTTGCTCCAATTCTACCCACTGCTGCTTTAGCTAAAAAAAAAAACACTAATATAGACTGACACGGCGGCCACATATTCACACACACAGCTGGCAGCAACATGAGCATAAAATCAAATTGTACACCAACAAAAACTATTCCCATTATTATTGAAATAGGCCACTAGTACAAAATTGTAAATGATCTTACTTTTGATGATGACAGCAGCAGACGATGGGGCTTGGTGCTGAACACTGAAAGGACTTCATTACAGTCTCTTTCAAAGGAGCGCAGGAACATACAGAGCTCAGTCTGAGATGCCCTGATGCCAGTTTTTATCCGACTGTTGAAAAGAGTCTTTCACCAGTACAGCTTGTTATGGTAGGGTGACTAGGGGCCACATAACATTACGTGTCGTTATTACTTGGCACTTGTTGAGGAGAAATTGGCGTAGGAGTAGAGTCTTTGTTGGCTGAACTTCCTCCTCCTGCTCCTCAGGCTTCTGTTCCTCAATGATGCACAGGTGTTTTGGTTTAACGAGTGACCGTGTTATCTGGTGACTTTCAGCCGAATGCATCCGTGTGCTCGTAGTAACTTTTATGTAACTGTTTGATGTAGAAAATAAGCACAGATGAGTATTTATTTAAAATGATGAAGTTTCAAAGGTGTCTGTTCGTGTTTACAACAGCTGATGTCACTACGAGCAATCAAAGGTCATTCACTGGATGATCCGGCAAAAAAAGGAAGCCTTCTGATTGGGTGGGCCTGAGTGCCAAGTGGGTGGACCAAGGCCCACCCAGGCCCACCCACAGCTACGCAGCTATGAGGGGTGGAAGTAACAAAAATTAATTGATAAAAATGGAGGTGATGAAGATGCATGTGAATTCAAAAATAGAGATGTGAAATGAAAAATGGATGTGATAAATTATCAAGTGATTTGATTAATTTAAAGCTGATTTGACTAAAACAGTCGTGATGATGAATGTAAGACGGGGAACATTATGAAACATGGCTGTTTTCATCATATTGGCTATAAATCAATTAAATCACTTGATATTTCATCACTCCATTTTTCATTTCATATCTATTTTGACGGCTCAATTTTTCAATTCACATGCATTTTCAACACCTCCATTTTTATCAATTAATTTCCGTTACTTCCGCCCCTCATCTGTGGCTGCAAACTCTACGGGGCACTTTAAAGTCAAATAGTTTTATGTCCCCAATACTGCGATCACATCAGAAACTTTATGAGATGTATAGAAATGTAAAGGTTACTAGCTGTGAAAATAATGATTCTCATTTAATATTTATTATCACTGCAATTATGATAAACATCAATGGTTTTGTTTGCTGTAATGAAGATAAAGTTATTCAGACTAGACACAATTGAAATATGTTATATTAATCCTTATACTCATACTACTATGACAGTAATTGTTGGAATCAAAGTTTAAATGTACCTGTATCTAATACATACAGTATGTGCCTCCTCGGTGTGTTTATCACAAAAATGCACTGATATTATATCTATCTCCAAAATTACAGAAAAACATCTGCTCATGTTACATAATCTTTTTTATTACATCGGTACATTTTTTTTGTATATAATACATCGATTTACATGACATCTTCATTATAAAATTAGAATTATCTGATCAAATTCACATTTGCAAGATTGAGGAGGGAAAAAAGGAAGAAATCAGAGTTGAGTATTTGATTTAGCTGCGTGAGTTAGTTTAATCTACTCATGCCGCACCCTGCAACACTGATGTAGCTAAACAGATCTGTTCGTGATGCGTCTTAAAAGGAAAATAAGCGGTATTTGGGGAGAAAAAAAGCACTTGCTTTGATAAAATTGATTTTATTCTCCAGTTTCTCTGAGAGTACATATAGTTTGGCTTTGATAAAAAAGTATTTAATCTCCAGTTGCTGCAGGAGTACACATCATTTTCCAACCATTTTGATTTGTGGGAAAAACAAAAATTGCCAATCTGGTCGTTCAAAACCACATCAGGAAATAATAAGAAAAGAAAGAAAGAAATGGTGACTGAATAAGCAAAAAAAAAGAGCAGGAAATAACATTACATCTGCCTTTTGATCACTCAGTCTATAATCCTAAATATGAACATAAATATACCTGTATTTGTACAGAATGCTATTCTTCATAAAGTGGCTTTTGTCATATCTACGACTCGTCGTTATGATTATGCAGTCATTATGAGAAGCCTAGTTTATGGATCTATGTATATACATAACTATAATAAATCTGCTTCATAGGACAGGTTTTCCTCAGTTTATCCTCCCTGAAATCAAAGCTAAAGTACATTTTGTTTCCCTACAGCAGCACAACAAGGTTCTATGGGTAGATAGCTTAATGGATTATGTTCCTTCAGACTAAACAGCGATAGGACAGTTTCAACCTCTTCCTTACTTATGTGGAAGACACGTCATATTACACACCAACCTAGATTACACTCTCCTAGCATGTACTGAAGGCAATGCGCTGCATTTGGATGATATATAAAGCAACTGAATGATAAAAAGTTAAAGTAATTCCCATAATTGTGACAAAGGAACTGAATAGCAAGTCGGCAAAGCAAGATGGCTAATATGCAGATTACTACAAGGCAAACAATATCGTTTCCAAGGCAAATTTCCGATCGTGGTCCGTTTGGAAAATGAAAGTTTGGAGTCGATTAAAGGGAAGTGAATTGTTATTGGAATAAAACATTTCCACAACAAAGTAGTATATTGATTAAAACTTTTTGAACTGCCCCACCCCAACCCCCTTCCATTGTCAACAGCAAAGTCCCCTGCTACATGTTCTTAAGATGAATATTGATTAAAAAAAACAAACAAAAGCAGTCAGAAAAGGTGTTATTCATAGTGTCCCATACCAACGAGGGCCTTGTTAAATTGAAGCTACTTGTGCAACATAATATCAATAATAATCAATATTATCAGGACCAACAGTAGTATAGTACTGTGCCAGCATGGTAGAAGTAGTTTTCAGAGATTAAGGACACTTAATACTAATGATAATACCACTGGTTTAATCTAGGCCGGGATAAACAAACATCGTACTATATATTTACCTTATTACCAAGGGCTTGGACTGCTTTACTGACATCCAGCCTCGTATAGTTATATGCATTTATTTCACTACATATAATTTAGCTTCATGTTTATGTGCAAATAGATTAAGAGAAATGGCGCATTCAGGTAGTCCATGAAAATTAAGAAACTGTTCAATTAATGGAATATTTCTACGTTTTGGGAAATATGCTTATTCATTTTCTGGCGGAGAATTGACGCTGGATGAGAAGATCGAACACCACTCTCACATCTGCCTGTTAAATTTGAAGCTTTAGAAAGCAGACGGTCAGCTCAGCTTAGACTGGAAACGAGGAATCAGCTAGTCTGGCTCTGACCAATGGGTGTAAAATCTTCTAAAACTCGGTATATCTTGCTTGTTTAATCCGTACAAATACAGAAGTTCTTTGTACAGCTTAGTCTTTGAGCTAAGATGGTTAGCCAACTGTCTGCAGGCTGTAGCCGTAAATTTAACACGAGAGGTATCAATCTACTCATCTAACGTTTCCGCCAGAAAGTGTTAGTCTTAACAGATAAGTGTTCATTCTGTCCACCTTTATAGGATCAGTTTCCTGTGTTCATTTCAAGTCAGGCTGGAAAAGGGCATCAGCCAAACCCCTAAGATTAAAATGTGAAATGATAACAGTGATATGGAATTCCTAAAGTGTGGTTTGATCATGACAAACACCTGGTCCTCTGCTTTTCTAACCAAACTGGCTCATTTGTGTTCAAAACTTTATATGGAGCACCAGAATGCGCTGAGAATCCTTGTGACTGGATATGATGTGCTTTGTACGATGTCCACTGGCCTTACTGCATTGTGCTGAGCGGGTTCAACAGTCTTGTTGTGACATTCGAAACCCCTAAAGGGATCACTTACCGCCCCGCCCCTGTACTGCATACACAGTCTACTGTATTTTATCACTTGAACACTGCAGCAGTGATTCCAGCTTCCACCATCATGACTGCTTCACTAATATAAACAAATACATAGGGTGATACTGTATAAGAAGAACAATGCTGCAGCTTTAGACTCTTCACAGTCTCTTGTCACTCCTGCTCCTCCTACAGCTTCACTTTCTGTGCAAAAAAAGCCTCTCCACGTGCTGTTCAGTCCTCGCTGAGATGGCAGTTTGTTTTGGAGAATCTGCAGCTGGGTTTTTGTCTGTCGTTCAGTTAATTCTGATCGACTGTGCCCTCGCTCGTTACCCTGTGCCCACGTTAACTTCCGCCATGGTTTAAAACACTTGTAGAGGCTCCTGCGATTGGTCGGCTTGGGTTCACGTCCCACTCAAAGAGTAGCAGATGCGATCATTTACCTCTTGGGCCCTGGGTCAGACGACTCACTGGATCTCACTCTGTGAAAGTCTGTAAATCCTCTGAATATTCCACCTGGATGAAAGCCATTCTTCATTTACACTGGTTAATAACACTTGACATCGTTGTTCTGTCACGGCACGATGGCCACTGCTCCAGGTATTAAGGTGTTTCCACAGCAGTAGTGCTGGCAACTTCACATTAATCAATTAAAACCACCTTATTTTTCTATATTTGTCTATATGATGAACTTGACATCATTCTTCAGGTTGCCGTGGTTGTTGTTATTATTGACGATACTGAAGCGGTTGGGGATGATCCTCATCTTCATGGTTCCGTCGGCGCCGCAGGAGAAGATGTGATTGGCCGGTCCCACCTCGATCTGCATGACACCCGTGCCGAGGTTCCTGAACAACGACTGGCGAGCGTGTTCATTTGGAAAGGTGTAGAGCGGACACTGTGTAGCCAGGCTCCAGATCTGGGGAGTCCAGAGAAGAAGGGAACAGTTAGCATAGAGACTCTTTTAAACACTGCAGCATATTAAAGGTGGCGATATTATGTATGTTTCTCATTGTCAACAAATCCCATGAAAAGACCAAAACCAACAAAGAATTGATCCTACTAACAAGTATTGTCTGCATATAACTCATTACTCAATAATTCACAATTAACGTGGGCGTTTACGTTTAGTTAGCGGACAGTATAACCAAAGAGTTTAGAAGCAAAGAGACGAAACTCTGGAGCTTTTTTGACAACATCTGCTAGATGGTACTGCAGCCATTTTGGACTGAAAACGCCAATGAGTCTGTTGCCATGGATGTATAAAGAGACTTCTGTAAATCAGAGGATGATTTTTTTTTTTTTGAGGTAAATCAACTTCCCAGCACGAACACTTAAATATCCCTCATTTAAATCATTATGTCCTAAAAGTTGTAAAATTCACTAATAGCCGAATCCAGAGTTATTTTCCTCAGCACAATAAGCGTGCATCAGACCCTCGGGACTGCACCTCCCCGCACGCTTCATATGACATATCCAGTTCTGCCAGCTTCCTGCTGGTTGTAATAATGGATATATTGGCTGTAATTTATCACTTTTATTATCTTCTAACACACCCATGGGCTGTATGCTGTAAGCCTGGACCGCAGTGGATGTATTGACGTCTCTGTTCCCAAACAACCGGCTATCAGCCAGTACCTAGTAGTGCTAGTAGCAGGACATAAACAGAATTTAATGTAGTTGTAGGCTATTTACTAACACGCAGGGCAAAAGCACAGGACACAACCTCTTATACATCCATGGTCTGTGGTCTATTGGACATCGATTCTGAAGGTCCTTGACATCTGTGTACTGGATTTTTCTAACTTCCATTTATGTCCATAGCTCATTTATTGCTACTTTGGTAAGCGGCCGGGCAAAAAAGACTAATAAATAAATGAGTAAGTAAATAAATAGTTACAATAGTATGCATATTTATAATATTTCTATTGTTCAACACAAGCCCTTTCGGTAGAGACATTAAATATATGACAATAGAATAGAAAAAAATTTGATTTAGTTTTTCTACGGCACTTTGTAGGCGGACGTTTTACTGGCGTCCGGTAGTCACTTTCAGTCCAGAATGGCGGAAGCGTAACTTTGTTGCTGGGCACTGATGTTGCAATGGAACGACCAATTAGCGTTTACTTCAATTTTATCAATATACGTTCTCTGGTATAACCAAACACCAATGACGCAGGTGTTTGCACTTCTAAATTATTGTTAACAGTTGGTTAAGACAGCAATCGTGAGTTAGCTAAAGAGCTTTGCACTAGGATTATTTGTGTAACCAATAAAATAAGAAAAGATAGGAGGAGGAAGGAGAGAACATCAGAAATTCATGAAAGCTGTGATGAAGTTTGTAGCCTGCGGGGTAAGGGACAGCTGCAGTGGAAAGGAGAGGACCGGAGAGGAACATGTCAACAAAACTAAACAGAAAGAAGAGATGGGGAGAAGTCATGGGTGAGAGTGAGCGAGGGGGAGCAGTGCTACGTAACGTCATCTCATTCAAACATAACAATTTGAATAAGATATCAGGATGAAGCATTATTCTCTATTCTTTCACTCCCAATTTAAAACTTAGTTTAAAGGGACTGTTTGGAAGAATCAGAAATTGGTTGTAACAGCGACACTTGTGGCCGCAATGTCAACGACAGTCAGCGTCCTGTTGCTCGCGCTCGCCCGTGTGCACGCGCTACCTGAATGTGAGCGAGCATCCGTCAAAACAGCGAGACGACACACGTCAGCTAAAACCACAATATCACTCTATATTTCACCTGCTTGGCAGTAATGTTAGCTGACCAGACGAAGGTCTCTACATGAATCAATGCTAGTGTTGGCTTTTCCTGCCTCAGCCTCCCAACCGGGGCCGTAGGGAACGGGGGGGAGACACCGACAACCGGCCGGAGACGATAACGTAACTCGCTGCGGAGCCCCTTCACATCAAAAGACACGGGAAACCACTGTACATTCACTAGATATTCTCAGAGCTAAACTAACTCTTCTGCAGTGTGTAGTGTGCGCACATGCACGTGTAGAGGTGAAGCGAGCTGAGCGAGTGAGAACGAGCGCGGTGTGTGAGTGAAGGCAGGCAGCGGAGCAGAGTACAGTAGAGACTCCGGCCCTGGAGACCAAGACTACGGTCTCCCCCGCGTCCTCCACTGTTTTGCAAGACGGGCTTCACTAGATATAACTTTGCGGTTTTGGTGCTTCCGTGTAGTTTGTGTTGGAGTCTTGTCTGAAAAGCGTAGCCACACGCGAGGCACAACAACCCGCAATGATTTATACGTGTAAGAAGTTACAAACAGTCCCTTTAAACTTAGTTTGATAATCAGCCTTATGAAATCCTTCCTGTTTAGCTACCTGTTGCCTATAAAGCAAACAGGAGGAATTCTGAGGCTCAGCATGTAGCTTTACCTCATCATGTTAAAAACAGAAAAAAATCGGATTAAAAATGAGTTACTTAAAGCAGCAGTAGGCAAGATTAGAGGAAATATGATTAAAAAAAAGTTATTTTTTATAAATGTTGGTCCATACAAATATAGTCATATAGAAATAGTAAATGGACTTGCATTTATATAGCGCCTTTCTAGTCTTCGGACCACTCAAAGTGCTTCACATTACATGCCAATGTTAACCCATTCACACACACATTCATACACTGATGGAGCAATTTAGGGTTCAATATCTTGCCCAAGGACACTTCGACATGCAGACTGGAGGAGCTGGGGATCAAACGACCCGCTCTACCTCCTGAGCCACAGCCGCCCTATATATACAGTATATATAAAAATATACTATACACTTACAGAATACTCGCTGGTACAAATCCAATGAAAATAGTCCAACAAATACACTATCTACTCCCGTTTTTAGCCTTTTAAAAAAAAGAAACTATAAATTTGTGACCTGTTTTCAAAGCTACATCTTCAACAGGAACCACTGAGAACCAGGATTAGCTCTGAGCAACTTGCATTGTTTGATTTGTATTCCCAGCCTGGGAGCTTTATTATTTGATAAGCTATTTCATAGACTGCAGTCTGTACAAATTAGTTAATCTTCCACTTCCATGGGCTCTCATCAAACACTTTAAAAGCTTATAAATTTGCAGCTCACCCATGTCAAATTTTCAATCAGCCAATATACAATAAATGACTTCAGATGAGTAACATCACACACAGCTTTGGAGGTTTTCCTGAGCAATCATCCAGAATGAAAAGTCATTTGAATTTCAAGCAGATGTGCACTGCACCATTTCTTGTACATCTGCAGTGGCTTCATCCTTGGAGTGACAGCAGTGTGATCCTCGCCAACATATTTAAGTCAAAAAGATGAAAGACCCGCTGTCTCTGGAAATATATTAGCTGAAGACGGTCACATCTCTTGGCTGTTCAGTCAAAACGCTTTCCTTTGACTTTTCCCGTGTCAACCCGCTTTCACCTTACACATTAGTCTCTATCATTCACACCGTTTTCCAGAGCAGGTCTTTAATCATAAGTGTGACATTGGTTTTGAATGACTTTGATGGGGCTCACTGTCTCCATGGAGAAATGCAACAGTCATCTGTTTGTTGGAGGAGAGGGACATTGACACCTAGGGGCATGAACGCCCTGCAGGACTGTTCTGTCAGGTACAGGTTAACTTTGTGTCAAGGAAATGATCAAATCTGCTTTCATAATCCAAGTTTTTTTTAGAATCACTGTTCCCAGTGAAGCTCTCATGTAAAATTGTCCGTCTTAAAATTATTATTCTTTCTAGGAGATTCTCTAACCCTTACTATATACCACTCAGAATGACGTATTTATTCAATAGAAACGTATTTAATTGCATTAATTAACCAGTCAAAATACCTTAATGTTGCCCTCAGCTGATCCACTGATAAAGCAGTCCTCAGTCGGATCGACAGCCAGTGCTTTGACCGGCGAGTCGTGGGCCTGGAAGCTCTGACGCTGGAGCCTGTGGGAAAGCTCCAGTACGCTGATCCAGCCCTTCCTCCCACCTGTGATAAGAAGCTGCTGCCTGGAAGCCATCGTGAGCACGGTAGCTCCGGACTCGTGGCAACAGAAAGCTGAGGAGAGAGAGAGAGAGAAAGGGGAAGGTTGGGATATGGAGTAGAATAAAATGGATGAATCAGAGGGAACGGGATATATCATTGTATTGTATGTCATCAAAAATGTCATAGTATAGTATGTTAGAAAAAAATGTTAGAAAAAATATGGTGTCATATATAATATATTATACTGTCACGGTATAGTATGTCATAAAAACTATCCTAAAAATGTCATAGTAAGGTCATAGTATAGTATGTCATAAAAAATGTTTTAGTATAGTGTGTTATAAAAATGTCATAGTATATCATAAATAATATCATAGAAATGTCATAATATAATGCCATAAAAAAATGTAATAAAAATATCATAGTATAGTTTGTCCTAACTAGAATTATAGCCTTGCATTTGTGTGCCTCCGCCAACCAGTCAAGTTGCAGTTAATATCCATGTCTGTCCAAAATGTCAACACTTCATCATTTTATCCTGTTAGACATTTGTGTGAAATTGTCATAATATTAATGTTATACATAATATGATGATCATCTGCTACTTGATGTACAATTTATTTGAAATTTTGTACATAAAGTTGTTACTTGACATTAAGGCTGCAACTAACGCTTGTGTTAATAATCAATTCATCTGCCAATTGTTTTCTCAATGAAATGATTAACCGCTGTCAATAAAATGTCAGAAAATAGCAAAAAATGTCCATCAGAGTTTCCAAAGTCCAAGCAGACTTAATGAAATTGGGTTTTGGAGTGTTGGTGGAACAAATTGCTCAGCGGACTCTTAAAAGAGGCTGTTACAAAAAACGAATGCATCTTACTATGTACGAGGCTGTTCGAAGGAGTCACCAGAGTGTCCCACAAACACACGTTCCTGTAGAGGGAAAAAAATACTAATTTATTATCCATCCCTACATTTTAATCAAAGGACATTATCCCTGTTGGACACAGTGCAGTGGAGCTGAACGGAAAAGATTCAGCATTTAATTAAATTTCATGAAACAGAATTCAATTGGGAGGACAATTTTTGAAGACGACTGGAGAGACAAAATACTCCTTCCAACTGTCGTACCTGTTGTCTGTTGAAAGACCTGCAGTGGCGATGAGGGAGGAGGAGCCCACGAAGACAAAGTCATGAGCTGTCTTGTTGTGGCACTGCAACGTCTGGCAGAGAGAAACAAAGAAGACGGTTAGTAATAGTGACACTAATAGAGAGCAGGAGAAGAGTAAACACAAAATAAGAATGACAGGAAGAAAGTGTGAGGACACGAAGAACGTCTAGACAGACAAAACGAAAAGCAAACATGTCGGAAAAAGAAAAGGTAGCCCATTGATCGGCTCGGTGAATTTCTTACCAGGTATGGTTTAGGTGCAGTCCCACTTGTGTTGGTCTGCCAGAGACTCAGACCTCCATCAGCATCGACGATACCAAACTGAACAAAACATTCAGAGAGCAGATGTCAGACTTTGCTAAAATTAAGTTAGAATTATCATTTCTTTTTACATCAGTCAGACAAAACCATATTGTCCTGTGTTTGCACACTCATTGAGATCTGTCTCTCCCTTCTGGTGATTTGGATCGCTCTCAAATTATCTTCCAAAACACGTCAACAGCCTCATAAGTTCAAGCACCACTTACATAACTAACATCAAGCGCTCTGCTTGTCCTCTCTTTCCAATTTTTTTTTTTTTTAAAGCATATTTCACTCTTTCGCCAGAACAGGCAGATAAGACATACTGGCACAGGAGAGGCACCATCTGAGAAAGTTATTAGCTTGAGGCGAGTGCCTGAGTTCAGAGCTGTTGAATCACTCAGCAGCTGAATAACAAAATGTGCTGAAGCCAAACTCCCCACTGTGGTTTGTGCCTGAATGGCAAAGTGTGAAAATGTTGCTGAATCTGACAGGCTCACTTCACAATGCAGTTATGCTGCAAAGCTAAGAATAGTCTTACATCTGTTGCTGGTAGTTAACTGTTCAATTTTACAGTTCATATAGTACGAGTGAGTGTGTGTGTGTGTGGCTTTGTAACCTTGTTTCCCTGGTGGTTGAATCGTATCCTGGTGACTCTGGAGTTGCCTGGACTTCTGAAGCAGATGATCTGCTGGGAGTGACCCCACTCAAACATCCTGACGCTACCATCCTGAGCTCCTGTTAGATCTGAAAAAAAAGAAAAAAGTAAATGTGCCATCGGCTCATTTTCCAGAGTATCTCGATGAGCATTCTGGTCCCAACATGAGGTTTTGGCATTTCTTTGTTCCCAAAATCATCTATTTTATAATTGATGAAGTAAACTGTTTATTTCACACACGCACTACAACAGCCGTTCTTAAGACCTGCTGGGAATTATTCCACCCAAACACCTCACAACTGAATCCCCATCCTGACTAGAAAATACAAGGTAGGGCTCACTCAGGCTTTTCTAAGTCAACAGCAGCACTGGGTCGTGTCTAGATGGTACCACACAATTTGCGAAACCCTCGCAAGATGGTTAAAGGAACAGTGTGTAACATTTTGAGGGATCTATTGGCAAAAACTGAATATATTATACATAACTATGTTGTTTGTTTTCGTCAACTTAGAATGAGCCCTTCATATCTACATAAGGAGAGGGTCCTCTTCACAGAGTCCGCCATGTTTCTTTCGCTGTCTGACTTCCGTTGCTCCTAAAGTAGTGTTATTATGGTAAGGATGGCCTCTGAGCGAGGTGAATGGCGTTACCACGGATTTGCACTCTGCGGCTCACGTTACCAGAGTCTTGAAAAGGGAAAAGTGAGCGGAGAGGTACTCAGTTGGTTGCAATCTGCAACCACACCACTAGATGCCACCAAATCCTACATACTGTACCTTTAAGGTGAGACATTGACCTTGAATGGTTAAAGTTAGCATAGGTCGTCAGGCAGCAAGTCTCGTGAGAGTTTTTGCAAGTTTTCGCAATATGGGGTTACCATCTAGACACGACCTTTGCCACTTGCTAAATATCTACATATAAGAACCTTTTCGGGTGATGTAATCATCCCCAGAAGACTCTCTTTTGACACAAGAAATAAGATGTCTGGATAGCACCTTTAAGAGGCGAATACTATCTACTGACAGACACATCAGAGTCGTACTTACAGTAAGGCAGTGTGGGATGAGAGGTCATTCTTCTCACATTGTTGATATTTCTCTTGATCATCTGGGAGAAGAAAAGTAAAGAGGAGGAGAAGAAGATGTTTAGAAAGCCAATATTAGAAGAAAACAATGCAGAACTTCATTACGGTAAATTCGTTACAACAGAGAACTATGTAACAGTAGACAGTTAAATATTACACTAAGCCTTTTTCACACAGAATACTTCCATTGCTGGTTTCCTATATCTGTTAAACTAAAGGATGGTTACTAATGGATTGCCATTAACTTTTATGTAAATGTGAAAAGTGCCATAACATTTACGTAACGAGGTGCACGTCGAAAGTCTGTAGTTAAAATCCACTTAAAGGTCAGAAAAATGCTAATCTTAATCATTATGCCAAAGTATATATTTAATGTTGCATTTAGCTTACAGAATAAATGGATGGTTGCCCTATCAGCATATAGCATAAATTGTCTTAATATACTCCAGCTCAGTTACTATTTCCTGTCCTGTATTATGACTGGTGGCCCAGAGAGGCAGACATTAACAGCAATGTCTGCCACAGGTTTTTATTTATTATTGTCTCTAATGTAGTCTGCTCCAACCTCGAGCACACTGCCTGACTGGTTGGTAAAATAATTACGAAGCAGAGTGGCTCTTACTGTCCAGTCTGCATATCAAGAGCAACGAGCGAGCTGGTTAATATCAACAAAACATGACTCACAACTGACACGTTTCAAAGACACTGCTAGCACCAGAATAAAATCAATCTCTCTCTCCCCCCTGCTAACAACGCCAAGTTTCTCTGCTTAGTAAAACAGCTTTTACAGACTTTTCCAATTAAAAAAAGCATAAAAATTATAGAGGTTCGGGCCTGGTGTCTCACAAGCTGTCAGCAACATCTTTGTTACTTTGTAAGTCAAGGGAAGCTAATGTTAGCAAAGCAGCCATGATGCTTTTGGCAAACAGACAAAGATGAATTATTAATTAAAGTAATTTAAACTGCTTTGAGGATTCTGCTTAGAGTACAAAGAAGGGCAGATCTAGAGCAACAGACAACATCAATTAATTCCAGGAAAGCAGTGAAGAGTATACAAACCCGTGGCAATCATTACTGTATATACTGGTGGTTTTTCGAGGTTTATTTGAACTACAAACTGCATTTACTTGATATTGCAGCAGACCATGAGTGATCAAAGCGCATTGTCAGTGTTTAGATTAGTTTGCAAACTTCAAGACACAATTTACTGAGATTTACCATTTAGGTAATCCAGTGAACAGTTAACCAGCGTAAGTTTATATTTTATCTTCTCATGGTAAAGCATTTTCCAAAAGCAAATATGCTACAACATCTGATACTTGGCTGTTGAACGGCAATCTTCTTTTTATGCAAGAGACACCCAAACTAAGAAAATATAATAAGTATATAAGTATAATAAGAATCAAAACAGCAATAATGGTAACAAAATGTTCACTGTGATAGATTAACTATCCCAAGCAAGTTTCAAGACTTTTTAAAGTGTATTTTCATACTGTGCTGAGTTTAAATCAAACAGTGGCTTCCAAAATAGGTAAGAAACCAGAAAATTAGGGCTGCACAGTCATTATTTTTTCAATTCATCAAATTATTGTTTGATCTGTTATATGTCAGAACCTAGTGAAAAATGTAAATCACTTTGCTAAAGCCCAGGGTGACTTCTTTATAACACTTTTCTTTTGCCTGACCGACAATACTCACAATTGGGAAGCTGGAACGAGGGAATATTTATAACTTTTGCTTGAAAAATTACTTAGATTTCCTTTTAACTCTTATCAAAATAGTTAGATTAATTTTCTGTTGATTGATTACATGCTACAGCTGCACAATTAATCAAAATGTTATCGAAATCTCAATATGGCTTACTGCAATGATGAGGAGGAGATCACAATTTTTGTTGAAGGCGAAATGTGTGTCATTAGTCAATGTGTGTCAAATAGCATTTTAAATTAAATATTGTCGTGCTGCAGAGATGTCCTGGCCTACACATCATATTCTACAGACCTAATAAACCATCTTTGTTTGGTACAGATCCCCGCAAAAATCACACCATAATCATTTTAATATGGTTTTCAATGAAAATAAGAATAATGATGTACCCGCTAATATCGCAAATCATATCGCAATTGCAATATAAGTAAAAAATAATCGCAATTAGATATTTTTTCAAAATCGTGCAGCCCTATTACATGCTCCTTATCACCCCTATCCTACTGGCCCATGCCAATATAGACTGTATTAGTATGCTGGCCCACCCCCACCTACAATTTTACTCTAAGAGTGCAAAGTTGTATGCTTTGGAAAATGGTTTGTAAAGTATGAACAGTTTGCGGTTGATGGCCGAAAACGTGCAAAACAACTCGCATGGCTCTTTAATCAAAGAGGGAAAATAACTATATAATAACGTCAGGAAAATAACTCAACAGAGCAGGAGAAGACAGGTGGGGCAAACAAATAACTCAGGTAGTATAATCACATACAACTTCAGGTCTAGAGCTCACCACAGCTGCACCCCGGCCTGTCTGCACTCCTCCCAGCCACGGCATGTTGATGGGTGTGCCGGGGCTACTGTGAGTGTACGGCGTGGTGCCATGGAGGGCGGCAAAGTCATCGCGTGCATGGACCACCAGGAAGTCATCACCACCAACACTACAGAGACAGAATAATAGTATATAATGTAATGTATTTAAAGGGGCTATATGTAAGAATCAGAAATTGCTTGTTCACAGCGACACCTGTGGCCGCAATGTCAACGAAAGTCAGCGTCCTGTTGCTCGTGCGCGCGCTTATGCTCGCGCTACATTGACATGAACGAGCACCGGTCTAAACAGTGAGGCGACACACGTCAGCTAACACACAATATCACTCTATATTTCACCTGCTTGGCAGTAATGTTAGCTGACCAGAGGAAGGTCTCTCCATGAATCAATGCTGATCCTAGTGCTGGCTTTTCCTGCTTCCTGCCGACCGCGGAGGGAACGGGGGGGGGGGGGGGGGGGGGGAGACATCGACACCCGGTCGGGACGATAACATAACTCGCTGCGGAGCCCCGTCACTTCACAAGACACGGGAAACCTCTGTTGGTCTGGAGGAGCGGCAGCATTTATTTCTGCAAAAACGTCCACTGCACATTCACTAGATATTCTCAGAGCTAAACTAACTCTTCTGCAGTGTGCGCGCGTGCACGTGGAGTGGGAGCGAGCCGAACGGGTGAGAACGAGCGCTTCTGCAAGCAGGCAGCAGGCTGCAGGAGCAGCGCGTACCCACACGCGAGCGCGCATGGGATTGCGACCCGTTAGGATTTATGCGCGTGATAAGTTACAAATAGTCCCTTTAAATTTTAAAGGGAACAAATGGAAAAAAAAAGATTTAATAGCGATGTCATTTGGGGCGGCTGTGGCTCAGGAGGTAGAGCGGGTCGTCCACTAATCAGAAGAAGTTCGATCCACGGCTCCTCCAGTCCGCATGTCAAAGTGTCCTCGGGCAAGATACTGAACATCAAACTGCTCCAGAAGGCTGTGCCATCAGTGTGTGAGTGTGTGTGAATGAGCATTAGTTTACATCCTGATGAGCAGGTGGCACCTTGCATGGCAGCCTCTGCCACCAGTGTATGAATGTGTGAGTGAATGGGTAAATGTTGGCATGTAGTGTAAAGCGCTTTGCGTGGTTGGAAGACTAGAAAGGCGCTATATAAATGAAAGTCCATTTACCATCTCTGTCCGTTCAAATTGTTTTTAAAATTATTATTATTATTTATTTATTTATTCATTCATTCTCAGGAACAATGCATTAATCAACATCACTGTAAATGTTCGAGTGTTAGCAAAAAGGCTAATTTATTTTAGTTTTCCCTTGGCCAGATGTTGAATTAGCCATTAAAACAAAACAACAATAAAACACACAGCAGTTCAGAGATAAACCTGAGACATGTTTAGCAGGAAACAGATTGATAATCCTTAGAGTGGAAAATCAACCAATATCATGCCAGCATTATCTTGTTTATAAGAAAAGCACTGTGTGCATTTATAACAGGTATGCAGGAACACATAGTGACAGAAAGTGACCCTGCTCTGAAATGTTATAATATCTCATAAAGGAGCAGCCATACACAAATACATCTAGATTATGCAGCTCCTCCAAACACAGACACACAATGCAGATGCATGTACTCCGCCTACACAATCATTACTGAACCAATCATATTGTCCCACGCCCACACTCGATTTAGCTCTGCTGGTATGAGGGCGAAAAGTGAGTTGATGTTACTCTGGAAGAATCACAGCCGTTGGCCTAAATAAGTACAGTATATGCACACACAAACAAACAAACAAGCACACACACAGATTGCTCTCTTACCCTTTGGCTTCGGCGTCATCGTCATCGATCCATGTCAAGATCTGTGTGGCCAAGATGGATGACACATCCAACTCCTGAATGTCATGGGTGGAGGCCATGACTAAACAATTACGATTTGCCTGGGAGACAGACCGAGACAGGAAGTGGGGACAAGGAGAGGTGGGTGACAGAGAGGATAAGGGTGAGGAAAACAGGGTGAGGATTAAAGTGACTTTTCCCAACTCTATTCTGCCTGTGGTCACAAAACCATCCAACTATAATGATGACACGAGGTACACCTTCCTTTGATCGCCAGCACTACTGCTTCCCTTTAAATAAATAGCTACATTGAGGCAAGAGTATCACAGTGTGAACCTCTTCGTATATCAAACAAAGAAAACACAAGCTCAACAACATCAAAGGCGCTAGGATATGGTGTAAGAGTTGTGCCACTGGCCAAAAGAATTTAATATTTGTTTCGAATTTAAATTGTGTGCTCTGAATCTGTTGGCCAAGTGAAGCTATTGACTTGAAATTCAGTTTAAAACTTCAAATTAAGACTACAAAATATTATTTTATTTGGCAAGCTGCACATCTGTTTTAACATACTAGAGCACATTGTTATCATGCACAGTTAACACTTAAAGTGGTATTAACTGAACACTGGCATATGAAATTGAAATGGCAAACACTGCCTATTTACACATCAAGCGGGCACAGAGCAACATTAACATTTATTTGGTGTTTCTGCCTTGTGTTTGGTCCAACATTCACTCTCCTTTTAGCTCTGTTTTTGGTCTCCTCAGACTCCTGAGGGAAATATCTGTCTCTTTAGCTGCTAAATGTTCCAAAGCTGTTTGGTGTAGGGTAGTGGGTTTATAAGAGCTCTTTCACTAAAAAAAAGCTGCAGCTGGAAAGGAGGTTGATAAAAGCGGTAACGTTGAACCAAAACAGTAAAGTTGTGGCCCCGAAAAACCAAAACGATGAGCTGAAAGACACTAAATCGCTCCTTACAGCTTAATGAGAGACGGCAGAGAAGGGTGATTATTCTCAGTGGGTTCGTCAAAACAAGCGACCCCTTTCATAACTGACAGACATTTGATCCACTAAAAATATTGTTTAGAGCAGCTTTAAAATGTTTTCAAAGAAAGTCTCTGAAGGTGAGATTCATAGCTACGAGTGTGATTCACAGTAAATGGTTGATGAATGAACTCCCATAGAAGGTTACATGACACTTAGCAGATTCAACTTTTTAGTAGTCTATTTTTGCTGCTCAGTTTTTTTTTGTTTGCAGTTTTCCAACATTTGAAGCTCTAGCATATGTTCAGGTAGACTATACTTTTGCATGCTTAGGCCTGTAGTTTTTTTCTCATACATCCTCCTTTTTAAATAAGATTCTCTCTCTGCCTTTAGTACGTTAGTGCTGCTGTTACACACGCCCCTCCAACCACCCCATCACCGCCTAGACTCATCAACTTCATCAGCCTCCTAAGCCTACCAGTCTTAGCAGAATCATCACCACCGCCACCAGTGTCTGGACTCCACGGGGGGGACTTTATTATCATACATCATCTGTTATAATCAACAATTATCTTCTCTTCATTTACTTGACTCACCTGACTGAAATAAGTAAGGTTGGTATATTTCACAATGAAGAAAGCTGTGTCCATATGTCTATGTAAAAAACTAAAAACTAAAATAACTTAAATACAGAGATTACCGCACTAGCCAGATAGATTGACAAACTAACAAATTCCTTGGTGGGAAACACACTACATATATTGCGTTGTTCAGTGACATCTGTGTAAAAGAGTTGTACCTTGTTGATGGCGAAAGCTGTGATGATGTCAGATTCCTTGTGGATGATGCGTGCCTTTCCTCCGGGGGAGCCCAGATCTGACTCAGTCTGCACAGAGGAACGAACACACACAAACACAAATCACCATCATGGAGATTCAATCATTATTGTTGAAACGTTGGTAAACATTTCCTGCAGACAAATAACAGCCATAACTTCAGATACAGTACATTTCCCCTCATGCTACAGAATCAATGACCTGACAAGATCCATGAGAGGGGTTGATGAATGAATTGCCAGATTATTTGCTGTAGAAGACAACAGAGCTGGTGTTATAACAGAGCCATGGCTCAAGCTAAGCCTACTCTTTGCTTTCTACACTGTGTAATACGTGCACTCTATGTTAATGTGTTTGTTTGTCTTGCCTTTAGAGGTTAGCAGAGGACATGTGTGAGGTCATCAGGCCACCCTGTTAACCACAGCAGCCAACATAACTGGGTTAGTGCCATTAGATAGCATGAGCTCAACAACCCTTGAGCGATGAGCACAGGCACACACTGTACTGTACCATAGAGGTCCTACGGGACGATGCAGTAGCAGAGTAGGCTATAATGTAGCTATGCATATTGTATAGAGATATAACATTTTGATGTTACTCAAAATGAGACAGGCATCCTTTGAGCATGAGATTGAATTAAAGTCTTTAGTGCGTTTATTCAAGGGGAAAAGACCATGTCTTTTTCTGTCAGATGGAATAAAGTAAAACTTGACTTGCAGAAATCTAAATATGGTGGTTTGCCATTTTCGCCGAGCACACAATCCCTGTGGGGCACAGACTCACTGCGACAGTGTTGGGCCCATTAATCAGAAGCTATTCAACTTCATAGCTTGTCCTCTGAGAGACTGGGTTAATTAACACTGAGCCAAATGAAGTAGCTACAATGTGGCAGCTTGCACAGCGAGAGCCAGAAGATTAGAAACCTCTATGAAGCATCAATGTACAGTGCAATTTGAGATTTACGGTTCACATTCACACGGATATTGAGACTGCTAAATGTAAGATTAATATCAAACACTGACCGGAACATTCAGCGTTCATGACCCAGAAAATATACGTAGTGTGATTCTGTCAAGATCACAATTTTAATGTTTCTCAGATTATATGCGACAGGCCACATTTACTATTCTACTGTAGGAGGCAAATAGAAGGCACATGATGTGCATGTTTCTCATATCTAATCAACGGTATAGTTTGTGCCGCCCACACTACAGTATGGTGATGTGAAGTATGCTTCATAAGGTTTCTCAACATCTGTACAATATGGTATACTCATGGGTCTTGACAAATCAAATAGTACTGTTGTTGTTAGGAATATAAAAATATCACACATTTTTGTTTTGAGTTGCCAGAGAGCAGGGAAGCATGGATATTTATATAAATATATGAATTAACAGTTTTAGCTTCCACAATTAATCAACTTGATTTTGGTGTGATATTGACACCACCTTTAGAGTGATGCTAGTAAACTTTTTAAAATTTTTCCTTTGCGACCAAATTAATCTGAAAGTATTTTCTGCAGTCTGCCTGATGTCACAATCATGCAGCCCTACGTGACAGACTAAAGGTATGTTTTATTTATGATATCCTGCAAAACCAAGCAAATGGCATGGTTTTACTTATAAAACATTACAGTGTCAGGAATATAATCCCCAGGACTCTACCACAAAAATGTCTGTCCCACCTCTAAAGCTGTGTTCACACTACGAGCAACACAGCAACATTCTACAAGTCATTTTTAATGTCATGTGACATGAAGCTACAAACTGACGCCTGACACTTGACGGGTGTGACACACGCTACAAATCAAAGTTGAGCTGGTCTCAACTTTTTTCAGCGCTCCAATGACGCGGTGAAGCGTCAACCAATCATATGATTTTTAGAGATTCACCAATACCAATATTGAATCGGACCGATACTGACAAGTAGCTGGATCGGGTATCGGTGGATCGGTGAAAATGGGGCCGATCTATTAAATTCAGTTCTATGTAAATAAACCACTATTACTACATACATTATATACTGGAATTTTAAGTCCTGTTTACTGTAAGTGTTGACCAATTTGTTGCTGCATTAAAAAGGATCTAACTTAAAGGCAGGGTTGAAGATGTTCTCCAGTATACACTATTTGTTATATTGGTTGAAATGGTCTTTACACCCCGACAGCGATCCATTACTGATGAGCTCTGAAAAAGGACCGGAAAAGATCCGTCATCTGTAGCTACTATAATCCTGTAAAAACGTCTACCAATCACTGCCTCGTGGTCCGCTTGGAAAGAACCAATCAGATGCCTCCCTGCTCGTTCTCTACCCTTGGCGTGCACCAGCCTGAACTCAAAGCGCGTCGCCGCTGCACGTGTCCTGGAGAATGGAAGAGAAAACTCAGCCCTGCAGAAGCACTGCCGCGGTTACTTGTCATGAGATAGCGTTGTTGAGTTGAGGTCCTCTCTCCGCTCTGTGGCTGTGAAGTAGTTACGATGCGGCGGTGCTCGTGCATGTGTGTGGGGGGGCGTTGCCTTGGAAGGAGCCCCGAGGGGAGTGGGTGGGTTTAGACGGAGCTCCTGAGGCGATGCTACCTTCAAATTATGCTAGCTTTCCAACATCATCGACCCTATCTTTAAATTGTAATTCCTGTTAATTTTGAAGATTTTTTACCAAGTTTCTGGTGTACGATTTATCATTTTAATAATAAAGAACAATTCACTAAATTTATATCTATGTATTTATTTGTTACATTTAGTTTTAGAAAGTTAGGAAAGCAGTGTTTAAGTCAAGCCTGATGTTGCCTTACACATAAAACAATGATCTAGTCACTTCCACACAGTGAGGCATACAGCTTATTAATTAAACACTGGTATTGGATCGGTACTCGGTATCGGCCGATACCCAAAGCCCAGGTATCGCTATCGGTATCTGGACTGAAAAAGTTGGATCGGTGCATCTCTAATGATTTTAGCATGATAAAAATAGCTCTATAATAGTTGTGTTGCTTTTGACGCTCGTAGTGTGAACGTAGCATAAGAGTATTGTTTGAAATTTTTCAAATATCAGTGCCAATACTTTGTTTTACTGAATATAAGCACTCACTTCTGAAAACAACATCTGATCAAAGAATAAGTTAACAGGAGTAAGGATCTAATCAAATGACAGTACTGATGTACTTAGTTGAGATTTGGTGCCCATCCCACCCCAAACACCAAAAGCCACAATTTATGTGAAGCAGCAGTACCTGGTTGTTTCCTGTCTCCTCCATCCCTGAACATTTCATATTTTCAGCCTGGTCCTCACCCGACTTTAATGATTTGGGAAGCAGCAAAGGGTAGTCACACACACAAAACACACACAACATACAAACAACCAGTGATGAACCATGCAGTCAAACACACACAGAAACTGCATTATTGTGCTGTTAATCAAACAGGGTGTAATTATTGGAATAAAGCATCAACATGCAACTGGAGGCGGAAATAATACATGCAGTTGGCATGCAGGATAAAAAAAGCACAAATGCACCAAATGATGCAGTTTGCCTGGGGGTAAATACAGAAACATGTTGTGGATTTTATCATAACAAAACAGTTAATGTGTTATTCAGGGACAATTAATACAATGTGCGAGCTGTGCAACATGGAGACAGATCATGCAGAGGGTTGGCATGGTGTAAACGTGATGTACCTCATTCGGGTCCCGTTTCTTGGTAAAGATATTTCTAATGAAAGTCTCCTGAACTTCTTCCTGCTTGACCAGAAACTGCCACAGACGCTTCACTGGCAGCGCTGAACGGTGGCTGGTCCTGAAAATACAGTAATACAACACATCTCATTAAATCAGTTGCATCAGTTCCCTGAAGCATAACAAAATGTGTTAGAAGACATCATTTCTGATTTGTGCCATTGGTGCTGATGTCTAAACTCCACATATTTGGTGCTTAAGGCAAAACACATCAAATGCACATACAATAACTGTTGTTGTAAATCCCTACAGTGTGTACTGTACGGGCCATGTGGAAATCTATAGGGGTCTTGAGGAACAATTTCTAAATACATTTTACTGGTGTGGATGTGTTGTACAGATATATCTGGTGCTGAAGGCTAAACTGTAGTCAGTTGAACAGCATCACTAATTCATGATGTTTAAAAGCTGAAGGGTATATCTGTAGGCTTGAATTGATATTAAAAAGGGGAAGTCGATTGCTTTTTCAACAAAAAACAAACTAAGGCTGACTAATTTCAAATTGAGTCTAAAGAAAAAAAAGGTAGGGCTGTTAATCGATTAAATTATTGAAGTATCTGTTCAAAATGTACCTTAAAAGGGAGATTTGTCAAGTATTTAATACTCTTATCAACATGGGAGTGGGCAAATATGCTTGCTTTTTTAATAGAACCCATTTTCATTCACATATCTTGAGATCAGAGGTCAAGAGACCCATTTGAAAATGGTCATGTCAGTTTTTTCCCACCAAAATTTAGCGTAAGTTTGGAGCGTTTTTTTAACCTCCTTCGCGACAAGCTAGTATGACATGGTTGGTACCAATGGATTCCTGAGGTTCTCTAGTTTCATATGATGCCAGGATCTGCTACCGCTACAACCTAAAAAATGCAAATTGTGTTAATGAGTTAAAGAAATTAGTGGCGTTAAAACAAATTTGCGTTAACGTGTTAGTATCGCTTTGACAGCCCTAAAAATAAATTAAAAAAATCTTCTCATAATCATTTTTTCACTTGTGTTGTGTGTCACTTGTGGTACCTGAACGGCGTGTTGGATGGTTCAAACAGGGCCTTGTGTCTGAGCAGGGCGGGGCCCGGGGCAGCCATTTCATCCTGGAGGGGGGTGGCGATGTACTTGGAAGGGGGGCCACCAAAGATCTCCAGCCTTTTCTGCAGCACCTGCTCCCAGCGCTGCAGCGTCTTCAGCACAGTGTGACACAGAGGAGAGCCCACAGGCAGATCTGTGTTAAGAAGAAGCAAGAAGACAATAAGATTAGCAGTGAGAAATGGGGCGGCGCTTATCTACATCCAGGATGTTAGCACACAACAGTGTGTGTGGTGTATTTTAGTGTTTACCTAATAGATCATATCCTGCCATTGGGTAAAAGGACTTGAGGTTGACCAACACGAGCTGAACCATTGCCAGACGCATCAAACACCAACTGAGAGGGTAATAAAACATGACAAATCAGATTTTACAATTTTTAACATAAATACTTTAAATGGGTCCAGAGCTCGTTCAAAAACTGGAGGCATAAAAGTGTGTTCAGACTGAATGTGGATCAAATTAAGAGGCAGTGCAACTGAATACAAAATCAATGGAAAGACACAAACAGCTGTGAACACATGCAGGTTTACGCAGGGCAACTTGAACTCAGGTGAAGATGAGTGACTCTGCAGTAAAATCCACTCAGTGCTGTGACGTTACCTGTAGGAATTCTGGTTTGAATGCTCTCTTTGCGGAGAGCTGGGGTCAAACACATCTTCATATTCATCATCTTCTTCCTCTTCATCTTGACTGCCCTGGCTCTCCTCCGAGTCATATTCAATTCTGTTTTCTGATGGTGGCAGCGAAGGCTAAAAGACACAACAACACACAGTTTTAGCTAAACAAAAAACACCCAAAGAAAAAAAGAAATATACTTTTTGTTGTTGTTGTTGCTTTCACTACCAGTCAGCATCAGTACATGTTGAATATTATAGCACATTAATGTAGTTAGATTATTATAAATTGCCAGTTTATTTCTATAAAATAAGAACTATAATATGGTCAAAAAATGAGGCATATGGTCAAAAAATAATAATTATGCTGTTATACATGAACTCTGCATATGAACCATTATCCCAATGAAAAGTCAATACACTCAAGATCGAGTCAGAAAATGAGTGGATATGAAAGGGTCATGTTTTACTTGATTTGTTTTAGGGTAGTTATTGATATTCTGGATTACCTTGGTGATAAAGTAATCCCAAATGCTGAGCTCTGGAGGAACAAATCGTTCTTTAAAGATGGAGGTAGCTTCGTTTTCCACTACAGGGCCGTGCTTGGGACTGGATGGGCCCTCCCGATCTGTCCCAGAGTCGTCCTTGGATCCACTGCGTGATGACAGAAGCCTGAATCGTCTGGACTTCCTGTCTGAGCCGCTTGGTGAGGCTGGGGTGTCGAGAGAAAAGTGTTTGTGAAATTGCTGCATCTATGATTTCAGCTGCCATCACACCCCTACCCACTCGTGCATTCACACATCATATACAATACATACAAGCCTGACATGCTCTTTTAGATCAACAAAAAGACATCAGCTTTAAATACTCCAATATCTCCCTAAAAATATTAAAAACAGTAGTTTAAAATGCCAACATTTTGTCAGATAAATAGGTGTAAAGCCGGGCTTAGACTACAGGATTTTTCAAAATCCTAACCTAAAATCCTAATCCTAAAAATAGGGAGAATCTTCACAGATGCTCTTCTTTCTAATCTCAAACATGCACACACTACAAGATTTGAAACTAATGTCGCATCACACACTACAAGATATTATTAAGATTATCGTGCCAGAGGGAGCAACGCACCACCTCATGGGGAAGCAGATGTAAACAAAACGGAGACGGACGTGGTGTAACAATTTGCTGTAGTAATGCTTTACAGTGAGAGAAAACAAAAGCAGAAGGCTAAACGGGTCTGGATGAGAAAAGGTTGGGGAGACACGGCCTACTCTTCAGCGAGAACTGGAGGTGAGATTTGTCACTTTAAATATCTGGAGAGTACTGACGTAATCATCCAGATTTTAACTCCTACATTTCAAACATGTTTGAAATGAATCGGGGCTGCCCCAATGAGTCTGCGAACATTTCGGGAGGTTTAAGACTGGATCTGTAAACCCCTCACATTACCAGAGAATCAGGGCCGAACATCTGTACCGACCAAGGTCCCAGACCAGATTTCTCCTCTGATTGTCGGATCTCCTGTAGTCTGAGCCCGGCTTTACAGTTGCATTACATCAGGTTTCCTCTGCTGAACATGAGGGAATAGCACAGAGTGTGAGGGAAACAGCTCCCACACTAATATGTTGATGGATTTCACTATGACCTACAGACGGGAACCCAATTAATTTAGCAGCACTGATTTGATTTAGCTACTGGGTCACCTCCAAAGGAAAAACCCCCAGAGAGAGACAGCCTCTCAGGCAGACTGTCAGAAAGGAAACTAGATCGACCAAACTAATCCCTGCCAACCTGGTGGGGGTGTTCTGGTTGGGCTGGTGGGTTTTCCAATGACAGGGGTCCGGGCGCCTCCTCCGAACACCGTCACCCAAAGCTTGCTGTTGAGGGGGTGGGCCACGATGCGGAACAGCTCGTTGCTGGAGTGAGTGGCCATGCCGTGAACAAACAGACTGAGGAAGACAGCAGTCAGGATCTCACAGAGCAGAACAGCTAAGCCTGGCTGGCTCTCCTCGCCTGCTGAGCTCAACAGGCGAACCAGAGAGGCAATACCTGGGGAGAGGGACGCAAAGGAAGGGCAGTAGGGAAAGAAAAAGGACAAAAGAGAAACAGACAACAGCAGTTGAAGAACCATTTAAAATGAGAAACTACAACAACGAAATTTTTTGGAGCTGACCAAAATATTGAGCTTAAAAAGATAATTAAAAAATATCCGATGTAAAAAATGCACACAAAACACACGTTTCCGTTTGAAGAAACAGAAAGCAAAATTTACATAATATTTACACATTTACATAATAAATAGTTTTAATGCATTCATGAATGAATGCATAAACTCATTGATGAATGGTTAAAAAGATGGCTGATGTGCACATCCAACCCCAGTTAGTTTCAGATGCAGGACAAGAAACAGCAAACAAGAAAACGGACAGGTTGTAAAAGACGTTGAAATTTGCCAGCCCCCAAAAGTTTTTATTGATGCAAAGTTTCCACAAGGTCTTTGTCAAACATCTGTTTTTTTCTTTTCTTTTTTCTCACCTTGTGCGGACAACCTCTCCTTTTCCTTAAAAGGTAAAGGCTGACAATACTCATACCCTGATGTTATGGTCTCTATGCCAAAGATCTCCATTGATGTCCAATAACTGCTAAAACACACCAATGAGCCACATCGTTGCACTGGGTGATGTCCCTTCATTATAAGCATGGTCAATGTAGTTTATTTTGAGTCAATCCCACACACACCATCCTGCTGCTGTAAATACTCACTAGAGCAACAAATGTGTATTAATCAGGAGCTGAAATTGTCCCCAGCAAATGCCCTATTCACTCACGTTTGAGAGATGTTTGTTTAAAAGTACAGTGCCCAGCTGTTTAATGAAATTACACCTCATTTTCACTGCATGGTTTGACTCGACTCAACTCACTTTTGGTACCAGGTCCTTAACTGAGCGTTTTTAAAAATGAAACTATACTCTCCAAATATTTAAAAAAATGTACATCCTCAGTAGGGACACAGCTTGGAGCTGAATGCTACAGAAGTAAGTACTGAGAAATGGACAAATGCATTGTTGGCTTGGCTCTTTTACTTGTTGACAATAAGATAAATATGCCTTGTTTCTTTTAATTCAGACTAAAAACATGTTTGGTTAGGCTTAATTACCTGGCCACTGTGCAGGTGAAGTGTTGGGCTGGACAGACTCATCCATGCTGACAGTTCTGACTGGCTGCTTCTGAGACAGCAACACGCTCTGATAAACGATTCCTGTGAAATGGTTCACATGGCTGTGGGAGACAAAAGCAAGCAACCATGAACCATCAGTACCAGGACACATATTAAACATGAAATGCTGGACTGAAAAGTGAAATAAAAAAAAAAGGGTTAGGTGGTGTAAATATATAATGTCTAAATGTTTTATTTTAAATGTTTTAACTTTGTTCTGAATTCTGGGATGAAGTTTCGGAGTAGGAGGCACCGCTGCCAAGCTCTGTCCTGTCAAGACATGAAATACTAATGCACTGCATCGCAGGTTAGCTACCCATCTAAGCTGTATGTTAAAGTAATGACTAAAGTAATCTTGAACATTTTTATTTAAATAAATGTCTGTTAAGTCACTATCTATCGCCGAATGAGGAAACACCATGAGATGATTGAGCCTTTAGCCCACTGATGAAAGCCCTTGCATTTGCAGTATTACGAACTGGTTGTCTGTGGAAACATTACCGGGAATTCCCAACTAGGTTTGCCGCTGTACTCGGTGTTACCGGTGTTATACGGTGGTCGGGCATACACCAATTACATTACTTGCCCACCGCCCCTACAGTCATTTTGCTTTTTTAAATAGAAATAAAACCCATTTAGCTCATTTTGTGCATATCAGTGGCGTGTTATCAATGCATAGTCTGACGACGGACACTACAATCTGAAAGTGAAAGTGTCAGCTCCGTACGGAGTCTCGGCTCAGAGTAGCAGGAGTCAGACTTCACCCACACGGGCCGAGAGAGAGTTGGCAGACAAGACGATGGTGGAGGATTTGGTATCAAAGCGAAAAGCAAAAGCTCCTATTTGGCAGTACTTCGGTTTTAATCCCAATGCTATAAGGGAACCATATCATTGATGAGACAATCACCATGTGAAGGACGGAGCGGTCACAGCCGGGAATGGAAACCTGCAACCTCGCAGCGAAAGCGGCCAGATGCATAGCCATCCGACGTTAAAGATCAAAGTCAGCGCTCTACAGATATTGAGCGCCGTCTTTTCTTGTAAAATGTTCAGTGTAATCGGTAACACCGGTGTTGTAACCATTTTCCTCAGCGTGACATCCCTATTCTCGACACTGTTTGGATCTCTGGGAAGTGAGATCCAAAAACACACCTGCAATTACCACTTATCGCCGTAGACAACAAAACAGAGATCTTTGAGACTGCTACTTTAATAGAGAAGCAAAGCTTTATGATGAAGTGTAAGTACTCAAGTTCTTACATCAAATGGCTTTTCAACACACAAAAAACCTTGGATTGTTGTAGAGGAAACTTTTACAGAGAATATGGGATGCTTATCCTGCCAGGGAGTCTTAAGTTTTTAACATCCAATACTGTCAGTCCCCTTTTAAGCTTCTGCAAAAAAAGCAATTGACTCCACATCAAAAATAATCTAAAAGTCAAAGGGAACCTCATTCAGACGGAGGACTTCCAGTCACTGTTGTCTGAATGCACTTCACAACAAATTGAATCCATTATGTCAAACACAACACTGCAGATGTACAGGTACAGAAACCTCTAGTGCTTTAAGGCTTCATATGGATGTACCTGCGAGTTATTTTCTTAACGGTTAACTAAATTGAACTGAAGTTAACATGATAACAGAGAGAAAAAAGAGCAGAACATGTATCAAAACACTGTCAACTTGGCGGCAACCCTCAACCCCCGCAACCTACATCCTGAAATACCTTTTAAAAAATTCACACTCTCTTAGACTCGCTCTCTCGCTCTCACACTCGAGAGGAAGAAATAGAAGCACAATTCCATCAAACATCTGCAGCGACACACCAGGAGAGCTTATATCATAATTACCATAACAAAGACGGTGTTAAATTAGAAATAGCCTTGTTAATTTAGTTAGGCTGTTCAACTCCCAACAGTATGTGATAGATGGCTCTGTGTGTGTGCATGAGTAAAGTATATGGCGGATGAGGAAGATAATGAGAAAAGTGCTCATTTCATCACATCGCTTTGAGTTGTGTGAGCTTTGAAATACCAAGGTCAGAGATCTTGCTCTGAAAGAATAATTCATTTTCTATCTTAGCTTAAAGAAAACTCTCTTTTTGACACATTATTTAATTGATACAAGCGAATCTATCTCTGGGGTCACAGCACTGAGGCTTTAAAGGTCCCAGCCTGGTCAAGCATAAGTAAAAATGATTCTGTACAACATCAAGCAATCTGACAGAACCGTGACAGGAAGTCACACAGCAGCACAGCTGTAAGCCAAACGCACACGCATTCACCCATCCAAAGTTTAAATCCTACTGGGTTGCTGTCAAAGTGATTGGGAGTTATGGCCCATACGCGTCTTAAATAAACAATGTTCCTCCCATCTGTCAAAACCAAAAATCTAATTAAGTATTTACAATAAGAATGACAAACAGCAGCCTAGCAGCTTTCATAAATCATTCTCAACACGATCAAAACAGACAAGTGACTGTCATATTATAATTTAGCAAACTTCCAACATGTTTGTCTCTTTCCAGGTCTTGAATCAGTCATTCCTGAAGACTGGGTCGGGGCCCACAGGTGGGTCGCAGGAGATTTTATTAGGGTCGCCAAATAAATTTGCATAATTTCTTCCAGCCTTATATTTAACATTTATATCTGCAGTACACCTCTGAGCCACATGAGGGAGCCTGAATATTTCTATCGTAATAATTGTTGTCTACTTAGAACATTGAATCTAATATGAAAGGCTAGCGTACATTCTGTTTGTTTTACTGATGAGAGGAAAAAAACAAGAGCGTGTTAACGCGGCCTAAATGCATTTATTTAACACGTGTATATGTTGCACATGCCTAAAATGAAGTAGTGATTTATATATCTATCTCTATTCAAAATGTCTGGTTTACATATTCAAGACAATATCGTCTGATGCGGAAATGGCAGTAAAAATGGTCAGTAACGACATGCATTTATGCACAAATTTGCTCTTCTCACGATTTATAGATAAGGCCTATTGTGAATTGGGTCGCCACAGTTTTGTCATTTTTAAAAAGTGGGTCCACAGAAAAAAGGTTTGGGAAACACTGTCTTAAATCACACCACTATAGCGCTCTGTAAAAGCATCCTAAATCCATAGACTGAATATAAGAAGTGAACATAGTCATCATGATGTCACCATTGGTTTGCCTCGAGTTCCACATTTTGGCACTCACCATTTTGGTTTTTGGAACCAGAAGTGACACCAAAGGGTGGAGCTAAGTACAACCGAACGCTGAATAAGACATTTTTATGCGACCAAAATGTTACAATTAACTTTCCTGAACTGAAAACACACTGTGAAAGGGTTAAAGTTGTAAGACGAAAACATAGACAACTCCCAGACCGGACAACGCCGTGTTAGCGACCTGTCGATCACAAGGTAGCCACGCCCTAAAGCATCCCCTGCTTTATGGTCTATTTAACTCTAAATGGGACCATAATTTACTAAATGAAGATCATGCTGTATTGAAGAAGACTTGAAACTATCGATTGAGATCATAAACTCATATTTACAATGTTTACTGAGGTAATAAATCAAGTGAGAAGTAGGCTCATTTTCTCATAGACTTCTATACAATCAAACTTCGTTTTGCAACCAGAGGAGTCGCCCCCTGCTGGTTATTATAAAGAAAGCAAGTTTAAGGCACTTCCACATTGGCTTCACTTTTCAGAACTGGAGGTTGCCGCCTGCCTAAAGCATGTGCCGAGTTGATTTTCCATAAACAAAGCCATCTTGAAAAGCATTTTCCACTTTGGTATTACATTTGTAGTGTTTGACTTGAGATGTGTGTGTGCATTACCCTCTTGCTTGGTTACCAGTAGTCATGTCCCTTCCCCCTTATCTTATTATTCTGCTCCAATAAGTCCAAAACCTTCTAACACACACATACAAATGAAACCAGAGGATGCATATTAGCATTTGTTGCCAGCATTTTGTCTTTTAAATGTTAATACTAAGAATAGGAATCCAAAGTCAGATTACTCTCGATAGATAAATAATCCAGTGGCATCTAGTGCTGTTAATGGAGTCGTGTCGAGGTGAATGTGGTGGAAAATTGAAAAAGTTGTATCAAAGATAATCATCGCTTGAAGTCATATAAAGAATTCAAGAAGCTTGCTCAGAGAGATGCTGCGATGTAGATACCCACTATGAACTCCTTTTGAGTCAGACTGAATAAAAGCTTTTATTTTTCAAACACTGGGTATATGGCATATGCAAAGATTCCCCTAGATCCCCACATTATTAAGAAATGGATGGCTTGACAATAGCTCCCAGGTTTGTGATGTATTAAAGTCCCCTATAAAGCTGCTGATTACGTTGCTTTGTGGAACGGTACCAGCAAAGATGACAACATAGATAGAAGTTAATAGATTAAAATCCCTGCTTGGGATACTTACCTATGGGTGTGTCCATCACACAGACACTGATATATGCAGGCGGATAGGGAGGCAGCCAGTGTGTGCAACACATAGATCTGAAATAAGGCAAGGGATAAAGGTAAGGGATAAAAAACTAATTAATTAGTATTTGAAGGTGCATAAATACAAATCGAAGACAACAACAGTTGTACCTTAAAGGGAGATTTGCCAAGTATTTAATACTCTTATTAACACGGGAGAGGACAAATATGCTTGGTTTATGTAAATGTATGCATATATTTATTATTGGAAATCAATTAACAACACAAAACAATGACAAATATTGTCCAGACACCCTCACAGGTACTGCATTTAGCATAAAACAATATGTTCAAATCATAACATGGCAAACTGCAGCTCAACAGGCAACAACAGCTGTCAGTGTGTCAGTGTGCTGACTTGACTATAACTTGCCCCAAACTGCATGTGATTATCATAAAGTGGGCATGTCTGTAAAGGGGAGACTCGTGGGTACCCATAGAACCCATTTTCATTCACATATCTTGAGGTCAGAGGTCAAGGGACCCCTTTGAAAATGGCCATGCCAGTTTATCCTCGCCAAAATTTAGCGTAACTTTGGAGCGTTATTTAGCTAGTATGACATGGTTGGTACCAATGGATTCCTTAGGTTTTTCTAGTTTCATTAATGCCAGTATCTTCACCCTAGCTTTTAAACTGAGCCCGCTACAACCTAAAAATTGCAAGTTGCATTAATGCACTAAAGAAATTAGTGGCGTTAAAACGAACTTGCGTTAACGCATTATTTATATTAACTATGACAGCCCAATTAAGATTTATATGTTTTACTGTGAGTCATTGCACACATTTTCCAGGATCATTGTCATCTTTCAATATAATCAAATTTATATGCAGCAATCCATTGCAAGTCAGAAAACGATAATTCTGAGTTTGTATTCCCGACTTCCAATCTAAATGCGTCCCAGTGCATCTGCTCAGGAAAACATGGATGCCTGCAGCAAACTGGTGTTTGTATGACAAGCCTCTGATCTTCACAAGCATCTACAGAGGATCAATTACCACAGCGCCATTAGTGAAGAGAAACGGTGTATAAAATAGCCATCTTTAAATTAACAACTAGAGAATCCTGTGGGGAAATATTTCTGAAAATCTAATTTGAGACATTTTAAGGATCTGTGGGAAACCTGATAAAAGAGATGGGAGGAGTAGGCTAGTACCGCATGCTCGCAAAGACTTCTATCAAGCACTTTTCCGTGTTGAAGGTAGTTTTTTTTTTCCGCGTACAATGGATTGCAGCAATAGCCCTTCTATCAAGAGGAAATGCCCATTTATGCAATCAACAATAATAAAAGTAGAAATGGATGCATGAGACCAGAGACTGCCATACCTCATTGTTAACCACATCGGGATGTGGAGGAGAGTCGAGTGAATTGATGGTCTGCAAGATGTCATGAGCCAGGTTGGTCAGGTAGACAATGGGGTTGGCCACCACTGTCTTTACGTTGGCCGTGCAAGCCATCAGAAGAGGGATCGAGGTTGGTTGACAACATGTTATCACCGCTGACTGGATGGAGTCATCCTGTGGGCGGAAATCAGAGAGAAACATATTAAATAGTGGGTTCAGTCATGACAGTATGTCTGCAGGTACACTAAAAAACAGATGCACCAATGAATGCACATACTGTTTTGACAATGTTGATCATGTATAACACAGTAAATAAAACCTATTTAAGCGTTTAGTGTTCACAAAGAACGCTAACCAGACACATCACACTTATAAACAGGGACATCCACATAACTACACGTCACACTCGCACCACCAAAAAGAAGAGCAGATATATTCAACATTCTCATTTCTTTTTTTAGAGGGTAAAAGAGACAGCTCACAAAGAGACCGGGGAAATGAGAGGTGATGCTTTGATCTGTGAAACAAGAGACCTTTCCTGAGCCAGAATAAGTCATAATCCCATATTTAAGAGAGTGCATGATGTGTTTTCCAGTGTATGTGTGAATGACATTTAAAGAGCTAAAGAGAAGAGATAAGCAATGAAGTATGGTGCCTGGTTTTGTGTTTGTTTACTAGATCCCTGAACATGACTCTCTGAGTGCAAGAGTACCACAGGCTTATGTTCGTCACGCTTGATGAATCACTTTCACTTGTCACTAACCTCCTTAACAGAAGCTCTACACACCGACTGAAGTTAAGACAAAGGAAAAATACAGAAAGTTCCTCGACAACAATGGAGAAATTTGACAATCATGGGACCAGAGCTGGGACAAAAGAAACAGCTTTTATTTCAAAATCAAAGTAAGAGTAGACAGAACTCCCAGTGCTCGTCGACTGTGCTAACATTCAAGAACGTTGTTGCCATGCTGGCTCATTGAGTTGTTTACCTCCTAAAATTTAACTCAACCTTTGAATAGTCAGCCTAAGGCAGAACTCCCTCAGGAGCTTGGAGAATCAGCACAACCTGCCAGTCCATTGCTGGAGGTGTGCAAACGATCGCCACTGCACAATAAGTGGGTCTGAGTGTTTGTGTGTGTGTGTGTGTGTGTGTGTGTGTGTGTGTGTGTGTGTGTGTGTGTGTGTGTGTGTGTGTGTGTGTGTGTGTGTGTGTGTGTGTCTTGGGAATCTGGTTGCATTAAGTTAAGCTTTCAGATGGCTTCATCGTGTTCGTCTTTCTCTGTGATCAGTTAAATAATACTGCAGCTCTGCCTGCCAGTGTGAATGTTTTTACATGCAGCTGATGGTTGTTATTTTTCTGTATCTTGTGTTGCAAGAAAATATATATTCTGTTCACATAATTCTTGTTGTTCCTGTCTAAATATTAATAATAACTAAGACAAATAACGTCACATTTAGTTTGTGTTTTCAGGCATGTTCAGAGCCTCTGACAGATAACGTTTGGGCATGGCTGCACCACCGTTATTACCACTTGTCTGTGATGAAAATGTCCTGGTTGCATATATGAAACACTGTTCTAAGTAGTGTCTCCAGTGCAAAAACCAAGAAGCAACAATTATTTTCATAATCAATTATTTTCCTCAATTCACTGTCATCACAAATTACCAGAAACATGCTGGCCTAGTAACAAAAATATATTACTTTTAATTTAATTTATTATTTTTTATAATAAGAAAAACAGAAGCCAGTGATGTGTGTTTGTGAAGCTGTAACTGGCAAATGTATAACTGATCAACCTTTTAAATTGACTTAGACTAGTAATCAATCACAAAAATAGTTTTTTTGTCTAATTTATTTGTGGATAAATCCTATTTCATTCTCTACATATTAATAGACAGAAAATCAAAGCAGACTGCAGGACCAGCAAATAAATCTAAACATCCTACCGATCACCAGAAGACTTACAAATTTTTCAATCAAGAATTTTCCAATCAACTGGCTTATTAATTAACTGTCTAATTGTTTTATCACTTTCACCAGCAACCTAAAATCAGTTAGAACAGTGGCACCAGCTGCAGAGCCAGACTAACTGGGCTACCACTGAAAAGTGTGTCTGTCTGTTAGTGGCTTTTAGTGTGCATCTGTGCATGTTTTAATTACCTGGTGAGACTCTTGAAGCAACAAGATGAGCTCCATGCGTACAGAGGCCAGTCCTCCACCGTGGGAGCCATGCAAGCTGCAGTAGCTCAGAAACATCCTCAGTAAGGGCTGGTTACTCTGCAGCCAGTGTCTCCTGCTCCTCTGGCTGTCACCAAGAGCACTCCCGGGCTGGAAAAACATTTTTACTTTATTAGTTTTTATAGACAAATCAATCAACATCCCTGTAAATATGCCAACGTTATCCAGCTGGCTGGTGTTCAAACTAAAGTCCCACAGTGGTATGCTCAAATAAACAATGTTTTAAAACAATGCACATTAATCTGTTCTGTCAACAATAAATAAACTAGTGGGTCTTTGAAATGTAATTTTAATCCGTAATTGCCCGGTGAGTGTACTGTGCAAGGGTGCTGAAACTGAAATAGAACAAATTTTACAGCAGCATGTAAGAAGGAGTTGAGATATCTAAGGGGAAAGGGTGCAACAATCTTTTCAATTTACAATTTCTCATACTATGTCAAAACACACTGTGCTGTTGTGTTGCATCGATTTTTCGTCATGAACATCTGACAAATCTAGAAGCCGCCGCCAGCTATCTTACACCCACCTGTTCCTCCTCCACCAATCCAGAAACAGGGGCTTCACCCTGGACAGACAGCTCTGGTAAGCAGGGCTTGTAGCTGCAGCAACGCTGGAGAGCCACCACCTGGGTTAAACAGAATAAAAAAATAAAATCAATTTATTAAGAAGGAATTCATCATGTGTGGGAGTGAGAGCAAAACAATTCACCAAACTGTCAGACAGGAAAAGAAAAACAATTTCATAAGATAAAAAACACTGGAGTTATCACCAATATGAGGTTTATATACACTGAAACAGTGCACATAGAGAAATACAATCTTTAAACAGTGAACATGAAGGCAGGAGAGACGTGTGGGAGTTATTTAAGTTACAAAAGTTTTATTGAGTGAATTTAAGGGTGCAGCCAGACTAATGCGTCACCGGATGGATATTAGAAAAGTATCTAAACTAAAAATATATATATTGGATTTGATCTTTAAAGCTGTAGTGGGTAGAAATGGAGCAAATATGATTAAAAAAAGTTATTTTTATAAAACTATATCACTGACAGTAGTGCATGAGACCGGTAATCTGAAAAAAATCATGTGCCTCTGTGTCCTCCGGTGCTCCTAATGGCATCTGCAAGATTTCACAGACCGGAGGAAAACAACCAGTAAGAGCTGATCTGGAGTCTGCTGTCCAGCTGCCGTCTATGAGAGCCACGAGTCAATCACTCTCGAACTCCGACCAAACGGTCAAACTAGGTAGCGCTGATCAAATATTAATCAATATGCTGTTACTGTAATGCCTATTTCTCGCCTCAAATGTTTTCAGAAACATCTTGTAGTGTACTGTTTAGCTGTAAAATGAGAAAGTTTGTGACCCGGCAGGCATGTTGAGATCTGCTGAGGATATACCAAGCACCGCCAACGAGCCGGAGCACAGCCAATAGGAACGCTCTCTCTCTGAAATGACCTGTGATTGGCCAAAGTCTTCTATCACGGGCTAGATTTTTTTAAAGCCTGAAAACAGAGCCATGAGGAGGAGCAGAAGTCTAGTTTTCTCTCAGAACACTTGAATTACAATATGCTGAAAAGGTTATTATGGAATTTTTGCCCAATGCGCTGCCTAGTTTGACCATTTGATCGGAGTTTGAGAGCGATTGACAGCTGCTCAGAGACGGCAGACTCCATCTTGGCTCTGACTGATTGTTTTCCTCCGGTCTGTGAAATCTTGCACATGCCATTAGGTGCACCGGATCTTTTGGGGATATATTGACCGTTTTATAAAAATAACTTTTTTTAATCATAACGCTCCAAACTTACGCTAAATTTTGGCGAGGAAAAACTGGCATGGCCATTTTCTATGGGGTCCCTTGACCTCAGCTCAAAATATGTGAATGTAAATGGGTTCTATGGGTACCCACGAGTATCCCCTTTACAAACATGCCCACTTTATGATAATCACATGCAGTTTTGGGCAAGTTCTATGCAGTACCTGTGAGGGTTTCTGGACAGTATTTGTCATTGTTTTGTGTTGTTAATTGATTTCCAATAATAATTATATACATACATTTGTATAAAGCAGCACATTTTCCCACTTCCATGTTGATAAGAGTATTAAATTATGACAAATCGCCCTTTAAGGTACATTTTGAACAGATAAAAAAATGAGCGATTAATCGTGATTAACTATGAACTATCATGCGATTAATCGTGACTAAATATTTTTATCGATTGACAGCCCTAGTTCAAATATATATGTGCCGTTACCTCTCTCTCCAACCACTGGTAGAGCTGGCAACGTAGCTTCCCTCCATCCAGTTCATACCCCGTCGACAGCGTCCGGAGCTCATTGGTCATAATCTTCAGGCAGGCAGTAAACTTCAGCTGGGCCGCCAAGATGTCATTAGATGGAGCCAGGAAGTCATTGCGGTCCTCACTGTCCTCTCCCGTCACCGTCTCCATTAGCGGCGACATGGCATCCTGCGTGTCCTGGAACACACTGCTGCTGTCTGCAGCTCTACCGCTCTTACCATTTTTAGTCTCTTCTTCATCCTCATCACCTTCTTCATCATCATCATCATCATCTTTGTCACTTTCCCACTTCAGCTCCATGGGCTCGTCTGGATGCGTCACTGACGGCTGGCTCCAGTCAAAACTTAACACTGAATCTGAGTGGCTGTTGGTTAAGCTGTTTCCGTCTGACTCATAGCCGTTCAGAGCCGGCTGAGACCAATCCGGGTCCGATGTTTTTCCATTGTTGCTCCCAACACTGAGTTCAGCAGCGATGCCTATGTCCTCCTGGTTGGGCAGTTTGGAATGCTTGCGGACTTTGGGCATCTTGGAGAGGACTTCAAGTGCTAGCATGGGGCAGCCAGCTTGCAGGTGTGCGTATGCAGCTGTGAAAAATAGTCTCCTCTCCTCCAGGCTAATGGAGTCAGCCCTGCGACCCTCAGCGGTCAGTCCAACTTTAGCCTTGTCTGAGGAGCCAAAATGGCGGCGGAGGAGGAGTGGGTGGGTTCGAAGGTATGTGTAAAAGTTGAACACCTCGGGATTACATGTAGACACAGAAGAGGAACCTGTCATAGATATAAAGAGACAGAAAACTGCATTTTATCTGTGTCGGTGGCAACAACCAGCCACTCTACTGCTTTGACCACAGCACCTGCAGGACAAGCTGTGTTATTGGATCAGACACAGAAATGGAGCTATAGCTGGCCTGACTGAATCTCTGTTTAACTTTGAAACAAATTGAGGCATGCAGCTATGTGAGCACTTATACACTGACAAACTGCACTCTGTGGTCACTTAAAGGCGAGTAGAGAGTGGAGTTGCGAGTTCAAAAACAGAAATCTTATTGAGAGCGACTGATGGACAGAAAGGTAATGCATTTTCACTGTTTTTCATCTACTGTAGGTATAAACAACGTCAAAGAGCCTGTCTGACTCCGAAAACCCAGCAAGGACAGCACACAATCTATAAGTATAAGAACTATTTTAAAATTTCCATAAGCCAGTGTTTTCTTCTCTGTAAGCATATTAAATGTGCTTTAACAACATGATTTATGAAACACATGTAGCATAGGGATGTTAATCTGGGACTGGTTTGGCTCTTAAGTCAAACTAAGGTTCATATTAAGGTCAGTTCTTCATCTATTCGTAAGGCAAGGACAGGACTTGTATATTATTTTCATCAATTAAATGGTCTTCTGCATCCAGTATGCTGCATTACTTGTGCAATTTAACATACTTAAAGGACTAAAAATAGTTGCAAAGCTGAGCCATTTGGAGAAAGCAGTGCATTCAACCTCACAGTGTCAAAGTACAATCTGCAGCACTTACAGTACAGTCTACCCCCTCTGTTTTGACCTGCAATGCTGCATTTGACAGGCCTGAAATGTTATGTATTATCAAGTGTGGTAAGATCTACAATAAATAATGAAAAGAAATACAGGAACATTTTTGCAAAATTATAGAAATTATAACAAACATAACTATATGATTTTTTTATAAAACTTTACTAATATTTATCAAGTAAGGGATAAGGTACAGCGAGCCGGTCATTGTTGTGAAATAAACCCCGACAGGGCGATGCGGTCCCCCAACACAAAGCGGAGGGGTGGACCCCGACCAATCAGAATCGAGTATTCAACAAAGCCATGTAATAATACAAATTATTGCTATGAATATCAACACTTAAAATCATCAGATTACATTGTCAATAACAGAAATCAAAACATGGGGCATACGTATAAGTTTTGTCTAAATAATTAATTTTGTTTTCTTGTATGATTTAGTACAATTGATATACGCATAAAAAATGTGGGAATGACAACAAAGCAATGCATGGTCATGGTGTGCAAATTTGGCAAGTGCATAACAATAGGGTGGTGGGTTTTGTAGGTTAGCAATTTAGTTTGAAAATAAATGTTTCTGCGGTACACAGTACAAAACGGTAATTAAATTTCAGCTTTCCATAGAGGTAAAGAACAAAATAAGCAGAGCACTGCAGACCTACCAGTGTCACATTTGCTCTCAGTGGACCCAGAGCTGGTGCTGCTGGCAGGCTGCTCGAGAAGAGTGTCCAAGGCTCTGCTGTAGTCCTCCAGCACCCAGTGAGCCATGCTCCGCAGGAACGGGTCCTGGTGGGCTTGAATCTGACATATACAGAGAATAACAATGGCTCAGTCTGGTTTCTGCAGCGTATTAATTAGCATAATGCTGGAGAGTCAAACAACACTGGGTAGTTTGGTGAAATAGTGAATTTTACACAAATTCTGAACCTGTTTGTCATGTCCCAGAACATGTCTCTGGAGGATCTTTTTGTAGGTGGATGCCGTCTCAAACTCGGACTCGTACAATCTGGAGATCACCAGGGCAAGCTGTAGGTCCTGCATTTTCTCCAAACACACCTGGAGAGGGAAAAAAGCAAGATATCACAGTCGGTTATCCTTTAAAAATGGTTTCTGAGCTATTGGCAGAGGACTGAATGGGGTGAAATAAGACAAGACATAAGCAGACAAATAATGTATATTCTGGACACACAGTAAGTGTGTAGTAGGACATAATCTCTGAAGTTACATCTGTCTTGATTGTTTTTCTGTTGAAAAAGGAAAGGATATAACCAAAAAATAGAAAAAGAATAAAAGTCTGTGCACACTGCAAAGAGTTGGTGGATAGTTGAAGTTGTTGTAGTTGCTCCCAACTGGTAAGTTGTGAGGTGCATTTCAATGAGACTGCCTCCCAGCCAGAGACTGAACAAAGTCAATGATAGCCCTTTGCCTGGGTGACGCTCATTTCCATAAAATGCTTAAGAGAAGCTCCAGTTACTCACGCAGATGAAATAATGTGACTCATTGCTTTAGGGACTTTCTAAACAGAAATAACCTTGATGAATAAAAGGTGAGGCAAACAAGATGACCAGAAGCTGCCCTCTTCATATGTGAGCAAAAAGATGGAGAGCTGTGTGTTTTTGTGACTTAACCTAACCCTGATAATACTAATGCTGCTATCTTTCAAACTACAACAGCCATTCTAACAATCATGCAAGTTTACACACCAACAAACAAAAATTATGCAAAAATATTTTCATGAAATGAAGGTAGTAGGTAGTGTCCCCATTTATGAGGCTTCAATAAGAATGTGGTACTGCTGGTTCATAAATGTTTTAAATGCTATTGAAACTTGTCACAAAAAGGAGGAAAGACAGCAACACCCAAGAGTCAACTGACAACATCAATAATTCTTCAGTGCATTGTGCTAAAAGCTCTTGACAGAGACACCACTGTGAGAATCTATTGAACTGTTTCAATAATAAAAAGGATGCTGCACACTACAGGAACCCTTTTGCGAGATCTATTTTTGTGAATGTGGTTTCTCTGCTTTTAGTATATCATCAAACACTGCCCTTGATGAATTGTTGGGAAAAAAAAAAATCACACATGCAATGCTACAGAAATGTCATAAATGAAAAATGCAGCTGCACTTGACAGTCTCATACTGAAAGCAAGGTTTTTAACTTTTAAGATTTAGCAGGCTGACAAGTGGCACTTGCAGTTGAAGGAACAAGTGCTTCTTGCAAACAGTGTGTCATGTCTATTTTCCACTTGCCTCCACAGCATCCTTAAGGGAGCCGGCTAGAAGGAAGAAGGCTGCAGAATGCTGGAACCGCTGCTTTCCCAACAGAGAAAACGCATTTTTCAGTGCTGCTTTCCTCCACCGATCCTCACTGAAGTTGTTGCGGAAAAACGCTGTCATTTTGGCATTCTTCTGAGACCTGGAGAGAAAGAAATTTTGGATTCAGAACAGCAATACATGTGTCATAGCTCTTCGGCAATCTGACAACTTGTCTTGGTTAAGGGTAGGGGGCAAATACTGTGATGACTGCATGTGTATTTCATATGCAAAATTATGTCAGTTTTGCCTACCTGTACAATCCCCAGACCACTGCCTTCTTTTTCATTGCGAGGTAAAAGATAGCTGCATCCAGAGGATCATTGTTTCTCTGTAAAGACGTCTTGGCAACCTGACAAAGAAAAAAAAAATACATTGAGCTCCTCTGCAGCCTTTACAGTTTTATCCACAGAACAAGATGTAGCTGTATTGGTAATTTCAGGGAGTAGCTCAGACTCAGTTAAAGCGATGTGTTTTATAGCAACCTCAGCAAAAATTCACTTTCACCTACCTGACATCACTTCATTTATAAATGAAGCAATCAATATGAAGTACACAGGGCTAACACACTAATGGCCAACATTCAAAGCCTTTGTGTGTAGACCTTTCATATCATTATAGCCTCTTTAAAATGATTCAGTGCAAGTTGTGTCTGAAGAAAGAGGAGAAAATCCTGATGTGTTGCTTGGTGTCCAACAGTCCAAATATATTCTATTTAATATCGAATAAGACAAACAAAAGCAGCAAATCCTCACATTAGAGAAGCTAGAAGTAGAGGATGTTTGGCTTGATTAAAACCATCAGAAACTTCTCAAAACATTTGCCGATTGATTGAAATTACAAGACCCTGAACAAGCTCAAAAATGAATTTAATGATTAAAACAAGACTACGATATCTAACATGAATGCAAACTGAATATTAAACGAAACTCCACAGAGATCCTGTCCTTTCCATTTCATAAATACCTCTATATACCTTTTACTCTGATTTGCTACTGACTGCACAATCTGCAAATTTGTACGTCAAATTGGACAATTTATTTCAACAAAACTGGCACTGGGTCACTATTTAAGATTTGACCAAAGACACCTAAACTGATAATGATAAACAATATGGATCAATATGTAGTACTGACAGCTAGTGTTTTAAAATGGGTACTACAGTCCAAATTCATTCATTCATTGGAGCCGTGGCCCATCCGCCCCTCCGGTGTGACTGATAGCAGTTAGCGTGTGTTAGCCTCCGGCCAGAAGTAGAGGGAATCACTTCACCGGCTGTGTGACTCGCTGCCTCGATAACCCAGCTGCACACGGACCACAGAGAAATGTGGCGAGGCTTTTCAGGTCGGTAGAATTTAATGTTAATGTTATCTCTGTTGATCCAGTTCGTTAGCTTGTTTCCATGGCTGCAGAAGGCCGTGTTTGCCTGCCAATTTGTTTCATATGTGGCAACAGGGTGTCGAAATGGGCAGTGGACGGGATCACACCAGCCAGAACAAAAACAGATGTTCCGGACCGGGAATGAAAATTTCAGAGAACATACTGGCTGAAGCATTGTTGTCAGAGAAGCCAGTATTTCAATTTAGCATGTTTCTTTAACCTGTGATGACATATCATGGTCATTTTATGATTTATTACAGTAAATATATTACATATTGGTCCTTAACTACTGTCATTAGCCGCCTCACCTTTTCAATACACCTGCGTAGCTTGTTGGTGCTGCGCAGCCACCAGCCCACGCCCATGGAGCGCAGCTCAGGCCAGGTGGGCTCTCCCTTCTGTGGGGCAGGCAGCATGTTGAGCAGCTCCTCCTCAGCCTCAGAGTGGAAGGCCCAGGCATAATGACATGTTGACAGGCCTGAAGAGAGAAGAAAAATGGTAAATGGACCTGCCTTTCTAGTCTTCCAACCACTCAAAGTGCTTTACACTACATGTCAGCATTCACCCATTCACACACACATTCATACACTGATGACAGACGCTGCCATGCAAGGTGCCAACTTCGCCCATCAGGATCTAATCTAAATGCCCATTCACACACCGATGGCTCAGCCTTCGGGAGCAATCTGGGGTTAAGTGTCTTGCCCAAGGACACATCAACATGTGACCAGAGCTGCCGGGGATCGAAACACCGACCTTCCGATTGGTGGACGACCTGCTCTACCCTCTGAGCCACAGCCGAAAAAGACCCATGGAAAATGGGGAATGTTTCATAAGGAGAATATTAACCCTGCGTAGCAAGTAAATGCGGTATGTCAGTTCCATATATTTAAAGCAGTGAGTTCCCTCTTCCAGCTACAGTGTTGTACTGCCGGTCACTGAGGAGTTATATGGGAGCATACATGGATTAAGTGCCTCAAGGGTAACTTAACTGCAATAGTTAAGGATGATGAATAGATGATGGCTTTTTCACTTCTCTTACTGAAACTATTACTGTCAAAAATGTACATGACCATCAGTAACCTTCTCTCTTTCTAGCTTTAGAGGCTTTATAGAGTTACTGCCCTGATACAGTAGGTGGCTGCTGAAGCTATATCTAAAAGGAGTGCAGGGAGACAGCTCTTTAGGCAGCAAGCTGGAAACGTATAAAGCTTCCAAGATCATACAGGTGAAAATATAATAAAGGCCTTTTGGACAAAGTGAGCCAATTTTGAGGGACAACAATTTTAGGTCTTGTTAGATTAGGGAACGAATATTTTTATTGATGTGGCCCTGTAGAGTGAGTTGAATGTTACATGCCTGCTCGTTTGTGCCAGCTCAGAAATGCTCCCAATGAAAACAGTTTGAAAACCACTATGCCACTGTACCTTGCCGCAGGAGCTGTGCTCGGTGTGCTGGAGGCAGGGAGGTAGAGAGGAAGGTGTGGAGTCTGACGGCCAGCAAGAACTTCAGACCACACTCATCCAGCGTCTCTCCACCTGGTAAATCAATGACAGACAGCTCTTACGTCATCATGATGTTGTGGAATGAAGCACTTATCTACTGCATTTCAATCCATTTGAAGATCTCTTATTGTATGTTTTTATTTCCCTGCAGTACCTTTGCTCTTGCCCTGGCTGTCCTTGAGATCTGTGCTTGTGGTAGCGATGGTGTCGGCCAGCGCCATGAGAGACATCTGCTCCATGCGGGTTAAGCCTGGCAAACTGGAGTGAAGGAGGTGACTGGACAGAACCTGGGCATGGTCTGAACCGAAGTATGTTGGACTGTACTGGGACAGGTCAATAACCTACAGACAGGGAACAGACAGACAGTCGGTAAAATTAATTGCATGGTATTTCTAATTTATTTAAAAATGATTAATTATTAACGCTGGATTCATACTCAAAATAAAACACCCACAATATTGTATGTGTATATTAAGAATACAAGCTTGAGCCAAGACAAGGCTAGGTTTTTGATGCATTAGCTAGCCATCACAGGCTTTAATCTTTATTCTAATAAATCTAAAATGAACCTTGACATGCACTATTATTAATCTCTAAGTTTTACACTGTAATACCAAAAGAGCAAAAATGTTGCTGTCCACTCTCATTTTTATAAATTCTCTTTTAACCAAGGATAAGCCAACAAAAACAGACCTTGTTCCCCGTTTCCTCTTGATCGTCGTCCAGAGGGTCCAGGTCCACAATGCTGGGTGTATGAAAGAGCTCATCATAAACATCAGTGTGACTGGAACCATGCCCACTATCTCCACTCAAACTGCCCACTTTATCTGTAGGGGGACACAAGACAGAGCTAATTTACACAAGACGTGTATTTCATAAGAGACATGCAGCCTCCGGCTGGGGAGACAGCAGATTCAATTAAAATACCAAAGAGCAGGACATTTTTATTCTGTATACATGTTTCTGCTTTCATTCTCCCTTGAGACACAATGAGGAAAAACTAGAAGACCAAAGAGTAGGATATTATTATCAGTCTCGTAAACCTTGAGGCAGGGTGGCTAAAAATGGTTGTTTTCCACTGTAAATACTGTTTCCCTGTTTTTGTTTGTGTATCTGCCTAAAAGCAGGAGAACATTTTCAATGTTTGTCAGACTTAACATACTCTGACAAAGTTACAATCTTCCATTTTCACGCTTTTCAATTCAACACCGCAGGAAATTAATCTACAGTCTACTGTATTTCATTTAATTGTCATGCACACTTCACGCAATCCTTTACGGTTTGTGTAATCCAATATCTCAAAGCATCTCTACCTCCCAAGTTTGACGTTTTTTTCAACTGATTTGAAGATTGTGTTAATTGCTTTTTAAAGTAAGTGGTTCAGCGCCAGCTTTATGTTCAGGGCTGTTATTACTTGCAGAGACTTAGTCTTATATCAGCAGGTGAAAGCCCTTCAAAATTCTAGATTAAAAAGAAGAAGACCTTACACCTTTGTAGCCAAGGTGTAAGTCTCAAGTGTAATACAATTTTTGTATCACTGTATATTAAGTACTTTAATTGACTTGTATTCAGTAAATAAGTAATTTTTTTAAAATTCAAATTACAGCAACTTAACATCCTTTGTCCATTTTTGCTTGGCTGATTATTGTCTTTTTCAAACTTCATATATTCTGAATATTGTCATATTTTCGGTACTCGCTTTACTTGGCCTATGTTAAGTACTACTAAAATAAAGTTTCCTGCTATTCTATTCATTACTGTATATTACTATTATAAAACCATGTGTTGTACACCCACCAGGTTTTGGTGATGTATCCTCATCGGCTGCCAGAAGGGCGTACAGAGGCAGGGGAGGGATGGAGCTTATCTCTGTGTAGTCAGGGGTGGAGTTCTCTGCATTGCTGAACATCTTCCGGTCCCTGGCTGTGCTGCCTCCGGCGCTGATGGTTCGAGAGCGCACACGTTTCTCAGGATTGGTGGTATTATCTTTAAGTGTCACAATTTCTCCAGCAATGCATTTCACCAGGTGGGAGAGGATGGCTTTGGCACGGTGAACCTTAAAATAGACAAATCATGTTACACATTTATATTTCGAATATAAGTCACAACAAATGTCGACTTTCTGGCAAATTTTTCATTATTTTTAAATGTCTTTTTGATATTCTCTACTTCAGCTTCAAACCTTATAAAATTTAATTATATTAACTGACAAAACAGACCTGTCATATCAACCGGAGAAGGTGCTTAGATAAGAGAAAATAATCTAATAAGAAAAGATAAAATAGTATAGACCAGACCAGCATTGCGTCATTACCAAGGCCGTGCTGCCATTTGGGGGAAAGAAACACGCTCTCCCAAGTGGAGAGAAACAGGAAAATGTAGAAAAGCTGTTGTGTAGCAGGTTAGCCGAGGCTTTCACACTGAGATCTGAATATTCACTGTCGATGTGGTAAATTACTGAGTGATGTGACAGCTACTACTGATGGATAAATTAGCTTAGCTAGCTTGGTTGGGGGGATGCTGCAGTCCGGTTACACAGTATAGCAGCATCAGACTGTCGTCTCCAACTAAATCTCAGCCTAAAGATCAAACAGTTGGCTTTTAACACGTTGTATATTTACAGTTAATTCTAAGCCTAACGATACCTAGTGATTCAATCACATATGTAGCGTTATAGATGTCCAGATAAGCAATATCCGGCCACAGTGTTGGGTCACTCATCCACATGGATGGGGAAAGACCTATGGGGAAGACTGAAGGGACATGACGGCAATCAACCTAAATTTATTAAGGTATTGCGAACGCTCAGGCTCACCCAAGGTCGCAAAATAATTATTAGACCTTTGTTTAACAAGAGATGAATGCATACGAACTTGTCAAAATTACGATCCAAACACATCAAATTGCTACAGAACTTCTGTTTCCAATCCCCTAAAAGGGGACGTGGCATTGGCGATGCTGGTCTGGTCTATAGATAGTAATGAATTAATTTCTTTAACTTACCTTCCCTAGATCCATGAGCTCCAGTAACTGTACAGGATGGTATTGGGGCAGAGTAGGAAAGAGTTGGTGAGCTGCTTCAAAAAGCCCAGAATCTTCCATCTCGACAGGCAGGTCATAAGCTGTTCTCTTCCCACTGAGTTTCTGAGCCAGGCTCATCATCGATCTTGTCAGGGCCTTTTTGGGAGGGGCCAGTGAAGACATGGGGGCCCCAGAGCTGAGACCGTCCTCCTGGCTCTGTCTGACGGCTGAGATTATGGAGGAGGCGCTGCTGCTAATATCTGTGTCTTGGGCAATCGGGGCGTTGGGTTTGGAGGGTGCTGGGGGCTGCCACTGGGAGTAGACGTGCATCTCGCAGTCCATGCCTACTACCAAGATGCCATCTCTTACCCAGGAGAGGGAGACTGGAATGGGTAATGAGCCTTCAACAGAGGAGACCAGATCGACTGATCGAAGCAGAACGAGGCGAGACGAGCTCTGGTCTCTACTGGCTTCAGATGTCAAACCGAGTTCTGGAGGCTTCCCAGAGAGACGACCGTACATGTAAATCTTTGTCCCAATACCAACAGTCAGAACATGTGACCCATCTTCTTGTGAGACCCAGTCCAAATGAACCAGGATCTTACTAGCAGAACCAGGACAGTCCTCGTTGGGTATAGGGAGGTCCATGTTACCTGGCATATTAGCACTTCCAGTTGTGGTATCGGTGCTGTCCAGGACTAAGGTCTGCTCTAGAATCCACTGGGAACCACCAGTGGACTCGCACTGGAAGATGCCAATGTGGACCAATGGCTCTCTAGTGTTTGCTGGGTTTGGAGAGAGATTTGGACTATGCTGTATGGTCAGAGTTGGGGTCAGGTGGGTGTTGGTGTTGTTGTAGTGCACATAAGGGGAGGAAGCGAGGGTAGGAGGAGAAGTCCACAGTCCGTGAGAGTTCAGATAAGGTGTTGAGTTCAGAGGTGTGTTTGCTGTCTGCCTGTAGGCTACTGCAATCCGTCCAGAGTGACAGCAGCTGACCTCTATGGGACGACCTTGCACGCTTACTGCGCTGTCGTTGGGAAGCCTCTCCTCCACCAGCAGAGGCCACTCCTCCCACTGGTACACCAAGTTGTCCATACCGGAAGGCTCTGTCGCAATGACATTACACCTCCAGAAGCGCACCTTTCCATCAGAACAGGAAGTAGCAAGGAGGTAAGGCACGCGGTCAGCTGGCAGAGAACATGACGCGCTCAGGTGACCTGGGAAGAGAGTTGACAATATACTATTAGGCAAGGAAGTCTTTCCTCTTCATTCTAAAATACAATATCATGTCATCTTTTTTTATTTCTGTGAATTTCTTTGAATTGCTTTGAAGAGATTTTATTGGACATATGCTCTGCAGATAGCAACATAAGTACAGTTTATAAACAAGTCGTCTAGGACAGAGTAGAAACAACAGCGGTTGCATGGTTTAAAAAGTCTGTGTACTTGTTTTCCAGATATTTTGTGGGCTTTCTAAAATTACTGAGTTGAAAATCATTATTAATTTTGAGTAGAATTTCAGAAACCTTTTCCACGCCGACAATGAAAATCTTTAAAAGAAAATCCCTACATTTGTCAGTTTCTATTTTTAATTCCTACGATATAGAAGTAGCTCTTTCTTAATCAATAAAAAATGTCTATATGTTCCTGAAAAGGTTATTTTAATTCAGTTTTCAATCATTTGCTAACTGAAGGACCACTTCTTTAGAAATGATGTGACAACATAAATTTTAACACTGGTGTCGGTAAATACCTCGGTGGCTGCTAAATTTCTTTATCTGTGTTCTGCTATTAGACTGGCTTACTTGCCCTGAGGACCCTGTTTTAAATCTATTATCATAAAGAAATGTAATTATTACTACTACTACGATAATAATAACACTACTGCTACTACTATCAATATTGCCCTTTTTCATACATGGGTGCCTTGTGTTGTGCTCAGGAACGTCGTGCTTTCACTACCAGAGGAACTTCATAGACTTATGTCATTTGTGTGTTAGTGTGTGTCCTCACTGTCCCTCACCTGCTGACGGTGTGACACTGATGGCTTCCACTCCTTCTGGCAGAGCCATCTCTTGACTGTATAGCCTGTTTGTTGTGAGGCTGAGGCGACAGGCACTCTGCAGATTGGACGTGCAGGGTTTACTCTTCTGAGTTACTGGAGAACCATATGTGTCAAAGCTAAAGGTAGAGCTGTTCATAGGAGAAGCTGAGGTGGCATCCTTCTCCGTCGTCGTCTCTTCTGTGGTGACAGGAAGAGGGAAATAATGTTTAGAAAACCTAAGGTCAAAACCCTCTTTCTTAGGCTGCTCAAGAGCAATTACAATGTCTACATGGTCAATACAAAATAAAAAATTCAGGAACTTTACAACTTTATATTAGTGAGATATTGCTCACTAATGGATATTCACAATTTTGTCAAGCTTCCAGTTCTTTGGGGAAAAACCTCTCATTTATTTATTTACTTGACAGTGAATCCATTTTTTTCCCCATAACCTGTGAACTTTAAGTCTTTTGTTCAAAGTACCCACCCATGGTGATGGGTCGAGCAGCAAGATGGAGATGCCACATGTGTAGGAGCGAGCGACCGGTCGGAGTCAATTCGACCACCACAAGGAAAAACCGTGCTGAGAAGGGCGCCTCGCTTGAGGCTGCAGGGAAGAACACAGACGCACAGAGAATATTAATGAGCAGTGATGCTATTCATGTGTTTGAAGGTGGTGCAAAGCTTTGTTATTAAAAATATAGATATTTCAAAGTAGTTAGAAAAATGATTTTGTCCATACCAGTGTGAGGAGAATCAGGAGTTTCCTGTGTGCTCTCTGTTCTCTCGCTGCCGAGGATCAGATCCTCCTCAAAAACATGCAGGAGCTGGGTCTCCTTCCCCTGCTGTAGAGAACAACAGCAGCTATTCTCAAACTACATCAGATGCAGACACTAAACAACACGCACCACTGCAGACAGAAGTTGTGTTAATGTTACACAAACGCGCACACACACACGAAAACTGCCTGAGGGGATGAAAGAAGGTTTGCTCTGCACCATTTTTATTTTATTTTTTTTCCATGGTTGACCTTTCACAGAGTCTACTGCAGACTGTTTTATGCTACCAATGGTCTAGAATTAAACTATGGCTTTTAAATATATTACAGTTAATATATCCTTTATTTCAGTGGAGAAGTTTCTGTTAATGTCCTTTTGACCCAAGATGTTTACAGGGTCTCTCTACTGTTAACCAGATGACGATCAGAGAGAAACTAAGTATTTTTTTACACTCCATTTCTCTTTATGTATACTTACAAAGTCAGTAATGGCATCCAGCTCTATAATGCACCCTGGTTTTGCTGTGGATTGCTGACTGATGATGTTGAACACCTCCCCAACATATTTCTGAAGAGAAACAAACATTAACATTTTCACATTATTTGGGCATTTACATAGTCAAAACATACAATTAGTGAGCCAATTGTGCTTCAGAAAAAGAGAAAAATGTAACTATTATCTGTACTGTCATTGACAACACTGTTATGGTCATTGTCTGAAGAAATCAGCTGTTTAAATGCCACGCAAGAATATGCTTAAAAAATAATATTTATGCTCTGTAAATTAATATATCATAAAACTAGATATCAACCGTCACTTCTTGCTGGATTCATCTCTTCTCACATGTTATTTAATTGTGCACATGTGTAACTTTTCTACCAAGTCATCCAAGGCTAACACTAATGAAGTGACAAGACTGCAAATTAACAACATATTATGACCTCACCAATTCTTTAAGGGTCCAAGGGGCAACACTGATTTGTCTTTATTGGTGTGCATAAAAAATTGTAATTTCAATGCTGACTACACCCTGTAGAGTTTAAGAATCATGTTTTATGACTTACTGATATCTCAGGATTAGAGAGCTCACTCAGGAGTTTCTTAGCTTCAATAACAGCCTGATACAGCCTGAGTGAGTGGCCGTCACTTGCCACAAAACAGGCGCTGGGAGAGTTACAGTACGCACCTAAAGAGAGAAAGACAGAAAAAAAATGTAACGGTGTCTGCTATTACACTTGTTTTTCTAAATGAACATAAAAAGAAAAGACAAAACAAGACACAACAACACAGAAAACTGTGGTACAGTACATTTAACAAAAAAGCAAATATTTTAAATACCAAAGACTCCTGTTATAAAGTCATATAAACTATGTACACTCAGGCAACATAGTTATTTTATATATTCACAGGAAGTGTTTATATATAAATATATATACATATACACGGTATATACAAATGAGGGTAAAATGGACTCAAAAACTGTTCAAAAAACTATATCTATTTGGATTTCATGCACCAAAGCTAGTCAAATTTGATCATAATTATTCAGAAAACAGATAATTTCCTTCATATTACTGAACATAATAACTGTTAGGTAAACAAAATGAATTCTGAAACAAACTTAAATGGCTGATTGCTGAGTACTTTATCCTGTGTTGCTTTAACAATCCAAACAAAAAAAATATTTTCTTACCTAAACAGCTGCTGGGAATGAACGTGGGTAGCCAGGCTATATTAGCAAACGCTGATGCATGGAGAGAATTGATCCGAGCTAGCTCGGAGACGCCGCCTGACAAAGACAGCGGGCCGACAGGGTCCACTCTCCATAAAATCAGCTCACTGTAGATCGCATTGGGATCCTGGGAAACTACACCCAGGGACACCCGGCTGGACTGTGACCCTCGAGGCAGAGATGCTGCATGAGAGAAACCGGAGGAGTAGGCGTCTGGAGGAGCCAGGATGCTGTCTGCCTCTGGCGTCCTCAAGGCGTTGTGGTGCGAGGTGGTGAGGAGGAGAGGGAGTGATGAGTGACAGGCCAGGTCATTGAGGTGGAAGCGGTGGCCACAGTACCGTGACTTGTGAGAGACGCTGAGCACAGTGGAGAAAGCAGAGTCCTCCGCGAAGCCGACTGCCCACTGGTTCAGGGAGCCATCAGCATGTTTGGAGATCATAAGGACATTGGGGGTGAAAATGCTTAGTCGAAGACTACTGCTGGGTGCAGCTTTTCCTTGACCTCCGTAGCTTATTAGAGCAGATTTGGTTTGAGGCAATGTGCTCCCAGGTGGTCGCTGTCTGCCATGTTGGATAGCCAGATCCACGTTCTTGTTGCAGGCATACATAACCACACTGTGGCTCAAGGAGATAGCATCACCTGTAGGGAACGCTACAGGGATACGGGACACAAACGACACCTGAGAGAGAAAGAAAGACATCAAAGCAATGTAATCTAGAGCATCTAAAACTTACAGCTCTGAGTTAGTGATGGCTCAGTCAATCAAGTCACTCTATTTTAGCTTGAAATAAGCATTATGAAACAGCTTAAGCTCCCATGTGAATGCGGTCATGACACAGATGGCACTGAAGATCAAGTTAGCTCTAAACAAAGGGCTGAAACTCTCCAATTCTCCATTCAGAAGTTGAGTGACAACTGACTTTTGGAAATGAATTGAGTCACTAAGAGAGTGACGGAGACTCGAGGGATTCAGCCTTCTTCATTAGCCCCTTCATATATGTAAAAAAGAATAATGTTCAATAATACTTATGCTAATAATAATACCAGGATCCTGTCTGTTTGATCTAATTAAAGCAGCCAGGCCTAATCAACTTGAATGTTAATGAAACTTGGGATTCTTTTGGCTGTTGTGCCTGACTGACTACCTGCCATGTCACGAGGCTCTCATTATTTCACCATTAATAAAAATGCATCAAGGGACTTCTGAATTTGATATGAAGTCATACATAATTAGAATATAATTGTCTGAACGGCTGGATGAGAAGCCATTGAAATAGCTCGACCATCACAGCTGTCAAAATGATTCACAACATTATTGAGAAGATCAATTAATTCTTTCACCCAGGAGCGCCTCTTGAAATTGTGAATACAAACAAGAGTGACCAAAGGAAAGTCTGCTTAGTGATCATTAAATTAGAAAGTAAAAATATGATTAATATTTGCTTTACTGTAGTTTCCCATCATAACACTTCTGTGTCTCTGTATTTCTTGATGAATATTTGAAGTGTGACCATACAAATTAGGAAAAAGAAAGTGCTTATTAATATCTGTAGATGGATAAAAGATGAGGGATTAAGTTTGTTCACAAAACATCAACATAAAACGTTATGTTCCATTTAGGAATGTCAAAGTTAACACGATAATAACACTTTAAGGCAATCAACCTTCAGAGGTTGTAGCGGGCTCAGTTTTAAAACTACAGTGAAGATACTGGCAACATATGAAACTAGAAAACCTAAAGAATCCATTGGTACCAACCATGTCATACTAGCTTTTCGCAATTGAGGTTCAATAAGGCTCCAAAATTGCGCTAAATTTTGGTGAGGAAACACTGACATGAGCATTTTCAATGGGGTCCCTTGACCTCTGACCTCAATATATGTGAATGAAAATGGGTTCCGTGGGTACACAGAAGTCTCCCCTTTACAGACATGCCCACTTTATGATAATCGGATGCAGTTTGGGGCAAGTCATAGTCAAGTCAGATCACTGACACACTGACAGCTGTTGTTGCCTGTTGTGTTTGAGTTTGCCATGTTATGATTTGAGCATATTTTTTATGCTAAATGCAGTACCTGTGAGGGTTTCTGGACAATATTTGTCATTGTGTTGTGTTGTGTTGTTTTGATTTCCAATAATAAATATATACATACATTTGCATAAAGCAGCATATTTACCCACTCCCATGTTGATAAGAGTATTAAATACTTGACAAATAAAAAATGTGTGATTAATTTGCAATTAGATATTCTATCGATTGACAGCCCTAGCTCCATTGTTTTACAAGACACTCAGGTGCAAGACAAAAAATACTTAACTGCAGGGCACAACAGAGGTCTGCACACTGTCAGGCTCCAAATAAATACTTTTCTTATATTCTTCTCTTTTCAAGGCAACATTTTGATCTACAAGATCTTCTTCAAGCAGGAGTGAAAGAGAAAAACAGGCATTTCTTGTAGAAGCAATGATCAACTTGATTACTGCCTCTATAAGAAGTGAAGATAAGAAGATAAATAAACTATTTATTTGGAGCCTAACAGTGTGCAGGCCTCCTTTGTGCCCTGCCATTGTTTTACATAATCAGAAACCACATCAACAGTGAACGTACCTGAGCTTGCCTGAACATGCCTGGCTGGTATTCATCTAACCAGTCGATGTGCCAGACTAACAGAGAGCCGTCCATCGGATGGATACTGAACAACATGTCTGCTCCTTTGTTCCACTCTTCCAACAGCACGTCCACCTGGTGCTTCGCTGCTGCCAGAGGAAGCTCCGCAGCCTCAGGTCCTTGAGAGTTACTATTATCTTCCTCATCAAAGTTATCCTCATCTTCAGGCTCTGGAGGAGAATGCAAATCACAGTGCCCACAGGTAAATTCAGAAAATAAATATGGAAGACTGATGCAATATAAAAAGGTCTGACTTTTAGATTGGAAAGTCTAGTTTTGACAACGTTATTCCAGCTTCATAGGCACACCCCTTCAAAAGAAGTTAATGCCTGATTCAAATATTTTTCTGTACCTTCATGGGAGCATTCGTTCTGTTGCTCCATGCTGCCTCGGAGCTGCTGCAGGAAGACTTCCATAGCTAAAGTGAAATGAAGCTCTTTGTTGTTGAGCCAGTGGACAGTAAAAGGACCTCCAGGCTCCTCGTCATCCGCGGCACTCAGAGAGGAGATGGAGGGCAGCAGAGGAATGTCTGTGATAAAGACCATAAGTGATAAAGAGGTTAAGACGTTTAGAGAAAAAAAAAGGCAACGAATAACTTACATTACATTAGAGTAGGGGCATGCAGGACAAAAAGACATCTGCTGGAGCAAATTCACTTTTATGAATTTGTGTAAGGTTTGAAGTATGCTAAAATATAATTCAAGCATACAAATACCATTCTACAGGACTTCTCAGCCTCAAGGCTGAAAAAAAATCTACAAGATTTTGCCCCACGATTCAGGTCAAATTTAACTGCCCCACAAAACACAGAGGAACCAACGCCTTACATTTACTGTGAGCAGCTCTCACTGAGCAGAACAGCTCACTGGGATGTTAAATAAACAACCTCAGGCAATCTACAAAGTTTACAACATTTTTTGCCCTAAGAAATACAGAGTTGAAGCCCTCTGACCTCCAGCTGATTTTATTCAAGCAGAGCTAACAATCTATGCGGTCTCTATGGTTTAGGAATAACTAATATGGTGCGATACTGTAGTTCTAAAGTCTTTCCTTCTTTTTAAGAAGTACTTTGTACTGTCTTGTAGCTACAAATTCCTCACTAAATTTGGTGAATTTGTTTGGTGTTCAACAAGATGCTGGTAAAGAGGATCAACAGGATTATCAACTAGTCACAGAATCTAATATGTTTGAGTCTAACCTGTGGCAGGGTTGATGCTGGCAGCAATGTGGAAGTGGCAGAGAGCGTTGGCATGGGGCATGCTGCTGCTGCTCCTCTTGTGGTTGTAGTGTCGGCTCTGATGGTGAGGCAGGCAGCCAGTCAGGGAGAGCTGGGGGACATCCCGATAAATGGATGCCTGCAATGCTTCTTGAAAATTTGGCTGTGAGGAAAATATCAATTATTCAAGTTAGATAATTAATAAATGAAATGTTATGTCTTGTGACTTCTAAGAGTTCTTACGTGCTAAAATTCTGATTACAAAAATGTTTGATGATTGTGGTTACACAAATTAATTCTATATCATATGAATGTAGACTGCTTTGAGTTTATCGGTGAGCTTTTTCCATAGCTTACAAATGTATACACAAACCACAAAGACGACATCTAGCATGAATCTCCACAGAGATTTAGATCTTCTTAAACAAACTTGTGTTAATAAAAGTGTTTTATAGGGTGGGGCAGGTATATGAAACACCATACTTTAGTTCCCTGTTCCCCCTTTAAGGCTCATGCGGCGGCGCAGGTTAAAGCTGCTTTTGAGGTTTGATGTGAATGAATCAACTTATGCCAACTAAAAGAGCTCAACTACTCTCCACTCAGCCTTAGCGGAGCTGCTCTGCCTTGGTGAACAGGTGTTTTTCTTTGGAATGGGAATTTTAAACAACATTTAAGTTAACTGCCCAATTTGTCTAAAAAAGAGCCAGAGTGAAACAGGCAGCATGGAAGAGTGGCTGAGTGAGAAAGAGAAGCATGTAAAGGGAAATGAAATTCAACTTTAACTTAATTTGGTACTTAGGTTATGTAATTTGGGTTTTTTCTGTTGTTTCGCAGTAATGTGTTAAGACCTGAAACAGCAGCAGTCAAGACAGAGCATCTTAAGGTTCATGGAGATTATTTAATAATATTTAATGTAGTTTTAATTACACTGCTCTTATGCAGCTTCTCTGGTGCAGAATAAGTTATATAATAAGAGCTGTAAGGCTGCAGTTTCTCCAACTATTATTGAGATTTATGTGCTCATCACACCCACAAAGAAGTCCTTTGTCAAATATTGATAACAAATGTGTGTTAAGTCACAAAACAGTATAAAACTACGGAAACATAATGCATTCACTTGAGAAAAAAACATTTGTCCTGTTTTTCTGAATTAACAAGATAATTATCTGTAATTCTGAGAAAAGTTTTCATGGAAAAACATAAAAATCTACTCTGTTTCTCTGAATTAATGAGATACCTTAAATCCCAAGAGAAGCCCTCATTTACTTGAGAACTCAATGTTATTATAAATATATGTTATATTTTTTTCTCAAATGAATGCATTACGCTTCCGTACAAAGCTGTACAAAGCAGACACAAAACATTTTGAATGGTTCAATACCTGTGTAGAAAAATATGATTATGGTTGAAATCCCATATCACTGTCTCCTCTGGAGCTTCACAAGCAGCATCCTTATCAATAAACTTTGGGCCTAATCTTCTTTACTGATTTTGTGAGAAATCTTGTACTGTTCATCCCACCCTGAGGCATCATACTAAGAGTTTAAAATGGGGCTCTCTCAGTATTGTCCTTCCGTTCAGTTTTGGAGGGAGAGAGATGCCTTAGACTGGATCATCCAGCACAGTCTGCGATGTTTTAATGAATAATTCCACACATGTACTCTTACAGACTCTCCTCAAGGCACAGTGGAGAGATTTGCATACCTATTTTTCCTGTAATCTAATGTGCCCTGAGCTCTGTAAGTGCCAGTGAGACCCATAACCATTTAAATGCCCTTATCAAAATGGATGTTAAGTATTGTGCTTGAGGCCTAGCTCAGCTGTCAGCAACAACGTAAGTCACTTAAAGCAGAAGACGCCACCGTTACAGATGTGAGCTAGCAGCAGCTATGAATGCAGCTATGAGCAGAAATTAAACAGTCAAACAAGCATCAAAAGTCAAAGTTATAATTTTTAGGTGTTGCACAGATTACAGAAAGGAGGCCAATATTCTTCCCTGATGCTTGTTTTAAGCCCTACAAAGCTTCAAAAACCTGATAGCCAATTAATTTTCCCTTTTAACTCCACTAAGCCTCGTTTTTTTTCTATCTTCCTTCTCAGTCTCCCTTTGGTCTTGTTCCCTAATCTCTGCAGCACCCCTATGTCCTACATTAGCAGTGGTGAAAATACAGTAACCCGGCTTCAATGTCAGGGCCAAATGGGGCAAACCAGAGATCATAGCATTCCTGCCATTTATTTTCCCCATTCTATACGCAAAATTATGTTGATTCTTTTTTTCACTGTGCAACAAAAATAGACAATGTTCTCACTGGGATACAGATTTAGAAATAATGCTTTTGATTCTGACAAAAAAGTTGTGTTGGCTGTATACTGCATATCTACAAACTTATACTACCAATTAGAATGATTACACATATTATACATCATTATAGTATACAGTATATTTAAGTTCAACTTTATGATGTGATTCTGGTTCTTATCTTTGAGTTCCTGCTCTCTTCATGGAAAAACGTATCTAGGTATTATTATATTGAGTTACATACACACACACACTTGCCAGTTTGTTAGGCACACGCATCTATAAATAATGTGGTCCAATACAAGAGCCCAGCACTAAATCCTTCCTTTCTGAAGTTTATAATGTTCAGTTTTTGAGGTGTTGATTCAATTCTATGATCATTTTTGCAGCTACAGTTATATTGCTGTTGAATTATACTGCTTTATAATGAGTGAATGAATAAAGGTTTTCTAATATTTTTTCCACTGCATTTGTATCAATAAGGGTAGACTAAATATTATAAACACCATTCAGAAAAATGCAATACAGCTCGATTACACTGCAAACTAAAGACTCCAAAACAACCATAGAGTTGAATCAACACTTCTCTAAAACAGTTTCAACAAAAACTGAATGTTAAAACCTTCATAAAAGGAAGACTTTCCTGCAGGACTGTCGTATTAGACTGCATTTGTTTTAGCTAGTTGCACCAAAATGAAGTGCCAGCTGAGTGTATTTACTGTATTTTGAATAAAAACTACATTAGAGTGGCTTACCTCCTGTGCTGTTCTTCCTTGCGACTTCCCATTGCAGGTGTTTTTCCTAGGTGGGCCAGCACATCTGGGTGTTTCACCTTGCTGGTCAAAAGCAGGGTTGTTTTGGTAACCGGGCAGGAGGCTGTCACCTGGCAACAGCGTCTCTGCCCAGAGCCGACACACGCTGTCCTTACAGCAGGTGAGCAGAACGTTACACACTGCACCTCTGTTAGGAGAGAGGAAGCAAAGGGAAGGAGGATAAAGGAAGGATAACGGCAAAGGGTTTAGGATGAAGTCTGGAGGTCACTGAACGTGTCAGTAATTATGTTTTATCACCTAATGCTAATTGTACTATTCAACATCAAGTCAAAGGAGAAACACCTCTTGAGAGATAAGTGAAGATTAAAAAGAGTAGTAATGGTGACAAAGAAATGACTTAATCTAATCTCTTTTGATTACAGAACATGTCACACCAGTTTATTTAAAAAGGAAATTGTTAAGACAATTAGAATTTACAAACAGAGCAGGTTGCCAAAGGTAGAATAAGAGACAATGTTTTATTACCGATTTTTGACAGGCCTTCAACATAGCAGTACAACCCAAATCACCACTTCAATAATTCCTAAAGACTAATTTATACGTTGCAGCAAATGAGCTTAGCAGGAATTCTGCCCGAACATTACACTGTCTTACTGTCAATGTTAATTCTCTGAGCAGATAGTTAGAGTAACAATAATCTCTTCCCAGTCATTTCCAAAATAATACTCCTGTATGCTAAATCTGCTGTGAACTGTGTCACATTAAGTCAGAGAACAATTACAGGTCACGTAAGATTAGTAATGCTGTAGCAAAGCAGGGCAGAACTGGGAGCTATAGTATAGTGAGACTGCAATACTGCACAGTGACTGACCTATTTTGAATTTGCTGCTTATGAGAGCTCCTTCATTTACATTCAGCCCACAAAATGTTGTATAATGTGCAGCTAAATAAACAGAAAAAGACATACTACTCATCTACCCAGTAAAACAGGCTTATGCGATTATCGTGCAATTGTTAACTTGTGCTTTTCTTATTGCGCTCAGTTGTGTCAGCTTAAGTCAAAATGAATCAATTGAGAAAATAAATGAATCATGACTGCAGAGAAGGGGCTGTGAAATGTTGCACTGACGGTGTCCATACCGTGGCATGTACTTGCTGGTCTTCCTCCAAGAGAAGCCGGTAACAGAACGGGGATGGGCCAGGTAGACAAAGGAGAAGGCCAGCTCTCCCTGGAAACTGACACTAGGCTCTGGAGGCGTGAAGAGTCTGGAAACACCCAACTTCCACTTACTGGTGCTGTACCAGACCTTTACTAGGCAGTCATCCTGAAGAGGAGAAACAAACAGGGATATAATTGATACCACGTTGTTGAATGTGCAAGTTAAAGTTAAAGTTGTAAGCCTTAACTTAGTGCCAAAAGACAAACGCCAAAGGCGGTAGTGATCAGTTACATTTACACTTGAGCTTACAGTGTTTGGCTATATCAATATGAATAGAAAATGTAAATATGACTTGTACACACTCATTTGCATCCAAATCTGTTGAATACTATATAATACTATAATACTGCTTCTCTATAATTGTTGTGCATATGACATTAAAGAACTTGAAATCCTGGTAAAAGCTTGACTTACCTGTGCAGCAGTAGCAAAGAATTCCCCATCAGGAGAGAACTTCATTAAACTGACTGGAGAAGCTGTCCTTCAGACGAAAAAAAAAAAATACACTATTTTCAACACTCAATACTACAAAAGTCTGTTTTTTCAGATATAAAATATATAGTAAGTAGGGCTATCAAAGTTAACGTGATGATAACGCAATAACGTAAATCCCTTTTAACGCCACTAATTTCTTGAACGCATTAACACAACTTGCAATTTTTAGGTTGTAGCGGGCTCAGTGATATTGGCATCATATGAAACTATAAAACCTAAAGAATCCGTTGGTACCAACCATGTCATACTAGCTTGTCGCGAAGGAGGCTAAATAACGCTCCAGACTTGCGCTAAATTTTGGTGAGGAAAAACTGGCATGGCCATTTTCAAAGGGGTCCCTTGACCTCTGACCTCAAGATATGTGAATGAAAATGGGTTCTATGGGTACCCACGAGTCTCCCCTTTACAGACATGCCCACTTTATGATAATCACATGCAGTTTGGGGCAAGTCATAGTCAAGTCAGCACACTGACACACTGACAGCTGTTGTTGCCTGTTGGGCTGCAGTTTGCCATGTTATGATTTTAGCTTTTTTTTTATGCTAAATGCAGTACCTGTGAGGGTTTCTGGACAATATCTGTCATTGTTTTGTGTTGTTAATTGATTTCTAGTAATAAATATATACATACATTTGCATAAAGCAAGCATATTTGCCCACTCCCATGTTGATAAGAGTATTAATTACTTGACAAATCTCCCCTTAAGGTACATTTTGAACAGATAAAAAATCTGCAATTCATTTGCGTTTAATCGCGATTAAATATTTTAATCAATTGACAGCCCTAATAGTAAGTAATGGCTATGGTTTACGACAGAATACAATAAGTTCAAATTTATCATTACAAAAACAAGTAAATTCTAAATTAGATGAACACCAAAAAATATTACAGCTGGTTTTACTAAATTGTCTATTTCGCACATAACTAAAAATCGTGTTTATAACGTAACAAGGAAAGGAATAAAGCAATAAATTCCCATCCTAAAGAGGTAGGCAGAATCATGTGCAGAGTTTGTACTTCTCAGTTCTTACTTGCTCTGCCAGATGCACCTCCAGGCAGAATGACAGTCTCTTATGGTCATTTCTGTCTGCGTTCCCACTTCTTCAGCTTCATCTTTCACTCCATCAGCATTAGACCACAACTGGAGGCTACTAGAGCCTGTTAAGAGAGTGCTGCCTGGATACACAAAAACACATTCACTCTGTCAGACGTGACAGACATGTCTTCTATCATATAATTTGTAAAAAAAACAAAAAAAAACAAAACAAAACCATGAAGGCATATACTGTAAGAGAGATGTATATACTGGAATTATAGTACCAACCCAACACTTTTCTTGAAGACATAATTATGTATTTAAGTATTTTCAATCAAAGTACCTGTGGGGTGCCAGGCCAGGTTCCGTACCACAGACTTTAATACAAATTGACCAGTCTTCTGCCATTGGCAGTTCAACTTCTGTACCAAAACGACAAACAAATAGACATTACAAAAATTGGACAGGTTATTAAAAACAATATATTGTACCTTCAATAGTTACAACTGTAACAAGAACCAACAGTGAAGCTGATTTCATGTGAGCCACATGTGATCAGACCACATGGATAGTAATACCAGGGAACTTCTGCACTCAAAGAGGTACTGGGTTGTGTTTAATCTTTCCATTCCTTAAGACTATTCTTTGACTTCTCTAACAACAGAAGACTTTTCAACACTGACATGTGCATGTTTGAAATATTAGCACTTCCCTGGTGACTTTCTGATGGGTTTGGAGGAACAACATTATGCTCTATTTCAAATATCAAGAGAGCGTCGACAGAAAGAGTAAGGTCTTGTTTTTCAGGATGATCTGAATGCATGCATGACTAGACTGTGACTGGAAGATAATGTAGGCAACTCACAGTCAGCGATGAGTCTTTTTGATCTGGGTGCTGGATGGGCTCAAAGACACACACAATGCTTCCATAGGAAGCTGCAATCTATCGGCAGTAAAAAGAAGAAGGCAACATGTTAAATATTAAGACATGTTTTATGATACAGAATGAAACACATATTTGCAAGAATCACATATTATTCCACATATTATATTCCAATTTAATTCCTAAAACTATCAAATAATTGTTTTAAGATACATTTCATTGCAAAATTATCAACTGTATGTTTATGTGATAGACTTTATATTTTTGAAATACTGCCAACTTGTTTTTTTAGTAAATAATTGTTGAAGATCCTTATTCAAGATCCTAATTGGGAGCAAACAAAACAAATCTATAGCTTACTTTATAAATATAATATATATATATATATATATATATATATATATATATAAACCATGTCATGTCTCAACAACAAATGAGTATGATACCTGGAAAACAAACCAAATATACCTTGAGGATATAATAACCCAGTTTTAAGTCAACATTGACTTGTCTAGCATATGCACATCTCCCATTCATGCATTGCTCAGGGCTACATGCTCAAGGGCTTTCCATGGGAGCCACAGTCACAATGTTAAACAGAATGAATGGGTGAAATTTCTGTGGCAGTGAACACAAACAACTAGCTTAATAAGGTCCAGGTCTTGGATAATACTAGCTGTGTCTCTATCGGGGTAAATAATATGCCGACTGTCACAGAATGAATACTGTGAAGGAGTCGCACACTCACTCGTGCAAATGTGCATGTATTCACACACACACACACACACACACACACACACACACACACACACACACACACACACACACACACACACACACACACACACACACACACACACACACACACACACACACACACACACACACACACACACACACACACACACACACACACACACACACACACACACACACACAATCTTTTGAGACAGACAATGGCTCATGGCATGATGATACATAAGGAAAACATATCCTGTTTTAGGACACAGTTCACATTCAATCAAATTCCAGTGGAGCGCAAACTGTAACACGTCTACACTGTAAAAGAACTAACAATATACTGTAGCTCTAGTCCAGGGAATAAAGTAGTCAAGTCAACATAGTTCAGTTATGTTGGTTATAATGATGACTATTCTTTAGTCTGATTTTCATCAAACCCCAAATGATATTTTGCGATCGTATTATGTTGCAAGAATATTATAACATCTTAAAACTTCAGTAAACTGGTTTTAACTTAACCAAGAACAGCCTGCTGTTTTAGCTAATAATAATAATAATAATAATAATAATGGGTGCAGTTTTTAATGAATGAATGCCACTGCTTTCTTGTGTTGGTGGAGGTTGCTCCCTGCCCTGTCTCCATAGTGTTACTCTGCATGCATTTGTTTTGATGCTTTGACCTGATGCAAGCCATTGATAACAACAAATAGGCATTCAAATTGTGAGGTAGTCTAACACAGAGTTCAAACAATCGAATTATTTTTAAAGGTTTTTTTTCTTAATGACATTAAACAATGCAAAGTTCAACCTGGTGTTACACAAATATTCTATTTTTTGCTCTAATTTTAGTAATGTCTAAAAATAATGTGGTATTCTTTAATTGTAACTAATTACACCTTCAATATAATAATTTTGGAAAACACAGATTTCATTGCAGTGGGTCATTAATACTTACAAAATGCATCTGAAATGTCACCACACAGTGTGAGCACAGGGGATGTGTGCTCAACAATGCTGTGTAAACTAATATTGCAAATATCACAGCGTGGAGAGGGGCAGTGAGGTGGAACTGGCAAGCACACCAACTGAGCACGCTTAAACAGATGCTAGACCACGCTGGAGGCATGTGAGGTTACTTCAGGCCCAACTGAATTGGATTTAACATCATATGACATGAGGGGAGTGGTGGAAGACTGGGTGAGCAATGTTTTCTTTCATTTTAATTAAATCAGGTCTGTCTGCTGTTTTAACAAGACTACCACCATCCCCAATTAAAAAATGAAAACTAATTACAGTGATGCGCTGGCAATGACAACTTTGATTGCATCATTGTGGATCGAAACATGAATATTGTGACTGTAGTAATAATGCAGGATGGGTTGCTTTGGCTTCCATTTAACAAAAAAAAATAGCACAGTATGGTGAGTATGTGCTTTAGACATAACTTTCTCCTCGTAATCTCTGCCACTGATTTAAAACAATAAAAGCTAGATGGTGTTATTATTATTATAAGCAAACCTGGTTAAATAAAGGTTAAATAAAAAAATAAATAAAAAAACCCTGCAGAGATTTAGCGCACACATTGCACAGATTCAGATCCGACCTTTTGCAGCTTTGCAGTTAGATTTTATGGCATCATTCTTTGGTGAAAAGGTCCAAAACTCCAGCAGAACTACTCAAAGAACCCAAACCAGCTCGAGTTGGGACAAACAGAAGGTAAACTTGAATCAGCAAGTGTTCTCGGCCAAGTTTCTTAGTGTTCATATCTCAGGCTTTTAAAAACGACGTTTTTTTTTCTCATTTTATACGAACACTTTTTGCCATTGGGACTAACCCCAACACCACTTTCCTTCACAGACTCTACCTGAAAATCCGCCAAGACAAGTAAAATCTGATCCAGTTCTACATTTAGAATGTTCCTGTAGCAAACCGAAAGTGTACACACAAGCAATTCTCTTGATGTCTCTCTGTGCTACAGATGGACTCAGAACAAAGTTCAATAAGAAACATCAGAAAGACCAGATCTGTCCCAGATATAAATTACAAAAACATCGCAACAGATCTTTTGTTTGTGGCAACACACAACCCATTTGGGGCCATTAAAGGGATTATCAGTGGCATTACATCAGTGAATGTGCCTGCTGTACCGCTACTTGCTTTACTGGTTGATATTTTCTCACTTGGGAGTTGATGACACAAAGCTCAAGTTCATTAAAACAGATTTTGATGTTGCCAACAAATCCTCTTCCCTGAAAACACAAGCCGCAAACACTTAATAAGAGAGCTTGCCACTAATGTGCCTTTCAAAACAGTCACGATTAATCTAAGAACAACAGAGTCCTGGACATTTTAGCAACATTTGGGCAGGATTCATTAGATATATATGATTCCCCTTACACTCTGAGCTTGCCTACCACTCATTCCACCAACCCCAATTGTGTGGTCATTAAAATAAAATGTATGCCATGGTGCTGTGCAAAAACGCCTTTCTTTTTGACTGATCCCCCATTTTGCAGTGTGATCTCTGTCAAATCAATGGATGGCATTAAGGGTTGGGTATGAATTATATTATTGTATTATACGCACATCCTTCATTGTTTGTATATGGTGGCAACATTTTCTTCAAATCCTTTATCTTCCATCGCTCTACAATACAATATTGACCTCCAATTTAAAAAAAAAAAAAAGGATAAAGAAACAAAAATGCACATCTAGTTATTTTCATTAGAATATGCCTTCCCAGTGATTACCGCCACATTATGACACAATACATCCAATTAATAATTTAAAAAATAAACATTCATTTAAACTGAAATGTTTGTGCTCAAAAAATGGTGTCATTTCTGTAACTTCCTGATTTGCACATCAGCCTGAGGACCCAACATGACAGAACACCACTCCATTACTCTTACCTGTCCACCCTGCCGTGAGCAGTCGACACAGCCGACCTGGATGTTGCCATGTTTGGCCCCTGGGATGATCTGCAGCCGCTCAAAGTCACTGCCCAAAATCACCACGTCACAACCTGACGCGTAGGCCTATCATGAGACAAGGAGACAGCGAGAAGGGGACAGAGATGAAGAGGACACTCAGATCCACCCAGAAAGAATTGCATGAAGGGTCACTTGAGCGTCACTTGTCCTGGAGCCAGTGTCACAGCATCAAACATGCCACCATATGACAGCTCTGGAGCACAAGCAGATAAGATTAGAATTCAACGCTCTATTTCTGTGGCCCTCAGAAGGGGATCTTCACATGAGCTGTGATTCACTGTGACTCTTCCTCCTTCACAAGAGGACAGACACACAGAAATAGTTCTCCTATTGATCCACTCTCTGAATAGCATCGCAGTAGTATTTCACACAGTTTGCTTTGAGATCACAGAGTGCAAAAGCAGTCAGAGGTACAGAATGCCTTTGAATTCCAGACACACAGTCCTAAAACATTTCAGTAAACAAGGACTTCCTGCAGTAGAGGGAAGTGCTTATGCACTATTAAGCACGATCTAAATTATATAGCAGTTAACATAATACAATGACATAAGCATTTCACTAATGCACTTTTAAACTAGCATTGATAAAATAAAGCATTTGATCAAGCTAACACGTCCCTATCTGTTAGACATAGGGATGTGTTTAGCTTGCTGCAGCACAAATTGCAAATAATAAATTGACTTGAATTGATGTAACACATCAACACATAACATCAATTGCAACTTGGCAAATGCCTTGGTCTAAAGTTCTTTTTTATATCATGGGTGAATATATTTTTAGCATAGGTAGCTTCCAGCACTGGCTAGTTTCGTGCCTTCCCTACCCAGTGAGTTATTCCTAGACCTGAGAGAAGTTGACAAAACTAATATGATGTTTTGTCTACAGGATTTTCTGCAGTGTTTTACAGTGGAGGTGTGCCACCTCGCCTGAAACAAAGACACCTATCATAACAATAAAAAGGTCCAGGTATCGAGTCCAGGTTGTTTAACATTTTTACCACTTAGCTGACTCTGTACAGCCTTTATATGTGTAAATGTTTTAAAGGCGTAAAGCACATTAGCTGTGGTAAATTTGTCGTTCAAAGATCCTGGGCCTTTGTTGCACCAGTGCTTAACTTGTGTTACATGTGCCTTGAAAGACAGAAGATCAGTACTTCAAACTAGTACTGGAGGCTTAAAAATATCTGACAGATAAATCTTATTTCCTTATTGGCAGGGTAAGGACTACATACAACTTCAACTTCATTCTTAGTCCATGGGGTAACATTACCCTTAACAAAGCCTTGTTGGCATCCGTGCTTTTTACATACTGTACGTTTGCTCTGCTTACTACGTTTTACATTCAAAACAACTCAATGAACAAAAATCTGTTCTGACAAATCAGTTTGCCCACCCCCTAAGAATCGGAGCTCCTAGATGGCTGGGAGGGAAATATTTCCAGAGCTGGAAATATCTTACCGTGAATGGCACATTGTTGACGCTCCCTACAGAGAAACAATTGTCTCCAGGGTTGACAGCCCCTGTGAGGACCTGATGGAGATTCATGACTCTTGTTTACAGTCCCCTTGTGTTCCTTCCTCCTCTCTCCTTTCTCACAACACTCTCCCACTCCAGGTGAGATTCATAGGAAACCATGGGAAGAATGTGTTCATCTTCGTCTGTTGCCTGTAATTTCACTTCAGTGTCTCTGTGGGCTGGCTGTTAGGAAGAGAGAGGAGAGGAGGGGAGAGATAAGAACAGATGTAAACAGAGAATGTTTTGGTTCAGTGAGCGTAGAGCCTAGAGCATATTACTAACTCCTGATGTTTTCAAGGATGAAAATAAGATGATCTGCAAATTGTTTCTGTTGCACTATATTGTGCGTACACAGCATCAAGTGATCTTAAACCTTTTCTTCACCAGTCCAAAACTGCATGAAATTTGTCTCACAATGGGACCTTAGCACAAAAAAATACTGCTAGTATTGTGAGAAAACCGACTACAAATAAGCATTGGACCTATTTTGACACACAGACAGCTAAAAAAATGCATATTTGCGTCAACGCTCATTTGACCTATCTTAAAATCCATGCTACTTGGTGGTGTGTCAGCTGGTTATCATCGAGAGCTTTTTCACTGCAAAACAAATGTAGTCAGCTTCATTATTGACAAACTGATTAGCATGCATAGGAACTGGAATGGCCACCAGGTAGAAAACAGCAGGGTAAATATGGCGGAGGGCTTTCAGGGAGTCTAAAAAATAAGACCCTGGACAAGCAAGGTGACGCTGTAGTTGCTGCTGACGTACAAGTCAGTGTCACATAATCTCTGGGGGTCAAGGATTTCTAGCAGTGTGGCATCAGCTTCTGTACTCTGCCCAGGTGGAAAGTATTGTAATGTGTATTTAATAAAGAGGCAACTGTATGACCGTCATAGCAAGATAAATCGAGTTAAGTTATTATATATGGTTTTAGATTGACTCTGTAAGTGTTTAAAGCTAGGAAGGCACCGATACCGGATCAGATATATCAGGCCGATATTGACTTAAATAGCTAGATTGGGTATCGCTGACAATGGGGTCGATCTAGTCGATTCAATTCTATGTTTATATACTATATACATTATACTGGAATTTGAATCCCTGTTTAAGTTTTGACTAATTTGTTGCTGCATTAAAAAGGTACCGGTATCGGGACTGAAAAAGTTGGATCGGTGTCTCCCTATTTAAATCTATAAGGCATGTTACAGTTTCTAAAGAGGTACTGAAGTGACAGAACTAGGTCGAGTTATTGGGGTGGGGGTAACAATAGATAATACCAGCACTGACTTTTGAAATGCCTGTGTACTGTATGCACAGTATTTTACCTCTGTGTGCTGGCAGCAAAGCAAGTCCAATAGACATGAAAAGGCCATTATTAAAAGAGAGCAGGTGTCAGTGAGCCAAGTGGGTCACCGTAGTGCAGGCCAGGTTAATCCTTTGTGTTACAACTTGTTTTGCAGTGTTTGTCCACTAAACTTTGTTGCAGGCACAATTGAGGAAATTAACATGCACAGAATAAAAGAATCCACATAACGTCTGTGAAAGCTATACTGTAGGCTATATCTCACTGTTTGTGCACAAGGTACATAACTTATTATCATTTTTAACGTTATACCACAAATTAAAGCTGCAGTGCGCGATATTGGCGCAAATATGATTTAAAAAAAGTTATTTTTAGAAAACGGCTGCTATAGCGTGACAGTAGTACATGAAACAGGTAACCTGAAAAAAATCCTGTTCCTCTGTGTCCTACTGTGTACTCCGGTGCTCCTAACGGCATCTGAAGGATTTCACTTACCGGAGGAAAACAAAGTCCGCTGTCCAGCTGCCGTCTATGAGAGCCGGCTGTCAATCACTCGCGAACTCCGACCAAACGTTCAAACTAGGCAGCTCTGATCAAATATGAATCAATATTATGTTACTGTAATGACTATTTCTCTCCTCAAGTGTTTTCAGAATCATCTTGTAGTGTGCTGTTTAGCTGTAAAATGAGAAAGTTTGTGACCCGGCCGCCATTGTAAAATCTGTTGAAGGAAGCCAAGTTCTGGTCACATGACCGGAGCACAGCCAATAGGAACGCTCTCTCTCTCTGAAATGACCTGTGATTGGTCAAAATCTGCCGTCACGGGCTAGATATGTCTAAAGCCTGAAAACAGAGACATGAGGAGGAGCAGAAGTCTAGTTTTCTCTCAGACCACTTGAATTACAATATGCTGAAAGGTTATTATGGAATTTTTGCAAAATTATGCCAAAAAATTGTTGCCTACTGCCGCTTTAATATCTTCTCAGTAAGTGGAAAACAAGAACGTTTGGTCTACAACATTACTACAGAGTGCAGCATTAACTTAGAGGCTATTTTATATAACTGGAGAAAAATGTGAGTAATGTTCTCTGTGCTGTGCAGACTCACGTGATGACGTTTCACACGCCAGCACATTAAAAAACACAGCACATCTGACTAACACCGTGTCACCCCGTAAAGATAAAAACATATAGTTGGTTAAGTGTCTGAATGATTTTAAGTAAACACTTCATACATTAGCTAACGTTACCTGTTTCCAAGTCGTTGAATCATGACGTTAGCTGTCAAGTTTAGCTAAGCCAACTGCAGTTTACAACATAAACACGGCAACACGACCAGTGTTACAGACAGTACTTCACAACTACTCACCTTGTGCTGCTGCTTTGTATCACGTCCTGTAGATTAAACGATAACAGATATCAGCTTCTGTCTGTTGGTGATTGTCTCTTCAGTTAGCTAGCGTTAGCCCGTGCTAGCTTGTGAAGCTCTCTGTTAGCTTGCTCCTGAGCTACAGAGCTAGCTGTAGGCCACTCACGGTGCACATTTACTGCCTGACAAATCTCTGTTTCCTTACTTAACTTACTTGACTTAATTACTTCTCAAAGTGCTAACCACAAGAAGGAGAACAACCTCTCCCCAAGGTTAGCAAATACAAAGCTTCCGAGGAGGAAGCTTTTCCTTATGTTGCAGATGTGTCATGATTATGACCGTTTCGCTGCAATGCATCATGGTCCTTGTAGTTCCGTTTTGACAGCAGCGTGAGATCAGCATAGCATACACCTGCCTACAGTAAAAAAAACAACAACATAGAGAGGTCCCCATGCTTTTGTTATTATTGTAAACTTTTGTAATGTCCATAGAAGATTGTGGTTATACCGGAATGTAGTGAACACCTCCCCAGGTGTGGCTGTACTGAACTTTGCTCACAGTAGCCTATGTGAATGAACCTATATATAAATAAATATAAAATATATATATATATAATATAATTATATTTATATAATATAAATATATTATAATATAATATAATATATATATATATATATTATAATATAATATTATAATAGCAACTTATAATATAATAGATTTGCAACCATCATTTAAGCCAACCACAGGTGTTAAAATGAGCAACCAGCATCTGTGAACTAAATGAACTCAGATCTGTGGAGATGCATAATCTGATAAAACCATGATAAAATAGTTGTACTCAGGTGCACCTGCAACCACACCCAACAGTGATGTCTTATGTCGTGGTGAACTGGCATAGGTTCACTGTTCTGCATCACCAAAGTCATATGAGAAGTCAAAGTAGGCCTATATCAATATGACTAGTATTGCACTGCAAACTAAACAAAAGACTTCACTTTCATAGCTGCAATCATGGTGTGACACATTGTTTGAATGTGTCTGATTGTTGGCTTGATTGTAGAATAATGTGTTTGTTTAGTGTCCTATATACATTTTTTTATGTACCCTGTCATGTGTCAATATGTACTTTGTCATGCTCTCTTGTTGAGGGACAAAAAATATTGGTCACTGCTGGACCAAGGCCACTAAATCTATAATTTTTAACTTCTATCTTTCTAGTGTTGTTATTATTATTATTATTATTATTATTATTATTATTATTATTATTATTAATAATAATAATTATTGTTATCATACTATTCCACAATCTTTTGTCATCAGATATGAATTGAATCTAAATATATCTTTTATTCCCTATTCTGGTCTGAGATGAGGGACAGAGGTGTGATGGGAGGTGTATGAAGTCCTTGCATTACGCCTAAATAACCACAGGGTGTCACTCTTGCTCAATACACTGGACTCCAGTTTACTTTGACCAGTTCAAATGGTTGAACTGGACTAGCTATACTGCTCTTATGATCTAATGTTGACTTTTTTTTGTTTAGTTTTTTAGTTTTGTTTTGTTTTGCAGTATTCCTGAACATATTTCTCTTTTCCCTACATATAAGCATGTATAAATATGCCACATTATTACTATTTTGGTCAAAAATAACATGGTGAATGGTTATTTAGTTAACTGAAAGGAGGCTCTAAGTCTTGTAAATATGATAAGACTCCTTCATTGCATTATGACATTTATTGAATCCAGAATAATCACAGCACAAGATATAATCTTATATATACTCTATATAATATTTTACCTGCAGCTCACTACTTAATTTCTACTTGAACATATTTCCGCACATTCTGCCCAAGCTCCACTGTAATGGGCGAAACACTGTTGAATGGGGAAACAAATGAGGATGGGGGGTTGGAGGCTTCAAACTCAATTAAAGCATGTGCAGATAAATGGGACAGACAGTCTCCATGAATAATTAAAACGGCTGACATGTCAGTGACATTAGGGAAGGTTGGCGACATTTATCGTCATGGCAGTTGGATGGTGGTGATGATGAAACTGTTGACTTCCCAGTCAGGAAGTAGGTCACAGCATTATTAAAAGATGTAGCTTTATTACTGTGCTAAATATTACATTTTCTGTTTGACACACACACACACACACACACACACACACACACACACACACACACACACACACACATGCACACACACACGGCCACTGTATCGCTGCATGTTAAATTTATGTGCATTAGATGTAAAAAATGGACATAATATTCTTGCACACAGGCTTGTACAAACACCTGCACACATCTACACACACACACACACACACACACACACACACACACACACACACACACACACCATCCATCCTGGTGTAATAACATCATGATATCTCGCTTTACCATCTCAGTTTTCTACCAGTGGGTTTGACTTTGAAAAGCATCCGCAGAGAAAATAAAAGAGAATTCTTTCATAGAAAAAAAAAACTCTAGTCCACGGTGTATAAAGGATGATGTTGTTCAGTGTGATATTGAATTCTCAGAGTTTGTGTAAGAGTGCCTCTTTGCCAGCAACAGTTTCTTTTTAGTGCATACACCCAAAAAAGAAGAAGAAAAAAAAACATTCTGTTGTACACTCTCCCATCTGAAATTGAAAATAACTATGATAAAGTTTAGTTCAGGTTAGTTATGTGTTAAAGAACCCTTCTGTGTCAAAACATTGTCTAAATGACAAGAGATGCTGATACCGAATTACTGACTAAATCCATTGCGTTGTATAAAGAGTTTTCAGTTATAGTGAGCATGTACTGTCGGCCTCAGCTGTTATTTCAGTGGTAGGGGCAGAGAGCTAAAAGTTAGAAGAGGTCCTAAAACTATCATCTCTGTGCATGGTCCAAGATATATTTGACAGCATCCCTCAAAACCTACAAGACTGTTCTGGAGAAAATGGGCCATGTAACAATTATTCACAGACTTCATGTTAGACTTTACCTCCAATATATTTTATATCTAACATCGATACATATCTATGATATCTGCTGTCCATCAACAGTAGTAAAAACAAATAATTTTATAGTTCATACACTTTATTTTTGCTACTGTATTTCATGATGCTAACACTGCTCTATTTGCAGACAAAAGACACTATACTCACCAACCAATTCAATCCCCTGAAGTGCAACTTTTGTCCTTATTTTTTTTTTTTTATTGCAACCTCCTTGTCTCATCAATTTATTTGTGACTCTTGTGACTATTTTTGTCTCAATAAAATGTGTGTATTTAGTACCTTTTATTTTTGTTTTTCCGTGCTTTATTTTGTGTATTGTAGATGCTCATAATGTATTTAGTTTTCTATTTATTTTTTTAAGCTGCTCATCTACAACTGTATGCATCTGTTCTTGTTCATGCATCTGTTATCTTCTTTTATCTCTTTAAAAGGTAGAAGTTGGAAAAAAAATCAGTAGATAACTTGCTCTTCATTTTCATGAGCTTCTTGATTTGGGGTGCGCAAATTGGGTATATTTTGATCTAATTGAAGGAATAAAAAAATAGAAACTAGAAAAATAGAAAGAACATAATTTTTTACACTGTAAACATAAAACACAAGAGGGCAGTATTGATACATACAAAAAACCTTAGGTGGTGAGGCTGTCCTACCTGTCAAGGCGCTGCAATTTAACCTCACAACCAAACACACACTTGGCTGCTGCATAATCCTATTGTTACGTGAAATAGGCACATTGCAAATGCAAAACACAGGCTGGTAAAAAAATACCCCAAACCACTGGCCTGCTCAGTTTTAACAATCATGTAGAATTTTCAAATTACACCAACATAAATCTTGATTATCAAGTTTGCGTCTCGCTCCAGATAACATGAACTGAGCCCCAGCTGCTCTGGAAGGTTGATTCAGTCCCTCCTAATGCATAATCCACCAGTTTATATTTTCCCTTGAAATGTGAGTTGTCTCTTTGAAGTGTTTTGTGGTATTATTATACTGTGGTTTGACGAGTAATAATGTTGATGTCTTGTATGAGCTGTAATTACTGGATCTGGAGGTAGGAGGGCAATGCCAAAATGGGCTCGAAGTTTCAGTGTGGCCGTGCTTTGATGTTTCGAGGGGGGGGTCGAGGCAGCTTTCCCACAGGAGAAAATACCCACAAGTTGCTGAACTTTGTCTGACAGACAGAGACATGAGTAACTAACCATAATGAAGCATAATGATAAATAAAACAACTGTTCTTTTGAAGAGATAGCCATTTAACATTTGGCTTTGGTAATCACAAAATGATAAATACTCTCATCTCAGCGTAATTATGAGTATCCATTAAACACCCATCAAATGATAAGCTTTCATTTTAGTATATACGTGTTAAACTGCACTGAGAGGGATAATGGGCTTTGTTTGCTCACAGTAAACCAAACCAGCTGCACCGCACTGCATGATAATATTGTTTTTGTTGGTGCCATCTCTGGCAGACTTTGTGTGTTTGTAATCCACCGGCTCTTCCTCCTCTGCACTATAATTTCAACACTGTCCCACATTTCTGCGTAATGCAGTGACCTGAGAGAAAGTATACTTGGCTGTGAATGTTGTTGAGTCAACTGGAGGTATGCTTTTGTGTGTTTTTGGCTGTCAGCACGTGTGAAAGCCTGCGTACATCAGCGCATTTACCCATCTATGCGAGCGTGCACGTCGACATGTGTGCGTCACTGCATGAGGTGTCTATGAGTGTATCTCCTGTGTTTGTGCTGCTCTTGAGTCTCGTCCTGCAGAGGTGACTGTGAAACGATGGGAACAGACATTACAGTCAGAGGAAGAGGGGTTAGCAGGCAGGCGGGCGGCAGGATATCCCATCACATTAGGGCTGCTGCTGCGCCCACTTCCTTCAGCTCTTCCCAGGAAGAGGTCAGCAGAGGTCAAGCGGACTCCTCCCTCTGTCATTATCCCTCCATCACCTGCCGTCCTCTCTGTGCTGACAGCAGAACTTTCTCCTCTGTCTCTTCAACCTTTACTCTTGGAAGCAGCTTTAGCTTTTTATGAGCGCCCACCCCTTTTCTTTTTCTCCTTGTCTAACTCTGCCTTTATGATTTTCACATCTTTTTTCTCTCTCCATCTGTTCCCCAGTTCTCGTTCCTTTCATAGCCTTTTATTTGTCTCTTTTTTTGCTCTTTTGAAAGCCCTACATCACTCTCAATTTCCCTCTGTCATGTTCTCTCACAGATTCAGAGAACTCAGGGGTCCCTCTTTCTGAGATCTTTTGTTGAGTCTGCAGCTGATCTCTAGATTGCAACAGAGATACTCTACACCCACTGCTGCTTTCACAGATTGAACCAAATTCTGTCAGAGGAGGATCTCTGGTGAGTTTTTAGGAAGGGAGGAGAGGACTAGCTGTGTATTGTGAGCCTGAGAGTGCAGCCTAATGTGTGTCAAAAATACAGCTAAAATCTAGGGCAAGTGGTAATGCAATATAGATGTTATGTCATCATGAATATTTCATGATACACAACAATGTACTGTAATAGAATAATGTATGGGTATTGGCTAAACTGAGCAACAGAGGTGATAATTTGATGCCTTTCTTTATATTCGGTGTCATGCAAATTTAAAGTGAAATCTTTCAGCCATCTCAGCAAAGCACGACAGCTGCCTGGAAACAGAGCAAACTTCATCCACTTAATTCACGTTTTAAACAGCAAGTCAATATTTTAGCAAAAACGTATCCCACTCAAAATTGGAAGTTAGTGATTTGCATCTTATCAGATTTAAAGTTCACAAAGTTGTGCACATCCTCATACCACCTTGTTTTGAGCACCAAGATGCTCCGTGGTTCACTCGTGTTTGAGCTCCATTTGCCTAGATGTGTTTTGACTTTGAGGTCTCTTCATCATTGGATGCTTTGGCATCATTCTTTGTCTGGCAGCCTCCTCCTGTCTGAGGAAATGTGGAGTTAACTTGCTTAATGAGGAGACAAGAATATTTTTCCATGATTTAAACAGAGATCACAGAGCAGACGTCCAGAATACATCCTCTCAGACAACACACATCTGATAACAAATCAGATACAGTGTAGAGACGACAGATGAAAAACACTTTCCACAGGAATTGTTTCTATCTCCTGTCAAAAGAAACTAGACTCGCATATAAGTCATGTCCAAATTCAGTACACAAGTTTGTATCACCTTCACTTGAATGATCCATCATTTAGGGGAATATCATATTGCTAAACATAAGAATCTCAAGAATCGCACCATAAACACTAAACTGTCCATATTTTCTACAACATCAAATTATCTGTTCGTAGTGAAATGGGCAATCCAGCGTTTAGTGTCTATGACAGATTGTTGAGTTACGGCTGTTGAATATACCTGTAATGGCTCTCGTTGGGCCATTATCCTCCATGATATCTGGTTATTATGCCTCTCTGATTTATACTGCTCCTGTCGACCCTCACCCACGGTGACCTACATTCACTTTCATCTCACCCATCAATCATTTAGCAGTTCAAAGCAAAGGTCTGTCTGTGAGGGAACGCAGAGAGCTTGATCATAATGGCATTAATTCTCCGTAAAAAAAGGGCCCAATATTATGTATCTAAAGGTGCTGTCACTGTGACACTGTGGATGAAACGGAATATGATACATCAAGAAGTGATAAACGGGAAGCAGACTGTTTTGACGATTGTCTTCAATGAGCGGAGTTAGCAAGCTGTTATCAGGGCTTGCACTAAATGCAAATACTGTGGTTCTTCAAGGTCAAAGTCCCATTTAAACAAATTCTTCTCCCTCCTGTAACGGACCTTTCCTCCATGCACCCCCAAACAGCCACAGTCAACCACTGTGCAGAGATAACGCAACAGAAACAACCCCTGCAGACTCCAAATTAAAAAACAAGACTGCAGACAATAGTGATGACAGAGTATGTAGCTGACTGAAGTTTGGTAGCATTAAAACAGCATACTATTTACACACAGCAAGGGACAGAAACAGAAGAGACAGACGGACAGAGATAGATGGACAGGCAGACAGAATGGGAGTGAGAAGGAAAGACAGAGAAACGTTCTGGACTGAAAAATAGATGAGCACTATGAGTGTGTAAGCAGAGGCCAGATGACTTATTCAGTAGGGACTGTGTGTACGTCATTAAATCAGCTACTATGCCCAAATCCAGCCGCCCAGGTGAAGCTAAAGCTGGAGCTCAGGGAGAGAATTGAGAGACTGAGGTCGAATCTGGATCTGGATTTGGATCTGGATCAGCGGGCCGGGATGAAGATGGGAATAGTAATATGCAATGTCAGGGGAACATCTGCTTCCACTTTGTATGCCATTGTAGTTCTCCCGAGCTATACTGTGCTCTGCGGCATCATTTCCTCATAAAATCAATTCCACTCAACACCTGATATGCACTCGTAGGTGCAACAAGGTAAGGAAAGGTACACTGTACTTGCACGGTGTGTACACAAATAGCTTGCTTGCTCGTGTAGCCAGAGCAAGGAGACAAAGGTCAGCTCAATGTTTCCTGCAAAAATTTCTGATAGAATGTAAAAACTGGGCAAACTTTGTGATTGTGACTGGGCTGTGGTTGGTTGTGAGAGGAGGGCCTTCAGGAGCAGGGCCAAGAAATTAGTGTCAGTCAGTTAAAAAAGGTTATTTAACACAGAAATTATCATCATACAAAGCAATAGAACACATCCTCATAGCATGCATTTTACATTATTTATACATAACATAACATGTCTCACAGGGCTTACATGAAAAAATTCTTCTAATCCATGCATGTAATTAGTACAGGTTTGGGATACCATTTGCAAAAACAGGCAATTTATGCCTCACATTTGGTTAAAGTTTCTTTTGGTGCATCAGCTCCCCCACATATCAAGTTATGGGGGAAAAAGAGAACACAGGCCCAGACTCTTGAAAAAGAGTCAAAATCAGGATATTTCATCATTACAAGTGATACACCAGTGTTTAAGCACCGTACAGGTAATTCTGTGTTGTCAACACCTCCTACTGGGAAGCAAATTACAAATGGACCCCATCAGGAGGGACCGAGCTGGCAGGCACGAGGAGTCACAGGTGGGTTTTCAAAAGGGTTTTATTTACCCAAAAATGAAACAAACAATTTACAAAATATGCAAAGATTTTCTGGGCCCATGAAAGGAGTAAAATAAACAGAACTAAACTCAGCCTATAATAACTTGAACTGAACAGACTAAACTGACCACAAAGGGGAACATATCTAATGGCTGATCAGACCATTGTTGAAACAAAGGGGTAACTCAAACTAACAGTACCAGCTAAACTACCGACAAAACAAAAGAGGACAAATAGTTTATTGGTATAAATATTACAGCAATTGACCAAAACAAAAGCACCAAAAATCTCTAAAATAGAAATCCCAAGAGAGTTTTTGCACGTTTTCGCATCTAGACTCGATCCTGCTTTGGGGTCGTGTCTAGAAGGTAACCCGCAAACTGCAAAATCTGAGCCGAGATCTGCAAAAACTCTCGTGAGACTTGCTGCCCGACGACCTATCCTAACCTTAACTATTCGAGATCAATGCCTAACCTGAATAGTGCTGTCACGATACCAAAATTCTGACTTCGATACGATACCCTGCCTAAGTATCTCGATACCGATACTGAAACGATACCACGGCAAAAATCTAAAACATCAGGAAAAGTAATGGAATAATAGATGACAGAACATGGAACATGTTTATTCATTAAACAAATGAAATGGTATGCAGTAATCTGATGTCTCCTATACTACAGTTTTTTAGATTTCTTTGATAGTTAATTTTATATTTGCATTTATTTTTGATAATGCACACATATTGACATTTCATCTGTATTCTTATTTCTATTTTTCTTATAACTTATCTATGTTTATGTATATTTTATGTATATTGTAACTGTAATATCCCCCTGGGATCAATAAAGTATTTTTGATTCTGATGTAACTTATTAAACAGCGTTTAATAAGGCTTTTTAAAAAAAAAACAAAAAAAAAAAACCCGCTGCCGCATCAGTAACAGTTCAGGTGAAGAGTGGTACTGCAGCACGGAAGACGACGAGAGGCTTCCAAAACAAAAACCCACAAACGATAATAAATTCAGATGAAGTTCTCTGAGAAATTGATGAGAGAAAATCTGCTAAAATCAGGAAGACACCACAGTAACTGAAGAAAGAGCTGTGTTGTGTCGAAGTGGTGTGAAGAGAGAGAAGAGTCACTCTCACTGGACTGCTTTTCCTCTCTGTTCATTCACGTTACAGAAACACACTGTAAAATAATACTTTAACATGTGCTCTTTGGTGGATTATGTATTTGCCGAATTACAGGAGATGCTTGGATAAATTCAGAAAAGTCAGTCGGTGAATCTAAATTTATCGGTACATTTGATCGGTAATTAGAGCTTTAGTTTTTTTAAGGGAGTTCTACTGATAGAGACACCAGCTCAGAGCGAGACTGTGCAGCCGGCGAGAGATTCATGACCTGCTTCAATCTTCTTTTCAACTTCACTTGTTGACTCCATCCTTCTGGTTATCACTACAGTTTATTGTTTGACCGCTTGCTCCTGCCAGCAACAAAGTTATAACTACCTGCTCCCGCGGGATCACAATGTTAATGGCGTCCTCTGGAGCAGAGCGCTGCACACACACACGACCCCGCGGTCCCACATCGACCCAGCTCACGGCTCGTCACTCTTAAAGTATCGATACTAATAAAAATGGGGTATCGTACAGTTTTTAACGGCAGGGTATCGCGATACCTTTCTAGTATCGGTGAACCTGAACCATCTCGCGAGAGTTTCCCAACTCTCGGGTTCCCATCTAGACATGACCCTGCTTTAGGAGCTGCCTCTTTTGCACTGACCTGACAAGATGTCCCTCCGGCAGCAGCAGCAACCAGCAGCGGCACTCTCAGCACTGGTAACACAAAGAAATAGAAATTAGAATGACTTAAGGCAAATTTATCTAAAGACAAACTGAAGTGTGACTGAAGAAGTTGTGCACGCTACAAATAGAAACCAATATACTGCCAATAATACTAAAGCTATGAGTATGAGATGTATGAAACAAAAGCTATGTGTGATCATTTATCTGTTGTTTGCTGATGTATGTGCAATGTGCATAAGGTCAAAAGGTCAAACTCGAGGAGAAAATTAACTATTACAGGGGGGTTGCCGACATTTAAATCAGATGTGTGGCAGCAAGTGCCGCCACTACGAGGATGGATACAGCCATACATTTTGTAGGTAACCTACATATGAGGGGGATATAAATTACAAACCAAAATGGAGAAAAATGTTGGGGAAAAGTCAAAAGGTCTCCCAAGGAAATTTGATCCAAGAATATCAAATCCAGTAAGACAATTCAAGACATCTAAATAATAATATTTGAGCATGGGGATTCATTCCTGACCTTGAGGACGCATATCACTGATAAAATATTCTAAACTTGAGGCTCAGGTGTGTATGACGTGCCCCCATGTACGACTACTTGTAATCACTTGACTGAAGTTCCTTACTTATGTCAAGTGATGACCCCTCAGTAGGGCTGTCCTCGACCAAAGAAATACTTAGTCGACTAACACTCTTACGATTTTGTTGCCTAATCGATTAGTTGATTTAATCCACAAAGAAACGCACAAAAGCACCACTTTAAATCTTATGTTTACCAGAGATGTGCTCATAAATTTCTTGGAAAATAGTCATTCAGCATGAAAAAAGCATAAAAAAATGATTAATCGACTGAAGACATCTTAGTCGACTAATAGACTAAGATGTGGAAGCCCTACACATCAGCAAGGTCCATCCGCTGAAAATGTGAATACAATCAAAATTTCTGGAAAAAAGCAAACCTTGAGTTTAGAACATTTAGCCACAGATAAATAAAAAAAAAAGATATTGCCGTTTGTTTATGCAATGACCCAGTTTGGTTACCCAAACCCTCGGTGGTATTCCCTCCTCAACCTACAGCTCCATTTGCTACCGACGCCAACAATCTCTTTCTCTCTCTCTTTCAGACCTCATCAGCAGCTTGACGTCCATTTGTGAGGTAGATGAGGGAAGGGGGAGGACACAGGCTCATGTGCACAAGCACTCAGCCCCCCCCCCCACACACACACACACATACTGAGTCCCATCTGAGATTCTTAAGACTACGCTCTCTAACTGTCACTCCTAGTTACAGACCTATCATGCAGAAATGCTGACTTATTCATGGCTTTCATGCAAACCTGGATGCACAGAGGAAACTGAAGCTTGCTGGGGTGCCGCCCAGCAGGCTGTTGTGTGTGTGTGTGTGTGTGTGTGTGTGTATGTGTGTGGTCCGTCTTACAGTAGTGTGCTCACTGTACCTTACTCAGCCATGCTTTACATCATTTTACCATTACAGGTCACACACACACACACACACACACATATTCAGGATATACCGTATATGCTGACGTAGATGCCTCCGGCTTACACTTAGAGCCAATTTCTACTAAGGCTAATAATATTTTTGGCAACTGTTGACTACATATTTACAGCATAGAAATACAGTTTTAGCAGTGAGTAAGACAGAATACATTTCATCCCTGTATTATGTCATCATATTTTCATATTCACTGATAGTAGCAGAGAGCATGGCCTCCAGATAAAAGTACCTCTGCTGGTTTAGAAATGCCTACAAGACAGTCAAATAAAGCAGGACGCTGTTGGCCAATATGCAAAAACATAGCAGCATAAAACTGATGCAGCAGGTTAACTATAATTAATGATAATAAAATATAATTACATTTTTAAATGAACATTCAGGGTTGCCCATACTTGTCAATGACGTGAAAATTGTGATGTGTATGTTTATGTGGCTTTATGAAACTTTGGCAGCAAACATCTCTGAATACAAATCAGTTATTCAAAACCTTTTGCTGCCAGCAGCAGTGAAAGAGTAGAAAAAAAAAGATTCAGTCAACTAGAATTTTCTTGGAGACCAATTAAAATGGTGTGAAAGTGTTATTTGCCAGTTGGATGGTGCTAAAAAAAAAGTGAATGCTCTTCCTGTGACACTGGTGATTCTTAGTTCCTGTGATTCTTACTATTGTCTATTAATTATCGTAATATATAACCATTGAAACTGTGTGTGTGTATTTGTACCACATATACATGTCTGTGTGTGTGGGTGGGTGAGGGATCTTTACAACATTGCATTCATAACTAGGGCATCTGACTGTCACTCTCTACACTGTTTTCTTATGATATATTCCAAGCTTACAACTGCAACTACTGTATACATGCATTTGTATGTGTTCATCTGAGCCAATGTGCACACATACATTCATATGAGTGCATGCAGGAGTGACATCTCCCTGCTTGAGATAACTAATGATCATTATTCAGCAGCTCAGAGGCAACAGTATCTCCATTTATTCTGTTGGTTTTTTTAATGTAGATTTATGTAGAAACTGACACTCCATCAGGCAAGATCTATTGAATATTGCTCTTTAGTTACCCACACACGTAGGTTAACAATGTACTCATGCACACTGGAAATACACAGATAAATACATAAAAATATCGCCCAACAAATTCTTAGTGAAGCACATTTTCTTTTTTTTGCAATTTTAGTCGATAGAAAGAATTGGAACACCAGTATGGATTATGCAGACAGATGTGGATGGTGTCCACTATCTTACATCTACTATATTATATATAACTGGGTGTCTGCTACATCTATTACTGGTGTTATGATAGTTTCAGATTTGGCTTTAGTTGCTGTGATACAATAGTTCTTTTCAAATTGTGGCCCATGTGCTAATTGATTATTTTTTACTGTTTAAACACCTATGAATTCATATTGTATCATTTTTAGAGTTTATTTTGTATATTAGTTCAGTTTTGATATTGTTTGATGAACCTCTGCTACAAAGAGACTCAAGGGTTTTGGAGTGAAAAATGTACAGTGACAACAGCTAAATGATTTCCCTCTATTAAGCCTAAGTGCCTAAAATTCAGCTGGGACACCTGTGCAGACCGTTGAGCCAAATGTCTAACTGTTGTGAACACTTAATTTTCCTGCGATCTGTGCAGGTCGTACATGTGATGGAATTTTCTACTATTCCTCTCTCTCCTTGGTCGAGAGGTCAGAGTGTCCCTCTGTTGACATTATTGGGTTGGAGTCCTGTCTAGGAGCTCCACCGTTATCTGTACAGCTGTGTCTGTAGTAGGGACCATGGAGCCAGTCGCTGTGGCAACCAGGGTCAGAGATGCCAGAGGAACCGAGTAAGTCAAAACATGATAAGGGGTAAAACACTGAGCACCAGGGAGGACGGGCAGAGTTGTGAGGCCTCTCTCAATGGTGGAGACCTGACAATTGCTCCTTGATCAAGCTTCAATAAACCTTCTGTGTAAGACATCAGCAGCTTCGGGGCCTCTTCCTTCCTATTGACTGAGTTAACCTGAGTATTCAGAAATTCCACAACAGTACAATTATTCATTTAAACTTTTCTGGGCTCAATATTTTCAAACATTTGTTTATTCTGATGAAAAACTGTGAAAGTGTACAACAGGAATGCTATAAGTTATATACTGTAATTTCATTTATTTTTACTTTCCTATAATATATTACATTGACTTTGGGAGCTTTGGTAATATACAACAACACATTTACATAGCAATTTCTCTAAAATATACAATATAGGACACTTTTTATACAAAATTACATTTGCGTCCAGAGAAAGTGAATGACTGGACTTACTGTATTCATGATATGTACCTCATTAATCCCAATGGGTTAAATATCAGTTCATACTTCATAGCTACTAAGAAGTCTGTGCTTGTACAGTAGTTGAGCATGTTTTTGTGTGAAAATAGTGTTTTTGAATATCAGCTATTTCTCTGAAATATATATTTTACCTCCGAAGCAGTCTTTGTAGCCTACTTTGTGACATATTGTATCTCAGCAGACTGTCCAGCTGTCTAATATCATTACAGACTCTTCTGCTGATTAACTGGCCTGGTGCCATTCACAGTGAGTCACTCATAGTTTTTTTTTCCAGGTAACTTTTAGAAATGCACATAAAAGATTACATCAAAGATTTCCCTTCTATAAAAAAGGCAGTAACTTAAAGTTGCTAAATGCGAGATTGGGAGCATTTCTATTGCCTCCGCACGGCTCTCAACATGACGACGGCTGCGGTGCTAACTAGAGTTGCAATGCTTAAACGATTAGTTGTGAACTATTAAATTAATCTGCAACTATTTCGATAATCAATTAATCAGTTTGAGTATTTCTTTTTTTTTTTTTTTTTTTTTAAAAAAGGGAAATTCTCTGATTCCAGCTTCTTAAATGTGAATATTTCTGGTTTCTTTACTCCTCTGTGACAGTAAACCGAATATCTTTGAGTTGTCGACAAAACAAGACATTTGAGGACGTCATTTTGGGCTTCGGGAAACACTGATCAAAATGTATCACCATTTTCTGACATTTTATAGACCAAACAACTAATCAATTAATCGAGAAAATAATCGACAACATTAATTGGCAATGAAATAATCGTTAGTTGCAGCCCTACAGAGCTAATAGTGAAAAGAAAGGCAACAGTGCTGACAAAGCTAACAGTGTTTACCTGAGGGGGAACCGGAGGGTGGGTGCTAGACTGTCGAGACGGCGCCGTCGGTCGGGACGACGTTATCAGCTGTAAGCGTTGTATGAGAGCAGTGCAGAGCGGCGGCCATGAACTAGCTCGTGGGGCACGCTCACATGCACGAAGATGCACTAGAAGGCACATGCGGCTAGCCCGGATATGTCAACAAAGCTCGGAAAAGCTCGGATTACAACACACACAGAGGGAGAGCGACTTCATTCTCTGCTCAGGTAGACATTACTCCTCTATATCTTTACATAGCAAATAGTTGTTTGATGCTATATTAATGCCCTGAGAGCACTTTAAATGAGCTACTCTTTACTGAATTTGGCCTTTACCTTACTGTACTGTACTAAAATAACCACCTAGCAAAATAACGGTGCTTCTACTTTAACATAATATTATGATCCCTCTTATGAATGCTGCAGACTCATACAGTGAACTGAACCTGGTCAATGCTTCCAAAAACCCACAGTATCACTTTCAAGCCTGTGGCTGTTTACCACTGTTCGACTAGATCCTTATAATCCCCACTTTCCTGTCTGTTTTCAGCACAATCCACTAGTGAGCATCAATTATATGAGATGACAGAAACAGCAGAATACAGTCTATGCTATGAATACAGATACAGCTGTCATGCTCCCAGAAGTCACATATGGGAAAGTTTAGCAATCAGCAGTAGAGCCACAATTTTTAGATGTAACTACATGTTTACTCTTTTCCACTTTACACCCTTTGGGGAAAATAAACAGGCTGCAGTGCCCATTAAAGAACTAAGAGGAGAGGTAGCAGACAGATTCAGTGATTGGCCTGCAACAGTACAATGGCAGTTACTACTGTAAATGGGCTCTGTTGCTTTCTCAGCTGTCTGTATGATCCACAGGTGAGCAGCAGCCATTAGGACTCTGGCAGCAGCAGCAGCAGCACAAATGATGCTCCTCCACTGGTCCAGCTGTAAAACACACAGCTCAGCAGGCTTCAAACAGACATCCCATCACCGGCATCATATTGTGATATGAAAGCACAACAAAACACCTGTGACTCCAGCAGGCTGAGGCCCAAACCTGACGAGACACACCACAGGCTGTCTGTGGGTTTGTTATTTCTTAACAAGTATCATGTGAACCGGAGATTGTGAGTACTACGTGTTTGACTTATGTCTCATTAAGTATAAACGTACGTACATATTCAATGTTAGGATGTCTACCGCAGTGATGGGATGTAACCACGTACATTTACAAGTACTGTACTTCAGTAGGCCTATCATTTTGAGGTGTTTCTTTACTCTTTACTTGAGTATTTCCATTATATGCTACTTTATACTTTACTTCTCATTCACTACATTTTAGAGTGAAGTATTGCACTTTTTTACCTCACTATAATTTCACAGCTATAGTTAGTTACTATGCAGATTCTGATTTTACATAAACACATTTAATCATCTTATAAAACATGATGCATTTGCCACCTTGACTAGTCCAGTACTTTTACTATACTTTACCTTTATTTTTACAAGTACATTTATCTGATAATAATTCTGTATTTTTACTTGAGTAAACTTTTTAATGCAGGGCTTTTACTTGTAATGGAATATACATACAGTATTATGTTTCCATTTTAACTTTAACATTAGTAAAGGGTCTGAATATATATCTCAATACATGCGAGTGTGAGCCTTTTTGCACATTTCAGCACGTATGCACATGTATATGCAGCATGGTTTACTGTGAGTCTCTTCATTTTACATGACTATTTAGATATAATTGATTGTGGTGCAGTGGTGGCAAGTAAGTACATTTATTTAGTACTGTACTGTACTTAATTACAATTTTGTGGTACTTCTACTTTACTTGAGTATTTCCATTTTTGCTGGCTGTACTTTTACTTCAGTAGGATTTTAAATGCAGGACGTTTACTTGTGTTCAGGGGTGTCGCGATATATCGGTTTAAGCACTTCCTTGGCACACTATGGAGTGATATAAGCACAAGCAGGAGTCGAGGAATGAAAACACCAGAACACCTGCTCAGATTACTCAGATCGGATAGCCGGCATTTATTTAACAGTAACACTAAACATAGAACAGTTATCTTTGCTTTTTTCCCTTATGTTGTCCTTTAAGTGTATTTCTTTGCCCCTTCAACCATCTCAGGTTTAGGAGAAAAATAAACTAATTAAACAATTCAGAGAAATAATGAAAAAATAACAAACCAAATCAAATAAAACCAATGTTTATCGACCCGGGTAGTGTGTTTTTTTCCTTGAAATGGAGTGTTGTGTGATCGCAGCTCTTACCTGTACGATGTGATGAAGATGGTGGAGTGAATCTGTCCTCTTGACTGGTGAGACACTCCACTGCACACCCGCTGTATGTCCTCGGCTCTTCTGTCCTACGTCCTCTGCCAGTGTCCATCGGCGATTTGTCCAATTCTCTCACAAATCATCAAAAAACCCAACCTGCATAAACAAGGCAACATTTAATTATTCTCTTTTAAAGGAAAATATTACCAGATCTGGAACTAATATCACTCAAAAATTCTAATTAATGAATTTACATTACCTTCAAGATTACTATACATTCAATCCTTTTAGCTGCTGCACATGTAAAACCCTGGCGCTAGCATACCACACAGCAACATGACCAAAATTGTCCTCAATCCCGTCTAATTATGCTTTAGTTTATTCAACTGAAGACATTAGTAAATGTCTTGAAGATAACTGAGTAGAAGCGCTGCTGGGTCTTTGTGGTAATCACATACAGGTGCTCTTTGGAATGGATCCTTTAGATGTACTGTGCTTATTCAATCTTGTGAAGGGCTCATTGCGTGGGTGGAATATGACCTCAAAAAAGTACAAAATACAAGTCTCCTTCAAAAATACTCCAAGGCACACTGTAGAGTGTGAACTAAATTTAAATGCCTTTATTTTACATGGCAATAATTGTTTAAAATGACCAATGCGTTGCGACCGACAGGTCTTCATGAGGGTCATTGTCTATTAGTAATGCATGTCATTAGTAAATGTCTTATCAAGAAAAAACAACTCAGCAAAATTAAATGAATGCTAACCAAGAGAACTTCTCACTCTCTGTAACAGAATACACTGACTTAATGTTAGCTAGGTTAGCCATGTTAGCTAGCACAGAATGGTAAATAAGCAACAAACAGTCACCGGAGAATTGAAAACACAATTAAATTCTCGGCAGAACTTTGACCAGTTGCTCCTTGTAGCCCATTTTGGGACGGATTTCGTTCAGAAGAAACTTCAAATTAACTTTTATGTTTATACTTTTTACTCAGTGTGGTTCATTTCGTTCCTGCTCTAGCTTGCTACTGTTCTGCTGTCTTATTTTACTCTCCCCTAACCGTTGTTTTCTCTCTGCAGCGCCACCACTGCCCTCTGCTGGACTAAAATAGCTACTGCAGATGGGAAAAGAGACTGAAAATAAACTCAACTCTTTATCATAGGCTATTTTGAGTGGGTTACACCGGTATTGACGATAACCATGATATTTGAAAATGATATATTTCTATCATGTTAATAATACACACATGATACTATCATATAAATAATCCAGCACCTCTTGATAACTCATTTTATATACACAGTTATGGTTACAGACTCTCTCCCCACCTGCCTATACTTGTATTTTGAGTGTAATTAATTTGCCAAAAAGAGACAAAACACACATTAAACATTGTTAAAGATGAATTTGACTGATAGCATTTATTAATTTTTTTTCAAATTTTCTGTATTTATCGCGATAATATTGTTATCCTGAATTTTGGTCACAATAATGGTGTAATGAAAATCTGATATCATGACAGCCCTACTTGTAATGAAGTACCTTTAATGTACTTGTACTTTCATTTCAGTAAAGGATTTGAGTTCTTCCTCCACCACTGGTGTGGTGTGACAGCTTTTCGTCGACAGGGAGAAAGGAGGAGAAGAGGGGTGAAGTGTCAGAGACAGAGGAAATTGCTGCATGTTGTTACAAAGATTTTAATGGTGTCTAGAGGAAGGTGGGTGCAGTTCCTTTTGTATCTTCTCAGGCCAGCATGAGGGTGTCAATTAGTTGTAGGAAATACTGTAGGCCAGTAAAATGAGCAGAAGATGTCTGTGACACATGGGAAGGTAATGTTTAGATCAAGTTCTAGGGGCTGGAGGGGAGAAGAAAGCTGCTGTAGTCTAGAAATAAGCTGAAAAAATGGAGCTGAGCCGGGTCTCTGCTGAATCTCTGGTGTGTTCCTGCTGTCTGTCCCAGTCTGGGATGTGATGGTTGCTCTAACCGCCTCTCCTCCACACACAGAGTCCTAATGCGCCTGGGACAAGTTTAGCAAGATGAGCGAGATAAGCTCTGACATGAGCATATTTCCACAGTTCAAACTAGCTGGTGTGTATCTTGACATTATTGAGCTCGAATTATACCCTGCCCGCCTCCCACACTTAGCAACTCTCTTCCACTTCAAAGTGTGTGTGAGAGCGTGAGAGAGAGAGAGAGAGAGAGAGCGAGTGAGATAGAGAGAACAAAGAGTTAGAGTGTGTGAAATACAGAAGGTTTTGTATATAGTTTGTTTTGGTTAGAGCCTTGCAGCATTTGCATTGATGTTAGCAGATCAAAATGCTTTTTCTCATCTGGTTTTGTGTATAGTATCCATAATAATTCACCTGCATGTGTCATCAGCACACAGTAAATGTGCACTCAAACACATCTCTCACACAGAATTTTAATGAGCTCCAACGAGCCTGCTGAACATTATACTGTAAAATGAGATATATGATATATGAATGCACTGCAGGCACTTACTGTTATTGCTAAAGAAGTGTTTATATTTGCATATGCCTCAACCACATTTTACCTATAATAAGATATTTTTTTTTAACAAACCACACAGACAGAATCCAAATCTGCCTGACAGAAACAAGAGTGATTATGTTTTCTCATAACGTGCACAGCCCTGCCTGATGGCAAATTTTGCTTTTAAAGCAAATTAAATGAAATCAGATGAGGGGAGGATTGGCAGGCATGAGCGAATTAGTTTACATCAAAGAACAACAGTATAGTGTTTGGCATATTGGGCCTGTGGAGGCAGCACTGTACGGAGCTGTTACAGTAACAAGACAGCAATAGTGCCTGACAGGCCACTACTCAGGAGCACAATCACACACACACATACACACACTACTGCTTTCACAGGTGGCCTGTTATTATATAATGATAAGCGCAAAGCCTCACACACACTAGCTTTGTCCCTCTGGACCTGATCTATATATGATCTAGATGTCTACACAGGTGTGTGCACACTGTAATGTAATGTGTCTTTACGTGTCTGAGAGCGTGTGCAAGTGTTTGTGTTTTGTGGCAGGCTTGCAGTTTTCAATCTGACAAACTGATGTTGATTTTGGCTCGGTTTAAAGCTTCAGTAGGCAGAATTTTTGTGGCATCATTGGGCAAAATTTCCATAATAACCTTTCAGCATATTATAATTCAAGTGTTCTGAGATAACTAGACTTCTGCTCCTCCTCATGGCTCAGGTGACAGGTCACAAACTTTCTCATTTTACAGCTAAACAGTACACTACAAGATGTTTCTGAAAACATTTAAGGTGAGAAATAGTCATTACAGTAACAGAATATTGATTCATATTTGATCAGCGCTGCCTAGTTTGACCGTTTGATTGAGGTTTGCGAGTGATTGACAGCTGCTCAGAAACGGCAGGCTCCAGCTCGGCTCTGATTGGTTGTTTTCCTCCTGTCTGTGAAATCTTGCAGATTTCATTAGGAGCACTGGAGGACACAGCATGATTTTTTTCAGATTACATGTCTCATGCATTTTATAAAAATAACTTTTTTTAATCATATTTGCTCCGGTCTCACCTACTGCTGCTTTAAGGTGTGTGTGTGTGTGTGTGTGTGTGTGTGTGTGTGAGAGAGAGAGAGAGAGAGAGAGAGAGAGAGAGAGAGAGAGAGAGAGAGAGTATGTGGAGCATGTGTCCCTGACATCAGATTGTAGCCTAAATGTACCATAAATTCAAGCAACAACTTTTTGAACTTTGCTGTTGTTTTCAGATTTCACCTGATGGCCCCTCTGATGAGATCAGGGCCAAGTAAAGTAAGGGCCCATTTGTTAGAAACCCAATGACCCAATGCAAAGCATGTGTTTGTGCGTGCGTGCGCGCGTGCCAGCCTGGGACCATGGAGGGACCACCAGGGAAGAAAGGCCAGTCCAGAGACCAGAGAGAATGGCCAAGAGAGTCTTTGAACCTGATCACATACCGATTCGCATCGGCTACGCACAAAAACCGTCCCGCATCTTTATTGTGTCTTCAAAATCACCAGTGACAGTTCGCATGACACAGAGCCAGCAGACCAGCCTGCGTGTCTACAAAAAGACAGTTAATCTTATTTGAATTCCAAACTAACCTCTTAACATTTTTCTTTTTTTTCATTCCGTGTCGAAACTATTAATAGCGTCCAGGCTTTCTCCTTGTCCGACGCGCATTCTTATGAAATGCCTCTGCGTAAAAATAGAAATACAGTTGTCCATAACTGGCACCCATTGACACAATACCTCCCGTTCCAAGGACGTAGCTCCTCCCTATGTATGTGTGAGAGTGTGTGTGTGTGTGTGTGTAGCGGGTGGGTGACAGCTGGGATCGCTGCGCTCCGCTCCAGTCTGGTAAGAAGCTTCATCTCCAAATAGGATGACCGTCGGCTTTTGTGGAAGGGACTGCTTTCAGCTCCGTAGCTAGTTCTGTTGTGGGACACCCGGTTCGTTCAGTTTACCTGAGGGGAGTTTAAAAGACAAAACATTGGGTTTTTTTTCTCTCTAGTGTGGATTTCCGATGGATATTCCGATTTGAAGAGGTGTGATTTGAGCGCGGCATGTAACAAAAAGAAGCGCATGAGAAAAGTAGCGCTCGTATTGTTATTCCGAAACGAGCACCGTCAGAACTGCTTTGAGAGCCAAACCTCATGGATTACTAACAGACAGAGCTGTGAAACCACTCCGGCATATCCATTCATGAGCTGAAGGTAAGATTTCTTTGTTTATTTCAAACTTTAGGTGCGCTTATAGCCTGTCTTTCTCCACGCAGCCCCGGAGGCTTGTTTTCTGTTCAGCCAGGCTGCCGGGCGACAAGTGCACACGCTTCACAGGGTTACTTTAGGGGGATTTTGCGTGTTTATATAGCATTTTTAAAGTTATAAAAAAACAGAAAGTGCCCGTTTTTTTAATTCAAATGAGAAGTGCGATGCTTTCCTTCAAGAAAAAACACCTTCCGCCGATATAAACAGACCCCAATTTGGTGCGTAATCCCTCTTATGCTGTTCAGCCATGTGGAATAAAGAAGTGTCAGCCTCAGAGGACCTATTGCGGATCACTTTGAGTCTAAACGCGAGCAAAACAATGTCAGTATCATTGCAGGTAGCAGGTACATGGACGGCAAATAAGAAATGTGCTTGTGAGAACTTGCAGGTCTCGGACCGACTTGGTTCTCCGTCTAACAGCACTGTTTTTCAACCTCGATGACTCTCTAAAGATGTAATAAAACCTCAGGCACAAAACTACCGGTTGTAGACTGAAAATAACAACGAAAATTGCAGTATTTATAAGAGCCTAATAGCATTTTTATGCCTGATTTGTTATGAAAACGCTTAAACACTGACGTGCTTGCTCCATTATTACAGTGCATGATGGGATTTTCATTTGCCATTTATTTTCACATGATTGGAAATTCAGAATTGGAGCAGCAATTTACATGTAGACTAATGATGCAGCCGGTGTTTACAATCCTTTCTCTGTTTTCATTATTTCTATAAAAATAATCTGAATCACAGAGATTTTATGGGAATTAATGAGTAATTTTACATGCAGGTTTTTTATCTTGTTCTTAAGTGAGTTACTCTGCAGGCTGAGACTTTTCTCTCTGTTACACACATGCACGCACACACACATACACACACACACACACACACACACACACACACACACACACACACACACACACACACACACACACACTGGCTTGGGTGTGTTCAGGGATTTCAAGCTACCAGGAGGCATAGTGGTCACTATTACTCTGGTTCAAGAGATCAATCAAATGTTTGTAATTCTGACCAGGAGACAAAATTGCAACGGTCTCAGAAGTGGATTTGCCATTAAATGAAGTGCTGCTGCACATTATTTCTTTAACAAGCTGGGAGAGAAGATAGAGGCCTCACAAACCACATCCAGCAGCCTGACTGCCAACACCCAGTCACTCCCAATGGTTTCCCTCCTCTCCTCTCCGCTCCTCTCCTCTCCTCTCCGCTCCTCTCCTCTCCTCTCCTCTCCTCTCCTCTCCTCTCCTCTACTCTCCTCTCCTCTACTCTCCTCTCCTCTACCCTCCTCTCTCCCAGTATGAAAGATCCCCCCAGAGGTACTGGGAAAAGCTGAAAAAAGGATTCAGCAAGTCTAAATGTAGGTTATAGATTATCAAGTGTGCAAAGGTGATGATAAACTGGGTGAATCAGGGAGTGTTGAATGCCCTCAGCAAAATGCGCCTCTCAGCTGATTTTCAGCAGTAGCACATATTAGTGTTTTGGAAACATGATTCTAGTATCAGCCTTTACAAAAAAAAAAAAGATAGGAAGATTTCATGCCAGCTCTGAGAGGAGAGGGTGTTGTATGTCATCTGTTTTTCCTGAAATCACTGGAAATATTTGGTACGCCTGTGTGTTGCATATTTTCTCATCTGTGACCTTATATTTTTTTGCAGTCAGTATACATACTGTGCTGGGTATTACACACAGATCTTAAATGTGAAAAAGCAGAATGTTTTAACATTTTACCACCGCTCGTCCTACAACATCAGCCTCAAGGCATTCAAATGTCCTGGAGGCATTTTTTGAGATGTTGCACGGGCTGTAAATCCCACCACGCTGTTCCATAAAGGCTACAACACCACAAACCAGAGTGCTAATCCTGCTATTATCACACTATACATTGACATGTTGTGGTGCTGATACATGAATTACAGCATGATTACCTTTGTCACAGCAGCAGCCTGCCTGTTCTCCTCCTGGAGAAGCAGCATAGATCAGAGCGACCACAGTTGTTGCTTGTATTTGGAGCAATGCTCCGTGGAGCATTTGATCCGCCGATCCCTTAACAATAGCAATGGGGATGGCATTGTGTGTGACTGATGTGGATTTGTCACACTGTATGTGTGTGTGAGAGAGAGAGAGGAAGAGAGGGAGAGTTAGTTTGCCAGTTAAGGACAGATGCAGCAGGAATACAGTAGTTTTGAATAATTGATAAATGGCTTTGCTCCTGTTCCAATGAATTGGCCTTCTATTATAAACAATGAGACCGGTCAGCTGCTGTTAACCATTGGTCCTCATTCACAGTGTCAATACACAGCATTCAATAGTGTGTGTATTTATGCATATTTTATAAAAGCCATGTTTTATTGATGCACGTCCTTGGTGTGTGGGCTGGTGCTTTTCTTTTTTCTTTTTTTTAAACAATTAGAGTGCGAGAAAGCATCAAACCCCTCTCACTCATCTGGATGTGATTTATTGATGCTTAACCCATTTTTCCATATTCCACATCTTTCTAAATTGCAGCTGCATCAATTACACTGCCTTAACGCTAAATGACAAACACGCTCTCGTCGTGGTGGAACATTAAAAAAAAAGGGATAATCATGAGTGTGCGTATGTGTTGTAGCCCATTTTGTTCTAGGTCGGCATAATCAAAGAAGCTTGTATTTTAATGGAGCTGTCCATCACAGATGTTACGTGGCACATGTGCTGATTTTAGCTGCGCTCAAGTTGGCTCCCTTTTCAGATTCAGTGGGAGTCTGTTGTGATTCAGAAGGTGAAAAAAGAAACAGGAAGATATTCTAACGTGCTATAACAAATTACACAACTCCCTCTCTGTATAAACATTTTACTTAACCTTTTGCTGCTCCATCCCTCTCTCTTTTTTGGTTATGATTCCCCTGACCCTCTGAAGTTGAACTCACTATTTGACAAATGCCTTTCATTTTATCTAAGAAAACATGCTGAATGGTATTATACAGGATGAGAGGAGATGGCAGACCTATGTCTAGATTTCTATCTGCTTTGTTTATGTATTTGAGCCTGCAGTTTATTTGTTCACTACCCTCCATCCTTTCTAGTTAAGTTGGAACTGTTTATAGGGGATGATAAATGATATTCATTGTACTGCAGAGACCTAATATATCTCACCGTGCAGTATGGTCCGGTGTGCTCTATTCACAGCATGGCTCATTGAAAATGTAATCACTCGCTGATCACTTGCTTCAGCGTGTTGTTCCGTGTTCTCTCTGTCTCTCTCACACACACATGCATGGATGCATGGCGTTCCACTTTCTAAGTTTCATTGTGTTGGTCTTACTGGTTGCTTTCCCCCACTTAGCCTTAACCCTTCCGGCTCCCTATAAATGACTCTACAGTGCATCCATTGAATGAAGCATCCATGTGTTAAACACTCTTCATACTCGTTACATTAGCATAATTGATTGAGCGTGTTGTCTATGCCAAGAAAGCCAGAGGCATGAAGGACCGGGCGAAAGGCTTATTTGGGCCGGGCGCCGCAAGTCAGTGGTATATTGGCGGAGTGTCTGTTGGTGTTTTGGCTGTTGGTCCTTGGCAACGCTTTGTTGTTAGAAATGAAGTGAATTAGAAAGTGATAGCCAGCCCATCTAGAAGATGACTGTTGAGGAGCCAAACTTAACCACATGCGTGCCAAAATAAAAATACAAGCAAGTTTTAAAATCAGCTTACAACATCATGGACATTTTTATCTTTTAAATACTTAGTGCATGCAACATTAACACGCAGTAATACCTTTGTCACAGCTGAGGTTGGTCGCCTGTCATTACTCAAATGGAACGGAGAGGAAATGCATTTGCAGGGATAATCCAAACGCAGCAGGACTTTGTGTGATTGCCTGGGAGATGGATGAATGACTGGCCTTGAAAAGAGCCGAGTCTTGTACTATTGTACAGATCAGATGATGTAAATCGTGGGACACAGCATTAAAATATGATGTCCTAGTTCCCGTCCTGCTGTCGTGCTTTTACAGGTGAGAGCAGCCAGCTGTGAGTCATGGAGAGAGCCACAGTCTGTTAAGACTCATTAAGGGGGCATCCGCTGCTGAGGCTGCGGTTATTTCTGTGGTTAGTTTCCTTGTTGGAAGCCAATAAGGAGGTGTGTGTCAGGAGGATGTTAAGCATCAGGTAAACTCTGCCCCTTCTTCTTTTGCTCTTTTAGCTCTGCTGATAACTCATGTCCGTCTATGTGTGCAAGTCCCTTTCCCGTTTTCTGTGTGTATACTGTATCACAAAGCACGGAGGGTGGCTAATGGTGGGGGGGTTTGAGTGTGTGTACTCATTTTGTGTACTCTCTGTGACTGTGCGTGCATGTTTGCGTGGCGTTGTTCGAGTGCATCTGTCCCTCCTCCCCAGGCCCCAGCGATTGGCACTGCATCTCTCATCTATTAATCATAGAGAGCGCTTGCTCTCTCATTCCGTTGCCATAGTTTCAGGACCTGAGACAGTGTTGGGGTGCCTGGCTGCCTGGAGAGAGAAGTGAGGAAGAGGAGGAGGAAAGGAAAGGAAAGAGGTGTGGAGGAAAGGAGGAAATGATATAAACAGTGTAGTGAGGGGAAGGCAGAACAATTGAAATAGAGCAGAGGAGGAAAGAGGGGAAGTGATTGAAAGAGCAATGGCAGGCTAACACAGCGAGCAGGTCCTCACACCGTAGATGAGTGTGCTTCAAGAACCAAAATGGATTCCATTTTTATCTCAGCAGTGAACCCTCTATCTCCTTCTGTGGCGTGCATCTTTTCAGTCTCTCTCGCACACACACACACACTCTCTCTCTCTCTCCGCGCTCTCCTTCCTAAAGAGAGCAGAAGAATATTTTCACTGTAGGCATCATCTTGTGAATAATGCGCTCGCAGGGCTAGTGCATCTCCAGTGTGTTACAGTACATTGAGTGGCTGTTATTTCACCTTGCTTTACAATGGAAAAGCCTTCCACTGAGCTGAGATGGAAGATGGGCCACGGCCTCCTGTTTCATGCTCAGCTGGATGTGTTGATGGTAAATCATGCTGAATTCATGTGTTATTCAATGATGGATTACTACGGAAATAAACCACTATGGAAATTTCAAAGGCAGGGAATACCTCTTGCTATCTGGTCTCTCTGTATTTATCTTTCTTTCTTCCTTTTCCTGTCCTGTTTTCGTTCTCTCTCCACATTTAGATTTTTTCCCTCTCTGTGCTGAAGGAACACACGCTGCTACTTTCAGAGGAGGGCTTGTTGTTTTGGCTGTAGGCTTTGTGCCTCCCATATGACCTCATAATTTCATTTGGGTCTTTTAATGGCTAACCATGCACTAATGTGGTGGTTGTATTATCGCCATGTCTCATCACATCATACCCTGCTTGTGAGCATTTCCAATGGGACTTTCGGAGAGCGGGCAACGTACCGGCAGCACCGTAATCATGGGATTCTCAGGACACACAACCTCCTTTCTCTCTCAAATGCGTGCACACAATTACACATAAACTCACTCACACACAAAAGACACATGTAAGTGCACACAGATTCACGCACCGGGCCAGTTTCTTTCATGTCAGGGGAATAAAGAAAGCTTGTCATTGTTGCGGTGGTGCACAGCGAGTGCCAATGGGCAGAAACCCAAGAGTACCTGATTGTAGAGTACACTGTGTAATTCTCCCTTCACTGTGTATATGGACTTTCTGCGGGGGAATTACCATTAGGGGACAGAAGGACAAAGGAGGAAGTGATAGGGTGCGTTTGCTTTTTTGTGCTGATGGCACCAGGGTGCTTTTGTGCCTTTGAAGTGATGGGATTGCAGGTGACATCATAGCAGTCGCATTCTCAGGTGCAGCAGGTGAATTAATCCAGGTGGGGGATGAGGTAAAGGTATGTGTGTGTGTGTGTGTGTGTGTGTGTGTGTGTGTGTGCAAATCCGGCGTGTTAATGGTCCTGAGTATCTGTGGAAGCAGGCATGCATGGCTGTGTGTGTGTGTGTGTGGACGTGCTTTTGTGTGTGTGTGTGTGTGTGTGTGTGTGTGTGTGTGTGTGTGCGTCAGTCATCAAAGCAGAGGAAAGCCAGTGTGTAAGGTGATCTGTATGCTCATGGCAGAGCAGCAGTCATACTCTCCCAGAGGCTATAAGCCTCGCTCAATGTGGAACAAGCAGCTTCTTCTTCTTCTTCTTCCACAGACCCACTGCTGGTTTCCATACGCTGGCCAAACAAGGCTAGACAGATTTAGTTTATTATCCATGTTTCTGGATTTCCTCCACAGCAACATTTCTGTTCAAATTATCTGTCAGCAGGGATCTAGTTCCACATAGCCTAATATCGCTTTCTATCTCGTGATGCAAACATCTATTAGCCGGCCCTAAACCTGGCAGGACGAGCTCAGCTGAAACAAGCATCGACTGATATCCTAGACAGCAGGTAATTTGTAACAACCATCCCGAGCTCATCTGACACACTGATGATGATGATAGATTGCTTGTAATTGGGCCCTGGGCGAATATTAATTATTTCCAGGTGACTGGTAAATCTTTACAATGACCTGTAGTTATTCTGGCACATAAACATGAAACGTAATAAGGAAAGACTTTCACATTCAGCCATATGAAAGCAATCAAAACAATTTAGTTGAGGATATTAGTCACTAATATGCGAAACCTTACACAACCAACATTATTTCAGTTTATATTCGCAGTGTTCCTTACATCAAATAGAGGAATACAGACTACATGTGTTCCTTCAGAGTTTGTCTTAAACCTTGTTAAGAAATCTCCTGGTCACAGTGGCTGGCAGACTACAAGTGATCCCCCTGAGGGTCCTCTATTTCAGAATCCAATCAGGCAGAACTCGGAACAATATTACCCCTGTGTGTGTGTGTGTACATTTATTACATAGCTAATGAACAAATTGCAGCCATGTGGCATGGCCTGGTGGCGTGGCTGACTGGTGAAAAAAAAAAGAAACACATGCAAGCTCACACACCACGCACACACACACACACACACTCCGGTCCCCAGCCACCGTCTACCCCTTTCCCTCTATTCACCACAAGACACACACATGCGCACACACACGTCCAACCACAAGGCCCCCAGTGTTCTTGGCCTGTCTGTCCATCAGCTCATGCGGAGCGCTGGGCTGGGAGTACTTATCATCACTCTGCTGAGTGGAGGCCTCACAAAGGCCCACTCACATCACACACACACACACACACACACACACACACACACACACACACACACATAGGGAGTCAGCACAGGGAGACTGCTCGGTACGGCCAGGGCCGCTGGACTGATTAAATGTATGGTGTGACAGCAGCCTGAGCCGACACTGGGAGGAAAGGAGCCTGATAGGCAAATGGAGACTAGCAGGCAGGTAGACAGGTAGGAGGGTATCCCTATCTCCAATGAAAAACATTTTATTTTGAATTTGCTTTGCCACATACCTCATGGAGGAAATGTTATTGCTGCCTGAATTATATTTACTGGGAATGTTTTTACAATCCAGGAAGTGTATCATCCTGATACTACACAGAAGTCACAGGGAAGGGGTCAAGGTGAATGGTTGGACATGCAAAACGCAGGAAAAAATGTGGTTTTGGTTTAGCAAAGACATCAACGCTTTCTCGTTCTCTCAACATCTCGTGCTTCACGTCAGCGTTTACTTTTTTAGTATTTAACCAAGAGCACACTTTTAACCTTAAAGCTAGGGTTGGTAATGTTCTTCAAAAACATTTTTTTTGCTATATTTATTGAAATATCAATAAAGCAAATGCTCTGACAAAAAAAGACTGAACAAAATTGGTGTGTGTGGCTGTTGCAGGATTGTAATAAACCCCTAATAATTTCATTTGGCCTACCTGCCTGCCTGGGAGTCTTCCACAAGCTTCTTGACAGCTGTGAGTACTAACAATAGCCATGTTTGTTGCTTACGTTCATTATGATATGTTTATGTTCATTATGATAATTGTGGGGGAGTAGCTTTGGAGGGAGGCCTGAAGGGACGGGCTGTCTTGGCGACTTGACGACTTTCTCTCTAGATTTAGGGACTTTTGGAGCTAGTGCTGCTACTTCCATTGGAAAAGAGTTGGCATTACTGGGCTGGATTTTTCTGTTGGATACTTTTTAAAATCTAGCGTACTCTTGCTGGTTTCTCAACATTGACAACCCTAGCTTTAATCAAGTCTTTTGAGTTGCTTGAACATAACCAAAATAATAATAAAATAAGAGTTCGAAATTTTGGGAAATAACACTTATTTGCTTTGTTTCTAAGAGTTAGATAAGAAGTTTGTTACCACTGTCATGTCTGTTCGATAAATATGAAGTTATAGCCAGTAGCTGGTTAGCTTAGCTTTGCACAAGGACTGGAAATAGAGGGAAACGGCTAGCCTGGCTCTGTCTGAAGGTAAAACATGTGTTTAATCTGTACAAAACGTGTAAAAAGTGTCAAAACGGCACTTTGTGTTTTTAAGGGGGTTATGTGCCAGACTGTTTTTTTGGCTGGAAGGAGTAACTTCCTGCAGTAGAGACTTCAGGAAGTTACTGTGCCTTTTACAGAACACCTCGTAAAACCACAAGGTGTCATTTTTACACTTTGGTTTTTGTTCAGGTTAAACAAACAAGATATAAAATGAGCCTCTGGAGGTGCTGTTAGGCAGATTTTCTTACTTTTGCACAGAGCCAGACGACTAGCTGTTTCCCCTGTTTTCAGACTTTTCACCACGTGCTAAGCTAACCGGCTGCTACCGACATGAGAGTGGCATCGATCTTCTCATCGACCTCTAGGTAAGATAGCAAATAAGTGTATTTACCCAAAATGTCAAACTATTGCTTTCATCATACTTTAGTAGCCAAGTTATGATATAGATCAGTTTGGTATGAACATTTTGCATTGGCATTGAACAGTTTCTGTTCAACATTTCCTCTTTATATAAATGTAATACAAGTATCAGTATATCTCTTAAAATGTGTCAATGCAAATTACTGTAGTTGTACTTGAATGTAATTTTTTAGGAGACATTTTGGGAAAGAAACAGGCTGGAACGGTTATCCAGTATAAGCAGATATTCAGGGGTCAGGGGTCATGGAGGAAAGCACAGACTCACGGAGGGAACTGGGATATTTAAGTCGACAGGTAGAGAGGAAGGCAGCCTGTCAGAGAGAGGAATAGAAAGAGGCTGGACGGTTAGCAAGGGAGGCAGGCAGTGAGGTTCACAGAGCAAAGGAACTCAACACATCTCCTTTTCAAAATGAATTCTTGTGAAAAGAAATTATATTTCACCTCGCCCCCATCCATGCCCCTTTAATCTGGACAAAAGGTGCTCTGTATGTGGGCAGGTAATCAGGCGAGCAGTTTGATAGGCAGGAAGACAGACAAGCTGTGAAGCAAGTTGTGCCTTGCATGATAATGTATTCATTCATCCCCCACTCTGATAATTCACAGCATGCTTGGCTTGATTCATTCATCACAGTCTACTGGGGGCCTTTTTTATGCGTTATTTGTTAAAAAGCCTCTTTGCTTTTCTAAACCTGTTAGGGGTTTTAATTTGTGCACTGACTGGATTATCCAGGAGGTGATTGCTTCTGGGTTTGTGAAGGTGTGTGAGGCTATGTGCATGTTTTTGAGCTAGTGTCTTATTTGTGTATGTATGCAGTCTTGGTGCATGAACTGGTTTGTGCAGAGAATTCTGCAATGAGGCCTATTTTGGTCTCTGAGTAGTTGGGTCTGATTGGGCAGTGCAGCAGCTGCATACAGAAACGCTGTGTCTTTTGATCTGCTCCCATCCTCAACTAATTTGGGACCGTCTCATCTGTTTCACTGATAAGTTCTCTGTATTTGTTTCTTGTGGGATCTGTTTAATTTCATCCAAATAAGTCCAACCAAATCCAAAACCCAACAAATCCTCCATTTATTGATTGTGGTATTATACAGCAATTGAAGCGTTGATTATTTAATTGGGTTTGGAGTCTGAGTGGGGAGGCATGGCTATGCGCCAAGCTCCTCTGAAGAGAGTTTGATGAGTCAAAGCTGGTCAGACATCATCAAAGAGAATTATTCCTGTTTTTGGAAAAGATTATTAGACTGTGTGTGTTCGAATCCTGTTTGCAGAAAGGCTTTAAACTGCTGCTCACAGCTGCTCGACAGGTAGGAAAAACAGAAGACAGCCAATTCATTAGTCACCCCCTCTTCAGTTTCTCTCCTCCTCCCTATCTTTCTTTCTCCTTCTGCGTGTCAGTGCATGTGAGCTAAGTAATGCTAGCTAGTCTAGTAATGTTAGCCTAGTAACTAGATAGGAGCATGAGGCTATCTAGACCTACTATCCGTTAATCATTTACGTGGCGTAGCTGAGTCTTACTAACAAGGAATCTTTTTACAACTTTCCACACCTAATTTTATTTCTTTAAGTGATGTTTTGTCTTCTGTTTTTAATTTATATTCATATCAGACTATTGCAGTGCTCTTAACCAGGCTTTCAGCTGCTTTTAAACTTGTATTTAAGGGTTAATTATGGGGAATTAGAAAGCCACAGTCTGTCTAAGTTTTGGAGAATCATTTTTTGTTCCTCCTCAGTGACTCAGTTACTAGAGAGTACTGTTGCTTTTGTCTTGTTTTCATCACATGGCTCCACTACCTGGTCTCCATCTTGGGTTTACACTGCAAAGTTACAGTATGTTACATCACCTCACATGACAACAAAGAAATCAGGAGCAAGGAGAGGAGGTGGGATGAGTCTCTGGATCTGCAGCTCTGACCTAGATAAGGATTTTGGAGCGTTAAGTTGTGGTGTAGGCCTGTTATTGTCATTCAGTCTGTACCTGTCCCCTTTGTGGCTGATTTGCGTCTCTGTTTGGCCTTGTGAGGTGCAGTGAATTCTCTCAAGCTGACTGTTTGATTGTTGCAGATCCAGAACAAACAGGGTTTCATGCAGCCAGCTGATAAGATGGGACATAGTGGTGTGTTCACACTGGCGCCGCTGCAGCAGTCATTTGCATCACACATTAACAGGTGAAGGACTTAGTGTGTGTTTGCAAGTGTGTTTGTCTGTGTGTGTGTGTGTGTGTGTGTGTGTGTGTGTGTGTGTGTGTGTGTGTGTGCTTGTGTTAGTCAAGCTGTGTAACTCTGGGTGACCCAGACTTTGGTAAATGAACAGTCACAGATAGCGCAGACTACTCGGACAAAGATATTTGCTGTCGTTAACACTGTGAAGAATGAGTATTCGGTAACAAATAATTAGATCACTTGTGTACATTACCAATGACATACACACATGTCTACACATACACACACCTGCATGCCCTCACATGCACACACGCACGCACGCACGCACGCACACACACACACACACACATGCACAAACAAACATAAACACGTGAACTCAATAAAGCAGGACCAATAAACCTGTGACAGCTGAGCAATTAAATGACAAGTTTGAAATACATCCCATAGAAGAATTTAGTACATAGCTGGGATTCCACCTTTTTATGGCTGCCGTGGATTTATGTGCTTCTAGTTGTACATATATTGACCATACCTTCGTAGAATATATGTGGTGCATGCAGGCTCAACAAAGAACGAGAAAAGCTTATTTAAGAGTAATGTGAGAGCCATTTTAGCCCCACGTAAAAGCAGTTATTTAAATTTCATAGATGCGATTCGCTCACCTTTAACCCACACATAATTCCCCACTTATTACTTATTATTTGAATAGTTAATATTTCATTCTGGGCTGTGAGATATGCTGATTGCAGAGGGCAAAAAACTGCAGGGTTTCAGCTATTTTTCATTTCCACTTGCCACCAGCATCTCAGTCCTGTTCAGGGCGATTGTCTGAATGAAGCCTACGTGGCCTCAATTACCTTGGGAGGCTGTATTCCTTACCTCCACCACTTGCATAATAAGGCGTGACTTTCTATTTGAATGCTCTCATTGCCTGTCCCACCCTGGAGGCAGTCAGATAGTTATTCCTTCATCACGGTGATTTCCATGCTTGTAACACTGGGCTAATTACTATAGTAAATAGTGCCTGGGCTGTGACTACAGCAACAACTGAGTGGAAAGGGTGAGCACGGGGGAGCATGGGGGAGATGCGTTTAATTAATTGATTGTTATTTGGAATCCTCTGCGAATGATTGGAGTCAGTCTGACACAACGGAGGAAGAGAAGAGTGGCGCTATTTTTATCTAAAGCACCTTACAGGATAGCAACAGAGTGGATTTTTAGCCTGGATGAATCAGTCTGAACCAGTTAACATGCTGTTCGAGTGCGCAAACTTTGAATAGGAACTAGGATGTAGTGGCAGTCAATTTAGGATAACACAAAAGGAGCAAAGTCTCCCATTCTGTTCTGACAGAGCAATTTCTCATCCGCTTTTCATCCGTAATTCTTTGTGCCACCATATTGAGATTAAATAAAGATTGTGGTTGGGGGAGATATTGATTTTAGTGGCTAGAATGGTAGCCGATTCTCGGGAGCTTTTTATAGCCATTAGCAATAGTTATTCATTCCCTGGGATGCATTGTATTACATCTAAGGAGGGTGTAGGAGCTGATGGCGGGATTGTAATCAATAGAAGCATTAATACTGCTATTGCACATGTGTGTCTATCTTCTTCTCACGGATGACCACTGACTTCCTCTTTTAGACCTCCTATCACGAGTTCAGCCCATGGCTCAAATGTGCGTAGATACCACCATCACATGATTTGGTCATAAGAGTGCAATAACAAAACCACTGCGGGAAGGTTAGTCAGAGGAACAGCTTGCTGACTACAGTAGGCCTGCCATATGCCTCAAGTAAACAAAGCTAATGGGAGATATTGTTCACTGCGGGATGTTATGAGGAGCTGAATGCAGAGAAGAGGGGGAGAGCCGACCAGTGAGGAGGCTTTGGTTTCCCTCTTAACTGATAGCTATCTCTCAAATGGACAGAGAGAGGAGCGCACCTGCATCGCAGCCATTTGTAGAAGAGGACAAATAGTGTATTTCATTACCTGGCGGATGATGGAACTTTATCCACCTCTGAGGGGGTTTTATGGTGGAGTTTGATGAACAAATATGTGTGAGAGATAAGAAGCTTTAGAGAAGCTATTGTGGCATTGTGACGGTTAGCTGGAAATTCTAGATGATGTGACTGCACACACCCATACATGCATATGTGTACACACACACTCAGGCATGCAGGCTCACAAGCAATCATATATCATATATATAGCAGCCTCAATGTCATACATACATCCAGAGCTGCACAGCGGCACACATTGCCTAAGGGGGGAAGACATGCTATGCTATGGGCTGGGTGGCGTATGCGTCCCTCTCTGGTATCTACTATCAGGGTTTTGGGCTGGGTTCTGTGTATCGAGTGTCGCTGGGTCGGACATGTGCTGGGAGTCAGATGACCGTGTGGTCAGATGAAGATCTGATCCGTGAGAAGCCCGATTCTCTGACTCAGGTTTTCTTTGTTTTGTTGTTGTAAGATGCCTGCTGGAGAACACAATTAAATTATGAAAGGAGGTCAGCCAGCAGGAAACTATTAAGGGATTAATCGATCAGAAAATCAACAGAAAGTTAAATGAGAAACATTTTGATAATTGATTAATCATTTAAAAAAATGTCAAAGTGGTTCTAGCTTCTAAATTATGAGGCCATGCTGTTTTTCTTTGTCATATATGATAGTAAACTGAATATATTTGAGTTTTGGACTGTTTTTCTGATAAATCAAGCAATTTAGATACGTCACCTTGGGCAAATTATAGTGACCATTTTTCACTTGACAAAATGATAAATTGATTTATCGAGAAAAAAATTATAAAGCAGATGCTGTTAGCCCCAAGGTGTCCGTAGCCAACAATGCTATTTGCACCCGACCCGGGCACACATTAGATACTGTATGTGTATATGTACTGTATGTATACTTTTCCTAAACCTAACCATGTAGTTTTGGTGCCTAAATCTAACCAAACTGCAAATGAAAACTGAAAATAATCATTTAAAAAACAGAAAAATAATAAGTCAACTAAGTGAAAAATAGGCTTCTCATGGGACTCAAACCCCAGTCTCTGTGGTGAAGGTCCTGAGTTTGACCCATTCATCCACTAAAACCTACTCCTTGCATGTACTTTGTCTCTCTTTACTACTATTTATGTGTGTAAATAGCCGAAAAATGCCGTGTGACTATTCTCACCCTGGTGCAAATAGACAAATTTAATCGATAAGGAAATAATCATTATTTGCAGGCCTAGTATGGACACAATACCATGAATGCATGATGCAATCATCATCATTATATAAAATAACATTTTATCCATATCGGCCACCCCGAGTGCAGCGATGGTATCTAAAATATAATCGATCTAATGCCTCAGTCACAGAGGAACAAGTAAACCTCACACACTGAACACAAACATGAGATGGTTTTTGGCTGATTGTTTTTGGCACTATCACTCTCTACAACTCAGCTGGGAGCACTAAAACAAGGTATGACACAATGCTGCTGCATAATATAACACTTTGTCACACCATCTGTTGTTTCCACTTTCTTTTAATTTCAATATGTTTGTGAATTTGAACATCAAAGCGCGGCCAAACTAAGAGCACTGAGTCATGGTTTCTACCAGCATGACTATTTCCTCAATTACAGATTTTGGCAGTGCCGTGAATGTAGCATTTCTCCCTCTTTGTGATGTCATGAAAAGACATGTCACAGTGAGTGTAGGTAGATCTGATTGCAGGGTGTGTTTCCTGTATTGAAACATACTATAGGTCAGATTTAGAGAAGAACATGATTCCTTTGAGAGCTGAGTCGAGCGTTCAATCGAACCTATCTGATTGTGTTTCTGCCCACCCACCCTGCAGGCTGAGGATGTAAGCTATAGTGGTCGATCACAAAGAGCCATTCAACGAAACTTCCTCCCCCAAACAGATCAAATGTATAGATAAGGCAAACAAACTCACATGATATTTCCCCCATCTCGTTTTCAGTCGATACAGCCGCTCTTTTGAATGTAGCAGACGCGTTCTCTCGGCCTGTAAGTTATAGAGAAGCAGAGGAAAGTATCAGGTGGCGAGAAAAGCGGATCTACCTGCCCGCAGGGTGTGAATTCCAGATTCGCCACCACAGGAAATATTACTCACATTTACAGTTTGCCCTTGTGCACATGCAGATATTTGGACCACGTAAGACAAGACAGGAACATTTAGTGACATCTTTGGTAATAAATAGTTGAAAAATGTAAATCGGTCTTGTTCTTGTCTCTTCAGCTACTGTACTGTGGCTCATGCTAATTACCCATTTTCTATGTACTCCATACAAACCTGTTGTCAGAACCACATCAACTCCATTTCATAAGAGGATGTTTCCAAGAAAAGGTCAGACTTTCACTGGCTCTTTAAAAGCAAATGGAAAAGCTTTCATGAATTGTTTTGTACAAAAGAAACATTTATTTACATGAAAATGTAAGACCAAGAAGTACCAGTTCTCCTCCTTCTTAAAGATTTCAGTTGTTGACATGCTGTAAAAAGAGTCGAAGTGTTTCTGTGAGGAGGAGGCGGATGAGTAGAGAAGAGAAATAGATCTGCCTGTGGTGGAGGTTGGCCTCTCGAGTGCACAGTATGGTGCTCCTGTAGTTGAAAGTGTGTGCATGTTTTTGTGTGAACATGTGTGCGAGTGTGTGTGTACATCAAAAGTTTTTGTTTCATGTGTTTTCTCTGTGCTTATGCCTGCCCTGCTGTGAGCTTGCGTGTACTTAGGTGTAGACCCCCTGTGAAGTAAATATTGCAGCCCTGGGAAAGCAGAGCCAGGCGGACGAGGCCAGAAACAACCTGCACACAGACCCTTCTTTATACCCCATTAATAACAGAGTTCCACGAAGGACAGCCTGAGGCCAGAGAAGGTCTGTCAAGGTAGCTCATTGTGCGGTAGGAAGTGAGTTGTTCATATGGTAATAGCTGCTGCAGCGGGTTCCTTCAAAGCCCGTTTGTTTTAGTGAAAGTTGTAGTCACTCATTGAGGGGGACTGGATGGAATGTGACAGGGTGCACTGCTGTTTAGTTACTGTAGCTTAATTGACCCTGAGAAAGGCAAGCGAGGGTGGGTGAAGGAGGAGGAGGAGGGTTAGTGCAGAATAAAGTGGAGGCAAAGGAAGAGGGAGAGAGCGAAAGAAACGGACAGGGCGGTGGGGGGCAAAAACCGAAAGGAGAGATTGAGAGAGACGGAGGGAAAGAAAGAAAAGAGAGGACGCTTCATTATGGAAGAAGCGGCTCTCTGCTGGAATCTGTTTATCTGTTCAGTCGACAGGAAAAAGTCTTATTGGTGAACGCACGGCACAATGAGATGGATTCCTCTGAAGTCTCCTCTACTAATGAGCCAACTTGTCCAGAATCATCATCTTTCTAATTATTTACTTCATTTTTATTTATGGTTCCATTTATGTTTTTCCTATTTATTGCATGCTGATCCGCTGTTTTATTTTCTGGGTCAGGGAATAGCTGAGTGTTGTCTTTTCTCATTAAGCTACATTAAGATAACAGTCACAAAGATGTTGTGACTCAGCAGGGAAACATTTTGAAAGGTTTCTGCAAAATAGAGATTTCTCCGCCTACATGGCATCATGGACCTGTACTTACAGTATTACGATAGACTGTAGAAGTTACCATGACGTCAACCATTGGTTTGTGGACTGATGTTTTGAAGCCTTGAGTTCGGCATTTTGGCCGTCGCCATCTTGGTTTTTGGCTGTTTGCAACCAGAAGTGACACCAGAGGGTGGAGCTAAGTACAACCGAACGCTGATTAAGACATTTTTAGGCGACCGAAATGTTAATATTAACTTTCAGGAACTGAAAACACACTGTGAAAGGGTTAAAGTTGTAAGACGAACACACGGACAACACCCAGACCGGACAACGCCGTGGTAGCGACCTGTCAATCACAAGGTAGCCCCGCCCTAAAGCATCCCCTGCTTTATGGTCTATTTGACTCTAAATGGGACCATAATTTACTAAATGAACATCATGCTGTTGACTTGAAACTAGCGATTGAGACCATAAACTCATGTTTAAAATGTTTAGTGAGGTAATAAATCTAGTGAGAAGTAGGCTCATTTTCTCATAGACTTCTATACAATCAGACTTCTTTTTGCAACCAGAGGAGTTGCCCCCTGCTGGCTATTAGAAATAATGCAAGTTTAAGGCACTTCTGCATTGGCTTCATTTTTCAGACCCAGAGGTTGCCCACTGAGTATTAAAAGAATAATGTTTACCATGGTCACCATCTTAGGTTCGCCTGTTAGCATGTTAACATTTGCTAATTAGCAGTAACACAAAGTTCAGCTGAGGCTGATAGGGATGTCATTAGTTTTGCAGGTATTTAGTCCCAAGAAAATTCAACATTTGACCTAATAGTCAGTTCAACCTGTGGGGAACAGGTTGATACTTGTCAACTCAAAACCTCAAAAGTCAACCTGCTGTTGGCGCTAGAGGAAGTCAGAGGATCACCAAAGTTGTTAGGATTATTCCTACGGGGACCATGAATGTTTATATGAAATTTCATGGTAATCCATCCAACAGTTTGTGAGATTTTTCAGTCTCGACCAAAGTGGTGGACCAACCGACAGATTGACATTGCCATCTCCCAAAACAAAGATTTTAACTATCCAACCTTGTAATCAAGCTGATTTTAAATGAACAACTTTTTGCAGTTTTTTGTTGAAAGAGTCGTTACTGAGACTGTTGTACCCACTGAGATCATTAAAGTTTCATCTTATGTTAATGTGTACTCAGTCTCGGCTGCACCAGTCCCTTCGGAAGAGGAGACTTTGGTAATACTTTATTTATTTAAGCTTCTATATTCAAGCTGTTTCTTTTGCTAAAGAACACAAAGTGTTAAGTGGACAGAGATATTAGTGTGTGTGTGTGTGTGGTTGTTTGACTGTCTGACATTCCCCTGAAGCCATTACGAGGTAGGTCTAATCTGACAGATGTGATGGATGATGACACAGAAGCTCCACACACACACATAGACTTATTGCACTGGCACCTTACACACTGATCTTTTACTCAAACGTTCAGCAACACACCAGTTCAAAAGGAGCAGCAAGGCCACAGACAGAGACAGAACAGAAGTTAGATAATCAGTCCTGTCCCATTTTTCTATGTCGTCAGTATGAGATCTCTCTTCTGTCTCCACTCTACCCCGAGGTCATGAGCTAATCAAAAATGTAGAGACCTCCGCAGACCTTGGTCGGCCTCCCCATTATTTGGGTTAAAGCTGAGCTGCAATCGGTGGAGCTATTTTAAGGCGCCGGTTGCTGCTTGCCCTGTACTTCCTATATCTCTCAGTGGGAACACGGAGTCATTGATCTATTGCCTAGCAGCCCTCCCGCCCCTCCTCCTTGCAGCGGGAACCCACAGAGCATCTCTACCCTGCAGCTTTCACCTTCAGATGGCATACCAGCTATATCAAAATATCAGTGTGAAAGAAAATCAGTTGAAAATGCATTAAGTGACACCATCAGCCTCACGTCACATAACCCTGAACCTCTTGAAAGACGTTTCTGCTAAGTGTTTGCTACACTTGGTACGCTGTGAATTGTAGTTCATAAATGATAGACTCTGAGACTTTTGCCCTGTGCAGTGTTTGGGAATAGAAAAGTATTCCTCAGGTATGTGAACTGAAACAAAGATTAAATGCTGCCCGACTCTCCAGCCGAGCATTAAATAGCCTGGCCGAGCACTACTGCTGATGATGATGAACAAAGAGCACACGAGAGTAGATATTTTTCTGTTTCACTTTTACTGTATTGCTGCCGTTCAGATGGGAGCTCTGGCTGTTTTTTAATATAACGACTTTTTGGAGTGGATCATTTAACTGAAGAGTGACTACACACATATTCTGTATTGGATAACCCTTTAGAGAGCTCTGGATCTGAAGCTGTTTCTATGGAAAATACACAGTGAAATTACTGATTACTTCATAAGTTTTGGGAGAGATTTGGCACTATAGTCAGACAGTTATCCATCCAAATGTAGTGCAAATTTTAACCGAATATCCAGAAAACCTGCAAAAGAAAATACAAATCAATGTGATTTTCCATCCACTACTGTTTATGTGAATATTAGGAGTTGGGTACATCGAGATAAACAGCTGGTGGTGCACATTGTCCAGCTGGGTGCCATTAAACCACTGCAGAAGAAGACGACGTAATTAAAAGAGCACCTGTCGAACCTGAAATGACGGTAAACCGTATAGAAAACGTGATGGAAATATGGCGTTAATGTTTGTCTCATGTATTCATTTGAGGAATGTTGTCTCCTCGTCGCTATATATAAAAACCAAGCGGTAACCTCCGGTGCTGAGATATGAAGCCAACTTGGAAGTGCCAAAACCTGCAGTCCTTTGAATGGCCACTTGAGCTGGCTCCAAAAGTGAGTCAATCCCCATAGACCCCCATGTTAAAATGCCCAACTTTACAGCAGAAATAAACATGTTTACAGCCTGGTACCAAAAAAAACAAAACGTTTTGGTCTCTATAGCTAATTTCCCCATTCATGACAACTGTAGGGGGGGTGAATTTTTATATAAATCACCCGTTTGATTTATATTAAGGCTTAAAGTTCGGCATAATTGAGGGCGCGGCTGCTTTGAGTGACAGGTGGATGCTGTACTAGGTCGTTAGCTCGCATTTCTAGATTAGCCGGGAGTTAAGCTGTGTTGTCGCTGCCAAGATGGCGACAGCCGGAACCACCCACATTGAGCTTCACAACGGCTCTTCAGAAACCTATGGGTGACATCACAGAGACTAGTCCATATTTTATACAGTCTATGATAATAACACACTGTTTTTATTCATACATCAGCTTTTCCACCTCAGCCAAGCATCAAATTTCCCAAATTTCAATTTCAAGTTATTTTAATGCACTAATTGATAATGCACATAAAATTCTCTATAAAGGTCACAATAATACCTCACAGTGGGTTATTTCCTCTAACTTTTTAATGTTTATTTGACAAGGTATGAGGTCATTTTGCAAGCTTTACCTGTTCCGGCTTGTCTGGGACTCAGCTCAGTGACATTGTGGGGAGGAGGGGGAGCAGCAGGAAAAAGGATTGCTGCAGAAAATTGAGGTCCACAAATATCCCACATTCATCTTCCGCTCTCTCTCTTTCTGTCTGACTCTTCTCCCGTGTCATGTTCTCTCTTCTCTCTGCTGATGGTCAGCCTAGAAGAGGTGAGAGGAGAAAAAAGCCAGTTACATCCAGGAGCATGGGTGTTTAGTGTATTAGTGTGCTGAGTGAAAGTTAGTGCCAGGCTGTCTGCATGTAGCTTGCTCTCCTAATCTCTCATATAAAAAGTCAATATAATCTAACTGTTTTTCAAAGAGTCAAGGAGACTTAAGGGATGTTTGAATGTAGTTGAAAGGCGTGAGCTAAGTCATTCAGATGAAATCCTCTTGAGTCTGAGTTGAGACTTAATGACTGGATCATTTTTGACTCATGAAAGCGTTTACTCAAACTACAGGCGGGGAGAATTTTTTCCTTTTCTGTAAATGCAGATATTGAATGAATATCATCTGATGGCTTTCAAAAAACCCTTTCTTCTCCCTTAAAAGCTAATCCAGCACCAATAAGCCGTGGGGGAGGGGCTCGCTGATATGATAATGCAACTATTGAGACATCTCGTCACTGTGACATGTGTTTTGGTTCACCAGCAATTGGGGCTGTTCATCCAAAAAGTCCCCCCTGCGCCTACTCAATCACCACTTTAGTTTACATAGGCTGCCCCTCCGCCTGAGGATCTGGCTGCAGACTCTCCTGCTATGTCTTTGTTTGTTTTGGTAATGGATTCCAAGTTGCTATTGTTGTTTATGTCACTTGGTGATTGATGGGAAAAAATCACCTTCTCTTAACCCCCCCTTCCCCTCCCAAAGCCATCCTTGTATGCCTTCACAGGATGAACACACAGTGAGAAGAACAAGTTCCATCCTATTCTCCTGACAAAGTGACTCACTGGCATCCGGATGCTCGCTTTTTTTGGACCAGCGGGCCGTGCCTTTAAATCAAGAGGGAGACCTCTCTGAAAACAAGGTTGAATCTGTGTGGCTATGACAGTGCAGCCTCCAAAGGGAAGGTTGAGATTATATGCGTGGACGGTTCGGGGGTCCCTCTATTCATCGGCCATGTCACCCCATGGGGGAGGACTAATTGGTGGCCCCTAAGAGCCCCCTGTTTTGTCCCCGGTGCTCACAAAGGCGTCGGGGTGCGGCCGCGCAGAGGATGGGGGTGGAGGGAGGCAGCAGCGGGGATGGAGAGACGAGCAGGTTTCCCATAGAATAGTTGGCTGGGATGAACTGGAGGGGGGCCTCGCCACTGGGTTGCAAGGGGACACGACACACTCATTCACTCACACACATATACACACTCTCAGTGGGGGACTCTGGTGCCAGTTGCTGGCCTCCTCCTCTACAAATGATCCAAGGCTGACCCACATAGTCAGCCATGTGTGAGGCTTCCCTTTATCCCGCAGCCCAGTTGAAACATTGAGTTATGGGTGTTCTCTGGTGCTCCCTGCCTTCTCGGCTGGGACTGCACTGGGGCCCCATGTAGGCTGACATTGTTCACCCCGACCCAAGGACAATGAGGCTGTTGGCTGGGCAGAGAGAGAGAGACAGGGGAGGGGGGGGGGGGAGATGGGTGGAAGAGAAAGAGAGAAAGAGATTGAGATGGACAGAGTGAGTAATTGAGGGATGATGGTTGAGAGGTACAGATAGAGAGATAGGAGGAAAGTGTTTGGGGTAAAAGAGACAGAGAGAGATTGCATCTTTGGTAACGGAGGGGGAAGAGATAAGAAACTTAGGCGACAGAGGTGAAGGGAGAGCGAAAGATAGGCATGAGAGATAAAAAGAGTGAGGCAGTAAGACAGATGGGGAGACAGACAGCGAGCAAAACGACTGAGCCACTATGAGAGAGTATTGATTGCAGCGTGTGCTGGGTGTCTTCAGCTGTCGTAGCTGGATCCAGAGCGAGGTCGTTAGCATCTGCGAAGCATGGAGCCACGGACATTAGTGGCTCTTTAACAAACTCTGTATTGATTGGGACTTAGAGGAAGACTTACATGTATACCATGGGATAATGCCCTGTATGTAATTAGCACCATTGCTCTGATAGTGACATTGCACAGGACATAATGGCTGGAGTTAAGGGGGGGGGAACCGTCAGCTCCAATCAGAAAGATGTAAGAAGTAAAAGCTTAATTTCATAATTCCTCTCCCAGCAGTTTTTATGAGCCTTTTAGCCTATCCGCCCTCACCAATATCCAATCTAGATTCAGGCATTTTACACGGTTAAAAGCAGCTGATGAAGCTGATACTGATAGTTTATCTTAAAGGCATAAAGAGGATAAATCAGGGAATGGGAGCTACAGTATGACTGTATCATGGATCATTTAACGTGTTCTCATTCTCATCTCGCTTCCACCGTTTCTCCCTCTCCATTTGACCGTGATTAGTGACTGGCCCGGCTCTCAAAGAGAGCAATATAATTGACAAATGACTTTAGCTAATCAAGTGATTGTGGTGATGATTACTGAGAGAAAGTGTCGCCATATATGCAGCGTAGCAGCTCAAGCGTACACGCAATTAAAAAGTGCTTATTTTCACATGTAGATGTTGCAGGAATTGCTGTTTTTACACAGCTGCTGATTTGATATTACACCATTGCTGCCAATTGAAGGGAATCTTTTGTAAAAATGTAAAGAGTATGGTAGGAGTCACCTATTGTAGGGTTCTTGCACGTATAGCATGCATGCACACTCACCAACATACACGTATCCAAACACTTACTGAAAAAGATGTTTACATTACCCAAGGCAAACAAACTCATCTATCAGATCTGTATTTCTTGAAGAAGTCCCTAGAGCTATTTGTTTTGACGTTTTGCAGCATTGGTGTCCACAGTTATAGATGAAAGATGGTGCTGAATCAAATGATAAAAGCTGCCTGGTTATGACAACAATCTCACAGGCAGATGATGTATGTCAGCTGTCATGTTTTTGGGTATATCTGCAAAGATCAGACGCTTGTTCATGTTGGACAGTAAAGACTTTGTGAAAGTGTTAGGTTGGCATCTTTAGAGAGAGAGTTTTGTATCAAAGGCTTTGTCGCAGTTAATTGTTCGTAGCGTTAAAAGAATGTATGGCTAGTAAGTAGGAACACTTTTATGTTGTTTCATTAACGTTATTCTATTCTCGGCTCACATTCCGACTTTTACTAACTTTACTTTTTTTTTTTTTCAACAAAGGATTACATGGTTCTGGCTCAGTGTGTGTGGGTTGTGAACAATCCTCATCTTCCAGCACACACACACACCACACCAAACCAGTAGCATGTCATCAAAAGCTTAGACTTAAGCGCTGTGTGTACGCAGCACGCTCGCTTCTGGAACCCATTTTAGAGTGGGGTAAAACCACATGAAAGGTCTGCCCCTATCCTTCCGCCCATAGCCCCATCCCTCCATTTTTCCTCCTTCCTACCGCTGCTGTTAGAAGATTAGACAACTTTACCGGATCTTATAATCAGAGATGTCAACCACAGATGAAATGCCCAGGCAAATGCATTTTGATAGCTCCCAAGAAGAGGGAGACATATGCAGGCCATTACGCATTTTCCCTCAAAGACAGCTGCTGCCTCTGGATCTCAGGACTCCCTGAAAGTCTCTGGCATAAATGGAAGGTAATTACCATATCAGAGATCAAGACTCTGGGCTCTGACACCACTTTTTCAATTACTCAGAAAGGTTGTTAAGATGCAAATTCAACAAAATGGCTGAAACCCCCAGAGAGGGATACAGTTTCACACCCAAAGCTGCTTCTTGAGTTTCTTAGCTCATCACATTTTGACAGACAAAGAGAGAGAGAGAGAGAGAAGGAGGTTGGGTGGGGTGATGCAGGATATCTATAATTCATTCTCTTCGTTAGCGTGACAACCTAACATCTCATCTGAGCACAAACTTCTCTCAATTGAGTATTCCTGGCAGTGTATCTTCATTTCTAAGTGTGCAAAATCACCTCATTCAACCTTGACTCAGGTCTAGTTTTGTGTTGATATCGTGCGTAAAGTTTGAAATTCTAAATCTGGCGCATGTTTTTTTTTTGGGAACTTAAATCCTTCCTCACAAAAACATGGCTTACTCATCAAATATGCACAAGAAAGTTTGTTTGTCCTTAAACAAAGATCTGTATTTTCCATTTTCCACTGGTATTCAGCCAACGAGTGTTTCCTCTCATTGAAATCCCCTCATTCAAGTTTAATCTGTAAGTTTTTTTTTCAGAGTTCTAATATTTAGCTTCCTTGGATGATACCTTGTACACAGATGAATTATGCAGCAGCGACGTACAGAACGGTACCGTGCGTCTCCGGCCACAGTTATGCAAATCCGGGATTCTGCCTTCAGCACAGGCTCAGAGGAAATGATTGTATATGTAAGGGAAGATGCTGGAGAGATAATACACAGAATACTATGTATTCAGGCACACGGATGAAAGAAAAATGTTTGTATTGGAGGACAGAAAATAACAAGACAGCTCCTCTTGCTCCTTCTTAGAACAAAACTGGCGTGAGCTGACCGCCCGACTGACCGTGTAGCAGACAGATCATCATTGGCTTCCTAAAAAAAACAGCACTCTTGCTTCTGTCGACCTCGCAATATATGAATGGTATGAACAATGAAACTGCCGTAGGTTGTGCTTCTGCCCTTGAATCGTTTTAGAGTTTCTAAGAGTTGAATAAAAGTAGAAATCAAAGATATTTTTGTGATGTGTCTTCAGGAGATATGTGACTGAACATTGTATTTAGTTTCTTGTGGCTCTCTGTGGAATAAATATGGATAAAAGAAACGGCGGTAAAAGAGATGAGGGCAGATCCAGAGGGAACCAGTAGAAACAGTAACTGAGGGATGTGGAAGAGCAGTCTGGTTTGACTGGCGCTGCCAGGAACGCTGGGAACACTCTGTGTGAGTGTGTGTGTGTGTGTGTGTGTGTGTGTGTGTGTGTGTGTGTGTGTGTGCGCGCGTGTGTGTGCCAGGGCCTGGAGGAGGGAAGTCTCTCGCTGAGGTCATGCCATGTAGGCTTCTACACTGGGGCCCACCCTGCCTGGCAGCCACACACACACACACACACACACACATATATAGAGACTTTAGGAGACTCCACGGCTGTGTGGTATGAAAGGCTCCGTGTTGCCCTCATCATGATGGCCTCATTATGACGGAGCTGAATTGTGTGTGTGTGTTTGTATAGTTGGCGCGAGAGAAAAAGCAAGAGAGAGAGAATGACAGATACGACATAAAGGCCTTCATGTGCGTTCATGTGCAGCATGTTCATCTAGTGTGTGTGTGTGTTCCTATGTGCAGGAGTGCTGGAGTGTATCAACAGGATGTTTCTTCTCAGTGAACACTTAAGGTGGGATGTCTTCATACTGCGAAGGAAGAGCACTCCTACAGTTATCCAGGAAAGCGCTGAAGGGCTTATGTAATAATTCATCAGGACTACATATTATGCACATATACATAAAGTTCGCTTGCTTCCCATTGTTAGTGCCGTGCCCAATTTCCCCCTTGACAATCTATACACAGAGCTCATGCATTATGCAGATCGCACAAGAGGACTGTTGTGTGAGGAGAGCGAGAGAGGAAAGTATGACTCCGTAGCGAATTATTACAACGTTGTTTACACATTCTTACATATTCTGAAAGAAAAGGCAAGAGAAATGCGATGATTGGAGTGTTGCTTCTTTACTTTTCCCTGGCCTCCCTCCATCTTTCATGCTGCTTCTTAGAGTTAATAAAAACACTTTGGTTGCGAGGGGGGATTTATTTGCATTTCTGTGCCATGCTTTTCCGTGCCAGTCTTTGTTTTCCTTTAAGTAAACATGAGTGTATCCTGTGTGTAGCGCCCTCTCCTTCCCCACCCCTACCTTCTCTCCTCTAGTCTAGCACTTATCTCATTACTCCCTTGTGGAGATTATTTGTGGCGCCTCCTCACCTCACCCCTCTTCATCCCCCACACATTCACAAGACACCCTCATATTTACACCCCATTCTCTGCTCCCTCATGCCCTACTTTCTCCTCCCTCTTCTCTCAAGTGTCATCCCCCTCGCTCCTCTGCTTCCCATGTGTACTCTCCCCTCTTTCTCGTCACCCATTTGTGCTGCTCCCCGTGGACAGAGCCCCCACGGCCCCACGGCTCCCATTCACTCATTGGAGCCACTTTTAATCGGCAGTCCTCCCTTTGCCCCCAGTGTTTCATCGTGGCCTTGGCTCAGCTCCCCGCACAGGAGATTCTGATTGTTGCCGGAGCCGCTCTCAGTGAGCTCATGCCGGCCTCCTACTTGATTAAATGAGAAGAAAGAAAGAGCACATGAGGAGGGAGAGTGAGCTGAGAAAGATAAAGACAGAGCAAAAGATGTGTTTGCTCAGGGAAGAGTGCACCGTAGAGAAAGAGAAAGAGAGACAAACAATTAGAAAAGAGAAACGGCATCTCACACAGAGTTTGAGAGCGTTGGCCGGCCTGCACAGCGAGCCGGCGATCGACGTCACCTTTGCTTTTAAAATAGTTAATCTGCTCCTGGAGGGACAATGACTGCTTTGAGTCCCTCTCCTCTCTCTCTCTCTCACGCTTTCTCTCTCTCTCACACTCTCCTCTAAGTCCCTCCCATGAGCTAAACCCCTCTGAGGCACATTGCTCGGATTAGCTTGTGTTGTTGTTGCATCTCCTCAGCTCTACAGCACCAGCTCTAGATGCAAATGCAGCAGTTATATATACTGGGAAAGCAGTGCATATAAGGGTAAGATGATTATGTGTGAATCCAGGGTGATGATTATCGGATGTCCATACACAGAGAGTAAAAAGAAAACCCAAATCTAGTGATGTTAAAGTAGTAGTAGTGTTGCTTTTAAAGGATCATACACAGCTTCAATGCTTCAGTGTCAACGTGTCTTTGTTACACTTGAGTAACAAGAAAAACAGTTCAGATCACAACTTTATTGTAATCTTTGGATCTATGTAGAAGTCAGTCACCAGGGCTCTCTTACAAATAGCATTCAGTGTTGCAAATAAAAGTATTTCGGTACTCACCCAGCAATGCTCTCTGGCTGTCATTTCCCTCTGGTTGGGAGGGTAACTTTACCTTGAACCATCTGAAAAATGTAACACAGCTGTGGCTGGTTGAATTCACACCTTACAGTAGCAGTATATTTTACTGCTTGTGTTGTCATTCGAGAGACTGTAATATCATTGGAGATAATGAAATGAACTGTACTGATGTATCCTGTGTTTTTGAAAGAGATTATATCTTGCATATTATCCTGTCCATTTGGATTAATGTGATGCACGGTATGCATTTAAATGACGTGGTCACACACTTACAGAGTCACATGTAAATACGCTGTAGGGACAGTTCCTCTCCTCAAGTGGCCCTCATCCAACCCTGTCTCCTAGAAATTACATTTATATACTACTAATTTATTTTTCCAATTATGTTTTGTACAGCAAGGTAATTGCTGCCTGGATTATGTTCCCTGGCAACCAAAGTGCTACCTTTACGTACTGCACACAGTGATAAGGAGGAGGTCAGGGTAAATTGCTATGAATGTATGCAAGAAGTGGTTTTATACAAGAGCAGGCAAACAAATGGAAGTCGCACATTCTGCTGATACGTTCAGTATCGACATTTTGTTAATTGGCAAATGTGTTCATTAACGAAGTATGACTTTACCTTATGTTATACACAATAAGGTTTACATAATAAACCTTAGAAGCCACCATAAAACACAGTTTTTACATGTTAATTTAATATAACGGTCTCCTCTACCTGCACGGCAGCCTTTGTCTTTGAAACCTGTCACCTTTGACCTCTCTCCTCATCGGACCAGTTGAGTCAGCTGTGAATCCTCATGGCATGCTCTGCTGCTATGGCACGAGGGGATTAGCTGCTTCTGCCTGTTTGTGTTGTCTTGTCCAGCAGCCAATCAGTCAACAGCCACCAAGGAGGCAACGCTGGACCTGCAGTCGAGCAGTCCTGAAGGGCCATTTTACTTCACACAGGCAGGTTTGACAGCACTTGAGTTGTTAGCTTCAATCTTTTGACAGATGTAGAAATGGTGTCAAAGGGCAAAGCAGATGCCTGTGTGCTTCTGGAAAACATGTCAGCTGCAGGCATACCTGTGTGCCCTGGACTGTTTCTGCAGAAATGGTTTAGAATCAACACGACATAAAAACGTCGCTCTACCCCCCCCCCCCAGCCAGAAAGAGCTTTGAACAAGCTTTAAGTGCTAATACCAAGACGGATGCCGTCCAGCTACTATAGCTCTCTAAAATTCAGCACCAAAGACAGCAGCAACCTGTCAGTGCGTGGTTTTAATTCATCACATTAATATGCCACAAGAGAATGAATCTCTACAACATCATTTCACAGATGGCTTATCTTTGCAGAAGAAAATTGAAAATGAGAAATGAAGTCTTCTGGAAAGGTGCACCGAATTCCTTCCTTCAGAAACTGCCGAACCAAAGTGACTTCCGATTAACAACCCGGGTTGAGAAAGAAACAAAGATAGTTAATGATTACAGTATATTAAATGTGTTTTATTCATGCTAATGAATTCTGTCTATTATAGTGGAAGTTCTTATCTTTTCTGGTGCAGGTGCTACTTGTAATATACTGGGTTAGGGACTTGGTTATATTGTTATGAGGACACCAGAGTCAGGTCTTCAGTATTGTGTCTGGAAACGTGGAGATTTTAATAAACTGAAGTTTATTTTCTACAGTTGCACACATGATATACGTGGGTTTTGTCTGGTTTCTGATTCAGGTGTTTTAGACTAAAGATCTTAAAATTTGAGTATTAAAATATAATAATGGGATTTAGTAATAGGATTGTCTGTGCTGTGTAAGATCAAGTCCAACAAAACCTATTAGTTGTAATGCTAATTGTTGTATTATCCCTCTTCTACAGATTCAGTTACCACAGAGGTTTAAGGTAAAGATAGTAATCCGCAGATCCTCCTTAAACAAAGAGACTGTGGAGGATCCGTACCGCTGCACTTTAGCTTATAATTCAATTACACAAAGACAAAGTTTGCATTTACAGTAACAGGCTACTCTTGGTTTCAAAGAAAAGAAGCACCTTGAAAAAAACATTGACATTGTGAAAAATTAAAGAAAAAAACAACAACTTTATGATTGCTTAGTTTGTTAAAGTCCCTTTCACATACAGTAAGTAGTCTTCTAAATTCTGCAGGAGTATTTCCGTTAAGCCAGCTTGATCAGGGTATTAAGCCTTAGCATTGTCTGACAAGATAGCTCCTTTGCATTGTTTTCTGTTTAAAAATTGCATGTCGGTGGAATTAAATGCACAAACAGTTAAACGGTTTAAGTTACCGGATGAGCAATTTGATCCTCTTATGTCTTTAGGGACCCTAACTCTGTCAGTAAAGCACAGATTTCATTGTGCTGTGTCTTGCAGGCTTTCTTTGTGATTGTGTGAAGGTGCGTGTGAATGTGCGTGTGCACGTGTGCGATGCTACGGGGCCTGTCCTTGGATTAGAGGTGGTGGTGCTGGTGGTGGTGCTGGTTTGGATGGGATCATATCTGGATGGATGAAAGGATGATTGGAGGGATGGATGGAAGGGAGGGGCAGGTTACCCCAAGGTCTCATCAAAAGAAGACAGAATGAGAGAAACAAGAAGAAAGGAAAAAAGGAGGACATTGCCTATCCTCCCTTTTTTCTCTCCAAGGCTGCAGCGTGACAGCAGCTGAGGCCTGCGTACTGTTGCTGCCTTTTAGCTGAGTGGATATTTGAACCCTGAGCAACCCTCTCCTCCTCACTCCTTCATTTTGTGTCCTCAATTCCATTAAATTGATTTACATTATTCAGACAAACTCATTAATCACGTGTCCCCCTGGATATAATCTGCTTGTCAATCTGAACCCTGCATGGCGAGGTTGAGGGGAGGGAAGTGAAAGAAAAAGAAAAAGAACGATTAAAGCAGAATGAGGTAGACAGATGGATTATGTTCAGCTGGAGGTTCGCTTGGACTAAACAGAAAAACCAGCGCAGTTCACCGTGATTACCCTCATCTTTATAGATATTTTGTCTGCGTGAGGAGAGCCAGACTTGTGTTTATCTCAAGAGCCAGATGGACATGAGAGAGATAGAGGAACACTGAGAGAGGTAAAGACAGAGACGGGGGCAGAAATGGGAATAGTGAAAGAAACTAGAAACTAACACAGGGAGAGAGAGAGAGATGTGGAGTCGGGGGAGGCTCCAGCCACAGTCTTTCAGTTGATGATGATGAATTACTTTGACAGAGACAATCAGGATGAAATGTTAATGTGAGTGTGCCAGAGGATGCAGTCACAGCCAGACTAAGTCCTCCTATGGGGAAATGAGATGGTTAGTTAGAGCTCACAAACACACACACAGAGGAAGATGCACTCACATGCACACATGCTTGTCCAGATATACAGTCATGCAACGAATCACTGAGGAAATGGAAGTTATATTTGCTGGCTGTTTGTTCATGTATACATCGCCGCAGTGAGGGATGAAATGTATGAAATGCCACTGCTCTCCTGACATTTGTACCAAAGTAGGTGTGTGTACGTCTGGACGGTGTTTGCTTCTAGAGCTCCAGTAAGAGGAGATATTCACACAGTGTACCAGAGACTGCGTGGGCTGCTGGGTTTGCCTACAAATCCATATTTTCAAATCTCAGGACAATTGAAAACTTTTGGGTAGTAACATCTTCTGTGCACTCGGTTCCCTTTTCATTCTATCTCTTTCTAATGATGGTAGTTTTGCAGTAGCCCAGTGTCAGAAATAATAGCTGTTTTTCCATGTCTGCTGCATCTTCTAAACCGATGAATACCGGAGAAGGGTGGATTTTCCCACTCCTAACTTTTAGCCATGCTATAATGGAATGGCTCTACGGATGGCGATGACTGTCGGCCGGCCGGTTGGTCCAGACTGAAGTATCTCATTCTTGTTTTGTACAAACACTCATGGTCCGCAGAGGAATATTACAAACGATTTTGAAGATCCCCTGACTTTTTCTGTAGTGCCACCATGAGCTGGTTGTAGTTTGGTGTGAAATGTCTCAACCGAGCGACAACCTCCGGTGCTAAAAAAATGAAGCCAACGCGGTAAACTACAGTTCTTCAAATGACCACTTGAGGCTGGCACCAAAAGGGAGTCAATCCCCATAGACCCCCATGTTAAAAGGCCCGACTTTACAGCAGAAATAAACCCCGGCCCGCCTCAGCTCCACCGATGATCCACCTCTTTGCCCAATTTTGGATTAGCCATGAGTGTCGTCTCTGCCAAGATGGCGACGGCCGGAGCCACCCACTTTGAGCCTCAACAACTATGTGATGGATTGCCATGAAATTTGGTCATCTGTAAAAGAATACACTGCAAAATAAAGGTGTAAAAACCTGCTGCTGCGGTCATGTATCAATGTCTTCTGGCTCTCAATCATTTAGGTGAGAAACTTTTCTTTTGTTCCGTTCAAATACCTAAGTGTTTGAGACAAAAGAAGGAGCCTCCCTCCACGTGATTCATCAAACTCTCCTGAAAAGTGGACTGACATGATAACTCTCCACTCACTGAATAAACAGTTATGATAGATGTGTCTGCTTTCTCTCTCTCTCTTCAAGCCGCCCTTTCTCTAGCACACTTCACCAACCATTCCCTAACTTCTCTTTAAACTCCCTCCTCTTCAGATCTCTCCATGAACTGTGAGAGCGTATAATTAAGAGAAGCCGTTCTAAACCGTTTTTATACCTGACGTTCTGTAGTTTGGTTGTCTGGCAGCCAGTCGGGCAGACAGAGCAGGAGACAGACAAAGAGGCAGGCAGACACGGAAATAGCAAGGTTTTTTTTCATGGTTTTGATTGAAAGGAAGCAGTAATCTTGGCATTAGCTTAACATCACGGTGAGTGGGCTTGACAGGCTCCGGTTTCCCCTCTGTGTTTCCACTGAGCAAAGCCTGGAGCTGCAGGTAGGCACACGCCCACCATCTGACCGACTGACTGTAACACAACACCTGCAAGGGCAAGCACATAGCCACATGCTGGATCGCACAACAACCCATCGCTGCAGTCTCTCTCCTCCGTCTCTTCACACTCCATCCTTCTTTATCACTCAGACAGAGAACAATAGGTCAGGGCCGAGGCTCTAGCCACCTTCCGTCTGGCTCCCTTCGCTTTTTATTTTCCCTTCCTCCGTCCTTATGCTGACAGGAAGTCGTAAATGCAGATCTTTAGATGTTACCCGAGTTGGGTAACGGAAGAGATTAGAGGGTTACGAGGTTAAAGATGAAAGGTTTTTAGCAGAAGCCTCATGTGTGTGGTATATTCTTATAAAGTCTTTGCTGGCGAGTGGCTGAAATAAAAAGTAAAAAAAAAAAGAAAAGTAATCAGGATTTGTAAGCGTGAAATGGGAGGCTGTTAAAGCGTTTATCACTTGAGAGGAACAACGCTTAGTGAGTTATGGTGTGAAAAAGAGAAAATAGATAAGAAAGAATAATTGTATCCTCCACCTTCCTTCCAGATTGCAAGTTTTCAGCAATTATGCAGAGTTATCATAAACTGTAAACAGGCTTTTTTTTCAGTTCACTGCTCATTTGCTTTGGAAATTATAATAAGTCTACACGTTCCATTTTCTTTGTTTAACTATTTTGAATGGATTATGACGTATCTGTTGTTTATTCTCGACCGCACATATGTTCCTGCGTTGTTGGGGGAAATTCTCTCTTTGTGTCACCCAACCTGGTTTAACATGAGTTGATTTAAATGTAACTATATGGTTAATAAGGTTTATCCAATGACTTGCCAAAACCTTTTCAATCGAATAAGTAATTCTTTAATTGAAGTTATATAATTTCAAAAAACACTGGAGCTGGCAGCAGTCTTATGTTTTCCAGGACCCAGAAACAGCAACAGTAAAACTTTGCGGGCAGTTTTTGTTTTCTATCTTTACATTTTTGGTCCTCTGAGGACACAAAGAAAGCAGTAGGCATTAAACACTCCAAACGAAGCCCTTTCATTTGTTGCCTCTCCCTTGAAAGCTAACCTGGTTTGGCCTGGTCTGGTCCAGCTCAGCTCAGCTCAGCTCTAAGACTCCCCCCCAGGGGAAATTTACAGCCATGATGTATAGCCCTAGCCACTGAATTAATGCAACATTTCCATTAGAAAAATTGCATGACACAGCCGATATAAGAAGTTAGCGATCACAAAGGCGCTGTGACACAGCATGGAAAATTACTTATCGGAGAACCGTCATCTACGCTTTGCTGACGGGAGACAGAGACGGCAGTATGCACAAGTTCCTGTGGACGGGCAGAGCTGAGTGAGAAGGATCTTGTAGCTTGTAAAAGTCTCATGTGACACTTGAAATAAATTTCAACACAAATGTCAATTAGTTTCTACATATTCAAACACTTATGAAATCCAAAGGAGGTGATTTGGATGTAATTTCAGACTGTTCTCCATTCTCTGAAGTACAACCAGTGTTCATTGAAACTGTACACTGTAATTACAGCATAATTGCTGTGCATATGAGAAACACGTGAGCCTCAAACAGCTGGGTCAGATTCTCTTTGTTTTCACATCGCACAGTACTGTAAGCTTTATATCTGTCTTTCTTCATTTTGTTTTCTCTTGTAAAACCTCTCTTTGTGTCAAGTCTGGGACCCCAAAGATCGTCTATTTCAAAATGACCTCCCTTAAGAAAACAGCTTGTATTTTTAGTTGTCACACGCTGTTACATTTACAATTAGCATGTGTACTTTTCACTCACGCTACCCAACCAGCCAAGCGTTTAAAGTGCTATGGGCACTTGCATTACCATTACATCACTTACAGTAGGAAGCAACAGCAGGACAAACATCGGGAGGATTGTATTTCTTTTCCCTATGCTGATCACATAACATTTTTTTACTTGATTCACTTTTATCCCGGGGCCGTCTTTTACACCGCTAAAGAAATGAACTGGTGGTGCTGCAGAGCTGCTTCTCTGTATTGATTCTGTGGTCTCATTATAAAGAATGCACCTCTCTTGTGGCACAATACAGCTCATTACGTAAACCTGACATTCAGTGGTTATTAACTTATGCTTCAGTGCCAGTCATGCAAGTAACTTCTTTGACATTAAAAAACATCAAGTTATATTTAGAACTTGTTTGTTGCAATGTTAATTGTTGTCAAATGAGCTCATACGGGATCTAAAGTGCAGCATCATAAACACATCTTGAGTTAACTGAGGTTAACGAATAATCCAGCGCCATGTACGTACAAACCTAAAGGGATTTTGTTTGCAGACTCATAGTTAATTGTTAATGGATGATTAGCCTACGCTACTAAGTAGGATTTGTAGTTAATGCGTTGAGCATCTTGCATATAGATTTTATGTATTATTTATGGCTGTTGCTTGCACATGACGTGATTGTAACACCACGTCACAGCAATGTAAAGGTCATACATTGCTTTACTTTCAATAGATGGACAGCTTTTTCGATTATAAAATAGCATTTTTTTGCAACAGATATATATGTTGCCTTTTAGAGACCGTTAGGGAAAGACATTTTACTTCATAATCTAAAACAGGGTACAAGAAAAGATTTAAATTTGTCTATTTTCAATTAAAAATGACCCCTGGCTGCTTGTAGCTAGTCCTGTATTCCTGTTGTCAATAGTTAGCTATCAACAGACATGCTAGACTGCAGTATTGTTGGTATTGTGACACAACTGGTCAAACTGCACTGATTGGCTTGGCTCTAATCAGGTTTAGAGACAGAGACATTGGTTTCCTGAGGGATTACACGCTTATATCACTTCTGTTGTGTGTCTTTGAAAGAATCGTTCTCTGTACTAACTTGTGTTTCTTACTTCCTCTCATTTCTCCTCCTGAAGTGTAATTTATTGGCAGTTAAACCAGCCTTCAAAAGTATTTCCCATGCTGATCACTGTGCTTCTTGTCTTGTGTCAGCTCATCTGGTGGCATAACGGTGATGGTAATGACAATCACCACTCTGCTGCAGACTGACAAACATTTATTTGCAATAGGCTATATGCCATTGTGTAATACGTTTTCTTTTCATACATTTTGTTTTGCACATAAGCGGGGCGTCTCAATGATCTGCCCGCTCGAGCATTGTCATCTCGTTCATTAGTTTGGAGCTGGATGCGAGCAGCATCACTCCTACAATATGGTCCGTGGAGATAACAGTATTCAGACAGATTCATTCTGTGCATTGGCAATACAGCAGCTACAATGTGTTGTCAGTCAGTGACTGTAGTGACTGTGTAGCAGCAGCAGGATTGAATGTCCTGGTTTATCGGAGATGATTCATAATGCTATTGGATATGATGCACTAACAGAAAACAAGATACTCTGTTATCAGTATCACAATATCAAGAGGCAACACAGAACGTAATTGTGTTTAGTTTATTCCGTCCTCCATTATAAATATATGTATTTCCTGTCATAGAGGGAAATGGAGAGAAACGGAGTCTGTGGGATGAGGTTTTATTCCATTCGGAAGATGTATAGGGTCTTTAGGTGCAGGGAGGGTAGTGGAGCTGAGAGGAGGAGGGAAAGGAAGAGGAAATGTCATGTACAGAGAAGTGAATAAGGAACAGAGAAAGACAATAAGAGAGAGAGAGACTAAGAAAGTGTGTCCTAGTGGTGTGCTCTGCTCTGCTCTCCCCTGACCCGTGGCCTGCACATTACCTTAATAGAGATTAGAATCATGCTCAGTCAGATCTGATAGGCCCGTTGCTGCGGAACGGAAGGCCAGCTAGCCAGTTATCAGCGAGGACACAGACTCAATCACTTAGCATAATGGAACCTGCATCAAATGAACAAGAAAAATGTCATTAACAGAGCTGAAATGATTTTCTGTGATGGTGAAACAGCAAATGAAATCATGCTACATTTGCAGACTTTACGACTGAAACAGATGCACGTGTGGTATTTTGTGTTATTGAGCAGTATTATTTACGAGGTAACATGGCATTTTTATGGCTTTCTTTGGTCACAAGGACGTATAACTGCTGTTATATGTACGCTGATGTCTCCAGTATGCTCCTCGCTGTTTGCTGCATTACATAGTTAATCGTGCAGTTACTAAAAATGCTTGCAAAGCTTGCTGAACAGCAACAGAGAGAGGAGGTGCACAATGAGGCACAGATAGAGATTGTATCACACCTTGTAAAACTCTGAAGCACACCTATTATGAAGAAGCAGGAGGCTGTGAGATGTGAAAACCGCACCAGATGGATACAACGACAGAAAACCATCACACCTCTTATTCGGTCCCTGCAGGCCAACCGCTTATATCCTGCGTCTGCTTTTCCAGTTTAGCTGCAAGGAGAGGAAAAGAACACAACAAAAAAACTGCTGCATAAGTTGAGTATTAAAGCACATGCAAAAAAATGCAGTGTATTTATATATGTATATATATATATAGACTTGTCATTGCAAAGGAAATTCTTAGAGGCATTTAGACTTTTTTGCCAGATGTCTTGACAATTCTGCCGCTGAGTTGTACCGCAGCACAAGGTTAAACACAGTCACTATTTTATCATCAAGGTCTGTCTGCGTCTGTCCAGGAACAGAGGTCACGTCGGTTACAGATACTGATTCATATGATTTACATGCCTTCAAACATACATGCCATATTGATTACAAATTTATAGCTACTAAGTCAAGGTCCAGCAAGGATAAAAAAATTCCATTCCTTTCCTCCAAATCTCCTTGAGCCTGTTATATCCATAGCAAAAACCACTTAGAGAGCCGACGTTGAATATTGACTTTGAGACTTTTCTCATTTACAGTCCGGGTCTGTCGAGGAAGGGTTTGTAACTATTAGGAACTCTTGAGCCAGACAGCTATTGTTTTATTGATTGTGCATCCTCTTTTATTTGTGGGAAAACTACCCCAGGAACACAGTGTCCCTCAGCTGCTTCTCCCATACTCCTCTAAATACCCAATCTAATTTCTGCTATGACTCAAAGTACTTGTGCATGAATTGCTGCGAGTCTATCAAGCTTTCCCCTCTCGCTGTTAGCGAGCCAGTTTTTTTTTTCCCTTCTACAGAAGACATAAAAAATCATTTTAGGGCTCATGCATTTTGAATTTGGAAATACTTAACCAGAGACCCACAGAAATGGATTTCTCTGTTATGCTTCTCCCAGCTGATGGCTAAGCTGATGTTTACTGAGGACGAGAGCCTGAGGAGGATGTGCTTAACCCCTTGAAGTCTTATCTGCCCCTGCATTTAGTTCCTCCTGTATTGTACACACATTTCTAACCATATTGTCATATGTTTTCAACCCCAGGCAGCCTAATTTAAAGCAATACTTGACTCACCAACCTTACAGGCTGGGAGTCCCAGGTCTGTATCATGACTAAGCACAGCGTGGCATGGCGCAGCGTCGCCTGAAGGCGCCCCGCAGTCGGCCTTCGTAAAGTGAGTTTCCAAGTAAAATGTGCATTATGCCGTGTGACAGTTTCAACACCCCCATCGCTGCTCCACAGGGCGCTGAGCTTCAGTCATTCCACCATCTCTCTCTCTGTGGAGTTAATGTGGCATTTAGCTCAGTGACATTCTGCCATTTTTTACTGCTATTTCTTCTCCGCTGCACCTCGGGAGGAACACTGAGTCTCCGTTTGTATCCTCCAGCTCTTTCTGCTCTTTAGACCGGGGTCAAACTCAACACTAGACGAATGATCTTTGCGCAAAATGACCAGCTCCTCTATGGACTGACAAAAGTGTGGCCTTATTTACGAGGTACATGAAGTGAAAAGGGATAAACAGGGTGATGTCAAACACTAAGAGAGGCAGGCGGAGTACTGTAGCATCAGACCAAAGAGATAATTGGATCAAAAGAGAGACAGAGAAGGCCATGTGCTACCAAGCATGTCCTTATCAGCAGCAATTTTCTCTGCTGTGCCCACACAGCTCTGTATCAGCTGCGTCCAGATTGATTAAGTTGCCCCGCTTGTATCATCGCGAGCGATGATTGACAGGCCTGGAAAAGGTTCTGATATTTAAATGCGTAACCTCGTTATTTCTTTTTTGGGGTCAATCTCTTAAGCAGCAGTTGTGTGTGTGTGATGTGAGTTGAGCTTTGTGTTTGTGTGTGTGGGTGAATGTGTTTCACAGAGTGGGGGCTTGTTTTGATTCATAAATGCTTTTTCCAGACAAAGCAAAGGAGCACTTTTTTTCTTCTTTGCTGCCATTTGTGAGGAGATGAAGAGAAGTGAAGAATGGGAGTACCATAATGAATGTTTTCATTAAGTCTTCAAGACGTAATGAGGAAACATAGAGCACAAATGGCTATGTGGGCCTGATGGACACAGAGTAAACAGCACTAGAGTCTACAGCCATGCTAGCAGCTCTGTGAGGTTAAATACTGCGAGCTAAATACTAATGTCAGCATGCTAACATGCTGATGTTTGACCTGATCATGGTGCTAGATGGAAAGATAAGGGATCACCAAAGAGATTACAAGAGGGGGGCATGAATGTCCGCTCCAAATTTCATGGCAACCCATTCAGCAGTTGTCGTAAAAAACATTTAACTAAAAAAACTAAAATGTCAACCTCATTTTACTGCTATTGGAAAAGTCAGGGGATAACCAAAGTCAGCATGGTTCATCCTCTGGGGACCATGAATCTCTGCACAAAATTTCATGGCAATTTATTTTAAAAAAAAAGTTGTTAAGATGTTTCAGATCAAAATGGTGGATCTACCGACTGACTAACCGACCAACATTACCTTTCTAGAGCCACAGCGTCAGCATAGCTAAAAATAGAGAAACAGAGAGGGCGAGGCACCCACAGAGTCAAGCAAAAAAGCTTTAAGAGAGAGTACCCGGTCGTATTCAAGAATATTCTGCAGGTATAAATGCATTACAGTTCCCTATATTCTTTGTTTTATGTGTCGAGTACTCTCTCGGTCATGTTTTAGGCTAATTTTACTCCATGTAACATATTTAGTGTCCAGTGCTAAACCTTTTAGCTGTTAGAGGTTTTCCAGAGTCATTTTGGGAGCTCATCGCGGCCCCAGCAGCCTAACAAGTTCTTGACCTACTTTTAAAAACAATGTAGTGAGTTGTAGGTAGTTATCTCTTCTCATCTTTCTCCTTGGCTGATTTTTGCTGGTGGCGGGGTTGGTGTGATGTCAGTTTACTTTGGATCATTCTCAGACAGAGAACACCCATTAACTTCCCCTCCTCTTTCCCGTCTCTGCTTTGCTATCTTTTCCTTTCCTTTGCTTTTCTTTCCCCTCATCTTTCCTGTCCTTTTTTTTCCCTTTCCTCTCCTTGTACACTTTCATTTTATTCTTCTTATTTCTAAATCTATGGTAATTTGCTACAAAGAGTGACCTCCACACATCCCGAGAAAGGATATCCATTGCTTTGCGACAGATAATTGTTTTTAATGATTAAGAAGTACAGAGGCATGTCCGGGCCTAATGGCTTTTAGATCACGGAGGCAGAGTTATAAAGATAGGAGCTTATCTCCAGTCACTGAATCTCTTTGTTAGGTTGCTGTTCTTCCAAGTTGGCGCTTTGCCTCTGTTCTCTCGCTGTTCCTCTGTCCCTCGTTCCCTCTCGTCTTTTTGAGTCGTCTTTGGCCCGCTTCCAGAATCAATCCGTCACCTCTTTAAAGGGAGACGTTCTTGCATTTGGGCTTCTGTTTCAATAGAGGGCCTACAGCGACAGGGTGCCTCATTCATGTCCACTTCATTGTCTTTTAATAATCAAACCATGATGGATTACCTCCATACAGATATTCATTTGAAAGCAACATTTAAGGGACGAAAAATGGGGGAGGAAAAGGAAAAACACCAGTATGCTTTTTAATAGCTCAAGGACTACTTGTGGGAGTGTGTGTGTGTGTGTATGTGTGTGCTTATATTGGATGCTAGTTTGGCTCTTGTTTTAAAAAAGGCAGACAGGTTCCTCCCTCTCCATTCCCTCCTCTTATCACGGCCTCCTGGGTTCAAGCAGACAGCTCCTCCTGTCTTTTCTCTCTGATTTATCAGGCCAGGGCTGACAAGTGTAAACACCTGCCAGAGTATCCTCCCCATTTGGGAGCCCTAGGTGGTTGGATGTGTTCCATTTTTTATCCCATAAGGAGAATCAATGCATTATTCTCACCTGGCTGTCTCTCTAACCTCCTCTGCACCGTCTTCTTCTCTTCTACTTTTACACCTCATCCAAAACACCATTTTCTCCAGGCTGCCTGCTAACAGGTGTTACAATGGGCGGGGGTCTAAAGCTCTGTTCAGTTTAGCAGTATTTATGTGGCTGAGTTGTAAAAGTGTACACTTTTAGTGTTGTCTGGTGTTGCGGGTGTTGTGTTCACACCCGTGTGTAAGGTCTGTTTGTGCTCTGTAACGCTGCGAGATGGTCACGCAGCAGAAACTTTTGAAGTTGCTGGAATTCCCCCGCTGTCAGTCATCCACCTGTGAAATCACGTTGGCTTTTATTCAGTTTCCAGCAATCATGAAAAGCAACACACATACTCTTCTCTCATAGACTTGCTTTTTTACTACTTTTATTCATGATTAAAGGGTTGGTTTATGTCTAGTTAGTTTGGATTATATTTGAGCTTTGCCTCACTGAGTTTTCTGCATCCACCCAAACACAATGCAGATGACAAAAAAACAACTTTCCAGAAACAATGTCTTGATCGCTAACAGAACATTTTGTGAACAGCTTTATTTGGAGCTACTTTCTACCAAAGAAATAGTGGTGTTGACTGTGGATTATCATGAGTAACAGGGACAAATATGTTTCGTCATAATTTGGTTAAACCAACACTTTTATTGCTACACTGAACGAATGCAAACCCACAAACACTCTTTATACTCTGCTTGCGTCACATTTTACAAAATATCAAATACAAACAGCAGCAGCACCTCCTCCACATGTGGTGACTGGCCACAATTACAGACACATAACAGCGCGTTGCCAGTAAGCTACCCCTTCTCTTTGGCATTCCTGTCATCTGTAAACCCTTCAGCACCAATCTGTGGACATAAACCAGACTGCCAAATATATACACAAGCAGGCTGCGTTCGTATCAAAGCTGTCAGACAGCATTTAGAAGAAGCTGCTACTACCTTCATATTGAACACTTCCTCCAGACCTGACTGTGATCAAAAAACCCAAGTGCAAAGAGACAAATCTCTTTTATTCTCAATAATGACAATGACATGCTCTGAAAACATCATGTCCACTAATGCGAGACACAACACAGCAATGTGTGAAGTCAACATACGAGCCAATGTGTGTCCTTAACCGACAGGTCAACTACTCCATACAGCTGAACTATGTAAAGCCCCTTATATACATAGCAGCTATTCCGAATATGTGACAAGGACTCAAGTCAGACTGATGGGCATGAAGCAAGCAGTGAGGAACACACAAACAAATGTAAACACATTAAAAAGAAGTCCAGTTCACAGTCCAACTGTCACATACTGCCGCTTTGTCACGCCCCTTGCCATCACTTTAGATTTAGGCGACAAAACCACTATAGTTAGGTTTAGGAAAAAAACTACATGGTTGGGCTTAAAATCACTACGTTTGTAAAGTGAAAATGAATGTGAAAGTGAAACTTAACGCACGGGACACCAACAGCAGTCTCCTGGATGAAAGCCTTGTGTTTGTTGGACCCATCCACCTCCCCTCCTGCCCTTAGTGTGTCTTACGTCGCCACACTCCAGACGTACTTTCCTTGAGCGTTTACTGTTGCTGCAGATGGGTTTACATTGTAGTTTATGGAAAACCTGGTGCGTCTCATAGCGCCGCTGAAGGGTGCCTTGTGCGACGGCCGTGACAAAGTGTAGGTATGTGACGCCCTGGGAATGAGAACGGGCTGGAATGATACATATATTCGGATCTGACGACACTATCGACAGGACTACATTGTTTAACAAAACCGTTAAATTACCATTTAAAAAAAATAAAACTGTTATCTCATCTCACACCACTGTGGTTAAGGTTTGGTCAGAGGTTTAGGCTCAAAAAAGACTTGGTTAAGGTGAAGGAAAGAACGTCTGTCTCCGTGTTAAAGTCGGACATTTTGTTGGCACATCCATCCACATAACGTCACACTGCTTCCTCCTTTCCTTTGTCACTCGGCGGTAAACATGTTGTTTTTGGGCATTTGCTGAAACGTCGGATGCTGTCGTTCAGAACTATGTTCAGAAGCATCAGTCTATCATCAACAGGTCTGCTCTGAATGATGTAATTAAACGGCAGTCTCTCACTTCATTGCGCACTGTGATGGCTTGCACAGTGGGGGCCTTCAGGAAATGAATTGCTGGGACCTCCTCGAGATTAACTAGTTGTGGGGGTGTGCGTGTTGGGAAAATCTGCCCAACCAAGCTTGATTATGTGTGTGTGAAGCCGTCTGTTTGTTTGTGCACTTAACTAGACAGACCAACTAAATGTCGGTAACATTTCCTTCCTTTTCCTCACCTGAATCCCACCGCGGCTGACCTCGTTGCTCTAATACATGTGTGTTACTGTATGTTTAAGCTCCCAGCACCCATAGCTAACATGTTGATGCTACAGCAGTAATAACATCATTAGGCCTGATAATGTGTTTATTGTTAAAACAAATGCAGTTTGGTGCGATTGCCCCTATGGGGCTGCTCAATCTGGGGACAGAAAGTGTGTCTGCTTTGAGTTTTATGAATTTGTCTATTGCTAACATAGTTTGAGATTATGTGTGTGTTTTCTGGTTTTAGCTGAATACATTTGCTTCTAGTAAGAACTGAAGGTGACTGAGGAGTGTGTGTGTGTGTGTTCACATGTGTGTAGTTATTCATAAGATGGCGTGGGTATGTAGAGGGATTCTGGGGGGTCCTTGTGTTTTTATTACCTGCTGGTGGCCTCCTGCCAGCATCCAGCTTGATTAACTCTCCCCTTTCTGCTTTACACACACACACAAGCAGCTACTTTATCACTGAGAGTGTGCGGGAGGTGTAAGGGAATAGCAGCTAAGGTTCTCAAAATGTTATCTATTAAAAGCCTGAGGAGGAGGCGCAGGGCTCCATGTTACTCTTTATGTCTTCTCTTTGGTTGCTTTTCAAGGAGAGCTTTTACAAGAGAGGAAATCCACACTTCCACCTGCGCAAGTGTGTTTTTTGGTAGTAGGTAATTCATTATTGAAGTTTGAGCACATGTTTAGGCGTTGATTTCAAGGATCCCGATGTTCTCGGATTGTGTTTAAACATACAGTCTACAGTACAAAAAGTATAGATCAGGATTCAACACCCACACACACACACAGTCACACTCTCACACAAGGAAGCAATTTGCTCTTCCACAAAAAGAGCGTAATTCGGTAAAGACAGACTGCGTCTCGCTCCCTCCTGTTACCCATGTGTGGCAGCTGGGCCACTGGAAGGCTCAGGAGTTTCACTTAAGTCATTTTGTGCTCAATTTATTTTGTGTATCACAGGAGGCAGTGTGAGATGGTTCGGCTAACAGTTTTTAGTATTCTATTACACCCCATTGATAAAGATGGAGGATGTGCCTCGCCTTCAGCAGCCACCGATTCTCAGCACGAGTGAGATAAATATCTGGAGTACGATTGATGCAATGAGATTCATTTCAATGATACAGCAGCATCTACATCCGCATGGAAGAAGCAGCGATTATAGTTTCACTTTTGATTTGAGTCCCGTACAATATAATTACAAAATTTCACCCATATATTAGACTCTAGTAGAGAGCCAGATCACATCTTGTTTTCTTGGTGCAACCTCCGTCACTCAGGGCTAACCTCTCTGCCGCAAGCCACTTCCTGCTCATCAATCAATCAATTACTGGAGGACTTCCGGGTCAAGATTCAGGAGAAAAACACTTTTCAGTCCTCCGCAGAGGTTTAGACAGAAGAAAAAGACAATTTTTAGTCCGAATGCACAGCGCAAGTGTAGCTCGGTCAACCTTCGTTGCGTGATAAAGGTGAGGGTGAGGGAAAATCCATTTTAGTATTTTTCTCTTCATAAAATATAGAGTGCGGTACAACAAATAAAACAGTGGAAGGATAGGAGGAGTAGGCCATGGAGTGAGGAGGACGGAGCGGCTTGTGAGATCAAGGTCGTATCCAGGCTTTAGTATTGGTATTCTCCTCAGTGTTAAAGTGATTCTCCCAGTGAATAGTGTTTTCATTCCTCTCCTGAATGAGATTCACAGGAGCATGGAAGGAGAGAGAGGGAGAGAGAGAGGGAGAGTGAGAGAGAGAGAGACATGACAAAGAAAAGAGAAAGTAATTCCCTCTCTCTCTCTCTTTCTCCCTCCTTCCTCCCCCCTGTTCGTTCCCCCCTCGGACATACAATAGCGAATGAAAATACAGCGTGGGATAAACAACTTTTATCAGACTGAAGCAAATGAAATTGACTATTTTATTCAATTCTTCATCCCCGAAGCATCCCTTACTCTATCTACCCGGCAACATCTCACCCCTGCAGCTTCAACTGAGAAAAAAACTGAAGAACGTGCTTTATGCAAATTAAATGCTTTATTCTTGATTAGATTACAGACGCAATAATTGTCTTGGATGATTTATGGGTGTAATTTGTTGCCACAAACTGCAGTAGAGAAAGCTCAGTTGCCATGGTTTGTGCAATGAAGACATTAGATCAACACAATTTCGGGCATCTGCTATAAAATCCACCTTGGTTGGCTCATATACATTACATTAAAAAAATTAGCTTGTTGAGGACATTGTGTTTTAAAGGTAAATAATCAGGAAAGGAAACATTCAGGTGTTACTTTTCCAGGAAACAGGCAGTCGGCATGCTTATCGATTGAGAATAGAGAGTCAACAGTTGGCATTTTAGGTAGAGATCAAGTGCAATGAGAAATGAGATTAAGAGGAAAGAAAGTACAAGCCTGCAGGTGGTTCTTAAAGCAATGCTGTGGTAAATTGTTTAAGTTTAATAGCCATACTGATGCAGCGATTTAGCCGGCGGTAGTCATCGCCCTGTAGGAGTTAGGATGTGGGATTGCTACTCTTGTAGAAGATTGACAAGTGGGAAATTAGGTACTTGCCACGCCATTCCGCCCCATCTCCAGGTACTGCTGCTACTTTACAGCAGGCTAATCTCAACAAGAGCTCTCCCACTTCCCTAAGACCCTGTCACACACAGGGAGAGAGAGATCTTCTCTGCCTGACATCGATCTATGACGCATATTACCTCCCTAATCCAATTAATTCTGTTTCGCTTGCAACGCGGCTCACTTGAGTCATCGAAAACGCATATATAAATATATCTCTGACAGATTGCAGCGGGCCGTGCAAAATGCACAAACAGCTAATTCAGGTGGACTTGAAATTGTTTGGCTAACTCCTTTCTTTCTCTGCCTCTCCTCGCCCCCCCCCCCCTCTTGGCTTCTGCGTTTCTTTGTTTCAAACAAAGAATTTAGAAACCGTGGAGGGAAAGTAATTGTGGAGGCAGTCAGGTGAAAACAGATTTGTTTGACAAACTTTGTTTTTTTTCTCCTCCTGCCTTCCCCATCTCTTTCTCTTCATCCCTCTCCATCTCCTCCTTCTCCTCCTCTTTGTGCAGGCTGAGGTAAATCTGCAGCAGAGGACCAGCAGCAGCAGCAGCAGCAGCCGTGTTGGTGCGACCATGAGGTCAGAGGCCTTGTTACTCTACTTCACGCTACTGCAAATAGCCGGGGCGGGCTTCCCCGAAGACAGCGAGCCTATTAGCATCTCACACGGCAACTGTAAGTATATTTTTCTTTCTTTTTTCTTCTTGTGCACTGTCCCTCCTCTCATTACAAGTCCTCCCTCGCCCTCTCCCTGCACTCTTTTCCCTCTCCTCTTTGTCTTCCACTTTGCAAATCCCCCTCCTCGGTATCTCTCTCACTTGTTCTGTCCTTTTGCTCCTCCACATCCCTCTCAACCCTTGCTTCCTCTGCAACCCCCACCTCCCCCTGCACTGAATGCATTTTGGAGGCATGGAGTGTAATTTGGCGCCCAAGGATAGGTCCTCTACACACACTAAAATGAAGGACTTAAAGCAGCATTTGAAACGGAGCCCACCCCACATCAAAGGATAATCCGCTATTTTTTCTGTTGGGCTCCTAAAGCTGTGTGTGATAGTGTAGACGCTGTTGCAGGCTACAAAGATACGGCCATTGTTTCCTCTGTTTCTCCCTCTGTCCTGCCCCGTCCGACTCTCTCTGGGACTAATGCTGCACCTAACGCAGCCGGCCAGGAGAGCTCAGAGAGCAGCCAGCCAGCCTCACATGTGTTTGTTCAAACCAAGCGCTTTCATCCAAAGCCACTAACAATAGAAACGATTGCATGGTACAGTGCAGCACAGTTTTAGCCTACAATTTAGGGTCAAAGGAGGAGCTCAGCCAACAACTGTGGTGGCGTTTTCTCATCCAACTAAGACACATGGGTTGACATTTGACCCACAACCCATGAGACACTCGACAAAGTGTTGTTATTACTGTACTACAGTTACTGCAGTTATAAATGTAACACATGCAGGCATTCATTTTTGTCCTCTCCTTGCAGACACAAAACAGTACCCGGCGTTCGTAGGCCACAAACCTGGCAGGAACAACACGCAGCGGCACAAACTGGACATCCAGCTCATCATGATCATGAACAGGACGTTATACATCGCTGCCAGGTGGGTGATAGTAGCGAAAGTTTTGAGCCACACCGAGGAAATCCTCAAATACTGTTGCTATTTCAGACAGAGAGGCTGACAGACAGAGGTAAATTCAAGAAGACACTCCAAATTACTGCGAGTTTTACTGCTTTTCTTTGTGGAATAAAAGCGCAGGCCACTGTAGATTATGATTAATTAAACTGAGCGAGTGTGGGTCCACCAGGATTATTGAATCCTTCATCATCCCCTCTCATATTACAGCTGCTGATTGAAGTTTCTGCTATGAATGATCCTCATCAATTGTTGCCAGTTGAGGATTGTGAACACGTGATCCTGTTTTAACCTGATAACGGCTGAGGTCTGCTAGTCGAGCTATCGAACTGAACTATGGAGCGCTGCTGTGCTGTTCTCTTTTAAAGTTTTTGGGATCAGGAGGGACTGATTCAGAGCAAAATGCTGAGACGTTAAAGCACTTTGCGGTCTGGACTTTTTCTTTCATTACCTCTTTGTTGTTTTCTATATTGGGCTTGCCGTCTGCCAAAACCCCTTTTACCTCGTACGATGTCCCTGCAGACTTGTGGCCTGTTTTTGTTAAACACCCAGGCAGACATATGAACTCACACAAACACACACCCACACATGCACTTATACAGATGAAAATACAGATGAATTACACACTAATCTCAAAGAACAGACTACTTGATATTAACCACATATAGGGTGTAAATAATTGCACCATCTAGACAGCCTTAATGTACACTCTGAGTTGTCAATAAACAGTAACAGTAATACAGGACTAATACAGTTGTTTTGACTCTATTCGTTGGCAGCCTGGTTGCCCTCGCAAATCGATTCTGAAAAACTCTTTGTTTTTTCTGTCGTTTTTTTTCCTTGTTTGTCACCTGCCTTTATTGCTTCATGTCTATCTGTCAATGTGCTTTTAACCTGCACGCCTTTAATTTTGTGTGACTCATCTTTCAGAGATAATGTAGCTCAATTACACCATCTGGAGACATGGAGAAAACCGATATTGATTTTGTCTTCCCTCTTGTCATCATTATTTTAGAGATGTTCATGGCAGAGTGAGCGCTCTGTAAAAACAGTCAGGTCCATGTCCAAAGCATCAACAGGCAGGTTTACCAGTATAACGTTACAGCAGCACTGAAACAGGCTTAATATAAGGGATCCTCATCTGTGTGTTCTGTGCCGTCCGTGGCTAATTGAGTGGCAGGCTTGATTGGATACTGTTAAAAGACACAATAGGGGTCTTTCTTTGTTTTCCTCCGAAGCATGTCAAATTAAGTGTCTGAGGGAGGCGGCTGCTTTAAGTGGCAGAGCTTTTTAACGTATCTGTGGTCATTAAGAGGAGGTGTGTGGAGAGTGGAAAAGGAAACAGAGCGAAAGAGAGAGCCTGTGTGTGTGTGTGTGTGTGTGTGTGTGTGTGTGTGTGTGTGGTGGGGCGCCACAGACTTTGGTCTGCCTGTCGCCCACCTGCTCCACATGGGGTGTCAGGGGCCTGAGGGGCAGGGAGGGAAATGAGACAGAGGCTTTATTGGAGGGGTGTGTTTGTGAGAGTGTGTGTGTGTGTGTGTTTGTGTGTGTGTGTGTGTGTGTGTGTGAGAGAGAGAGAGGGTGTGTGTTCAGTATGCCGACCAGTTGTCGCATGGATTTAAAAGTGATTTCTTGAGTGTGATATGTGGCCCTATGTGTGCATATGGAGGTACTTTTGAGATGGCGAACATGTGTTGGTGTGCCTGTTGGCGTGGCTGCTGTACAGCCTGTGATCGTGCCTGCAGTGAGTTGTGTCGTGCGTTTGTGTGTGCATGTGTGAGGTCACCTGGTGCGTCGGTCCCACACTTGCATCCTCGCTCAAAGCCGACGGGAATTCTGACACATTGCCCGAGGTATGTGACCCCCCGAATAACTGGAATGGCTGCCTCAGATTAGACCGAGCCGGACGACCGCCATTGATCCTGACACAGAGAAGGATGTTGGGAGTCAATAACATGGATACACAAATGATTGCCAGTGCACAAAGATCCATCGCCACTAACAGGATATCGATATAGACATGTAAAAGTTGAATGACAAAACAGTTTAAAGCAAACAGCGGAGACAATAACCACTTCAGAAATCAATGTGAAAGCGAGCCAACAGTCAACCCAGTGAGTCTCAAGCAACAATGCTGCAGGAAAAAAAAAAACTAGGCAACATCAATAGTTGCTTTTATGATGGTTGTCCAGGCAAAATGACTTGTTTATTCTGGGGCCAGCATCACACAGCTTTGCCATCACGCCTCTAGACCAGCGAGCCTCAGTTCTTGGTGCGTGGCAGCTTGCAGATGGCCACTGTGAACGCAGTCCAAAGCTCAGCACTGTTTCAGGCTGTTTTTTGAATGGCTGCTCAGTGTATTAAATCCCTTTGGCTCCTGTTTTGGCGTTGGCAATAAAATCACAAGATTTTTAAGCTGTGAGATGCATACAAACATAGCAACTGATGAAACTGTAAATAGACAAAACTGACTTAATCCATAGAGGGAAAGAGGCAAGTCTTTGGCAACGGAGGAACTCAGCAACAGATGCAGCGATTGATAATTCATCCTCGGGTTTGAGCCTTGAATGAAATGTATTGATTTGGTAGAATCAGACGCTCTTTTTGCAGTCCTGTGTTCAGCCATTATATGTGGCCCCTGCTGATGAGGTCACTGCTTTGCCAATATGTGTAAAACATCATTAGCCGTCTTAGACTCGTATATATTGAACGTTGATTATGAATTCAATACACGACTAGTTTAGTCCCTTAATATTCTGAATCTTATTCCGTGAGTTCAGTTTCCATCAGGTGCATTATCAAGAGAGACAGCACAGCCTGATAAGTTATTAGACAGCTGTCTTTTCATATGCCGGCTATCAAAAAGCCTCTTGTTTGTTCAATTTTAAGAAGACAGGCGCTGGACTGAGTGTTGATTTCTTTCACTTTTCATCAAATATCTGCTCTTAAAAAGAGGGATGAATAACAAGTCCCTCTTTAAATCACTCTCTGCACAGTTGCACACAGAGAAAATACTTATGAATCATAGAAAGAGGGGTTTGTTTGTGAAGTCACTGATGAACATGAGATATAACTAAGTCGGCTTATGTACAGCTGCTGGTTCATACATTTTTATGGTAGCAATCAGCTGTACATTATCCCTGATAAACTGAGACATGATGTATATCAAAGTACGGGTAATGAACATAAAAACCTCTTCATGTACAAGCTCGGTGCTTTATATGTGTCTGCCGTCATGCGTGTTTTAGGTGTTTAGCAGCAGAGTCACGTTCGGTAAAAGCAATAAACTGTTCTTGATGCGGTGAGAGATGGACGCTGAAGGATTCCTATCCCAGCAGTCCATATTTCATGGTCAGGATACACCATGTGCAGCATTCAGGGGGAATTCATCAAAGTGCAGCGGGAGATTTATCAGTCTGATCTCTGGAAATATCTCTGTGTGAGTGTGTGTGTGCCAGGGTGTGTGCATGAATATGGGTGTGTAGGTGTGAACAGGGCCATAGCAAGCATGTCATTCTTCACTGTGTGTGTGTGTGTGTGTGTGTGTGTGTGTGTGTGTGTGTTCAATCAATGGGTTTGATTGAAGCCACTTGCCATGTAGCAGTCAGACAGACGTGTCCAAACTTTAATCTTCATTCTCAGGTTTTCTTTTTTTTCCTTAGCCTTGGGGAGATTTAAGCTCTTTGCTGTCAGTCCTGAGGATGCCAGTAGAAAATGTGTGTGTCTTCCTGGACTTCTACCTTTAAGCTTTAGACTTTTTTTTTTTTTACAAGAATTCCAACAACTGAAGAGGTCAAAACTCCAAAGTGGGTATTATCTCTGTAGTTTTTGGTTTGAGTTACTGACTGATTTCTATTGGTTAGGGTAACATTGTTCTCTCCAAAGTAATTGCTGAGATCTGGGGACACAAAGCTTGATGGGTCAAGAGTCGAGTAGTCAGACGATCAGACAGGTTGTAAACAGGCGGCAAACACTGGTTCTGAAAAGTGAAGCCAAAGCTGAAGTGCCTTAAACTTGCATTCTTTCTAATAGCCAGCAGGGGGCGAGTCCTCTGGTTGCAAAACGAAGTCTGATTGTATAGAAGTCTATGAGAAAATGAGCCTACTTCTCACTTGATTTATTACCTCAGTAAACATTGTAAACATGAGTTTATGATCTCAATCGCTAGTTTCAAGTCTTCTTCAATACAGCATGATGTTCATTTAGTAAATTATGGTCCCATTTAGAGTCAAATAGACCATAAAGCAGGGGATGCTTTAGGGCGGGGCTACCTTGTGATTGACAGGTCACTACCACGGCGTTGTCCGGTCTGGGTGTTGTCTGTAACCCTTTCACAGTGCGTTTTCAGTTCATGAAAGTTAATTAATTAATTAACATTTTGTTCACCTGAAAATGTCTTGGTTGTACTTCCAATATGTGCTCCACCCTCTTGTGTCAGTTCTGGTTGCAAAAATCAAGATCGACACGGCCAAAATGCTGAACTTCAGGCTTCAAAACCATAGTCCACAAACCAATGGGTGACGTCACGGTGACTACGTCCACTTCTTATGTACAGTCTATGGTTGTAAACAAGCCCACAGTATCATCAGATTATCTAAATTTCTTCATTTGGTGGTAAAGCCGAAGGTGAGCACACCTGAAATATCGGTAACACTCGCTCATTACCCAAGAAAACTACAGCAGTTCAAAAGTGAACGAGGAAGTTGATCTGATAGATGTTTACAACTCACAGCTTGAGTAGTAATCTTTCCTCTTGCCTCTTCTTTTCCAAATAAGTTTGGCTAATGGGGTTTTGATAAAAACATGATTATCTGACTGCTCGTGTTTCTCCTCGTTTGACTTCTACTCAGCAATGTCGACAAGTTCCAAGATCTCAGCAACCTCATGTTATTAATATTATTGTTACGGATAGAAATGATGAAAACCCAGGTGGTATGAAACTGGAATTTCCTTTTGAGATAAGGGTTGAGGACAGGAGGAGAAGAGACAAGCAAGTGTGTCTGAATGTGTTACTGTATAGCCTGCCTAGCAGGCATGCCCCAGGTCTCTCCACATGCAGGGCATAGTCGCCATTCCCGGCCCTCAGTCGGCTTTCACCATGGTAACACCGACCACACTGTGTTTACACCCCTCTATGAGGCTGGGAAGCATGGGAACCAGAGAGAGAATGTGTGTGTGTGTGTGTGTGGGAGAGAGACGGTGAGAGACAGAGGGAAGGATCAGTGTGAGAATGTAGGAACAAAAATTTGTGGTAGCCATTAGCACTCACACAGAGACACACATACACACTCTAAAAATCCAGATTACCTTCTCTCAGTTGAGTCCTCTGGAACAGTCGAGCCTCTGTGGCCACAGTTCTACCCTGTCGGGTCTCTTTGGGTCTCGCAGTGGAGGCCACTAGAGTCTCCATTATTGTAGCTGCACCAAATCCTGTTAAAACCCACTAATGACTGGGATTACACGGTTGCCTCCTCTCCCTCTCCTCGCAGCACCAGCGACATCCAGCATCTAGCCACGTCCACACCCTTAAACAAAACTCGCCGCTCCAGTAGTCGTATCACCTGAAATAAAAGTTGGAACAAGTTTCCATTCAAAATGTAACCCTGACAATATGTAAAATACTTTCTTACTCCGAAGGTTTTTATTGTTAGCAATTAATCCAGAAAAAATATACAGAGCGTTGAATTAGGGTCAAGTTATTGTAACTGCAGGAAGTGAAGTTACATGCTGTTGTAGCTCCGGTCAGTTAGAGAGGAGCACCCAGAGTGTTTGTGGCAGACTAGACGATGTGTTCTGATATTGAGGCTCCTATAAAAATACTGACTTCTTTCCTTTAAATCAACATGGTTCGGTTATTGCATTGATTACATTTGCCCTCCTACCCTTGAGACTTGTTTTTTTTACAGCTGCGATGCTACACTGTATTGTGTTTCAGCATTAAAGGCTGCTACCAGGTGCACATATAACACTGTGTAGCCTAATGTTAATACAATGCAAAATAGACAGTAAAAGTTGCAATGGACAATCTAATCTAAATATTGAAATATGTGGATATGAGGGTGTGGTTTAAAAACAAGACATATGTTAAAATTATAGGAATATTGCTTAAGGGCATGTTCTGTTAGTTAGTGTGCACATACTTAATTAATTAACACAAATTAAGTTATTTAAAAGTATATATTACTAACTTGAGAGCACAAATTCTCTTACTTACTGTGAAAAATATTTTTGAGACTTCTGGTTAAATTTCAGTCAATAAATGTAAAATAAACCACATCTTTTATGCAGTTAGTATTAATGCCTGCCTAACTGCGCTAAGTGTGCAAGCTCAAAACATGCCCCTCACCCCACTGACCAAGCCACACAAAAACACACACATACACACACTCACAAAAGGAGATGTGGAGAGAATGTAGAAAACCATAATGAGAAGTTCAACCTTCGAAAAGAACAACCTGCCTGAGCTCGGGGGTGAGTGAACTCTGGCTTGTTGTATTTCATGCCACCACATCAGCGAGGGCCTCTCGGTGCCCTTCGTCCATTCAGAACCTCAACAACTCCCCTCACAGCCCAAAGGTGCCTGCTGGCTTCCCCGGTTCCCTCCCACCCACTTTGTGAAGAGGATTTGAACCAGGGAAAGCCGCAACAATGTACAATGGACCCTCCTCTACCACCCGTGATCCAGTTATGAAGAGAGAGGAATATGGGGGAAGAGGGTGATGAGAGAGAGGAGGGTGGACGTGCAGGCATTTAGTGTGCGGAAAGAGGGGTGGTGGCAAAAGGTGCGGGGTGCATGCTAATCGTGTTCCCCTCTTTTCTGCTAAAGGAGTGCAAGATAGTTTGACAAAGACCCAGCAGATGGACCAAGCTGGTCCGCCGTCACCCCCGAAGAAATGCGCTGTTATGAAAACGACATTCTTCCACACAAAGGCGCTGTGTTCTCATGGCTACGCATGGCTACATGTCCAGCGTAGACCCTCTATGCCACTCAATCTCACACTCTCGCCCGCGCTCAGTTGGTCTACTGTCTTGCCTTGATTCATTCTCTGTCTGAACCCCTCCGTTAACAGTGACTTCATATTTGTGTCTAATAGGATATTTGCATACCATCCGCCCTACTCACACATTTTTGCCGCTGAATTTCGGGAAATACGAAGCCCACGCCAAGTGATTCACATTGACAGCCAATGTTCTGCACTCACTGGATGTCAAAGGCTTCTGTTATTTCGTTTTCCTCACGGTGTTTAGAATTTCATAGCACAGCCTCAAAACAGGAGACCCTTATGTTTTGTGTAAAAGCACTGTGCCATCCTGTTTACAGTTGAGAGTGAGAAAATGATGAGAACGAGAATGACATGCAGAAAAAAATCTTTTGATGGATTTCAGTAAATTAAGTCACTTGTCAACAGTATTCAAGCAAAGGGGGAGGGGGGAGATCCGGTGTCCATCACAAATTAACGTCCATAAATCTGCTTAAAAAAGATGCTCCTTATAACTCCAGAACTTGCCTGAGAACCATTAAATCTTTTTCAGAAAGAAATCCAGTGATAGTTGTTTGAACATCAATGGGTACATTGTCAACTGTTAACGGCTAATTTACTTTTAATGGTGCCAATTTCCCAAAATATAAACAAATAATTGGCAAAAAAAAACTGGTATAGATTAATTATGATGTAGTTTGAATGGATTCAAGACTACAGACATAAATTTACTGATAATTCCTGATAATTTTGTTGGACCCAGTCTGAAACATGTGGCGTGACTGTTTCAATATTAACCATGAAATGTGACAGTAGCTGAGGTAGCTAACAGAGTCATAGTGAAGAGGAAAAGAATAAATGAACTGGCATGTACAACCAATTTTACTCACATAGGCTACTGCAGAGAGTATATATTGTTAAAGGTGCGAAATACGGGATTGGGAGCATCAACAAGGCACCGGTGAGCCGTGGGCTAGCAGCTAACGGTGCTATGCTAACAGTGCTAACTGTGCAAACAATGGTGAAAGTGCTGACAGAGCTAACAGTGTTAAGCTGAGGGGGAACCGGAGGGTGGGTGCTACGCTTCCGCGACGACACCGTCGGTCGGGACGACGTTATCAGCTGCAACCGCCGTATAAGTGCAGTGTAGAGTGGCAGCTGTGAGCTAGTGGGGCACGCTCACATGCACGAGCATGCACTAAAGCACGCGCCTGGTGATGTCAACAAAGCACAGAGAAGCTCAGATTACAACGCAGAGAGGGAGAGTGACTTCACTCAGGTAGACATTACTTCTCTATATCTTTACATATAACAATAAATAGTTATTTGCTGATATATTAATGCTCTGAATATTGAATTTAGCACCTTTTAAGATCCCCAACTCATCTTGTTCTGCACTTCATGAGCTATTACAAAACTTTATTCAAAGGAATCTACCTGATCTAAAATGCCTGGGTTAGTCCACATACTGTAGTATGCAAATTAAGAGAACATTTTTCATTCTCATAAATAATTGTACAAGTGAAATGTAAATGTGTACATTGATTCTATTCTAAGAAACAATAAACAATAGAAAACCTATTTTCATATTCACACTGAACTGCTCAGTGCAAATGGAAACAGGCGGTTGCATTATAATAGAATTAGGTCGTATCATTACTCTTTGCCACATTGTTGCCCCAACAGGACGGCAGCTTTTACTCGGGCCAGTTGTTTAGTCTGAACTATTCTCAGCGGGCAAGAACGGTCTTGAAATCTGACCTCGGCTTTAGGCTGCTGGGTCAATAGGATGCCTGTTGGTTTGAACAGTCATAACAAGGAAATATTTTAAAAAGATGAAATGCTGATACCTCTAACCACTAAGTTGAAAGTGTGCCATACTTTGTAGGACCACACATTTTCTGTTTATATAATTATACAATATATACTGTATATCATATCCCTGTTGGTGCTCCAATCTTCAAGATTTCAGAGTGGACAGTTTACCAGCAACCGCTTTAAGACAAGAAACTAATTTCACATTTAATATAATCTCCAGTATGTTTGGTTATTCTTTGTCTTGTCCTTTTGGTTCCTGCAGAGCTGCATTAGTCATTTAATCAATTAGTCACTTAGTTGATTGGCAGTAAATTAATTAGCAACTATTTTAATAATTGATTAATCGTTTCCGGTATTTCTTCTTATCTTGTTGCATCTACTGTGAGGATCGTAGATTGAATATCTTTGGGTCTTGTCACTATTTTCTTTACATTATATAAACCGAATGATTAATCAAGAAAATGACTGGCAGATGAATCAATAATGAAAATAATTGTTAGTTGCAGCCCTGGTTTCATTATCCAATACCTCCAATAATAATCTCTATAAACAGATTCTGCATTCAAATGTAGAATCCGAGTCCGAGTAGTACTGACCAATCACGTTCGAGAAGGCTTTGGTTGAATGCAGGTAAACAATCTTTGCAGAGAGCAAAAGAGGCGGAACGCATTGGCCGAAATGCGATCTGGGAACCCACCGGCTATCGTCTGACGATGATTTAGCTTTTTATTGGTGTAAAATTAGCTTGTAAACTGGCTACTTGAGAAATAATCTGGTCAAAGATGTCGTCAACTCCAGTCTCACATCTCAAGTTGCACATTGTACTGTAAACAATGAGCAGCTTCGTCAGGCCGATAGCCGACGAGTTCTGAGATTGCTCCAATAATAATAATAATAGTTTGTGAATGCAAAGCTTTTTGGTGAAGGATGTAACATGATCATACCTCATGACAGTAATGTAACTTTACCAGGAAATAAAGGCCATGAAATGTTGTCTCTGAATGGATCATGTGTGGTTTCCACTCTGAAAGGTTAAATAAACAGAAACCACTGGCTGACTGGAAGGTAGGAAATCATTTTTAAAACTTCAGGTTTTAACGCTGAAATGTTAACTATATTCCATTTGAAATTAAAGGTCTACAACACACGATAGCACCAGTGTAAGTAGGACCTTGAAGACCCTGCCTTTGCTCTCTGTCTTCTCTTTTTCACGGTGAAGTTATATAGATGTGACTCACACCAGACGGCAGTAAATATGTTGTAATATAAGTTCAGGTGCAGTGTTGAAGAAGGGAAAGGGTGCATATGTGTGTTTGTGTGAGCATGTTGGGGTAAAAGGGGGGGGGGGGGGTCTTCTTGCACATGTGTGTGTTTAGAGAGCTGGTGTTGACACAGACACAGCCGCTCCATTGTCCTTCCCCATCTCTAGTCAGGATGTTTGAGGGACGCCTCATCGCTTGGCTCCCTCTAATCTCAGCTGGAACCAAAAAGCCTGCGGCTGGAAGGCCTCGGCCCTCGAGGACGCTGTCAGCACCAGGACCAGAGAGGCACAGGACAGGGAGCATAGCTGGGAAGGTTACTGTCGAAAATTATGGAGCAGTCAATTACAGATTACTCATGAGCTGTTTTTAAAATTGCAGACGGTAAAATAACCCACGGGATTACACTAAATCCAGCAAGTAATCCTCTGATTTAATAGCTTTTGATTGAGTTTTGTCTTTTTAATATAAAGTTTGAATTTTAATATAAAGATATAAATGAAGTTCAGTTAGCAAGTTGGTGAACTTTAGGAGATGTAGCTGAGCATTATAGTGATATCATCCATCACCGTTATCACCCGTCGTCTTTCCTCTATCTTAAATGTGATGGTGTGGTTTTTTTTTTATTTTATTCTTTGACAAATTACAGTTGTCATTTTATTAATCAAATTTACTGTAGCCACATGATACGTATCCTGTTACCGTGGCAGCAAGGTGAAGGAAACACTGAAACACAGAGGGGCCGTTCAGGAACCTTGGAAATTCAATCCAGATCAATTATCCAGAGTAGTGAAATGGTAGTGCTATAACCAGAGAGCCTTAATGAGAAACATTTTGCAGCACAGTTTGCGGTTTTAGCCTGAAACGCTCGATTTTTAGTCACAGCAGACTGCACAGTGACACTCAGCATCTGGCATTTGCTCGAGCAAGTGAAGTTGAATCTAGTAAGGACATGGCGTGCATCTCAGTGACCCGAAGTTGACCTCCGTCTTTCCTTTTCTCCATTCATGGCTGAATATTACATGAAAATGTTTTTTAATTTCAATGGGATTTAAACAAGGGAAATCTGTGCTTTGAAAACTGACAGAAAGAATTCAGTACTTTATGTTCTGTATTTAAAAATGGATATTCAACTTTTTATTATATTTGCTAAAGAATACTGGAAAAATGATTGCAATATCATATTCATGGTCATCTATATATCTGTTGTAGATTTCTTTATCATCTAAAAGTAAATATTTTGTAAAAAGATGATGAAGGCCAGATAGCTGAAGGCGATTGGTGCAGTGAATAAATCATGATGTACTGTAGAAGAGTGGAGTCATGTGCTATATTTTCAGTGTAGACATGGGAAGAAGTGACAGAAAACAAAGCAAAAATGTCATTGACAGGGATTTCGCCCGTGGCGTCACCGGAAATGCGTCCTCTCCCAAGGAAAAGCAGCACTGTTTTCTTAATTTCAACTGCTGTCAAAGATTAATTATTCAATTTAAGCGTTGTGGCTGATAATGTACAGTAGACTGTGTTTTATCCTCGAGGAGATGGCGGTGGCCCCCAGGAAAGCGATATAAGTGGATTCATTTCAGATGCCTGTTCCTCCAAAGACTTTATTAGATTTAGTTAATGAGAGAGCAAGGCAGGCAGGCTGGCTGAGCGCAGGTTGGGGAGCTGGAACGTAATTAAGCTGTGAGTCTGACGATGCCACTGTTACACACTTTGATTAAAAACACGTTCAACAGCTAATCTCCAGCAAATTAAAGCAGTTACATCGTTTGGCACGGTCACCTTTGGTTCTCTCCTCAAACGAGGTAAATCCTCCTTTCTTTCTTTCTGCTCACACCTTCTACCCCCCCACCCAACCGCACCCTCCCTCTCCCTGTCTGCACCCTAATTCTCCACGGTAAGTAGGTGTAGCTACACGCCTGCTCCACCAGCCGGTCCGTCTGTCGGAGATGTAGTTAACCCTTGTGGTTTTATGTCTTCCATATGCCCTGCTGGGGCCTATATGTGTAATACAGGAGAAGTCTGTATATTTCCAGGCCAGCACACACAAGTCTTCTTGTCTGAGCTATAATGAGTGTTAGTATAGATTTCCTGTGGCTCAAACACTAGGCTTAATTGACCTGAACAGCTCTGAGTGACTTGGCACCTCCCGTCTCAACCTTCCCCTCCTCCCTCGCCCCCCCTCAGGACCTTTCTCTGGGACAAAGAGGCTTTTGTCCCCGGGCCTGCGCCACAGCGCTCTAAACCTTTGTTGACTGTTTCTGTCTGACAGAGCAAATAGCTCTGGCCTCCTTTTGTTTATTGTCATTTTTTGAAGTTTGAACAAAGTTTATACAAAGCCCCTTTTTCTGACGTTGTTTGCTGCCTGCAGGGGGAAAACAGAAGGAGGAAAAGAAATGGGTTTATTGTTTGTTGAATTTTTGACTGTCTGCCGCTGTCTGACTCTTATCTTCTCATCTCTCTCTCCTTTCTCTCCCCCTCCGCCTCTCGCCCTCCCTCACCTGCTCGCAGGGATCACATATACACGGTGGAGACAGACACTGCCAACAGTGACGAGATCTTTTTCAGTAAGGTGAGTGAGACGTCTGTCTCTTTGAGGACGTGTTGTTCTCGGCGTGCTGTGATTGACAACGTAACCCTAATAACCTGGCTCTGAGTGCCACTGTGTGTGCACGTGGGTGTATACGTGTGCCTGCCAACAGTCTTACTCACCCACTCACCGGCGAGAGTCTGCCGTGCTCGCCGTGCTGACCCCGTTAAGAAGATTATCCAATCAATCAGTTAGCAAACCGCCTGCGTCAACCACGCTCATCAGTGGCACAGCGAAAGGTCTGATGGGTTGAACGGAAGCTGAGAGGACAGTACAGGAAGTGAGGGAAGAGGGGAAAAAGAGTGGGAAGAAAGGACAAAAAAGAGGGTAAGATGAGATCAATTGCAGAAAGACAAGATGGATGCAGAAAGGAAGGAGATCTCATTGTATATTTTCTGATAATTCATATTTACATAGGCCCTCAGCTGTAATAACCCTCTCTCCGTTCCATTCCAACCACTCCTCGCTGGCATAATTTTCTCTTAACATAATGCATGCCAACAGAATTCGAACAAGGCCATTCTCGTGTATACAACAACCCGCCATCCCTCCACCTCATCCACTTCAATGTCAAAGCGCGGCGAGTGGGTCTTAATGAGAGCAGGCTGCAGATGAAAGGCCGATGGGAGACGCGCTGATTGATTGATGACTGAGGGTCTTTAATCAGTGGCCGAGCTCCAAACAAGTTGTACAACAGCGGCGCTCTGAACCACCGGATCAGCGCTGACCCTCAGGCCACACAGGGCAGGGGCGGCGGCTTAATGTGTGTGTTTATGTGTGTGTGTGTGTGTGTGTGTGTGCCAGATATAACTTAGCATTGACTGATAAGTGTGTCTGACAATGAAAGAGGCCGTGTACGTTTGTGTGTTTGTAGTTGACTGGCAGGTATTGGCTAGCACTGACCCACAGGCCAAGGCAGTGTGTGTGTGTGTGTGTGTGTGTGTGTGTGCAAGGATGGCCAGCCTATCAATCCACAGAAATGAGCTCTGAGCCGTCCTTGGACAGACTCTGTTCTGATCCAGGGTCAGTATCGTATTTCCTCCTCTCTGGCAGAGAATTAGAAGTTCAAGGAGGTAAACTGATCTCCAATCAGCGCTTAGAATAAAGTTCACCTCAGAGCAGGTGCCTCATTAGTGGAATCAATGACGCAGAATCTCAGATGATGATTATTGATCACAGTATAGATTGGTTATTGATCTCTATAGTGCCTTGTGTTTTTTATTGTTTGCTTTCTAACTCTCTCCCTCCTCTTTCCTTTACTTCTATCTTTTTTTTTTTTCTCCAGAAAATGACATGGAAGTCCAGACAGGCGGATGTGGACACTTGCAGAATGAAAGGGAAACATAAGGTAGAGAAAACACACCTGACTTCATGTATAGAACAAATGTCACCCTATTATTCACCAAACACACAGCGAATCGCACATTATACAACACAGACAGGCTGTAACAGATGTAATTTCTCACAGTCTCTCTCTTTCTCTCTCTCTCACACACATGCACACACACACACACACACACACACACACACACACACATACACACACACATTAACAGACAGCGACGCTGCAGGTGCAATAACACACTCCCTGCAGTTCATATAACATTTATATCAGTGAGAATCTTCATATCAAATAGCAGTATAATTGTATTTTCTCCGGAGTTACCGCACGCTTGAACAAAAGTGTGAAAATGAATAATGATTTCATTAATGCACCATGAGCAAATGCTACATTTCATGATTACACGCTTGATGTTTGTTACACATGCCTCTCTTAGACTTAATGTGGAGCTCTACATGCTCAAGAGAAGAGAAGAAGAAAGAGCCTCCTGTTTTAAAAACCACATGTGGCTTTCAGTGTTATGGAGCCTATTATAAAAGACACTAATGTCGCCATGAACTTCCTTTCTTCTCTCTTTCTCTGGCGGCCTGCGCTCCCTGAAGGATGAGTGTCACAATTTCATTAAAGTCCTCCTGCAGCAAAACGATGACACCTTGTTTGTTTGTGGAACAAATGCTTTCAACCCCTCCTGTCGAACCTACAAGGTATGGACACACACACACACACACACACACACACACACACACACACACACACATATAAAACAGCTCTTTGCCCTCCCTCTCTCTCTCTTCTGCCTTCTTTTTTTTATTTTTTCATCTGTCACACACTCATTCACACACTCAGGGATATTTTTCACATGCAACCCAAGCCATGCGGGAGTTTAGAGTGAGCTATGAAGCGATGGACATAGATGGATGACTTTCACAACTCAGCAGGCCCTCCTCCTATGTCTTTATCTCCAGGTGTACTTTGACACGCTCGATTTAGAAGCAGAGAAACCTAACTACCCGCCTACTTGCATACACACTCACGCACACACTGAAGGCGCAGTCCTGAAATCCGATTCAACCTTCCCCTGTAAACAGACGCCTGCCTGGCCGTATTCATGCGGGCATTTCTGGAATAGTTTCAAGGTTCCTTCAGGAAAAGCAAAACCACCTTGTCAAAAAGAAGATGCATCGTAATGACCTCGGGTCATGAAAGAGAGCAGGTAGACGTCAAGATTGACTTGATGGACAAAAATACAGATGTCAAGAAACGATAGACATGGAGAGAAAAAGAAAGATTGGCATACAGGGAAGCAGATGGACCAATAAAAATGATTTTGAGGCATACAGGCATACGGAAAGACAAACATAAAAAGCAGATGGGCTGTCTTCAGAATGCTGCTGAAAATGTCCCAATTTTTTTCCTTCCCTACAGACATAAATCTGATGTTTTCTGATGCCTGAGTGTGAAAAGTGAGCAGCATTGAGTAAATCTTAGCTCATTCACGAGACAATTTTAAAGCTGGGCTGACCAAGCGTTAGGACAACAAGCCACTGGAAAGAAACAGCTTAGTTTAACTGGTGATTACCAAACAGAAAGACTCAGCAGAGGTTCTGTCCTGAAGGATGCTATTGTTCGGTTGGTGAGGATGTGATGGTCACCGCACTCGGAGATGTTATCTAGGTGGCCTGTATGGGGAAAACTCTCCTGCTTTGGTTCACTAGATCTGTTTACCAGAGAAACAAGACACCTCCGCTCCGTTGCCTTTGTGGTTTGGCATGCTAAGCACACAGAGTGGACATCTTTCAATTCACTGACTTCTCCTTCAGGGAAAGTGGAATTTATGTCCCCGCATTTATCAGGCGTGGTTAGCTTTTACAGACCCTCCGGTTATGGTTTCAAGGTTTGTGTTTTAGCTGTTACTGCACTGATATTGCTGCTAGTCTGGTAGAGCTAAAGGAACACGTTGTAAAACACAGCGAGGCTGGGTAAAATGGCCACACACACACACACACACACACACACACACACACACACACACACACACACACACACGCTTGCCTGTGCAAACATAAAAATCAATGCATACAGTACTTAAATCACTGCGCATGTTAATCCAATCTCAAAATAAATGAAGAAGATTTAGTCATTTTGTGAAAAGTAACTCATCTGTCTATAACAATGTGATGAAATACAACTGTTTTATTCAAATGTTTTTCCATTTTTCAAATTTGCTCAGTCCAATTAGCCCTTGCATATTTCAGTAAGTCAGTTTAACGAACTGCTCTTTCCCTTAAAAACAATTCCACTACTGACTTGACTGTCATTATTTTTAGTTGAATAAAATAGACATTTAGTCTGGAGATAATTGAATCAGTATGTCACGACTAAATTCAGATTAAAAGTAAAGGCTGTCAGAAGAGATACTGACGGCATTTCAAATGTTGTACTGTCAAAATGACCTCTGATCACTTGCACACAAACGAACAACTGCACATACAAATGCCTGGGCACATGTGCATGCACCCATACAAACACTGACAACTGTGCAAACAGGCAAACACACATTTTACAAAATCATCAGACACACACTGGCACATTGTGCTGCGGGCAGGCTGGCAGACTCGCTGGGCAGATACCAGGCCTTTGATGGTGTGCTGGGCTCATCCACTCTGCTTGGTAAAAAGTGTGTCTGTGTGTGTGTACGTGTGTGTGTGTGTGCGTGTGTGCGTGTGTGCGTGTGTGTTTGTGGTTAAATCCACCTTGGCCACAGTTTGCCTCTCCATCTCCCCAGTGTGACAGCACTGAAAAGAGCTTCTGTTTCGGGGCCAGCCTCATCCCACATTAATCAACAACGCTGCAAGGGCGAGCGGGAGGGACGGGGAGGGGGAGCAGAGGTGGCGGGAGACAGAGGGGGGGGGGGGGCAGGGAGGGCAACACCCCATGCTGTCTTCTCTTCTAACACCTTTCCTGCCTGGTTACCTCTTCATTTTACCTCTTTTTTTTTTACAAACCTACCAATTTTCTCTCTTCATTAGCTTCATCTCGTTATCCGCCCCTCACCTTGTGTTGGTACTATCAACACTCACATGCATGCATACAGAAAAACAAAACACAGACAGACACCTTGGCAGCCATGGCACAATCCTCGCCCTGGGCACCACACAGCACCCAACTCCCTCTCTTCTTCTATTCATCCTCCCTCCCTCCCTCTCTCCTCCTCTCCTGCCAGCCTTAATTCCTCTCCCCCTCCATTGCTCCCACCACTCCGCCATCTTCCCCTCTGTTGCTTTCTCCCTCTGTCACTCCCTTGCTGTGTTGTAATAATAAACACCCCATCCAGCTGGGCTGATATATGGCTGGAGTCAGTTTCATCGCCTGTTGCCGGGGGAAGCGGGGGGAATCAGCGGGGGGGTTCGGAGGCTGTGGGTCCCAGGTGATGCGTCCTCGACTTGATACCGGTGGACTGAGGTGTTCTGGGAAATTTCATCTGTGCCAAGTCTTTGCATTTGAAATGTGATTAATGCACACAGAGGGATTTATTTTAAGGGTGAAAATGCACCCGCACATGCCTTTCTATACTACAACTTCTCCAGAAGATTCACAACATTCATTCCAAAGAAAGACAATGGCATTCAGTGTAAAAGGTAATTAATAGGGCTGTCAATCGATTAAACACTTTAATCGTGATTAATCGAAAATTAATCAAACACTTTTTATCTGTTCAAAAATTTACCTTAAAGGGAAATTTGTCAAGTATTTAATTCTCTTATCAACATGGGAGTGGTCAAATATGCTGCTTTATGCAAATGTATGTTTATATTTATTATTGGAAATCAATTAACAACACAAAACAATGACAGATATTGTCCAGATTCCCTCAAAGGTACTGCATTTAGCATAAAAAAATATGCTCAAATCACAACATGGCAAACTGCAGCCCAACAGGCAACAACAGCTGTCAGTGTGTCAGTGTGCTGACTTGACTATGACTTGCCCCAAAACTGCATGTGATTATCATAAAGTGGGCATGTCTGTAAAGGGGAGACTAGTGGGTAACCAGAGAACCCATTTTCATTCACAATTCTTGAGGTCAGAGGTCAAGGGACCCCTTTGAAAATGGCCATGCCAGTTTTTCCTCGCCAACATTTTGTTTAAGTTTTATAGTATTTAATAGTATGACATGGTTGGTACCAATGGATTCGTTAGGTTTTTCTAGTTTCATATGATACTAGTATCTTCTCTCTAGCTTTAAAACTGAGCCCGCTACCACCTTAAAATCGCAAATTGCGTAAATGCGTTAAAGAAATTAGTGGCGTTCAAATGAATTTGCGTTAATGCGTTATTATCGTGTTAACTTTGACAGCCCTAGTAATTAATGAATAAATCCTTTTAGTGTCATATTTGTGCAATGTTTGTTCACCATTCTCATTCTAAAAGATCAATCTTGTTAGACGTTGAAGGGTCAGGTAAATGAGGTTCTTCCTCTGTTGGTTAAGATAACAGATTTCTGCGCATGCCATATAACCATGTAAGCAACGTCCCGGGTTTGATTCCGAACTTTACATGTACACCTCTATCTCTCTCACTCTCTCTCTCTCTCCCCCATTTCTACACTGGCCTCTGTCAAATAAAGCCGAAAATGCCTAAAAAAAGAATCTAAAAAAAAGCACACACATATTTCTTTCAACAGCTGCAAAGACTCCAGTTTCGTGCTCTCGTGTAAAAGGTGGTCAGGGAAAGGGTTCATCCTCCCAGGGCTCAGAAACAGGTTGCAGAGAAATGGGCCATGACTATTAATCTCCCAGGGAGATGTGTCCTTGTTTGGTTTACACAACCGCTCCTGGCCCAGGTGTGAACTTGTGCACTTGACCTTTATACGGTAGATGGAGGAGGTTGTGCAGGTGGGAATATGGATTGCATACAAAGAAAAGTGTGCGGATTCAACCCAGCTGCAAACTGCAGGACACCGATCGGGAAATTTATCAACACGCCAGGGTGTGTAAAAAAAAAGGAAGTTTTCTTCTTCTCCTGTATTATGGTTCATATGTCAGTGGCTGCCGTCTGACACCAACAATTAGGACAAAATCATGAATCAGGTAAACCGATAAGATTATTTTGGAGGTTTGGATATTAGATTTGCTCTTTAGAAAATATGCACTTTACCGCTCTTATTCTATGAAATAAACAAGCAAACAGTTTATAAGTGAAACACTGGCTCAGTTTACCCTAAGTTTGTCCTCAGTAAGATTTCACAAATCCCTCAGCAATGATAAATAAAGCCCATAAAAGAGTCCTCATAAAAACAACAGAGACACAGAAGCAGAACGTGTCCCTCACCCTGAGTGCTGAAGCCGATGCCGAACCAATTATAACACTCCTGATGGGCATGTTTTGGATCTACATTGTGTTTGTCTAATTAATTAGCATATAGCCTATGGAAAACACCATTGAGCGGTTGTAGTAATTAATTCATCTAGATACAATGCACCCCGAGCCAAGGTTACTGTACGATTTGTCTGCTAAGCTACAGTAGAACAGTGTGTTGTTAAGGCAGCACTGACAAAGTGTGACAGCGCTATGGTTCCCTTCCCATTACTTTGAATTGTGCTTCTACAAAGCTGAAGCACGTCTTTCTTTTTTGAAGCTATAGTGGAGCTGACAGCATAATAAGATTCGTCTGGTAAACAAGGTAACAAAAAATCCTTCTGGCTGTTTAAACATCAAATTTCTTTATGGTAATGTTTCAAAATATTGTGCTTCAGTGTGGCAGTTTTATGGATCGCTATAGCCCATTTTTTAAATATCGGATATTGCTTTGGACAAGGCTAACGGCATGAAAGTGAGCGCTCGGCTGTTGTTTTTCCGCTCATGCCAACTTGACAGGAGACCGGAGTTGAACGTGTATCTGCGGCCGGACTGGGAGTGTCTTCCTCTGTTCAAAAGGCAGGAATAGATCAGTGACAGCCAGCCAAGCCCAGTAGACAGAGGTCACTGCCTCGGTGAAATCAGCTGAGGAGGCGGAGGGGTGGGGGGAGCTGCTGTGCCGTGAGAGATATGTGAGTGTGGGTTTGTGATGTGTCAGAGGAGGACGAACTGTTTGTGTTAGGTAGCTGACACAGAAGCTGCTGACGTTTCAAGCGAGTTGCCCCGTTGCTCTGTGCGCCCAGACGCTCTGATTCAGTGGACGCACCTAACCTTCAGCCACTCACGTCCCTTATGATTAACTCAACCTAATCTATAATTACAGTCTGCCCTGTCTAATAACAATATATATCTTCAATCCAGCGTGCCTCCATATATTATCCTCTTCTAATTTCTGAAGAAACAGAAGGAATGAGAAATCGAGAACTGTGCTGCTGCTGCTGGTTTTGTGTTTGTTGTAAAAGGTCACTTGTAATTTTCCCTGCCAAATCAGCCTCAACAATTTCTCTGGCAGGCTTTTCCAGCATTGCGCCGCGAGTGTGTGTGACCTTTTTAGTGGGCAGATGATAACCGTTTCCGCCGAGACAGGAATAGAAAACAAAATGACCTGTTTAGAGACCAGAAAGGGCGGCGTAAGCAGTTTGCAGCCTTGGCAAGCTACTCTCCTCTTTGTCGAGAGAGAGAGGGAGAAAGTGAGGAAGCGAGGAAACGAGTACGAGAGAGATAGAAACAGAGATAGAGAAGAAAAATGAGTATGTATTGTGAACTCCGTAGGCAAACAGTGTGTTCAGTAATGTTCCCTGACCTCAGCCTCTGGTCAGCGCAGTATGACTTTTCTTCTCTCCTCTCGTGTGTGTGCATCTCTGGTCTGTAGTCGGGTAGAGAGTGTCCTGAGGCATGCTGGGGAAGACAAGCCAACCCATGGAGGAATGATAGTGACCTTTCACCCACATCTGATCCTCCGCCATGCCCTGCCAGTCGCACTGTAACCAAACTGGGCACAAAACAAGAAAATCTTGTTTAAATTCCAATTCAAAAAGATCATCCCACTAAGCCCTAAACGACACCAGTAGTGCCTCTTAAACAATGGACGAAGCCTCAAAATAGCTCATGGAAATGGGACTACTGAGTGACTGAAATTAGCTGTAAGTTTGGATGCTAAGAAAAGACATCTTTTGCATTGTCTAGGTGCAGAATTAAAACTAGAAATATACCACATCAGGGAACAAGACTTGCTGAAGGAAAAGCTCTCAGCACAAAACAGAGTTGAGGCTGCAAAATATAAAATAATGACTACTGTGTGATTTACTATTTAAAAACTACTGTGGTTTAGTAAAAAATTCTCACGCTCCCCGCTCAGGGCCATTTGCTCACCCATTTTTACTCTGCCCATTTATTTCCTCTTCACAGCAAAAGCACAAACTTTAGAAATCAGGGCAGGGGAAAGCACAGCAGTATACGGGTTAAAGATCTGTCTCGAGGGTTGTTAAAACTCTTCTTTAACACCAGTGGAGTTGAAGGATAAAGGATGGCAGGAGGAAGCAAACCACATCCACCCCTGCTGTGGAACATGTTGCTGTGGAAAATGTCAGTTTTCGTTAATCTCCCTCCATGACAGTTTCCCAGATACTCCCAGATGGACTGCTTTGACAGCTCTCAGAACAACACCAAAGTGGCATTCACAGGATTGTAGTTTAGGTCAGAGTTAGATGGACACACTCCTGGGCTGGGCACAGGTTTTTTAGGGACTATTTTATTACAACTCACTCACCACATTTCTCCACTTAAACGCAGCAGTATTTTTTTTGTCATTGTTTTGACATTTAAGCCCATTTCTCCTTTTCCTCCTCTAGATCTTTTCCTCCAACATTTCCTGTCTTAGTTGTTTTTCAAGTCCATTGTTTAGTTTGACAACACTACATTGTCTTGACCCTCTGTTGACCTTTCACCTCATTTGTGACCCTAGATGGACACCCTGGAGGCTCTGGGAGAGGAGATCAGTGGGATGGCACGCTGCCCATACGACGCCAAGCACGCCAATGTTGCCCTCTTTGCAGGTAAGATTAAATGCATCTACATATGTCAAATTAACAACTTACTTATCTGTAATTGAAGTACTAATGTAATTCAAGTTCTTTCCTGTGTCTTAACACATGAGAGAAACTCACACAGGCTTCAATGAGGTGAAAATACATTAAGTATGTGTGATAGTAGTACTACTCACTGACTGCCATGAGGCAGAAACATTAATCCTAATTTTCTCCTATCTGCTCGTATTAAACATTGGAACATGTTTGAGCTAGATGGGAAAGTTGAGTCTATTTGAGCGAGGGGATTAGTTGCGGCTGTATTTAATATTGTTCTTAATACCCTGCGGTTTATTCTAATGGCAAAATACTCTGACAACATGTCAAGAAGGAAAGCCAATCCGTGTAACATGCACTGGAGCAAATCGCCGAACTTGAGGCCACATTCGCTCTGCGTCAGGAATTCGCTGCTTTTTAGAACCACATTGGAAACACATCAATAGCACTGTGGTAAAAACACAATCATCTTTTTCTCGCTTTTATTGCACTTTTCTGTCCTCTTTGTCTTTCAAAATGCACAAGAATAAAAATAAGTCACAAACTGATGGGACCAGAATGAGTCAGCTTTCCATTGGCGGGGTGAGATTGTTCTGATGCAACGGACCCGCAGGCTGCTAAAGACATTCAGTCCCCATTCATCTTTGCTGTGAACCGATTTATGGCAGTATTGATGAGCTGTCCCTGCCCGTTTAAAGCCGAGCAGGGGAGTAAACGCCGAGCTTGACCAGTTAATGTGTAGCAGAGCTGCTTGGAAGGAGCTGGAAGCACTGAGTAATCAAGAGGGTTCCTCTCACTGCTATCCTTTCAATTATGTAGTTTGAGTTTCCACTGTGGTTATAGCCAAGGCAGGCTGAGGTCATGCTGGTGGTGGATTGTGTTTGTGGAGCGTGTGTGTGTACGTACGTGCCTGAAAGTGTGTTTCTGTGTGTGTGAATGCAGGGCTTCGGTATTTGTTCGTGCTTTTGAAGTGTGTTTGCGAGAGTGAGCAATTACAAATGTGCAACATGTTTAAGTGTGTGTACAGCCCTGTTTGTTGTCCATCAGAGAGTCTCTTGTGTGATTCATTCATTTTCCAGGTCTGAGCCATCTGAAACGTGTTTTTGTATCCAGCCGCAGAGAGCAGGAATCTCTGAGTGGCTTTATGTGTTTTTCTTTTCACTGAAGTTCACTCTCTTCACCTTGTTCTCCTCCTTTATGGCTCTTTCTTCCATTCTGTCTTCATTCTTCTGCCCTCTCCATCTCCATCTTAATGCTCTTTCCGCCTTTGTGTTCCCTCTCCAGATGGCAGGCTGTACTCGGCCACGGTAACAGACTTTCTAGCGATCGATGCGGTCATCTATCGTAGCCTAGGAGACAGCCCGACTCTGCGCACTGTCAAACACGACTCCAAATGGCTGAAAGGTGAGCGGGGGGGGACGCACAAACAAAGTCTCTGTGGTTGGAAAGCACCGAGCTCACTGACAAGTTAGAAAACAAACTTGTGTTTGCATGCCTGACCATGTGTTAGTGATTTATGATATGTGTGGCTCTGTGTATGAATCTAGGTATGAAGAGCAGGAGCACTTATGCTAATGCTGCACGCTCTGTTTGACGCAGTCATTTTGCCAACCTGCCCCGGTAGAGTTGATGTAGCCAGGAAATTGCTCTGCCCAGGGGAGAAACAAGCACAAGTCCAGCCTGTCAAAACTCAATAGAGAGATCCCTCTTTCCTCGCATGCAAATTGTTTCGCTCATATGATGGATGATAGATTGAGGCACTCAAGGCTCACAGTCGGTGCTTTTCTGCATAATATGACAGATATTCTGGCTGTTTACTGTGAAATATGGTGTCAGAACTGTTTTGTCACGGTAAAAACGTCACTTTGACTCATATTTTATTTCATTTTTTCTCCTCCTGCAGAGCCCTACTTTGTCCAGGCAGTCGATTACGAGGACTTCATCTACTTCTTCTTTCGGGAAATTGCTATGGAGTACAACACAATGGGAAAGGTAAGCACAGGCCCTATTCTTCTGCTATTGTTTGAACCGTAATCAGGGGTGACTTCCTATTTACCGGTAGGATCAGGAAGTGCCTGAGGAAACTAACAGGATATGGGTGTATCACATAACTGGAAGAAGGCTTTCAGAAGCTGTAAAGTGGCCAAACATGTTTCAGTAACAGATAAACACCGGGCAGGATGCAGGACCTAAAATAGATCCAAAAAGGAAAATCTGTGGATGTCTGGAGATCCCATTTTGAAGTCTAAATATATCGCTTGAATTACACGTCCGTGTTCCTCCGGCAACGCTCCCATTTGACCTATCGTCTCAATGTTTCCCAAGAGGAATTCCACCCAAGTGTGTCTGAGAAATGAGGAAAGGTTGAAGAAGAAACAGGCTTTCCTCAGGTGTTACAGTAACAGTGACAGTTTTGTATTAGTCTTCTCAATTCAGATTTTGGACCCGGGCCTGAGAGAGTTTAATTGGATACCAAGTTGGAGAAAATCCGCTATGGAAATGAATCGCTCAAATGTATTCTTCAGAATAAATTAAAGGAAACACGCAGGAGAGGGTGAGAAAGAGAGGGGACGAGAACAGAGCAGAGGTAACGAGAAACACAGAAATAATCGATTCGCTGCCAGAAGTGACAGGCATGTGTTATACAGAGCATGAATACAGAGCAGGCCTCTCAATCTGCTGGCTGTTTTCAAAGCAATGTCAGTATAATTATGCTTGTGGTGGTAGAACTGATGGCGCAGAGAGCAATTTAACATTTAGTGAATGATATATCTTCATTATTATAAAGTAGATTGGCCTTCCCTCACAATGTAAGCAGTCGTTTGGGGGCTTTATGGCAAATGGATCAATCGGCTGGCGGGTTTGTGTTTGCTTTAGTTTTAATGTTGGATTATTATATTGCTATCTGGAAAACACAGAAGGATAAATATTTCATTACATGAGTGAATTGACAAGCCTCGAGAGTGTGAGTGTGTGTGTGTGTGTGTGTTTGTGTGTGTGTTTGTGTGTGTGTGTGTGTGTGTGTGTGTGTGTGTTTGTGTGTGTGTGTGTGTGTGTGTGTGTGTGTGTGTGTGTGTTTGTGTGTGTGTGTGTGTGTGTATGTGTGTGTGTGCAGGTAACACAGATAAGCCAGTGTTCGTCTACCTTTAGCGACTAGAAATGTGAGAAACTGAACTGTTACATGTAACGCTGACGTAATTCCACATTCAATTTGACAGTCTCACCTGTGTCTGTAATCTCAATGCTCTGTAATCTCACAGTGAACAGACCCGTATACAGAAGGCATGTGTGTGTTTGACAGTGTGAGTGAATGAATATGTGTGTTTTCCGTGCTTGGATGTAACGTACACATGTGTGAGGGTGTGTTTATGTGTGACTGTCTGCAGTCGCGTGTGTGCAGAGATCTGGTTTAAATGCATGTTCGCTCCCATTCACACTGTTTACTCTGGGGCACAGCTTCAGGTCAGGGTTAGATTTATTGCTGTTAAGTATAGTGTGACAACAACTAATTACAATACTGACTGAGCGATCTTACGGCAGAGATGTAATTACAGCGCCGGCTCATATTTGAAGCTGTATACTTTAAATTTTTGGTTGCCAGGTGCTGACTCTTTAACAGCATATCAAACACACTAATTTACCCTTCTGTGTCTTTAATTTGCTGTAAAGTGATGAAATGTTGGATTAAGACACTGTGTGGTGTCTCCTAAGGATTTTTGTCTTTCAAACGACCAAAGAGGGCCTTTAGTGTGTTCAGCTGGGAATCAAATGAAAACGTTTCTTATCCTCTGACGTTCAGTATTCATTCTTGACTTTGGAAACAGCAGTTGAGGAAACAATCTCACCACCAGGTCCATTTAGTAGCTGTTATGGAGCTTTTGATCATCACATGATCTTCATTATAAGGAGTTTGCCCAGTTGCCCCATGTTTTCTGAACACTTTGGTGGCATAAAACCTTAGCTTTTAAGCAGAAATCTGCTCATGAAGATCATGTGATACAGTATGATCAAAAGGTCCAGATCAAGTACTAAACTGTGGTGAGATTGTTTTCTAAAAAAATGCGATGTGACAAATAAAAGATTTAGAGTTAAGTGTGTGTGGAATCATCCTATTATGCTTACAACCCTTAACATAAAATTAAAAGTGGCTCTTCAGATTCAAAAAAAGGAATTATTTCATATCCAAAAGATGACAAAGTGTGAAAAAAGGGAATGCTTTGGTCACAGATTTGTGACAGTTTTGTCTCACTAAATTTAGGGACTTTTGGAGTTAGTGCTGCTAGCTACTTTCATTGGAAAAGAGTTGGCAGCACTGTTTTATTTTTGCTGAATCATTTTTAAAAAATCTAGTGTACTCCTGCTAGTTCCTGAAGATCACCGACCATGCCTTTAAATGGGAACTCCACCAATTTTACACATCAAAGTCTGATCACAGGTCTTGGGGAGAACTACTGCATATGTGAAAAAAAGTCATGTAAAGCCTGTTGTGGCTCCAGAGAGAATTACAAAATATATTACAAAATATATTACCTCAAGTTATGTCGCTTGAGGCAGCGTCGGTCGGGGTTGAGGACAGCTGTGTGTGTCTCCATCAGGTGGTGTTTCCTCGGGTGGCCCGGGTTTGTAAGAACGACCGAGGCGGCTCGCCCCGCGTCCTGGAGAAGCAGTGGACCTCGTTCATCAAGTCTCGCCTGAACTGCTCCATCCCCGGCGACTCCCACTTCTACTTCAACATCCTGCAGGCTGTAACGGATGTCATCCACATCAACGGGAGGGACGTAGTGATGGCGACCTTCTCCACACCTTACAACAGGTAGGAACAGAAAACTAAATAACGCATAGAGAAATCAACACACATGTATCACACCTGAAGAGGTTTGAGGGTAGCAACAGATGGAAGTGATTTATTGAGGTTATTTATTTAGCTATTTCCTTTTCCCTCGTGTCAAATGACTTAACGTGTCTCAACAACTGTTTTGCACTTTCCATTTATTAACCCGATCATCTCTCTCGCTTTGAAATGCTTTTAAAAATGCCCTCCATTCATCACCATTATGACAGTGTGACCTTTGTTAATGTTGGTAGCGTGTGCCCCTGCTGTGCCTCTTGGCAACGTGTAATTCCTGAGACTACTGGGTCAACATTTACATCTCCTGTCAAAACAGTTGTGCTGCCCTTTTGACATGCAGGTGTTTAATCTTATTTTTCCCCCTTTTACAATTCATATTCAGAACTGCTTTCATATTCATAGGCAGGGGGAGTTGTTATCTAAATTGAAAATTACCACAGAGCCATAGAGCTTGGCTGATAGCTTGCACATATTGTAATTCTCCATTTTATGGCTGCTTTTTAGCAGATAAGACAATTGCTTGTGACAATGCAATTGAGCATGGTTAATGGACATTAAAACCCAATGAAGCAGTGCCTCTGAAAATTTCTATAAGCGCCGGTTTTGATCCTGGCATTAATTTTCCATTTCATAGTCAGGGGGTGAAATTAGAGGGAGCACATTCAGACTGTAGGCAGCACTCTGGGTTTGTGTCGTTTAATTGTGAGTCTGTCGGGCCCAGGCACTTGCTAACTGGCTGGCTCGCTCACCATCTATCTGCCTTGTTAGCAGCCCCATATAAACAGACATATGACTGTCTAACTTTCTGTATATATCCAATACAGTGGGGCAATTACTGTCATTTAGGAGCTAAGCCAAGAATTAACAGCTCTCTGACCTTGCTCTCTATAATACCGCCCTTGTGTATTCTGTCTCCCAGATGTCTATATGAGTTTAACCCATGATGCAACAGCCAGTAAAATCCAGCCAGCTGAGAGAGATTTCTCTTATAAAGAATAAACAACTCCTAGTTTCAATTCTAATTTATGAGAGCAGATGCATGGAAGATAGAAAAGTGACTCAGCAGTCTGTTATGTGTTGATTCCACACAGACGGAAAGAAGCCAGTGGCTGTGCTGCTATCACAAGATAGAAATGAAAGGCAGTAAAAAGATAATCTGTTGTCTGTATTTCTTGCCCAGCTGTGGACTTGTGGTGAACTTTGATGCCTCGAGGCTTTTGGGGAAACCCAGTCTTGGAGGGAATCGTTCGGGAATGCGTGTCCTCATGAGGCTCGGCAGGCAGAGACACTGTAGCTCATAGACTATTAAATGCAACAATATGCACTGATGTAATGGCATTTAGACCGAAATAAGAACCATTACTAGAATTAGAACAATTAATCAATGCTTAAATGAAAAGGAGGAAACTGCAACTTCTTTGTGAATAAGTAGGGAAGTGAGGATAAAGAACTTGACACCTCTTATTTTTCTTATCTGGTAAAACCTAGACAACATGGCAAACTTGACTGTGCCACCCAGTGTAAACATGCCACGGCTAAAAATGAGCCGTCCTAGAGGGATTTAACCCCTCTGAAAGGGGATTGCAAATCCATGTTTCTGTCACTTGGTGATAGTCCAAACTTGGCAAGGTGTTTTTTTGATATGTTTAGTTGAAAGGATTGTTTATATGACGTTTGTGTGTGTGTGTGTGTGTCGTGGCAGTATTCCTGGCTCAGCGGTATGCGCCTATGACATGGCGGACGTGGCCAACACGTTCACAGGGCGTTTCAAAGAGCAGAAATCCCCAGACTCCACCTGGACGCCTTTTCCTGAAGACAAGGTTCCCAAGCCAAGGTACAGCAGCGGTCACACACACACACACACACACACACACACACACACACACACACACACACACACACACACACACACACACACACACACACACAGGATTTAACACAGTCACACACACAGTCACACAGTCTCTCTTCCTCTCTTTCTTCTCGCTTCTGACTCTCACACAATATATACTGTATATGGCCACCTAATCAATGCGTGCAAGACTTGCTAAATTACCATGTGTTAATGTCACCACATTTTTAACTCAGGTTGCATCATCTTGTGTCACATGACGTCATACGCACATACTATTATGCACACATATACCACCTCTTTTCACAGTTGCACCCCCTTACCCATTACCTCACCTCTCCCCCACACGCAGCTGCATCAAAGAAGGGCTCAGTATCAACAAATGAAGCATGAGATCATTTTACAGATGGCTGGCTAATTCCACAAATGCACCAGCCTGATCAATCTCCCATCTATTGCTTGCTAATTAGCGCGCTAAGAGCTGCTCTTCTATCCTCCAGAAAAAAAAAACTGATTTACTACAAAGATCTGGGCCACGATAATTGTTGCTAGCCTGTGTGTGTGTGTGTGTGTGTGTGTGTGTGTGTGCGTGTGTGTGTGTGGTCCCATATGGCTGAGTTCCTCACCAAAATACAGCCTGTACTGTACTCTCTGTGCATTCATGAGTGTATATGTGTGAGTTCCCTTAATTAGCATGTCATTACCTGTTTGTGTTCGACAAGGTCAGACGTTGCGTAGATCGGATATACCCCCCCGATGTCTCTTCAGCGATTGATGTGATTGATTTCTCATCCACTGGTGCGTTCAGACCTTTTATCTGCAGGCAAACAGACGGAGAGTTGTAACAATGCCACCTAGTTCTGGCCCCGCAGCAGACTGTTATCCCATGTGTTAGAGACTCTCATACTGAATCATGTACACATTTTCGTATTTAAGAGATGTCTGTTTCCGTTCTGCTCTCCATGTGTCCGCCGACATAAATGTAGCTGCAGCAAAGAAAATTGTTATGGCACTGGCTGCTACTGCAGTGACAAATGGTTCTCCAAATGCTGTCCTTTTATTCAACAATATCAAATTGGAGGTTAATTTAACATTAGTGTTGTGCTACCACCCAATATAAAGGGCAGATGAGGTGGTTAGGCACTTTAAAAATGAATATTGAAGAACCACGTTGATAAGCAGCATCAGTAGTGCAAAAAAGTGCCATTTATTAACAAACGTTTACTGAAACAAAGGACAAAAAATTAAACCCGGGACATTCAATAAAACTACATTTAAACTGAATCAAAGAACAACAAACAAAAGAAAGCTGCAGGCTCACAGCAAGCTGCCAACTCCTTCCCCCCTTGATTTTTAACTTCTCAGGCTCACCTTATTGGAAACCACCTGCCCAGTAGGGTGAGCTAAACAGAATAATGAACATAGCATTAATACAATGACTCTAAGTTTCTGCTGACACGTCAATCTATCTATGGGCACCCATCCATACCAATGAGCACGCCAAATATTACAGAAAGCATTTTACTGCAGAACAATCTTACCTATCCTCCTACATCTTAACAGAGCCCAGCCCCTCACTGCTAAGAGGACACAATGAGGCAAACCTGTTCGCACTTTCCTTGATTGAGCTGCTGAGCAGCTGGTCTACCCCAACATCCCAGGCAGAACAACAACAATCCTATGAACCCATAATGCAAACAAACTAAACAGGCTTGTGTCATTTATACACCTTAATTGATAAAGTATCAAATAAACTGAAACATTGGACTGAAATTAATAAAAGGCAGAGAAAGGGAGGGAGAAAGGCAACCTTTTCTTTTCACAATTAGCAGCAGCTGAGTTGAACTCATCTGTCAAGGAGACTTTTTATATACTTTGTTTGAGGACAAAAAGTGTACGTCGGAAAGTTAAAGCACTTTCTCTTGCAGGATCGCAAAAACATAATCAAACTACATTTTTCTTTGGAATGCTGTCCTTTCCCTGTATAGATATGATAGAGATGGATATGGGAATGCACAGAATGGCTGAAGGATTTTTCTTCATTACTGGATTCCCTTTATACCCATGCCTACGCACCACTACTTAAAACAAGATTTTCATTTGAAGATGTATTTCTCTTGAGTGCACACATAAATATATATATTTGGGTTTGGTCTTGACATGTTGACAGTGTTAGACTTCCAATGGCCAGCTGCCTAATATTTCTAGGACCTGGTGTGGATTATGTGGTGTGGCAGGGTATCAAAGACCACGCAGTAAAGGGGTTTTACAAGCTCTCAGAGGTGAGATGCCTGCAAAAAGGGATACGCTATCAAAAGCAGCTTCTCTTTTACAAGCAGCTCACCAACTCCCTGTAAAAGGATCAGATAGATAGGATGTCTCAGTGCTTTACCCCGAGTCCAGAGAGGAGAAGAAGCCATCGTGTGCCCTGACCGAAGCCTCTTGACGTGAGAGTTTAGTAATTTAAGGCTGCACTTTTTCGATTTTATGTAGAACTTTCTGTCTTCTATTGGAGCTCTGGTCGTGAAAAACTGCTTATTCCCCCCAGAGTCAATGTAGCGGTAGTCTCGCATAGCCAGACCTCCACATCTCCACGGCACTGTGTCAGCGCTAAAGAAAGGTCTGGCTTCACACATTATCATTCTGTTATAGGTGGAAAACAAAACACTCTTGTTTAGATTTCTTTAAACCAAACACAATCGTCTTAGGTGGCGCTAAACACAGGATGCAGCGATGGGGCCTTTGCAAAATAGAGTACTGCAGGTACTGCAGGAATGAGTCCTAAAACCCAGAAATGAGTTTGAGCATTTTAGCACTTCCTGTTCCCTCATCTGGAAGTCAATGGGTTTTTAGTTAGATGCCTGAAATAAGGTCTGTGGTTAACACAAGCTGAAGAGATTTTAATGTTTTGTTTTATGATGTATAAAATACGTCAGTAAATATCCCACTTGTGAATTTTGAAGCCTTTATGTGTCTTAAAAAAGCGGTTGCTAACAAGTGGCTAAATGGGACTACTAAACGTCATCACGCCGACTCGTCCGCCTTTACAGCCTCGTTGTGTATACTCGCGCTCATGCGACCGTGGTGTGTTTCATTTATAGCCTAACGTTAGCTTTTTACTTCTGGCAATTGCACTTACTCTTCAAAAACCATAAAAGTGGTGTTCATTTGTGGAGATTATTTTATGGAACAAATAGTGTAAGTATCATAAACGTGTGTTTGTTTCTGCAATAATCCAAAAGCCAATGGAAAAATCCCTTTGGCTTTTTGTCAAGGGGACCCGGGGCGATTCTAACTTCCTGGTTGGCCTACAAAAATACGTCATCCCTGTACCACTCTATAGATAGCGGATGCCAATGGCAGGCTTATACCCACAGTCTGGTGAATGAAGCGGTTTTTCTTTTGTGCCTTTTCCTCCTTCTACTCACAATATTTTTCTCTCCCCCTCATCCCTCCTCCTTCCTCCTCTCCATTTGCAGGCCTGGCAACTGTGCCGGCACTCAATCCATGGAGAGGTACAAGGTATCCAATGAGTTCCCCGACGACACACTCAACTTCATCAAGATGCATCCTCTGATGGACGAGGCCGTGCCCTCCATTGCCAACAGGCCCTGGTTCCTCAAGACCATGGTCCGGTAAGTATTACACACTCCAAAGACCGTCGCCATCAGAGGTCTATGAGCCTCTTCAGCTCGGGACAATAATTACGTGAAGTGCTCCTCTGAGAGTCGGGCTCATTAAAACACAGTGGTACTCCACCACAAACCAGCCGCTGACCTATTTCCGCTGTAGTAGAGGAAACACTGATCTACACTTTACTATCTAGTGATGTGATGAAGACGAAGAGGAAACAATTTGAATTCTCAGTGATGTTTGTCTTTATGTGTTAGTCATTTCATATATACACTCATAAGCCCTTATGATTTCAGCTATGTTCAGTCTTTGTCGCAAATTGCCTGTTTGAATCCTCTGAGGATATTTCAAAGAGAGGATTCTGGAGTGAAAAGTTTCTTTGCTTTTCTCCTGAGTTTCTGGAGTTGAGCCCATTTCCCAAAAGCCACTGCACTGTGGCTGATGCCGTTTGATCATAAAGGTCTGTCTGGCTTTTACAGCTACACTACGCAGAGACATTTCAGCCAGCCTCTGGGGGAATACGACAGCACACCGCCATCCCATCGGCGAGGCAAAACTAGCTGACAGAGCATTTGGAGAAAAAGTAAAAAAAATCTAGCTTTTAATTTGGACCTGGTTCCGAGCTGCAGCTGCTCAAGATTTAAGGTTATGACTGCTTGCCAGACCTTTGACAGGCCTCAGTGGTGGTAACATCACTTTAAAGATGAGCTACATAAAGAATTCCTCATAGCTTTTACAAATGAATTGCATCGTATCACATCTTGCTGCTACTTTGCTGAGGTCTGACCTACATAGTGCGCAGGCTTACACAGAATACGAGCAGCTTTCATCAAGGTTATCTCCACAACTCTCTCTGTTCATTAGTGCACTATAACATTCTACCATATTATGAATAACACATTGTTTCTGTCTTTACATAATCAGCAATCAGACTATTTCATTTGATTTGAAATGACACCACAGTGAGCAGAGCCTGGCATGCAAGTCAGAGGCAGTAGTTAAAAGCATTATGTAAGCTCAAAAAGCATTATGAAGGCATACGGGCTGGAACGGGAGTGAGGCCTTTTATATCTGTCACAGTCTCCATGTACTGTAATACCATTCTGGAGCTGTAGTCAACTGGAAACAAAATCTGTAATAGGGTTTGATCCTTGTTACACCCTGGAGAAGACACCCCAATATCCAGCAAGAGCTTTTGCTGCAAATTTGAAAAAGCGTTTCTGTCCTGAGACTCGCTGTGCTGTGGTGGAGACCTCAGCTGGCTGAGCACAATGAATCAAATGGAGGGGTGAGACACACTGAAGAATCCCCCTCTTGAGATTGTTATTATCCTGAATAGGAAAGACAGTGAATGTCTTAGTCCTTGAGATTGTATTATTTCGCTTGAGATCAAATCCCATTGACACAGTCCTTGGAGCTTCTGTTATCATGCTTAAATAGATCCAAACCACAATAGGCCTTCAGATTGCTGTTATTTTTGATTGGATGAAGCTGGTGACGCAGAGCATTTTAAGGGATATTTAAAGAACCCGGAAGGGGGGGATGGGATAAGAGGATGTGTTGTGTTGTTTTAATGGGCTCATGGTGTAAACCGTGCTCTCTAGTAAGGTTAAATTCATCACATCCAGGGCAAAAGTGGTCTTCCTAGATTGCCAGATAAGCTTTCATCTTTAATCTTTAAATCCCATCTTCAATTAAAAAATCATGAAACACACTGATGTGCGGGTAGATATGTACCTTTTTTGATAACTTTAAGTGTTACTTGGCCCTGAAACTAATTGAGAGCTAGATACCGGCATCTGTGATGAAATGAAATCAGATGGTGAAAGTAAAGAGCCTCAAGAGGTATTTCTTAAAACCTGTTCTTGTTATCTGATCACAAATAACAGCCACAGGCACAACAGGGCACCGATCCAAAACACATTGACTGGCAGGTGTCTAATTTGCTAACTTGAATCTGCTTGGTGTGTTTTTTTTATAAGTAATGAAATGAAAATTGAGTTTCCTCCACCTGGTGCAGAGCCAAACTGTGTGATCAGCAGCTGTCAATTAGAAAAGAAAGTCAAGCTCACAACTGTTGTCTTTAGTAACGTTTTTCTTTTAGGAAGGACCTGACATGCCCTACGGCAATGTGATCAGGTTTCTAATGAAATAACAATCAATTAATGAGATTATTAAAACTGTGTAATCTCCTGCTGTTCCTTATTCTCTTTTAGACATCTGACGTGAATGATGGACGGCAACTGTTTGATTGATTATATAATTATCATTTGGGAAATTATATTCACCTATTTTCTTGTTGGTTTTAATTTTTAATTTTTCTAGTCGCTAGTATCTTTTTATTGATGCAAATCGAATCTCTCTTTTTGAATGTGGTCCAGAGGAAAGAGCACTGTACTGGGATAGAGTTCAAAACATTTACATTGAATCCCTGCTGGTGTTCTTCATCACCATCTGTTGCTCTGACCTGTTGGATCTATTTAACTTGGTATCCCTTCTCCCAGGTATCGTCTGACGCGCATCGTGGTGGACAACGAAGCGGGTCCACATAAGAACCACACGGTGGTCTTCCTTGGATCTGAGAAAGGCATCATCGTCAAGTTCCTCGCCAACATGAACAGCGGCTTCCTGAATGATAGCCTGTTTCTGGAGGAGCTCAACGTCTACAACCCTGACAAGTACGTAGCTCTGGGATGTGCATGTGTACGTGTGAGAGAGATGGACAGAAATAGAGTAACACATGGATACAGTTGCTACAAACAAAGGAAGGTCAGTTATTGCATATGTGTGTGTTATAGAGAGAGCGTGTGTGAGATTTTTGTTTCCAACCATCTCCGGACTCAGCCAACCCACCAACCCACCAGCTCCATCAGTACCAGTCAGTTCCCCCGACCCAAGCTATGTAGTGAAGCCAGCCAGCCAGATGGCTACTCTATCATTTAAAAGAGTTTTATCAGGTTACACTCTGCCCAACCACAGCTACTAAATTAAAGACATAGACCCTAAGGCTCTGGATAACGTAGCGCTGTGGTTCCCAACCTCAGCGGAGCCCAGCTCCTCCAAAACGTTGGCTGATTAAAGGAAACACACACACACACAGCGAGGTCTGTGTTAGTCTTCAGAGCCAGCCTCTCGCTAATACATTACACGGCTGTTGGTGCATGTATGGACTGACGAGCGCGTGTGAGTCGGGTACGGTGGGGCGAGCAAGTTCAGCATTGTTGTGTATTTAGAGTAGAAGTGATTAAGGAAAAATCAGCCACAGTATGACCATGCCAAAGCAAATATTTAGTTGAGGGGTAATGGATGAGGGGGAACGAATGGCAGCACAAACAGAGGGAGGAGAAAGAACAGAGGAGAGAGGCCCAGAGAGGAGTGATGGAAAGAAGCAGAGCAGAGAATACGTTATTGTGTTAGACAGCCGAGAAGAAGAAGGGAAGGAGGGCGAGGACTTGACAGGAGGGCTTTCAAGGTTACCACTGTTTGTTATCCAACATGCTGCGGCCCTGTGATGCGCCGTATGGATGGAGGGGATGAAGGGCAGGCCTCTCCCGTCTCTGTGTCTCCTTCTTGCCTCCTCCCTGTATCTCCTCTCCTCTGTCTCTATGGCTGGGGCCGAGCATTCGTCGGCTTCTGGCCATCTGGCTTTAGTCGCGTACAGTAAGTGACTTTGCCCGCCCGCTTCCCTGCCTGCCTGCCTGGCCCGATTGCCGTGCATTACCCAGTGTAGATGGACTCTAAGCCCTAATTGAGAGCGTTAATGCGGGACCAGAGCACTGCGAAGGGGAGATTAAATCCCAGGAGCTGGATGGCGGGATGGAGAGGGGAATGGATGGGGAGAAGGGATAGAAAGCGTGACACACCCAGAGGGATTAGAGAGCCTGCTCCTAGGGGGCGAGTAGACAAAGAAGACTAGCAGGGATGGAGGAATGGTGGAGTAGGAGGGGGTTACGTTGGTTTTACAGTTAAGTGCAGTGTTATTGCTGACTGCTCACAGTGCCCATCTGTCTGTTTATCTGTTGTATCTGTATCACCCCTTTCTTTATCTCTCTTTATCTCCCACTCTGCCCCTGACCCCGTGTTCTCGAGTCCAGCATTATCTCTGTTCTCCCTGACCTCGCAGTTTGTCTCTCTGCCACATCTTCCTCTCTTTATCTCTTCAAATTAACTGTTAAATCTAATTTTATGGCGTCTTACATCTCTCCACAGCAACTTTTTTTTACAAGACATTGTCCCTAAATAACCAGATAGCTGAAGGGAAGTCAGAATAATCCATGTTTTACCTTCTTCTCTGTCTTCTAGGTGCAGTATCGATGGCGTGGAGGACAAACGCATCATCGGCATGCAGATAGATGGCAAGAGTCACGCTCTGTGGGTCGCTTTCACCTCCTGTGTGGTCAAAGTGCCGCTGTCTCGCTGTGAAAGACACGGAAGATGCAAGAAGTAAGTCTGATGTTTGCACATGAAATCGTTCATTCACAAACAGCCAAATGGTTTTGAGAAAAATTATTCCAGTTTACCATATGATGAGGAGCTGATTGTGTATATGTGTCACATCCAGGTCTTGTATAGCCTCCAGAGACCCGTACTGTGGTTGGGTGTCAGAAGGAGCCTGCAAACAGGTGGTTGGCAACATCAAGTAAGTAACATGTTCGTTAATGCATTCACTTTATAGGCTTTTTTCATGGACATTTTGACAGGTCACAATAGAAAAACCAGAGGTGTAAATAATAATATGAATGATGACTTCCATTTAGCTGCATGATTTGTTCTCCAAAACACAGTTGCAGTAATTTAAACTGTAAGACTCATCATTAAACTGTAGTATTGTATGGTTATCCAGGAGACTCCAGTGCTTCTATGTTTAGGAACATTGAGGATATATATGGGAATTTACAGTATAGATAAAGACTTCAAGAACCAGCAGCTCCTCCCACTTCACAACTCTATATTACCTTTATTCACTTGGAATTAAAGGGGACATAATCATGCTCTTTGTCAGGTTCATACTTGTATTTTGAGTTTCTACTAGAACGTGTTTACATGCTTTAATGTTCAAAAAACAAATTATTTTTCCCATACTGTCTGTCTGAATATACCTGTATTCACCCTCTGTATGAAATGCTCTGTTTTAGTGCCTGTCTCTTTAAGACCTCCTCCCAAAAAAGCCCAGTCTGCTTTGATTGGCTTGCGAGAAAAATATGGCGCACCTTTGCAAAGTTAGTTCTCAAGCCGTGGGCAGACTGACTGGGTTGTCTTATTTCACCGTTTGTGGGTTGGTAGGTACTCCGGATACCAAAATGTATGTGCACAATGAAAAAGTGAGTTTTTATGATATGTCCCCCTTAACTCAATTTTACATTATGTCACTTCTAAAGTCAATGTTCATCCCTTGAAGTCTGCATTAGTGGTGGAAAGAAAGATCTTCCGTTAGTTACAATACAGTAAAACATTGTATTGGTTACATACTGACGTAATTAAAGATGCTGGTGATTTTAAAAAGTCTGACACATACGTGTTTTCCAGGCAACTTTTATAAAACAGTATCCCACCTTCTCCGTCATGCCTGGTGGCAGTCCTCTCTCGATTTGTCGTCTCTGTGATCTTTCTAATTTTATGGTGTGTAAGTGCAATTTCCTCCAGCTGAACGGGCTCTTGGAAGGATGAATGGAAGGAAAGTGTTGTTTGCCCCAGGCTCGGGGTTGGGTACGCAGGGCTGGGGAGAGCTCGATGGCCGCGGTAACTATAATTTGTGGCTGTAGTTATGACACAGAACCAGATTATGCTTTCTGAACAAACAGCATATGGAGTTTTGTGGTGGGAAAAAACATTTTACAGATGAAGTCATAACAAAAGGACCAGTGCTCCAGTGGCTATTTGACGTTGAATGAATTTGATCCCCCTCTGCTGCAAAATGATTGGTCTGGCACGCCAACACACCAAAGGCACACGTACCCACAAGTACACACAAAACTTGCCCTCGAAAAACACACACGGAGAGCTATCCTATTATTATTCCGTAAAGCTGCAGTGGACTGATTCTGATTGAGTTTCCACTTTGGAGCTGAAGGCGACACAGAGGCATTAAAAGGGCAAATGACCTCCCTCCTTTACTGTACAATAACAATATTTCTAAGTGAGAGAGGGGGGATTAGGCCCGGTAGGATCTGTTGGTCCGTGGGGAGTTATAACCATTTGCCAGGCTGGACAGAAGGAGGGATGAAACGAGGGAGGAGAGATTCAGAGGCATATTGGTGTTAAATAACAAGGTTCGCTCATACAAACAGATCCCTGTCGAGACTTCTCTTCCCTAACTTCAGTCTCCCTTTCTTACTTTTTCTTTTCCTCATTAAAATAAAAACCCCGTTGCAGCACCGCTTCCTGTTTCCTTGTACTGTATGCTCCTCTTTTTGTCTACCTAACCAGCAACCTATCCATCTTCTTACCTGCCCATCCCTGTGTCTATTTTTATCCAGCGTTCTTTTCCAATCTTTCCTCTGACATATTCTTTCTCTCTTGCATGCCTCCCGTCCTTTCTTCTTCCATCTGGCCTCAGCGCAAGCGTGCCAGCTTTGCCATGTGGAGTTATGCCTGTCATACCTACCGCCCATATACAGCTTGCACTCTGGTCTCCTGCAATATGGTCCCCAGTCACCCCCAGTTCATGCATTATTACCGCATACGATTCTGCATGGTTGTCAATATGTAAACTAGGTGTGCTTCACTGACAGCACATCAATATATTAATAATTATTAGTTAATTATTTAAGCCATACACAGGATCAGGGGTGGGGTCTTAAACCGATTAAATCTGCACACATATACTGACTTATAACCTGGTGAAACCCTGATTAATAGTTAATAGTTACTAGTTTACTGCCGGTATTCCTTTTTAAATCAAAATGAATGGGCGACTTTGAGGAAGCATTATGCATACTTTACACTGTACAGTATATTAGGTCCCTGATCGCCCAGTCACTTCTGATATGAATAATTAATGCTATCTGACCTGCATTTCAGCAACCGAGTCCCCTCAGCGCAGCCACACATCTCACATAATAATCACATCTGATGCAAGATAATATAAAATTTGGCCCTCAGCTGTGTGTACAGTGCAGTTTGAATCAAATTTAAATATGCATCATGCGGCTGCAGTCGGATCTTAACCCTGAGCTGAACCGCCTGTAGTGTCACATTCGAACACGTTGCTCTTCTGTTGCTATAATGCAGCCGCTTTGGGACCTGCACCCTTTAACTGAGGGTTCATACTATAGTTCATTCATTTCACATGTGCCAAGTCGGGCCCAGACGCTGCATCTGTAGTGTGACTACTCATTGTTAATTCATCTCGAGACCAACGGGATTTAAACCTTGTAATCTTCATTCTCAACACGGTCTCACCATAGTCTGTAATGTTATTATTAACCATGGAAACCATGACCACGAGGTTGCCAGTGTTTTGGCGTTGTCGAAGAGGCTAAACAACATTTCATGGCAGGTTGGTACGAGGCGACGGAATCTAGCGAGGAAAATCCGGCAGATACCAGGACGGCATTTGTGCTTAGACAGGTTTAATTGTGCAACTCTGCGTCTGCTTTGTGATTATGAATTCGTATGATAAGCAAATCGGATAAGCAGATTAAATGAACCCCCAGATATGAAAAGAGGCTGCTGTTGTTGTTTGTGTGGTTGCTTTTGAAGGGTTATTAGTTATCAAGAGGACACGATTTACCATCTGCGTCCCAATTAAAGTTCTGTGAAACTGGAGGAAAAGATGAATAGCAGATGAATGCATTACCATCTTCAATCATCCCAAATATATGAAGGAGTGACTATGACTTTGTTTCAGATTTGAGAACAAAACAGCAGAATTCAATTGTATTTTCCTCTAAATTCTCCTGCCCTTGTTGTCAGTTTCACGCTTTCAATTCTGATCAGGGGATAAGGGCCGGGTGATGCTGTTTTGGAAAATCATTCTTCTTCATGCTATAATTGTGACCAGTGGAGGGTGAGGAAGATGAGAGGCGGGTGGACAGGCAGGAGGAGGAGGAGGACTAGCACGGGGGGAGCCGAGGAGGACTGTGAAAAGCTGTCATGTGTGACTGTGATCCTGGTTGACAGTTGGTCCGCTCTGTTTCACAGATCTCCTTACTGCCTGCTTGGTGGTCTTTCAGGAAGAAAACAGGTCTCTGTGCAGATTGCATCAGAAAATAACATCTCCCAAACTCTCTCTCTGCCCTCTCTTTCTCTCCCTGTGTGTCATATGATGGCCCTCAAGCATGGTTACCCCTCACTGCCCGGGTCTTCGCCCATGTGATTGGGAGTACTGCCTCATATCTCTACTGAACCTAGATAATGTCAGATACCGAGGAAAAGGAGAACGAATTGAACAAAGTGAAGTTCTCAAGAAAACGGTTTTACTTTTATGTACATTTCTTCCTCAGCTAAGAGTTCTACATTTTGGGAACTCTGCTGATTTGCTTTCTTGCCAAGATCAATACCACTTTCATGTCTGTACAGTAAATATGAAGCTGGAACCAGCAGCAGGTTAGCTTAGCTTAGCTTAAAGACTGGAAACAGAGGGAAACACCTAGCCTGACTCTGTCCAACAGTAATAAAATCTGTACCTCTCAAGCTCACTAATTAATACGTTATATCACATTTGTTCATCACATTTTACGGGGGTTTTGTGCATGATTATTTCTTGGCCAGGACCTTGATTGTAACTTTCTGGAGTCTCCGCTGGTTGCCGGGCAACTGCTCAGAGCCAAGTAATGGTCCAGCACCTAACCCCCATAAAACAACAAATTGTAGTTTTCACACTTAGGTTTTTCTACGGGTTAAACAAGTAAGGGATAATGTACAGCGAGCCGGTCATTGTTGCGAAATAAACCCCGACAGGGTGATGCATATTATCTGCTGCACATTATCCCGCTTTTATTAAACAGCTACTTACTTAAGAATTCACTAATTTGACTCAAAAATGGTCCTCAGAGTCTGAGATCAGACTGGTCTGAGACCGGACGGTCTGCTATAAGAAATAGCAGACCGTAGAATGCCGTAATTGACCAATCAGAATTGAGTATTCAACATAGTCGTGTAATAAACAAAATATAATGTGTTAATTAGTTATCTATAGAGGTGCTGGTAGGTGGATTTTGTTGCCTTTGGACAGAGCCAGGCTAGCTGTTTCCTCCTGTTTCCAGTCTTTGTGCTAAGCTAAGCTAACCGGCTGCTGGCGGTAGCTTCATATTTATCATACCGACATGAGAATGATATCAATCTCATTTAACTCTCAGCAAGAAAGCAAATAAGCATGTTTCACAAAATGTCGAACCATTGCTTCAAAGCTATGCAACATAAGATGACTATTTATTACAGGCAAATAAAATATAAATCTATTTATATCAACACTTCTGGCAATGAGTCTTGTGCCAGCTATGGATTTACTAACCTGCCAGCATTCCTCGTAACCACTGATTTTAGGCCTTCAGGGCACCTGCTAGGTGTTCTTTGATTTTGTTCCAGTATAGGGCTTTCTGCAGCCTACGCTGCGTGCAAGCATAGGGTACGCTGTGTTGGGGTGTTTTTGTAGTAAGCTTTCCTATAGCTTTGTTACTTTGTTAGCTGTGGCGAGCCTGCATGGCCTGGCCTGTTTTCCACCGCTGACCATGATGTCTCTGTTCCCCGCAGATCAGCCTTTGAGCAGGACGTGGAGCATGGTAACACAGATGGCCTGGGAGACTGCCAAAGTAAGCAGGCCCTCTTCACTCTTATCTTTCCTCCTCTATTCTCTACCCCCCCACCACCACCACCACCATTCCTCTCTTCTCTGTTAACTCAGTCTCCCTCTTCTCTCGGCCCTGCGTTTCCTTCTTCGCTGCTGTCACCTTTTTCTCCCCCGTCTGTTCCGCCCTCACAATCCTCTCTTTCAGCCTCTTCCATCCATCTGTCCCTTTCGGCTCTCATCCTCTTCTGTCCTCCCCCCGCTGTTTCTCTGGTCCCCCGGTCAATAGAGTGTTGTGTCCACTTGGGCAAAGACTGGATTCCTTTTTTGCAATTCGCTACAAAAACACAACACAACCATTCAGCGACACACAGGGAAGGGATTTGACTTGTGAGCCGTCACAGGGCTCAGTTTGACACACAGAACAGGCCTTGAAAGGCCTCTTTTACTCTACAATGTATATTTGATCTTTTCATGTCCAGAATAACTGTTTGGATTCGTCAAATGTGATACTCTGTTGATATTATACTGAGCTGCTCAGTTTGCAAGAGAAACTTCAAAACAATTTGACCTCAAATCACTCATCGTAGTCCATTTCATCTCAATTTCGACTGTTTACTCAGAGTAAATGAATGCGGTGCATTTTCTCTTCAATTTCATCAGTATGTTTAGTCAAGGGAAGCCATGGCGTTGAACCTTCATTAGCTGTAGACGCTATAGATCACCTCTGATTTAAAGTTAGGAGAATATCGAGCAGCCAGTCGATTCTGAATTACTTTAAAAGTCATGGTTTTGATCATGTTTAAAGCATAAGCTCTTTACTGCGGGCAATAACACGTTTCCCCTCATTTCTTTTCTTCTTCTTCCAGACACCTTTGTGGCGCTGAACGGTAAGTATTCCACATTTACTGTAGAGGCAATCAGATAAAAGACAGGAGCTGCATTTCATGTCCCCTGACTCTTCAACTACAGCCACACCTCTTCATCTAGTCAATCAATCATCCCCTCTCAGGGAAATGAAAACTCCTCCCACACGTGTAAAGACGGGTTATTAATGACTCATGCCTTTAACTGAATTCATTTCGTTCCTTCTTTTTGATAGACATTCCCTCCAGTTATGAAGGTAATGAAACATTGAAGCACGGTCGGTCAATTTTACTTCTTATAGTGTTTCCCGTCATCCAGCCCCCTTTGGTGTTTAGAATAAAGGACGTAGGATTAGAAATCAGAAATGTAGAATTAAAAATCTTCTATTAGAAATCCTCTCCCTCCTTGTTTCAACTGCCCATTCCTCTTTATCCCCTGTGCAGTATCATCGATTAGCCCTGACCTTTGCTTCGCTAATTGGATGGATCTGGTTGTTGGTGGTTTGAGGCCTTGATGGTGAAGAAATGCCTCAGTGTGCACATTAAGCAGGACATGTGTGAACAGAGGGAGAGAGAGATTAAACTCGCCTGTTTAGAGTCGGGAGAGATCAGATATGTTTCTGCCAACTGCCACCAAGCATGTGCAGTTGGCACGGACTCTCTGCTCAAAAAGGCTAATGTAAACATGCACACACATTAGTGCTGTCCCTTTTCTGCAAATACTCTCCTAATCACACACACCGCAATATCACAATCACACTGATAATATTTTCATCACTCCTCCTTTTAAAAGAATGATGAACAGATGTGAATAGCCTGCAGCAAAGTCAGTCTTATCTATCACATCCACCTTATGTCTATCTAATAGGAGAGCGCATTGGTTTGGTTTTCAGTGAATCTCTCTCTCTCACACACACCTATACCTCGCAGCTGCCAGATCAAAACAGTCAGATCCATATAGAATGACATGAATAGATATTTTAAAGTCATTCCAGAAAGCCCAGCTCTCTCTCTCACCCCCCTGTGGCTCTACCCCCACTGTGATTCTCCCTCCTTTTGGAGATCCAGGGTCAGAAAAAAGGCATCTGTGTTGGTGTGCGCCCCTATAGTGCTGATTATGCTCCCACAGGCTTGGCTGTGTGTTTCCAGGCACACACACACAAACACACACAGACAACACCCAGTTTACAACCCCCCCAAACAAAGTCTCAGCCATTACCAAAGCCCCTCCGTCTATCTGTCGCTGGTTGATATGGATTTGAAGATAAATAAATGCCCCCTCTTCATTCTCCTCTCCTCTACTCCAGACTAGACACCCTCGCCTCTCTTTTAATCTGTAGAAAGAGAGGGATGTGCATCCGTCGGCAGTTTAGGGCTTTTTTCCCCCCCTGATCCGTGGAGGAGCTCTGAGGCTCCGAGCTCTCTCTCTATGTGTGTCATCTGCCTGAATTGCACTTCCCCTGGCGGTGGGGGAATGAATTATAAAATAGGCCTGTCACACTAATCTCTCAGCCTTGGGCCAATAGTTAAATAAATCATTTTAATGATTGCCACGCCACACAGAGGAGGAGGAGGCTCTGGGTGGTGTTGTGTGGGTGTCTGTTGTGCGTAGTCTACCAGCAGTACCAACGTTAGTCCCCTGAAATGCTCCTCCCCTCTTCAAATACAAGCATAAACACATATTGAAAAGGCACCCGTACATCTGCAAATACACACACACACACACATTGCTGTCACCTCCTCCGTGGAGACGGAGGCTGTTGATAAAAGTGTTGTCACTCTTCATCTAGGGTGGATTTTTTTTTGCAGCTTAAATACATTATGTTTAAATACAGTACGTAGCTTGTGCAAAATTGTGTAGGGTGGCTTAAGTGTTAGCATGTGGGATGGTAATGTGATTAGCATGGTTCAAAAATAAACAGACAAAGCTTATGCACAAACTCTGCTTATGAAAGAAAATGATTTTTTAAAAAAAAGGGGGACAGGCGGATGCAGGAAAGCACACATTGTTTGAGAGGCGTGCAGTGATAGACGGGGAGGAGATCGGTGTGATCCATCATCCACAGATGAAAGAGTACTTTGCTGCAATTGTCACTTTAAGGTGTTAGAACACTCACATTTCTACAGAGAGACATCCTGTGTGTGCTTTTCTTGTTATAGTCTCATCATCAGTGTAACTTCCTGGCTGTGTTATGGTACCCTCTTCAACTGTTGGCTACTAGTTCATTTAGCCATTAAGGAATTTAATTACAGGGAGGAGTCAAATCAGAGAAAATTCATTAACTCTTAATGACATCTTTCTGGTGATTGATCTAGCTATGTTGCTGAGGGCCTTGCTAAATAAAGATTAGCGGCCGTGCGGATATGAAACATTTGGGAGAGCTTTGGTTTAAAACAAAGAAAAGTGGGAGTAAATGGGAAATATGAGGAAGCAGACAACAAAGAAAAGGAAAGGAGGGATGAGAGAAGAAGAAACAAATTTGGGATAACGATTATTTTCATTAGTGATAAATCTGCCAATTATGTTCTCATTGAATCATTTAGTCTATAAAATGTCACAAAAATCCAAATTTTTCACAAGTACATTTTCCCAGAGCCCAAGGTGTAAGATCTTCAGTTAAATGTCACATGAGACGAGGAACAGTTGAGAAGCTGAAACCAGAGAATATTTGGTATTTAAACTTGAAAAATGACTAAAATGATCAATCAATTATCAAAGTAGTTGCCGTTTAAGTTTCTTTCAATCGACAATATGTTTCAGCTTCAAAACAAACTTCATGAATTAAAGTTATCGGTGTACATGAAAACAAATTGAACATTGCTACAAAATTGAAAAGTTAGTATCAAAGTAACGGAAAGCTCAAGAAAGGAAGCGGGGAAGAGCACGAGCTGAGTCAGAAGCGCTCCACAGTTGAAGAAAAGTTACAGGCAGACTTCTCAACAGGAGTGATGGAAAGAAACTTTGTCTCTTGTCCTTCATATCAAAGGTAGGCACCCTATGGTGATCGTGGAGCAGTGTGATTGTACTCTGCTCTGCTCTGACAGGCCCAACGGAGCTTTGACATGTCAGTCAGAACAGGAGGGGAGAGAGTGAGAGAGGCAGAAAAAAAAGAGAGTGCACGTCTATCCTGAGAAACACACACACACACACATTTGCTAATGAGTTGCCCAGGGTCACCAGGGAGAAACCCTCTGTTGCCTCACACAGCCCAGCAGCTGTCATTATGTGTGTGTGACGTGTATCTGTGTGTATGCTTCAAAGGAGGAATAGATGTCTATATGTGTGTGTGTGTGTGTGTGTGTGTGTGTGTGTGCACCCCTGCTGGCCTGTGCTCACATGCACTGAAGCCTGTCCCTGTGTGCCTCGAGCGTCGGTTAACCTATGTTGTGTCCGGCAGGCCACCATCACCGCCACCATCACCACACCCTCTCACTACCCACCTCGGCCCTACCCGAGGCCGCCGAGGGCCCCCTGGGGCGGGGCCGCATGGTGGAGCGGAAGGACCCCCCCATGAGCTCAGACAAAGGGGAGGACTCCTACGTAGCCGTGCCCTCTCAGACTCAGCCCGAAGCCACTGGTAAGCCTTGGAACACAACAGTGAGCAGTCGATTTGGTCCATTGTCACCTGTGGCAAGGGAGGGGGGGAGGGGAGGGGAAGGGAGGGGTTCTTGTAATTGAGATTTACGGCTGCCTGGCTGCTTCCAGCTGACGAGGTGTAGAGATAGTGGATCACTTTCTCCCTAGGGGACAAATTGCCTCACGCTGTGCACGTAAACCCCCCACAGAAACGTATACTCAAACACACCTACGCAGTCATTGCAAGCATATGCAGACATGCACATACACATTCTGCGCTCATTAAGACACACGTGCGCGCACACAAACACTCATACGCACACTCTGCAGGATGGATTTATTATCCATGGACCGTAATGTCCCGCAGGAGATGTAATATCCAGACCATTACACTCTGAAAAGGAAAATGGCGATGTATTTATTTCCTGGAGAAGGTGGCCCGGGCGCCGGCTCTGTCATGCTTTGCGACACAGTGACATGACATTGAACGCCCTTTTCTCCTGTGTTAACAACCTGCCTAATGCTGTACCGCCTCAAGGACGGCTCGCCGGATAAATGAGACAGAGAGAAAAGGAGGGAAGGGAAGGAGACGAGTAGGACGACACACAAAGGAGGGAGGAAGTAAAAAAAAAAAGGTCACTGCAGTGCTGTTGATCCATGTTCATGTCCCTTAATAAAGCAAGTAGACCTATTACAGATCAAACAACATGCAACATGTCCCTGCTACATTACGTAGTTCATGCTATTAGAGGCAGCGTCACCGTGGCCTCGAGGAGATATTGATTGTTAATAATGGTGATTCATTCACAGCAGGGACTTTCTACAGACACGCTGTATATAAAGAAAGAGACGGACAGAGAGAAAAACAGAGCAGCTAATAAGCTAAGACTTTTGTCAATGAAGTTGCTATAAAGATGAATGTGAAGCAGTGTGTCTTTCATGCTAAAAACTAGCCTCAGTTTGTGCCTCAACATTACATTCGAGTCACAGCGCCAAGCATCCAATTTTCCGAAAAATAAGGGTCATTTGACATCGCTTGGAAATACCTTCAGAAAAGTGTTGACAGGTAAGATCGACAGGTATATATTTTTGTACAATCCGATGCATAGTAATGTGACTCGAATGTAATGTAAATACATGAGATGCATAAAAACATAAATTACTAAACTGAGGTGGTTCAGTCTGTCACATCAGCCCGTTCGCACAAAACGCCGTATGAATGCCACGATAATGCGAGAGGCATTTAGCGAGCAACACGCACGCCATTTTTGCTTTTGGCATGTCATTTGTACGCCATGTGGTCTGTAATGAGTCCAACGCATCTGTGTAAATATGCCACTAGTAATGAGGAATAAAAGGCGAGAAAGACCGATTATGGTGGGTGGAAGGGGAGGTGGATGGGTCCAACAAACAAAGGACTTTTAATCAGGAGACAGGTGTTCGAGACCGGCGTTTTTGTTTTCTAAATGATGACGTTTGTGACATGTTTTCCGTACTTATGTTACGTTGCTTCCGTATGTATTTTACTTAGTTTACGCATTTATTTTAAGATCAACCATGACATTTTTCCTAAACCTAAGTAAGTGGTTTTGTTGCCTAAACCTAACTGCGGACGTTACCGTAGTTTTATTGCATGGCATACAAATGACACACAAAAAGGCTAAAATGCCTCTTCATGACACGCAGAATGTCCGTGTACTATTTAAACTCCTTCCCATGAAACCGGATGTAACACAGTACATACTCCAGTATCACCCGTCTATGGAGTAAACAGAGGCGGTGAATGTCAGCTGGAAGCAGTGAGGCACCGGTGGGTAGATCCAAGCACAATGGTGGCAGAGACTTCAGACAGCATGCCTATATACAGCCAGAATCACATGCTGTCGCTCCCCTTGTTGCCTTTACCTGAGCAGGTGTAATATCACTCAAGTCTCACAAGTAATGATGAGGAATGCTATACTGAGAATCATCCATAACAAAAGCTAAAAGCTGTCTTGCAATCATAAAAATTCAGTTTTTTGGTGGGATGTGTGCTAACCAAGCTCAGGTAACTGCAACAGGGCTTCACATTTCAAAACAATGCTTCCTGCTGTTTTTTCTGTATGATCATTATTATTATGATTTTTATAAGACACCTTTGCAGCTTTTTTCAGTATTTATCAGTTATATTTCAATTTCAGCTCAACTCTTTTCTTTCTCCTTTTCTATATACGAGTCAGCTCTGATGAGATTTGTTTGATTTTCTTGTGTTGGTTTCTTGTGAGCAGTTCTTGATATTTTGCATGGCTTGGTCTTTTTTTGCTATTTATATATTTGCCTTTTTCCTGCCTTTGATTGCTTTGATGGTATTAAGCACAGTTTTGCCTCCATGCAGCTTAATGCTTTTCAGCATGGCAAATTGAGCACCACAGTCAACGGTATTCATTTCCCGCTCCACCCATCCTGCCTTCTCTTCCTTCCTGTCGCCCTCAGTATTACTGGCTTCAGGTGTCAACTGTACTGTGAAAACTTAGCAAACTGCATGTGTGAAAGTGGAAATGGAATCAATATATGAGAAATTATTATGGAGATTGAAACTAAGTAAATGACTCACTTCTTTTCCTGCATTTTAATGCCACAGAGATAAATCCATGCGGCACATTTTACTAAAGAAATAAGGGATAAACATTTAACCATACCATCTATCTCTCAAATTAAGTAAAAAAAAAAAGTTTATGCTTGAGTGAAAATGTATTAGCTCATATCCAAAGTCGTTTGCAAGCTTGTTTGCGATTTAAAAGAAATTACAATTACTCCCCAACTTTTTCATTTGCAGTTGAGACATGGTGGAATCTTATCTGCTGATGAATATTACAGTGCTGCCAATATGTATTAGCCCGACACCACCATAGTAATTAGAAATGCTGCAAAGTGATGAGTATTCACACACTCATGATATTTAGCACCCAACAGCATCATTATCCGCCGTTCCAGTGGGACCATCGCAGTTGCCAGGTGGCCGCTTGTGTTTCACAGTACATTTGAGCTTGGTGTTTGTCGGTCTGTCTGTCTGGGCCTCATCTGTCTCTGTTATATTTTCCTCCAACCCTGTCACCCTACCATACACCTCTCTCCTTGCCTCCCATCGCTTACCCTGCCCCCCCAAAAGCCCCAGCCCTGCCACTCTCCACCATCTGCTGCCATTGTGATCAGTCTCCCTTCCACAGGACCTCTCATCTGACTGGGATGGCATGTTCCAAGGCTATACCTTACCTAGTGCAAATTAATTCCTGAAACCAATTTATGGAGCCTCCTCCCCCAACGCCCCTCCCCCCTGCCTCTCTCTGTCTCTCTTCCTCCTCCATCTCTGCACCTCCTCCTCCTCCTCCGTCTCTCCCCTTGTAGTCTGTCTCTTCTCCAACTGGAGTCATATCTCTTCCCTGTCTGCAGGAATGAATCCATGCCCTGCTCCCCCCCCTCTCTCTGTCCTCTTTCTACCTCTCTCTCTCTGTCAGGCTCAACTCCCCCCCCCCCCCTCCCCCCCTTACATCCACCCTCCCCCAACCCGACCTGTAGCCACCGCTGTGTTGCTCCAATTTATGGGTTCATTACAGCAGCTATCCAGGGTAGAAGGAGAGGAGAGAGGTGGAACAAAAGAGGGATGGAGCGAGACAACAGGGGAAGAGACATGGGAAATGAGGGAGGGGAGAGAAAAGGAACACACATGATAAAGATTTATTAAACATAACAGGACAATAATGTAGCAGTGAAGGTTAGAAGGGAGAGAGAACGGAGATAGGAGGTAGACAAACTGGCTGAAGGACAGAATTGAACCAACGAGATGGGAATAAGAGAGGATATAAGATGTAGCCAGATATTGTAGCTGAACAGAGTGTTTCTCTCTTTCCCTCTCAGTCATTTGTGGTCATACTGGGCACAATTTGAGCCCTGAACAGTCTACGTTCTGTATTTTATGTTAACCCAGCTAACTCAACTAATCTCGGCTGAAACAGTGTCTAGTGGAACCCTGTCTCATAAAAATAATGTAAAAAAAGTACATTGTATGTATGTACTTTTTACTTGCAACAGCTAATACATTTAGAAGGAACCACAGGTATTTTTCTCAACATAATAAGTATGTTCATTTGCAAATCACGAAATGTTGATACTGAACATATTAGCCAAACATCCACTGACAAGGTGTTTCATAGTTTCCCTACAATATCTGCTTACAGCAACAAAAGCATGATTAAACGTTCTTTTAATGTTAATTTAGGGCACTCAAAGTGCTCAGTTAAGGTAAGGGAAAGATAAGGGTTGTGGTTAAATATTGAAAAAGTCATCAGTGACTCGAAGTACCAGACAGGATGTGTTCACTTTATGAATGTTTAACCAAAACCACGATCTTTTGCCTAACGTTAACGTTAACGTTAACGATAACGTTAACGTTAACCAAAGTGCTTTTGTTGCTCAGGACTCTGGTGTCAAGGCTCTGCACTTAGTACGCCCATAATCCAATCCGAACACCCCCCAATGACTTGCATGTGGTATATACAGTATACAGTATTGTATGTAGCACTTCCTACACTAGAAAAAAACATTGCCTGTGAACTTAATCCAGGTAGCAATTATGTTTCTCACCATAATTGGGAAGGAAAATTAGTATTACATAAACGTAATTTTTGGGAGACATGGTTGTTGTTTTCTACTCATTATGATTCACAGGAGGAATATTCACAGTTGTCAACTGACTGAAGATGATGCAGTGTTTACATCTTGATGAACAGAAACATGATTTGTGAATTAAAATATGCATATTTTTTTCCAACATCATGTTTCCAAAACATGGCATTTCGATGATATTTCTTTGCCGTGATAGACGAGAGCTTCTGTAGTTTATTGAGAGATATGATTCACCTTCATGGACTGCATGGTAATACTGACTACTACTACTCTGACAGCTGCTCTGCAAGGGTTATTTTCAGCTGCAGGCAGCTCTCTGACACCTGTGTGCCAAGGTGAGGCAGGTATGATGGAGGGATAGGATGACCCCTCTCACACAAGGATGCAGTGCAATTTTTTTTTTTCACGCCAAAAAGTCTTGATAGCTTCAGCATTTCACTTCACCTCACTTTACGGAAGGCAGTTGATGGAACATTTCACCATCGTTATTGGGGATGCCATGTCAATCCTGAATGTTTGCTGTAGTTATGGGGGGGGAAACTGTCAAATACGACCAATACTCGCAGAGAAAATTGCTTTTTTTTGGTACAGTCACATTCTTGTTTCAAACTTGCTTACAATGCACAGTATGAACATGATGCACACAGTGAGCTCAACCTCCATCAGCATGACTACATGCCCCTAGAAGTGCAGAATTGTTGCAAAGTTACGCCTGTACTGTTGAAAAACCTAGTCAACTAGTGTAGTTTGGAAGTAGGGCTGTCACAATATCAGATTTTCATTACATGATTATCGAGGCCAAAGGAATTAACAATAACAATATTATCGCGATATCTATAGAAAATGTAATGCTATCTGTCAAATTCATCTTTAACTTTGTTTATTGCGTTTTGTCTCTTTTTTGGCAAATGAATTAAACTCAAAATACGTAGTAAGTGTATGGAGATGGAAAGAGAGTCTGTAACAATGACTGTATATACAAAATGATTTAAGAGGCGTGGATTATTTACACAATATTATCATATATGTATTATTAGCAGGATATCAATATTTCATTTTTAAATACCACGGTTATCGTTAATACCGGTATATCCCAACACCCCTGTTTCGAAGGGTCCGTCTAACCACGGATTTATCCCCATTTTAGCTCTGCAAACTAAACCAGAACAAACAACTAGTGCCAACTGGACCAAGAAGAGAGTGTTAGGTAGCCATTTCTCTATAACTATCGCACATTACCTTTCAGCTTTATTTCTTCTACCAGTAGTGAGCAAAAAAAAAAGAGAAGGATTTCTTGGTTGTCTGATTATGGAGACCTCTCTCCTTTCAAATTACCTGTCCTTGGAAGTGAGCCGACAAGATTAGCCGCTTTAGTTTAACATGAACTCTGCTCACTGTCAGATGATGCATTTGGCTGGTGACGTTTTCCAGGAGCCTATGAGGGCGAACGCATTGGGTAATTTAATGTTAGTAGTTTCATATGTCCTTGTAGTAGAATAATAGGATTTAGGTTAATCCTATAAAAAAGGATGATAGGATTTAGGTTAAAAGTTGGTGAGGTGGTCCTTTAAGGCAGGACGACTACACTGTAGCAAAGAAAAAAAACAATGTAATGTTTTAGTCAAATAATCCTACAACTGTCATTATAACACCTTCATTAGTATATTACCAGCAGGATTTTGTGTCTTACTGACACAGATTGTGATAGGCCTTTGTGAGGCAGATGAATTATTCGCAGCTCATTGTGAATCATAATAGAAACAGTGGACTGGATGTTTTCCCGGCGTTACGCACTTCCCCGACTGACGTCAAGCTATAAGCCATAATTTCCTCCACTGATTAGCTTATTGTTCTCTCAGGCCGCTTTTGTTTTCCACACACATTTGCTGCTCACTTCTCCATTTGAATGTTTTTGCTTTTCAGTACAACCTCTTGCCATTACTGGTTCATACAAAAGCTTTGCTTTGTCTTTCTGGCCATGTGAGACTGAATCTCATATCACGGCAGCTCATCCTTTTGTACTTTTGAGGCTTCGTCTAGCCCACATTCAGCTGTCATTTTTCTGCTTTGAACTGAATTTAAATGGTCACGTTCACGATGTCCGCGAGTGAGCCACTCATCAAGTAGATACAAGCTGAGTCTTTGTTCTCTGGAGGGACGACGCAGGGCCTGCTTTATACTGAAACATTTATGAATGATTATCTATGGCTGCATTTATAACTGGATGAATAATAAAACATATCACTTTAGTCATCCATGGAAGTCAGAAGCTTGCCACACATTTTCAGCAGTCATAGCATGATAAAGTACACATCACATACTCATCAAGACTGAGTACTAATTAACAGGAGTTAACACTATAGACAAACCTCAGAAAAAAATCCACATTTTTATAAATTATGATTTCAACACTTGCAGTAAACCCGTGCTGTCAGGGAGCTGCTGCCTTCAATATGTCAACCTGATGTGAAAGCAGTGAATATCAGAAATAATTGGATGAATTGTTTTAGCTGTGTTATTCATGCTGGGCAGTGCCATTTAACAAGTCTATCACCCATTAATAAAAACAGTGCCGGTGTCAATTTAATGCATCAAACAGCTGATGATAAATGTTCCAGGGACGTGTAATTCAGGTTGATTTCCTTTGAGTATTAAATGCTACAGTTTGTATGCACGGAGGTGGATAGGTTAGCACATCGGTGTTAATACCTGAGGTGCAGAATGATATAATTAGGTCTTTAATTATACCTTAACTGGCTCATCAGTATGCCGTGCACCGACTCTCGATTGTCTGATGAATGCTTTAATATTGAATAACACCATTAATGCGAGTGCCTCTCCAACGTAAACATACACAAGACTTAATGGGATAATATCCTAACTGGGGATTAAGTAGAACTTAATGAATTGCTGCCATCATCTAAACAGCAATGTCCCCTTTTAAAAGATGACAACAAGCAAGTCCCTGAAAGCAAATAAGAAGTTGCTAAAGCTCTCGCTGCAGTGGAGGCAGAGTAGATGTGAGGCAGTAAATCTTTTCTGCTCCATCTTTTCTTCTACTTCAGTAGTTGTCAAGGTCCGTTGTTCTGCCTTTCAACAAGTGACACGTCAGTGAGTGCAGTTAAGTCTGATTAAGATTTGTATCATTCTGCAGACAGTGTCTTTGTGTAGCGGCCTGTAGTCAGAGGTTAGGGCCCTCTCCGTAACCTCTCTGTGATGTTTAACTACCTTTGAAGTTTCCCCAACACCAGCACAAAGACGAGCCCTGTGGGCTGAAGTCAGTTGGTGCTTCTGAAGAGATTAAGACGAGTGTAAGGGTGTCTATGTGTGTCAGACGGACTGAGAGAGAGCATTCACGGGTTCCAGTCACAGCAGATTACAATGTTTCTGATTCACAAGGAAGTGTTGCCGACCCAGACTGTTTTGACAGCGAGAAATATCTGAGTATCTGAGAGATATGTGTTTAATATCTGAATGTTGAGGCCCGAGGCGGTGTGAAATTCAAATCAATTCAACCGCTGAGGGAAGTGTCGAACTGCAGGATGTCTTGCGATGCATTCTGGGGGCGAGGCAAGAGTTGAAACCAGCCGATTATAAGTCACTGTACAGTCAGAACCTCAACAAGACGAGACCGAAGCAGGAAATCTGTGGGTTTTAGCAACACTTTGATACTTTTCAAGGTCACGTTGTGAAAGTTTTGAAAAGTTTTGCAGAGATCACAAACGGGCCTCGATAAATGAGCGGCATAGCTTGATTCAAAACCCTCAAGTCCTGTGATTCGACAGAGACGGCTCCCGTGTCCTCCGTGGCGACTTACATTCTCTTTGATGTTAGGATGAGAAACAATTCCTCACATGAAAGATAAGTTTCAGCCTTTTCTTTCTTTTGTGTTTTACCCAACGCCTTGGGCTAAGTACCCTCCAGAAGTGTGTATGAGCGACATGAGTGATGGATGGAGGGGGAGAAAAGTGAGAAAAAGAATGAAATGATTTTTTAAACAGGAAGAACCATGCGGTGCAGGTTAAATAGGGCTTTAACCTCGGCTCCAACACTCGGAATAGGAGACAAAGATCTAGCTCCACAGTTCGCCTCCTTCACCAGAATGGACACCCGTTTGGCTCCGTTCCCCTCCGTCTTTGTTATTCAATGTGAAATCCAAATCACCGGTCGACGGAGGTTAACCTTTAGCGGCGATAAATTCACTGTCATGAAAATTCATAACAGTTTTGACTCGCTCTTTCAGCATGTAAGCACCGTAGACAGAGATGGATGAATGTATTTACATTTAACAAGGATTATGGAAAAAAGAGAGATTTGCCAAAGTATTTGTTTATGCTTGCACTTTCATTTTCTTACGTAAATGGTTTTTGGAGATTTTCCGGGCTCCTCACCTCAAGTGAGGCTGTATTCCTTTTCTTCTTTGTTCGCAGAAGCGCTTAACCCAGCAGCTCTTTAACGCCACCCGTCACTATTGTTGTTTCTGCCAAAGGATGATAGCTCGCAAAGACCACGAGGTTATAATTAGTCTTTCCCTGTTTCCACTGAGTAGAGCATTCACCATATGGAAGCTGAACAGTGTGAACGAAACAAGAACAAAGTCAGAAAAGTGATTCATTGTTTCTGTAAAGGAGAGAAGTAGCAGAAAGTGAGGAAAAAAAGATCTAAGCGAGGACAACATGAACGATAGCGGCGAGGAAAAGTATCTCTCTGGTTCTCAGAAGTCACTGTACGAGATGGGAAGCAGATGTTTCGTCAGACAGGTTGGCCGTTTGGTCACACGAGTCCACAGCGTAACATAAGTCAGCCGTTAATGCTTCGCTGCAGATAGCACTCATCACTTCTCACACTATCTACGCAGCAGGGAACGTCCCCGATAAGAAACCATTTTGGCCAGAAAAGACGTTTTTTTAAGCCTTTTGTTTAACACTAAATGAGTTACAGCTGAGCTGCGTGTTGTCAGCACTCTATTAAGGAGACAAGTGAAGATCTGTTTTTACAATAAATGAGGAACGATCTGAGTAAAAGTAACTGCTCTTTTATCCAGGTTGAGCTTTAAAGTCGAAGCAGAGACTCAGACATTTCTCAGTGCTTTATTTCAGCTAGGAAAACGTGATTTAAGTCGTGTCTTTGGACTAATGAAGTATGACTGCAGCGAGCGAGGATTATGGATGTTGGTTTAAGAGAGTCTGGATTTCGGTTCCATGAGAACAGATTACCATGTTGTCTCTGTGTCTGTGTTATGTCTCGCTGAAGAGTCACAGAAAGAAGATATTCTCTGAGTGCGTCCTCGGTGACACAGACGAGCTGAAAAGCCTAAACGTGATTAGCCCGCTCCTTCCAGGATTTTACTGAATTATTGCAACTAAGGCCTCATTTGTGGCATCTTCTTCTGGAAAATTACAGAGCAAATTGAAACACTTTTATGATTATCTGCTAAAAAAGTGAGCTGATTCATGAAAACAGAATATGCAAAAATAAAAAAAAATTGCGAATTACGATCTGCTTGTTGACGATAGTGTTGCTGTAAACTGTGTTTGAAGCTCATACTAAGGTATTTTATTATCTATTTATTTTTGCCAATTTCCTGTGGGCAAACAAAGCACATTGAATGTCCATGTTCATGTAGCTGTTGTGTAAGTCCGTTCGCACGATAGGGTGTATGAATGATAATGAACGATAATATACAAGGCTTTTAGCGTGCAATAAGAACGCCGTTCTTGCTTTTGGCGTGTCATTTGTACGCCATGTAGTCTGTACTGACTGCGATGTAAATGCATCCGTGTAAATAGAGCTAGTGACATAGAATAAAAAGTGTTTTTTTTGTAAATCATGATGTTTTTCTCAAACCTAACTAAGTGGTTTTGTTGCATAAATGTAACTGCGTACGTTACCGTATAGTTTTGTTGCGTGGCGTACAAATGACACGTGAAAAGCCTAAAATACATCCTTGTGACACGCGGAATGTCCTTGTAATGTCGTGCTATTTATACGCCTTCCCATGAGATCGGGTAGCAGCGAACAGTACTTGCATATCTGTAATATTATTTTTCTATGCAGTACAGTAGGTCACTTTTCAAAATACATTTCACTTTTCAAACTGACTTTGCTGTTGAGCAAATCAGACATAGACAAGGTAGAGTCGTAAAAACAGTATTTTCCATCCTTAAGAAGTGAAATAAAAAATGATAGCCAGCTATTTTCTTCCATTCTTGCCACCTTTATGTAAATTAGATCATTTCTGAAAGCTGTTATACAAATCCTATCACCCACATAGTGTTTATTTTAGAACATAAATTCACTGTAAATACACCTCCACACACAATAGCTAAATGGATTATGTGAAGTTGAATCCCATTCATACATGTGAATATCAGGTTATTGTCTTTAGTTATATCATCCAGAGGGACTGAAAGCTTCCATCTGTTTCTGCATTTCACAGCTTTGCAGCTTTTTATGACCTGAGAATTTCACAAATCGTCTACATGTATGTGCTGTACAGTGAATAACATGTACTATGATATGAGCACACACGTGTAACCGAGTCACGTTATTCAGAGCAGCGGTGCACTGTGGGAGCTTTTTACGTGATAGAGCCCACCTGCCTAATCCTCTGTCTGTGGTAACTGATCTGTGTTGGCCACAGGTCATGTGTGAACGCGTTATAAATCTCTCTGCTGTGGACTGGTGTGTTTAACCCAAGGAACAGAGTGCTGCATTAGATGTCTACATTCATCAACAGGCTGGAGGTTATCCTCTGTGAGCGTGTGTGAGTGTGAGTGTGTGTGTGGGAGGTGCATGTGTGTGCAGATTGTTGTTGACCCCGTTTTATTACATACAACCTGCTGCTCCCACTCTCCCACCGCTGTAATACTTCTATAGCTGCTTTTATTGAATTATCTTTTATTTGGCCGTATCGCAGCGCTTCTTTGAAAGTGGTGCTTTCATAAGACACTGATGACACAGCTCATTGGATTTAACGCCTAATCAGAAGCTTTTTAATGTATTCTCTGTGATTCATGAGATTGGATCCAAGATTTATGAAAAGTCGCCCATTTGCATCTATGAGAAGAAAGGGTTCGGGTATTTCAGGCTCCTTTATCTGCGCTCATATCTTTTTTCATTTCAGCGGAGGGTTTTATCGAGGATTTAAAATGTGAATCATAATCACCCCACCAAAACACATTTTCAGTCTAAAATTGGATTTTCGGGAAAAATTGAATGTTGCTACTTGGAGCCACCATTTGTGCCCGTTTTGAAAAGGTGTTCCCCGTGATGGGATAAACCCAGCTTCATTTGAATGTTTTTCATGAAACAATTTAAACCTCTAATCTTTTTACCCAGAAAATATCTTTTGATTATTTTAATTCAATATCGTTTTCTATTTTTTGGTTAGTCTAATAATAAGCATCTTTCCCAAGAGCTCTATTTTTTTTTTAGAAACAAGTTCCCACAACACAGCAGCAGCAGCAGCAGCTATGATCTCTCCTTCTTTTAGTCTGAATGTCATCTCCACGTCTCTCTGCAGGTGTGATCCGTGAGAGCTACCAGAAGGGTCGTGACCAGCTGGTTCCCGTGACCTTGTTGGCCATCGCTGTCATCCTAGCCTTTGCCATGGGCGCCATCTTCTCTGGCATCATTGTCTACTGTGTCTGTGACCACCGGCGGCGAGACGTAGACCTGACAGGCCGCAAGGAAAAGGACAGCCACCACCTCCACTCCCGCCGGGGCTCCATGAACAGTGTGACCAAGCTGACGGGCCTGTTCGAGACGCAGGCCAAAGACGGCCGCCCCGAGGCGATCCTCACCCCTTTGATGCACAACGGGAGACTGACACCGAATGGAAAGATGCTGATAAAAGCAGACCAGCACCACCTGGACCTCGCTGCTCTGCCAACGCCTGAATCCACCCCCATGCAGCCGCGTCGCAAGCCAAGCCGGGGCAGCCGGGAGTGGGAGAGGAACCAGAACCTCATCAACGCCTGCACCAAGGACATGCCACCGATGGGCACCCCTGTTATCTCTACAGACTTGCCCCTGAGGGCCTCACCGGGGCACATCCCCAGCGTGGTAGTCCTGCCTCTGCCACAGCATCAGCACCAGCTCCAGCCTCACCTGCAGCAGCACCAGCAGTCCTACCAGCACGAGTACGTGGAGCAGCCCCACCATAGTGACCACAGCATGGGCCACGGGGTCATGGACGACCAGGGGGCCACTCTGGAATACAAGACTGTCAAGAGCCCCTGTCACAACCTCAACATGGTGGATCCAGACGGGATGATGCCGCCACGTGTGCCCCAACGCGAGGCTTCTCTCACTATTCCTCCAGCCGTCCCACAGATGGGCAAACGCCTGGAGGTCCACTCGTCAGTCTACGGGCTCCGGAAAGGATCGGCATCCGGAGCTTCCGGATCCTCCGTCCTCAAGAAGCACAACACCAACTCATCTAACTCCTCCCATTTGGCGAGACATCACAGCTTCAACCGCGTGGAGACGCCACCCCCTGCACCTCAGAGGGTGGACTCCATACAAATGACAGCACAGGGCATATCTCTGTCACGGCAGCCTGGAATGAGCTCCTACGGTTCACTGCCTCGAACGGGCATCAAATATCTCAAGCCTGATGTCCCCCCCAAACCCTCCGTAGTCTCACTCTCGACAAAAGTCAAGTCCAGTGACTCCTGCACATAGTCAGATAGTTGTCCAGTCAGTCCAATGTGAACGGACAGTAGTGAAAGGTTTTTTTTTTCTGAAAGAGAGAAAAAACAGGGAATACTGTACAACTTGCATCTCCTTTTAGTGTTTTTTGTTTGTTTGTTTTTGGTGTACAGTACAGTGCAACACAGTTTTTTTTTAAGGAAACACTTTCTTTTTATATAAATATGTAAATATTATACAAATGGTTGTCGTCATTTGTTGCCGTCATCGAGCTCACGCTCTGGCTGGCTCCCAGTTCCTCTGTAAACACACAGGGGAACATGTCCTACTGAAACAGAAGAAGACAATGCTCGTCCTGAATATTTCATCCAACGGCGCCCTGTAGCATCCAAGACGGTGGCTCTCTTGTTTGTGGTGTCTTTGGCCGCCGGGACTTGACTTGATACTTTATCGCGCTGGTAAAAAAGCACACAAGAAGACAGCACGGGGGGTCGGAGAATAATCGTTGTACAGTACCTCGAGGACTGGGGTATCTGAGCGAGCGAGCACTCAGAGAGACTGAGCTCGGACTAAAGGGACAGACGGCTTTTCTGAGTTCCGTCAGAAACTGTGAAAAAGCCTCTCAGTGTTACAGCAATCACGTCCTGCCTGGGTTTGACTGAAAGCCAGGGCCAGAGGAATCTTCTACTGTACTGGTTACTGAATAACACATGACTGTTAATACTAATAGCTTGTTGTATTTATTTTTATTAAGTGCTTTTGGAAAAAAAAAAAGACTGACTTTCTAGGCTCGGAGAGAGAGGGAGGACAGAGAAGAGATCTTTTAATATTAATTAATCAAGTGTGAGAAAAAAAAAGTATTTAAAGTCATTAAACTGGAGCCCGTAGAACTTTCTTGATGACTAAAGGTCCACTAGGTCTTACTGTGTGCTCAGAGGGAAACTGCAGCTTGACATATATGTGACCTCTGTGATGAAGACGAGGAGATATTTATTTAAACTGTGCCAGACAGGGACTTTTACCTTCATGGACCAGAATTTCCATTGTTTTAGACCAATCATAAAAAAGACTTCCTGAATCTCACCCCTTCCCTCCTCCAATGAGCATCCCCCCCTCTTCCCATCCCCCCCCCTCCCCCCCCCAATCAGCACTGTGGTTTTGTGTGAGCCAGTAACATTTGTTCTGATTGGTTGCTGGCTTACCGGTGCCATCAAAGCTCACTGTTGCATGATGCAAACGTAAGAGAAGCAGCTGCAGCAACAGTACGGGAATCTGCATACACACACACACAGACACACACACACACAAAAAGAAGTGACGCTGATGGCAAACGGAGCGATGCCTCCATCCGGGAACGCATCATCGTTTCTGGCGGCGCCACGCAGACGAGCAGGTAAAAAGGAAAACTATAAAACCATCTGTATTGCCTGCTTCTGTTTCCACATGTAAATTTGTGCCTTACACCCTAAAAAGTAGTGACAATGTTTTCTTTAATAGCTGTTAACTTTGTCTCCTTGTAGTATTTTTTTTTTTTTTTCTTACGTCATGATATTTCCCTGGTTTGATAAAAATGCAATTAAAGAATGTAGGTGTTATTGTTGTAATTCTGGTCCCTAGACATGTAACACTTACAGTCCAGAGGGAAGAGAGGAAGGAGGATTCTTCTTTTTACTCTTTCTCTCTCACACACACACACACACACACACACACATGCACATACACACATACAAACACACACACACATATGCACACACACACACACACACACACACACACACACACACACACACACATCTTTGTGGTTCATTTCTGATTGTGCCATTAATGCGCTTAAAGCAACCCTTTATGTTGTGCTGGCAGTGTCGATGAAGACGTTGTGAGTGTTTTTGATTTTATATTTTATACAACTTAAAAAGTCCTGGTATTTGTTTTTACTTTTTTTTTGCTGTCTGTTGGTTTGGAGCGACGGTCGATTGACTGACTAACTGAACAATTAACATTTGTTACTTGAGAAGGCCAGTGTATGGGTATCTTTCTGGTGCACTGCAATAATAATGCAACACTAGCACAGTGTGAGATACACATAAGCAGGCTTCTAGGCTTCTTGTGTGCATCGTAACACTCAGTTGTTAGGCAGTTGCATAAACAGGCTGGTTCCTGTGAAGAAAGTTGACATTTTAAAACAACAATATTAAAAAATAAATTACCTTATTTAACCCCCTTTTTGTAAGAGAAAACAGTTTCTTTTATTTTGCTTCACTAACTCTCCTCATCAAAGCCTTATGAATGGCTGAGAGTTTGACTAATCCGACCTTTTTTTCTGCTTTTACTTCCTTTTTACTTGAGGATTTTTATTGATCACCCCCCCAACATTTAAATCAACGGAGCACTCCCTTAGTGTTGTATGTGTAGATAGGTAAAAAGTTTTCTTGATATCAAGCAATTTTTCTGTTTCTCAATGGAGGAAAGCCAACTATGTCTCAATCCACAGCTAACGCGAGAAGGAACGTGTAGGATGTGTGACCTGACTAACGTGTGTGTACATAGACGCTTGCAGGGTTCGGTTGCAAATGACGGTGTCATCATGGGCAACAGATTAGGTCAAAGCCCCTTCAGAAACACGGTCTGGGGTCAGTTGAGACAGTTCTCCCAGTGATTACTTAAAGATCTTCAAAGTGCAAATGGCCCAAGATTAGTGTGAAGGGGTGTGTTCACTCCAGAATACTACTGCATTGTAGACTGGTTACTGGGCACTACAAGGCCCTATTTTCCCCCTCCAGTGTAGTGAGGAGTGCATGACCCAGCAATCCTCACAGGCCTGGAATAACGCTGATCTACGACTACATATTTCTTGTCTTGAAATGTTCAGTTGCGGTGTCTCTCACCTCGGAGAACTGCCGCGTCCACACAGAATGTGAACAAGAAAATCTGTCGAGGTCAGAAGGTTAAATGTCCACATCCCGTGTAGACGAGTAAATTTAGCCGTGGGTGCATTTCAGATTCTGTAACTTGGAACGTTTGATGTCAGTGGGGTTTGAACATTTTTAAAGACTGGACTGGGTTCGACTGTGAAGGCTGCTGTGGACAGTGAGGTTCTTTGGTGTGTGCCTTTTTTGTCTTTCACCCTTGTTATAATACACTGCTATTAGATGCAAATCGACTCTCTTCTCAACTTCTCAATCTTTTGAACTTTGTAAGCTTGTAAGATATTGTGACGTCACAAAGTTTTTTGCCCTACTCTCTCCACTTCCTTAACATCTGATTCACAGCTTAATGTATGTTGTAAAGAAAAAAACTCTTTAATTTAATGCAAAATGTAATAAAAAAAAAAAAAAGAAAATAAAATTCTTGTCATGAAGACTGTGCTATGTCCTTGACTTTTTCCACTTGTTTCTCTGCCTGAGGTGGTTATCTTTATAGGTACGTCTTTAACTGTTCAATCTTGTGTAACACAGTTTGGGGAAAACCAAGCCAGAGTTTTGCACAGGTTCTTTCAATAAAGAATCCATTTTAAGGAAAATATTGTACTTTTTTGACCTCAGGTACACTATTATTCTTCTTTGCTTGTAAAACCTCCGCCAACCCCTCGAGACCTGAGAAACTTTTCTTCAGAATAAGATTCTGCTTCAGATACAAAGCACGTCGATGAATGAAAATGATTTCTTTAACTTCATATCTAACAAATGAAAATAAGACTATGAGCAGAGGGAAGAGGCCTCTATTGTGCTGTTCATGCTGTCAGCTAAATGAAGCAAACAATTTGATGGAGATTGGAGGCGGCTTTCTGTTGGCAGACTGGTACAAGAGGCACTCTAAATCACCTTTTAAATTACAATACTTTTCCACGGGGGCATTAGGAGACATGTAGTAATCCATTTAATCCCATATAGGAAATCAATAAACTATTCTGAAGGTAATTGCAAGACAATGGAGGGATTCAAAATAGTCTATTTTCTTTTAAATCAATTTTAAAGTTAACGAGCAACAGTTTGAAAACAAGTTTACCACTTTATAAGGTGATAATATGTCAATGTTGCCTTTACAATTGTTTCCACTGCCCCCAGTTAATGTTAGTTTAAATTTTGAAAATATAATAATAGCCAGATGTGGCCACCAATATTCTGTCAGAGGGATTAGTCAACGTATCCTTTCATTCAACGTTCGTATGATATCAAAGTTATTCCTCATTTTTCGTGCCTTTTCCTACGAATTTCCAGCAGCAGGTGTCAATTCTTTCTTGTTACATGCATACAGTCTTTTCAAAATAAAACTTCTGTCTTCATAGGAAACAACTTGGTTAGGTTTAGTCAACAAAAAATACTTAGTTAGGGTGGTTTGGGTTAAAATATATGGTTACCTCAGTACGGAAGTTGCGTAAATGGACTTGCCTTTTATATAGCGCTTTTCTAGTCTTCCGACCACTCAAAGCGCTTTACACTACATGTCAGCATTCACATACACATTCATACACTGATAGCAGAGGCTGCCATGCAAGGTTCTAACCTGCCCATCAGGATCTAATCTAAATACTCATTCACACACTGATGGCTCAGCCTTCGGGAGCAATTTTCTTGTGACCTCTGAGCCACAGTCACCACGTGACAAATAAATCAACGTTGACTTCTGGTATTTTTAGACCCACCCATCCAGCCCGACCTCCTCCCTATGCTGCGTTTGTCACTCTTTATACTTTTTTCATGATTACATGGATTACAAACGAATTGATTTCGTGGGATATTTACGAATTACAGTGCATTACTTTTCATAGGTATAGCTACGAGAACAGCCTGGATTATTATAGGTCGCCATAATGCCAACAGTCACCTCAATCTCAAGTTCAAGATACTGTACAAATTAAACTCTTGTCCTTATTGAGCTAAGGAAGGTTATGACAAAAACCAGCAGAGCAAACAACTAAGTTAATAGTATAGTATGTAAACTGTGCAAAGAATATATGTAGGATTTAGGAAAATAAACTACCTAATGCAAAGGAGAAACCTGGTTAGATATAAAAAGTGATAGTAATAACCATATCAAAGCATCTTTGTCTGTCTCACATTATTACGCTATGACTGGACGTCTCTGGTTTTATCTTAAAAACAGATCTCATCACCCATGGAGAGTCAGTGCTGACTAACACCGACCAGAAAAGCTCTTATATCAAATGAAGGTCTCCAGTTTCACATGTTAGCACATCCTTGGTGTCATTTTGTCAGGAAAATGTGGCTCTGGCAGGTAGTTTGACAACTGGTGCCTTTGATCCATGAGGTGAGTCATAAGTTACAAGCGTTGGTACAAGTCAGGCTGTGCATGGAGATCAGATAACCAGGATGTGGTGCAGCTAATGAGGCCTGTCGCTGCCTCCACAATGCCGCATTGTGCAGCCTCCATTCAGTCACCCCTGTGTTGTTGTGCTACTCAGAGATCAAGATTCAGATATTCACCACTAAATCTTTTCCAACATGACAAGAGCACAATCATATCTAGTGGTGACTAGTGTGAGCTGGTTTTATCACAGAGTTAGTCAGAGCGCAGCTTCATGGCCTCAAAAGTCGGTATTTAAGGGGTCAAAACAGGTGAATTTGTGCGTGGTTGATTTGATAGACCCAGAGATAAAGCAACTCAGTCGGCAGAAAAAAATGTTGACATTGGACGTTTCTGCAAACCACGGATACGTTGAATGGCGACGTTTCTGAACCAAAAATAAGTTTCATAAATATGTTTCATATCAGCCTTGTATCCCGTTTGCAGAAAGGCAATGCCTCGTGGTTAACGTTCTGAAACGACTGGTTAGGGTTAGGCAACAACACTACTTGGTTAAGGTTAGAAAAACGATCACGGTTTGTGTTCAGATAATAATGTAACATAATGTAACATCACAACAAAACCACTAAAGTTAGGTTGAACACAGTGAAACACAGTGAAAATGACACTGAACGTTGTGAACACGGGACACAAACGAACCGCTGATTGTAACGTGATGCACGGGACACGAACAGCGACCTCCTGGATGAAAGCCTTGTGTTTGTTGGACCCATCCACCTCCCCACCCACCCGGCCGGTGTCTCTTTTCCCTGGTTTGCTTAAACGTACAATGCCAACATTTTTTCCTGGCGACTGGGCTGGATAAAGACAACACAGGACAGATATCAGACTATAGCTTTGAAACACATGCAAGTAACACAGTGAAACTTAATCTGCGTCAATACTAATGTAATGTAAACCTCAATATAATGTATAATGTAATTGAGTGGTTTCATTATTTCAGCACACTTTTGTTAGAGACTACATATTATATTTCTTACCTGTCTTTAAATTGGTGTCCATGGAATATTATATTGTTAGTGTATAGAGTGTTAAAGATATTTACATTAGTTATCTTAATGTTGAGAATATTTGCTTAGAGTACTTAACAAACTTGATGTGTGGATACAGAACAGTATGAGTATTATAATATATAAAAACAATCATGCTGCTGTCACTATGTCTGCTACTGTTATTAGTTTACGATTTCATTCGGGGCATCATGGGAAATGTAGTTTCTGTTCATATAATTGATGATAATTCGAATGGACACAGTGTCTGTTAAAGATTTGTGTTGCTTTAGCCTGCACTGTTTAGGGACAAGAGTTTCACATTATATATTATATGTATTTTGTGTAATAAATCTCTATATAGTTAACCTCCAATGTCCAGAGTTTCCCGTGTACACTTTGTTAGTGCAGATATGATAATAATTCCACTACACATCCTCTCCTTTCAGCGTAGTCCAGTTGCACAACAACAACTTTATTGTTTTGCATGATTTGGGGGTATCATTAAAATGTGCACTCATTAGTTAGGTGTTCTTACGTAAGAGGTGTTTATATTTTGCCCACCCAATTTATATTAATGAGGGTAGACTATTAGAAACACCTCTCAGTACAACGCAATAAAATCTGGCAGCACAAACTACAGCCTCCAAAATGACCATGAAGGGTAATCGACACCTCTGAACAAAAACTGGACATTATAACCTTTACGAAAGTTGGATTTATTGCAGGGCTGTTAGACTCCATTAGTTTTGGCAGTATACCGACTAATTTGGCAACTGAGTGTCCATAATTTGTCAGTGTCTCAGTCAGAGATGCAACTAAGCGTGCCAGAGAGAGAAACCTGTCTGTGAAGGATTACTGGATGTTAACAGTCCCTCTTCACTTTACGTTTGCAGTATAGATCCAAAAGGGACTGCTGTAGTGTTGCTGTGCTTTTGTGGCTTCATACACTAATACCTTAATGCATCTAGTAATCTAGAAGTAAGTATGAGTTGCTCTTTAATTAGCAGTTGCTGTAGAAACACCGTATGCTGCAAATCCTTCCAGTGTAAATCAGTAGCAGTCTCTCTGGCTCATGACCCGACATTATGACCCGTCGATCCGAGAGCTCCATGGCTCTTTTCCCTGCCAGCGACTGCTACAGAAGGCAGTCTGCCAGACTTCAACAATCCCGGCAGCCACCCAGCCAGCAGACCAGCTAACCAGTCAGCCAGGCATTAAACCCTCCAGCCAGCCTTTAAGTAAACCAGGTAGTCATTCATGCAATCCTTACCGCCACCAGTCCAACACAGCTCTATGATCCAGCCTGGCCGTGGCCCGGCAGTGCTCATTTCGAGTGCCCCGCAATCTGTGGTCACAACAAGCTTAGCCATGCGCTAATCCCTACAGTCCCATCCAGCAATCATTATCCCCGCACTGATACTGATACCGCTGCTGCTCTTAATGGCACACATCCTAGGGTTTTTTTATGCATTTTTCTGCCAAAAATGTCTGCTGCAGCTACGGCGACGCAGACACAAAAGAAAGAGACACAGAGGCACAAAAGATAAACAAACAGAAGAGATAATTATCTGCCTTGTCAAAAAAAAGCCTGCATAGATTCAAATAAAGTCAAAATACAGGGAGCCACACACATGTGAGCATACACACATTAACACACTCCTACGTAATGTGTCCCCTGTGAATTAACATGGCTCTCTGTGAGTCATAAATGGAGGTCAACAGGCCTCCTAATGGCCGTTCTCCATGTTGGTTGGTTTGTCGTTAATGTGTCATGGGATAAGTACATGCGAGTGTCAGAGTCGAGTCTGTGTGTCTGTTTTACAATCATGTGAATGTGTGTGTGTGCGTGTGTGTGTGTGTGTTGTTCAGTCTGTACAGTGGGCAGGGTCGTATAGCTTGTATTAGAACACTAAGGTCATTTTCTGTGAGTCTGGGGGTTTAAGGAACCTGGCAAGAGATTACATCCTATTATAGATTTACACACGGTGGATATTAGATCATTCTTTTTAGACTGTTAAAATTGTATTACTTTTAGGCCAATAAATAAGTAAAGGCTTTAATATGTCTCCTTCAGTGTAGAAAGCTACATTTAGCCATTCATTTAGGGAATTATAATTTGAAGAAATTATGTCAATTCATTTTATATATACTGTACAGTAATAAAGAGGATAAAGAGTTTAGATCGTTTCGTTACAAAGAAAATATAATCCAACTGTTAATTAAACATGAAAAATCAAAAAAACAATCTATATATTATAATAATGAATAATCTACGTATATAAAATCTAGCATAACTAGGCATGGTAGGTCTGTCAAGTTATGGATTTCTCCGCATGCCGAAATGCATGGGGGACTAGTAAGAGTGATACCCTGCATTTAAATCTTTAAGCCTTAAAAAAAAGAAAGAAAAAATGCAAACTAAAGTGTAAGGAATTAATTAAACTGTGTATTTATCTGCTCCAACATAAGCTTCAGTCGAGGAAGTTTACATCACAGCAACCCCAGCCAACTTTACCCAAGATAGCATTACATTTGGCATAAACATTGATTAGTCTTCATCGTTAAAAGCCTTTTCTCTTGTAACGTTAAGGTTTGAAAATACACACAAATATGTAAGCTAAGCAGCCTAACAGGGATATGTCAAAACAAAATAACTTCACATTTTGCCTTGTCATATTTCTAATACAAGGACTAACTGCAACAACAACAACAACAACAACAACAACAACAACAACAACAACAACAACAATGCCTCTTTTCAAACCGGAGGCAGCGTTTTCAACCAATTCATGGAGCTACTGTTAGCTCAATTAGCTAGCTAGCTACAGCTGATAAAATCTGCCAGCGACTGTTCCTGGCTAGAAATAAGAAGCCTGCTTTTGTCTTCCTCCAAATGAGAAAAAAAATTGTAGTGGGAAGTCTGTTGCTGTTATTATTGTAAACTGCATATGTGCAGTGCTGGAAAAGAAAGCTTCACAGACACAGCAACAGTAGCTAAGGGGGGCGAGGCTTTGTTAAGGGTCAACTGGGGAACTTGGACTCAGGAATTCAATATTTCTAAAATCCTGACTATGGCTCTAACAGTGTGTCTGTGTGTCTGCAAGGTTTTCCATCTCAGTGTGTTATACTGTGTGTGTGTGTGTGTATGTTCACTAGTTCTCTCTATGAATGCCTCTAATCCTCGACTCCGAGGAAAAACAATCTCCAGGGGAGATGCATAGTTTACTGTTGCTCTAAACCTGCCCCAACAGACTGCTCTTCACAATGAACTAGAATATAATAAAAAGAAAATACTGGATTAAATTTGGCCAGCACTTTTGTTAAGTATTATAATGGTATACAATGCCAAACCTTTCATGCATCTTGCTGTTAAATACTGAATATAATGATGTTTTTTAAAAGTCAGCGGTCATAAAGCATCACAGCGGTAATCTCTACTTTGCGGAGGATCCTTGTGGTTTAACAATCATTCACACTGCACCTTATGTCTTGTGCACTCAACAATATCTGCTCCACTTCATATTAAGCTGATTAGGTCTTGCAGTAATCTGGACGTTGGCCAAAATTCAGTGCAGAGCAGACATTACTGCCTTGTCAAATACATAAAAGCACACTGGAGACATTTTATCCTTGTAGGAAGCACATTAACACATCCCGAGCACTTAAACTGCACTAAATGTACCCTTAAGGCATTTAGGTGGCCTTGTTGTGAAGTGGAGAGACCTGTAAAGGTGTAAACAGTGAAATAGGCCTCCATAGTGCTGCTGCTATTGAGTCATGAAGCCTGGCAGAGGGACTTGAATTATGAGATTATCAAGACATTCTGAGTAAAACTGAGCAGATTAAACAAACTACAATGTGTATGCATGATTATGTAAGTTATGTAAGTTTCTGAGAGATATAATGCCCACATTCATACAAAATTCAAAAAGTGTGTCACTTCTAATGTTCCATTAGCAGTAAATCTGCATTTGTTCTATGAACTTTAACTAAGAATCCATTAAAAAGTATAATGGCTCACTGAAGGGATGCGTAGCACGCTGAACACTATTGTGGTGATAACAACCATATTTTTGTATGATTTCCAGCGCACTAAGACATGCATCACTCAGCTCAAACTTCTCAGAACCCGAGAAGAATCCAGCAGAAGATTCTCAGCGAAGATTCACAGGAACGAGGGCGAGAGCAACCAGCTCTCATACTTTCAAAAAAAGCCTTGGGCTGTGAAGAAGCAGCAAGAGGAGAATACCTCTGAGACTTCTGATGGCAGAGTGAGCAGGAAAAAGAGCCAAGCCTTGTTCTGCTGTTATAAGCCCTGCGCTGCATACATAGACGAACGAGCAGGGGAGAAATTGGCGGTGGGAATAAGGGCAAGACGGTGTAAATTTGGAGCACAAAAGGCTTAAGGGGGCACTGTGCATGCATCCCTGTGGCCCCGCGCACACACACATGCAGTACAGTGTATGCACAGGGCTTAAGAGGTGGCTGAGGAGAATGACTGGCGAGGGGATCAAAACAAAGCCCATGGGTGATGTTTGAGGGGAGCTCGGGGACTTGGGATGGAAGTTTGCTCCTCATCTGCTGGTCGCGTGAACATTTGGACATGCACACACTCACACACATATTCAAGAAGTCTAAGAGCATAATGGCCATACGAGAAGGAGAGATAACCCCAAAAAAGACACATCACCGAGAGAGAAAAGTCAAACTCGCATGCATTCATGCACACACACACGGCTCTAACTGGCTGATATTGCCAGGAGTGCAAGGATAATCCTGTGAAACTGTGTTTGTGTGGAGAAAGTCAGTTTCAGTGGCCAGGAGAAAACACCCTTCCAAAAGTTGAGAGAAGATGCCAATCAACTTTACACCACAATAATCTGTGACCTGGTTTCTCAATGCTGTCAGCCGCAACACAGCTACATCCAATTACCTTCGTTTCAGGGCATTTGCTGTAAACATGCCTGCTATTTTCATAGTCAGAGCTACGATTGGCCCGATCAGAACACCATATGGGTATATATATATATATAGTGTGGAACAAATAGTGTGAGTTGTATTTTGCAAAAGGCTTTAGTGTGATGTTGCCTTCCTCCAAAAGCGTAGGTGCAGCGAGTAGCAGGAAAATGTGGTGATAATTTACGGAGAACCAAAAAGTCAGAATTTATGGGGGTGCAGCTCCCATTAATGGTGTCATCCTGTGAGGAGCCGAGAGTCACAACTGGGGTGACAAAGATATAAACGGGAAATGTCATCTGATTTATGATTGTGCATATGTTGTTAATTTTGCACAAGACAGACTAATCAGTGTGTTTGGGTATAAAAAACTCCCTCCCAAAGCTATAAACCCAAGCAGCTAGACTTCTCTCTGTTGCTGTGCTTCTTGAATAAAAGTGAATACACAACTGATTTTTACTATAAAACAATCGCTTTGAAATCAGAAAGATATTTCAAGAGTTTTGTAGCACATAAGAAGAGTTGAGCTTGTGTACAAACCTATGATACATTTTCTGAAGTCCTCAGTTACTATTAAGAAATATTTTTCTTTCTCATACTGTATATGTTTAACCTTGAATATGACAAAGTGGTCTAAAGGTGTCAGTATGCTTCAACTGAAGTCTCAGATGGTCAAACAGCATCTGAATCACGCTTCTCTGATGTCGGAATTGTGGAGTCTGCGTCCAACAATTTCTGTAACTTTGCCGAAAACCGACAATCAGACATTCACACCCACTTCATGTAGCAGTTTGAACAGCTATGAACACGTTTGCCTTCAAGGTGCTGTATGCATTTGGCGTTATCTAGTGGTGAGGTTGCAGATTGCAACCAACTGAACTTCTCCCGTGTGCCAAGCATGTAAGAGAACTACAGTGGCCAACGTGAAAACGTGAAAACAAAAAATGGCCCTATTTAAAGCCAGTGTTTGTAATCAGAATGCATTATTGAGTTTGGGTATTCTCTGAGACCCAAAATGTTAAATTTTAAATAAGTAAATAAAACATTATAATCCAATAAATATTTAAAACGTAACTTTATTTCATCCTGTTCCTTTCCACAATACGAGTTTACTCCAGGTCACTCTTTAGCAGCTTTTATTTCAATTTGTTCTTTTTCCAAAGTCTGTTTTTGTTTCACAGCAAGATTTTTTTTCCAATCACTGTTTCATAAACCTAATTCAAATAGCCACCACAAAAAGGCTTTGTTTGTCACACATAACAAATAGAGTTGTTCACTCTTTCAAACCAAAGCAACAGACAATTTTTATATGAGAAATATTTCAAGCATACATATTACTCCAGGCTGTTCTCATGACCCGTTCGTAGCGATACCTTCGAAATGTAATGCACTGCAATTCGTATATAATCCCATTACATCAATTAACATTTAATCCACGTAATCGTGAACCAGGAAGTATGAAAAGCGACAAACGCTGTGTAGGGAGGAGGCCGGAGATGGATGTTTGTGTGTGAAACCAGAAGTCAATGTTGATTTATTTGTCACGTAACTAAACAAAGTAGTTTTGTTTCCTGTGAAGACAAGTTAATTTTGAAAGGACTGTATGCATGTAACGAGCAGAAATTGACACGTGTTGCTGGACATTTGTAGGAAAACGCATGAAAAATTAGGATTCATTTTTTGTAAGATATATGAACATATGAGGATACGTTGAATACTCCCAACTGCAGTAATTGATGTATAGATGTGTGGTATCCACTCACATGAAGACATTTTATTAGTAGGACTTACACTATGGTCCTTGCCCCAGAACTTGCTTCAGTGTCCCTGCAGTCATTATAAATGTGAGAGGAGGAGGAGGCGGAGGTCAAAAGAGTAGTGTGTTGAAAGTCTCACCTCCCTCCGACCCTCACAGGCCACTGTGACAGGGGACAGGAGTGAAAACATGCATGTGTGAAAGCTGCCACATAGTTGTTAATTCGCTGACAGGGTTTCATCCATCTACTCTGGACGACGGGATAGACTTTGTCATTTTGCTTTGCTTCTTCACCCTGTAGAAATGTACTTTAACATCTTTCTTCACGTAACAACAGAGCTGCTCTTTTATGCTTTGGCTGGGTATAATTTAGTCCAGTCATTTCTCTTTATTTTATATAATCTTTCATCGTATATTTATCTAGTACAGCCCTTGCCCTGCTGTTGCCCTCACTGTTGCCTCAAAAAGCCTCCAGATTAACACGGAAGCATGGAAAATTAATGAGCATGTCGTCAGCAATAGAGATTCATGGAGATTCATGAATGTTTACTTTTTACTCCTCTCCCTAAGTGCCGGTTATTCAGGGGAGGAGACGTTCACGAATGGATGAAATGGAGATGTAAGTAAAAGATCTGAGGTCTGTTCATGGTTCATGGCTGGTTTCTGCAAAACATTCATTATCTTCACTTATGACCATTTATGGACATACATTTTAAATGGATAAATAAATTCTCCCAACAAAGGTACAAATAGTCATATACTGTAAAAATGATTATAAATATGTACCTGACTTAAGACTTTAAAGCTGAAGTAGGTGAGATTGGATCAAATATGATTAAAAAAAGTTATTTCTATAATACGGTCGCTATATCCTGATAGTAGTACATGAAACAGGTAACCTGAAAAAAATCATGTTGCTCTGTGTCCTACTGTGTCCTCCGGTGCTCCTAACGGCATCTGCAAGATTTCACAGACTGGAGGAAAACAACCAGTCAGAGCTGATCTGAGGTCTGCTGTCCATCTGCTGTCTATGAGAGCCGGCTGTCAATCACTCGCGAACTCCAACCAAACGGTCAAACTAGGCCGCGCTGATCAAATATGAATCAATATTATCTGACGTTAATGCCTATTTCTCGCCTCAAATGTTTTCAGAATCATTTTGTAGTGTACTGTTTAGCTGTAAAATGAGAAAGTTTGTGACCCAGCAGCCATGTTGAGATCAGGTTGAGATGGCTTGAAGGAACGCCAAGTACCGGTCACATGACCGGAGCACAGCCAATAGGAACGCTCTCTCTCTCTTTCTAGATTTTTTAAAGCCTGAAAACAGACCCATGAGGAGGTGCAGAAGTCTAGTTTTCTCTCAGAACACTTGAATTACAATATGCTGAAAGGTTATTATGGAATTTTTGCCCAATGATGCCAAAAATATACTGCCTACTGCCACTCTAAGACTTTAAGTGTCAGTAACAGGAAAGAGTCTACAGCGTTGGTATGAAAGTTGCTCAGTGGTGCATGAAGCAAATAAAGTTTGACTTCTGAGTATAAAATTACCAAGATCTTCCGCATTCATTGGGCCCATAGAGCAGGCGCAGTAACGTTTCCTTTAACTCTGCCTCCCAGCCCGCGGTCCAGCCTCAGTCTGGGTCTCATTCACATGAATGGAGGAAGGGAAATAACTATGGATTCAGCTATTAGTTCATTTTACAACTTTTAGAAGCTAATGATTTAAATAGGGGCTATTCAAGTGTTCATACTGGGAAGTTGATTTACCTAAAAAAATTACCTGCTAAGTCTATGGGGAAAAGTCCTTTTGGGCCCAATGGCATCACATGAAGTTGTAATTCCACCGTTTGGCCACTTTGTTTAGCATGCATAAAAAATGCTAACTAAACACAAAGTGCAGCTGAGGCTGATGGGAATGTTAGTTTTGCAGGTAATTAATCAAAAACCAAAGTATTGGATCAATTAAAACTTTGACCTGATAATTGCACTAGTTGAAAAGTTAGGGTTAGGGTTACCAAAGTTATTACAATTCATCCTGGGAATATGAATTGAATCAAATTTCATGACAATTCATCTTTGTAGAAACATTTTGCTAGAAACCGCAAATGACAAGTGCCCTCAGAGGCACTAAAGGAAAAGGGGGACCACCAAACACATTTGGTTTTGTCCTCTAGGGACCATGAATGTCCGTATATAAATTTGTGCCACAAGAGAAAGTGGAGATATTTCTGGACCAAAGTGGTGGATTGACAGACTGGCATTGCCATCACTAGTGCCATGCCGCTAGCATGTCTAAAACTATTTTCTCTTTCTGTTTTCTGCCGTAGAAACCAATGAGTTTCCAAAAAAAGTGCCAATTATAAAAAGTTATAGAGTCAGAGGTAAACATATATGCTGGAATGAATTCCACTTGTGATAATGAAAAATGGACCCACATTTGAAAATGAAAACATGTCAACGCCCCATTAAAGAAAGTCATCATTCATCCATCCATCTCACATGCTGTTCATTCAACCAGGACCTTCACTGCGAAGACGTGGCGCCTGATGGCTGCTGATAGCTGTCGTCATGGAGGATTGTTTGGGCTTGTCAGACACAACAGTAAGGAGAAACATGTTGCCTGGTGAGTGTGATCGTGCTTCTCTTTCAGCAGCCAGAACATCTAACGTACACTAGCTGAGTGGGTCAGATCACCCAGTTAACAGATAGTAGTTTCCTAGTTTTAACTACTTTATTTCATCATGTTGTTTTAGTGAAGATCGTGACTGTCCAACAGTTTTTATACATGTATCATTTCAGATGACTTACAAGCTTGAAAAGAAAACCGTCTGACCTCCTGACACCTGACAACTGTTGTCTGAGGAGATTGTCTAGTTTTCCTGATTCAGTCAGTCTGCATCAGATGGAACAAGTGAAAGGCTTGGTGTGATAATCATTTCTCTCCGTCTCTATATCTCACCGAACCTTTCACTTTCCTATCCGCGACGCAACTCGAAAAGGACAGCCTTGACACTGAGACGGAGAGATACTATAGAAAGTTGATCTAAATCTCTACAGCACTGGCAAGTGGAGGTGGATTTTTAAATACTTTGCATATCATCTGGTTTGCTTGTAATGTAGCCAAAGATACAATGTCAGACTGGGTGCAAAGTAAAACAGCTTTGCAATAGAATTATAATTACTTCTGTGGAAGAATGGACCCAGAAGGTTGAATTCTTTTTTAGTTCGCATTAGTGCAAATGTTTCCTCAGCAGCACACATTTGAATGGAATTAGAGCTAATGGAAGAGACAAGCCGTTCGCTGGCTTTGTGTATTAAAAATTTCAACAGGAGCAAGAAAAAAAAATACGTGGGAAGAACAGATGCTTGTGTAACATCTTTGGCTCTGACACAGTCGAGCAGAGTCAGCCTCGGACTGAGGACCGAGGATGCACTGAAACACGCCCACAAGACTGCACTAACTTTAATGTACGGGGAGGTCACCGGATGTTATTTTGCTCCAAGAATCTCGAGGTGAGCATCTGCAAAAGGCGAGTGAACTCAAATAGATAGATGTGATATTATCGCAGGTAATGCAAAGAGATATGGTAGGTATACAGGGATAGCTATAAAAGTGCAGAATAATATGATGCAGAATACCCAGAGTCAGTTTGCTGCCATTACCAGCAAGTACTGTACATAAAAAGAGAATTTCACTGCTCAGATTTATTGTGCATATGAAAAATGTTAGAATACAAGATGATTGTCTCCACATTCAGAATTATGGATGCCTTAAAAGATGTCACACTCATAACTCCATATCCTTTCTAAGTATATGTGCATATGGGACAGTATCAGTCAACGGTTTTCTTGAACCACAGGCCTGTGTAAGCACTCTGCCAGATGAGCCACCTCCCATATCTTCACACATTACAGCCTCTCTGTGCTATCAGCCCTGCATTCGGTGTGTGTAGTGGTGGCTGTCGGCCTAAACTGCAGTTTTGATATGAAAAAAAGAAGGATATCTTACTGAGGCACAGATGTGGCCACTGAAAGCAGTCTCTCTGCTCCCCAGAGGAATAGTTTTTAGAAAATCCTGCAGAAGTACTGCAGCACTAAGAAATGTGAGAAGAAGCTGGCTAAGCAGTTGATAGCAGGTGTAGAGGAGGGTATATAGAGGTCACAGAGAGACCCATTTAACAACAGATTACTGAGCTTCCCGTTATATGATAAACATTAATAATGACTTTATTTTTATCACACCTTTCCTGAAAAGATGCAGCCCTAAGTGTTTCAGATAAAAGGATCAGATGGTGACTAAATGGGACACCACAACCACAATTATCAACTCATTTACAATGGGCTAAAGAATGGATATTATAGTATCATGGTCTTGGGGTTTTGTTTAGTCTCTTTCCTGTTTTATTTTGAAAGTTACTCTCCCCTTGTGTCATGTTTTATTTTACTTCCTCCCTGTCTTTTTCCACCCTGCCTGTTTTCCACCATACAGTACCTGGGTTTCATTAGTTAATTAGTTCATTGTGTATTTAGTCAGTGTGTTTGCCTGTTTCAGTGTCAGGTCGTCTGCATTTGTTACTGGTGTTCCTCACGTCATCGCCTGCTGGTATGTTCTAAGTTGCTCTAAGGTTTTTTGTATTTATCCTTTGTTCTTGGATTTGCCTCTGCCTGATCCCTCAGTTTTCAGTTTTTGGGACCAGCTTTCGTTATTAAAGCTCGCATTATGTTCGATTCAACCTGCCTGCCTGGTGTCCTGCTTTTGGGTCCTACTCTTTGAACTGAAACCGTAAAATACAGTAGCATACAAGTGGAGTTATTCCATGAAATTTTGCTGTTTTCAAGCTTTTGGTTTTGCTTTAAAACCATCATCAGTAGCAGGTACAGGTGTACCAGCTAAGGTGTCAGCTGATCGCTCAGTTGCATTTATTTAAAACTGCAGGTTTGCTGTCATTTTATTGTGTCATAGTGCTGATCTGTGTGTATTTTAAAGGCACAATAGGGACAGGCATCGCAAACTAGCTTAGCTGCACATGCTGTGGTATGTGGCATTGGGTCATGCAATATACTTAATAAGTAAGGGATAATGTACAGCGAGCCGGTCATTGACACAAAAACGGTCCGCCGGAGTCCGACATCAGAACTGCAACGGTCTGTTATACATAGCAACGGTCTGCTAGAAAGAAGTAACAAACCGCAGAATGCCGTGATTGACCAATCAGAATCGAGTATTCAACACAGCCATGTAAAAAAATAAAATAGCCTGGTGATGCCACAGGAATAAACTGTTTGTACGATAGCACATCAACACCCACAGCTCTTAACATCATACAAACAACATCAGTTCCTTTTAGACCACTGTTCAGAACATGTGTACTGCCAACATATCCTCATTCAACGGTTCGTATGATATCATACGACAAGTTATTCCTCATTTTTCGTGCGTTTTCCTACGAATGTCCAGCAACATGTGACACACGTGTCAATTTCCGCTCCAGTCTTATGAAAAAGTAAAAATAATACTACTTAGTTAGGTTTTAGGAACAGATCGATTTGGTTAGGTTTAGGCTACAAAACTACTCAGTAAGGTTTAGGAAAAGATCGTGGTTTGGGGTAAAATAACCGAAAGTGGCGTAACTTAAGTACGGATGTTACGTGACAAATAAATCAACATTGACTTCTGGTTTCACACGACATACAAACACTGGTCTCCTGTGCGAAAGTCTGTTGCTTTTTGACCCATTTACTCCGACCTCCTCCCTACGCGGCGTTTGTCCCTTTTTATGCGTCCTGGTTCACTTCGTAGGTACGAACGGTGTATGAGAACCGCCTGTTACTGTACTTGCTAATGTAGGATGTCCCGGTATTTACTTTGATCCTTCATTTGGGTGTTTTCATATATTGTCCACAAACTACTCTTTTTCATAGTTTATCTCCAACTTTGTTCTAGAAGTTCGATTCGACAGGAAGTTTCCAATCATGAGTTAGATGTTTGAATTTGTTAACATGTTATACATATTGTTCATACACATAACAGCACTGCTGGGTCCTCTTGACTGTTAGTTTTGCCTCTGTAGCATCACAGACACTTGAAGTGATATACAACAGAACTTTTGAATACTTAATATTCAGGGTCTTTAGTGGACATCCAGCTCAGTTTCTTTTGAGTCTCATATTGTTATGAACTTGATATCCTCTAATTTATTGTTCTTTTTTTGACAGGAAACTTTATGTACACTATATATGAATAGCACATTTCCCATGATAATGTACGTTATTTGTTATCATAGTTAGTTATACAGCTACAGAAGCATTAAAGTAGCACCCTCACTATCATGCAATTTTGGCATCATACAGTTGTTGCTGATTGTTTGTGTGTGTGTGTGTGTGTTTGTTTGTGTGTGTATGTGTGTGTGTGTGTGTGTGTGTGGTGTCACCGTGTCTGAGCTGGCTCAGTGTCATCTGCTCTCATATCAGCTGGGATGAAGAGCTGTGTACAATCCATCAGCTCACAGCTGTGACTTACAGCCTGGTGGTTGGTCAAGGTCGCCTCACACACATACTCACTCACTCTGTCCTTGCTATGCATCCTCATGACACATACAGCATGTCTGTGCAATAACTGCACATCACTGAATCCTGACGCGGCAAAACAAAACACACGTGTCAAAACTAATTCCCTTTATTAAGTTACAGAGAAACTGAATCATGCAGATTTGAGTTGAAGGAAAACACCACTGGGACGTCCTGTTGGCAGGTTGATGTGCACCAGTAACATTAAAGGTCACGGGTTCAAATGTGGTTAATGATTCATTTCTTTCCCTGTTTCCCGTGTTTGCTCTCATTCGCCACCATATGTTGTCTAACAAAGCATAAAAATAGCTGTGGGGAAGTAGATGAACTTGTCCTACTAAAACAGCTGCACACTCTTTGTTGGGTTGTGAGTACGTTCACTGTGTAATCTTTTATCTGGAGTCACTAAAGTTCAAGTGTTCTCAAGTTTAAATTGGCTAATATTCAATTAGAGCCGATACTCCCATTGCACAAAAACAGAGAAATGGCTGAACACAGTTTGAGGATGCCCTCAGTCTGAACAAATTGATTGCTTGTCATAATGTCCGTCCAATTAATTTACCTTTCGCAGCTGAGGCTTTGTGGAGAGGTCGGCTAATTGCTGCTGCCTCCCTCAGAGCCATCAGCCCTCTGCAGAGAGAGAAGCCAAACTCTGAGCCAGAGGAGGAGCGGACCATCTGGATATGAAATACTGAATGAAAAAACACTGATATGAAATAAAACCCAAAAGTTTCATGCTGCTGCCCGATTGTTCGGCTGTAGACCTCCTCTCAAGAGGTCAGCATTATATATTTTTTTCTCACGCACAAAGAAGATTTATGTGTAAAAATTTCAACTTAAAGTGATAGTTTGGGTCTTATGAAGTGGGATTGTATGAGTTACTTATCCATGGACTGTGTATTAGTTACAGTAGACGACGTTCAGCGTGCCCCCAGCATCGAGAAAAGTACCGACACCGAAGCAAAGCAATACAGGACAGTACACCTACTATGGATAAGTACCTCATATAACCCCACTTCAAAACACCCAAACTATCCCTTTAACTGCTTCAGTAGCTCAAAATATTTTTTTTTAAGAAAAGAAAAACAGAGTATGAAACAACACTTCATGCATTGTAAACTTTGAATGTAAAACTGATTTAATTGGGTTTGATACTTCTAAGCTTTAAGTTATAATTGTCCGGTTTGATTGTAGCACTGAAATAGTTCCCACTCATGATATTTATCTGCCTCTGTGAACACCTGGATTGTGAGAGCAGTTCAAATGTATTCCACTTTGAGATTTTAACACATAATGAAGGAGGTTCTAAAAATAAAAAAAATCACTATTTCCATCACACACACATGCAGGTTCACCTTTATCCCTGCCCAGGCTGAATGACGCTGTGTGGTCCTTGGTGGGACACACACACCCTGCTGTTGTTGCCATGATGCTGCGTCTCTATATTTAATTCAGACCACACAACTCTTGTGTTGATAATAATTGCACGGATTACCTGGAGCCATAATCACATGATGTGTGACGAGGAGAAGGTAAAGAACAGGCCATCTGGACGGCCTGGGTGCGGCTGAGCCAACAAACACACAACACACACAAACACAAATGCATACTGTACATAGACAACAAGCAGAAACAGCATTATCCCGATTTAACCTGTATTTGTACCATAATCAACCCGTAAATTAACCTGTAAATGCACGTTTAACAACATATAGAGTATGCTAATACATGAAGCTTATATTGTCAGTTTTTTATTCTACTGAATATTAGATGCTGTTCATTCGTTTTCATGCAGTAAAATCGCAAATGCAATGACTAATTATGTCCTGATTTAAGTTATATACACTGTAAAACATCTGTAAAGCCTACATCTGCATACTTTATGCATTATAACATGATTCTTTTTCATATCAGACAATGTATTCTTTAGTTTTTTAAAAGACTTGCACAATATATGAACTAAGGTTTAAGCTTAAAATGATTAGTGTTGGCTCTCTAAAACCCAAACTGTTCAACCTCTAAACAGACTAACTACAGTAGATATATTCAGTACCATATCAACATTCATGGACTGAGAGAGCAGACATATTCACAGCCTGTGTCTGTCCTTCAATGTTCCTGTTTCTTGCCCTTCACCCTCCAACAGTATCTATATCCATTGTTTCTTCCTCCCTCCTCACCTTCCCCCACCAATGTTGCATCATCTCACATCTCTGCTGCTCTCCTCTCCACGCCCCGGCATCCTGCTATCAAATCCCTCCATCTCTCTCCTCCTCCTGCCTATCAGCTCGGCCACCAACCTGTCACTTAAAGCTCAGGGCTCTGGGACACAGCTGCCGGATATCTGTAACCTCTATGCATACATATACACAAACACAAGCACACAAGCGCACACATGCACACACACACAACACACCCACACACACACACACACACACGTGATTGTCCCCTGCTGCCTCTCTGGACTATAATCAGTGGGGTCTCAGCTGGTCTGGCCATCTCTTCTCTGTAGAGATCAGTCAGTCCTCCGGGGGAATGAGTTTCTACCGTGTGTGTGTGTTTCTGAATTTTCAAACGTTTGGGGACAAAATTTGGAATTTAAACCAGCTGATTGGGGACAGTTTGTCTAATTAGGGACCAAACTGGTGTTCTCAATTTTTGCTTTCACTGCAGCTGCATTCAGTGTGAGCCAAAATTGTGTCGGTCTTGTCGGTCGACCTGTGCAACATCAGTGAGTCTAGAAGCAGCTGAAGAAAATTATTTTAAAACAATGTGCGATAATGTTTGATCCCACATCAGACTGCCCGGCTGACTCAATAGATTGTGTGTGGCAGGTATTATATTCACCACATCTCATGACTTTGCCATGCCAAATTTACGTACAATTAGATTTTTATACAGTTAGTACAGATTTGACCAAATGATTTAATATTACTATGACTTAATATATGTTGCCTTCAGGTGCTTATTATTAGAAATACCATAATTCAAAGTTGAGCACAAATAAGAAAATAAACATAAACAATGGTGTAAATATGGGAACAGTAGATATTTCAGTAGCATTTCTATTGCTTCTTAACGGTTCTCAATACGGTGACGGCGAGCTAGTGGATCGCAGCTAACTGTGCTAACAGTACAAACAATGGCGAAACCGGACGGTGAGTGCTACGCTTCCGTGACGACGCCGTCGGTCGGGACGGCGTTATCAGCTGTAACCGCCGTATGAGCGCAGTGCAGAGCGGTGGCCATGAGCTAGCTAGTGGGGCACAACAGAGAGACTCACATGCACTAAAAGCATGCACGGCCAGGCCGGCTATGTCAACAAATCAAGGAGAAGCTTGGATTATAACACACACAGAGGAAGAGTGACTTCATTCTCTGCTCAGACATTACTCCTCTATATCTTTACATAGCAAATAGTTGTTTTGCTGCTATATTAATGCTCTGGATATCAAATTTAGCACCTTTAAACCCATATTAACCCATATTTTGGACCATTTGGGGGCAGCAGAAACAAGCTGCCACGACGCAACACTGACAAACTGTCCCGTTTTAGGTTGAAACGGTTACACATCCAGCAGTTACGGAGCAACATAATCATTCATTTGGAGTCATGTTTCTGGCCAACTGATGAATGTAAATTCAATATTCACTCTCTTTGAGCTCTGTTTTCTTTATAGCTCTCCCAAACTCCTGAGAAAAACATCTGGCCCTTTAGCTGCTAAATACCCACTATGTTCACCAGCTAGTCGCTAACTGTGTCTGTCTGCCATTTGGTGCTGAGCAGGTAGTGTATAGGTGGGTTTTTAGAGCTCTTTTTTTCTAAAAACAACTGCCTGCTGCAGCAGAAAATTACGCCGTGAGAGCAGTGAGTGGTAAAATAAAACATGCTGAAAGATGCTGAAACGCTTCATGGTTTCATCGCCATGAGCGAGCCCTTTTTCATAAGCAGTGATTGGATTTGTTGATATTATATATTAATAAAAATAGGCTTTTGTGTAATAAATGTGTCATCTTGTGAGAAGGAGGGTATAGGGGGGAGTGTCTGTCAGTTATGGACCAGGTTTTTTTTTTATTCCATTCCTCTACTCGCACTGTGTATTTATGCAACGGTTAGGTCTACAGGGAATTACTTTATAAGTCAATGCAATGCCCCCAGAGGAGACTTAAACCAACAATATGTGTCTATCTGTATGTCTGTGTGTGAGAGAAGCTCAGTAATCTGTGTATGTTTGTGTGCGTCTGTGTGTACCTGCATATTTGTGTCAGCCAATGTGTACAGTACCTGTGCCAGCTGTTGTGCATGTAGTACTGTATGTGCATGTGGGTGTTTGTGTGTGTGTTTGTGGTTGTGTGTGTGTTCTCCGAAGCCCTGAAGGTCACTGGTGAGGTGATTATACTTCAGCTGCATCCAGGTTTGGAGCACAATCTGCTGCACTTCCACATAGATTTCCTGTCACTCCAGATGGAAATTCATACTGTACACCAGGTTTGGACTAACACCCCCCCTCCCTTCTCTCTCTATCTATCTCTCTCTCTCTCACACACACACACACACACACACACACACACACGCACAGACTAATCATCCTCAAACTGATGAATGGTTCTAAAGTTAGCGGGTAAGAGGTGAGGGATCAGGCTGTGTTTTTGACAGGTCAGTGATGGTTTCAGTGAACGGCTGTAAATGTATTCTCTGGGATCTGGCTGAACTGTCAAAAGAGGTTATAAAGGTTTCATCTGGAATTTTAATTTTCAAATTTAAAACGGCTGACATGTTATTGAAATTCAAATGACCATCTCCCCAGTATTTCTCAATCTTACCACATGAATATGAATGGAGCGATAGCCCCGTCTGATTCTTCTTCAATATGCATGAGGGGAGAAGACTTGATGAATTGCCCAAATCCGTGTACTAATCCCCATTTGCGATTATTGGACCAAGAAACCAATTGTTCTATAATGAGAAGCATTTACGCCCGCACTGGATGGACTTTTAATGTTATTTAGGTCTGGCCTTGTTACACGAGGGGTCAAGGGTCGTACATCTCGTGAAGGGAGCATCCGTCACACTTGACATTTGGTATTGACCTCTGCAGAGTGTGGAAGCTGCAAGGGCGCTGACAGTTCATCAGCGAAGGTGCAACGAATGGAGACGCACAGAAACACAAGCAGGGAGGCATGTTATGTGGACACACACACATACACACACCCAGTCCAATTTCACCCCACACTTCCCCCATCCCACACACACGTTTAAAAAGCTTTTTATTTCAGGCAGTGATTGCTGGCTTTAAACATTGCTTGTGAATGGGGCATACCATTAAGGCTTGTTCATTGCTGTGCTAACAGCCCCGTTCCCAATGACAGGTCAGGGCTGCATAAGTGGAGCCAAATGAGTGATGACATCAACGGCTGGTATTTATGCAAAAAGCTGCCACAAATGAAAACCATAATCTGGCGTCATGCCATGTAATGGATTTCAACCCACAACATTTGACCTGTGCTTTACATTTATTTTTATTTTTGACTATTGCATGACGACGAGTCTCTATTTCTCAGAATCTTGACAAGCAGCTCGGCAATTTTGGATTTGAGAATGTCTTTAAAACATAAAATCAGTGGAGTAAACTGTATTTTTCTTCAATTCCAAAGTTTCTGTTATTTGAGTATTTTATTTTCTTACTTTATACTTATACACTCTCTCCACTACAATTCCTACAACAAATATTGTACTTTTTACTCCATCATATTTATTTGACAGCTGTAGTGACTTTGCAGATTAAGATTTTAAAAACATGTATTGAGCATATAAAACATGATGCATTGTTATGCAGTAAATTAACTTCTATCCACCTCAGCCAGGTTCAAAATTAATATGCTGTTTTTACTTTAATGCATCAATAATCAATGGTGGCTTTAAGGTCCTTTTACTTATGTTAAGAGTAGCAATACCGCACTGTAAAATCACTCCATTACGAGTAAAGTTCTATATCCAAAATGTTACTTAAGTACTGTGTTTAACTATTTTATATAATGTTGGCTTGTTTAATCTATAAAAAAATCAGATTTGATGAGCTATATATAGGTTGTGTATGTGAAATCAGCAGTCAAATATACTACTGTCACATATGTATATATATGTAGTTGAGTAAAAAGTACAATATTTGGAGTAGTAATAATAAAGTCGCATAAAATGGAGATAATCAAATAAAGTATCACAAGATTGTACTAAATACAGTACATGACCTTCCACCACTGTCAGTAACAATAAACCAATATTATAATATATAAAAACTCTGAATGGGGAGTACTTTTATTATTGCTGATAACACTTACATAAAACGTTGAATGCAAGGCTTTTACTCATAATGGAGTATTTTTTCTCATTTTGGTATTGCTACTTTAAAGGATCCGAGTGCTTCTCCTCCTAAAGCATACAATTTATTATTTATTATTAATTTATTAATTTATTATTAATTGTGTCTCAACGCTGTAATTTGAAGTATTTTCCAAAGAATGAGTTTGATGCTGGGTTGAGGTTGATTGGTGCGTTTTGTTGTATAAAGACGGTTGGTTGGAGATGACCATTCGTTGAGATGTTTCCCAGCTGTAAGAGTATTTTCTTGCTCTCTCTCTCTCCCACACACACTCACACACTTCTTCCATAATTGATGTGGGAGATGAGGCTCCCCAGCGGTCATCTCCTCTCTCTTCATCCCTCCCATTTTCCCCAGCTGTTCTTGGCTGTCTCCTGCTCACCTTCTCCTCTCCTTCTTCTTCTTCTTCTTCTTCTTCTACTTCGTCTTTCATTTCACCCCTCCATCCCCAGCCTTTCATCTTGTCCACCCATTTACATGCCTGCTGGCCCTCCATCCATTTAATGCGCTGACGGCGCTGGGAGGGTTACCAGTTCAGTTCCAGCAACGCACTCATAGCACGACGCCTTTATTTTTCACCTCCTCTCCGTTTGCCCTCCACCTGTGTCTATATCTGTATCTCGGTACAAACTCACCCTCCCCCACAGACATGAACACACACAAAAAACCTCACTTTGCAATTTGCACTCACACACACACATACACACACCTTGTGTTCTGTCTCTCTAGCTCTCTCCCCTCAGAGGCTTTTATCACAACGTACCTGGGTCCCTCTCCAGATGTTAAGTGTCTTCCTGGCTGGTGGAGATAGTAAGAAGACACACACACACACACACACACACACACACACACTAGATAGAGATGTATGGTGGGGGGAAAAGCTGAATTACTCTGAGAACATCTCTTAATGGAAAAGACACACACACACACATTTCCACACACACTAAGACTGCTGGTCACCCTTTGGTAATCTTATATTCTACAGTACAGGCAATAGATCTCTGCTCACATAATGAATTAATGAATTTACATACAGTGTGTTTCAATTTATCAAACATGACACTCTTTCTAGGTAATTGTGGCATAATGTGACTTTATGTTGCATTAAATTCATTTTTATTGGATTTATTATTGAGGTTACTGAAATGGAACCTGTTTTATTGCTAAAGAAAAAAAAAAAAGACCCAATTCATAAAATCCCTCCAACTGTCCTATGAAAGAGAAGGTTTTTAATACTCTGCTATTCAGATATTGGAAAAAAAATATCTCGTTTTACAACCCTCGCACAGGCGCTAATCAAAATGCCCTGATAAATGAAACACAAATCTGTGTGAGACCTGAAATAAGTTTTGGGAAATGTAATAGGATCAAATACCAAATTAAATTGAACAATTTGCAGAGAACAAGTGTGATTAAAATCATGCTACCATTCATTTTATGAAATTACTTTTAAAGGTTTCTGAATATTAAAAGTAAAGTTCAGTATAATGAGCAAACACTAAAATCACAACCACTGCAGAAGGTTACTCTTATAGATGATGGTGCCTGATTGGCCCATGGAGTGTGTTATGGGTCACGCTGTAGCCTGAGGAGGCTGTCTGGTGGCTCTGTCTGGTTAGGGAGCCTCGCAGGCAGGCCTGGAGCCCAGATAGAGGGGCCCCTGCTCCCTGGGGAACATATGACCATCCTCCGATCACCAAACCAGCAGATGGCGAAGGACTAAGGACTGATTGGCATGGACGTCTCTATATAATGTTCTCTGAAAACAACGTTGATATAAGTGAAAACACGGCCGTATATGAATAAAACATAGGGCTGTGACTCCTATTTGACTCGTCCGTGTTGACATTTTTTGTATTTAAAAACAAAAACAAAAAAAACAATAGCTCTTCGACACACGAATCACAGCCTTCAAATGAAAGGGAGACTGGATGCATTTACATGCAGCGGATATACTGAGCTGATGTTATGTGGCAAGAGAGACAGACTATTTTGAGACATCTCTTCTTTAATAGACAGCATGGGGGAGAGTGACAGGGAAGATGGGCAGAGGGAGACATGAAACAAAGTCTGTGGGCTGGAATCAAACCTGCAGCACCCCAGAGTATACGTCTTTACATTGTACACAGAAAACATGAGGCCTGTTCTGTCAAAACAGGAAAAAATCATGCTGAGGGGAACAGAAATGTTTACTTTTGCCTTCGGAAAGTTGGCGATGTCTTTACTCAGCATGTCATGGACTTTACAGAATCATGTGAATTATTGTGATCTGTTTTGTTCTAACAATAAAAACAAGCACTTCTTATCATACTTTACTTTATGTGAATTATCACAGATGGAGCACATCTTAGGCCAATAGGATTGATAGGATGTATGGTAAAGAATGTGGGTTATAGTTTGGAGAATGTGATGGCTTTCAAATGCCCATACGAATGAGGCTGATTTCAGAAATACAAAATGGTTCTTCCATCTCTCTTTTTTAGGCCTATCCTCCAGCTATTCTGGCTGTGTTTATGGGTAATTTGGATCCACAAATGTTCAGCTGTGTCCATTTTACCACCATCATACCCATCATTGACACAAACAAAATGCTTTTAGGTGTGTTTTTAAGAATTAAAATGAATATAGAATCAGAACTACAAGACATCAACATCTCCCTTACTTGATATTTTTAACCAGTAGGTTTAGCCATGCTAGCAGCAAGGCTCTATGGATGCCTCTATGGACCACTTTGTCCAGACTGAAATATCTCAATAACTATGGAATGGATTGTCATTCAATTTTGTACAGACATTCATGGTACCCAGAGGATGTATCCTGAGGACTTTGGTGGACTTTTCCCCTGACTTCTCCTCTAGCACCACCTGCAGGTTGACATTTTTGGCTCAGAGTGAAGTTAGCATGTGATGTTAGCATTTAGTACCACTGTGCTTAAGTACAGTCTCAAAGAGCTGCTAGCATGGCTTTAGACTTTTAGGCCCTGTTCAGACTTGGCATTAACATGCGTCCTGAGTGATCTGATCACAAGTGGACAGCTTTAAATCCTTCTGTTCACACCTGGCATTAGAATGCGTCTCCACATGCGTCTTGAGTGACCACTTGTGATCCGATCTCACTTCCCCGCTCTTTATGCAAATAAACACGTAGTAAATACATGGCTAATACAGCAGACGTTGTGGCGTAATATTACATGAACGTCAGTAGTATCCTACATATTCGTGAATTCGGGTACATTTTATTAACATCAAAGTATAAAGTTATTGTATCTGCGGTCCCCGGGGACATCCATGCCGCCGACACCGCTGCCTTCTCCAGGCAACAGCGGGGTACAGAGCTTCAGAGAGCCGGGGATGAGAGAGCGAGCGAGCGGACGTCAGCTCCATGCAAAGCACCGGAACAAAAACACCTCACATCTCATCTCACATCTCACATCTCCGACAGTATGATAATAATGCACTTTGCCTGCCTAGTCTGATAGTCTGTAGATTATGTAGCCTATAGATAAGATATATTCTGATAAAATACAGTTGTACTGACAGGATACAGTAGAGCACAGAGGCCGTTTCCATGCTGCGAGGCAGACAAGCGCTCGCGTCTGCCTGTCTATTCACATGAGGAGCAGTGAGATCCCGCAGATCCCAGCGGGATGTCAGATGAGTAGGCGGTCCTTAATGTGGCCCAGGACACATTTGCATACTCACTGCTAAAAGAAAGTGGCCATATGTGGCCCAGACCACCTCTGAATGTGGTCTGAGCGATTGGATCTCATTGCGTCCTCAATGCGTCTTGAGTGCGTTCACACCTGTACTTAAAGCTGTCCACTTGTGATCAGAGAACGCATGTTAACCAGGTCTGATCAGGGTGCTAAAGGTCTTTGCACACCAGGTCCGTATTTTTCGTATGTGCTTTTTTAAATCCATCATCCGATAAAAATGTTATGCATAGAAACCTTGCACACTGAGTCAGAAGGGTTTTATTATTCTCTTCATTGCAAAAATTTGCAATACGAGATAAAACTGATCTAATTACAGGGTGCAATGGATAGCGCTAGTCCCAAACGGGGCTAATGAATGAATGACATTAACAAAAAGATATCGTTTAGCTGTCTAATCTTCCGTACATCCATACATTGTTTGGTGACCATCCTCGATTCCAAGCTGTTCTGCAATTATCTACCACAATCTATCTTTAAATTCAGCATTTCTTTATTGTAAAGTGCTTTGTGCTGGAAGACGTGAATCAGTTTATCAGATGCCATTTGATGGACGGTGGCTCTGAGTGGTCAAACAACCCTCTTTTGCCTTTTGACGATGCGAAAAATTGCAGAAAATCGAACCTGTTCCGAAAAAACTTTAATGACAAAAGAAAGTTTCAGAGTAGGTGTAGACGTCATTGACACCATGTGAGGTTGTATTTATTTTTAAACATGCAACAATTTCGGACGAAAAATACAGACTTGGTGTGCAAAGGCCTTTAGTGTTTCCATTGCTTTTACAGACATTCTACTTCAACAACATCTAAGTGCAGAAAACACCTTCGACAGAGACAGAGTCAAAGGCCAGGTGTCTTCTGGTCTCTAAAAGCTCTGATAGAGGCTTTTAGAAGGATTCAATCCAGCTGCAGTGCATCACACCAACCTCAAAAGGAGGAAAGGTTTAAGTTGATATAACCACGACAACAGACTATTGAAACTCATACAAACAACAAATTAACTGCAACAACTTATAAACACTCATTCAAACACGTTACTTTGTCATCTAAATGAAGGCCGGAAAAAACAAATTAACTTTGCCTTCAGGGGCTTCTTGAGCAAATCAGCATCCCAGTCTGGGGAACAATCAACAGAATATCTGATAGTTTTGACCTGTTCATTCACATTGAGTCTGAAAATTACAATTGATTTGAACAGTAATCTAAAAATCCACACAGTTTCACTTTCATGCAATGGTAAAATAAAGCCATTGTAGTGGATCATTTTTGTTAAAGATGAAAAGTATCAATATTATGGTTGCTTCTACAGCATGATGTCATCTCAGAGATCAAAATATTAACATAAGGTTGAACTGTTGTTCATGTTTTCAATAATGAATGTTAGAACATATTTAACTAAGTCTGCCTGTGAACAGATTCAGCTTGCAGGTTGACACCTAGAAGCTCCTCAACAACATAAACAGCTGAGAGTCTGAAACATCTTGCAGACGTATACCGGCTCATCAGCATGCGTTCCCTCTGGGTTCAACACATGGCTCCTGCACATGCTGCACATTTGTCGATGGATCACACGATTACAGCAGTTCACACCGGTTGAATGGGTGGTAATCATGCATGTTGCAAAGTGTTTTTCATCATCATGAACCCTGTATTACTTGCACGGCACGCATCTGCTAAGCCTGAGAGAACAAATAGCTCTGAAACATTCGATCAGACATGCAGACACACACACACACACACAGACTCAGAGCGAGACTTAGTTATGTTTACTCCTCAGAGACAAGCTCATTTACAACAAGAGCAAAGCAGCTTTTACCACCTCTCACATATTTCATGATCATCTAAATATTGTGACAAGTGTGTGAAGAGGACCACAGCACGGTAGCGCTGATGGATGGGGTGAAGCTCAGAGAATACTTCTTCCTCTTATTTGATTAAGACAAACACACAAAGCTTCTCTAACCACTGAACGGTCCTTTCACGTGTGATAAGTCTGTAACAACCGAATGCAAAGGAAGCGATGACTTGATTATAGCTGACACAAGTGAGAGTTGCTTTGATCCAATGATGGAGAGGCGAAGTCGGCTTGATATAATTTAGTTCAAACGGCCATTTATCTTCCTCAATTTACCACCAGTTATCGGTGAGGATTTTGTACCTCCATCGCTGCTGCCATGCACCCAATTAATTAATTTCACAGAGGTCGATGAAATGTTTTAGCTTCAACAAGTTAGTATGCTAAACTCTTTTTTGAGAATCAACCATACCCTGCAGGGTTATACTGAGATGAAAACTGTTTTTATCTGAGACCTCTGAGTGAAAACAGGTTGAGGAGGATCAGACGGGTTAATGAAGGAGGAGGAAGAATGAATATGTTTCAGTGTGTATTTGTGTGTGTAGGTGCAAGGGCGTAATTTCCATTGGGGATGGGGGCGGACATGTCCCCCTCACATTTCAAAATCCTATTTTTTGTTCCTCTAACTTTTACAGTTTCACTTTGATTCACTAAAAGAGCACTAAACTGTGTCTAGCCACAAAAAAACAGATGGGAGAAGCGAGTTGATCAAATTGTTTAAATGCTAATCTGAGTCGCCTTCAGTTATTACAGTGTGTTCACAGCTTTTACAAGCAGTAGCGAGTGATTTAAAGACATTTTTGCTCTGGATTCTGCCATAAGCTTCCCTACTGCAGACACTCAGCCATACTCAAAGCTGAAAAAAGTCCCCCAACTCTTCTGCATTTTCGGAAAAGATAATAATTTAACTGATTTTATTTACAGATTATTTCCCTAAAAAGAAACTAGAACTGATCATCTATCAAAGACAATGCAGTAAAAGAGTTAAAAGTTCATTCTTGACATTGGAAATGGCAGTTTGATGTTTTTGTCAAACATTTTATATATAACAACATTTATCAAAAAGTATCAGGTCTTGAGCAAGTTGTGTGATTATTGGGCAGGTGCATTATAATGCAGCAATTTATGTGTTTTTTGGGGGGATTTCATGGAAAGCATGATAACCAATCTAATCATTTATTCTTTGCAAGATGATATAAATCTAAAAACTATAAGGTGTCTCTGTCTGTCTGTGCAATATGGACATACGAAATGTTCCATATTAATAAAATCTGAATACACAAGCGACCAATAGACTCTTTGCAGCAGCGGGAGCAGGGCTTCAAGGCTCTGCAGAGACGTGCATGTCGTCTGCAGCGTGCAGACTGCGCCTGCAATTTACTTCTGTTGCTGGATGCTTGATGTACTAAGGTTACAACTGAACTCTTCTTCACTTCCCTGGACTCAATGTGTGATGAGTGGTTCTCTACAACGCTGCGAGCAGCAGCGTGGCCCCCTCCCAAAGGCCACGGGCTCCGAACAAGCACGCGTTCGCTGCAAGCACAAGCAGCTCGAAGTCAAGTATATTTCATCAATGTTTCTGACCGCAAGTAATCGCAACCTGGGTGAGTTTTCTCCATGAACCAGCTGTATTTCACCGGTGAGTAATACTGTCAGTAGCTGTGACTTGGGTGTGTGACGCAACTATGTCATGGCAGGTGTATTGCTGAGGACGTAAGGAAGCGCAGTGTCGAGTGTGAAGTTGTTTGTATGAACGGTTCGAGAAAAATGCAAGAGGCAACACTACAGGCCAAGCATTCAGCCTGTTCTCAACAGGCATGCACTAGTTTATATAAATGAAGAACATAACATTTATATTACTTGTATATACTTATATAAGAACCTCTGACTTCATTGTGTCCCCTCCACTCCAGAAACTCAAACCTACGTCCTTGTGTGTGTGTTCCATGTTAACTAGCTCAGCATGTGGCAGCATGAGTCCTACTGTGCCTAGTGTTGTTGTAAATCTCATTAGAGCACACTTGCTTTCCTACCACACGGCTAACACACACCACTTTAATCTGCCCCTCTGCCATATCCCTCCCCCCCCACACACACACACACAAATATGAATACCTCAACGACTACAGGCAGACATACACCGAGAGACAGATGGTTAATTGCGAGCACGACTAAACATGCAACCTTACTGAAATCCCACGATGCCACTAAAGCACTTAACAGGTATTCAGTTGAGCATAGAGCACGGAAGATCCATCACACACTCTCAGTTACACATACACACACACACAACGTAATCCATGCTGTTGGCACAGGAGTCTTGGAGCAGCTGCCTTGCTACACACAATGAAGTAGACATCATCTGGCTGCTGAGAAAAGCCTGTCAGATATCACACATTTGGACACACATACACACACACACACGGTCACATACGCAAACTCTCACAAGCACACACGTCATACAATTAATTATAAAGTGACTCATACAGATTGAATGGAGGTGATCCGACAGCCCATCCTCTCCTCCCTATGGGTAACAAACACTCGAGTTTCCCTGCAAAGAATACGGCCTCATGCATTGTTAACAACATCTCTATCAATAAACAAAAAGAGCAATAAATAAACCACTAAGTTAGTTACAGCAAAACAACAGACTGGCAGGCGGGCGGGCCGAGGAAGACAGCGAATGTCCCCTTTGTCTGTGTGTTTTTGTGTCTGCCTGAGATATTCTGCACAACAATGCATGCTATAATAATCTTGAGACATTGTTGATTATGGATGGGGTGCGGGGATTTAGGGGGTGATTTACAGGAGAAAACATCGCGAAGGCAGGCTCGATGGAGACAAAGGCAGTCTGGAGGAGTCCTGTATGCTAAAGCGTATGGAGAAATGTGCAGCACCAATAGGATTTTCTCAGCGGAGTCCAAGGTACTGGGATTTGGGAAACAGGATTAGCTGCTGTGTAATAATGTGGATGTGATGGGGGCAGCGTGCTCAGAAGAGTCAGCCCATGTGGTGTGTATTTGTGTGTGTATGTGTGTGTGGAGTGGGGGGTTGAAGAGAGCAGTCAAAGGGATTAAGAACGTCCCAAGAATGAGATGTTCTTCTTCTTCTTCGCTCTTTCTCTCTGAGTTTAAAGATTAGATCGCTTTTAGGGCTGAGGGCTGTAATGAAACATGAATGAGGCTGGTCGGTTTAGCAGGTGTGTTCTCATAAAAGCTTATCAAAATATTACGCGTCAGTAATTTGTCTTGTTGATAATTATGCTAATATAAAACTTTGATCGACACTATGACAGATTTTTGAAAAACATGTAAATTTGCAGACAGTCCGAGCAATTCCAGAGAATGGATTTCTATATTTATCATTCAACAATCTAAATTCTGGGCAACCAGAAACAACATGGTAACATTTCTGGATGACATCTGAGCCATACAGCCTTGTTTTATTAACACAAAGCCTTATGGCATATGGTCATCTCCAAGGTCCTCCAACGGTGCAACCACCACAGATACGATGATGATGAGCAGATTCTTTTTTATCAAAATGCTGTTTCTTCAGCACCAGCAAGGCTACCTGGGGGTCAAAGTCCTGCTCAGTGGGGTTTAAAGAGAGGCAATAAAAGCCTGAAATTAAAAAGAAAACACAGCCAGTCCTGCCATACTCCATTATCACCATAGCTGATGTTATTCCTGCTGTCGTCCCTGTTGCATCAGCTTCGTAAAACTGTGATTATTCTGTAACAATTGTAGCTTCCTATTAGAGATGGACATTTGTGTAGCTGTACGATTGTCTGGTTTTGAAGCTACAAATCCCTTTTTTTTAAAGGGGAACTCCAAAGACTTTACACATCAAGGTCTGTTTACAGGTCTTGGGGGTGCTACTGCATATGTGAAACAAAAAGCCTTTTGTCTCTCCAGAGGGTGCGGCATAAAGTCTGATGAATTGTTGATAACGTCTGAAAAACATTGGTTGGGGCTGAAGACTACAAGTTTAAACATGAAAACAAAATCTGGTGGTGTGGAGTTAAAAAGACACAAGGTTACCAGACCGCTGTAGCCCGCTCCTCATCTCTACTTGAGGCTAGCAGCTAAAGGCTACATTAACCACTTCACACACCTTAATGTTGAACCGAACTTTTGATGAACCGGTTGAGTTGCATCATGAGTAATGTTGGCAGGGTTTTGACAAGGAGGAATAATGTGTGGAATAAAAAAGATGATATTTCTGTTTCTGCTGCATCGAAGTTTGATTCTTTTTTTTTTATGCTGTCCATCTTGAGACCGAAAGTGTTACAGGAGTGCAATCCTAAATTGGTGGAGAGACTCTTTTAAGACACCATGTTTATGATCTCAGTGGCAGAAATTTGCTCACCAACCCTAAAATGTTGATTCAACTGGAAATATGTTAAATTCTGGAAGCAATACTTCGTCGTCAACTTGTTCCCTTTTTACTTTAAGTGCACTTAAAGCTAATTAGAGACATTAAGGAAGATTGGATCCTTCACTGGTGAGTAGCACTTTTACAACAGAGACACTAAAAGAACACTGGACACTTTGAATGCATTCATTCACAGACTAAATACATATATATTGTATGGTGATACATGTCTATTACACGACTAGTGAAACAAAAGATAAATGTCAAGTGATAATTATCGGGGTGTAACTAGAGTTTCCTGATCCACCCCTTTGGCATAATTTGAGATTGTGACAGTTTTAATAAAAATCTCCACGGTGGCGGACCTTTATTATCTTTTTGTAAATACATGTCCTGTCCAGATATCTCTTCCTGATTACACACACTGGCTTATTTCATTATTTTATTCTACAATGGAGGTTGAACCAAAGAACTGTGAGTACTAATTCAAGATTGAACTGATGGAGACAAATCAAGAGAATGTGACATGATTAGCTCTTGACCTTTACATGTTACTACATTTACTCTACATGTTTATATCTTTCTCCACTGAAAACAACCTAGAAGAATCTTAAAGGGTAACTTTGGTATTTTTCAACCTAGACCCGATTTTTCCATGTTTTTGTGTGTGTGACTAATGGGGACAACAGTTTTTGAGATTGGTCGAGTATTGAAGGATAACGCTGTAACCAGCTGTGAGGGCAAGTGAGCAGCGTCAATGTATCGTTAACTTCAGTAAAAGTATTTGTTTTTGCCACTGACAGGCTCAGATTGTTATTATAAGTGTCTGACAACATTAAAGTGAAGTAGGCAGTATATTTTTGGCATCATTGGGCAAAAATTCCATAATAATCTTTCAGCATATTGTAATTCAAGTGTTCTGAGAGAAAACTAGATTTCTGCTCCTCCTCATGTCTCTGTTTTCAGGCTTTAAAAAATCTAGCCCGCGACTTGAGACTTTGACAAATCACAGGTCATTTCATTGAGAGAGTGTTCCTATTGGCTGTGCTCCGGTCACGTGACCGGAACTTGGCGTTCCTTCACCAGATTTCACAATGGCTGCCGCCTCCCAAACTTTCTCATTTTACAGCTAAACAGTACACTACAAGATGATTCTGAAAACATTTGAGGAGAGAAGCATTAACGTAACATAATACTGATTCATATTTGATCAGCGCTGCCTAGTTTGACCATTTGGTCGGAGTTCACGAGTGATTGACAGCCGGCTCTCATAGACAGCAGACCTCAGATCAGCTCTTACTGCTTGTTTTCCTCCGGTCTGTGAAATCTTGCAGATGCCGTTAGGAGCACCGGAGGACATAGGATATAGCGACCGTTTTATAAAAATAACTTTTTTTTAATCATATTTGCTCCAATCTCGCCTACTTCAGCTTTAAGGAAAGGACCCCAAAGACAAATAAAATGTTTTCCTTACCTTTCGCTTGATCCTGTCTGTTTGTTATTCTATGCAAATCCCGCTCAAGGAGAAGTCTCGTTGTGAAATCTGAATATCCCTACAGTATACTCTGGCTCAAATAAATATGGTTGTTTCCACTATGGATGTATTGCACTATTCCACCGTTGTCTTCCAGCAACACGTAACCTGGCCAGATTTCAGAACGAGACCTCTCCTTGAGCGAGACGCTTTCAATAATGTTGTCAGACACTTATAATAACAACCAGCAAAAACAAGCACTTTTAGTGGACGTAAATGACGTTACCAGCTTGCCCCAATGGCATCATATTGCAGCACGTGAGCAGCTGCCGTCTACAGCGCTCTCCTTCAATACTGGACCAATTTCAGAAATTGTTGTCCCTATTAGCCAGTTAAATACAAAAAACATGGGATAATAGGGTCCAGGTTGAAAAATACTGAAGTTACCCTTTAATCGTAAAAAAACAACTCTCTTTTCATCTTCCTGTTGTTTACTATTCTTTGAACAAAGTATATTAAAATAAGAGTAGTAGTGAAGATGTAATTTGATATTACTACATTTGCACCTCAAGAGATACCTGCAGATAAACAAATCCAGGCACAAGGAAAATGAAACTAGATGAATGGGAGGAATAAATAAAGGCCCTTCAGTTTGTATTACTGTGGTCTTCACAATAATAACATGGTTGTCCCTGGATCCACTCTACTCATCTCATCTACTGCGCTTCATTTAATGTCACTGCTGCAGAAACACAGAGCATTTTTTCAGACTGTAGAATTTGGGAGCTGAAGTACTGCAGGCTGCACCACCGCCCTGCTGAACACAGATCTGCAGTGACAGGTTAGGAGGTGAATAGTTCCTCGTTTCTGATTACAGCCCTGATCTCTGATCTGTCATCTCATATCTACAGTCTGTTGCCCGGACAGGCCTGCTCCTGTTCCACTTCACATCCAGTTCAACTCGCTCAAATGAGTTGCAAAGACATCTTTTTATGTGTTTTACGTGTACATTTTAAAAATATTAAACTTTAATTTCATTAACATAATGGCTTTTTATGGACCTTATCGTCTTAGTAGACATTTTAAACACACTACAGCAGTAGTTCCTGAAGTTAGGTGCCTTAAAGAATGGCCAATTTTGATTGTTTTTTTAATACAAACATTTAATAATGTTTCACCACATAAAAAATGAAGCAATATGTATATTAACATCATTGTTATGTCACATTTTCAAAGAAATAAACCACAATTAAAGTGGCAGTAGGCAGTATATTTTTTGCATCATTGGGCAAAAATTCCATAATAACCTTTCAGCATATTGTAATTCAAGTGTTCTGAGAGAAAAAACTAGACTCCTGCACCTCCTCGTGGCTCTGTTTTCAGGCTTTAAAATATCTAGCCTGTGACGGGAGACTTTGACCAATCACAGGTCATTTCATTGAGAGAGTGTTCCTATTGGCTGAGATCCTGTCATGTGACCGGAACCCAGCGTTCCTTCAGCGGCGTCACAAACTTTCTCATTTTACAGCTAAACAGTACACTACAAGATGATTCTGAGAACATTTGAGGAGAGAAATAGGCATTACAGTAACATAATATTGATTCATATTTGATCAGCGCTGCCTAGTTTGACCGTTTGGTCAGAGTTCGCGAGTGATTAACAGCCGGCTCTCATAGAGAGCAGACCTTAGATCAGCTCTTACTGCTTGTTTTCCTCTGGTCTGTGAAATCTTGCAGATGCTGTTAGGAGCACCGGAGGACACCGGAGGACACCGGAGGACACAGAGGCACATGATTTTTTCCAGGTTACCTGTTTCATGTAATACTGTCACGATATAGCAACCGTTTTATAAAAATAACTTTTTTTTAATCATATTTGCTCCAATCTCGCCTACTTCAGCTTTAAACCCTAACTATGTAATTAAGCTGTAGCTAAGATTGGAGACATGACAGCTTTTCAAATTACATTTTTTCGTACGACCAACAGCCCAAATATATTCAATTAAAATTATATAAAACAGAGAAATACAGAAAGCCCTCACATTTTAGAGGCTGGAATCAAACAATTTTGTGCAATAAATTACTCAAAGAAGCAATGGATTATCAAAGCTGCTCTTCTGGCGATGAATTAAGTGATGAATCGACTCTTCATGTCAGGACTAGAAATACATTGATCAAACTTATCAATACAGTGTGTTAACAGAACGTTGATTCAGTGCTTTGGTTGTAGAGCTGATATAGTTCCTGCTTACAAATAACCACCAGGTTATCTTATTCCTTATTCCCTTTGTTAGAGCTGAGAACAAGGCCAAATGTGTTCATGAGGTGTACTGTGCTTTCTGTGCTGGCCAGGCTGTGAAAACCTGACCTATTACGTAACACATACTCAGGATTTCTGTAGATTCATTCCATCTTTCCAATTGTCTTAATTGAAGAGTCAAAAACTAAATGAGAAATCCGTCTTGACAGCATCTAATCAGACTTGGCAGGTTCAGCTGGAAGAGAATTCATCACTTGACAGAAAACTTAATTCCCTATCCATACCGCAGGAAGGACATCTGTGCTGAATTGGTTTGTAACACACCGTGATCACTGAGCTAGGCTGCAGAACTTCCCCATCAGGTCCGACACAAGACCAGCTCCGGCTATAATCTACCCAGAGGGCTGTAGCAGTCAGTCAGCTCTCTGTCCTACTTTCCCTCTTTTCATCCTCCTCCTCCTCTCGTATCTTCCCACCCTCTAACTCCATCCCTCCATTTCACTCCTCCATCGCAGGAAGGAAAAAGCAGCACTGGTGTGATTGCTTTAAAGTGCTATCGATACAAATGAAACACCAATTTCTGGATGTATCTGGGAGAATCCAGCAGCAGATTGAAACCTGCTCTGGCAGGCTTGAATCATTGGATATCATAAATTATAGTTCACCCTTGATAGGAGAGACATTTATTTAGCTATCCATAAGATTCCGTGTCATATGTGCAGTATTTGATTATGCTAAATGAAATGAAATATAAACATCTGCAAAGGATAACCAAACAGAGTAAGAAACAGCCCCCCTAAAATTGACAGATCTCAGGTTGAACATGCTGTAAAAGCAAACAAGCTTCCATTTTCTCATTTCATTTCTCTATCACTGACGACAAGCAGACTAAAGCAGAAAGTGCAGGAAAGCCAATAAAGGCAGTGAGTGTTTTTGCACAGGCATGCAAGGTGTAAAACTGGTGACTACACATATTGTAGATTTCAACTTGTTTATGCCTGCATTTCATTTCAATCCATTTCTTCACAGGACTTAGCCTCATTTAATTTACAGGCAGCTGGATGAACGTCACAAAGTCTGTGTGTGCATGTGTTTGTATTATAGGAGAAAGAGAAACAGGTGAATGATTTAATAACATAACTCTCACCAAGATGTGGGAAAACAGCAACATCACCAAAAAGAAACTCCTGAAGATCCCATTTAATGTGTTTGCAAAGTTGCAAAGTGTAGAAAATTCGCTCACAGCAACTAAAGCATGAGTTAAACCTGTAGTAGGCAGAATATTTTTGGCATCATTGGGCAAAAATTCCATAATAACCTTTCAGCATATGGTAAGAGATAACTAGACTTCTGCACCTCCTCATGGCTGTTTTCAGGCTTAAAAAAATCTAGCCAGTCACAGGAGACTTTGGCCAATCACAGGTCATTTCAGAGAGAGAGCGTTCCTATTGGTTGTTCACTCAACGGAGGCATGGAGTGTCAATCACTCGCGAACTCTGATCAAACGGTCAAACTATAGTGCTGATCAAATATGAATCAATATTCTGTTACTGTAATGACTATTTCTCTCCTCGTCATATTTGCTCTAATTCTACCCACTGCTGCTTTAACTTTCATAGACACTCAAAGTACTTGGCTAAGGTTAGGGAATGACTGTGGTCTTGATTAAATATTTGAATAAGTCAACAGTAACTTGAAGTACATACCGTGTTTACTTTTTAAACATGTATATGACACCATACCCTATAACCAAAGTGCCTAAACCTCAACACACACAGGACAGGATGCAGACCGCGGTCTCCGGTGTCAAAGTCCTGCACGTAGCACCCATCCATCCACCCTGACCGCCTCTCTACGACTTGCATACGGTACAAAAATGTAGAACTTCCTTCAATGGATAAACATTGGCAGTGAGTATAACTCAGGCTGCAATAATGTTTTCCATTAAAACATAACTGGCTAAACCAATTTAAAATGTAATTTGTAGGACACAAGATTGACTGTCTGGGTTTTGGGTGCATTCAGGTTTCCAATGCAATGAGTGGTTATTACAGTGCCAACACTTTTGGTGCACTTACAATTGCTTTTACCTGTAACTAAAGTGGTGGCAATGTTGCCGTGTGTCCTGACCTCAACGATTACTTTGGTGGGTACAGCGCTATCATAACAGGTAGAAATGGAGGCGAAAACTATGAAAGTAAGATTGAAGTTGTAATAAACTGGAATTATCTTTAAATGAGGCGGCATTTTATCTGCGGGACTGGTGAGCCACATCTGACCAGCACACACTCATAGAAGGAGACATACAGAGACAGAGACACAGGCAGACACGGAGACAGAGAGCAAGGCAGACCAATAGCGACGGGTGCAGCAGGTGCAGAAGAGAGTGACAGACATTGACAGACACAGGAGAGAGACAGAAATGAGAGAGAGGGAGGAACGGAGGAGGATGGTGAGCTCCCCGGGCTGTGAACCTGCCATGTGTAGAGGCATGCTGCACCATCTGTGTTGAGACTGTTTACGCAACACACCACTGCTGCAGACACTGCAGATACACGCCCCGTACCACCTTGCCTCGGACATCACAGGGCAGAGCGGTGGCACGCTTCACTTGGTGCAGAAATGAAAACAGCAACAAAAATAACAACTACAGCAAAAACAGGCACGACAACAAAAGAAAGTCAGGGAAGGGCCAGGCCACACCAAAGCACTGGGCTTACACCAAACACAGAAATTATACATTAAAGAATAATGTACAAACTTTAATTACAAGAAAGGTACACACACAACAACAGCAGAGCTAACAAAAATCAAAGGGGACAGAATAGAGGAATAAAAATGAAAAGAAACATGGCAGCATATTACTGCCACCGCTTGTTCCCCTGCAACTCAACACGACCCTAAACAGCAATGACAGCCATTGACTGTTCCCTGTCATGAGGCCCAGAATCACATGCAAACACCAATCATAACAAATTTAAATTTATCAGCACTGCAAACAATGAACCACGACGCAGCCACCGCAGTGTCTGCCACTGCTACACGCAGTGAGAACAAAGAGAGGCAAGAGAGAGTGAGAAAGAAAGGACAAGACAGAAAGAACAAACAACAGAAGTGATGTCACACGTATTGACAGAGAAGGCAAGACATGATGAGGTTTGTGAGGAGGAGGGAGGATAACGAGTGTGAGAGAAAGAGGCAGAGCAAGTGGGGTAAAAGAAGGCCATGGAAGAATGACCAGGGAGACAGAGAGAGTCTAGTGCGTGGTGACAGTGCTGTCGTGTCTTGGCGGTGCCAGCTTGACTCCAGAGATGTCTTCAGCAGACACCGGCTGCTCAGAACGTGACCTCTTTGTGTGGAACCAGAACAAATATCCAGAGAGAGGTGGTGGTGAAAGATAAAAGCATGAGTTTTCCCAAAAGCATCTTAGAAATGTGACAATTGTCATCAATTGACCTTTCCCTAAACCCCTCCCACCAAACAGTGATGCCAATCATAGCTTCGCAACCATAACACTGAAGGTGTACATGAGGCTGTATTAAGAGCAATACTAAACAAAAGTTTGTGTCTTTTTTTACCACCTGTTAAAACCAAAAATACATGAGTATACACGAGCACACAGTGTGTTTGTTTCCTCTAATCCAATCTGCTAACACTAACATGTGTGGATTTTTATTTTGTAGAGATTACATGTTATGTTGGAAAAAGCCCCATTCAGGACTAACACGCACTGAAAGACATTAACATCCGTTTCGGATTGTTTTTAAGATTTTATTGCTTGTTTTTAAGGTTTTAAATGGGCTGGCACCACCTTATGTAGCAGAACTATTGCACCTTCATACTCCAGTTAGAGCACTGAGGGCGACCAGTCAGATGCTCCTGGATGTCCCCAGAACTAAACTCAAAAACAGAGGCGACCGAGCCTTTGCGGTGGCCGCCCCTAATCTCTGGAACAGTTTACCTCTTCATATTAAAACTGCTCAGACCGTAGAATCATTTAAGTCGCTGCTGAAGACTCACCTCTTACTCACCTCACCTCGCCAAATTAAACTTGTCCTTATCCTAAAATAATTTCCATATGTAAAGGCAAAAAATACTAACAATGAACTATAATTTAATCTTTTTGTTGCTTGTCCAATGAACTTATTACGTATTTCTATGATGGACATCTAAAAAATGTGTTATGATAGCAATAAATGTCTGATATTACATTTTGTCTTACTTTACTGTCCTATGATACTAGGGCTAACTGACTCTATCTTACAATACAAGAACAAAGCTGTGTCTCTATTGTCATGTCCTCTACATGGATCATCAACTGGAGTTTGTGTGATATCATGTACTGTAGCAAAAAGTCATTTAGCACAAGGAAAATGGGAGGAATGCATCACTGCAACAACGACACAACCTCAGTGCTGAAACCAAAGATAAATCTCCACTAAAATCAAGGGGACATGCACTATCAAGGCTTCCATATCACTATCAGTGACTTATGTGGATCACAGTATGTCAGACTAACCTGCTCCAACACTATATATCATACATCAGAGAGAAAACGGTAAAAAAAATTTAAGGCACAGTAGCAAAAAGTTCATTTGGGCCAGGTGCGCTTTAACTGCACCAAGGTCGCCTCAATAATATAACGCAAGATCAAAACCGCAAACTTGTTTATTGGAAAATCTGCCCATCTGGCTGAGCATCTCGGCTGGCAGCAGGATGAAAAGATGACTCAAAGAAATAATGTTGGGGAACGAGGGGAGAGTAAGCGATGTGAATCATGAGCAAGGCCTGGCAGGTCCCGATTGGCTCCATAGTGGAAACCAGACCAGACTGAGCCAGACTAGGCTGGGTGCCCAGCGCTGCCACCTAGGGCAGCGGACCAACAGAGAGGCGCTAGTTGAATGAGTATGCCTATTCATTTTGCCAACTGTGCAGCCAGCTAGGCAGGGCATGGAAGCAGAAACAGAGACAGAGAAAGATGAGAGTTTTAGGAAGACATCATGGTCATGGCTGGAAGGGTTTGGAAGAGCGAAGACTTTGAAAAAATGAAAGCAGGAATGGAGAGGAGGACGGGAAGAGATAATGATGTATCTGCTTCGCACAATGGGGACAGCAGGACAGCAGCAGTGGTTTGACCTCTGAATGACGAAGCCTGTGTGCTGGTGCTGTCTGTGCTATGCTTCTTACCGTAGTTAGAAAACGGTGACATTGTAAAGTACAATACAGATGCTGCTTCAGCCCCATTACTGTAACTAATTGATTCTGCATGCCTTACATTACTGTCAACCTTTCAAAGCATATAATAAGTTCAATAGTAGCTATTGTTGTCAGATCATGACAGTACAGTTGTGACGACCCCTCCAATCCATTAGGTGTCCCCGTGTCCTCTTTGCTGGCTCTTCTTTGTGTCGCCGGTGTGGTTGTCCCTGATATAAAGATCACCACCTTGACACAGAGCTCCCTCTACTCTTCCCTTGCCAACACAGCTGCTGTTTGGTTTTGTTGCTTCAGACATTTCCACACAGCCACAGATGCTTACATTACTGATTGATGACATTCCACATTTTGTTATTTATTGTTAGTTGTAAATAAATATGCCATTTTACTACTTTTGAATTTGTCTGGTCTCCCATTTTTGTTGCAGCTTTGAGCCAGGCTGTATCAACAGTAAAGAAAATAAATAAAATCATGTAGCTTCTTGAAGCATTTAGTCTGGTATTCTGCCCTCAGTATGAGTGAAGGTAGGTGCACAGTTATGCAGATAGCTGCCAATAAAGGTTAAAGACAGGAGTTGGGCTTCGAAGTGTCCGGGTCAAATTGATCACTATAAGCGGATGATTATTATAACCAAATTCTTGTTGTTGTGCATCATTTCTCATCAGATTACCATCTAATTGACATTTGTATATTTATTACATGAATACAAAGTAATGAAACGGACCGCCTGCTATTTACTGGCTTGTCTCTTCTGCCATTTCCCTACCAAGGGTGAGGCATTGCTGTTTTTGGCCGGCTCTGCAGCGTTAGCATGCATGCAGAACGCCAACCCTTTGCCCGGGCTCCTCGCTCGCTCACGTGGTAGCGGCAAGGAGGGAGAAGGGCGCCAGTCGGCATGTGTGCCGCAGAGCCGGTTAAGGATCGGCAAAGTTTCACTTTGGGGGTATTACATGACCAGGCATTATCAATTCACTTGGGTGCTTTCCCCGTGCGCATTCATTTTTCATTCAGAGATGACTTTCCTTTCCCCGTCACTATATCAATGTGCACGCAGCATCAGCCTCAGATATCCAGCTCGAAAGCAGACGGTCCGCGAGACAAAGTATCAAGGGAGTAAAGTAAAAAACGAAACAAAAATGTAATTGACGTTAGTCTAACGTAGTTTTAAAATGTTTTTCCATATGTTGTCATGTATGAAAAGACCCAAAATGAACACTGTAAGCTGACTACTTTATTACTATAAGTGAATTATTTAAACAGTGTTTGTATAGGAATGATTCTGTCTCAAGCTGTTTGATCCATATAAGCAGTTGATCACTATAAGCGGTTTCCACTGTAAAGTCAACAAGATTAAAAGTAAAAAGAGTAAAATACACAACAGTTAGCCTAACTGTAATTCAACAGCTACTTAAATGTTGTCTTAGCATCACATTAGCCTCAGAATAGCTAGTGCAATGCTAGCTTAGGTAGCACTAAACTGATCACAGAAAAACTAAATTTACAAATAGTAATTCAACACAAAACAGATATATTAAAAGGAGTAGCTACAGATCCAACAAGTGCATTTGTGGAGTAGATAAAAGATGTCTGTTAATATTTACTTGGTCACATATTTGACAAAATGATGGCTGTAACAATGTCAAGTTAAACTGCTATAAAACCGCGTCATTGCTACTGAAACAAACTACTGGTGGCACTTTGTGTCGAACTCATGGACGCTCTGAGTTTTGAGTGTTTTTAATACAAGAACTTCCTAAATCAACATCATACTTTATTCATGATCACTCATTTTTGTCTCCTGAGTGTGATTTATGAAACTATTCCTAATGAATGCAGGACTTATTGGCTGCTGTCTCTAAAATGTAAGAAGTCAGACCTTCCTTGTAAACACCACACAGCTTAAATGTATCATTGATAAGAAAATAAAGGTGAGTCATTGCCAAGTGTGATGGATCTCATGCCAGTTTCAAGACTCTATATGTTTATATTGCACCATCATGAACGAAATAAATAGCTACCTGCAAAGTAGAAAACAAGTCAACAAACTCATGTTGTGGAAAATGGTTGGCAGTAACATTAAGTTTACATGATTTGTAGTTAATGGGCTAAAACAGTCCTTTCATGCATTCCACTGGAGAAAAACAACCCCGTTAGCTACTGAACTCTTGCAACATGTTGCACAGATTACTGTTACACTAACACCAATTTATTAGCTTGAGTTTTATTGACATTCATCCATCACAATTCTGTATATGCTTGAACTCATAAACCATTACTGCGGCGTATCTGTAGATGGACAAGCAGCTCCTGGGGCGGGGAAAACAAAGACGTGGGCTAATTTTAGACATGCTGCAGCACAAAGCAAAACGCCACTGAAAATTAGAAGCAGGCTTGTGCTTAATGGGATGACGAGTGATGCTGGTGACATGTTTTGTAATTCAGTGAAATAGATTTGTAATACCGGCAGATGTGAAGCAAACTAACTAAAAAGACAAAACTAAACTTTAAATGTCAGAGCAGTTTAGAGAATGATTTTTAAGGACTGCAGTTTAGAAAGTTGAGTAATAAAGAGTGGACAGTGTTATAAGAGTTATAATAACCCCTGTCCAGAGGAACACTTTGGACCTGAAGATACAGAGGAGAAAAGAAGCTTTAAGAGTTGGGGGTAAAGTGTCTTTATCTGTACAGGAAGCGGAGGCTGCTGGGTCAAGTGGGGCTCGTGGCTGGGTAGAGTAGATAGTGAAGTTGGAAAGTGTTGGAAGGATCATAAGGCTGTGAGAAAAGAAGACAAGTTTCATGAAGAAGCAAGGTGTCCCTGTTCATTTAAAAAAAAAGAAACAAAATTCCATTCAAGTCAGCAACCTTTATAAAATCACGCAGGGAAGACACTGGGGTTATGACTTCTTCTGTCTGTGCCCTGCAGCAAGACGCAACTCTACAAGGATAATAACAGAGTACAGCAACAGGCAGAAACACATAGTTGAAACGAATACAATTCTAGGATAGAAAGGGAAAACTGATAATTTGGGAAACATTTGTTTGTGTGGGGTCTGGTCACAAGTGGGTTATTGGGGCTGAAAGCAGAATGGTCATTTTGGCAGGAAAACAAAAAGAGAGCAGCACTGAATATTTGATACTATTCTGCTGGAAATAAACGATGGTGCCTAAAGATGAAAGCCAGAGGAATGAAATTTGACCATTTTAGCCACTATCAAAACAGAAAAAAAACTACTGTAAGTAGTGTGAACACACTTTGGCATGCAGTGTACTGTATGACAACGAATCAAAGGGAGAGGAAGTGTCACAGAGAAGCCTGAGTTAACAACTACAGAGTTAACAGAGCCACACAAGTGACTGAAGTGCAAAGTTCAAAAGAAATATGAAAATATTTCACGAAAACCTGCACCTTAAAAAATAAGAGAGTGAGTATCTTTTAAGTCAAGTCTTGACGAAGCAGGTCAACGCTGCCCAAATGATAAGACTCAGATCATATAACTGGTACAAAAGCAAATGCTGGTAAAAGTGCACATTTTTTTAGCTTTTTTTTCATGGCTGTTGTGTAGAAATGAATTGCATGTTTGTCTCATAGCATTATGTTAATCTTTTTCTAGATTTGATTAAGATTCATCCCATTTTGATCCATGCCAGTTGGGCTGGGATCAGTTTTCATATTAATACAGGTTTTTTCTAATGGTCAAAGCTGACAGCAGGCTCTTGGATTACATCCACAAAATACCCACAAATGGGCTACAGATGTTTAGGACCAAAAGAGGTGCCTTCATCCACTTTATTATTAATGTATATCAAGGTTAGCAGTATTCTCATTTCTAAATCCAATTACTGCAGTGCCAACCTATTTCCAAACCTCCTTGGACAGGGCTGGTTGGGTACCAAAGAATGTTTCAATAATTTAGTCATCCAATTTAGAAAGTATTGCACACAGGTTCTGCATAACAGGACTTAAATTTAAGTTTAAAGGATCTCTATTCGATATCCAGAGCATTAATATAGCAGCAAACAACTATCTGCTGTGTAAAGATATGGAGGAGTAATGTCGTCCTGAGCAGAGAATGAAGTCACTCTCCCTCTGTGTGTGTGAGCTTCTCCTTGCTTTGTTGACATAGCCAGTCCAGCCACGCGTGCTTTTAGTGCATGTGAGCGTGCCCCACTGGCTAGCTCATAGCCGCTGCTCTGCACTGCTCTCATACGGCGGTTACAGCTGATACGCCGTCCCGACCGACAGCGGCATCACAGAAGCGTAGCACCCACCAGCACCATACGGTTCCCCTTCAGGTTAACACGGTTAGCTCTGTCAGCACTGTTGCCTTTGTTTTTACTGTTAGCGCTGTGAGCTCCATTAGCTACGAGCCGCCGGCTCAGCCGTCGCCATGTTGAGAGCCGTGCGGAGGCAATAGAAATGCTCCCAATCTTGCATTTAGCACTTTTAAATCAGAGTTAGTAAAACCTTTTAAACAAACTTGGCTTGAAATGCAGTGGCAAGCATACAGTACAGCTTTTCTGATTTCTTTCATGTGCTGAAAGAGGCAAAGCACTATTTCTATACAGCTTCCTGCAGGCTACCATATACCCTTTTGGACATTAACTCAACTGTCAAATAATAATGTTAACTGGGCATACTGGGGAAATTAGGTTCCTGTGAACCTCTGAAACATGAAAATGTTTTAACTGAACTGTTGCCTTTATCTGGTTATTCACAGTATAAACCGCCTGTAAAAGGACAGTTTTAGAAATGTGGGGAATACTGACAAAGGTTTAGCAGGTTGGTCATATTATTATTCAGATAGTGTAGTACTAATATAGCACCACTTTCTGCTAGAAAGCACAGTGATAAATATTTTAATTACCAAGCACGCATAAGAGGCAATGGCAAGCAAAGCAGATTGTTCTTGACACAACACAGATTTATCGTGACTACCGCTCTGCTATTGTTCACTTTTTATTAGCTGCTCTTTGCTTGCTTGTCCATTGTGAAGGGTTAGTCCCCTATAAAAGCGGACTGGTGCTATCTGTGCAGCTTAATACTATTGTTGTGGCTCTTAGCTGTTGTTCATCTTTCACAAAAGACACTCATGATCGTTTCTCCTTTGTCTTTTGAAAGTAGTGGTTGTCAAAGGCTTGAGACAAGTATAGTTGCACAGAATACTGTACACCCAAACACACAAACACACACAATGTAGTACTTTGTCTATAGTCCACACACACACACACACACACACACACACACACACACACACACACACACACACAAACACTTATAAATGCACTCATAAATGCACACTTCAACGATTTGTCAATGGTAGGAGACTACAACAGTTAGAAAAGCTGTTTGTATGATGAGTTCACTGTTCACACTGAAACACCAAAACAGTTACTGTATAGGTAGAGGTGTTCAGTACATGTATGAACGAATCTAACAACAAATCTTCTAACTGAACTGACTATACTGACTGTCACTGACCAAATAAGAAGCTTTTAGCAGTGGAGCTCCCGTCACTGGTGACTGAGAGGACTGTTGTTAACTCGGCCGTGATACACCTTACTTCCTTGTTAAAAGCCTATTAAAGGGCCACAAAAGCCACAGAAACAATCATGATCTGATAAATCAGTCATGAGTAATAGGCTGCTGAGCTATTAACCTTATGTGCAGTGCTTGTATAGGTTAGTTTTGTACTGAACTGAGCGTGACAGCAAGGACCAGAAACAGATTGTACGTACTAAAAACAAAGTGCCTTAGAAGGGCGATATGTTCATTTACGGTTGTATGTACTGAAGTCCCTTTAAATAACGATGCGACCCTTTAGCTTAAAGGAAAAAAGAAGAAGAATGAACTTAATAGTCTGTGACCACGAACCTTTGACCTGAACTGAACAAAATGATTCGAATCAGCAAAGTGATTTGTGATGTCTACCATCTTGTCTTCCTTAACTTTAGTTTGAAAACAACAAAGCATTGTATTTCCTTCATAAACTTGGTAAGGAGGGAAGCAGGTTGAACGGAAAGAGCATTTAACAAACATGCACGGTTACTGTGCTTGGTCTTAGGGTTTGACTAGTGGGCAAGTCCGGGGTCTGAAAAGTGAAGCCAATGCGGAAGAGCCTCAAACCTGCATTCTTTCTAATAGCCAGCAGGGGGCGACTCCTCTGGTTACTAAAAGAAGTCAGATTGTAGAGAAGTCTATGAGAAAATGAGCCTACTTCTCGATTTATTACCTCAGTAAACATTGTAAACATGAGTTTATGGTCTCAATCACTAGTTTCAAGTCTTCAATACAGCATGATGTTCATTCAGTAAATTATGGTCCCATTTAGAGTCAAACAGACCATAAAGCAGGAGATGCTTTAGGGCGGGGCTACCTTGTGATGACAGGTTACTACCACAGTGTTGTCCGGTCTGGGAGTTGTCCGTGTTTTCGTCTTACAACTTTAACCCTTTCACAGTGTGTTTTCAGTTCATAAAAGTTAATTATAACATTTTGGTCGCCTAAAAATGTCTTATTCAGCGCTCCGTTGTACTTAGCTCCACCCTTTGTTGCACTTCTGGTTCCCAAAGACCAACATGGCGACGGCCAAATACCAAGGTGGCGAAGGCCAAAATGCCAAACTTGAGGCTTCAAAACGTCTGTCTACAACCCATTGAGTGATGTCATGGTGACTACATCCACTTCTCATATACAGTCTATGGGTTTGACACACCAGCAACTTTTTCGGAAATCAATTCACTTCAATAGAATTGCCTCAATTGCTTGCGGAGCTTTAATAAATTTGTGTGTTGCTTTCACATTGGGTTCAACTTAGATAACATGCAAATTATCACTGGTGGCCACTTGCTAACAGTGCTTTCCTCTAAGCAGAGTCTAAAATTGAGATCCAATTTTATGTAACCCTGTTCATCTGAATAGGAAGCACCGTCAATTTCTCATTCGTGTCCATTTTGCCTCAAACAAAACTGGCCACATCCAATCAAATCCAATGGTGGCCCCTGCACAACCCCCAAGTCACTACTATGTCACTAAGCTTTGAATTTCCATTTTCTAGTGTGACCAAGCACTTAACAGGGTAAAGCTACGTTATGTTGCCTCTCACTGAATTTGGGTTTCTGTTTGGCTTAACAACAGGTGTTATCATGGATACAGTCTAATGTAAAAAAAAAAAGCTCCCCCACCCACAATACATCATGAGACCCTGCAGGGGGTTTTCAAAACAAATCAATTTTCAATGGTGGAAAACACCATGGAAGGCCAGAGTGAGGAAAAACAAAGCTGTTTTCAAATATATCCCCATTAGCGAACACTGGGTTCAACTGTTTGCTTGCTTTTGTGCATCCTAGAAGTCAGCTATCATCTGTGGCCAAGCTCAGTCAGCCCTGCAGGACCGCCGTCACACACTGAGGTAAGTCCATTAGACACTTATTAAACCTAGAAAAGCACAGCAACCCCCGACTGCAGAAACCAGAGAGTATGTTTGTGTGGTGTCCAGCCGAACTTAGTTTGCCTCATCACACACACCAGAGCTTGCAAACAGCTTTGACAAGTACACGCCGAGACACAACTCAGCAGACATAAACACACACACTCAAACACACACACTCAAACACAGACACTCCCCCTATCGCTCTCGTTGGGACTCTGTGTGCTGTGTTCTGCCGGATCTCAGTGTGAGTCTCAGTGTGTGAGTCTCTTTTTTTCTCTGATTTTTTTTCCAGGCGGCCATCTCTGCTCAGCCCTGCCATCTGTTCTCCATGCTGTGGAACGCGGCGCTCCCTCTGGCTGCAGGTGTTTTCGCATGGTGGCAAAAATTGTCAATTGGGGTAAAAAGAAAAAGCACTCAGGACAGAAGTGGTTCAGGATGAGGCTGTTTTTTGGAAAAGTTAAGTCACCCAATGAGTCATTTTACAGTTTGGTTTTACAAATCTAGTGTGTGTGTCAATATTTTTGGTCCAATTTTGTGTTTTTTATGTAGCTATATATACAGTATGTGCTCATATCTCCATTAAAAAAATGTTCAAGGTTTACGCCGAGTCTACCATAATGTAGCTGGAAGTGCTGAAATTTGTCTCTTTTCTTGGTGTGCTACACTACCTTCGCATATTTTTAGTATCTCCGAGGTGGCAGCTGTAATTAGGGTTCCCATAGTAAAGTAAGTGGTGAAACCATCCATTTTACAAGGAGAGGTGGAAGTGGGAGTGATTTTCTTGTTTGGCTGAGTCTGTATTTGAGGTTTTTACATGCCAACTATCCTATTAACACAGCATGCCACCTGCTAAGGTTAGACACTAAAAGCAACAGAACCGCATGGGAAAGTTGTCTGCAAAGACTCGGCTGACTTTGGGACAAGTTTTTGAAATGCAAATTTAGTTTGTGAACAATTTTTAAGAAGTACTATCATTACACAGAGACTAAATCTGTATAATCTCATATTTCCTTTCCATCCATCCATTCACCACTGCTAAGAAAAGTAAATGTCCTTCTCCACGACCTCTAGTTCGTCTTGGGGTATAAATTAATCTCTCTTGTGTGTTCTGCTTCTGGACGTGTCAAGAATACCTCCAAAATGAAACAGCCAGGACGCATCCTGATCAGATCCCCAAACCACCTCAATGGCTCCTTTCAAATGTTTGAGCTCCTCACCGTCTGCCTAAAGATGACACCCAGCAAAGAAAGCTCATTTCCGCCTGCTTTGTCCGTGATCTCATTCTTAGAATCACTAACCGTGACCGTAATGTGCACAGGTGTGGTTTGGAACGCAAGTCAACTGACAGGTAAATTGAGGTTCAGCTTCCTCTTCACCACGACAAGCCGGTAAAACACCTGCGTCCCCCAACACTGCAGCAAACCGACCACCTGTTGATGTTACCCTCAATAATGAACACCTTGAGACACTTTTCACTTGGGGAAGCAACTCGCTCCAAAACCAAAGCAGGTTATCCGCCGTTGTCCTGCAGAGAAGCGTGGCTTCAGAGCTTCAGATGTCTTTGTGAATACATCCTTGACATCAGACTCCAATGAGGCCAACAGATCCTGGCCATACAAATCACCAACAGAATCATAAAATGGTACAATCTTGCACTATTTATTGCATTTAATAAATATAATAACAATAATATGAAAAAGTCATGTGACAAATAGTAAGTATGTTTGGAAGTAAGTGTATCAGGTAAGGAAGTAAGCAGGTAAAGGTTAGTACACTGTCACTGATCAGTAATGAATTGGCTACTGCTATTAACCCTTTGTGTCTTTCAACTGTTTTTCTTTTCTTTTAATCTTTACACTATTATGCCTAATTCACACAAGAGCAGCTGCGAAGTGCAGCCTGCGGTGAGCTTCCATGCAATGTCTATGGAAAGCTGCGCTGGGCGCTCCCGAGCTCAGCAAGCTGCGACTGTTTGATTCTGCGGCGAAGTGCGCCCAAACAACAGTTGGGAAAGGTTGAACTTTTCGTGGCGAAGTACAGCCAGAGAGGACCCGCAGCCAATCAGTAAACAGATCCTGTGACTCCTGTGACATGTTGGCCTATGTTACAAAGGATTTCTTCCTACCTGACACACGTGAATATGCCTCTTGGTCACAGAAAAATGTAATTATTAGGGCGAGCCGCACATCGCCGCTGTTCTGGTGTGAATTCGGCGTTAAAATTTGGTATTTTTAGATGGTTTTATACATGTGAATGGACTGTTTTGTGTTTTTACGTTTGCAAACCAGCTTGCCTTGAATTGGCCCTAAAATTGGCCAAATAAAGCATTTTGAATGAAACTGAAAACTATTAAGTATTATACTATAAAGATGTAAGTAATTAAACCTACACAGTAGAAGGTAAGCAGACAGGGGGATAATTGGTTTTCTGAGCTAGAAAATCTGTTAGTATCTAACATTGTGTGTTACATTTTTGAAAAGTAAATTCGTGATTTTGATAAAAAGCTTAACATAACACATCTAATCAGTAGACTAAGAGCAGAGCCACTGGGTAGATCTGATGGGGTGGGGTTGACTAAATCTGCATGGGAGAACAACACCTGGGATTCTGGGAACGTCTCAAGTTTGGATCCAAAGAGCGGAAGAGAGGAATTACACGCACACACACACACACACACACACACACACACACACACACACACACACACACACACACACACACACACACACACACACACACAGTAAGGACAGATGTATGAACAAGGACATTTTCATACACAAAAAACACATGCATGCGTGCACACACACACACACACACACTGGAGGTCCGCTGTGCCTCCCAGAACTCCCATCTGTTGAACCAGCAGTCCAGGTTGGTCTTAATGAGAAATAATGAGCCTTCACTAAATAACAACAGCTTGGATGGATTTCACCTCCACTTCAGATTTTATTAGAATGGCATGGACACTAGTTCCTTCTCCAAGTTACAAAACCCATTTATTTCAACTGAAAATAACATTTTATTTCCTTTGACTGCCTTTTTCTAAAGGGTATAAATGATTTTCTTAAGATCACTGACTATTGGCACATTTTGAACATCTTATTATAACTAATTCAGAGAGCAATCAAACATTAGGTTACTCACTGCTGGAGGAATGTGTTTCAGGACAATTTACATCGACAAAGGTAATTTTCCCACCATCTCCTTAATGAAGATATAAAAAAGTAGATTTATCACACGGCCTCTCTAAGTTATGAGCACAAAGCTGGATTAAAAGAAAGAAGGGAAAGAAACTCCTTCCTTCAAAGTTTGGCATTTTTCTCTAATAAATCAGAGCAAGAATGGAATAGCTAGGCCTCTAACAGCTGGCATAGCTGTCAGCAAAAAAACACTGTGCGTGTGTGTGTGTGTGTGTGTGTGTGTGTGTGTGTGTGTGTGTGTGTGTGTGTACATGTGTATGTGTGTGTGTGGGTGTACAAAAGGCATCAAGTCAGGGAATCCAATTGGCCTTGCACGATTTCAAGCTGGAAGAAAGAGAAGAAAAGGTTGAGTGTTTGGAAAAAAATAAGTACACAAAAGAAACACAAACACACACAAACACGCACACACAGATGAAAAGGTAGCGAAAGTCAGAAAGAGAAAGAAAAAAAAAAAGAAAGAGGCCACAAAAATGCATCAAAGTATGAGGTAGTCACGGGCAGGCAGATGGATTTTGTCAGGCAATGTTTGGATGTCAATCAGGATGAAATGGAAGATGGAATGGAAGCTATAGGTGCTGAAACACATGCGATGTGACATGAAAGTGGACAAATACATGTAGTTACACATACATGCTCTCACACACGCACACACACACACACACACACACACACACACACACACACACACACACACACACACACACACACACACACACACACACACACAAATTACAGACCTTGTTGTAGAAGTCAAGCAGCTCCTGGTGGTTAAAATCAACAAAGACATTGTCCTGAACCTGGAGAGAGAGAGAGAGAGAGAGAGAGAGAGAGAGAGAGAGAGAGAGTGAGACAGAGGGAGAGAGAGAGGTAAGGTTAGAGAGGCATAAGAGTGAAGGAGAGCAAACAACCTAACAAATACGAAAAATAAGTTCAGCGAAGAACAGCAGAGCAGAGGATAAAAAAGCAGCAATAAGAGCACATGCGTAAGAGTAATGACCAGGATTTCTTCTTTCTTGTGCTTTCTATAAAAACCTTCATTAATTATTACTGCTCTCTGGCCAGTACGTACTATCCTCTAAGTCATATCCATCAGAGTATAAAAATAAACTGAAGGCAAAGGCACTGTCCACTGTGGAAAAACCCTTCACTCTTTCTCCATTCTGCTTGGCTTTATGTGTAGAAAAGAGACTGGCTGCATCACACGGTATGTAGCATGATAAACAACATATTGTTTCAACACTGACGTCATCACAATGAACACATGCAGTAACTTTGCAAAGCATGCGATGAACGGTAATATAGAAAATGAGGTCCTCCATGGAACAATATGGAAGCTATTTTACTGCTTGTTCACTTCTTTGTGACTAATGTTAAACACACCCAGTCTAGTGCATCTGATAAAGCAGACTGATTCATTTAGCATGCGAGGGAAAACACAAGCTAACAAGTTTCTCATGTGGAATTTTGCATCTGACTTTGAGTTAGAATGAGTAGGAAAAAAGAAACTAAGTAAATAGGGTTAAAATGTTACACCCATTATTTTAATGTATTTAAGATTTAAAAAAAAAAATGTCATGCAAAGCAAAATGAGGTACTCTTTCTTTCTGTAATTCATTTATCCCTTCTCTTGTTGCGTTCTTTTTCTTCCTTCCTTTAATTAGAGGGCTATAGAAGTTAAAAACCCCATTTACTGCTGAAATTATGCAATTTTATCATTTGAATAACAATAACAAGTATTTTAACAGAGTGAAAAGAGACAAGAGAAAATAGTGCCTGTTATAAAGTCAGGAATTAAATACAACTTTTTTGCAATAAAATGGAGTATTGAGTCTTGTGAAGCTGGGATCTGTAATTAAGACTGAACACTGGCTCAATATTTTTAAGTTTGTTACATCTATTTTCATGCTGTGTCAATTCTCGAATAACAATTCCTTGTAAGAAGTCTGTATCATTGTGTGCTTACTCTACTCTTAGGTTCACCTGGGAGCCTTTAGCGGTTTCTCTCTCCTTTCTGAAAAGACTGCAGGCTTAACTAGCTATCAAGGGAAGCGAGGTTCTGCAGCAGAAAAACCAAGAAACCAAGGAAATCACTGGACTGCTATCATCATTATCATCACCCCATCACAAACGAAAGCTCAACAATAATCCTCAGAGTGGATGGGTGTAATGGCGAGACACTTTATCACACCCATCATTGAGAACATAGCTGTAATATTTTAAATGTCTTCTGGGTAACACAGACTGAGAAAGCCAACTACAAGTGCACTCTGTGTTGTCACGCTGAATGTTGACAACAGCACCGAACTGCCGGCACCAACTGGGAGGGCAGGAAGAAGGAATGAACCAAAGACAGACACAAAGAAACAAACAAAAAAGAAAGAAATCTGTGCTGAAAGACACTAATGCCACATGAGAGTTGCTCCTGTCTGCAGCTCTCCTCCCTGCAGTTTGGTGCTTAGTGACTAAATAGCGCTTTGGGGCTTGAATCTATGTAACTGGCTGGCTGGCTGGTTGGGTGGAGGGACTGGGAGGAGGCCATGTGTCACTGCAAATTAATGACAGAGATATTAATTAGAAGCAATGTTAAAAGTCCATAAAGGAGAGCACAGGGGGAAAATGTTATCTCTCGTCAACACCGCAGCACACGGAGAATGTAGGACAGCCTTGAGTTTAGCTCCGGGAGAGGCAGCGCTCCAAGGACAGCCGAGCTGCACGACAGGTAATAAAACAACTTATTAAAGTGTTGTTGCTGAATGTAAAGACGATGCACATCAAAGTAGCTCTACAAGGAGATAAATAATTCCTCGGAGTAAACAAGGATGTTGTTAGGAAATGATTTGATTTGGAATACAAATTGGGCATGCAGTTGAATTAGTTGAATGATGAACACACTGTGTGCTTCCAACAGCACTGATCTGAGTCTCAGTTCACACCACTCTATTGATCTCAACGGTGACAAACACTATTATAATGAGGAGAAACCAGCACTGCATAATCAGTTATCTGGGTTGATGGTCTTTGGTGTGCTCGGGTCACAGTAACAAACACCAGCCGAGTTGGGAAAAGGAAATAAACAGCAAACTGAGCCGTCTCTATTATTGGCTGACAGAGGTGAGACAGGGGGCAACCGAAAAATGCAGTCTGAGTGTGTGAAATGTGATGTCGATCAAAACTAAGCTACAATAAAGACAACAAACCAGACTGTAACACTTCCTGTCTGTTACACAGGCATTGAGGATGAAAGTGTGTTTGTGCTTATGTGAATGTGAGACTGACGGTGTGCTCTGACAATAAATTTTCAGGTACTGTCGAGTATGTGTGTGTGTGTGTGTGTGTGTGTGTGTGTGTGTGTGTGTGTGTGTGTGTGTGTGTGTGTGTGTGTGTGTGTGTGTGTGTGTGTGTGTGTGTGTGTGTGTGTGTGTGTGTGTGTGTGTGTGTGTGTGTGTGTGTGTGTGTGAAACAGAGAAACACTGTTTTGTCTTGGGAACATATGCACAAGGGTGTGTGTGTGTGTGTGTGTGTGTGTGTGTGTGTGTGTGTGTGTGTGTGTGTGTGTGTGTGTGTTTGGCCCATCCCATTGTTCCTCAGGGTTGAGATTTTACCAGGCAGTAACCCAACAAGGCTCTGACAGATCTAGGCTAACACTAATGGGGATAGGATGCATCATCCTCATCATCACAGCCCTATACCACACACACGCACACACACGCACACGCACGCACACACACACACGTCTTATCTGTCTTATCATGCCAAAATCCTGTGTGTCAGGATACAGAAAAATGGATTAACTCATGAAGATAATCATGAATTCACTTGCATCTGGTGTGTTCCATATGCACATATATGTTAATACGATATAGGCTACACACTAAGGGAGCTCCAACACATGAGAGAGAATAAACTAACAAAAGGAAAATAAACTAACAAACAAATTTCACCAAAAGTATCCTTCTATAACTGCTGAAATGTGGGACTACATGTACATATTCTTTTCTATTATAGCCTAATATTTCCACAAGGTTACTTGTAGAATTCCAGATGAGCCAACAATGTCATGGAGGGATGATTGTGAAAGAAGCTCCATATGGATTACAGCATAAACCCTCAGACTCAAACTGAGAATACCTCAATGTTAAGGAAATTCTGGTTTATTGCAAACTGGGTATTATTTTCATACTTTTGGCCTTCGCTTTTATCAGTAATAATAACATTGTACTTATCAAGTTAGTTTCTGTGACAACAACATAGCCAACAGGACGAAAAACACGGGCAGTCAGGTTTTAGACAAAGCCCAAGGTTAGTCAAACTTATTTGGAAGAGAAAATCTATTGCCTCTAAACGGCTCTCAACATGGCAGCTAATGGTGCTAACAGCGAAAGTGCTGACAGAGAGATAACAGTGTTTACATGGGGGGGGGGACCGGAGGGTAAGAGCTACGCCTCCGCGACGATGCCGTTGGTTGGGACAGCGTTATCAGCTGTAACCGCCGTATGAGAGCAGTGCAGAGCGGCGACAGAGAGCCAGTATAGGGCACGCTCAGAGAGTGACTTCATTCTCTGCTCAGGTAGACATTACTCCTCTATATCTTTACATAGACAATAGTTGTTTGCTGCTATATTAATGCTCTGGTTATCGTATAGAGAACCTTTAAAGACTGACTTATTGCTTCAACTGTGGCGGCCTACTACACTCCCTGTAGTTGTGTAATAATAGTCCAGTAATAATGTAACTTGACCTCACACAAATTGCGACAAAATCTATTTTACTTGTATCGTACCCCTAAAGGTATCCTCTTTGACATGTAAAGAGTCTTAAAGGACCAATATGTAATATATTTACTGCAATAAATAAATAAATAAATAATAAAATGACCATGATATGTCAGAGATTAAGGAAACATGCTAAATTGAAGTACTGGCTTCTCTGACAAAAATGCTTCAGCCAGTATGTTCTCCTTTGAAATTTCCATTCCATTGTTTTGGATCTGTGTGATCCCGTCCGCTGCCTATTTCAACACCCCGTTGCCACATATGAAACAAATTGGCACATAAACGCAGCCTTCTGCAGCCATGGAAGCAAACCATTGGACTGGATCAACAGAGATAACATAACCTTAGATTCTACCCTACATGAAAATCCTCGGCACATCTCTCTGTGGTCCGTGTGCACCTGGGTTATCAAGGCAGCGAGTATTTGAGACACACAGCTGGTGAAGTGATTCCAACTACTGCTGCTGGGCAGAGGCTAATGCGGTCGTGTCTAGAAGGTAACCCTCAAATTGCAAAAATTTGCGCTAACTGTTATCAGTCACACCGGAGGAGCAGACAGGCCACGGCTCCAATGTTTTTCAATTATGGAGTAATGTTGTATTTTCAAAATAATTTAAATACTTTCTCCATGATTCATAAAACATAAAAAATAAATTCATGTAACTACAGCTTAAATGGAGAACAATACACTTAGACACACTCACACACAGTGATTTTGTAAGCCCACACTACTCATTACATTATTTCCGTAATCAAGTTCATCTTGTGAAGTTCACTCAGACCAGATCTGTTTAGAATAGGACCAGACCAATGATGTGATCTGAATAAATTCTCCCCACTAATATACTGTAATTGTTGTTATTTGCTTCAGTGCTTTTACCACCATTGGGTTGACTATTTTGTTTTTTAGTTTCCAGATCTCAGATGTTACCGCAATGAACAGTTGCAGTATAATAAACCCGAATTTGATTTTAAATAAATGGGTGCAAAACTGAAAGTCAACTCTGCCTGAAGCTCAGAGAGCAACTTATCTGGTGTCATTTATAGACGACCTGTAACTGCTGTACTGATGTTAAGAGGAGACCAATTTTCATGATTTTAAGCTTTAAGAGGTTTCCTGAGTGAACCAATTCCAACTGATAAAAAAGAATGACACGTTCAACAAGCGGGGCTTTTATCCCATCAAGTGTTTACTGGTGTCAGTTCATATAAGACCACATGTGTGCGGCATCCAGCAGTGGTGTTTTCATACCACAAGGAGTCTGTGTGAATGGGGCTGGATGCAGAAAGGCTCTCTTCATCAATTATTTGACTCAGTGCGATAAAGAATAGCTTGGATTTGAAATACTTGTCAAAGCAGTGGATTTCTTTCCCCTGAGTGCTTTACAGGAACTGCTTTTATCAAGTAAGAGATTCAAAGAAAGGCAGGAAGGAATCAAGAAAAGGGAGAGAGAGTAAAATATGACAAGGATGGGAGATTGATAAAAACAAAGAAAGGAGGGGAGAAATAGGTATGAGAGACACAGACAATGAGAGCAAAAGCAAAAAAATGAAAAATTGTGATAACCCAAGGGAGCTTTCGTAGTACCAAACAACCAAAAGCATCTCAAACATCAAACTATAAAGAATTCACTGACAGAAAGAATTTGTCTTATATCCAGAGATTTAAACTTCAAACCTAATAAAACAATAACAACAAAGCTGCGATAAATTCACAGAGAGAGAAAAATAGAAATGGGACAACACTTTTTGTCTGCGTCTGTATGAAACCGTCTGCCAGGTGAAGCAAACTTAAAATATGCATGGCGAAGTCCAAACCAGACAGACACCAAGTGAAGCTAATCAGGCCCAAGTGTCAACAACAAGTGTCAATCAATCTTCTGCAGTATAGTCAAACGTCAAATGTCATGTGTGCTCGGGTGAAAGTTTGTGTGTGTGTCTTGGGTGAAAGAGGAGAAGTTTCTGAGTTGTACCGTTTATGTGAATAGACAGCACAGCATTTGAGATTCAAAAACGGTTCCGTATAGAAGTCTTATATCTCATTACATCTGAAGACTTTTATCATTATTAAAGAACATCATTATTTCTTTGACTCTCTCTGTCTTGATACTACACCTTTTATTTTATTCTTAATTTTTTTATATATTGTCTTCACTGTCTCTTTTATCAAACCTCTCTTGTCTTTTCTTTTTCCTGTAAAGCACATTGTAACTTCTGTTCTGTAAAGTCCCATATAAATAAGGTTTGCTTACTTGCTAGCATGCATGTAGCAGATTATAATTTTTACTCATAGACTGTAAGAAGTGGACGTAGTCAACGTGGCGTCACCCATTGGCTTTTGGAGCGCCGATTTGAAGCCTCGAGTTCGGCATTGTGGATGTCGCCATCTTGTTTTTTTGCAACCAGAAGTGACACGAGAGGGTGGAGCTAAGTAAAACCAAACACTGAATAAGACATTTTTAGGCAAATAAAATGTTATAATTAGCTTTCATGATCTGAAAACACACTGTGAAAGGTTTAAGTTGTAAGACGAAAACACGGACAACTCCCAGACCAGACAACGCCGTGGTAGCGACCTGTCAATCACAAGGTAGCCACGCCCTGAAGCATACCCTGCTTTATGGTCTATTTGACTCTAAATGGGACCATAATTTACTAAATGAACATCATGCTGTATGAAGACCTGAAACTAGAGATTGAGACCAGAAACTCATGTTTACAATGTCTACTGAGTTAATAAATCAAGTGAGAAGTAAACTCATTTTCTCATAGACTTCTATACAATCAGACTTTTTTTAGCAACCAGAGGAGTCGCCCCCTGCTGGCTATTAGAAAGAATGCTAGTTTAAGGTACTTTAGCATTGGCTTCACTTTTCAGATTCGGAGGTTGCCCAGCGTTTTTACTAGTTGCTCTTTTAAACTCTTAATAGCCCTACTTTAAGAAAATGCAAGGTGCCATGTTGGTGTAGGTGTGTTGCTTTTAGGTAGCAATCAGGAGATAAAATGGGGTCCAGGAAGACCTGTTTGAGCCATAAATCAATGAGTTTGGAGGCTTTATTGGAGGCTTTATCAGACACCAAAACACTGGACACAGTGATTTATAATACTGACACATATGTAATTTTACAACTCTGTAAAGTAGTGATGATAAGCTGTTCATATTACAGAGTAATTTTTGAGGTAAGCGCTCTTGCATGTACTTGATTGGCCAACGGAGTGCATTGCTGGAAGACATTGCGTTGAGCTATGTTCAATTTTTTTGTCAGATGAACCTGCGTTGTTGTGCCAGGGCCGTCTCTCTGCGTTAGGACCCCTGCTGGTTAACGGCTAACTGGTGCAGTGACTACAACGTGATTACCCTCATCAGCTTCCTACTCTGCAAACACTGTCAGTTGTGTTTGTTGGAGCACCCAGCCATGTCAGAAACATCACTGATGGGAAATGAAACCAGGTCCCTTCAATGGTCGACAAGTGTGTTTTTCCACTGCGATAAGTGCCCATGTGGACAACCTAGACTAGAGCTTGTCACCTCATCCAGAAATGATGTCACTTTCACACCAAGTCTTAATTAGCAGAAAAAGACATGATGGCTATGGAAAAAACAACCCAGAACAGCTCCATGTCCTAATGGTAATTACACTAAGTGTAAAGCGTGTTTTTTTTTTTAGGCCTCGATATATTCCACTTGGCGTCACAAAAAGTATAAATGTTATAATAAATATGCATTGATTTTTGCAGTAATTAAAATTAAAATGATATTTATGCTACCACAAGTAGCACTTCTTCCAAAAATGTTCAAAATGTACTGCACTTCATCCCTGCTCGACTAAAATGAATAAATATGAACAAGTTTGTGTGAAAGTTCAGAATAAAAAAGGATCATCCTGCTTTTCTGCTTACTTATGACACCAGCAGCATTAAATCAGCATCAAAGAAAAGGTTACTGTAATTTAGCCAGCTCCAGTGCTCTGCAGAAAGTTACATTGTAGGTCCTCTGAGACTTTGCTACAGGATGTGTCTGCTGTGACTATGAGCTCTTTGACAGTTTGACCAGTTGGAGCTCTCTGCCGCTGCCTGGTCGTTGACGTTTGTCTGACAGAGAGAAATCCTGACAGTGAAAGACAAAGAGGCAGAAAGAGGGGCGGCATGCACAGGAGGCTGAGCTGTCGGGTTTTCGCAACCCCTTATCCCTCAACACACTCATAACGTATACACTCTTCCCTTTCCTGGCTGCTTTAATTTACACACACAAGCACATACTCTTCTTTATTCACCATCATTAACAAGTAAAAAAAAATCTACAATCATTGCTGTTACACTGTTATGTTGCCATGGGTACAGACATCTTAACAAACACCGGATGACTGAGTGACTGCTGGTCTATCTTTCTATCTGGTCTATCAACTTGTCTGCATGCTTGACTGCTTCTCAGTCTCTCTGTCTGTCGGTCAGCTTGCAGCAATCATAATATAGCCTATGTGTCATTACTGTTTGTCAGTTAGCTTACAATACATGCATGTCTGCCAACCTGTCCGCCTGTCCTCCTCTCTGTCTTTGTGCCAACCTACATTCACAAGCTTCCCTGGCTGTCTGAGCTGCATTCCCCCATCTTGCTGAAGGATGATCACTGGGGGTTATTTTATGAAGACGTGAGGAGGGTTGTCTGTGTTGTCACTGGGCATGCACGCAGGTGACAGCACAAATAAAACTGTGGCATGAAGACGCCTGGTAATATATTCCACAAACAGGTAATGATGTGGAATAAAGTGGCATCTCATCATCACTAATATTACTATATTTTTTAATTTGAAATGAAGTGAGATGAAAATGTTTTTCATAACACAACTGCTTTGTTTTTTGTATGCAAGTTAAGCTAACCACCATGAGAAACCGCACATCTGTAGCTCTGATGTATAAAGAACAACTTATTGAGACATTGAGCGAATGTGGGCACACTCTTCTTGTGTGTTTGGTGCGCTTGAGGATGCATGCGTTTGTGTGTGTGCACGTTTGTTCAGCTGCATAGCTGTCTGTCGCTAAAAACAGATACTCTGACAAACGCAGCTGCGCTGTCAAAACACAGTCTTTTAATGTCTCAATAAAGATTTTTGGTGTTTGCGTCAGTGCTACAGGTGTGCTGCCTCCTCTTTTATGTTGAGAGCGTTTCTGTCCATCTGTCTGTACCTCATCAACACTGTTGAGGGTTGTCTAGTTTGTAGCCACCTGATTCACTGTGGAGGAGGAAGAGGAACGCAGATGGGGAATTGGAGACAGTTCAAAGGTTCATCTGAGTAGAATAAGGAATACCAAATTGTCCTAAGCTTATGCTGAGTTTGATTAATATCTTTCTACTCATTATGGCACACTAAATCAAACTAAATGTAATATATAATACTTCTAATATGTTCCAACTGTGTCTCATAAACAAGAAGAGAAAGGCATAATAAGGCAATTACAGTATGGTGACTAATGACCCTAAAACTTTCAAAATGACATGATCTATTAGAACCAGCATTTCTCAAACTAAGGCATGCTGCTGGGTATTCCCTCAGCCAGTCAGCTGACAGGCTATTACAAGTGCGTACACACAGTACAGACTATTAGCCTTTGGACTGGATTTAGTGTAAACTGTGATTAATTTGCATGCAAGTGGTCGGTGGCGGGTGTAATGAGACTCCTATCGAAGCCCCTGACACTAAACCTTTGTATTTCTTTTAAAACTTCAACTGTGCACTCGCATGTTTTCTCAGGAGCCAAACTACTGAGGAGGTTTATCCAACAAAATATAGCTTTACTTTCACAGTTACTGAAGCAACTAATATTGTGCTATTACACTGCAAATTATAACTGTGATGTTGCATTAATAGAACAATGTATACTCATACAACAGTTCGTATCACTTACGAAAAGTTATTCCTCATTCTTTGTGCATTTTCCTACGAATGTCCAGCAACACGTGTCAATTTCTACTCGTACCTCCTCCCTATACAGCGTTTCTCGCTCTTTACACTTCCTGATTCACGAATATGTGGATTACATACAAATTTATTTTAATGGGATATACTGTATACTAATTACAGCGCATTACTTTGTATAGCTACGAACGATGTATGAAAACATCCTGAATAGAAACAACTTTTTCTCAATCCTTCTTGATTCCATCTATTTCATATGTTATTTCCAACAATTTGATACAACTGACAGAACAATCTCACCTGAAGGTCCAATCAACCCAATCATACCATAGAAAAAATGAAATGACAACCTAGCAAACTTAGTCTGCCAAAGAAGATCACAAGACAGGATTGAAAGCCCTAGAAGAGCTAAATGGAGCTTGAGGTGAGATTGTTTTGCAACCCCCCAGAAAACAGGAATCAACTTGCTGCATTTAACCGTAAGTATAGGTGGAGAGAGAAGTAGCAACAGCCAGAGTTTTTCAATCAGGAGAAAGTGACTCTTACGCCAAACAGTGACCTTTTTGTGATCTGTGGAAGCTCTGAGCAGTAAATCCACTATTTTCTCTGCCTCTTGCATGGTGGTTTTCCCACATGTGATTGGCATCATGGAGGATCTGAAACCCTTGATTTTTATTTGGAAACTTGGTGTTTACAACTGATGTTTTAGGTGTGTGTAGCATTATGGTACTCAACTCAATTGAACACAGTAGCTGATCAATTTGTCACATCACTTAAAATACAGTTATGATTGGTCAGGTCTCTATTTGGATGATAAAATATACCACTGAACAATAACACGGGCACTGAAGCTTAATGAACATCTTCAACAGCTTTGGGTTTTTCATTTGATCGACTATACCAGTCCACAATATTCAGCTCCTCTTATGTGTCAGTAGCTTTACTGAGGACAACAAAAAGAAATCAATAGTTCAGAAAACAACCATGTTTAATCTTCCCATGACCCTTTGAGCCCGGAGACGTTCAGAAAAAACAGCCTGCAGTTGCCACATATGCACTGTGCATTGATGCTGAAAGGGGGGCACCATGAACTGGTATCCACATCCACAGCAGTGCTCTGTAGCCATCGCACAGTGACAGACACGGAACCTCAAAACGTCAGCCATTCACTAAAAAGCCTGTCGACTACAACAAATAAGAGCTGTCAAAGCCAAACACTGGAAACTGTCAATCACCTCTGGTATTTATAACGGAAATGAGCACAAGCAGATATGTGCACACACATGCAGGCCCACACAAACACACACAGGCACAGTCCTATTCTCTCAAATATATTAAGAGAAGAGAAGAGAAGAGAAGAGAAGAGAAGAGAAGAGAAGAGAAGAGAAGAGAAGAGAAGAGAAGAGAAGAGAAGAGAAGAGAAGAGAAGAGAAGAGAAGAGAAGAGAAGAGAAGAGAAGAGAAGAGAAGAGAAGAGAAGAGAAGAGAAGAGAAAATAAGTTATTTTCCAAACCTCTCTCAGACTTATGACATGCAAGAGATGACATGATGGAAAACCCTTCCTGTACAGCGAGGGGCCAACATGTCACTCTTTCTAATTTCTATGATTTGGAGAAAACACTTGGGAATGAACCGGCCCAGTAAATTCCATCAGTCTGAATATTTTATCCCTCTTAACTTTGCGTCCTTTTTCAACAGGCCTTCTAAACTCTGGAAACCACAGGGAGTAAATAATAGCACAGAGGAGTGAAGTGTATGCTGCAACCCGAGGGGAGAGAGAGAGTGGGAACTTTGACAACAATCAAAAGAAAAACAAGGCAAGCAAAACAATAAACAAACCGGGCTTTTGCTTTGTTTCGCATGGAGACAGAGGCTGAGAGGAGTCAGCAGGTTCCAGGCCTGACAGGATGAATTCTTGAAAACACATCGGGACACACACACACACACACACACACACACACACACACACCGAACACACACACACACACACACACACACACACACACACACACACACACACACACACACACACACACACACACACACACACACACACACACACACACACACACACTCAAAAGGCTGCACATCTACTGTACACTAATGGGCATGTGTATACACAAGCATACATGGGTACAAGGCCCACACACCCAACAGCACAAACAATAATCACACACAAAAGTAAGGGGTAAGCTACACACACACACACACACACACACACACACACACACACAGCCAGGAGTATGCACACATTAAAACACCCATTTATATGTGTTGCATGTGCATATACACTACCACAGTGGTTCCCATGAATGGATTATAGACTGGATGTTATAAAGCACTATTGAAGGTGCTAAATGCAAGATTGGGAACATTTCTATTGCCTCTGCACGGCTCTCAACATGGCTACGGCTGAGCTGGTGGCTTGTTGCTAACTTTGCTAACAACGCTAACAGTGAAAACAAAGGCAACACTGCTGACAGAGCTAACAGTGTTTACCTGCGGGTAACTGAAGGGTGGCTGATACACTTCCGTGACGAGGCCGTCGGTCTGGACGGCGTTATCAGCTGTAACCGTCGTATGAAAGCAATGCAGAGTAAGCGGCTGTGAGCTAGCCAGTGGTGCACGCTCACATGCATGTTCATGTGCATAATGTGAGGCTATGTCAACAAAGCACAGCAAAAGTCAGATTACAATACACACACAGTGACCTAATTCTCAGCTCAGGTAGACATTACTCCACTATATCTTTACATAGTAAATAGTTGTTTGCTGCTATATTAATGCTCTGGATATGGAATAGACCTAGCACCATAGCACCTTTAATATTGTAAAAAAAAATACATATTTTTTAATTTCAATTAAATCGTCAATGTTTGGTCAAGTTTACATTCGTACTTCTTACTTTACAAATACCTGATGACTGAGTGACTGCTGGTCTATCTTTCTATCTGGTCTATCAACTTGTCTGCAGGTTTGACTGCTTCTCTGTCTCTCTGTCTGTCAGTCAGCTGGAACGTTTCAACCATTTATCCATTACTTTCAGCTAACTATTTCAACAGAAAATCTATTACTTTCAGATAACTATTTCAACAGAACATCCATTATTATGAGCTAACTATTTCAACAGTTTATCCATTACTTTCACCTACCTATTTTAACTTCCCTGCTCACTTGCTAACTAGTTTTCATGCACTCTAAATTGCAACATGTGATGTTAATATGTCACAACTGACTCAGATGATGGGTAAATTTACTAGTTAATTAGTTGAGCTTTCTATACACGCACAGATATTGATTGCTGCCTGTCTGTGATCTCCCTCCTGTCACACACACCATGTTGTGTCACCATCACTGCCTCTATGTCTCTTCCTGCTGAGGTGATTCTCCCCGTCCCTCTCTCATCTCGTCTCCATGTCTCGTTGGCCAAGATGCATCACCATCTCTTGATTTATTCCTGTTCTCTATCTCTGTAACTTCGCCTCAGCTCCCGCATGTCTCCCCTTGCATTAAGTGACGCCTTGTTATAAACAGCCCATCAGTGAGCTGTCCATCCGTAGCCCGGCTGTGGACTGACATTTATTAAGAGTCAGCTTTGCCTGCAGTCTCCCTGCCTCTCTCAGCATCCCCACATGAATACAGAGAACCAATTAGAGGAGGAACAGGGCATATGTCTACATGCTCGGAGAGGATAGGCCACAAACACAAACAAACACCTAAACAGATACGGCAGACAGATGGAAGGATGGAAGGATGGATGGAGGAAGAGAGGGAGACAGAGGGAGAAAGAGGAGAGGAGAGGAGAGGAGAGGAGAGGAGAGGAGAGGAGAGGAGAGGAGAGGAGAGGAGAGGAGAGGAGAGGAGAGGAGAGGAGAGGAAGAATATTTCTCCCTAATAGTTGAGCTACTGAAAAGAAGCCCCTTTGAGGAACACCTTTTAAATTAACAGTTAACTTTCATTGAAATGGGAACACTACCTACTGTGCTAAATGGGTGCTTTAACAAAGGTAGAAGTCAATAAGCATATTATGAATAAAAGTCACATAACGAATTTGCTTAATAAACACACAGCACCTTTATTCAAGGCATTAAACACACTGGGACGCCCTACACAGTGAAATTGTGCCGCAAACTCTGATTCAACAATGATGAGGCTTGACATTTATGGGCAGCAGGAGGTACAGTAGCTACTGGGGCTAAACAAATAACATCCTCGGTGGTGGGCTAAATAGGACGATGGCTACTTTGCCTATTGGTTTTCTCTCACACGGATGAAGTCACCTGTGTCCTGTCTGTGCTGTGTGAGTATGTGTGTGCTCGTTTGTTATTTGTTTGTGTGTGTACGTATTGTCCATCCACCTCCGCAATTAGAATCCACCTCATCCTGTGTTGTGGTCGGGGACAATGGGAACATAACTAGGCTTCCACCAGAGCGTGCTGCTCCCACATCCGCCTCCTGAATCTTCACATGCTATGCAGCAAGACACAGTACAACACGAACACGAGTGACACATACTGATGATGATGATGATGATCTACATGTGAGGGATCCATTCATATATTAATCACTGGGAGGAGACAGGAAGACAGGGAGAATTATTTTTTGCCTTTCATACATAAGCCTCCATACAGGAAAAGTTCCACGTTGACTTAAGACAGAACTGTTTTTAATAGAGCTGCAATGTTGGCATGGCATGTGGCATCTGGCACGCAAGTCTACAGTAGGCAACACAGGTAGTTGACACTCAGCTGTCATGTTATCTCGACCTCAACAAGGAAGAAATTATCTATTATTGGCACCCAAGCAATCTACAGTCATTTCTTCAGAATCACATGCTTTGGAAAATGGTTCCATGATCAACGCGCAGCATTTACGTCCCGGTCTCATGACTGGTTTGCTTGCTACGTAATATATAGGAATGTGTAATCTTTTGCTTGTCTTTTCTGGCAATTTGACAGCTTTTATTCACACTTGAGTTACGTAGAAAATGTTTTTTTACAGAGAAAGGACTCTGGACACTGTGGACAACTGCACAACTGTGCCTGATTGACAGCTTCCTCATGCTCCTGTTAGTTCTCTTGCAGCTGTTAGGGCGGGACATTTTACACAGTTATCATTGATATAAGTTTATAGACTTTGATGGTCTAATCAACCAGACTAATTGAAAACACCTGTGAGGGTGTGAAGGCCCCTTAACACTGACAAGAGTAACACTTTTCTTTCAGCACTTCATCAGGCTCATTGAAGGGTTCAGTGGGTAAAAAATATGTGAAAACAACAGTTAATGTACTAAATAGTGAAAGCACGCACATGAGTAAAACAGATTTCACTCACACGATCAATAGGAATTAATAAACGTCATCAAAAACAATACAGAAAATACCCTATAGCAACACGCACTCAAGAGAAAATTAAGAAATAGGAGAGATTTTAAAGAAGTAAATAATAATAATTAAATATATATATATAAATAAATAATTTAAAAGGCAATTATTATTAATAATAATAAATAATATATAATAAATCTATAATAATCTTTATAATAAAAATGATAAAGAATGATAGTAAATACTTAAAACAAATAATGTAATGTATGTCAAATATATATATATATATATATATATATATATATATGTATTTATATAATATATTTCGACTTGTCATGCAGGACAAACACAGGTGTAACTAATAACATTAATAACGGCTCCAGTCCATTAAAGTAAAACATAAGGGCCCTGAATGTGAGATACCTAAATCTAATGCAGCCATAATTAATGTAGTTAGTTACACCTGTGCGTTTCAGGCTATGTCAAATTTTCTGCTGTGTACATGGTCTAAAGGCATTTACAGATTATAAAGCATGATGAAAAGGGACAGAGCGGGACACACAGACAAAGAGGAAGAGACGGACGGACGGACGGACGGACGGACGGACGGACGGACGGATGGACAGGCAGCGACGGCGGTGCTGAGTCTGAGAGAACAGAGTGGCCTCTGCTGGGGGTCATTTGTCAGGTCATTAGGTTCTCCAGTTAATGAAATAATAGAATAATAAAGAATCTCTCTGTACTGTCCAACACAGAGAGAGGTTGTTTCCGTGTTCTCTTTCACCCACCACTTCCCACCCTACACACATGAATACACCCCCCCCCACACACACATACTAGCACTCTTTTCTCTCTCCGTCTTTCACTTTTACACACACACAAACACACACACAGCTGACAGTCTCTAGGTGGGCAAGGGTGGGATTTTCACACGCCTCGCTCCCCAGAGCCCATTCAGTACAGTACGCAGCATGGCAGCAGGACACACACACAAAGCCTGGGATTGTCTGCACCCAGTGGGCCACTCACTGAACTAGAATGACAGAGACACACTGAAGCACGGATGCAGATACAAACACGCACGCACGCACGCACGCACGCACGCACGCACGCACGCACGCACGCACGCACGCACGCACGCACGCACGCACACACACACACACACACACACACACACTGCATTCAGAACCTTACTTCTGAGAAGCAGAGGCCTATAGAGCTAACTTTTTTGGGGGCCACGATGAGAAAAAACACATCGATGGACTGAGCCACTATCTCATTAACTAACTTCTTAACTAACTAAAGCCCCTTTCCCACTGGACAAAAAACCCACTAACACCCACTAACATCTGGCTTTTGTCTTCAGTGGGAAAGGTTACAATCGGCATTCCTTCCCGGGACAAAGGACTCTGCAGTAGTAGTAGTATTTATCAGCTCCAGCTCTGATCTGCAGTGATGGAAACATGACACCCGGATGGACACGCTACAGTTATTTTCGCCCCTTTTCCTGTGCGAAGTGACGCACGATGAAGTGAATATATAATAAATAAATTCCACAATTTATTAACGTACAAATCATACAATTAATATGCTCTCCTCAAAGACTCCAGTCAGACAACAGTAATTTTGCCTCGCTTATCATCGTAAAAAACACACTTCATTCAAACTCGACAGAAACAAAATAAAACTCATCAAAACCGTCTTTGTTAGTCTTTCCACTGATCCGGCGCGTCCGTGACATCGAACGTGACACAGTAGGAAAAAAAACCAGAAAGGCCAGTGCAACGGCACCGCATGCTCCTAATGGGAAAGGAGTCTATCGCCTGTTTTTAGTGGGTTTTCCCGTGTTCAAGAAACCTGCATATATGCACTAATTTTGGTGGGAAAAGGGTAAAACTAACTGACTTATCAGAAAATCTAAATTATTAAGAGACTTACAACCTAACCCTTATAATGTAAACTCACAACCTCACTTTTTGGTAAGCTGAGGCACAATAGCATTCTCTGGGTTGGACTCATTTAACTCGATAGATTTTGTTCCGAGCACAACAAATTTGGTTGCAATCAGAAGCATTACTGTATAAATATTACTTTCATCAACCCGCAATCGAGCTTTTGCTCAGTTAAATGCACTTTGATGCAAGTTCAGCTGCTCCACTTTGATGGCCCTCCTGCTGTGTCATAAAGGGATTTTTGAGGCATGTTTTTTTCGCAGCTAATTCATAAATAATAGCCAAGGCCAGCACTCAGGGACTAAACATTTGAATGCCACTTACTGTTGTCATAATAACATATTCTGTGCTGCTTATTTTATCTAGAATGGTAGTAATACAAACTCTCTTTTTCTCTCTTAAACATGAATTGTTTCAGGACTGATAGCACTGTGCTGAAAAGAATGTAGACAATGTATACATAGTCCAGAGAGGCATGTGAGTTACAGTTAGTCATTAGTTATTTTAATTCAGTTTTTAAGAGTGTTATGTGCTGTATTTCCTTTTAATATGTGCACACACTGCACTTTAAGTGTTTGATTTATGCAGCGTGTTGTAGGAAAAGGGATCTTTTATTTTCAACCATCCAAGGTCTCCCTCTTTCTCATTCTCTCCCCGTCTTCCTCTTTTCTCTTTCAACTCCTCTGTCAGCCAACAGCAGCAGTTCACTCTTAAAACACATAGGCTTTGTCAAGTATGTTCTCTTCTGCCCTCACTATGTATGTAGGTGCACAGCTATGCAGCAAACTACACACATTTCCAATAAAGGTTAAAGGCAGCAGGTGGCCTTTGAAGTTTTTACTGGAAGCAAAGCAAAATGTGAAAACAGTAATGGAAACATGTTCAATGATTGTGATAACAAAGCCAAGTCAAGTATCGATCTTTTATTATATAAACTATTAACCTCTCAGAGGTTGTAACGGGCTCAGTCTTAACGCTAGAGTGAAGATACTGGTATCATATGAAACTAGAAAACCTAAGGAATCAATGTCATGCTAACCATGTCATGTGAGCCAGTCTAGAAGAACAATAAATAATGCTCCAAAGTTACGTTAATTTTGGTGAGGAAAAACTGGCATGGCCATTTTCTAAGGGGTCCCTTGACCTCAAGATATGTGAATGAAAACTCTGACATGAACAGAGGGAAAACTGTATCTTATTAGATAAAACAGATGTTGACAAACTGCATAATTTGCAGCTGAAAAAAAGGTAATAAGTTGCAATAAATCACAATATACCTTAATGCAATACTCAGCATATCGCAAATGTGTTTGATATCATAATAAGATTGTATCGTGACTTAAGTATCGCGGAACCTCTTGTGATTCCCACCCCTACGAATGCAATAAGATGCTAAATGAAGGCATAAATACTCCACAAACATGAACTTGCTTTTAAAGAGATCAAATTGTTGGGGTGATAAAACACTTGCATACAAATTTTTAAGTTTTTCAAAAAAACTAAATGAATCATTGTTTAAACATCAAAGCTGACATCTAACGCCAGGTCCTGTGAGGCATTTTATCATGGAAGATTATCACAGGGTCTTCCAGATTTTTGTTCAATGACTTCATTGGAAAGCAAAGCTACCGCTGAATTTACTTTTAGCATTTCCTTAAATGAGTCAGAGCTGTACATGTAGCTTGTGGCTATGTGGATTTGACACCAAGATAAATACAAGCTAAACGAGGCATTTGTTGGCTCGTGATGAGACTAGGGTTTCCACTGGATATAAAAGCATACTAAACAAACCACCAAAGTGGAGACATTATTCTCATTGCTTCCACACGTTTGAATATGTTATTCAGGATCAAGCGTCAAGCTACAATTTGGGATAAATCTGTTTCACATCTTGCAGGGTGCGTGCATTCATGGTGCTTCAGAGGCGGCATGGTAACATCTGTGCTCGTCAGTGGCCTCTGTGAGTTAACTGACGATGACTGGGACTACCGCACCACTGCCACATCCTTCACGTTATCCTCTCGCTGCTTAGCAGCCCTGACTTCAATGAAAAACACTTCCATGCAAGCATGGAGCACAAAAACATGCATGCACACATGCCCACACACAACCATATTTTATGGGGTTGAAGGCACCGGAGTGCTCTTTGTGGTGCCAGTGACACTTCTGAACTTCTTTGACAAATGTTCTATGACCAATTCTTCTCCTCTTCTCCTCCTCCCTCTCCTGCCGCGCTCCCTCCAACTTCTCTCTGGTGAGGTAGAGCCACATTATTATTCAACCACATGGGAATCTCTCCCTCTCTTCCCGAGGGAAATATGACAGCTCCTCAACCCCTCTATCCTCCTGTGGTCAGTGTCGAATAGAAACACAGTCTGGTTCTGATCAGCCCTCTATTCGGCACGTCTGCAATGCGTCATCTGCCATATGCTGCGGTTGCTGGTTTCTCCATGGCCTTACAGTCTATCAGCCTAAACCAATATAAGAGGAATAAGTGCTTCTCTCATTGATTTAATGCATTGCATTGCCTCATGTCAGTAACTACTTATGGTGCCTGAAGATTATGACAGAAATCAATCATTCAAGCTTTCTGTCAGGAGTATTTTACTTTACAAAAACATCATTATATCAGTTTAGGTTTGGTCATTTTCTCTACTAATAACTGTTAGCGTCGCCCAAAGCTGAGCCAACGGCAAGAAGAGACTGACACACACCGTGCCATGTACAAAACAGTTCGTACATTTTTAATAAGTGAATCTGGGGCACTTTATTCATCTCTTAGAGGACTCAGAGATACTTATTGATGTTTGACATCAATGCCGTCCCAAACCACTGTACATATATAATACATCTTCATTCAGCACATTTTAATTATGTTCCTGACACTTACAATATGCTAAAGCAGAATCCACCTTTTGAAGCCCAGCACATGATGCATGACTGATAACTACTCATAATAGAAGGGAAGTCATGCAGGGGTCGTTTTTGGATTTCTGATTAAACCTCTCCATGTGGGGCGGAGGAAGGAAGCCGTGCAAGCCATTAAGCTTTGCCTACATCAAACCAGTCCCCCAACCACCTGAACTTGACAGTCTTAATCTGACAAACTGGCGCGGTTCATGACTATTTCATTGATGCATGAACTTGAAAACTTGTAACAAAAGCCTCCAGAGGGTCTTTAAATCCAAGCACACCCTTAAAGACTCATCTGAGACAAGGCTCAGACATCTTTTCATCATCTTAAGAGGAATCCTAAGGTTTCAGCCCCTATGGTGAATTTGTGTAATGTGAGCAGCAGAGTGCAAGAATTATTATTTTATTTTTTTTTTTATACACCTCTCTCCCACATCCCTCCAAACCTCCCACTCGTACTTCACACATTTTCACTTCACTCTCTGCACTTCCAAAAAACTTCCATCTGTTAAGCTCCTGCCAGTGTATTTCACTCATTCATTCACGCTGTTTTATTGGTGCGGTGCTTACGACTACGGGAGTCACAAAAAGCTGTGCATTGATGGAAAGTTGCTCTAGATAAGAAAGTCACCTCAATGCCAGCTTAACATGAGTGTAATCTCATCTTTCAGCATCAAGTAGAAGTTAAGAAAGAGGCTGTCCGCACCTGACCTCCTTTTTCAACATTTAATCAACAAATTGACTCACAAATGACAAACTAGTGTATATGAATATCGTACACAACATTGAATACTGGAAAAACAGACGAAGACAGAGCGAGGAGGAGGATGGGAAAAGAAACAAGACATGGGCGAACAAATTGAGGGAATGGGACAAAGAGAGAAGCCTAAAGATGAGCAATTTTTGAGAGTGAAGCAAGCGGGAGAAGTTAATCCATTTCATAGTCATGTATGTGGTCTGTGGGAGTGGCAGGGGCTGGGCTGGCCTAGATACATGCAAAATGAATAAAGCCATACTATCCTTTGATACAAGTCTTTGAAAACGTGTTCAGCTCCGAGCAGCATCTGTTCCTACTTTTAATCTGGTTAGGGTGTTTCTCTAATTCCAGCCGAGTATTATCGTCATCAGCAGGCGTTATGGATAGAAAGACGTGACATGATCAATGGGATGCACTAATGTGGTGGAAAATAATGTCAATAATCCCCGTTAATTCAATTTCTCAGTGTACATATTTAAATCCGTCAGAGACTTTGAGATACATAAAGTAGCATGCGAGAACAAAATACAATATGAACACAATAATGTTGATAAATAATAAAGCAGCTGACTTGGGTGGAGGCCTATATCTAAGAGAGCAGAGGTTTGATACTTGGCTCTGTCTCTCTCCAACAATCTGTCCTATGTGGCCTATTTAGCTCAACATCCAGCATCTGAAAACGACCAGACCTCAAAGTGTGTGAAGCGCCTCCCGTGTTCGTCATTACCCTGTTTGTTTATCTACTCGCTCCCTCAGAGGAACATCCAGCCTTGTTAAGGAAGGAGAAGAAAGCTTTAAAAGTGGAAATAAGGCATACATTTCAGTCCGGTCCCAGGACGACGCGCGCTACCGAGCTATTTCCATAATGGTAGCTTAACGGGAGCTAGCTGGCTGAGCGAGGGGCACGTCGCCCTCATTAAGGCACTCGCTCAGGAACAGATTAGCGCTTCATTAACATACAGAGAGAAGCGGGGGAAATTACCACTCTCCATTTCACAGTCTAAAAGGCAGGCAAAGACCAGAGTTAGAGATAAGTGGTGGGGAAAAGATGGACTCAATTTGGGGAAAGATAAAAATCGATGTACGGTATAAAATGTTCTATTAAGGCATCCTGAATGTCTCTGACCGAGAATGTGTGAGACAGGGTTACCGCTCTGACTGTCTGTACCCATATTTCTTTAAGTCTTTGTCAATTTCTCTTTCATTCTATCTGCTTTCACCACCTCTGTCACTCTCCTGCATCCCCACTGCCCCTTGCTTCTCAGAGAGAGGCCTGGGCCTCATTATATCTAACTATAAAGCAAGGAATCTCTGTGTGTACGGATGTGTGTGTGTGTGTGTGTCTGTCCTTCACATATCTCGAGAACCGTCCTTCTAATCTACTTCAAACTTGGTGAGTGTATTGCTGGGGACCCAAGGACAAGCAGTGGTGAAATGCCATTTGGATATCTTCAAAATTAATAGACTTTGAATAAACAAGCGACAGCTCTCTGTGCAGCAGTGAGGGCGGAGCTTCAGGGATCTGCAGACTGGGTCGAGCATGTTGTCTACAGCGGGCCTTTAAGGCCCAGACACACCAACCCAACATCAAAGAACTAGCACCTATGAAGGCCGACTGTTGCGTCGCCACGAGACATTGCTTGAGCACACCGCAAAGACTACAGCCGACGGCTAGTTAGCACGTACATTCTGCACCTGCGTGAGATGAAATAACTCTCCACCAACGGGCGGCGGTAGTCTGTATTCATCATTCAAAAAGGGAAACTAGAAGACTGAGGACTGTAGATATACAAGGTGTTATGAGAAGAGCCTTCTGTGTAACTTTACACATTTGCTTGCTTTCCTCTACAGGAACAGCCCATCAGAGTGATTTCTCTCATCGACGAGCTCTGCCGGCGATTCAACATGCTTAATCGGCCGAAAAAACTCAGACACGGGCAGACTAGAGCCGACGGTGCAGAACACACCGCAAAAACTAGGCCGACAGACGCTCACCGACGGCCCCAAACAGTCCGACTGTCGGCTTGGTGTGTCAGGGCCTTTGCGGGCCGCGGCTCATTGACCGTTGTTCACTTTTGCTGCTGGATATACTATCAAACTCTTCTTCACTTTCCTGGAGTCAACAAATGGTGAGCAGTTCTCGACAGCGCTGCAAGCAGCACTTACGGCCGAACGGGCACTGCACTAGTTAGTTAAAAGAGAATGAGAGTGCCTGGCCTGCATTGGTCCTTTTTTTCTAATACTATAAGTCCCTGTACCACCCGCATCAACAAAGCCAGACTCCCCTCCTCCTAATTAGCCTGATGCTAAAGACTAAGGAGACCCAGTAGGACAGTGTGTTGAACAATGAACTGACTTCTAAAGAAGTCATGCTGCTGGCAGGGCAGGTCATACTAAAGCTATAAATCCAAAAGTTTATTTATAATAAGCTCCTTAAACTACACCAAGAATGCACTTCAGAAGATGATTTGATGTTTATTTAACTTGGAAAACAGGCTGGCTATAATGTGGTAGCCGCAGCTCCTCTCTGTCCGATTCAAAAGTCAAAGATCAAGAAGCAAGTTCTGCAGAAAAGATTAATTAGCCCTTTTGCAGCAGCGTATGAGTTTTTTTTTTTTTTTTGAAAGACCAAAGTGGTCAAACAAAGCCTCTTAGAAAAACTGTGATTAGGGATTCTCAAGCTAATTCTCCAAATGCGTGTGGACATTGTGTGCAACAAATTCCTGTAGGCCTACGGTTAGCCTGTCCTTCACCTCTTAATGTCCTAATCTTTAAGTCAGAAAGTCCACTGAAGTGTTTTTAACCTTTGATTTATTGGGCCTAATTAGTGAAAATACCTGTCATAAGAAGGCAGAAATATCCCGACTCACTGGAAAAAGCAAAACTTAAGTGTCTAATTAAGAAAGCTACCTGCAATAGGACACTTCCATACGGGAGAAATTAACTTTTCTAACCTCTAACTTTGTTTTGTGACTTTTACACTTAATGTGTCTAAATGTTTCTGACCCTTACTTAACTAAACATTTTAACCTTTCTAAGATGTCTAATTGGGGAGAAACCTGTCATCACACTCTGCCCCATTAACATTTAACATTAGGGAGATTTGAACTTCTTCTACCTGTATCCTGAATGATACAAATACAAACTCTAACAAAAAAATCTTGACATTTGCTTGGATCTTATTAGTGAAACAGCATGCCATTGGAATCTGACAAATAAAAAAAACCCACAGGAGACATATACATTAGTTCCTTTCTCTCCTCTGTGCTCCCCTGCTGTTATTAAATAATATAGTTCCCCACCTATAGCCATACAATACATTGTACTTTTTTCCCCTCTGTATGCTACTGACACCTTGTCTCACTCTTTCCTGGGCTCTTGGGGGAAAGCTGATTATCTAAAGGTTGGCAGGGTTATTATAACCTGACTTGGGCCAGGAGGCACTCAGACTGAACAATGTGCTCTAGGCTAATGAGCTGTGCTTCATTCTATAAAGAAACGAATATGACCCAAACCTCTGTGAACTCAAGCTTACTGAAGCCACATTGGGGAGTCATTTTACTGTACGCTGGAATATCTCTGGAGTCACAATTTCATCTTTTTTCCCCCCAGAAATTTATCCGTCGACACAGGTTTTACTCAAACTAAGAGTAAAGGTCAAAAATAAGATAAAAGCTTTGAGGTAAGTTTATAGCTTTACTGGGCTGAGATCTGTGCTAGAGACCCCTCTTCTTGCTGAACGTCTACATGCTATCAAGTTCCCTCTCTGAGCGGCCGCCTTATCACTAGTCTAAGGAACTAACCATTTAGAACTAATCCACTAATATAACATGTTACTTCCAGGATTTTAAAGTGAAAAGTAAAAAAAAAGAAGAGCAAATAATAAAAGAGAAGGATTTGGAGAGTGCTGCTAATCTGCTGCAGATCAACCCTTATGTCCCTGTGAGTCATTAAAAATGCAAGAAACTGAAATTACTAAAACTTTCCACTGGAAAAAAGTCAGATTTCCCTCCAGAATTTTGCATTATTTATTTTTGCATTCAATATTCCCCTATTTTTTTTTATTATTTAATTTAAAACGTTGTTTTTTGTATCAAAAACTAAATTAAATCTTGTCTGTCTGTTGGTATTTTGAATAATTTCTTAAAATTTTAAGCAGATTTGTAGAGGGAATTACTTTTCTAACCAGTGAGATTTCTGAGTTCATTTTAATTAAATGACTATTCAGACACCAAAAATGTCAAATTGACACAAAGCCACAAACTATTACTACTATTACTGTGTGGTAATTTACATAGCTTTAATAAGCCTTTAACATTTTCTACTCATACTTTGAGAGAATTAATTAACTACTGCTCTCGTGCAGCCTCTAAAATACCTGTACAGTTTGTCAGTGTGGCTGCAGATAGGATTAAATAATAAATGAACCATACAGACCAGACCATTACTGGCAGTGGGAACACTGAATTACAGCATAATGAGCTCAACTGTGAGGTTCAGTCACATGTGAAACAATCACCTCTTATTAGCCTGCGGTATATCTCAGGTGTCAGAGTCAGCCACCGAGCTGTAAATTGAAGTGAAAGCAAGGAATCACGCTGACTTGTAACCTTGTATAATATTAAAGGAACAGTTGGACATTTTGAGAAATAGACTTTGGTTTTAATGGGTTTTAGAGGGAGTTATGTAGTGGAACTATTTCTTGACCAAAGAACAGTTCAAGGCACAGTCACACATGCATGAAATTAACATTCGCCTCCCGTTCACTTCAATTCACTGCAAGTGATGGAGCGGAAAAACTTTCGCTTCCAGTGGCGAAGCAAATTCGAATCTTCGCATTCGCGTTGAGTTCAACTTTGGTGAACTTTCAGGCAAATATCGCCTCGACAGGCGATGGTCACATACCTGCACTCGTGCAGGTGTATGACCGTACCTTTATCTATCCGCACAGCAGCATCTTTACAGGTTGCCTAGCAACCTCACAATGACAACAAGATTCCATTATAGTCAGTTATAGCAAGTAACTCCGCATAAAACCACAAATTGTAATTTTTACCTTCCTGTTTGTGTATGAATTAAACTAATGAGATATAACATGTGTCAGCTTTAGAGTTGCTGATACAGTAAGCAGTTGTTGTTTTCTTTACTTTGGATAGAGCCAGGCTATCCCCCCTGCTTCCAGTCTTTATGCTAAGCTAGGCTAATTACCCCCCAGCTTTTGCTTCATACTTAACGCACAGACGTGAGAGTGTTATCAATCTTTTCATCTAACTCACTGCAAGAAAGCAAGTTAAAGCTGGCAGATAATTCAATGTCATCATATATTGACTTTCAGTCAAATAGCATCCTTATACAATCAAAATTCTGTTGTCCAATTTAATGATTGTGAGCAAACGTAATTTAAAGGCAGGGTTGGTAAAGATTTTAGAAGCATTTTTTTGTTATATTAGTTGAAATTCTCATTACATCCAGCAATACAGCAATCAAAAAATCAAATACTCTGACAAAAAAAAGAAAGAAATCTGGTATCTGTGGCTGTAGCAGGACAGTAATAAACCCGTCCAATCATTTCATTCGGCCCGAATGTAATGACTGGACAGGCTACCTACCAGCCTGCATGCACTCTGCCCGTGCACTCATTGCGTCACCAGAGTCTTCCACAAGCTGCTAGCTTGACAGCTGTGAGTACTAACAATAGCCATGTTTGTTGTTTACGCTCATAATGATAATTTTGGGGGAGTGGCTTTGGAGGGAGGCCTGAAGGGACCAACTGTCAGTGTTGCCGACTTGACGACTTTCTCTCTAGATTTAGGGACTTTTGGAGCTAGTGCTGCTAGCTACTTTCATTGGAAAAGAGTTGGCAACACTGGGCTGGGTTTTTCGGTTGGATCATTTTTAAAATCTAGTGTACTCTTGCTAGTTTCTCAAGATCACTGATCCTACCTTTAAAACTAAACGAATGGGTTACTGAAGTTTCTGTTTTAAATGTGTGAAGAGTTTTGTCTGATGTATCGCAGTGGAACCACATTAAACATCAACTTGATAGACAAAACACTCTCACCAAAGGGGCCATAGCTCTTCTGGAATCGTATCAAATACTTCCTCAGTAGATGGTATTAATGCAGTTGTCATGGAATTGAATTCAACAAATTCACTTTCAACTTTTAAGCCAATATGGTCCTTAAAGTGCACAAAATAAAACGGACATCCGCTAAGGAAGATCCTGAGATTCAATCGAAAGCTCCAGAACAGATACTAAATGCATCTTGTGATTAGATTGTTTTGTCACCTACTGTTTCCAAGGTCAAGATATTGTGATATAAATCAATATTGGAAACATAATGTTCTTATTAATATTGTGATCATGATTTCAACCATTTTACCCAGCATTAGAGTAAACATGATTTCCATAATTCAGACTGACATATAGTAAGAAGTCACATTTTTGCCATAGGAATAGACATAAAATCTGGATGCTATAAAGCAATACATTCCTGAAATAAAATCCTACCCTGCAAAATAACATCACAGACCTAACTCATCCCAATGCAGTAGCCTAGATACTTTTTCTCTCTTTCAACATCTCACAGAGGGGGAAAAAAATGATATGAAAGCTTTGATTGTACTTTATCCTTGAAGTGTGAAAAAGTAAACGAAGCCCAAGCAAAGAGAGGAAAAAAAGAGGTGGAAAAGAAGCTTCAGGTGTCATCCAGATTCCACAGCTCTCCTTTAGTCTTCCATGACCGAATCAAAACATACCCAGTGTGTCTCGTCTTCATTGTCAACCCCTTTACTGCCTCTCCCCTTGCCCCGGCTGCTCCATCCATCCATCAATCCATGTTTTTCTAACCTGAAAGCACACACGCGCTCACACACAGACATACAAAACACACCACAACCAGCCCATCCATCTCATGCTGCGTCCACATCCACGCTCACATTACACAAATGCTACACACTCCTGCATGCTCACACACGCACGTACATGTACTAACGCACGCACCAGCAGACAGGCACACATCATCACCACCTATAACCCTTCCTGTCTCCTCACTCAAGTCGTGATACCCTCCAAGATGTGAGAGACAGTAGAAACGTCGCCTCTGCCGAGCCTCCTGAAACGTTAGAGTTGTTTTTAAGCCACGCTTCCACTATCTCAGGTCAAAATGCTTTCTGCTGAAGGAAGCTCATCATCTCGCAAACTTTGGAAAGGGCTCTGAAAGGTTTTCCCATGTTTCAAATCGAGGTTGCGTGCTGTCTCTCTCAAAAATGGATGACTTCTGTCGACTTAAGTGCCTCGCTGAAAATGCGATTCCAAGCTGAACTTCGCCATTTACCTGTGGGGGTACGGTGAGGTGCCATCTAACTTTAAAACACTTAGTGGTGCCTGTGTTAAAGAGTAACTTTGGTATTTTTCAAACAGGAATCAATTTCCCCATGTTTTTGTGTCTAAGTGACTAATGAGGGCAACAATTTCTGAAACTGGTCCAGTATTGAGGGATAACACTGTAACCGGCAGCCATTAAACAAGCTGAGATGGCAAGTGAGCAGCATCAATGTATCGTTACATCCACTAAAAGTTCTTGTTTTTGCCACTGACAGGCTCAGATTGTTATTAGAAGTGTCTGACAACCTTATGGAAAGGACCCTACAGAGAAATAAAATGTTTTTCTTACCTTTCTCTTGATCCGGTCTGTTTGTTATTGTGTCTTTTAGATAACACTAAGCTACGCTTTCTGTACTCCAACACAACAAACTCTGCCCGGCTGGCACTCGCGTTTTCACCATGGATGTGTTCCACTATTCAACCGATGTCTTCCGGCAACACGTCATCTCGTCAGATTTCAGAACGAGACTTCTCCTTGAGCGAGACGCTTTCCATAATGTCAGACAATTATAACAACAATCAGAGCCTGTCATGGCAAAAACAAGCACTTTTAGTGGATGTAAATGACGGTGCCAGTTTGCCACAATAGCATCATATTGCAGCCCGTGCCGGCCCTGACCAATTTGATGCCCAAGGCAAAATTTCAGCTGTTACCCCTCCACCTCTTTTTTTTTTGTGCACTTGCAAAGCGCGCCATGCTGGGAGGTTCTCAGTGTTATTTTTGTGCATACAGGATTGAAATAGCCTCTTAACCTGCTTATAATATAGCAACCATATTGATTATGAGAAAAAAAAAGAATTCAATTTGACCAGAATGCACCAGTAACAGTAGCATATTGGAAAAAAAAAAACAAGGTAAGCTGACCTATATCATTTAAATGAAATTGTCTTTGAATAGGCCAAAAATTAAACTGCAGCCTACTTGTAGGCATATTTCTAACATAATTTAATCATCTAAAAGTGAAAAATAGAACCATAGGTTATATTTTAATTAGACTCTGCCTGTCTCATTGATCACCGTGATCTTAAAATTGGAATTATTTTCCTCCTCAGTTCTTGGTTCACTTGGCCTACGTTTAACCATCTGACAATGACGGTGGATCATCTGACTGGCATTAACATCACTGTTTTTTGAAGGCCGTTGCAGGTTTCAGTTTTTAAGACGATGGACATACAGTGGTATCATGTGAATCTTGAGATTGCGATGAATCTGTTGATTCCAAACATGTCATGCTAGCTTACTGGGAAAGTGGTTAAATATCGCTCCAAAGTTGAGCCGTCTTTACCACGACGTCCTTGGGCCAATTTCAGAAATTGTTGTCGCTATTAGTTAGTTAGACACAAAAACATGGGAAAAATACCGAAGTTACCCATTAATAATAAACTCTACTCCATGTTACAGGTATGCAAACCAAAACCTCAGCCTACTAGCTACAGACACCTAATTTGGGATATTCAAGATAACTTTGAGAGTTTTAAAACTGGATGAGCAACACAGCCTCTGGCAAGACTGAAATATGCCTTCAGATAGAATTAACTAAGTTTGAAACCATTGGTGACAAATATGAACCCTTAAAATGGTAGTGTGTGTGTGTGTGTGTGTGTGTGTGTGTGGGTGGGTAACTGTCTCCCTTTGAGGGCTTCTCCCATCCCCGCTGTGACTAAAAGGATTGTGGGGATTTTTGACGTAATGGCAGAGAGAGAAAACTTCGTTGGGAGCCACTGCCAAAAGGCAGAGGAGGATTTTTTTTTTTTTACATCCTCGCCATCCCTACCCCACCTTCCTCCCTTCTTCTTCTTCTTCCTTCTCCTTCTCACTACCCTATCTCTTCATTCTGCTCTCCACACCGATGTGTCTTTTTAGAGGCTTCAGAGCCTGGGTGTCTTATCGAGGCTTCCCAGGTCTACAGGCGAGGCTGAGGAGAAGCTACTGTCAACCCACTCTCTGCTATCAGCCCCGTGGCAGTCACAATGAGGCTGACATGCATACTCAAGCAAGCACATTCACACACATACACACATGGATATAAATGCACGCACATACACACACACACACACAGGTTTATCAACCCCAAACAAAAGTCTGGTTTAGACCAGTCATTTTCCTACAGGGCTTCAGCGGAGAGAAAAATTATGCTTAATGGACATAATTGTAAAAATGCTTCATGAAAACTGTCAAGAGGAAACAGACCAGTAAATAGAGACTGGGTGAGCTGACAGCTTATTCTAATAAGATGCTGAACACATCTAAATCCTATCCAGCCAGGGAAAGGCAATGCATAAGAAGTGCATTATAGCCAAAGTGATTTTAAGGCATAAATGATGATAGCGTCGAGGTTGGCTTTCTGCTATTCTCTCTTTAAAAAGAAACATCTATCTCGCTAAATGTGCTTTTGTTTTTCACGGTCACAGAAACAATCATAATATTTCTATCTATCAACAACTGTTTCAGAAGCATCAATCAGCCATTTGTTTCCCACGCTTCCCTCCTGTCACTTCTTGGCCAACTGTCATGCTTATCACTCTTAGACGAGAATACTCATTGACTGAGACGGTGTTTATTGTTGTAGAGCGGTTAACCTAGAATGTGCAATGAGTCACGTCACGAGTCGAAAAGCATTCCAGCAAATCAAATTTATGTAAGATCTGTGACAGGACAGAGAGACGGAGAGAGGCGACGTGAAAAAACATGCAGGCTGTTCAGTTCTTTGTCCATTGTTCTCTCCGGCTCTGCAGGTGTGATTAGCACACAAGCAATCTGAATCACCCCCATTGTTTTCATTGGTGACCCGGCAGAAATCGCATGCACACACATACAGACCAAAAGTGAAGCCTAAACTCCATCACGCCCTGGTGGCTGGCTGCAGTATAGATCATAAATCCCGCTCCTCCATGTTAGCGAATGGGACATGGGCCAAACGAAAAAGTCAAAGTACACGTCAATTTTCTGATAAGTTTGGTTTTAATAAGTCATTTGATGCTATAAAAAGGGGATGAGACGTCATGATTGGCAGCTGTGATTGACAGCTGCTCTGAGTGAAGTAGTCGCACAGACGGAGGTTCGGGAATTGACCTTTCGCTAAGTTCCGCCCCTCGAACACAGACTGGCCAATCATAGCGTAGCATCGGCCAGCTCTGACCACGGCTCTGCTCCATAGACTCACATGCAATCATTTCAGATTTTCTTCATTTTCAGATTGTTTACGTGGATTTCGAGCTAGTCATAGTTAAACGTTGTGCCTGGGGCATGTGTAATAGTGATACTCATTACCCGGAGAGGTTGGAAGGAGATATACGTTTCTAAAACCTGTGGAGTTAACAATAGCAGAGTACGTTAGCACATCATTAACTAGCGTTAGCACTATGCTATGCTAGCTACTGAAGGTATACTGAATGTATACACATGCTGCTTTTGTTTTGTAATGATTGTAACAGTGAATAAAGACCTACCCAGCTTTTCATTGCCTTCTGTCTTCATCTTTATCTTTTTAATATGTTTTAGCTGCTGAGTCAGTTTGACATCCTGACATATCCTCCAAACGCATATTGACGATCCTTCTGTCAGCTTCTCTCTGCAATCATTTTTTGTTTTTTTAAAATTAGCTAGATATTTATGCAGGGAGCGCAGCTAGTGACAGTGTGGGCTCCATGGCGCTCTGACAGCTTGACGGAGCAGCAGCAGGGGGCGGGGCTTAGCAAAGGGTCAATTGTGCAAGAGAGGAGATGTAACTTTAACTTTCCATAACCATCACAAGTCTGTGTAATAAAACAGTGTCAATTTGATCATAAATATAGTCATAGAGATATTTTCGGTTAGTTGTTGTGTCTTTCAAGCCAAACAGTTACCATGGTGCTAACATAGAAGCTAGGTGGCTAATAAGCTGTGGCCGTGCTCGGCTCGTGATTGGCTCGGGCGGGCTTTGGACGGGAACTCGATACCGCATCTCCACCGCCCGATCACTACTGCGCAGACTCGCAGAAATTACGTCAAAACCTCAAGATGGAAGCTCCCGTATTCGGGATATTTTGGCTTCACTTTTCTACAGTGGGAGGAAGTGGAGACGCGTCGTCCATGAATAAATACAGTCTACGATGCAGACACACACTGAAATAACTTATTACGTGCTTTGAGGTAAAAATATCTTTGCAAAACCACATAGAAGTATGTTTGTTTGCAACTGTGTGTCTGTGGAGAGTGTGTGAGTTGGAAAGAGGAAAAGGTGGGTGTGCTGAAGCATGACGGAGAAACAGATTTCTGCATATTAAAATTACTACACCCAAATGAGCTTCGGTTAGCAGAAGGCAACTAAGAAATGAACAGGCATGCCAGAGAGATCAGCCAGGGTCATCTATCTTACTGACATGGAAGTTTCCTGGCTGAGAGAGTTTGTCACTAACATCTCTTAATAAAAAGAGACTTAAATTTAAGTTAACATTTATACGATTTGTGAAATCATTAGAGACTCCGTAAGGCCTTAAGTGGTGTTAGATATGTTATGACTCCCCTTGAGGAAATTCGTCCTCTTCATTTGACTCATCCCAACTAATTAGAAGCAGCAGGCACTTGCAGCGCAGCACCAAGTGACCAATTGCACTTCCTTCAAGGGCAACAGCAGGAGTATTCCCAATATCTAACATTTTGGGCTGGAAGGAAAATACCACACCCAGAGCAAATGCAGGAGGATCAAGATCGGTTAAAAAAAATGTTGTGCAAAAGAACATAGGGGGTGAAGTTTTGCAAGGCTTTCACACTTTTATTCCTCTATTTATTTTGCCTTTGCTCTTTATCCATCCTGCATGATCAACAAGCTCATGAGTCTTCTCTACATGCTTATTTTACAACTGACAGATCATGTTCAAACTGGTAATAATAAATAGCAGAGACTTTATATCTTTGGGAGTACTTCTCAGACAAAAATGAAAAAAAAATACCCACTGTACCCAAAATGAGAAAAATATTGTCTCGGTGAGTTGGAGCGTGTGACATTTACCTCTGTTAACCTTTGTTTTCTGTGGATTTTCTCTCACAGCTGTGGGCAAAGTGAAATCCCAGCTGTTTCACATTACGCAGCTGTCCTGACATACGAAACCGGATGGGATGGAAATCACCTGCAGGATGCATTTACTTACAATAGTCTGTGGGGATGTTTTTGTGAAAAGGTGCTCCAGAGCATCGAAACCATCTATGTGTTCGAAAAAGAGCACGTATTAGTATTTGTGTGTTGCAACTTTGTTGTGCGCAAACACACTTACATACAGTATGTGTATGATGGGGCCAAAGCCTCTGAAACATCGAGGCAGAACGACGCCTACATAAACAAGTGGGTTCTGACACTTGTACCAGACTTAGAACAATGAGGATTATTTCTCTACACCCACCACCACTGGCGTGTTCTGGCCTATCTGACAAGCTGTCATCTTCAGCATTGTTCCCTCTGTGCTATTGCATAGTAACAAATGGTGCGAACAAAACCGTTTGTGTAGGAGAATAGCACAGATTCAAGAAAAAAAATGTCATACCGCAGTACATAATCTCCGCCATCGGCAATCATTTGAACAGCCAAGCTAGAACCATTTGTATTGAGTCTACCTACAGCTGAATGCCTCATCAGCACTGTCAGATATCTTAAATGGTAGTCCTTCACCATTCACATCAAATGTACAAGGCTAATGCTAATGTTGAGAAGCAGTGCCAACGGCTACCAGCCTTCTTAAAACAATAAGTTGGTTGTCTTTAATGTGACAGTTTCATTTGGCTCTCATCATCACATTATTCAAACGGAAAATGAACCTTCAAGCTGTTGAACCACCACCAAGTCACAGCTGGGAGCCACTTGGACGGTTTTTAGAGTTGGTTTAGGGATGAATTCAGATCACTAGGGGGAACGATGGGACTGTAGCAGCATGCGTGTGTATTCATGTGTTTGCGTGCGTGTATTCTGTTTGCACATGAAGCATGCACAGCATGTGAGTGTGTGTATGTATGTGCGTGTGTAGCATCATTAGAGGAAGGTCAGTGTGACACTAGCAACACTACTTCATAAATAATGTAAAGCGGTACAGGAATTAGACTTTGTAATTATACCTCTCCACGGCACTACGGCTGCAGTTTGCATATGTGTGTGTGTGTGTGTGTGTGTGTGTGTGTGTGTGTGTGTGTGTGTGTGTGTGTGTGTGTGTGTGTGTGTGTGTGTGTGTGTGTGTGTGTGTGTGTGTGTGCGTGCGTGTGCGTGTGCGTGTGCGTGTGCGTGTGCGTGTGCGTGTGTGTGTGTGCATTTGTATAATCTCTAATTAGCTCCAAGAGAATACCAGTGGCTATTAAAGTGTTGCATTAGTTAGAGCTGGGGATGAAGAAGGCAGCGCTGGGCTCAAAATGCCTCGGTTCATTAGAAATTGTGTGGTTTTGTGTATGTGTGAATAAACAAACTCACAAAAGGAAAATGTGAGAGAAAAATGGGGAGAAAAGAAGAAAGAGAGAGAGACAACATTTAGAAATGCTCACAGGCTTACACTATATGTGTATGAATGAGCACGAGTGAATGGCTCATGTTTATAAAGTGCGTCTGGCAGTGAGTGAACGCGAGTGTTGCACTTGTAATCATATTCATCCCTGTCAGGTCGGTCACAGTTTACACCGCCACTTCCATCTGTGCCTCAAAGAGCACATGGTATTTGGCCGCTACTCTAATGACATTTAGCGCTGACCGATAGGGACGGCATGTCACTCCAATTAGCAGAAACACTCGCCCTGTACAGCAAGCTGTTAGACAAACCTCAGCTCCTCCCTGCAAATTTGGGGATGAATTATTGAAAAGGGCAAAGCTGAGCACCTTGATGAGGTTGGCACATTTGGCTGGCTGAATGGTCAAACTGACACAGCTTGAGGAGAGAGGAGAAAGGCCATTGCTATCTCAGCAGCTCAGAGCGTAGCTGGTTTGGTGGCTTTGTCTGGAAGCTGGGCCTTATCACGCAACCTTCTGGGCTTTCACCCAGCTCACCACAAGACGACTGAAGTTAACATAGTGCAAGTTATAACATCAAGATTCCAACAACTGTCCTCATGGTATTCATTTATCAGTTACAAAAATGAAAGATTTTGGTATTCTGAATGCAAAATGTGAGCCCACGCTGCTCCCAGGCATCCAGGGTCCAGGGTAGGAAAAGCTTCAGGCATCGTCTGTGGATGTCAGGAAACATTTGCTCTCTTTAATTATAGTAGCAAATTAGAAAAGTTAAACAGCTCAATTAGAAAGTGAAAAGGCCACCGATATATCTCAGCTGCTCAGCAGAAATGAATCCTGCACAGTTGTCTTCCGTTCAAGATTATTTGTCACAGTCACTTTTTGCTAACCTGACCCGCCAGATGGTTTGTTACACAGAACCATCTGAGAAGTCTTCATTGGAAACTGTTTGGAAAAGGGCAGGCACTTTGATTGGATAAACTATCTGTCAATCAATCTCTTGCCGAGGCCAGATGGGAGAAGAGCGAAATCAAAGCCTTCAGTGCTGTTCTTTGCTCATCTTTCAATGAAGAAATACTCTCCAGTTCTGATATAACTGATGCTATTGCAGCATCTACGCTAACCTCTTCAGTAGCCGCCATTGTTGTTTGGAATGGACAGTCGCCTCTCTGTGTCGTCACACACACCTAAACCACACCTGTAGCTGCCCGCAGCTCCTCAAAGGACGCTGATTGGTCCAGTCACTGGCTTGCCGGACACAAATAATGCATTACCTGAAGCCTGACAAGATGGATTCTCGCGTGATCTCATGACATCGCAAGAAGCAGCTGCCGTGTAAAGTAAACTTTTTGTGGCACAAAACAGCAATGAATGCATTCAGACACACTATTGGCTTCAAGTATTTCTATACGTTACGTAACATTTATGTTATTACTGATAAATTGTGCAAAGAAGAGAGCACGATGATGTGACAGGGAATGACACAAACCGTTCAGTGTCACTGCATGAAAGTTGAAATTGACTCTTGATATTCTGAATTATTGCAGCAAAGGGTGGCCAAGAAAAAAAAAAAATATCTAACTACCTCAAAGAAATGTCAGCTGTGCCGTTGGTGCCATCATGAAAGCACAGCCGATCAATTGTGCATTAGGGTATCGAATATATGTATTTCTTTGTTTTCAACAGCAGACACAAGAAAACAAAACAGTTCTATATCAAAACATTCTTGAATTTGTTCAATGTGATTTTTTGGTTTCCATAGATATTTTTCAGCCACACCAAGGGCCATTGGGACATTTATTTAACTGACTAAAACCCAGTTGATTGAAATCTAATTTACATTTCACTTTTTGTCACATTTCAAGAGCTTTCATACAATTCACTTGACAGCTGAATGGAAACACAGCGAAAGAGCCACCCAGAAGACTAAACTGTTCATGCTGTTGTAGTTCCTCAATGTGAGCATAAACCTCTTTCATGTGCGCAGGCGTGTGTTTGAGAAATAAAGAGTGCGTTACTCGTCCCTGAGTGTTGATTGAAGCTGCTGATGACAGAACGGTGGCACTGGGTTCTCTTCTGTCTTTGCTCCCCAGGCCCCTGACCCACCTAATTGGTTTTCAGTGTTTAAAAAGACCAAAACAGCAAAGACGCAACTGACAGTTTGACTGATTTCACTTTCGGATTCAGCTCTCTCTATTATTTATAACTGACAAGCAAAACTTTCTGAAATACACTCTCAAATACAGATGAGAATCCAGACATGCACACAGACATCTTCTGTAGAGGAGCACTTTTAGGTGATCATGTATGCACACTTATGCTTCTTCTGCACACACACACACACTGGCGCAGACATGTACACTCACTCACACATATACAGTGTAAGTGCATTAAGTCAGCCAGCACACACTGACACAGCAAAGAGAATATCTGACCAAAGAGGTCTGCATCAATGTGTCTGTGGATGTGTGTTTGAGAATGGAAAAGGCAGATGGACAATGTGTGTTTGCATGTGTGTGTGTGTGTGTTTCAGAAAGAGACAGACAGATTGTATGTGTGAGTGTGAGTGTGTGTTCATGTTCAAAGCCTTCATATCTTGCCTCTGCACAGACTCTGCAGAACTGTTCTGACAGTGCAGAAGTACAAACACTGATACAAGTTCTGTGGGAGTTTTTGCTCCAAACAATACAGAAAAAAAGGCTCATGCTAGTGATCAAAGTTGTAGAATAACCCAAGGAAACATCACTGCATAATCCCAGCCATTAAAAATAGGCTCATAAATTCTTGTTAAACTTTGTTGTGCACGAAAATAAATGTCAAACACATAATGGACTCGGAGGCTTAAATGTTAAATTTAAATCACGCAAGCGTTTGACACAAAGCCTAAAACAAAACAAAACAAAAAATATGTTGCTGAGCTCTCAGTTGCCTCAAAATGACTTTTCCAGCTCCACAAATAGGCCAAACTTCAAGAACTCCTCACATAGCTAAACAAACAGCCTCCTGCTCAGCCTCTTTCACATCAAGATGTCAGCGAACGTCTGAAGAAAAGAACTGAAACCACAACAAACAAGGAGCTTTTCCTTCCTTCCATGCATGCATCTGCAGCCATCTCTCATCATCCCTTGAGCTTTGTTTTGACCAAACACATTTCTTCATCGCCGCCCAGCTAATCTCTACCTATCGGCCCTGTCTTGCCATCAAAGCTACACCTGATGTCTGAGTCTGGCTTTGACACGGGGGGCCTTGATGCAGCAACGCTATCTGCTCCAATCTGAACGCGTTTTTTTTCTTGTTTGATGGGACTCCATCTCTACCAGACTGACACTACTACTGGATACAGAGAACCTGGCTCCACCCACACATGTTCAGCTACACACTACAAAGACTGTACACACACACTGAAGACACACACACACACTCTTTTATCCCAGGCTATGGTTCCTCTTTAGGGTGCCAATCAAACATTCATAACAACTTGCTTTTGGACTTTCAACAACAACATCTTTCACTACCTGCCTGTCTGTTTTCTTTCTTCTTCACAATATTCTGAAAGAAAAAAAGAATCATAATATGAGTTTTGTCAATATCGCACAGCAACCTCTCTTTCATTCTCCCTCTCTTTTACTACTGCGATAGTGCTCCGAGCGATAAAGCCTGCCTCTATTATTAGCAGTATAATAGAGGGCTGTGGTTGTGAGGATCTGACAAGGAGATGATAACAAAAGTGCTTACTCCTCCGTTCTCCCCGCGCTCCTCCTATATCATTTAGAAAACAGTCGCAGTGCAGCAGCACATCATGGCCGGCTAATGGCCTTAGAATATTACCGCTGCCACAGTAAGCAACACTTACCATTACTCAATTTGTACAGACATTAAAGAGAACATCATTAAATTTAAGAATTATCTGTTATTCCACTGCTCTACCATGCTCCAATAAATATTTCTGATCATGCACAACAGCCAGATGCCAAATTAAGAAGAGAGATTAAGAACGAGTCGGACTTGTCAGAGCTGTGGAGGCCCAGAGTTGCTCTCAGGATGGAACTTCCTATTATAGACACACAGCTGCTTTGTTTGAGATTTCATACCTAGTGGTTTTGGCAGGTTCGACCAAAACACGTATCTGTATTCCCAGAAAACGCCCCAGGGTGCTCTTCCAGACACATTTATCATCTCCCCCAAATTATTATCTTTGGAGAGGCTCCAGATTAGACACCTGGTGACATCATGAAGTTGAGACTAAGTTCACCCAGTTCAGGCTTTGAGGGAGTGTGCTCCTCTTGTTCCCAAATATAGGCTGGTCTCATGCAGGAATAGACTGAGACGAGATCCTCCTTAAAGGAAAATTCCACTTTATTACAACTTGGGTCTTATTTTTGTAGTTTTGGCCAGTTCTGATAACAATGTGCTCACTAATAATAATAGAAATTGATGAGATCTGGGAACAGATCTGATGTGGCAAAGAAACTCAAGCAGCCATCGCACAGGTGAACAGGTAAACAGGTAAACAGGTAAACAAGCCAAAAGTTTATGCAAATTATTGAAAACACTTTATTTGGAGGTACAAAGAAAGTGAGTGCATGTGAAATGTCTGTAATAATCCATTATTAAACCGTGTGCACTCGGCTATAGCAACTATAGTAGGTCAAAGTTGAACCAGGACATTGTTTTGTAAAATGTGAAGGATGTTTAAAACTGAGAGTTTGAGACATAATCTCTTCAATTTTAAGGATTTTAAGAAGCCAATTGACAGAAAATCCATCTGGTTCCAGCTTTTTTCTTTGTCATATATGACAGTTAATTGTAGGGCTGCCCCCTCTTAGTCGATTAATCGACTAATTGCTAGCTTTGGTCTTCGTCGACTAAGATTTCTTTAGTCGATTAGTCGTTTTTATGCTTTTTTCATGCTGAATGACTTCATTCCAAGAAACTTATGAGCACATCTCTGGTAAACACAAGATTTAAAATGGTACTTTTGTGTGATTCTTTGTAGAGAAATTCTCATTCCCTGCATAGAAGTGCCAGCTCTTGGGGCGAAAACGATAAATTCGTTCCTTCCAACACGCCCTTCAGCAATTTTTTTTTTTTTTATTTGGTCCGCTTTCATTTGTGCACTGTGAAACAGATCCAGACTAAAAAGAAAACGGACCAAAAGTATAAATTCCACCCTGATTCGGACTAGCTAAACGGACTATGGCTTGTGAAAGCACCCTAAGCAGCCCTTTTCTTTAATGCTTTTTTCATGCTGAATGACTTATTTTCAAGAAACTTATGAGCACATCTTTGGTAAACACAAGATTTTAAGTGGTGCTTTTGCATGATTCCTTGTGGAGAAACTCAGTTTTACAGATCTGTCGATTAAATCAACTAATCAATTAGTCGACAAAATGATATGAGTGTTGGTCCACTAAGAATTTGTTTGGTCAAGGACAGCCCTAGGTAATTGAATATCTTAAGATTTTGGAGTGTTAATCGGACAAAACAAGCAAATTGAAGACCTCACCGTGGCCTCTGAGAAATTGTCATTCATAGACTAATCAATTAATTAATGAACCAAGAAAAGAAATAATCGTTCGTTGTGGTTTGTTTAAAACCTGTTTGATCATATAATCGCTCTTTCTTCTTGCCCCGTCTCACTTCTTTTTAGCGATGTTGCCACATTCCCAGATTTTAGCAATTAACTTGGTGAGTACAATGATTGACAAAACTACAAAAACAAGACCCAGGTTGTATGAAACCAGAATTTCCCTTTCAGCACCAACATGCACAAACATACACACATATGCAGGTAAACACCCACACACAAGACAAGAAAAGACAGTAAAGTAGTACGGCAGAGAAGAATCAGAATGAACAGTGACCAATTAACATCTCAGCAGATACCAAAGCATACAATGGGCCCTATGAGAATATGTGTGAAAACCTACTGCTGAGAATGTGTGTGAGTTTTCTCTATTGTGAAGATAAAAAAACATAAGAAACAGTACAAAACAAGATGGCACATGCTTATCCCTAAAGGCTGATGTTACAATATGATTATTATACTGCAAGTGTGCCTGTTCTTGTTCTGGATACTCAATTTCCAGGGGTGTACGTATTTGGAGCTCCAAAAAGCCTCCAAAATAAAAGAGAGCAGCTTCCCAAGATGCCACCTGTTGTGTGTATGTGTTTCTGTGTATTTGTCTACTTCCATGTACGTGAATTTGGATCAGTTTATAAATATTTACATCAAAATGTATACCTTTCTTTATGCAAGTGTGTGTGCATGTGTCTGCATTGTGTCTAGCATTCTCTAGTGTGTGTGTGTGTGTGTGTGTGTGTTCTGCCAAGCCTAAGAAAGTGACATATCGAAGCGGCTTCCTGTATCTATAATTCATAGCGGATGGCTCTAAACAAAGACCAGAGTGTTCGGCTCCCATCAGACAGGCTACGGGGGAACCGACACGGTTGCTAAAGCTGCAAACAAAATATAGCTGGATATCGAGGAGGACCTGGAGCTAATAAGAGGCATTACAGACTGTGATGGTGGAAAAGAGCAGACACACACTGACAGACTGGCAGGCTGACAGCCACATGTGGAATAATACTATTTTCTCTGTGTCTCTTTCTCTCTCCCCCTGATGGATTTTCTCTGACCCACATTATCAGGAAACAGGCAGCCAGACATGTAAACAGGTTTGAATATGACTCAGTGTGCTGTCTACGCTGAAACAAAGGCTCTTTCAACGCCGTCCCATTTTACTTTTGTTGTGATAGACACCTGTAATCAACCCACACTCACTGGGGGGACAATCATGTAATATTTAGAAACTCCAGCTCCAATCGTTCTCAGAGAAAAGATGCAAGATTTATACCTGCTGTCTGTTGCGGTTTGTCTCATCTGCTGTTGAAGTTAGTCAAATTAGTCATACGCACCACTCACAGCTACAGAGCGTATTTCTGTAAAGTTTTCTTTCAAACATAAGATGGGGTGGTGGTCAAAGATATTTTCAAATCAGTGAACAGCCTCTCTTTTAGAGCTCTAATACAAAGGTGATTTATAATACTGAAATGATTAGTCGATTAATTGATGAGTAAAGGGAAAGAAAATTTAAAATAAACAATTTCTCTGATCAATTAATCATTTAATACTGCAATAACATAATTTATTTCTTTCATCATCACCTTTTAAGTTGATATCATGTGGCAAACTTCCATCCAAACAGTTGCTTATTTACACATCCAGCAGTTACGCAGCAACATTATCATTCATTTGGAGTCACTCTCTTTTAGCTCTGTCTTTTAGTGTCCAACAACTCCTGAGGGAAATATCTGCCTCCTAAGCTGCTAAAAGATCCACTGTGTTCACCGGCTAGTCTCAAACTGTTTGCCATTTGGTGCTGAGCAGGTAGTGAACAGTGGGTTTTTACAGCTTTTTCACTGAAAACAGCTGCCTGTTACAGACAAAATAGTAAAGTTGTGGGCCGACAGCTAAACAATGAGCTGAAACCAAAGTGCACCTGAAAAAAATGCTGTGCCTCATTGCCCTTCTTTGTTTGGCATTTAACAATAAACAAGTATTTAATGGGTTTTAAAACTGTCATCTTTGTCATTTAAAAAGCAACAATATACCTAATAATAGCCTAACAATAAAGCTTATTTATACAGCACTAAAATCAGGATAAATTAAGTAATTTGCAAAAAACAAAAGTTGCAATAGTATCGCATACTGAGCCAATCATTATCACCGCAGGGGAAATTCCTTCACCGTGACAGCCCTAGTTGGTTCATCACTAACAGCAACCACTTTCACATTGAGAAACTGTTTTCACATTGTCATTTGATATATTATTATAAAATAGCTATTATTTATCTATTATTTCCCAACATTGTTTTGAGTCAGTTGCTTTAGAAACATAATCATTGATGATCTGACAACCTGGCAATCAGCCAACAAACATGTCTCTTGTTGATTTACTTTTGTGATAAATGTGCATCTGTGACATGCCAAGAGATGTTGTAACAATAACATAACTAAAGAAGTCATAGAGAGTCATAAAGTCAGCAAACTGCCTCAGTCAGTGGCACAGCAATACAGTATCTATCCAACGTTTGCTAATATTAGCTACCATAAGCTAATGGTCATACCAGGCCAAATAAGACTGCAGCAGCAAAACCCCCTGAGTATACCGTAGGATTATGAGCTAGGGTGTGTTTATTACTTAAGTGTTCAGCTTTTAATTTGCACTTGGAAGATTTGTGTAAGTAATTTGCAATGCAAAAATATCTGTCACGTTTGAAGCAGGCAGGTGGACCCAAATGCCGAGACAGCAACAGGCAGGCAGGAGACAGGAACTAAAGAATAAACTATTTATTCTCAAACTGGGGAGCAGGCAGGTCACGAGGATCCACAATGCAGCTTCAACTAAGGATGACAAATAAACTGACAAAGAACTCAAAGAAGAGACAGGAATAAATACACATGATGCAATCACTAGACAGGGCACAGCTGGAGTGGGCAGGGAACTGGAATTAGGAAGGAAACACTATGATTGGGAAACAAGACAACGAGGACTGGCAACAGAAAGGCAGGGCTGACAAGGCTAGACATGAGACAGGTGTAGAAGGGAAGACATGCAGGGCAGGGCTACAGGAACACACAGAGCAAGCACAGGAAACTCTAAATATAATAAACAAAAGGACAAAACCAAAGAATACAGAAGCAGAGAGACGAAATTCTGGTGCTTTTTTCGACAACAGACGCCATTTTGGACTGTATATATATTTTGGCCATGGATGTATAAAGAGACGTTTTATAAATCAGAGGATCATTTTTTTTTTTAGGTAAATCAACTTCCCACCACGAACACTTAAATATACCTTATTTAAATCATTATGTTCTAAAAGTTGTAAAATTCACTAATGGCCAAATCCAGAGTTATTTTCCTCGGCATAATAAACGTGCATCAGACGCACGGGACTGCACCGCCCCGCACGTTCATATGACATATCTGGTTCTGCCAGCTTCCTGCTAGCTGTAGGCGGCTGTAATAATGGATATATTGGCTGTAATTCATCACTTTTATTATCTTCTAACACACCCACGGGCTGTATGCTGTAAGCCTGGACCGCAGTGGATGTATTGACGTCTCTGTTCCCAAACAACCGGCTATCAGCCAGTAGCTAGTAGTGCTAGTAGCACGACATAAACAGAATTTAATGGAGTTGTAGGCTATTTACTAACACGCAGGCTAAAAGCACGGGACACAACCTCTTATACATCCATGGTCTGTGGTCTATTGGACATCAATTCTGAAGGTCCTTGACATGAAAAAGTTTGAGATTGCTCTCAAAATCTTAGTGCTGGATTTTTCTAACTTCCATTTATGTCCATCGCTCACTTTATGCTCCTCTGGGAAGTGGCCGAGCAAAATAGTTTAATAAACAAATAAGTAAGTAAATAGTTATAGTATGCATATTTATATTATTATTGTTCAACACTGGCCATTTCGACAATAAATATGATAATAGAATAGAAAAAAAAAATTATTTTTGTACAGCATTTTGTAGGCGGACACTTTACTGTCGCTTTCAGTCCAGAATGGCGGAAGCGTAGCTCTGCTGCTGGGCGCTGCTGATGTTGCAATGGAACGAACAATTGACTTTCACTTTTTCATTGATATACGTTCTTTGACAAAAACCTAACACAGGAAACAGTGTAAATGTTTAGGGTGGACCTAATCATAATAATAAAGAAGCCCTAAAATATCAAACATTTGCTGCTTCTGGCTTCTCAAATGGGATGATTTGCTGCTTTACTTTGTTTCACATCATTGTAAACTTAATATCTTTGGGTTCTTTTGAACTTTTTGAAGTCACCTTTGGCTCTGGAAAATTTTGATGGCATTTTCACCATTTTTTGACATACAGACTGAATATTGATTCAATTAATCGAAAAAAAATAACTGACCAATTCATTTATAAAAATAAAATAATCTCAGTTGCATCCCTAAATCCTGCTGCTGCTCTAATGTTGACATCATGTGTCAATTTCACATCATATATCATATACTTGATAACACCACTCGAACATGCTGTTGCTTCCATTTATTCAGTGCATTGAGATGTTATGATGAATCCACAGGGCCTTCCTCACATCTGCTCCTGTGAGCCTCAGTTTCAATACCTCCATTATCGGTGTGACACGTATAATTAAAAAGCTACATATTGTTAATAGCAGGAGACATATGTAGTGCTGTAAACACACACATTGTCATGGGCTTTAGCTATCAATGTGATGCTTGCTCCAATTAACACAAAGACAATATGAGCCAGACAGATTCTTGGTGGTGGTGTTCATTAAGGTGTAAAGAAAAAAAAAGATAGTGAAAAGAGGTATGTTAAATATTGAAAAAGAAGAAAGATGAGCGATTGCAGAGATGCAAGATAATGACACAGAGGAATGGTATGGATGTGGCAATGACGGAGTGGGAAAAGTGGCCTTTCATAACTGATGGAAGGATCATTTCTTATCTATTCATAATGTCACTGTGACTCATCCTTTAGAGCAGCCAAATATAGCTTTCTCACCAACTGCAGTACGTCTCTCCTCTCATTCATTCTCTTCAACTCAAAGACTGAGCAACAATCAGAGGAGGTGCAGCAGAAGGTAGGAGAGTCAGGGAAAAGTTGGGAGTGATATAGTGCACAGGTAATAATGTGTAATGTGTTCAATAGGAAGACAATGAAGTTTAATAATTAATTGTTCAGCATCAAAACATCGCATGGCTGCATGTTCGTAATAGAGGCTTGAGAGCTTACATGTACTGTATGATACTGTATCTTTCATGTAAGACTGTTGTTCCTTATAGAGAAGCTATTTCCAGTTCTGAATCAATATATGCTGCCATTGTTACTGTTCCGTTTACAAATCCGTCGGTTTCAGAGAATGTAAACACAACTACTTCTGTTTGTTTATATATATATATGACATTGACGAAAAGCAGAATCAAAGACATAAGTCAAGAGAGGAGTGGCACAGTCCAATAGAGAAACTGGTCAGCAAAGAAATAAAATGATGCACCGGAAGAAGAAAAATAAAAACACTGAATCACAGACAGGGAGAAACAACATGTACAGTATTTTCTATTTAAATGGCACCTGACTAAGGAAAAAGAAATGTCTGGAAATAGCCCGGTGCTTTCACATGTTTGTTCACACCTCCCACACTTCCTAGATGGAGGGTGCAAACGTTGAAAGGACACAAATCACATTAAGCACCTTACAAACTGTGGAACCCTGAATTGGACTGACTCGAGCTGGCAGTTTATCCGTGGGCAGAAGGAGCTCTGCCTCTGCAGACTATTTATCCAAGGCTTACTGTTTACAAGACTTTCAGCTCAAGCCTTTCAACTCTTGAATTTAGGCCATGCCCACACCAATGAGGATCGGAAAATTCCCTAAACATGTAAAGAAGGTTTCTGGCATACTGGCTAACCTATTCTAGTCATTCTCTAAAAGCTTGCTGTCCACACTGAAACATCAAAATAATAGGAAAATACTGTATGCTGGACCAAAGAAATTCTTAGTCGACTAACACGCGATTTTGTCGACTATTCGATTAGTTGCTTTAATCGGCAGATCTATAAAACTAAGTTTCTCGTCACGCAGTGCACAAATTAAAGCGGACCAAAATTAAAAATGTATTTGCTGAGGGGTGTGTATGAAGGAGTGAATTTATCTTTTTCGTCTCGAGAGCTGCAACTTCTATACAGGGAATCGCAAACTTTGAAATTTTGTCGTCAAAGTTTTTTCACTTTGACTCCGCATGGATCTACTGTGCACAAATCCCTTCTCCTCCAGTTTATCTAAAATTACTTCATAAATGTCACTATTTTTGTGTACTTTATTTGGCATATTCTGTATGCTCTGGATTTTTGCAGAAGTCCAGGTCAGTCCTCTCCCACTCATGTTAACTTGTTATTTACCTGTGTCCATCTCAACAAATGCCCTCAGAGGCGGCCCGCGTTTTGGTTCGCCTGGAAACAGTCCGAGACCACCTCTCGCAAGCGGTCTCGGACCGGTTGTTTTGGGCCGCACCAGAGTACGATTACTGCGTTCAAACCGCCCAAACGAACCGCACCAGGGGTTGAACCGTCGCAGAGTTCTATTAAAGTGGACTAAGTGCACAAGTGTTGTGAAAGCACCCTCAGGTAACTAAGACCAAAATGACCAATTAGTCGACTAATCGACTAAGAAGGGGCAGCCCTAGAAAATATCTTCAAAACTTGAACACCTGTACTTGAGTCTACGTATTGACTTAAATGAAATAAATGATCACAGATAGAGGCAGGTAACAGAAAGTGGCAGGTAACTGAAAGTTACGTTGATAAAAAGCTATGTTTTCCCTGTCTACACTACAATGTGAGGCCAGTCTAATTTAATTTATCCACCTTGGGGAGACAAACAAAATGAATCTTCATATATACGTTGCTGGTGTGTGTTTGGTATTAACGGTTCATCACCCTTATCAACCAATAAGAGCTGCAGTGCACTGCAGTGAAAATCTAACCACATTTCCACCCACGCACTGATCTAACATTACCAGACATTTCCTAAAATTTATCCCTGAGTCTCTTTAAACCCAAAATAAATCTTTATGTTTAAGAGTCTCTAAATCAGGACGCTTGACGCTGCAGAGCCAGGGAGAATGGAGACACTCAACAGCTCCGGCGCCAAGATAAACAAGCCAAGGAACACAAGCCGTGTGTGAGCCATAACAAGATGATTATGGTGGTGGCAGCTAGTTACCGTCGCCTGATACGGAGAAAGAGGGAAGGTGCCATGTCATACAAGCCTCATGCTGCCAAGCTAAGCCCATAAACTCTGTGTATTATCCAACAGAGCTGGGAAATGATGTTCTAACTGAACGGCAGCTGCCATGGGAAAGCTGTAATGGCGAGGTATTGAATGCAGCATTCTGGCCGATCCTAGTGATCAACAAACACAAGTTTTACGAATCAAAGTTTCTTCCTTCAAACTTCACGCTCACCTCTGAATCTGCTTACTACAACATGACTCTGAGAAAGCATCTGAAAAAGCTGTGTCAACCCTTAATCTTCTAAATGTGTGTAGGGTAGCTTAAATAAGAGCTGAAGCTTTAGCCAACATGTTGTAGTGTGAGCCTTAACTAACCATCGGTGTGCCAGCTTCTAGGATAAGTGGCACTCAACCCCTTCAGCCAAGGGCTCCATTTTGAAACAGTATGCATTTTAATGTATTAGGTTGGCACGAGGTTGGAGTGGGGGTCATGGGCAACCGAGCTGTGTGTGTGTGTGTGTGTGTGTGTGTGTGTGTGTGTGTGTAAGAGAAAGAGAGAGAGAGTGCTCGCACAAGACGAGTAACGGCTGCTATTCACAACTGTAAGGCCCGTTTTTTCCACTATGTGGCAGAGCTTGAAGATCGCCACGGCAGCCAGCCTGTGCCGCCGTGGTATGTAGACACTGTCGCTCTCATACACAAGGACAGAGTGTGTGTGTGTGTGTGTGTGTGTGTGTGTGTGTGTGTGTGTGTGTGTGTGTGTGTGTGTGTGTGTGTGTGTGTGTGTGTGTGTGTGTGCGTGCGTGCGTGCGTGCGTGCGTGCGTGCGTGCGTGCGTGCGTGCGTGCGCGCGTGTGTAGATAAAGAGGGAGAGGGGGAGAGTCGGGAGAGTTTACAGTACAGCCTGCAGGAGACAACATCACCACACCCCTCCGATAAAGCAAAAACACTTCATCACTAAGAGACAACACAAAGCCAGACATAAATATCGTGTCATCAACAAGCACACTGTAGTTATGATAAGAGACAATGATGTTTTCCATTTCTTTGCAGTGCCATTCAGTTCATGCCAAAATACAAAGTCGGTTGGTTGGAAAACTAAGATGAAGTCATCTGCTCAGATTTGCAGTCTCATTCACTTTAATCTGATATTTATTGATTTATATCATAATTTTGCAAATTTTTTACATTAGGTTTGTGCATGGCTCCTTGTCTTAGGGTGCTTTCAAAGCTAACATTTTTAATCAAACGTGCGGTTCAACCCCTGGTGCGGTTTGTTTGGACAGTCGTGAACACAGTAATCGTACTCGGCTGTGGACCAAAAAGGCTGCCTGTGCGGGCATTTGTTGAGATGGACACAGGTAAACGACAGGTTAACATGAGTGGGAGAGGACTGACCTGGACGTCTGCAGAAGTCTGATGTTTGCTTGACATCTGGGCCGAAGAGAACATACAGAATATGCTAAATAAAGTCCACAAAAATAGTGAGTTTATAAAGTCATTGGAGATAAACTAGAGGAGGAGGGATTCATGTGCACAGTTATGTTAGATCAGTGTTGATTCAAAGTGAAAAACTTTGACAGCGCATATTTCAAAGTCTGCAATTCCCCGCATAGAAGTGGCAGCTCTTGAGACGAAGAAAGATAAATTCGCTCCTACGTACATGCCCCCCAGCAATTTTTTTTTTTTATTTGGTCCGCGTTAATTTGTGCAATTTGAAACCAAACCAGACTAAATAGAAAACAAACCAAAAGTATCAATTTCACTCTGATCGGGCTAGAAAAACGGACTATGGCTTGTAAAAGCGCCCTTAGAGGTGCAGTGTGTAGGATCTGGGGGGCGTCTAGTGGTGAGGTTGCAGATTGCAACCAACTGAAACTACTCCCATATGCCAAGCGAAGTGAAAACATGAAAATGCAAATGGCCCTATCTAAAGCCAGTGTTTGGTTTGTCCGTTCTGGGCTACTGTAGAAACATGGTGTCCGGCTCCGTGAAAAGGACCCGCTCCGTATGTAGATATAAACATCTCATTCTAAGGTACCAGAAACACAATGATTCTTATTTTCAGATGATTATACACTATAGAACACATAGTTATTAATGTTATATTCCATTTCTGCCAATAGATCCCCCTAAATGTTACACACTGGTCCTTTAAAGTGGCAGTTGGCAACAATTTTTTGGTTGATTTGGCAAAAATTCCATAATAACCTTTCAGCATATTGTAATTCAAGTGGTCTGAGAGAAAACTAGACTTCTGCTCCTCATCATGGCTCTGTTTTCAGGCTTTAGAAAAATCTAGCCCGTGACGGCAGATTTTGATCAATCACAGGTCATTTCAGAGAGAGAGAGCGTTCCTATTGGCTGTGCTCCGGTCATGTGACCAGAACTTGGCTTCCTTCAACAGATTTTACAATGGCGGCCGCATCACAAACTTTCTCATTTTACAGCTAAACAGTACACTACAAGATGATTGTGAAAACACTTGAGGCGAGAAATAGTCATTACAGTAACAGAATATTGATTCATATTTGATCAGCGCTGCCTAGTTTGACCGTTTGGTCGGAGTTTGCGAGTGATTGACAGCCGGCTCTCATAGACTGCAGCTGGGCAGCAGACCTTGTTTTCCTCCGGTAAGTGAAATCCTTCAGATGCCGTTCGGAGCACCGGAGGACACAGTACGACACAGAGGAACATGATTTTTTTCAGATTACCTGTTTCATGTACTACTGTCACGATATAGCGACTGTTTTCTAAAAATAACTTTTTTAAATCATATTTGCGCCAATCTCGCATACTGCAGCTTTAACTGTGATTCCTTTTGTTAAATGAAAAAAAGGGGTTTGTAGAAAATCATGTTTATATTCCTCACAATAAAGTCTTGTCTACACAGGAGGTTTCAGCCGCTTCTATTTTAATCAATACAGCCATCTACACAGGCACGATATATGGCGCTTCACTCTCGCTTTACGCTCACAGCCGCAACCCAAAATGTATTTCTACGCTTCAAGACAATTTTCTTCACTTTTACGTTCGTAACTACAGTGATTGTGTGTTCTGCTCTGAGCACTGTGACCTACACACCTGTGGAGACACTGAGGACTGAAGCTGCTGTAATGTATTGAAAGACACGGTGTAATGTATCAAAAGGTATCAGTGCCAAAAAAATCAATACCTAGCCCTATGTGGCAGGTACCAAACACATGCCGCTCTGAGCCTAGAGGCCATTTTCTAAAGCAATACTTTACCTTTCAACCAAACAGTCAAACACCAGTGTAACATGAAAGAGGCTGGGCGTTCAGTACGACACTGGTGACAATTTGTTGATACAGGCGGAGGAAGCACTCTGTGCCCTATCATTGCATGTCGGATGACAACAGTGCCAGGCTCCAACCCACTCATTATAATCATTATTTCAGGGAAAGGGAGAAGCCTAAAGCTCATATCCTTTCATTGCCATTATATCCCGTCACAGCGTGATCCAAGCAGACAAAGACAACTGTCGTCAACATGAAATGCAGCACAATTCAGAAAACAAAAGAATGCTACAATAATCAAAACCACATGAATAAATACCCAGACCTGTTCATGATGTGATGATATATCTGCATTATTAAAGATATCTGGCATTTGAATAAAAAAAAAACTGCCTTTTTACTCCATGTATGCCTATCAGCCCACTTTCACTGGAATGAATGGAAGTGATTTGGCTCTGTGCTTCTGCAATCAGTGCGTCTTGTTTAAACTGAAATAGATTTCTCACCCTGGCATAGTTCAGCCAAGAGGCAGAGCAGCCTCTCTAAAATAAAAACTGAAAGACAGAAAAAAAAAAAAAACACATGCACATCTGAAAATCTCGCTACCGGCTATGGCAAAATGGCACCACATTATCGGGGGGATTAATGATTACTTCACAAACTGGGTGTGAAACAAAACAGGCTGAATAACCAGAGAGAAATAAAAGCTGATCACAGGATTGGGAGATGTGAGAATAAAAGAGGGATGTTAAATCATTGAGATTTAAATGGGAGTTGGATTTGCGGGGTTGATGGCTTCCCTATCTGGGTGTCAAGCATGTACCGTGGGTGTGCGAAACAACATCCAAACATCCCCAAATCCCCCAGGCGCCTTTTGAGAGGCAAAAGAATCTGGGGAAAGGGACTGTCGGAGGAAAACAGGAGTGGAGGTTAGGGAAGGTAGGGGGGTGGGAGAGGGAGATATAGAGAGTGTGTAATAGGGAGAGAGAATCAATGGGTACCCCCGGAGAAAATAAAAGCCATGACATCATCGTATGGCAAGGAGCAAGGAGTGGGGTGGTGAGGAGTAGGGGGAGAGAGAGGGAGAAGGGAGAGACAAGAGCACCCACAGTCACCCATTCTGCCTCTCGGGGCCCATCCTCTGGAATGGATAAGAGCCGAACAATGCGCTCTCAATGAATGGGATCCCAAATCCCACAGGAGAAAAAAAAATCACCAGTGGGAAAGGGGGAGGGTGAGGGAGAGATGGAGAAAGAGACAGAGAGAGAGATGGAGAGAGAAAGGGAGACCCTTAAAAAGATGTGCACACAAAGCAACAAAGCATCTTGGGACATGTAGAGCAAGGCAAGTAGAGATTGAGACAAAGCTGCCTTTGTCCCTCCTGGCTGGTGGGTGGCTCGCTGCGAAGGATTTGAGCGTGGTAGCTTTTACATCAGAGCTCTCCAATATATTGATCGGGCCATGTAATCCCTCAAATGATCAATGAAAAGGTTGGATCAACTCTGGGTGTGTTGTTTGTTGGGTTTACATGACAAGAGCATGTGGGAGGCAGGAACAGGGCTTTACGTAACTCGTCAGGGGAGCTTTGAGTTGTGTTCAAAGTTTGGCCTGCTGCTCGTGATGCCGCTTTGACGGAGACACGTGAGGCAGGGAGGGATGTTCGGGGACCCTCTGATCACAGCACCTCCTCGCATAAGTCAAAATAGGATGCTTAATTGCATTCCTCATCACACAGTGTTAATAAATAAAGTCACAGCCTTCACTGGGAGGGCTCAATTTGTGTGAGCGAGTGTGTACATGCCTGCGTGTTTTCACGCAAGTGTGTATGCTCTCAAACAAAGAGCTTCCGTTCCTCCGTGATTACAGCACTGGTGCTGTAAGCCAGAACAGAGAAAATAAATTAGAATCACAAGAAGAAAAGTCTTTCATGTCTGATGCTTTGATAACAAAAAACAAGCAGGTTCCCACAAACTAGAATAAGTTGGTTTATAATTCGGAGCTAGCTGGGGACAACTTGACACAAAATGGAGGATCCGCTCATGAATAAGTCACAAATAAAAGAAAAGGAAGGAAGGATTGCATTATGACATGTATTTTTGGGATCAATGAAAAAAGGAAGATGCTGGAAAAAGAAGCATGTGTTGAGATAGAATAATGCAACTGTGAAAGAGTCAAAGAAGCCGACAGACTCTGATCTGGCAGAAATATGATCTTTCTGACAATTCAAAAGCACTTGTGTATGAATGAGCACAATTAACAGCAGGGCTTCTATGATGCTTACAGACACTCCTCCTCCTAAGAGAAACTATGAAACAAGATACAGCTGGAACTATTCTTTAAGTCCCACATTTTACTGAAAGCATACTTGACATCATATCCATCAGGAACAGCGAGGCAAAGAAGCATCATTTTCTTGTTTCAGGGGTCTCAAGAAATTAAACTACAGTTTTGAGATTCAATATATCGATTTGGTTGTACAATGTGACATTTAATAAAGAGCTGCGTACAGTTAAGATGCAGGAAAGTTTAGTTTTTAATTTCATTTGTATTGGAAAAAGTCGAGACGGTGCAAAAGGGAGACGAGACATTGACCAGAAGTCCAGGACACAAGCCTCTGAGTAAAAAAATCATTGCCTGTAAATATACTGAAATAACCTGGAGTCAAACACAGTATCTCTACCAGCTAAGAGGTGCTGATCCTGACCTTTAACCTCTGACCTCTGTGTAAAGGGTTGGAGTAAGGCTGCAACTACAACATATTCTCACTCACAACTCGTCAAATACCGCCGCTTGGTCAGTGCCCCTCGGCATCAGAGACCGACGCCCGGGGTTCCCCTCTTGCGTTACTTTTGGACTTGTCAGGGGCGGCATGTCAATATACTGTATATGCTTGTTACATGCATAGTGTCCTTTCAAAATAAACTTCCGTTTACACAGGAAGTTAGGTTTAAGAAGCACAACCACTTAGTTAGGATTTAGGATTAGGAAACGTTTGTGGTTGACGTTAACTTCACTGACTAATGACTCACGGGACTCACGGGACTCACGGGACTGCGATACCGACGAGTCATGTGACTAAAGACTGACGTGACAAAATAAGTCAACGTTACGTTTAGTTTCACACGGGTCATGAACACCAGTGTCCTGGTTGAAAGTCTTGTGTTTGTTTGACCAATCCACCAGCCCCTCCCGCCCGTCCTGAACATTGGAGTTAGTTGAAAGCCCGGTTCGTCACGTTCTGATGCTAAAGGGTGCCTCTGTGCATCGGTTTCCGATGCCGAGGGGCACTTACCAAACGGCGGTATTTGACGAGTTGGGAGTGAGAAGTTTTTTAACAATAAATGAATCGATTAGTCCATAACGTGTGAGAAATTGTGAAAAATGCCTGACATAAAGTCTTTAAATTTCTTGTTTTGTCTGGCTAACAGTCTAAAACCCAAACATATTCAATTTCAAATTATACAAAACAGACAAAAACGGAAAATCCTCACATTTGAGAAGCTAGAAACTGAAGGAAAACTGAAGGACTGGGAATGAAACAAGTACTTGGGTGTTATTATTTGAATCAAAATGCCACAGCATTTTGATTCAAATAATAACACCCAGTTCATTATCAACTCTCAACTTTAGTGTCCTACCAAGTAAATTGGGGACTCCCGCTCTGGGAGAAAGCTGTCCTTGCTCACAAATTTTGATTGAATGTTCGAGGGCCATAGGAGAAACACAAGAAAAATCAGTTTGGGATTTTGTCCTGAAGCTGCATTTAGTTCATTTTTTTCCCTTTTGCGGTTTGAAACTCAAAAGAGCGCTGCCGTATCAATTCTCATCAAGTCTCTGCTATCAGTTAAACATATCCTTTGAAGTCAGAGCCAGCATGTGGAAGCTACATTAGCTCACTAGCTCTTACCCCGTGCCTCTGCGGCCTGGCGTGTCCACAATAAATATTGAAATCGGCGGCTGCCTTGCAAGTGGATGTTCTGTATTATACATGTCACCCTACTCTTGGTCGGCGGAGCAGTGGCTCATTCTAATGCCACAGGACAGAAAGAGAGAGACACCATGACTGGCAAGGGATTTCAACTCTCATCAAAGCGACATCAGAGTGTCTACTTGCATGTTTATGAATTAAAAAGAAGATGGATACTGTGGAAAAAAGAGGGCTAAAACGATAGTGGTAGAGGGACGCAGAAGGAAAGAACAGAGAGAGAGAGAGAGTGAGACAGCACTCTGTTTCACCACACATTCAGGGTGCCCCAAGCTTATCACAGTCCTTTACATACGGTAGTACAGTAGACTCAAAGGAGTTGCAAGAAGAACAAAAACATTTTTCTGCTCCTTTCTTGGGGGAAATATTTGCTTTTTTATTGTAAAATCACATCTTTACCTCTTAAAGCCTCTGAAAGCTTTGCTTTAAGAGACAGTTTGGATGTTTTGAAGTGGGGTATGAGGTACTTATCCATAGTCAGTGTGTTACCTACAGAAGATGACGGTCTGCACGCCCCCAGTTTGGAGAAGCAGACAGGAGTTACCTTATGGAAGCAAAGCAATGTACTGCTGTGGACGGGGCCGGCAGCAAAACATATTTTAACCACCTAAAAGAAAGGCTCACCTAAAAAATATCAGTTTAAGTGTACGCTACATTTAGAATATTTACCTTGCCGTGACACAGCTATGAAGTCTATGTTTCCACCGTGGAATTGAAGCCGTTATCTATGCTCTCGCCAAAGCAACCAGACTCCATTGGAAAAAAACTGTAATTTTACATTGCTGCCTTGATCGGTTAGTTTGTTTGTGTTATTGTGTGACTTTAGTTAGTTCAGATTCACCAAATTCATATAATAGCACAAACAAACTAACCGATAGAGCAACCCCCGTGTTCTGCGAGGTAAAATTACAGTTTTTTTCAATAGAGCCTGGTGGCCTTGGCGTGAGCTCAGATGGATACAACAACTTCAGCTCCTCGTCGGAAAGGGCTGTTTGCCGGCAAGGTAAAGCGGTGGAAATATTTTAAATATAGCGTACACTTAAACTGATATTGATTGGGCCTTTCTTTTAGGTGGCCCTCGTCCACAGCAGTACAGTGCTTTGCTTCCATGCAGTAACTCCTGTCTGTTTCTCTATACTGGGCCCACTGCCATAAGTACCTTTAAGGTGCTCACAGTTAATAAAACTATGTAACCTCTGATGAGGGGTTTTGAGTTTACTTTTACATCTGGTTTACAAGCCAAAATGGTTGTGAACCACTGAGCTAGATGACTCCTTTTGCAGCCTATGCCCAATGACGGCCCTTGGTACCTTTCCTCCACACGATATGGGAAGTTTGCCTGTTGCATATTTCTGGAAAAAGGTAGCTCTTACAGTATAATGTCAACTTGAGTCCATGATGGTGCCCACAACCATATCAGCCAGCATTTTAAAACAACAAAGACAGACTGTGCCAGCTGTTTTAAGTACTGCAAAGAATATGATATCCACTCATTAAAAGCCTCCTCATTATCTCTCCATCAAACATCGAATCTGTTCTTTTCTGTCTGTCATATACTATACCTGGAGCTTTCTACTGCAAAAATTAATGGTGCAACTGAATCTATTATTAATGTCTAGCTGCTGAATCTGTGGCCAAATATTTTGAAATATGACTAGTGGCCCTTACGCTTACCTCGATCATATATTTAATGTTTTATTCATAATGTCCCTCTTATTATTTTAGTCTTATTTTTAGCTACTATTTGCTTGTTCTCCTCAGGCCTATTTGTGTTGTATGTTATAATGTTTAGAATGTTCAAGAAAAAGATGATCACAAAACGACAATGAGTGTCTTACCACCACTAAACACACGTTTAATACATTGCTCATTCATCTCAAAATGTTAGCTTGCAATGAGCAGCTTAATCAGAAATACGGTTGGAAAGACTTAAATCGCCGTCCACTCAGTCAGGCTTTCACTACTCAGGTTTATACGACCCCATTGCAGTGAGCTGTGGTGTGTGTGTTTCTTGCCGATTTTGCCACGGAAGCAAACATCTAAACCTACAAAACCAATAATTTTGTCTCAGTTTTTATCTCTTGTGTCATATTCTGAGGTCTCTTTTCCTCACCAAGAGAGTGTAAGCAGCACCGAAAAATTATAAAGTGAGGCGTTAACTACACAACAACTATAAATGTTATGTAAAGGAGACGTTGTGCTCCAGTAGCCAAGAGAAGAAGGTTCACCAATACCAAACTGTATATAAGAAGTTGACGTAGTCACCGTGACGTCACCCATTGGTTTGTGAACTATGGTTTTGAAGTCTGAAGCTCAGCATTTTGGCCGTCGCCATCTTGATTTTTGCAACCAGAAGTGACAAGAGAGGGTGGAGCTAAGTACAACCGAATGCTGAATAAGACATTTTCAGGCGACTAAAATGTTACAATTAACTTTGCTGAACTGAAAACACACGGTGAAAGGGTTAAAGTTGTAAGACGAAAACACGGACAACTCCCAGACCGGACAACGCCGTGGTAGCGACCTGTCAATCACAAGGTAGCCACGCCCTAAAGCATCCCCTGCTTTATGGTCTATTTGACTCTAAATGGGACCATAATTTACTAAATGAACATCATGCTGTATTGAAGAAGACTTGAAACTAGCGATTGAGACCATAAACTCATTTTCACAATGTTTACTGAGGTAATAAATCAAGTGAGAAGTAGGCTCATTTTCTCATAGACTTCTATACAATCTGACTTCTTTTAGGAAGGAGTCGCCCCCTGCTGGCTATTAGAGAGAATGCAAGTTGGAGGCACTTCCACATTTGTTTCACTTTCCAGAACCGGAAATTGCCACCTGATACCAGGTAGCAGGCAAAAAAACATGTATTGCCATTTTTACTTGCTTCTCTTCAAGACAGCTTTATCCCACAAAGACCAAACCTCGGCAGACGACACACCTCAGAATTAAAATGGGTAATTTGTGTACTTCTATTTCAAGGTCTGTGCAGTTGGAAAATAACTAAATCTAGAGTCTGGATGGCGTGCTTAGCGAAAACTATTTTATAACACATATAAAAGCACAGATTCTTGATGTTTTTTGTGTGTGGATGAAACTCTGCACATCATTAACTGTAACTGCCTGAAGTGAAGAGACATCCCATACTACTATTATTACCACTACTATACAGTCATTAATCCATAGTTCACATGAACACAATGAACTGCGAAGGACATTTACACAAATCCCCCACTCTCCTCCACATGTTTCATCTTTATTGTCGCCTTCATCCTTTCCCACTGTCATCCTCCAGTTTTCCTCACCCTCTTTCCTCTATCCTTCGTCCTTCCTATCACCTTCCCATGCATCCTCATCTTCATCCTTCCATTCCATGTTCAGATCCCTTTTTTCCTTCTGGCAGCAGATCACTTAAGTCTTTTCTGTCTCTGCTGCTTCTCCTTAGGGATAACAAACAAGCTATGCAACAGGTCTCATGTCATACCTACAATGAATGAGGCCATTCCTACCCATCCTTATGAGGATATACTAGAGATCTTGAAACATTACGGGGTTGGTGTGAGGACATTTCTACCTGTGCGCCGATGTACTGCAGTGCTTCCTCAGTACAGCAACTTTCCACTGAAGCCGATACAAATTCAGTTTAGGGAAATAGCAGCTCCCCTGGGTGGGGGGGCTATACTGACTGCTGCATGGAAGCAGAAACAGTGATCTATAATTTCAATATACAGTATGTTGTTTTGGAGGCAGAGGGGGAATGTTATGAAAGAAATCCCCCTGACAATAAAGCTTCAATGAAAACAGAAAGAAATCTAAATATCCTAAAAAGCTGTCCTCTCATTTGTCCAAGTGCGTCTTCTAACATCTCCTCCACTGTACTGTCGATGTACTGTATGTCACATATTGTTTGGTGAAGGAGATGTGAAGCTCCCTGGCAGTCCTCGTCCTCCTCCTCCTCCTCCTCCTCCTCCTCCTCCTCCTCCTCCTCCTCCTCCTCCTCCTCCTCCTCCTCTTCGGGGAGAGTGTTAATGAAGCAGGAGGCTGGTCAGATGGGAGAGTCTCTGACTCTCCACTTGGGTTCCAAGCAATCAATAATATACAGACGGCCACCCTCGCCTTCCTCTCCTTTTCTTTCATTTTCTTTCCTTTATCCTCTTCATCTTCATTATTTTACTCCCCATGTGCTTTCGTATTTGTTTTCACCTCCTCTCCCTCTCCCTCATATAACCCCTCCTCCCCTCCCCTGACCCCCCGTCACCTTTAAGCCTCTAATTTCTCCTTTTTGCTGTTTTGCCTTCTTCCCGTCTCTTTTAGACAGTTAGCAGTGAGGATGTTATAAATCTGCCTTGTAATTAGTATGACACTTGCAGCTGAATTTCACTTCTACTCGCAACTAATTTACTTCTCAGTCATCGCAGTGTTTTGACATTCCAGAAGTTGCGCTGAGCAATTGGAAGAAAACAAACTTACTGTCAGGAAACTCTAATCTGAAAAAAACGATGGAAATTAAAAAAATAACTGCGCACACTCAAACCGCCTTAATACAAAGTTAAACGAGGTATCCTATCCATCTCTCAGATACTTTACTGCCCCTGAGGGATGCTTTCCAACCTGTGAGGTAACAGTGCCCCCTGCAGGTCACTAGAGGATGTGCACCTCAATAATGTTCAGAGAAGTTGATCCCTCTACACTTCTAACCAGCCTTGTTTTAGCCCCCCCAGCTATTGCCTCCCACAAGGGGAATTGTGTAAGTGGATTCAAATAAATTAATGCCTCTTCTGCTAGCCTAGGGAAAACACAGCAGAAAATATTCCAGAACAAAAAAAATGTCCAACTGCTGTCGCATTCACAAAGATAAAGAAGAACATATATTTTTTCTAGCTTACGCCTATAGGCCCACATTTACGGCAGCAATTTGAATATGTCATGCCTAATTCCAAGTTTAGGCTGAGCCGGCATTCTCTAGGGACTGAATACAAAGCAGCGTGCAAGAAAGACACTTGACTAGTCAGCTGGAACAACACTACCCAGGCTCGGGGGATAATCAGTTTCACCATTTTGAGACCAAAACTGCTTTAAAAGAAACCGGTCTTTTTCTATCTAAATTTTCAAGTATCCATGCCAACAAACAGCAGTCCTTTGCATTTACAATCTGCAGAATATATTTCAAATATTTGTCAAATCAGCAGCAGCACTTGATTCGTCTTATCTCACTAAGTATGTAGGCGTATTTGAGGTTATTAGAAGAATCAAAACATTAAGTCTGGATTCAAGATTTCAATCTAATCACGTACTTCAAAGGCTGAAAATCATTTAATGTGAAAAAAGACACAGCCGACTGAGCTCTCTCTCCGTTTGCTACAGCAACAGAGCAATCGTTCTCCCAGTGGAAAAGAAAGAAATGAGTGAGGGAGGCTCATGAGGTCTCAGCTATTAGAGTAACTACATAGCATTAGCTAATTGGGATCCAAACAAACTCGACTGAATACAAATGAATGAGAACAGGGAAATGCTACAGTGGAAAGTCACAAACATATTTGAATATTGTTCCTTAGTGTTTTCCTTTCATACATACATGTATTTAGGGCAAGGCTTCATTAGGATGCTGCATCAAAATCCTTTATGTAATATGTTGTTTTTAATTGACTATAAAAGCCTGAGTATGAAGAATATAAATAACGAATCCATATCTAAGCATCATTAATGACCTCAATAAGGCAAACATGTAGATTAATTCTAAAACAGATTGTAAACAAGCCTGGATACTGTGCATAACTGGATACAGTTTACTGACAACCCTCCAATAAATGCACATACTGTCCAATTGTAGCTACAGAGAAAGTCTCTCAAGAGAACAAAGATGCCCTGGAGGTTTCAGATAACAAGCTCCCTGATCTCTGGTCTTTACACTACAGTTACTCCGGAGCCAGATGTACGTCTACCTCTGGGTCAAGACATACACCAATGGGATTACCATCTATTAGCACAGAAAGAGGGACAGATTGGAGATGCTTCTCATTTGGCACAAACACAGAACAGTTCTGTGTGATTACAGAGGATAATACGCTTTTTTTTTTAAGTAGTTAGTGTGAATGGTAAGAGAAGCAGAGCAAGAAAAGTAATGACAGGCGTGTACGCTCTGTATGTACGCAGACTGTGTGTGTGTGTGTGTGTGTGTGTGTGTGTGTGTGTGTGAGTGTGAGTTTGTGTGTGTGTGTTTGTTCACACCTCAGAGTCTTCACTGCGGAGCCCCAGTTGGAGGACAGCACTGGGAGACTTCAGTCTAGCTTGGCTGGACTGGGCCATCTGCAGGTTCAATTGCCAGCCGACATACTCCAGCTGCAACACACAGATGGAGTCAGTCTATCTTTCTCAATTTCAAATTAATAAATGCCCTTGACACATTTTCAAAGAAAAACTTTAATGTGGCACACTCCCAAAGTATTAGTGGAAGCAGAATTTCTGAAGAAATATGTATATTTGTGTATATTTCTGTGTATATTTATATTTTGTTAGTCCTTTTTCCTCATTATGTTCTGACTATTTGACCTGGATTTTTCACCGTTGCTTGATTATTCTTATTGTTTGATGTCTACAGCACTGTGTAATCGTTGATTTTGATGAATGCTAATCAACTGTATTATAATGATCATAAATGAAAATATGCAAATAGATAGCACTGCCAATCAAACGGTTAAAAAATTTCTACTTTTTGAGACATTTTGTTGTATTTGTTAGGTATGCATCTAATGACTATTTAGATTATTGATTTATCTGCTGATCATTTTCGCAATGAATCATTTGGTCTATAAAACATCACAAAATTCCAGAGTACACAGTGATGTCATCAACTAGTTTGTGATTAATTTTCAATCAATGGACTAACTGATTGATCAGCTAATAGTTGCAGCTCTGATTTGTTCCAGACTTTCTGACTTATTGTCCGCTTATTTATGATAAATTGTGACTCTCTCACTTTTGTGTTCCTATTTTATGAAGATAAGACTGCAAACCCAGCCTTATAAATAACACATTTCTTCAGTTGAAAATGGAGTGTGCACAAATTATTAATGGCTTGTTTGTTGACCAGATGACCTATAGCTTAAATTATCACAAACTGTATGATCACACTTATGAATATGGTAATTATCGCAAACATTAAATTTACTTCTGCAGAACTTTTCTTAATCTCCTCAAAGTTTAAGTTACCTTGTTTCCAAGCTGCATGTTGTCGGACTATAACTCTCAGTCTCAGTCAGGTGTAGCAGTGTGATAGATTAGCAGCACTGAGTCGAGGCAGGGCAGTTAAGTGTTTTATGATGCAGAGAGAGGCCATAATAATAAACCATGTGTGACTTATTGGGTCTGGATGCATCAGAGGACAGGTGTGAGGAGGGGAAGGGCTGGGCCATATTATTCACGACTGGAACAGCATCCACATTAGCATGAATAAACACCACAACTCTACAATTTGTTACTTATTTTACATCCGGGATATGCAAATAAATAAAATTAATCTAAGTAAATTAATTGAAATAAATACATATACTGTATTTTAATATTATGTAATACAGAAATGACTAAATCATATACAAAACAAATAGTACAGTACAATATTAATGTATTTCCAGTATAATATATTTCTGCAGTTCCTGCTCCATCATGTTAATATTTTTTGGTAGGTGTGTTGTCTGGCACAATCCAAGTAGGAGTTCACTCATTTTAAAAAGGAAATGCAGGTTATTAAATGTATCATCACTGATCACCACTGACAAAGACAAATCTCTTAATTCTCAGTAAACAGCAGCGTTGATTAAAACAGCAACTGGGCTAATCAATCAGACAACTGGTAGTGACCAACATAAAGACGAGTAAGGAACTGAGCAGTGCACCTTAACAACGATCGCTACGGAGAGAAATTAGTCTCAACAGTGTCGAAGCCGGACGTCCGAGTCTTCCACCAGCACTTAAACGCAACATGCATTAGTGGATCGGAGGCTGTGAAGAGTCTCAAGAACTCTACACACAGAAATATAACCTAACCCACATATGTCAGGTGATCTGTGTACTAAATAAATACAAAAAAATATATATATTTATAGACATTTTGTTCATCTATATTATATAGTTTCTATTTTAATATGAGTGTGTTGCTGTGTACATATTTCTCCATATGAATATCTGTTATTATTTGCTAACCTTAAAGCCTCTGAACCCCCACACAGGTGTTCTCAGTTAACCTGGCTGATTAGACCTCTGCTCAGGACTGTGTGGGCGTGTACAGACTACTTGATTGACATCTTTCTGTTAGTCTACTGTTAGCTTTGTTGCACCTGTTAGGGCGGGACAAATTGCACCATTATTATTCTTATTGGTAGATGAAGATTTGTGACCTAATAAATTCTCATCATAGCTCCACCCAGCTTCAACCAGAGGTCTAAACAGCCAGAAGAACTGAAAACACCTGTGTGGGTGTTCAGAGACTTTAAAGATACTGATGACTTGGTAGAATTGACCTAATTATGTAAACACCTACCTGCTTGACTGCACCTGTGCCAATTATCTAGTGCTTCCCTGATTGCAATTACCTGGCAGCTGACACCAGCCTTGGTATATTTGTGAGTTGCCACTTATCTTTACATGCCCTGAAAAAGAGTTGAAACACGCAGGCGCTAAACCCATTTATTAAAAGCTTTTTGATTTTTGCAAAACAGTGTGCCTTGGAATTTTTTGGTTATGACCAGGTTTGGAATGTAACTAAGTACATTTACTCCAGTACTGTACTTAAGAACAATTTTGAGGTGCTTGTACTTAACTTGAGTATTTCCATTTTCTGCTACTTAATATTTCTACTCCACTACATCTCAGATCGAAATATTGTACTTTTCACTCCACTACATTTATTTGATAACTTTAGCTATTAGTTACTTTTTACATAAAAACATATGATGTGCTTTTATGATATGATGCAGTACTGTACTACTAATCTACCCAGTAGTATATAAAGTATATAAACTGACGAAGAACTGTAACATTAAAATGTATTTGTAAGTGATAAAAAAAGAATAATATAATATTTTATAATAATACAACACTTTGAAAGGAGCCCTTCTGCATACTGAATACTTTTACTTTTGATACTTTCAGTACATTTTTCTCATAATACTTCTGTACTTTTACTTAATGAGCATTCTGAATTCAGGACTTTTAATTTTAATGGAGTATTTTTAGACTGTGGTATTTGTACTTTTACTTAAATAAAAGTTCTGAGTACTTCTTCCACCACTGGTTATGACTTATTGATCACAAAGCTAACAAGTCTAACCTTTCTCTTTTTTGGTCTCATTGTTTTGCATTTGTTCAAAATTGGTTGGTATTTGTTTGTGGATTGGAAATTCCATTCGTGAACACTGATAAATTACCCACAAATCATAATATACATTTGCAAATCTTGTTTTTATTTGTGGATCATAAAACATGCATTTGTCACCACGGTAGAGACTAATTTCTCTCCATAGTTAACCTCTAGTTGGATCAGTGTTTAATTGATAGCATCACTAGTGGGAAAGCGAGTATTTTATGACATATCAAGGAACGATAAGGTGGCTATTAGTGTGTTAACTGGTTTCAATGGCAAAGGTATAAGTCCTGTAAAAGCCTAACATCTTACTCAAAGTCTCAGAAATGACTAAACACAAAATACTGTTTTCTATTCAATGGAAAAAAGTGAGTTATAAAGTCACGGCCTTCTGCTGGCAGTAACAAATTCATGGGGGACCAAGAGAGATGACTTGTGAGACCCACGCAGGTGAGATGTCTTCATGTATGAAAGCAGTAACAACTCCAGCGTAATGTGACTGATGCGTACATGCTGCGTATTTACTCAGTGTTAGATCTTAATTCCCTTGACTTTGTAAGGAATGTTGTTTGAAGTGTCAGTACTTAATCAACTTATAGAGAGGAACACGTTTTTAAAATTTATGTGACAACTTGTGTGAGCTGTGAAAGAGCTCTTTGTATTCCAAACAGCTGGAATGAATTCACACAAAAGCAGGTCAGTCTTAATATGGATTGTCGGATGTTGATTCTCAATTTAGTATCAAGTGACTATAGTGTTCTTACAAAACAGTGCTCAGTTCAAAGGGATAAAACTGTGAAAAGTGGGCTATAATTACACAGTGTCTGGCAGAGGATTCATCTTTAGAAACATGGTCAGGTTTAGGTTTGCCATAATAGGTGTAGGCAAAGTTCAGAGTTAGAGCTGAAAAACAGTCTGATGGTAAAAAGGACCGTTTATTAGCCTTACCTTCTTTGGGGCAAAGGTACTGTGTTTTAGTTTCTCCACCAGCTCAGGTCCAGCTGTGGCCCAGGTTTGAGAGAACACCTCAGCCTTGTCTGGGTTTAGATGAACCGCCTCCAGCTGCTGCTGCAGAGAGGCTGGCTTTACATTATGATACACTGCCTACAGAGGAGAGGAGGTACAGGTTAGAGTAGTAACTTTATATTAAATTCTACCATTAACCACCATGTCTTACGGGTGTAACAGATCACTCTTACGATCCCATTTATCCCTAACACTCAACACTGCTGCAGTACAACAACAATTCATGATACAACAGTGACCCCAGCTGGAGAATAAGGCTCACAACATGATCCACACTAACAGGAACAAAAGCTACATGCCAATTTCTATCGCTCTTACTTTCTTATAGTGAGGGTCTTATCAGATGTCTCCACATACTGAGCTATTTAAAATATGCACTTAATATACAATTTCAACCAGAGATTTGGCCTACTGTGGTAGTTTGTCTCTTTTCATGAGCATGGCAGGTAAAGTGATGCAGACATAAATGGTCTCTTGGGAGCACCTGCACATTCACTGTAGATAATAACAGTCACTTTGCATGGTCATTTACTAAACATTTTTCTAAAACTGTAAAACTAATTAAACCTTTTTTTTTTTTTTAATTATCAAAGATGTGCATCAGTGCACAGTGCATCACAATGTTTTAGTGTAAACAGTACTGTAGACAGCTACTGCAAATTCTCACTAACTACAGCTCCAATGTTCAAGAAAATAAATGACAAAATTTGAGGTCATGGTAGAAGTAGGGTGTTTTGACAGTATTTCACATTCTATCCGTGAACCATTGCAGTCAATGGAAAACAAGAATATTTAAACATTAGTTTGATACATATGGAGCAATCAAGATTTATATAAAATAAATAACAGACCTCTCTATGTTGTTTAGATGAAGTACGCAAATACTCAGAATTTTGTATGGAAAACTGAATCTTTGACATTAGTTTGAAATCTGCCTTTACATGCAACCTTGGCGATTGCCTAAGTTACAGAGTGAAGTCATAGTGTGAAGTGGTAGTTTCCCCCGGGCAGTAAGCTCACCAAGATAGTGACTTGCCTTTGGGGTCTGAAGTTGTGAGTTCGAGACCCGATCGAGGCAGAACGAACATGCTAATACCTTAAAAGGATTAATGATGATGGACCGTCCTGTACTTCTCATTTGTCTTCCTCCTCTTCCTTCCTTCTCCTTCCTTTTCAAAATGCTAAGCCCCGACTCACAACTGTGCAGCAGCTATAATCTTTTTTGTTTTGTTTGTTTTTCTGATTATTTTTCTCAGTTAAATGCTGCTGTGCAATGAAAGCAATCCCTGGAGGTAAATATAAAGTGGACAATTTCTGTCTGCACTGAAACAACATATTTAACTGGGTTAGAGTCATCATATTTCTTCTTTCCCAAATCTAAAGCAATGTAAATCTCCATACAAGACATTTTTCTTACTTGGCCTCCTCCATCTTACCTAATGGTGAGCCATTAAAAATAATGAATATTCTTCAAAAACAAAGAGTTATCATATGAAGAACTCCAACCTAACAAACTCACCATGTTTCACAATCATTAAAAACAAAAATCAGGTAAAACCCTAACAATAATGTAACATGAAATCATGGAAAACACATCACATCCTCTTAATGACCTCCTGGTCAAACAGCGGAGCACTTTCAGTAAGAAACTGATCCAGCTCCACTACTTGAGGTATTTCCTACCAGCTGCCATCTCACTGTACAACCAGACCCCTCTGAGTCAGGACAGGGGGCTGGGAGGTGAAGCCTCCTAAAGACTAAAACTAACTTTCTCACCCTGGACTCATACACCTTTTCGCCTCCCTTTAAATGATCTGACCCTTAACTGCACTTATTTTTGCACTACTTGCACTATGTCCACCTCACAGCATTGCACATGTATATTTCTACAGTAAAAAATCCTCTACTGTCAACAATATTGTATATTGCAAATTTTTGTATATTGCTAAGTTTTGTATATTGATAAGTTATTGTATTGTTTTTTTGCACATTATTTTTGTCTTTTTTGCTAAGCTGTTGTGAAATTTCCCGCTGGAATTAATAAAGTGTATATCTATCAAATGTCAGACGACCACTCCTCACCTGCTCTAGTATAAAGGCAGCCGTTTCCAGGACTAGATTGAGAGCCTGTATATCCAATGAGAGAGCAGCCTGAAGTTTTTCTTCCTCCTCTTCACTGAACGTCCGCTCTCCCTGTGTAGAAAACAGAATTTACTGTGTTAATGTGAAAAGATCCTCGAAAAAAAATCCCTTTTTTCAAGAACTAAAAAAATAAACTAAAAGCTGCTTTCTGATTCTGAACTTTTCAAAATAAAAATTACGAAACAACTTTAGAATAGATTATATGGCTGTCAGAGGCCAGCATATGTGCAACCATTCCAAATTAATCTGACATTTTGGACAACAATAATGGAGTTAATGGGGTTTGTACCTGGTGTGAATAGACCTTTTCACAGCAGACATTTTGGCTCGTCAGAGCAGCAAAAGCACAGATTAAACTAATAACATTAACAATGGCTCTATTCTAATGAAATGTAACAGGAAGCCGTGTCAGTGAGCAATCATGCGAAACAGTCGGTATTAATCTTACTGGTTACACCTGTGCTTTTGATGCTGCTATCACATGTCATAATGTCTATTACATTATATATTATTATTAAACAAAGGTGTATTACTTTCTGTTAACAACACATTGTTCTTGGAGTAAATGACTCACACCTTGACAGCCAGCTAAGTCTTGTGGAAAACCAGCATGATCAACAGGGCCAGGCATGTGTGTGCATTCATTAGAGCCGAGTGTGACTGATGCTCCAGTCAGTCATTATGCATGCACTGCTCTCTCTGGCACTACAGCTTTGCAGCAAAAGCCTCAAAAGCCTCTTGTCTTTGGCACGGATAACAGTGTGCCGTCTCTGTACCTTTAGATGAAGCTTTTGTATGATGCGGGAGATCAGCCTGGAGAACTTGTTCACATCAATCGCGTTGATGAAAGTAACCGCTTCTTTTATGCTGTTTGGAAGGAAGAGTCGTGAGTGTTAATGACAGCGGTGTAGAAATCACTCAGATCTTTTATATAAGCAACACAATCAGAGTTTACTGCCAGAGTATAATATCATACATGAAAGGCATGTCACGCTGGCTGTCAGCGAATTTCAAAGTACCTCTATACATTGACATCAAACACACATAAACTATAAACCTATAGTAGTGACAACATACAGCATCAGCAAAGAGTAGTGTCTTCTATCCATTGCAATAGGTTCCACATGGTAAATAAGAGCACAAGTGTGAAGAGTGCATTGCAGTCTAAAATAACGTTGTCTGCACATAAATTTGAGTATAAATTACGCGCACACAGACATACTAGATACTGCAGAGTAAATATGCTGTATACACAATTATTTCACTAGCTGTACACAAGTGCATTAAAAACTAAGAGAGTAATACCACAAAACATTCAAAATTTACTTGAGTCAACTAGTAGCATTACAAACACTAATGTATTTCAAAAATAACCAGTTCTGAAGAATGGGGGATTTTAGGCCCAGTTTGTGCATCTTACATAAAGATACTGGTTTTACACTTGAGCCTTTTGTATATCAGTATATACATATTTTCCATACAATTGCATACACTCTGGATTTTTTCATCCTAAACCTCCTTGTAATGTTATTTCCGTTAATATAAATTACTACGACACATAAAAGTAGAAGAATTGTGACTTTTAACCCCAGTTTGTGATTCTTGTTTGTACTGTACATTTGAGATGTGTTCACTCAAATGCACAAACACTACATTAACGCTACTAGTCACATAGAGCATGTGTTTTATTGCATTACAGGTGGTTTGATTGCCCAGTACTGCTGCCTAGTTTGAATCTAAAACAATGCATCAAAGCTACAATATTTTGCTAGTGAACACAAGTATAAAACGTTTTTACTGCAAAGTAACTTGTGAACTTGAACTTGAAATTCACCCTTTTGAGATTTTACTTCATTTAATGTGAAAAGGTGTGGTCTTACTAGAAGACAATAAGCCTTTTCAACAGCAGACATTTTGACTTGTCATTGTAGGAAAAGCACAGGTGTTAGTAATAACATTAATGATGTTGTATTCAAGTGTCCCAGTGAGAGTGACAGTGAGCCAGCATGCAGTAAAGCAGCCAAATGGAGTTCAGCCATCATTCATTTCATTATTTACACCTGTGCTTTTCCTACTGTGAGAAGTCCACATGTGTTCAGTGAGAAGGGCCTGTGCTCAAGTGGACTGCATATATCTCAAAGTTTGACTTCAGTACTAAAGTATAGCTACTTTACTCCTGTCCAACACTATGCTTCCTGCAAAAACACACATTTCATGTAAATGTTACAGGGTGTATTAGAAGGATTTTAGCTTGTGTAAAATGTTTCCCTCACCAAAAGAGCAAGAAAACCTGATAAAGGCGAGTTTAATGACGACAGTAGTAACTTAAGTCATCCCCAAAGCTAGTGCACCGTGTTAGCTAATGTGCACTTATGCACCAAATCACAATATCTATAACTTTGAGGATGCCTTCCTGTCTCGCGAGGCTACAGCAGGTATCTTAACGTTAGAGGAAGGATTTATTTTCTCTGAATTAAATAAATAAAAGCTGCCCACCTTTGTGTTTCTTTTATAAAAGAAGTCATTATTGCCTGTCGCTTTCTGCAAATGAAAAAATGAAGAGTTGAAAAGTGTCAAAGCAGCAGCAGCATCCTCACACTGTTGTCATTCCTCCTTCCTGTTGTCACGAGACGACTCACGTGACAGTCAAAGCTGCGTGATAAATGCGCAGTGACGTACAGGACAGGCGTTGGAGCGTAGTTTGCGTAAAAGCTGCGCACAATAAAAATCTGCTGCAAGAGTCACTACGGAAAAAGAGATGGACAAACAGAGCCGGCAACAAATGCGCGACAGCAGAGGCATCAATATTGTTTTACAGCCATGATTTTAAATAGTATTAAAGCACACCTTATAACCTCAGTCGTGAAGGAAGTAGGCTACTCAGATCCTTTACTAAATAAAAAGTATAAATACCATACCAAAATAAATTCTCCGTTACAAGTAAAAGTCCTGAATTCAAAATGTTACTTAACTAAAACTACAGAAGTATTATCAGCAAAATATACTAATCAAAATAAAAAAAAAATAGTATCAAAAGTAAACATACTCATTATGCACAATGGCTCCTTTCAAGGTGTTGTATTATTATATAATATTATACTATTATTCTGTTTTATCACTAAGGAATAGGCCACATGTAAAAGCCTTTTTCATGATGTGGAGCCAATATTAGATACTGGGTAGATAAATATAGTAGGCTACTGCATCATATCATATAAGCACATCATATGTCTCTGTATGTAAAAAGTAACTAGTAACTATAAGTGTCAAATAAATGTACATTTCTCTGAAATGTAGAAGTAGTAGTGGTGGTAAGCTTGTGCAAGCATAAAATGGAAATACTCAAGTACCAGAATGTCAAAATTGTACTTAAGTACAGTACTCAAGTAAATGTACTTAGTTACATTTCACCACAGCTTACTAGTAGGCTACCACTCACTGAGAAGGCACCCATTATAAAGGACTTATGTCATAACTAATGCTTTTGTTGCGGTTCATAAATCATTTACTAATACCTCATAGGTCAGTGAAGCCATTGATAAGCAAAAAAAAAAGGTTTTAAATACGCTGCTCCTTCTTCCCGGAATAATGTACAGAAGGACCTGAAATTGTCAGAGCTGATTACTACGGGGGAATTTAAATCCATTCTAAAGGATCAAGAAAGTGGCACTCTATAGGTCGATGTGATTGTTCTTGAATTTCTAAGAGGGCAGCACAAACATCTCATCAACCTAGAGTGCCACTTTCTTGATCCTTTAGAATGGACTTAATTTCGCCCATAGTAATCAGCTCTGATATATAACAACAAATTATGGGTTGCCAGGCTATTACAAAATCCCATTGTTAGGTGGTTAGCCTTTATTTTTGGTAGTAATGGAATTATATATATGTTGGTAATCCAATACTAAGTGCTCATGGGTTTCTCACTTTCTAATAAGTCATCAATAAGCTATCTGCAGGCATTAATAAAGGGTAAATCAAGTCTGCACTTTATGAAGTGTTAACAAATGGATCATCTGCAGGCCTTTTCTAGAAATAAGTGTTCAAACAGGCAGACCAGGCAAAGCATTTTCACAACCCAATATGTATTCTTATTAACTGCTTATAACTGATCATTAAAGCATTAGAGAATTATTTATTAACCTTTAATACAGTCAATTGCAGTTACATCTTGTAAAGTATTTATAAAAGGCCCCTTTAGAAAGTGGTACAATATTATGTTTCATGGTCCTAACCTAAAGTGATGACCGGCCACATGTAGTGTTGTTAAGCAAGATCTTACAAGTGGAACAAGGAACGATGTAATGACATGCTGCACCTATGGACATTTTGTCAAGTGTACTTTAGTTAACACATATTGACAATAGAAAATAACAGTAATAATGAGATAAGGAACACAAAGTCTGAATTTCGACAGTTTATTATGTTGAAAAAGAAGAGAAAAAAGTCATGCACAGATTAAAATTAAGATAATTATTTGATAAGACATGATAAATCATTTAAAAATATTTTGCATACAAATAAGAAAAGAGAAAATCATTCAGCATATATATCCATATTTCTGTCACACAGCATATCTGTAATATAATAATATTCTTTGCACTGATTTTACAAACAAGCTGTAATGTATGACTTTCAACACTGTAGCAGACCTGTTCCAATCTGGTATTCAAAATAGTTTCATGCTCTTTCCTCCATTGATTGATTCATCTAGTCTGGAATAACCAAACCAATAAGACGTCACTACCTGCCACGCTCTCTCTTTTAAGTAAACACTTGAGTCAGTGAAATAATTTCAGTTACAAACTGACACAGATCTGCACTGTAGCAGCTGAACGTCAAGGGCCAACCTCTAACAAGGCAGAAGGAATGTACCACAAATAAATATAAATACTTCATTTTTCCTTCCAACAGAAAAAAACAAAACACGTAAAACATTCTTTTCTTTAATAGGAAAAACAAAAAGATAACACCAAAACAAGGAGTGTCAAATCACACAGTACCTTCAAGATGTATAGGTTTGATAAAAGTCGGTAATTTGAGGTTTTGGTAAACAGATTGCATCACGGTAAACATTGGCTGACATCCGCAGGTTCACCATCTCGCTGCCACTATTTGAAGGAGGGTAAATTTGGCACTTTTATGCTGATGTCACCAATGTTGATGTTTCGGGGCATTTCCGGGAGGTTCATGTTCTTTACAGCTGATACGGCACGAGCAGGCGCTCCTGCAATACCGGCCTATACACACACACACACACACACACATACAAAACACACACATGGAGGGTTGATAAGATACTAATCATTGAATCAAAGAACACGCTGTGCACGACAACACACTGAACAGTGAACATTGGACACACACATACAGACACACACTTTGCTAAACAGAGTACTAGACAAAAACAGTCAACTGCTGACAAAATGCAAAAGCACTGACAGCTACTAGGACAGACAACATGTGCAAATGTACATTCAGATGCTTTCATAGCTTCATATGCACATGCATTATTTGGTTCTATATAATGATTTACATCACAACCAGAGCCAATTATGAATCAACTGTGAGGACACACTGTACTACACCATTCACTAGTTTGGATGTACTGAGCAGTACTGGACATTCATCAAATGGACAAAAGGCAGCATTGCTTGGAAAGTGAACCCACCGGACTCTTGAGGACCGATAAGGGCAAAAATGCAAGGAGAGAACTGGGTAAAGCAGAAAAAATGGATTTGGATATGAAGACGGAAATGATGTTTGGATAGATAGGTATGTATAGAATTTGTGCGTCAAATTAACATAATATTAGCCATAATAATACAGGTGATACTGTACTTCTAGTGGGTTGAATTACCTCTGGAAGGACTACACATCTATGGAGCTATCTAAATACATATTTGTGAATAGAGAGTGCCATTTACACATCTATAGCGTTAACTACTGATGACATGAGGAGGTTGTAAGCCTAGTAGTACTAAACTACAATGGGAAATCTATTCTCAGGGACAGAGGAGGCACTTCACTCTAACACAATGAATCTCAATGTGAAACTGTATGAGAGCAATTTAGTTTAGTTTTTAAGGAAAGCATCAAGGTAGTTTAGCTTTGTGGAGCAATAAAACACATCTGTGGAGAGTGAATGATTTGATGTTTTCGTCTCAAGTGTGAGCAGACATTTGAGAATCAGTGCGGTTAGAGATCCCCCGACTGAATCTTTAGCAGACAGACCCAAAAATGACCAAAGGTCACAGAGAACTGTATGTTCTCATTGCCTCGGTTAGGAACACAGTCAAAGTTACAATAGCCTCGTAAATAATTTAGTGATATGACACACAGAAAGTATGTCTGGAATGTAGATTTATCCACTTCACTTATTTTCACAAGGTTATTTCAATGGACCGTTTGTCTTATGGGGCATTCCTCCTTCTGCCAAGAATCAAGGAGACTTGTGTTGGGAGGAAAGATGACCGTGGCGTTAACCGAGAGGAATGCTGATCCAGCACACGGGCTCAGTATTCAGGAGCCGGACTCGAGATAGTTTATTCCTCACAGTGGGTAGCCTGGAGACCCACTGTGCAAGTCCATAATAGTGGGTTGTTAATCAAACGCTGGGTGACTAATAATATGTACAGAAATAGCAACACCAGCTGTGTAACACACGACAATGGCTTGATTCTCTGGTCTATGTAAGTCAGAGAGCCGTATTAAAGGCTCGAGCAGTACCCCAACTCTTGTCTGTGGGGGACACCGGTGCAAAAGAAATGGTCATCAGTTTGGGTAATATGCGTATAGGAAACAGCTAGCCTGGCTCTGTCCAAATATAACAACAATTTGCCATTTTACCAGGAGTTATATGTCGAACTGTGGTTGCGTCCCAAATTCCACACTAACATGTTATGTAGTACGCTAAAACAGTATGTGAGATTTTTTAGTAGGTCCGAAACCTTAGTATGAATCCAATAGTACGCGAATTGCATACTATTGCCTGTGAAATATTACAGTATGCAACGCTGGCCACTACAGTGGCACAAATATCCCACAATGCAATGCGGTATTGACGACAACGTCCATAACGGACGTTGACGGACAGCTCTGTAACATCAATAACGCTTCAATTTAACTGTAAGTATAAGATTCCGCTTTACTAGGTGTAATATATTTTTTTAATTACTTCAGACTTTGATTCTCACAAACCGTCATTTTGGTTAAATGAGGTTGGCACGGGTTACCATGGTTACATGTCTCCAACCAGCAAGGAGTCTCTCAAGAAGTGACGACGGAAATTACTGCACAGTACGTCTGAATTCCGAAAAGATACATACTACTGCTTATTCAAACAAAAGTATGTTGAATGATAGTTCACATATTGGGTACGTAGTTCATATGGTGCCTTCAAATGGGATGGTGTTTACCGTGTTTACGAGTTGGGCCCAGATGAACGCCCCCCTCATGTCGTATTCACGACCTCGTAAGTGTTCCGAGTTCATGACTTGTGACGTGTTTGTTGACGTTCTGAGAAATGGCGGAGCCCATGGAAGTTCATTTTTCGGTGCATAATAAGTTAATATATTGTAATTTTAGTCGTATATTGTTTTTCTTGGTAATTTCATAAGTCTCAGGAAAATGTTGATATTCCCAACTACCTCCTCTTTTTCCTTTGTCATTATGCCTTTGCATTTACTGCATTATGTTACCCACTTGCTAGCTTGCTAAACTGTTAGCCTCTGTGGCTTCTAGACGCCGACAGTAACATGAATATTGCCGTTGCTTAGCAGCGGTGTTCTTCACGACTTAACCACTTGAACGCCACGCATATCGTGTACACGACTTCCCATGTTGTAAACTCAAGCTCACGAGCTTCATTTGAAGGCACAAATAGTATGTGATTTCGGACGCAGCCTGTTTTTTTGCCAAGACCGGTAACTTCCTGTTTCCACTGGTTGCCTGTCAACTGGTACAAAAACGTCAAGTTGTACTATTTACACTTTCATTTTTGTACAGATATAACAAGAAGGTATACACTGTTAATTAGTGATCTTCTGAGGTGCTGGTAGATTTTGTTACAGAGCCGAGCTCGCTGTTTCCACTCCTAATGCTAAGCTATAAGCTAACCAGCTGCTAGCTGTAGCTACATATCTACCAACTTGGGCTACAGTATCTTTATTATTCCTTTAATTCACTGCACCACCAGATACGTTTTGATAGTGTGACAGTTACATGAGATTATCACACAAGATAAATCTCATTAAATAATGAGCAGATTTTCTAAAAATGGGTAAAAGAACTCAGAAGATAATAAAAAAGGCCTTTAAAAACAAGAGACACAAAGAGTTCTGTAGCTTCTCTAGTCCGTTAGATTTATATTTATTTAAACTACAGTGGGAGGACAATTTAATAGGAACACCTGACATTATGTATAATGCACCGCCACAAACTACAGCTTCAGAAATGATCTTAGAGTTGAACAACCACCTCTCTGACACAGTCTCAACAGCAGTTCAACGTTTCAAACTTTACAAAGATAATATGTATTTATCTATTGTAATAGATTGCATTATACTGTCAGCTGTTTCCATTTCTTAGTCCACTCCCTGTACACTCAACATTTTTGGGTCTGCCATGAAAGATTCCGACTGTATGTTAGTGACGTCAGTTTGCTATTACATGGAGGGCCATATGGTGAGACTCAGGGGGGGTGGGGGAGTAAACTTCAGTTAAGGTTACAGTACTTGGTTGTAAATTTAGCAGTACCTGTGTCTACCTGTCCAGCCTGGTAGACTGAAAGATAAACGTCTGTAAAGAGAGAGAAGAATGGAAAGAACTAGACAGGGTCAGGAAAAAGAGGAATGAGGAATGTTAAAGCAGATTAAAGTAATTACAGTTTATCTCCACAGAAAAAAGTGATAGGACCTATCATAGACCACATCTTTAAAAGCTTTTCCCACAATTATTTTTATAGCAAAAAGTAAAGATAATAATTGAGAAAGTTTGTTGAAAAAAAAAAGCATAAATGCCACTTAATCAGTCTTGGAAGGAGACCAGCTCATTCCTCGTTCCCCAGACACTGCCCTATAAATGGACAATGTCATTTTGAATTAGCATCAGTGCGAAAAACACACACTGCGGTCTAGGGTAGGTCCAAGAGGGAAGGACAGAGCAGCTCTGATGATTGTAGAACAGTAAAAGACTCTGCTTACAGAACAGCAATCAAAAAGAAGATTCTGTCTCATTAACAGCACACAATGCAGGTCAGATTATTAGAAAAAGTCTACTTTGTTAACACTAAATTATCATTTTAATTAAAAATGTTAGAGCACACAATTGAGGTCAGCCAGTTAAAAAACCTGACAATGAAACCCTTCACTTTGTCGTGTAAGCAACAAAATACAACAAATTTGTGCAAGTCAGCGTTTCTCACTGAAAACATTGCCTCAATGTTGAGACATTTAGTGCATTGTAAGCAATTTAAAAACAAAGCCAAATCAAATTATAAGTTTTAGGACTACCAGAGGCTAAAATCTACATTATGCAAAACAGAAATGATTTCATGAAATTGTCTCTGGCTGTCTGTCTGATTAAAACTTCCCAATAAGTAAATGAATGTTTATCTGCTAGCAGAAGCTGCATGGAAAGCAAAGCGATGTCCTTGCATAGAGCAAATATCTAAGCAAGGACACTGGCTTATAGATGTAACCAAAACACACTGGAAAAGCATTTACTGCAACAATAAATAAAATTCACATTCTCCTCTAGAATAATAAGAAGGTAAAGCCTACAACCAGCCTGTTTTCATGAATATAATGTCAAATCTACATGACATCAATAGAAGATGGTGATTGAGAGATTCAGTGGTCAATGGTTCAGTTAAGTCTCCATAATAATGACAAATTGATGGCTATGATGCTGTAGGACTGAGGGATACAGGAGAGGATATGTTGAGTCTTGACCTGTGTTGAGAGCAGTGCAGCAGCGAGAGGAGAGAGCACAAACACTCAAGAGTAGGTAGGGAGCATCCACAAGGTCACTGGAGAGGAACATGCAGGGTGCAGCATACACACATGCCTACGTACTGGATACGATACCGCAGAGAGTACTGGAGGTAGGATCAGTCATACAGTACATACAGTGGACGGGGCAGGGTCACGCTTACCTCAGACTTCTCCATCTTGTTCTGGGCATCCACCTGTGTGATGATTTCGTTCATGTTGGTCTCCAAGACCATCCCACCCATCACCATCTCCGCCAGAATGTTGTGGACCTGAGAAAAATAAGATGTGAATCATGTCTTAATATCATTAAACAAATATTTTTTAACAGTGATTTGCATGTGCTTCAAATTCCCCTATTTAAAGTGTCAGTAGGCAGTATATTTTTTGGCATCATTGGGAGAAAAATTCCATAATAACCTTTCAGCATATTGTAATTCAAGTGCTCTGAAAGAAAACTAGACTTCTGCTCCTCCTCATGGCTCTGTTTTCAGGCTTTAGAAAATCTAACCCTTGACGGCAGACTTTGACCAATCACAGGTCATTTCAGAGAGAGAGAGCGTTCCTGTTGAGCGTTCCTATTGGCTGTGCTACGGCTGGAGGGCGGTGCTTGGTATTTCCTCAACTGTTCTCAACATGGCTGCCGGGTCAAAACATTTGAGGTGAGAAATAGGCATTAGAGTAACAGACTATTGATTCATATTGGATCAGCGCTGCCTAGTTTGACCGTTTGGTCGGAGTTCGTGAGTGATTGACAGCCGGCTCATAGACGGCAGCTGGACGACAGACTCCAGCTCGACTCTGATTGGTTGTTTTCCTCCGGTCTGTGAAATCTTGCAGATGCCATTAGGAGCACCAGAGGACACAGAGGAACATGATTTTTTTCAGATTATCAGATTATGATAAGAAAAACTCACTTTTCAGTCGGGACAGGACCAATTTTGAAAATGTCTTCACATTTGTGCTTAGGCAAGCCCAGTATTCATCAATTATAACTTCCTTGATGATACATTTTATACTATACAACTGTGTTTTACTAAATTGTCATTCACTATCTATTTATATACCAGGCTCCACTTCAGGAGTTACAGTTGTTGAAAAACAATAAAAACATTATAGTGTGTTATAAACTATCTATCAAGCTACATAGGGATCTTCTGTCTATAAAATGTCAGAAATGTTCATATAAAACCTGCGGGAAAAATAGCTGACAAATTCAAATTGCTTATTTTGTCCGAGCAGCAGCCTAGAACTCAAAGATATTCAGTTCACATAAGATCATAGAAGACAAAGACAAGCAGCAAATCCTCCTGTAGACGAGAATGTTTGGCAATTTTGCTTGAAAAATGACTAGAGTGATGAATCAATTAACAAAATAGTTGCTGATTAACTCATTGACTAATCATTTCAGCTCTAATAACATGTATTTAAGTTGTTTCAAAGAAGTTGCTTGTAACAACAAACATGTGGAGTCATTTGACAAACCAATAATGACCAATGAATTGCTCAACTACAAAATCTGGGAAGTCACTGAAAATCTGTTAATGTCACAACAGCTAATCTGTTACAACACAAGACACCAGTCACCAGATAGGTGTGACACTATAATATGAGGCAATAACTCAAAGGGTTAATATTACCACTAATTTCTACTTTCTAGGATCAAACAAACATTAAAGCAGTTTTATGAATATGCAACACGTTCTCATCCCAACTCGTCACATGCTGACGAGTTTGACCCCTCAGCTTCACTTTTCGGTCGTAGTAAACATGTGCCTAATGTTGTGAATTAAACAAAAAACACTTGCTTAGGTTTAGGCAACAAAACCCCTTAGTTAGGTTTCACAAAAAAACTACATGGTTGGGCTTAAAATTACTACATTTGTACAGTGAAAATGACACTGAACGTTGTGAACACGGGACATGAACGAACAGCTGACTGTAACGTGACACACTGGACGTGAACATCAGTCTCCTGAGTTTGTTGAACCCATCCACCTCCCCTCCCACCCGCCCGCCCACCCTGTGTCTCTTTCACTCTTTAAATTATGTCACCACGGCACTTTCTCTGAGCGTTTGCTGTTGCTGTGGATGGATTTACATTGTAGTTAATGGAAAGCCCGGTGCGTCTCATACCGGCACTAAAGGGTGCCTTGCGCATCGGTATCGAATGTTGACGCCCGTGACAAAAGCGCCGGTATTTGACGACCTGGGAATGAGAAGGGGCTGAAATATGTAACATCACAAAGAGGTAAACAGTTTTTCTTACCTTGTCTACGTGGAAAATTAAGTCAAGCTCACAGACGTTCTCAAAGCATTTGTCCAGCGTCTCCACAAATACCTGAAAATAGAAAGAATTTAATGTAAAAAAAAAAACAGATTTGCCATTGATTGTGACACAAAAGTAAATCGATAATTGAGAGTGTAACAGATGCACTATGGTTTCCCAGGATTTTACCTGGATTAAGTCTAAAATTCCTAGTTCACTCTCCGAGGAGTCCACACAAAACACAAAGTAGAGCGTGGCGTAGTGTCTGTAGATCAGCTTGTAGTCTGATCCACCAATCAACCTGAAACACAGGGGACAAGGAAACATTACACCTGTCCTCCTGAGGCAATACACTACATACAAAAAACACAATGATCATCAGGTCAGTCACTGACGACAGCACATTTACATAAGATCTTGTTATGACACAGACAAAGACATCAGGAGGGAAACAACAGGGTGTTTTTAATCATGAGTCAACATATGTAAAGATATGATATACTATACTAGCATGAGAAGATATTAAAGTTGATGTTTATCCAGTCTGGGACTGGGTTTGAAAAGACCTCAGTGATCAATGGCTTGAGCCACAGGAAATGTTGTAACCCCCCTAATCCTGTGTAATCACCCAAATAGAAATCTGAATAAAGTGATTTTTGCTTGATGTGATACTCAGTAGTTGTCTAATGCTTAATGTACAGTATAATATAATATTTCTAGAATCACCTGGCTTTAGTGTCACACAATTTAAGGCGCCAGAGAGGGACAAATGTGCAAGAGTAATAAGTGCGAGCGGTGAAGTTCCCCGAGGTAAAACAACACCTACTTGGTTCCTCATTCCTGAATGATAGATGAACTTTAAACAAACACTGTTGCATCAATTGTCATCCATAAAGCACGCTGAGCTTTCCTTTATTGTGTGAAATGATCCGCTCAAGTATTTAGACACACTGTTATTGTTTCAACACTACATGCTTGCTTACATTCCACCTTCTAGGAAATTACAGACGTTCTCATCTCTTTTCGAGACCAAGTGGAAGGTTTCCCTGATGATCTGTTGCTCCGTGTCTTCATTCTGTGGGATGAACGAGGAAACAGAGATTGTTAAACAAAGAGAAGATGGTAAATAACGAGTTGTTTGTGCACTTAATTGCCTCCAGTGAGCCTTTTCATTACTTCTATCCAGATGACTGGGTTGGTGGGTAAATTAACGGTTCCCTTCACCTCACTTTTTCTTTAATATATGCATTAGTTCTGAGTGAAAAAACATGATTTATATACCAACCGCTCTCTTTGTCATATCTAAACATACGCTAGTGCCCCCAGGCTACACAGGCAATGATGTCATTGTACAAGCTGAACCAAGGCAGGCTCATCTTATTGTTTGCTAATGGATGAGATTCTGTTTAAAACCTCAAATATCCTCGGGCGTGTTTGCAAGCACTAAAAGGCTTAAAGAGTGGATTCATAGTTGAAGATTTCCTGTATTAATAGAGGGCCAAAGTCCCGTGGCACAAAAACCAGATTCAAGTTTCATTCGTTTTCTAAATATCAGACTTCTGCATCAGGATTAAACATATTTTAGCTGATAAAAATGAAAATGCACACTCAAGGTTCAGGAGAAAGAATCCAGAAACATATGGTCTGAGGTAGAGCTGCAACAATTAATCGATTAGTTGTCAAATATTAAATTAATCTGCAACTATTTTGATGATTGATTAATCAGTTTGAGTATTTTTTTAAGAAGAAAAAAAATAAAAATTCTCTGATTCCAGCTTCTTAAATGTGAATATTTTATGACAGTAAACTGAATATCTTTGAGTTGTGGACAAAACAAGACATTTGAGGACGTCATCTTTGGCTTTGGGAAACACTGATCGACATTTTTCACAAATTTCTGACATTTAATACACCAAACAACTTATCGATTAATCGAGAAAATATCAACAGATTAAACGACCATGAAAATAATTGTTGGTGGCAGCCGTAGTCTGAGGTTTTTAATCCAACCTTAAATCCTCAATCAAAAGGTTACAATCTTGTGTGCAGCTGTAACACTGAGCCAGCCTCACCAAAGGGTGCTAATGTCCTGTCGGGATGCATAACAGGTCAGTGAGCACAAGGAGAGAAGAGGCCGTCCAGTATGCAGCTGGCTGGAAGGCCGTATCGGTCATGTGACTTGTAGCATGGGACTAGTAGCATACGGTACTCACAGTTTAATGATACAGCCGGAAGACTGAAAAACAGCAGCATCTTTTTAAACTTCTAGTTAAGATGTTTCTGGTGTTGAGGGTTTTAATGGACTCTGGTTCCTGTGCCTCTGTCTCGACCACATTTGGCCTTCTGAACCTGCAACCTTCCTTTAAATGTTGGCAAAGTATGAACAGCAGTAACACTCCTCTTCCTTGATTTCAGTGTGGGAGACATTATATGTGAAATTCAAGGGCATACAGGTGGCCTAATGGTTAAGTGATATGCTATATAACCACAAAATCCCCACTTTGTTACATGTCATATCTCTCTCCTGTTCATGTTTCCTGTCTGCGTCTGCACTCTAAACTGTCCAATAAAGGCCAGAAAATGTATCTTATAAATACTTTATAACACACTATAATGTAGTTGTAAGCACAGACAATGTGCAGTATGTGTCAGCAACTATAACGTCTCCTGAAGACGTATTTTATATTATTACAACTGTGTTTTTATCTGTTCACACACACCAGCCTCCACTTACAGGTGACCACAGCAGGAGTTATAGCTGCGTACAAATACATTATAGTGTGTTATGTATTTAAGGTTTATATACTGCTTATGAATACTAAATAGGGGGATTAAAGTTAAGCGTTACCAGAACTTCAAAGCATGTGATTACACAAAGCTAACACAAAGATTTGCAGCTCTAACATTGTCACTTACTGTATATATTAGATATATTATACAATGAAGCATTGAAGCCTACACAGCACTAAGAGTTCATAACTTAACATAAGTAAATAAACTGACTGCTGAAAATAGTTTTCACAGCTACCAGTATGTGTGAAATATTAGACCCTGCCAGCCAGTAAGCCGACACCTCAGCGTTTAATATAACAGATGGTGTCTACATGGCCGTCTTATAATCCAATCAATTTCAATTCATCCTCCTGAAATACAAGTACATCCATGTGTATCTCAATAAATAGATATTGGAACATACTGAATGAAGGAACACTGTTCTAGGCCTGCACTTTTTATTTTAATCATTTCTCTATAAAATGACAAAAAAAAAATGTGAACAATTCAAACGTGACATCTTTGAATGTCTCGTTTTACCCGACCTGCTGTCCAAATTATAGATCTGCAACCATTAGTCAATAATCGATTGTTTTTGAGTGTTTTTGTGAAGATTCGCTGCTTTTCTTTGTCTTATAATGATATATTTTTCTTTATATTTCTTTGTTAATCATATGTTGTATTACATGTATTAATCTAAATCTGCAAAGTAGCTAGTGACTTAAGTTATCAAATAAATGTAATGAAGTCTCCTCTTGGTCCCAATCACCTGAATAAAGCCGGGTAAATCTGCCTCTTGCCATTAATTTGCCTTGATTATTTTAGCTTCTGATTCCTGTATGTTTTTTGTCTGTTGTTGTATTTTAGTATGTTTTTCATTGTGATTTTTTCTGTCCCTGTTTAAACTCGTATATGAAACTTTTTATTTGATGCCCATCTTGACCAGGACTTCCTGGCAGAGGAGATATTGTATGGGACGCGACCTTTCTGGTTAAAAAAAAGGATGAATAAAATCAAAATAGTACAAAGTGCAATATTTGCCTCTGAATTGTAGTGGAGTAGAAGTATAAAGTAACAGAAAATGGAGATACTCAAGTAAAGTTCAAGTAATTTAACTTAAACCTGCAGTTGGCAGAATGTTTTTGGCATCATTGAGCAAAAATTCCATAATAACCTTTCAGCATATTGTAATTCAAGTGTTCTGAGAGAAAAGTAGACTCCTGCACCTCCTCATGGCTCTGTTTTCAGGCTTTAAAAAAATCTAGCCTGTGATGGAAGACTTTGACCAATCACAGGTCTTTTCAGATAGAGAGAGCATTCCTTTTTTGTTTGTTCCGGCTGGTGTCGGTGCCGTGTCACAAACTTTCTCATTTTACAGCTAAACAGTACACTACATGATGTTCCTGAAAACATTTTAGGAGAGAAATAGGCATTACTGTAACAGAATATTGATTCATATTTGATCAGCATTGCCTAGTTTGACCGTCTGATCGGAGTTTGCGAGTGATTGACAGCTGCTCAGAGATGGCAGACTCCAGCTCGTCTCTGATTGGTTGATTTCCTCCGGTCTGTGAAATCTTACAGATGCCATTAGGAGCAGCGGAGTACACAGAGGCACATGATTTTTTTCAGATTATGATAAAAAAATCAAGCTATCTATCAAGTTAAATACTAAATGACACCGGAGGACACAGAGGCACATGATTTTTTTTTCAGATTACCTGCCTCATGCACTACTGTCAGGATATAGTGAACATTTTATAAAAATAACTTTTTTTTTAAATCACATTTGCTCCAATTCTACCCACTGCTGCTTTAAGTACAGTACTCAAGTTATAATTGAGTTATTCCACCACAAATGAAACCTCAAACCTCACATTTGAGAAGCTGCTACCTGCACATGTTTAGCATTTGTGCTTGAAAAATGACATCAAATTATTAAGTGATAGTGAAAATAGTTGCCAGTTAATTAAGTTGCTCGGTCTAAGAAGTCACCTTGCTATTGTAGCAGCAATATAAAAGAAGGGGCACGCAGCCAACCTTGAGATATAAATCCAATTATGAGAAGAAGCCAACACAGCTGCCCAACAAAGGATATTACATAAGCAGTTAGCTGCTACCTGCATGGAGCCTACAGTATTATTCATTGAGTTCCCTGGCAGAGCACAGCTGGGTCTCTCCATGCTGATCACAATAAAGCTGATTGAACCAGTGAAAGGCTGGAATGAGCACGAGTCACTCACAAGGGCGTCATTCCAGTCATGTGACCCAAACAGAGTGAACTCACTCTCCACTGTGTTCATCATCAACAACAGCTGGATTTAACATGAGAGGATCCTGTTTGTTCAACACAGGCTCGGAGGACATGTGAGAGCCTCGCACACGTTTAATTATTCATGTTTTATCCCGACATCCTATCCGCACCGGGGTCAGAGTGAAACAACAGCTCATCACGGGGAGGTTGTAAAGTAGCAAACACACACCTTCCCATTCAAAGTGTTTGCAACATTACATGAATGCATTCCAGAAACAGCTACATCTGCTTTGGTTTGCTTCAAGAAAACATGACAAAGTATCCAAACAGCCACAGATTGATATTTTGTATTCACTTCCGCCTACAGCAACCTCTGTGCACACTAGAGATATGTAAATAAATAACATGCTACTCACATAGTGCTCGTAGAATTTAGAAAGCCGTGGTTTCCCGTGGTTGTTGAATATTAAAATGGCTCTTATCATGATTGTAGCTGAGCGGAGGGGAGGCGGGGAACAGAAAGGGGGTCAGTCTGAGAGACTGTGGTCCGGCAGCAGCTCCCAGTGAACCCGGATCCGAGTGGGATTCACCACTAAAGCCCGTCTAGAGTTAAGGTTTAATACGGGTTAGCTTCGAGCTACACGCTGCTGCTACTCCTCCATCGTCTCTTTACGGAAATATTCCACGTCAAAGGACCAGTCATGCTCTCCTCCTCCTCCTCCTCCTCTTCCTCCTCCTCCTCCTCCTCCTCCGGCTACAGCAGCCGCGATGGGTCAAATCTCAGCGCTGCGAACCGCAGAGGGAAACACGCACAGTGATTATTTATTTCTAAGAGTGATACTTGGATCATCCATGCAGTGGCGTAATACAGTAAAATAAAAAAAATAAAAAATAATAATAATAATAATAATAATAATAATAACAATAATGATCATAATGATAATAATAATAACAATAATAATAATAATAATAATAACAACAATAATGATAATAATAATGATAATAATAATAACAATAATAATAATAATAATAATAATAATAATAAATCGGTGCCTTATTAAATCTAGTGCCAACTATTTAGTGTTTTATTATTAAAGTATTTATTTCTTGCAGTCCCCTTGTTCTTTCTGTTTTGATTGGGTCTTACAAATATGATTTATGCTACATCATTTATTTTAGTTATTTATTTAATTTGAATTAGAAACTAGTTTTGACCCCTAAAATGTACTCATTTTGTTAATTAATAACAAAATAAATTAATAATCTTAAATAGTTGATTGATTTGCCCATTTAGTTACTCGTGCTTGTTGTTTATTTATTCATTATTTATGGTTATTGCAGCCTTGCTGTTGTTTATTTTGGCTCTTTTTCTCGTATATGAATGATACCAGAAAGTGTATCATGAGAAATAACTAATAGTAACTAATAATTCACTACAAAATTAGATATTGCAGTAATTTTTGCACAACAGCAGCAATAAATCCCTACAAAACATCTTGGGACTTTTAAGTACCCTGTATCATGTGACAGATCCTTTTAAATGTAATGTAATGTTCTGTTTGCCAACCTCTTATTTGTCTATTTGTTTGAAGTGTAACTTAACACAAAATCAACTTTTTATGTTAGTAAATTACTCGTGAAGTCACTTTATCACACTATCAATTGAGCCTGGTCCCATTCTATAGTGTTTATTACAACAGAAGTTATTTTCAGAGAAAATTCAACAATTCAAATGTTTTTCATACAGTTTAATGTAAACACATTGTGCATTTGAAATGTGCTATGGTAATAATAATATAATAATAATAATAATAATAATAATAATAATAATCATCATCATCATCAAACATTGCAGAATAGGGGGATAAGTAGACAAAAGTCTGCATTCACAATAAACAAACATAGTAGCTCTAGAATTCTACTTAATAATACGTTAAAGGTAATGATGTACTCTTTTGTCACGGAGATGGTTTAAAAATGCATACAAATTGTCACATATATTGAGAAAAGTCTGCAGTTGGGAATATTTTTGTTGTTTTTGATTTATGGATATGTTGCACTAAGAGATAAATATGTTTAACCAGTCAATTACTGTTCTGTTGTTGAGTACGAGCACATAAAAACAAAACCGTGCATTTAGAAAAATGAACTACTAAAAATGAACAAAGAAACATCTGTGTTCAAGTTTTGGGAGTTAAAACAAGTGTAATATTATTTCTATTTCAGATTTACAAAGCCATTGGGACTCCTGGATCTTGCAGACATGAAATGTGACGGTGTCAGTGCATTTTGACACTGAATGATTTACTTGTACTGCATAAAATGGTTCATAGCAAATGGAGATTATCTATAAACATCAGCACATGTAACTTTGCTCATTTTCCAGCCACACAAACTTCATATTAAAAATCTTTTTTTGAAAAGATTTACAAAACCAACCAACCAGTTTAAATGTAATTTCCCGTTAATCCAAACTGTCCTAAAAGAGCATCAGTTAAATATCCCTTATCACTGGTACCAGCTGGGTACAGTAAGTTTTAGCCACCAGGTGGAGCCTCAGCATATGTGGTATTGATGATGTGGCAGCTCAGAGGAAAACTTACCACAACCTCTGATGCAAAGAACAGTCTGCACTTTTTATGCTATATGTAACCATGAAGGCCTGAATATCTTCTTCTTCTGCCAGAGAGGATTTTTCTCTGACAGACTGACACATGTTGAGTTTCCCTGCTGGAACATCCAGCTCAGCTCTGGTTTGGACCAACCTGTGGTATCCATTTCTGAAAAAAATGTGAAAAGTGTGCTGTTCCTCCATATTCTCCAATAGCAAGAGCAAGACATTGTACTCAAAGTTGCAACTGAGCACTCTGACACATGCAGTGGTATTTGATATCTTGTATTCCGGAGCAACCACTGCTCACCGGCGTGCAAGAGCAAACACTTTGTACATTTTATCTGCACAATAACCTGAATTACTGTATCTGTCACGTTGTTTTCCTTCATAGTGAGTCTTCTTCTTTTCTTTAAGTGGGTGGAGCACCTTGACGTGTAAATGACTGTGTATTTATGTGAAGGAATGTGGTGTATTCATAAGAGTGATCTATGATTTAGTGGGAGCTGAGAGACAGCCGGACTGGCTGACATACGGTGCCAAGGACACGCCGATAACAGGATGTTGGGTGTGATATCAAAAACATGGACAGGAGCATCGCTCCTTGTATCTGACTGTCCGTCTGTGTCTTGTACACAAGTCTATCTCAGAGTTATTTTTTTTAACTTTAATCATGCACACATACGCACACATGCATTTGCTCAATTTGCCTCCAGTTGCTTACTGATCTGAGTCTGAAACGTCACATTTCAGATGGAAACGGTGCACTGTTATAGTTAAACCATAGATGCAGCAGCTCCTCAATGAGGACTTTTACTTCTGGTATTTAGTGGACTATCCTTAAGACTTCCTCATGTAATTTAGGCTAAATTAGTTGAGTAACTTTCCAACAATGTTTCACTCACACCCTGCACCTGCATGTCTTTATGGAATGATCCATCAGAGTGCCTTGTTTGGTTTGACAAGATTCCTCAGTGTGGTGACTAGGACACACAGGTGCTTGTTGAATTAAGTAAACCATTATCTGCAGTGTTAAAGAATCACTTTTGTCCTGTTCTTCCATTTAGATATTCTAATAATTAGCATTTTCATCCCTTTTCGTCCCATTTTTCATCATCAAATAAAGTGCTCATAAAGACTTTGGTTGCACCTAGTCTTTCATGCGTTGCAAGAGTCATGGCATAATCTCTTGACTTAATGCAACCAAAACAAGGGTGATTATAGGCCTAAAAACAAACCATATTCAACCAGACAGGCTACATGCCTTGATTCCATTCAACCTTAATTTTCCCACGTTTTTATTTTCTATCCCCACTTCTCTGCACACACATACCTTGGGAAGTGAGTTTCTGTGGAGAGGGCCCACTAAAACGAGGCTGCACATCTATTGTTGGAGAAATGCCTCAGAGAGAAAGAGAGAGGGGAAGGGGGAGGTTGTGTTTGTGACAACGTGGTGGAATTGGAGTCAAAGAGGATTAGTCCAAGTTCATAATGTGTGAGATGAATGCAAAGTTTTGATGAAAACGTGCAAAATAAAAAAAAAATCTGACATTTCTATGGAGTGAGTGTGATAAAGATGCAGCCACATATTTTTTTGTTGCAGTATTTCAATCTGTGCTCATAACACAAGGTATTTAAATCAGACTGTGTGCTGTGGGCGTTCACTTTTTCCCATAATGGTACAGTCCAACACCAGCTCGCCCCAAATTGCTGCGCAAGCCTATAAATGTAAACGACTGCACAAAGTTGGTAAGAGAAACCTGTTGTTTCACCTGAAGAGAAATATCTGAAAGAATAAACTACTACAGAGAGATGGAGCACACCGAGGTGGTGAAGCCAGAGACTCTGGATGACCTGATAAAAATCCTGCATAAGATCTTCGAGAGTGACTGCATCAATGTTGAGGAGGTCCAAGATATTATGGAAGCATATGAGAGCAACCCTCAGGACTGGATGAAATTTGCAAAGTTTGACCAGTACAGGTAAAAACAAGCCTGCTTTCATAATGCTTCTGATATCTTACAGCCACTTACTAATCAGATATAACTCGTTTATTATGCTGATGCACTTTGCACTCTTGCTCTGCAGCTTTGTCCGTCACTTTGGCCTAGTGGGTTTTAACTATAGTCTAAATGTGTGTTTTTTTTGTTGTTGTTTATTTTACTTTTGTTCATATTGTGTCTGCTCTTAATTTTTATTGATTTAAAAACACACTTTTGATAGCTGCTCTAGAAAGTCAACCTGACCTTGAAAAAAAAGTGGTGAATATAATGCATTTATAGAATTCAAATTCAGTTGTTAAAATGTCTATACTTAAAAGAAAAACATCGTTATTATGTATTTGAATGTAAACCGGCTGTTGTTTCCATACAGAATAGTAGCTTCGTCGCATCTTATTTGAATAAAAGCGAAAAAAACAGAATTGATATGAATTTATAAACGCCACTTATACATAGAGCTGATAACCTCATAGGAAACAGTTTATTCTGAATGTTTATGTGTGCAGTGGAGGCTCCTCACTACAAAATATGAGAGCTGCTCTATTCAAACGGTTTCAATAGCTCCAGTGTTGTGATCAGAGAGGGCTGAATGGAGGGAGGGTGAGCGGGCGATCCAATCAACACTGAGAACGGACACACACCCGACTGTCTGTCTGTCTGTTGTCCACCAGCGAGCTGCAGCTGCCTCCTGACTGAATCACACATACCATAGCAGAAAAACGTGCAGCCAGAGCATCAACAATATTTACAGAACAAGCGAGGACGCAGGATGTCCTATGACATGAGCACATTATCTGTATGGAAATAATAAAAAACCTTTATTAAGTATCAGTGACCTCTCTGTTGTCTGTCCCTGTGGGGTCCAGCTGGATTTTAGTGCAGATGATAGATTATAATTATGTTTTTAACAATAAGTGGTGCATTGCAAGTACAATATGGAAACTGGAGTTAGCCACATAAATGAAAATCAAGATAGATAGATAGAGAGATAGATAGATAGATAGATAGATAGATAGATAGATAGATAGATAGATAGATAGATAGTAACTTTATTGATCCCGAGGGAAATTCAAGTTTCCAGCAACTCAGTTCCATAGTGCAAACATATTAGTAAAAAGGCACAAGTAAGTTGTACAAAGAATACAAAAATATACCAGATATAAAAATACCAGGAGATGAAGAAAACTGTTAAAAATGAATATAGTGCAGGGTAACAACTGAGATACGGGACTATTAAAAATGTGAATATAGTGCAATAAGTGATATAGTGCTGGATAATAAAATATAGGAGATATAGAGACCAGGGGATTAAGAAATGTCAAATATGGAATATAATGCGGGATAGGAACTGAGGTAGAGAGTTTTTTCAAAATAGACTAAAGTGCAGAATGAGGCTGTACATTGTAGAATAAGTTATTAGTTTTGACATCTAAATCAAATAAAACTCATAATGCTTGAATATTAGAGCTCACATTGAGATTTGTCCTAAAATGATTCTACATTATTGGAATTAATGATTTATTATAAAGCAGCAAATTTTTCTTCTGGTTTGTTTCATGTCTCAACACAACTTCATCAAAACATTTACAGTACATTTAATTCAAAATTTGTGACCAAAGCTCTCCTTTGAGACCTTTTAATGTATGTCTCCACGTGTTGCTCCCTGTTTGTTTAACAGTTTGTCCTCTTCTGCAGGTACACAAGGAACTTGCTTGATGAGGGTAACGGGAAGTTCAATCTCATGATGCTGTGCTGGGGAGAAGGCCATGGCAGGTGAGATGTTTCCACATGCAAAATCAGAATTAACTTTAACATGATCGTGGATTATTTATTGCAAAATGAAATAGTATCAAATTGTGTTTCGCTCATTTTTATTTTGTATCAACAAGGTCTCTGAGATATTATTATACCTGTTGCATAAAGTTATTAACTGTATTGTTTATTCAAGTGATTTTTCTGTTGCAATTATTGTATCAAGTTAATAGAGATAAGAGAGTCCAATGTTCTAGACAGAAAGATAGATGTTATTTGATGATATCTGTCGCATGTCTCATAATGTCAACAAATGTCACCTGAACCACAAATCTATGGAAATGGAAACATTAATTCAAGTTTGTTATGGGTTGATAATATCAGTGTCTTTATATGATTGATTACATATTATTTGCAGCTGGCACTAACATACAGTAATAATTTGTATTTTCCACATCCCTACTGCAGAAGCAGTGTGGTAAAACATGTATCTTTGCTCTTGTGAAACATAGGAATGTTCCTCATAAACACCAGAACAAACATGTTTAGTGCCAAAACATTTGTACCCATATCTACTGCAGTAAAAGGGATGTGGTAAAACTAATGTTAAATACATGGCTGTTGTAGTGGTCAGGAAACAAAAATGTTATGCAATTTTTATGGCTTATTGCTTACTAGATTGTATGGCATTACATAATATTATGCATGAATCTAGTATCTGCCAGTCTGGAGGAACAGTTTGAATTTGATAACACACAAGAAGAAGAAGAGATCCAGAGTTTCTGAAAACTGTCTCAAAATTCAGGACAGATTTTTAATGTTGCTTTTGGGTCATGAAGGGGACCTATTCTGACACTGTATGCTTGTGTGTTTCCTTGCGACTTGCAGTAGCATCCACGACCACACAGACTCCCATTGTTTCATGAAGCTGCTGCAGGGTCAGCTGAAGGAGACGCTGTTTGACTGGCCGGACAGTAAATCACAAGGAGACATGGTCCAGAAGTCACAGAGGATTCTCCAGGAAAACAAGGTCGCTTACATAAATGGTGAGAAACCAGACAGCCATTCACTCTTCTTCAGTATTAATGCCTCTTAATTTGACTAATACTTGTGTGTTTATGTGGGTGCAAGGTGAGAAACTGGTTCTTAATACAATAAAAAACTCACATTATCATGCTGTGTTCAGTACAATAGAACAAACATCCTCTACATGTTCTGTCCCCTCATGAGATATGAGTTATCTCTGAAACAGTCCTGAGAACAGTGTAATAAGTGTGTCACGTTTTGCAAACGCAGTTATACCAAAGTTTCCAACCTCTGCAGTTACGTAACGTCAAACTGGTCTCACAGGAGTTAACAACAAAGCCAGCTCTAACTTAGCAATGAGTAGTAATTAGGTCTCTCCCCAAATCTCTGCTGACTGAGTATTTCTCCAAAGCCAGCAGAGCCCTGGTGTGATGTTTGGTGTCACTGCCAGGAACCGCCTGTGAGCCCCATTTTATAGCATTCCAGTGGCAAGCGCTGTCTAAATGTATGTGTCTCATTCATGTGTGTGTGTGTGATGTTCATATTTTAGACTCCCTCGGCCTGCATCGTGTGGAAAATGGCAGCCACACAGAGTGTGCAGCCAGCTTGCACCTGTACAGTCCCCCTTTCCAGTCGTGCCAGACCTTCGACCAGCGGACGGGGCACAGGAACACTGTCAAGATGACCTTCTGGAGCAAATACGGAGAGAGGACTCCATTTGTAAGGCACTTTTTATGGCTTTAATACTTATATATTCAATGACAATGTACAGTAACCAAGGAGTATTTCTTGGTCTTTGGACGCCCAAACTTTGCAAAGTAAAATTCTGTAGGTGTAAGTTTTGAGACTGGGGGAAGTTAAACCCAGAGATATGTGATATTATGACAATATGCGCAGTACAAAAAAACTTTTTTAATCATAGCATCGCATGCAAAATACTGACAGCCTAAAGTAATCCCACTATACAGTAGATGATAGCACCAACTGAACACAGAGACAAAGATTTTATTCAAACTTCTCTTGTTGAAGTTAACAAATTTAATTTGTAAACGTACTATATAAGCCTTTAAGATGTGTTATATAAATGCATAATTGTAGTTATTTTTTAGATATTACCACATATTACCAACACACAAAGGCTCAGACAGACCTCACCCCCCTGCCTTATGAGCAGGAAGTGGGAGGTTTTTATAGCGCCATGCTGCTCTCATTAAGCACAGCTTATATAATATATAGAAGCAATTAAAGCAGCGCCCCTTAAAGATTAAGGTAGTTAACAGAAAGTTTCCATTACATGTGTTTCCATGTGGTGCTGTTTCAACAAAAATGTTGCTTTAGCAGACAAGAAGTGTTATTTATTGAACATGTGAGAGCAGTTTTTAATGTTCAGGGAGAGAATAATCAAATTAACTGTTTTTGATATAATGTTTCCTGTAAAATTGTGATCCTGCACATAATAGAATAAATTACAGACAAATGATGTAAAACAAAGAGCACCTATAGGACCTCTGGCTGCTTCGGCCACCCTGCCAACAACAGTGGCCTTATCTGAAATCTACAAGTTGTGTAAGCATACCTTGACCATAACACTGTCAAGTTAGTGCATTAGATTGCAACACCAAACAGAGGAGATAAGATAGTAGAAGTACGTAAGTATGAGTACACAATGAACTTAACTCACTATATGGCCCCACATCTCAACAGTTGTTGTGGTCTGAGGTTGTTTTTTTTTTTTTTTATGGATGACCAATTAGGTGCTTTATTACACAGGAAACCTGACTTTGAATAACATTGAATATCTTTGGGTAAGACAAGGAAGATTGATATGTGTAATTCAGTGACTATTGACTTGACCCCACGGTCTAACTTGTTCTGTTTTCCACTCTTTTCTTAGGAAACAGTCTCACAAGAGAACAACTAACGGTTACCAAAGGAGGCTCCGGATGATGTTGCATTTAAAATGACAATGTTGTGAAAATTGATTCAAGGGAAACTGCTGGGGAGGCGAAACGTGGACCTGCTATGACTAAGCAACCCATTTAAAAATCTGGAGCGGGCCGGTTCAAAAGGACAACCCAGTAATTAGAATGGCTTTATCGCTGCCCAGTGTGAGCTTGGCAAATACTGATGAGCGCAGGACGAATGCATGAATAGGCTTGGACGTGGATTGAATCTGCCTTTTGTTTGCTGGGCCTGAGGAGACCCTTTCCCAATAACAACATTCCTGTCTATCCATGACCTGTGTAACCACACTTTTGTCAAGTTATGGCCCATAGTCAGAGAGTAGAGCTTAAGCATTTTAAAAAAAAAGGGGGGAAATATTGCTGTTATAGTGTTTAAATTTTATATCTCTAGAAAAGGAAAACAGTTCTGCAATCAACAGTTTTTTGTTATCGATGGAGCACTTTTATAGCTGTATTTACTGTCCATTTATACCACTCAAAATTGTCTTAACACCTGTTGAAATTTGTGACGTGTAACATTGTTTGTATAATCTAATTACAGTACAAAAAAGTTTGTTCCATTTGCATTTGGAAGAAAGAAATGTAAAGCTTTAGAGTTGTGTTGTTTTTAAAAGTGCGATGGTTGTAATTTATTTGCAGGGAAGAGAGCGTTTTTAAATCAGCAAGCTTCCTAAACGTATTCAAGTTGTGACCGAGAGAGTCTTTTGTACTATTAGCAGACGACATGTTTAGATAAAACTCAAACCTTTTCTCAGGATTTTGGCATATTTTAATTGTAGCTGTATTTATAAAGTGTGTAGTTTTTACAGCTTAGCACCTCTCATAGCACTGTCAAATGCATGGATGAACTCTGTGATGCAGTAAATGATGAATTATCTGGCCATAACTGTAAACCATTAAACACCATTACCCTTTCACAGAACTTAATTTTGTGTCGTCTTTATTTTTCGTGTTTTTGTAATTAATTATGTGTCTCATGCTGTCGGCAACAAGCACATGAAATGCACCAAAACAAAGATACATGTGTGCCTTTTGGAGTGGGATGCTGGGTGTAAAACGCTTAAGCTTCAGTACTTCTTACTGATATATAGTCAATGCTGGCTAGCAACCCCTAATGGTTCATTAATAGTCACATAAAAGTACATTACAATAATTGTGCAGCAATTTATCCGCAGATAAGCCCCGTCTGGCATCAGCCTGGCGAGCAAACTAATGCATGCGTTGTACTTTGATACGAGGGAAATATTGATCGGCCATTAACTTGACCAATAAAGAGATTACTGATTAAAGTACCAGTTATTCTGGCTGATGTCTGTGCACAATTGGCATCCCCTTGGCGAGCAAACGCGTGTTAACTGTGTTTGTATTTGTGAATGAATTTGCAAGATAAAGATAGAGGGCAATCGAAGCAGGTGAGCGTACGTGCAAAGCTCCATTTCCCTGTACAATGAACACAGATATAATGTTTGCAGCTAGAGTGACTATGAGTGTTGATACTTCACCTTGTCCTCTGTATCAGTTGCACACTTAGTCAACTACCACATAAGAGTGTAGGTAACAGTGTATGAGGTAAAATGCACATTCATCAATTCCTTTATATTGTATTTTAGGGTTTCCTCTGTAAAAACCAATAGTTTCTTGACCTCTTTCATTGCATTTTTTTCTTTTTTATACTGTCTTTATGCTGTTTGTATGTGAAAAAGGGTGAAATGCACAGTATATTTTTTTTCTTGTAAAAGTAGCTGTATGTGGACAAGAAAGTCAGTAAAAATGGTTGCTCATCAGATCTCCTTGATTATTGTTTCCAGCAACAGAAAAAAGTCTGAAGTGACCACAAGTCAGTGAAATTGAGTCAGTCCAGCTAAAAGTAGACAGGAATATCATCCAAAATTAAGCGTACACATGCATTTGTGTGGCGTTTAAAATGTACATTAAATTCTGTACAACCCTGTGTTTCACTGCCGTTATTCGTTTCCCTTCTTCGTGACAGTTTCTCTAACATCCAGCCGCTTGTTTACTCAGGCCAAAAAACAGACAGTTTGGTCAAACAACTAACGTACGTCATTGGTCACATTTCATCATTATTTGCCTTTGCTGAAAGCACACAGTGTGTCGGGGAGGTGAGTTTGATGAATAAATCACCTCAGGTTTTCTCTGTACCAGGTCAACCATGGGATGGCCTACAGCCAGTGTTGTGTAACAGCCCTGATTGCCCCAGAGATGCACCTGTTTTATAAGAGGACATGATTGCCATGTGTCATGCTGAACAGAGGCTCATCCAGAAGACCTTTATCTTGATCTGATGGTAAATTATGATATTTGGCTCGTCAATTTAGTGTTAATGGTGCATCCTATCAGAGGATTAATCCTTCAATAAAACAACAACAACCCAGAGTCAGAACATTGCTGGCTGTTGACCCCATGGTGTTGACTCATCGGCATGAATAACAATACAGGACGTTCAGCCTCCTTGTATTGAAACAAAGACCAATTTGACAGATTCTGCAGATATAGACTTGTGAACGCAGCCTTTCTCTAATGGTGAAATCATCTGTATGTAAACAACAACCTCCAGACAACATCCGTTTTCTTGACATGTACTTACTTCTTGTCCCCTTGTAACAGGGGACATCACTAGGCTCTTAATCGAAACGCAGGGGGGAGTTTCTGATTATGTAAGAGATTCAAACTGAGATTAACCCCCTGAGACCTGTCTTTCAGAGGCTCTAGTATGTTCAGTATTAGGGCTAGTGAAGACACATATCATATGAAACTATAAAACCTAAGGAATCCATTGGTACCACCCATGTCGGGATGGAAGCTAAATAACACTCCAAAGTTGGGCTACATTTTAGCGAGGAAAAACTGGCATGGCCATTTTCAAAGGGGTCCCTTGACCTCCGACCTCAAGATATGTGAATGAAAATGGGTTCTATGGGTACCCACGAGTCTCCCCTTTACAGACATGCCCACTTTATGATAATCACATGCAGTTATGGCAAAAAACATACAGTTTTTTGTATGCAGTATAAATGTGTTATTGTCTCCTATTCTAAAATGGTGTGTGTGAATATTTCTGCATACTGGGGTCACTAAACAGTCTTGGATTACATAAATTGGGTATCACTGTAAAGCTGAGACTCTTGTGGTTTCAATGAGTCGAACTGTATTCATGTGTGATGATGTTAGTCCCCATAGTCGCCATTTCATTGTAGTGAGACCATCTTTTTAACCTTGACCTCACTGTATAAAATGACCTGTGGTGACCTCTAGGATAATCACAGCCTCATGAAACTTTACAACGACAAACTAGAGACCTAGAGCATTCAGAGGATGGATGGCTTTCCTAGGTAGACTGACAATAAGGGGGTTTCTGAGCAGATTACACAACAGAAGCGCTCACGATCCAATCGCTGAAAAAAACAATTCTTCCACAAATCTCAAAATGTCAAACGTTTTTGATACCAAATCCCAGCATGGCTTTTTCTATGGTGTTCCTCAAGGTCTTGGTGTCTTACTGAGGTATTTTGGAGGGATTATTGATAATTTTTATCAATTCTCGAGTGGAAAAAAATGGTTAAATTTAGCATCAAATCTGTGTAACAAATGGTGTCAACCCAAAAACTCCTATCTGTGTGTTTTGCTGCATTTACTTACTATTTCATTTGTGGTTGTCAATTGGCAAAATTGTAAAAGATCTCTATCGTTGGCCAACATTTCTTCTTGCTTTATGCTGCACTTTAATAAAGTTAGTACATTTATTTTAGCCAATTACACCTGTCCTCTTTTACTGCACTTGACTATCTTTTTTACTCTAATGTGTTGTCAATGTTTCAACTGACATGAGCAAATACAATTTTCATGTGTGAGTGACCTATTCCTTTTAACTATTTGCTGTTATTTGAACAATACCCATGCAGTTCAATGCACTGATCCTTCGGCGCCACTGGAGCTCAGTAGCCTCACCTGTGTATGTTCCATCACAAGCTGTATTTTTATGTTGTTTTTCATGTGGTCGTTCCTTCATATTTTCATCTACCAGTTTGATTGTATGGCGTTTGAATGCACTTACTGAAAGTCACTTTGAACAACAAGAATGCAGAATGCATGTCATTTTCTCAGTGTAGATGTTGACCTTGGATGATATCTCTTGCTGGCCCAGCTAGAAGAAGGCTTAGCATGAAGTAGCAACTATTGTTTCTCTTGTTGTCTCCACTTTGTCCTCTTTTCCTCACCCACTCCACTTTTTCCTTATCCGAAGCGTGGTTTGTAGAGGACAGATGGGTGTCATATGCTGTACGGATTGTAAAGACACCTAAAATGAGGCGAATTTGTGATATTTGATATTGGGCTATGTAAATAAAATTAACTTGTTAGCGCTGCTACAGTAGTCTCCATATCTGTGGAGCAGCTATAGTTATGGTAGAGATCATAAATCATGATTTCACAGTTTCTCTAACCCCTCACTTTGTTCTGGCGGTGCTGAGATTGAAAGTGCAAAGTAGAGTCTGGGACTGTGTCCCGTGATGATAACAAGAAGCCAGTGTTGTAGAATCTTCTAGGACACCGAAAGAAGCGGAAGAGCTTTGATAATTTACTTATCGACTCGGCCTCAGTACATTGATAGTGAAAACACTCATTGATACAGCCAGCAGTACATATGCTTTACTATCAACATGGTGTTAACAGATTGTTTTATTACAGGAGAGTAATAAAGCCCTCGCTCTGCACCTTTAGGGCCTTTGAAATTCTATTAACTGTACTGCATATTCACATACTTGAGTGAGCTGTGTGTTTCCAAATTTGTGGCTTTCCCAAAATGGTGGATCAATCCAACTTTAAGGTGAAAGGGTCAGATCTAAACTGACCATTGACACACTGACTCAGAGCGCCACACCCCAAGTTTGCAAACCAGTACTCAGTGTTTCCATAAAGCTGCCCACGTCTGGCCCCTTTCCTGTAACTCTCAAGTTATGATTACACATCTTACTTTTATAAAGTTGACTTCACTTTCATTCTTTCTTTCCTTGTTCCCTTTTATTATTAACTTTTTTTTTACTAGCAAACGCTAAAACTTTGTTCAACAGTAACACAAGGAGATACATTTCATCAAAACAGAAAATAGCAATGTCCGTTATAGATCAATATCTATCTAAAGTTTGCTAACATTACCACCATAAACTAGTGGTCATACAACACCAAGCAAGGCTGTAGAAGCAAATCCCTGAGTAAAGTGAAATGAGCTGTGGTGTGTTTGTTTGTGAATGCAACGCTTTTTTTCTTTATACAAAGGAGGACAAAAGTGTTATTTTTTCTTTCAAAATTTACATAATCATGCTTTAAATTGAATACATATTTTAAAAAAAGCATTATGACTTGTAGCACAAGTGTCTCGCCTAAATTTAACAAGAGTAGTGTTACCTAATTTTACTGGAGGGAAACTGCTACAGCATTACGTAAAAGTCAGGTCTAGCCACAGTGACTCGCTACTGTGCATTAACAGAGAAGTTGTTTCTTATCATGCCTTGAAGCTTCACAGATGGCCATCACACACTGTCCACAGACACCACAGTCCAACCCTGGCTGCTTCATGATCTTTGTTCTTTCCCATAGTGTTACTGGCAGTTGTACATAAACTACACGTAAACAAAAGCAAATCAAAAGGAGAGATGTGAAAAAACTAAAAACTATCTTTGTACTACAAATCTCTCCATCAGTCTCTGAAATATCAGAACATTATTTGCAAAACATGTGTCTGAGGAAAAAGTACCACAAAAGACAACCGCAAGAAGAATAACAGATTAGGTAACACTGAGATGACATTACAAATTAAACACTTTATCCACTCCTAGTCTCCTTTGCAGAGAGCTGTACTTTTTGGCTTTTACTGGTGTTTGGTGCATACTTGTTATGGAAAACAAGCATACTCCAACAGAACACTGTGTCCTACTCTAACCCACAAAAATCATGCTTTGGTCCCATTTCTTCGTCTCTCGGGACACAGCACCAAAAGAGACCGTAAACAACTAAATGCAGTGAACATCTAGAAAGCTAAGGACACAGGTCCAAAACGTTTCCTGGCACAATTTCACCCGCTGACAAGGTGCATGGGATGGACAAGTAACAGTGGGAACGGGGAACTTCTAGCAACACATGTAAGACTGAGAATAAATACTGACTTTCAGGGTTCGTGTCACAACACATTGACTTCATCTGTGAACATTTACTTCAGTATTAGTTTTCAGTATTGCATTGTGTTAATGGCATAAACAGGGTGTATTAGGAGGATCTGAAATTCACAGGTAAATTAGGGAAATACCAGTTTCATAATGCACTATGATGGTGCATTTCTAATATTTCCGACTTTGGAGTGGCAGTAGACACCTTTTTGAATTTAGAAGCTCAGAAACACATTTTGAAACTGCTAACATGTTTATTTAAAAATATACATTTTAGGGGAAATGTAGAGTATCCTAACAAGAACAACTCATTTTTAAATGGACAAATTAGACATCTATCAAAAATCTCTAAAAAATGTTTTGTGTAAAACAGCCGTAAAAGAGTAACAGTACATATGAAACAAGCAGTTATTTTTTAAAGAATGAAATGATTATTTTCCTCTTCTGAGGTTTGATGCGATCCCACATGAAGCAAGATCACAATGGGAAGAAATTGATTTGCATGTTTGAATTGAGACTTGATTGAGGTGGGGTTAGCTTGGAAACCCAGATATCTACTATCACGCTTTACTGAATTAAACTGTTTTACTGTACATATCACCAAGTGCAAAATGTGTCTGTAAAAAAAAGGTAAAATGTAAATACAAAAATATACATTGCATTGCTTTTTTGACACATTTGTCTCAATCTATAGCAACTATTTCGACTTCTGGTCTTGCTTCTTCCAAAGATTTAAAATTAATTAATTATTTTAAAAATAAACTTAAACTTAAAAAACTTAAAAAAAGAGAAGAATAAATCTACATCATACATAAGAAGTAACAGAGGGAGAAGGCACTGAGATGAGACACAGAGAGGCAGAGCTTTTCATGTCTCAGAAGGATTCATCATCTGACTGCCCCCCCAGACCGCCCAGAGACCTGATCTGCCTCCCAGGAGAGGCGCTCCCCTCTGACCCTGACTGACCTACTGTCACTAGCCTTCCCTTTGCCCTGTTCCTTGACCCTACAGATCCCACAGAGTCTGCCCTGTCACTGATAACTTCACTAACACTTGATCTAATAGACAATCCACCATGAGACCCGTTGCTATGGGAAGAATGACTGTGAGCATAGCTGTATCCATGGGAGCCGTTGCTTCTGAGAGAGTTGCTGTTGTTGCTCTTTGGGTGGCTTGACTGAGTCTGAAAAGTTTTACTAAAGGAAACCTTATCCAAGGAGTTTTGGCTACGGAAACTGTGCTCAGAACCTGAGTCATGCTGGGTGTCAGGCTTTGAATATTTATCTGGTTCCTCTTCTCCACCTACACCGGGGTCAGCTGCAGGGCCAGAGGCCTGATGGAAGGTCACATCTAGTAGCCGGTCTTCACGCAAAAACTCCCTGATAGAGGATGAAGATCTGGGGGCGGTGGTGTCAGCCGGCAGGACGCGGCCTACCTAAAGACAAAAATTGGAGGTTTGATGAGAAAAATCAAGTAACTACTTATTAAATGTAACCTTTTCAAGTTATTACTGGGATACAGCCTTTGAATTTAATGCTACTACCAAGGACAGACACTTAATAGGATCTATAACAAATCAATAGAAGACAGGATAATAGATTCTATAAAATATGGACTAGTCTCTGTGACGTCACCCACAGGTTTCTAAAGAGCCGCTGTGAAGCTCAAAGTGGGTGGTTCCGGCCGTTGCCATCTTGGCAGTGACGACACAGCCTAACTCACAGCTAATCCAAAAATGGCCAAAGAGGTGGATCGTCAGTGGAACTGAGGCTGCCCGGGTGACGCAGCAGAGCAGACAGCTAGCAGTTAGCAAAGGGGTACAGCACGCACCTGTCACTCAAAGTGGCCGTGCCCTTAATTATATCGAGCTTTAAGCCTTAACATAATTTAAACGGTTGAGTTCACCTCCTGTACAGTTGTCATGAACGGGTAAATTAGCTATCAATACCAAAACTGTTTTTTGTACCAGGCTGTAAACATGTTTATTTCTGCTGTAAAGTCGGGCGTTTTAACATGAGGGTCTATTGGGAACGACTCGCTGTTGGAACCAGCCTCAAGTAGCCATTTGAAGAACTGCAGTTTTTGGCAGTTCCGCGTCATTCATCGGCACCGGAGGTTGGCGCTTGGATAATACAGGCAACACTCAAAACTTAGGTTAATTACAAAGGTTATTTGTCATGAGTGACATGAGTTACATGCACTTGTGGAGTGCTATGAAAGAGAACTTAGTGGTATGGCAAACTTGCCATCCAGCGGTTCAGCAGTGTTACAACAGCGGTTCAGCAGTGTTACAACAGTGTTACAACAGCGGTTCAGCAGTGTTACAACAGTGTTACAACACCACAAACTTGTCTTCTTTGCAGAGGACAAGTTTGTGGTGTTGTTAAGCAATCCATCCTTCAACAAAAACACAATATTTGCCTAGATGTGTGGTCTCCTATGGTCAAGTAGACTCACTGCTCCACTGTTTTAAAACTACATGCTACAAACTACATGTAAACATGAAACTGAAACACAGTTTCCAAAACATTGCTCTGCATTCCCTTACCAAAGACGAAGCATCAGTCTTTGCCTGAACATCCCGATACTCCACTTTACTCAGTGATGCTGCACCATCCAAACACGGTCCTACTGTAGAGGAGAGCTGAGGTCTTCCCGGAGGGTGGAAATCTGACTTGTCAATTCCAGCCATTGAAGCTAGCTGACCGAGGCTACAAAAAAAGAGATGAAATCAATTAAAGTTAAAGTAAAGGGTGCACGCGTTTCATTAATGCGCGACTGAAGCGTATGCCGAAATAATCTGAGAGTGAATTAGTAAAAGTTGACAAATGTTACTTTACATACAGGTTACCTTTTCCCACAACAAATGTACATAAAATGCCACTGAGATGCCAAATTCATTAAGATTAATTACTTGAAGAGTGTCTTTGCACCTGCTGTATGGCTTGCTCATACCGTAATATTCAAGTACTTTAAAACAATATTTTACTAATACAAGGATTTTCTGTTGTGTGGGCCCCCTCTTTTAACAAAAAATAGCCAGAACACGGTAATGATGGAGAAAGTGAGTGAGGCAGAGTAAAGGGCAAGACTGTAAGGATACTGCTTTGATACTTTCCACTGGGTAAAAAGATAAAATAGTGGGGAAAAATGAGGAATGAACGAGAATAAAAGGTGACGTTTAAACTTAAAAAAATGAAAAATAAAAATGAAATAAGAAGCAACTGTCGGGTGTTTTTATCAATGCAGGAAACCCAGCGATGCAGCTGTACACTGATGCAAAGTTAATGCAGGTATCAAAGATGGCAGTAAATTAAGACGTAGCTCAACACTGGGGACATTCTAACTCAACAACTCAGCATCCTTTAGTGGCCGTTGTGGATGAATCAAGGTAAACAATAAAGGAGATACATTTAAATCAAAGGTAGATAAGGAATTTATGATGAAAAATAAAAGGCTCAAATAAATCAAAGAAACCTGGTGGTTCACTCACAGTGAAACTGTCTTCTGAACTGGGCTCAGTACCAGCTTTGTAAACAGAGGGAGCCAACAGGACCAGAACAAATGGACCTGTGTTATTAAAGGGCATCTCAGAACAAAACAGAAATCCAACCCCACATCTACGGTAAAAGTGACTCAGCCTTTTGCCATTTACCCTCAGTCATATGAGAGGAGGATGTCCTTTTCCGGTCTTAAAATACTCAATGGTTTCACTTTGACTTCTGATGTCACATAGTCCAGTATGATGGACATCAACTACACAAGTTGATGTGGTTTTCATGATGTATCAATATCAGAATGTCTTCTTTTTCAACAGTATATCACTCAGCACTAGTTTAGAATGAATATTACAAAATACAGCTTTGTAAACAGAGGGAGCCAACAGGACCAGAACAAATGGACCTGTGTTATTAAAGGGCATCTCAGAACAAAACAGAAATCCAACCCCACATCTACGGTAAAAGTGACCCAGCCTTTTGCCATTTACCCTTAGTCACATGAGAGGAGGATGTCCTTTTCCGGTCTTAAAATACTCAATGGTTTCACTTTGACTTCTGATGTCACATAGTCCAGTATGATGGACATCAACTACACAAGTTGATGTGGTTTTCATGATGTATCAATATCAGATTGTCTTCTTTTTCAACAGTATATCACTCAGCACTAGTTTAGAATGAATATTACAAAATACATCTATTGTTGCACCATCAAAAACATTAGAACTAAAACGATAAGTTGATTAATGAAGTAGTTGATCAACAAACGTTAAAGCTGCATGAAGCGATGTTCGTCTTGCAACAAAGCCGTGGTAGACAGTATTATCGGCTGACATGTTAGCCAACGTAGAAACAACATGAGAGTATCCCATTGGAGCTGTGCAAAATGTCCACTATAAAAAGTCCATTCAGTCCAGTCTCAGGTGGTCAACTGAAATAATAATAAATAGATTGATTGATAATAAATATTGTGGCCCAAAAAGAAACACGCTGAAAACAAAATGAGATAAAGGAACATATGACGAGGGGAAACATTAATAGTTAAATGAAATCAAAACAACTTTCTATGGGGATTCTGTCAGAAGGAAACTCTATTTTGACCCAGGGTGTGGAAAAGGCCACCTGGTGGGAAACGTCAACGTGACCCAAACAAATGATGGAAAACCGGAATGACCAGAGATGCATAATGAAACTGAAAGCTGTTCAGTTAAATAGAGACATTGTTTAAACCGCCTAGACCCAGAACCAAATTGGCACACTCCAAGTCAAAAGAGAAACGTTGTACTGGCCAGTTTTACGAAAACCCACCCAGCGTCCTTGAGGAGATCCAGGAAAGCGTGAAACTTGGTAAATGAGCTCTCAATGCTCTCGAGGACAGCTTCATCTTCAAGAGCACTGAGAGCAGCTGGTGCTGATGCAGAGCCGGTGGCTGCAAGCGCCTCCGACAGGGAGAGGTTGTTGTCACGGAGACGGGCGTTCTCCAACTCATACTGAATAGAAATGAGAAAAAGACATCTTGAAGCCAGTCTCTTATTTGTTCATTTACAAAACCATTTATATGAACATAATACAGTACTGTAACCTTGATTTTTAGACATGACAAAATTTCAGACTGAACAATAAACACTTAATTTAGAGTTATAACGACCATAATTATCCAAAACCAACTTCAGTGTGGCTGACTGACCCTCAAGCTATATAATGATAGCGTGGAATAAAGATCCTGCTGTGTCATAACAAAGTTTGGCACTGACAAGTTCTCTAAAACTACGGCTATAACAATGTCCACAAACTGCAAGACAATGCAAACGGGTTACTCTCTCCCAGAAAAGTTACAGTAGAGGAAAACAGAAGAAGAAGCAAACTCATATGTTAGTATTTCTGAGATTATCAATACCTCCATGAGCCTTGACTCAGCTTTCAGTCTGGCCCTGCGCTCCTCTGCCAGCCTCAGACGGCACTCTCTTAGCTCCATCTGCAGGGCATGCATAAGAACACACACACGCACACGCACACACAAATACACAGCATGCTACAATTAGTAAAGTAAACTGATCAAGTCCAAAAGCTTTGCCTTTGTCCTGTCTACAAACATTAAAAAGTTCCCGGTTGGTAACCAGCCTGATGTGACGAACCTGCATATGTTCAAACTTCCGTCCAGTGATCCTGTCCTGGAGACGAGGAGAAGATGGTCTCTGCTCCACTTCCACCACCACTTCTTCCTCTTCCTCTTCCTCTTCCTCCTCTCCCTCTGAATCCGACTCGACAGTAACCTTCACCGTAGCTGCACCCTAATGAAAACCATGCATTTCAACACATGATGAAATATATACTTGGGTTCTGATCCATTTTTAGTCCACAGTAATACACTGTACATAATCAAAAGGAAACTCACCTGAAAGCTTTGATCTATCACACAAATTCCAGGAGGCATACCTCTGCAACAAATGCATCCATCAACATTATATTAGCCTTTGATTCACTGAGCACCATCACAGCCAGGTGTGTGACATAAAACTGTGACATGTTGAGGAGACATGTTCTATCAATGTTTTAAAATAATAAATAGGATGTCTTCAATTTATAAATGGAATACATTGTCTTTTTTTTTTTTAACTAAAAGTAAATCGGTTTGCCAACATCTCCTCACCTCTGGCGTCCAGCTCGTGCAGCAGCACGCCAAGGCACATAACGGGAGCTGGAATAGGGCTTCTGTGTCAGAGCAGCGCCTGAACTCCGTCCTGCAGGAGATGTTCCTTTACGAGGGCCTGCACCAGAAACAGAGTCATGTAAAGAACTGGAAATTCACGAACGGAGAGCTTTCAGCTTCACAGGGATTTATTCTGGGAGCATTGGCTATTGGGCCCACAGACTCTGGTATTAAGGGAGTGATATACTGTGCGGATCCATGAGGTGCTTTACATCTAAAAAAGCGGGTTGTAAACATCACAAGCAAAAAAGAATAAAGGCTGACGAGTCCAGCTGAAATTAATTTGAGTTACTGTATCGGTTATGAGAGAGCATGGCACTCTTCATCTTTTGCTTTTGATATTTACTACACGGTATCCAAACCAAAAGTATTTAAAATTGTTGACTTTGGTGTCAGGTAGGATCTACAGAATGTTGTCATATAAATAAAAGGTAGACTTGTTGGTAAAAACATTTTTCATATTCTATTGAAGACATCTAAACCATAAAAAACACTTTTTTGCAGCGGTCAGTAGAGCTGTCTGGAGCAACAAAGTGGGAACAGGATGAAGTTCTTACCATGTCTCCAGATGACTTAAGAGCCAAAAGGTGAGAAGTCAGAAAGAGACAATATGAGAATGAGATAATAGACGCTATCTCAAAGAGACTCAAAGAGACTCAACACTGAAGGTTTTGCTCGCTTTTGCACAGGATGGCGACTTGCAGATGTGCATTTCTACTATGTCTAAATGCCAAATTGGCAGTTTGGGAGTCTGAAAATCTGAAATTGTTTGAAGTTAGCAACTTAGACAGTTCAGGTCAGCATGGGAAAATTAACTTACAGACACAATACTAGATATTTGTAGTATGAGCCTGGTGAAGTGCTGAGGTAAAACCTTTCCCAATTGTAAACAAAAGAAAAAATATATAAATATACAAACTATACAAATATGTTTGTTGAGTGGGGATACAATGACCTCCACGGTTTGAAATCACAGACAGGTGCCTATAATTAATGTAGCATCGTGAGAAACAAGAAAAAAAAGTTATACAGTACATATACCTATCCTAAATGTAGTTTTTCCTCTGACTGTGCTGGGTAGTGCTCGTCTCTTTGGACCAGAAGCTCTCTGTGGCTCTGAGGCTGCAGGCTTGATCCAGCAGTACTGCAGTACAACATAAGGAAGATACAAGAAGCCATGGGCACAACTTTGTAACAAATATGAAGCAGGCATGGAAATATACCTCTCATTCATTTAGACTGATGACTGATTTAGAATGATGACAGTAGCTCCAGACACTCACTTCTGGTGACTGTCCATCAGCATTCATCAGGACTTTCTCTAGTATAGTTTTAATTAGCACTTTGTCTGTAAAGAAAAAAAAAATTATTCACCAAGGAAAAATATTTTCCGGAGATTTATGTTTTTTCAGAGATGTTTCTGAACAATTACAGTATCAAAGTAATTAAAGTATTATAGAGCTATTATGGCATTTTCCTGGAGTGAAAACAGTACATACTCAAAACGTGGTTAGAATTAGTATGGAATTAGGACACAGGATACAGAAATCTGAAAATACAGTGCGCTAGCTGCATATAGAGGCTACAATTCTTATTACACCCACAATACAAAAGTGCTGTATGGAACAAACAACATAGCAATAATTTATCATATTAGCCAAAGTTCTGTGCAGTGTGAAAAAAAATCTAGAAAATGTTATGACTTTGATTGAGGGAGCTTCTTACCAATTAAAGGGTTACTACGAATATCCAGTACACAAAGAGCAGAATTAGTTTTCAAGGCTTCCAGCAAACGACGAGCTCCTTCGTTGGACAGGCCGCACCTCTGTAGGTCCACAGCTGTTCAACAAATCACAAAACAGAAACAGAGAACCTGAGCAAAATTCCTTCAAAAAGGAAAACAGCAACAAAAACAAACAAACTTTGTTTTGTCTCATTGTATTTCTTTCAAACTCACACACACCTACTAACCTTTAACCCAGAGGTCCTCTGCCAGCTCATGCGCTAGAGCAGCAGCACCCCGGTCCCCAATCAAAGTGTTACTGTTCAGGGTGACACGGCGGAGACCTCCCATTCCCTCAAACTGTGGCTGCCGATACCTCAGAGACTCTGCCCATGCCGTACCGTGCCTCTGCATTCCCTGATGCTGAGAAAAAAAAATGCATTCTTATACAAATATGTATTTTTTTTTAATACAAGTCATTTTTAAATAGGTTCTGAGTTTAAAATGACTGATTAATTAATCACCACAGTAAACACATTAGAAATAGTATGGTAGGTAAAGTCTTAAAAATGACATATTACACCTTGATGATGTTGGCCATATGCTCAGCCCCTCTCCAGGTAAGATTGCATCCTGTAAAATCTACCGTCCTGATGCTTGTAGAATACTTCACACTTTGGCAAATGACTGAAACATATGAAAATGGAAGTTACAAAGACAACATGCTGCACATACAGTTCACTCCTGTGCAGGCTTTCTGAACAATAAACGGATATAATACTTTGAATATACTGTACTTACCCTCTAAGCCCTCATCAGAGATCGGACAGTTAGCCAGAGATAGGCTTTCCAAGGACACACTTTTTGAAAAACCCTGGAATGAAAACAAAACATATATTTTTAGTTTTTACCAAATTTCACTCTTGAACAGAGCAGCTGCTTGAATCAATATTCATCTAGGTTTTATCCACCACAGTTTACAGTAAACAGGGTTATTTCTCAACACTCACAGCTCAGAAATTGCCCCCGGTATTAGAGTGAAGAGAAAGTGGGGAGTAAATGCTAATGAGCTTATAATTCTGTGCCAGTCTCTCTAAATAAGTAAGGAAACAACAATACAATGGTTTAAATTTCACTGTTTAAACTGCAAATCATATTCTCAGGCTACCTTAGTCAAGGTGATGAGGTCCCTCTCTCTCAGTGGAAGTCCATTAAGCTGCAGAGTCTTGAGGTTGGAAGAGACAGTCAGACACTCTCTCAGGGCCTTGCACAACTTAAATGTCATGTCCTTAGAGCGAATGGCTGGGATCCTCTTCCTGAAGCTAGACCTATAGTACCTTCTATCTGAAATTGGTGGTGATATATGATTAATGTTTATATGCAAAATTGGTTATTATTCAAGTTTCAAGGCTTCTAATTAACTTATCCTGTACTTGATTCAATAACATAAATAATTAAGACGGTATATATTTTTTGTTTAAACATTTTTCCCACTGTTACTTGATGTACCGGGTTTATTTTCGGTCTTACCTGCATCTCCGGAAGCCAGACTAGCTTGGTATGTGCTACTTATTGCAATGTGGTGCAGGTGTTTGTTGATGCAGATGGAGTTGAGAATGGGTGGCCAGTCTGTGAGTTTGACCCTGTCTCCATTAAAGTCCAGCATCCCTTTGTCGAGGTTCATCTTCACAGCAGGGAGAGGGACTGATTCCTGTCTGGCACAGGCAAAGTCATAGTATGCCATAAAGTCCTGGGCACCCTGCCGCCGAATGTGAGCACTGTCTTGAACCATCTTTGACCTATAGGAACAAAAATATATTTTAAAAAGTCACTATGAAACCTTTTCACTAGTCACAGTAATTCAGGGTTAAAGCTGAAGTAAGCGATATTGGCGCAAATATGATTTAAAAAAGTTTTTTTTAGAAAACGGCCGCTATATCGTGACAGTAGTACATGAAACAGGTAACCTGAAAAAAATCATGTTCCTCTGTGTCCTACTGTGTCCTCCGGTGCTCCTAACGGCATCTGAAGGATTTCACTTACCGGAGGAAAACAAGGTCCGCTGCCAGCTGCTGTCTATGAGAGCCGGCTGTCAATCACTCGCGAACTCCGACCAAACGGTCAAACTAGGCCGCGCTGATCAAATATGAATCAATATCCTGTTACTGTAATGACTATTTCTCACCTCAAATGTTTTCAGAATCATCTTGTAGTTACTGTTTAGCTGTAAAATGAGAAAGTTTGTGATGCGGCCGCCATTGTAAAATCTGTTGAAGGAAGCCAAGTTCTGGTCACATGACCGGAGCACAGCCAATAGGAACGCTCTCTCTCTCTGAAATGACCTGTGATTGATCAAAATCTGCTGTCACGGGCTAGATTTTTCTAAAGTGTGAAAACAGAGACATGAGGAGGAGCAGAAGTCTAGTTTTCTCTCAGAACACTTGAATTACAATATGCTGAAAGGTTATTATGGAATTTTTGCCAAATTATGCCAAAAAATTGTTGCCTACTGCCGCTTTAAGCCATGAGATGTGATCTACTCTGGTGCTGATGGAAAAACTGTATTTCAGCTACAGTGTTCTGCCACTTTCAAAGTTTGTTCTGCTCGTATTATATTTTGATATCTATGCTGTCCCCATATAGAGGCAGGGTGCCACAATTTGATGGGTGTTACCTGAAATGGTAAGAATAAATAGGGGTACATATTGTTTTGATAGCTCTGTTATCAGAAACAGAGGGCCAGTAGTGAGTAGGTCTGTCTCTACACTTCTCCAACTTATCCCTCCATAGCTGACCCCCCGTTAAAGATAACGGCTCACAGATTTCAGTGTAACACCACGTCAACGTTAAACCTTACAGTGACTTAAAAGATAGTTTGGTATGTACAGTGTAGTGTAGTAGCTAGTTAGCCAGTGGCGTTAGCAAGCTAAGCTCCTAGCAACCGTTGTCAGGGAAGGAGAACGGCAGACTCCAGTGCTGCTAATGAGCCATGTGTTTAGCTGTTCTTTCATACATAATTAAATAACATTTAATCCCACTAAAGCAATATAACATACCTTCCACATATAACCGAAGGCTCTGTCGTCGTGGCACTGTTCTCTCGCTGGTCTGTCTGCAGTAAACTTCTGTTATTGTTGACGATGTGGACGAGCGCTCAAAAGTGGCGCTGTTGCGTCAGTGAAGCCCCGCCCCCCACTTCTCTTCCTCACTGTGTCGTCACTGAGTCCATTCAGATCACTGCTGCCCCCTACCGGAGCGGACACACAAGGGCAGGCAGGGGGAAGGCTCCATATGCTCAGTTTAAAACTCATGCAAATGTATTTTTGGATGATAAGTGAACAATAGATTGCATATGCTAAATACAAACCGTGATTCATTCAAAACAGCACAGGCATTTTTAGAATATTGATTTGATGGAGATATATAGTATCTTAAGAAAGAAAGAAGATAATTAGAAAGTGCTATCGATAAAACTATAACCCTGGATATTGGAGAAAGCTGACTTGTATTACAGCTAATCAACTTTAAGTATGATATGATGATATGGTATTATTATTCTACATTATCATTATTTATTTATACATGCACTTCTTCTGTACCTGGACTCATTGTTTCTGCACATACATATTTGCACAATGCATGTAATTATTGTAATGTTAATGTAAACGCACTTGCACTTGTACAGCACTTTTCTAGTCTTCCGACCACTCAGAGCGCTTTACACTACATGTCAGCATTCACCCATTCATTCACACACACACACACACACACACACACACACACACACGGTAGAGGCTGCCATGCAAGGTGCCGACCTGCCCATCATCTGATATAATCTAAATACTCATTCACACACCAATGGCTCAGCCTTCGGAAGCAATTTGGGGGTTAAGTATCTTGCTCAAGGACACTTGACATGTGACCGGAGGAGCCGGGGATCGAACCACCTATGGTGGACGACCTGCTCTACCCTCTGAGCCACAGCCCCTGTTGTTGTACTGTTTTACAGTAGTACATGTGCTTTTGGATTTCATTTCCTTATTTATCATTCAATTGAATGTCTTTCATATTAAATAGTTCTTAGTCTCAGCCTGTTCTTAGAATAGAATAGAATAGAATAGAATATATCTTTATTGTCATTGTACAAGTAAAACGAAATTAAAATGCAATCCTTAAAAAAAGCTTGAGCTGCTGTGACGTGAAATTCCAGACAGGGGATCATATCTTAGTTTATCTGTTGTCTAAATGAACAAATAAGAACAATTTAACTGTCATTATACAACAACAAAAGGGAAAAAAACGACTTTGGTTTCATGTAAGCCTAAATGATAAAAGTGGAACATAATAGGCTACGTTACTTTTAACATCCGTATTAATATGTGATAATGATTTGAACCACATCACCAATAATCTATTTCGTAATTCTTTGGCTGAGACAAATTCGTCACCGTTGTGTAATTTATAAAGCATCACAATAAATTGACAACAGTTCGCATACATACCGAATATGTTGAGTTTGCGACAGTTTAATTTAATGACAATTTTCTTTTTTCAAATTTCTTCATTATTGCTTCTCCAATAAGCTTTTTTTTTTGCGGTCAACACCCACGGTGCATTTGGGTACCACAATAAAGTCCTGCAAACTGTAGGTGCGTAATGTTATGGCATGGAAGTGTGTACATCACATGTTAAAAAATCATTGCAGTTGTTCGGTCTATCTTCGCTCTGAAATGAGCATCCCTCCATTTATTTTCGGATTACTCTAGCTGCCGAATCTGGTATTGGAATCTAAAAATCGGCTCCAGCAGAGTCCAGGCAGAGGTCTGGACGGGTGTTGTGACCATGGTTGTGGTGTGTATCATCCCATTTTTCCTGTAGACCATTAACGCAGCACGACAACACCCTCTCCCTTGTGGGAAAACAGTTTACTGGAAGCCCATTGGACAGTGCAAGTGTCAATCAAATGCTCAATTCGCTTCATTCCAGTAATCCCGACCTCCTACTGAATTCATTGGGAATGATCTGAGTACACAGGACGGGAGACCAGCGCGGGGCAGGGTTTTAAAGAAACTGGATTATTGGATATATTTAGCCGATATTTTTTAACAGCACTGAAAAGGACGTCTTGCTACATTACAGGTAATGTTGGTGTTATTTATGAACTTATAATAACCTTTCTAACGTTAGTTCGTAGATGGCAGCTAACGTTACTGTAGCTAACGTTAGCTGTGTTTTCTCCAAACGGGTGCTGGCTGCTAAGTGAATATAAAATTATATTTAACTCGGCTTGTCCAATTTAAGTACACTGTCTCACTTAATTAAATGTTCTTAAAATAAAAGCTAACTGAATTTACAAAGTGTAATCACTGTATGTTGGTTGTTTATGATAATACGACTTGTACGTTTCGTTAACGGTACCCATCATGCTGCTCAGCTGCTAATGCTAATGATGCAAACCGTCCTGTGATGATGCATTGTGGGATACCTGCTGTATTAGCCACTTTTTCTGCTGGAGCCCAATCAGAAAAATATATATTACACATAAACACTTACTTATGATCATGTGTATGTGGTCATCAGGGTTGTTTTGTTCTCAGATCGAAGATAAGACGTATGAAGTCTGATCAACTAATCTTTTATGATAATTTCTCAATGTATTGATTACCAATCAGTGTGCTACAGTATGGATAATAGGCTGTTTTGCTCTCTCTCTCTCTCTTGGTCTCAAAAATACAAGGACCATGTTACACTATATTGTGAACAACTATATAAATATGGTCTGCTCTGTATGCACAGAAGAAGAGTTGTTTTTCTCGCTGTAAACAAATAGGATGTTCTCTCACAGAAAACTGGGTGGGGAAATTATCTCTTAAAGAAAAGATTCCAACATGTAGTAACATACCTTACTCAGTAGGTGGCTACATTTACAGGTAACACTGAATACTAATTTTTTTTTCATGATACCTTTTTAGAACTGTAACCCTTTTTTTTTTTTTTTTGAAAAATGGAAATACAGAAAATGAATCAAAAGGAGACAGTTAAGGTGGCTCAGCAATCATTCCTTCACAGGTGTTACAGTGATATTGTCTGCACCTGCACAGGGGAGACAAATGATGTCTGTTGATAACAGTTACATGCATTTACATGGCTGTCTAAAAGATCTACAGTATATTAGCCTTGATGCTTTTACACTGCTCTTCCCCTTGGTACAGTCTTCCCTTTCCGTTTTTCATCAATAAGGAACAAGAGTTGTTTGTACTGTATTGTGTTTATAAATCTGCCGTAGTCCAATATTAGGGTGAATTGTAAAAACAATTATGTCATCCAAGTATTTCTCAATACAAGAAAAACTGAACATTAGTCACCATAACAAACGGTGATTAAAAGGCGCCTACTTGTACCTGGCAGGACAATAGCTGCCCTGTTTGTGTGCTTTCTTTGTTACCAGTCACAAGCTTGTATCTGTGCTAAAGAAGATCAAACTATTTTGTATATTTATCTCAGGATGTGACTGGCATGCTTTTGACTCCCAATGTGTGTGTTTAATTATCTTAAGACATTAATTTAGAAGGACAAATCTAATGATAAAGTGACTTTTTTACTCACTTCCTGTTGCTTCCAAGATTTACATTTACATTCATAAAGGATGAGGGAAAGGGAAGGAAGGAAACGTTGTTTGGTTGACGTCCAAAAGCTACACACACACACAGGACTGAATGTCCCTTCTCCACTGAGGTCAGAGCACCAGCGTTTCACACAAACACACTCGTCTGTTAACTCTCCCCATTTTCCAGTTAATCTCACTTGCATCCGGTCGTCCTCTCGTCCCTCTCGGAGGTCAAACATAATTAGCAGCAACTTTAGCTCATGTTTCAAAATGTCACCTCACTTATATAGTACACCAGAGGCACTGTGCTTATTTCTTTGGTCCTGGTGGTCATCGTATGACAGCGTAATGACAGCGTTGCTGAGTGTAGGCCGAGAACAGACACACAGAGTTTGGCTTCACCTGCCATCCCACACAATTTTAGTAAAGAAAATAGTATCCGAGGTTTTGTTCTTTGTTTTAAAATGTGGTTGTGATAGTAAGGCGCTTTAAGGTTGGTGGCTGTGCACTGTACAAATGGATAAAGATTAAAAAACACTTAGACCTTAACTACTACTGCCTGAGGCAAAACACACATGGAAAACTCTACACTCTACTCCATAAAATCACCATCTGATGTCTATTTATATCGTGATGAAACCTGTCTAAGCTTGTTGTAGTGTTTTCCATGAGTAGTTTCTCTCTCTCCAAGCTGTGGTAGTTTGGAGTAATTTTGGCTGTGGCTCCAATTCATTTTTATTTTTGTCCTGGTTTTGGCTCTAGTTCGGATAACATTTCACTTTATACTTAACTTTAGGATTTCTTTTAGACTGACACTAGGTTGACTGAATGTTAATAGGTGACTTTTTTTCTCAAAAATATCAATGGATTAATTGATAATTAACTATTAATTCTAGAGCAACATTAGCTGAAACACAAAATAGGCAATTTATTATGGGAAGAAAAGTGCCCCAGCCAACACACACACACACACACACACACACACACACACACACACACACACACACACACACACACACACTCAAAGCGAACCTGCATAATTTTGCACATGCCAGTAACTTGCACAATCCCTGAATTAGTACTGGAAACGGGTATGGTGTGTGTGACATGTCCTGACTGAGTTTGTCCAGTATTTTACCACCATCTTGTTTTTATAGCTACTGTGGACATAGTGGAGACAAATGAGGCCTTTTGCACTGAGCAAATTTGGGTTCCGAGAAAGGATTGCATCACAGAGTGGTCAGTCCTGCACAGTATATTGTGTGCGAGTATACTTGGACATTTTCCAGGGCTTACTCCAAAAGGCTGCCTTGCACAGCTGAATAGTCAAACAGAACAGTGGCAAAGTCCAGTGTAGAGAGAGGACGTGTTTTTTAGGTGAGTCTTTTCTTTCCTAAAATAGGACTACTGCAGGCATACGGATGAGGTTTAGGCTTGGTTTTTAAGTAATGGCAATATCCTTGTGGTTTTTGTAGTTTGCGGTCACATTTATTACTGCTGCACGGACAAGGACCAGAGCCCAGAGCCCAGCAGAGAAGTATTGATTTGTCTGTTGCTGTGCATTTGTAGCTATCAGTTTCTTGGTTAGATTTCCCAGAATCTATGGCTCTTTTTCCCGCTTCCCATCAGTGCACTTTTTTTTTTTTTTCAAGGCTCAGATGGTCGTATGATATATTGGAGGTTATAAAATGTTTCAGCCTGGTGCTGAAGTTGGAAAAATCTTTAGGACTCTTAACATATGACTGCTCTTTTCATGTGGGGACCCACTAGACCTGCAACAGGCTCAGAAGCTATTTTGGTTCAGGCACAGATGTGTGAAACATTGACTCCAAACAGCTGTATTTATGTTGAGCCATGCCTCTGAATTTCATCTGGAGGTGATGTTTTTGAAGCCAGGAACACACTAGAAGACTTTTAAAATCCCAGCAAACTGTGGAAAAACTCAGCAGCACATTTGGGTTAGCCTAAAGCACAAGTGTTCAGATTTCTTTATTAACAAAGTCAAACTAACTTTACAGAAATAGGCTAGTTGCTGCCGTATTTACGCAGTATTAATAGCAGCAGCACACCTCCAGCTGTTACACTGCCATACAAACGCACAGTAAAATCAATTATTGTGCATTCAAAACAAACAACTGGATGGATGTGACCTTAAAAGTTCATCCCTGTCTGAATAGGTGTTCTTTTAAAACCATATGTGAAATCACTTTAGGAGCCAGCAGTAAAATCACATTCCCGATTTGAAACTCCTCTCTTATTCCTGCTGCTGCTACATCATCTAAAAGGAAAGAAAACATCATAGCGTACCACATAAATGGTTGTCAAGATGTTCTGTATAGATTCCTTTAGACTCCATGATATAAACAGGCTGGGTTCTGTCATTTAACGGCTGTTTCTCAATTTACTGGTGTTTTTTGTGTCTTTTTGTTTACTTGTTTATAATACCTGTTTTCCTGTACTATAATGTTTTCAAAAGCCCCTTTGAATATTTTTTATCTGACCTACACACTTTTTTTTTATTATTTCCAGTATCCTTTTGTTTTTATCATTGCATTTTATCCCTGTATTTGCACTTTGTCGGTCACCATCAGAGTCTAGATAAAAATGAAACTAAACTAGCTGTTGATGTGGACTGAAACGTTGAGCAGTTGGTCAGATAAGCAGGCTAAAAAAAGTATTTCTGTCCTGTAGCAGCTTGTTTTGCTCACTGCATTGTGAAAGGAAAACAACTGCGTATCGTCCACCATGTTGTTGGAAAAAAATATTGTAAGGCTGTCAGGATTTGAGAGCAGGGTTGTGTTTTATTCTTGCTTCATAATTTGTTACCACTTTTAGATGATGAATAGATATCTATGTATGTATGTTTTTTCTTCTTTTTTTTAAATTTTTTTTTTTAAATCAATCTCTTATCACTGTTTTTTCAACTTATCTATTAGCAGACACTGATGAGTTCTGACACCAGATGCAGAAAATGTGTCCTCATTTGTTGCAAAAGGTTTGCACTGGTCATATTATAAATCAAATGAAATACCCTGCTAAGATTTTATTAGGGTCACACTGTACTGTCTGATGGTCTCAATGCATACTCTATGGTTGTCTTGCTTGTTTCAGGTTAGGGTGGGACTCTTTGGTTCGGTTATCCAGAACGTTCTTTGCTTGTGTGTCTGTGTATTTTGCGTTCAGGTCATGTTGTTACAGTAATGGGCTTGGCAGTACTTGAGAGCATTGTTTTACCGTGCTACCAAGCTGTTTGAGGCCTGTCCCAGCCTGTCTTAAGGGAAACCAGATAAACTGCACTGCAGCTTCTTGGTGACAATAAATCACACAATAACTGCCCATGCAGGCTTATCAAGGCCAAGGCTGATAACACAATTATTGCAACATCTCCGTTTGTGCTTTTATCAGGCATCTTGATCTTGTCTTTCTGTTTGTAGAGAGAACAACAGTCACATAAATTACAGGCTAGGCCTTCACCTTACATTCCTCTCCTAGATGTTTTTGCAGGTAAACCTGCAGTAGGCAGAATGTTTTTGGCAACATTGGGCAAAAATTCCATAATAACCTTTCAGCATATTGTAATTAATTTGTTCTGAGGGAAAACTAGACTTCTGCGCCTCCTCATGGCTCTGTTTTCAGGCTTTAAAAAGTGACGGGAGACTTTGGCCAATCACAGGTCATTTGAGAGAGAGAGCGTTCCTATTGGCTGTTCATTCAACGGAGGCAGCTGTCAATCACTCGCAAACTCCAATCAAACAGTCAAAATAGGCATCGCTGATTAAATATTAATTAATATTGATTCATATTTGATTAGCGCTGCCTAGTTTGACCGTTTGATCGGAGTTCACGAATGATTGACAGCTGCTCAGAGACGGCAAGGCTCCAGCTCGACTCTGACTGCTTGTTTTCCTCCGGTCTGTGAAATCTTGCGGATGCCATTAGGAGCACCGAGGCACATGATTTTTTTTCAGATTACCTGTCTCACGCACTACTGTCAGGATATAGTGACCGTTTTATAAAAATAACTTTTTAAAATCATATTTGCTCCAATTCTACCCTCTGCTGCTTTAACCAAATTCTTTTCAGTATGGCAATCTGAAACACTTTGTGTCTTTTTCTAGTCCCTTTGTGTCCTCTTTATTACGTTAGTGTTGCAGTATTACTGTATTGAATTCCCACAAGGTGGCTTCTAAATCATACAATTACTAATGTGGTTTTGTTGAATCTATCCATACGCAGTTATTGCATTGCAAGTATTTGACCATATTCTTAATTAGGCCTGCAACTAATGATTATTTTCATTGTAGATTAATCTGCTGATTATTTTTGATGAATCCTTTGGTCTAAAAAACATCAGAAAATAGTGAAAAATGCAAAAAAAAGTCCTATAGCCCAAGGTAATGTGAGTAAATTGCTTTTTTTTTGTTAAGATATTCAATTTATTGACAAAAAAAAGACAAAACAAAAAGAAGCAAATCCTCACAGTTGAGAAGCTGAAACCAATTGATTTTAGCTAGAAGAAAAAAAAAGTATGTGGTTAGTAGTGAACAGCCAGCCGCAGCTGGTGAGCATGTTGGGGCACTGCAACTTTCTTTGGAAGGAGGTGTGTTGACAGTAGAAGTTAATACACTGTGACCTTAACTTCTGCTGGATGAATATATCCTTGGAAAAATAGTTCCATGTAGTTGTACATGTATCTTCATTGCTTCCAGCTGCCTTTAAATAGGTGTGTTTGTATCTGTGGGTGTGGCATGCATACACATGTAGTTCATATAAAAGCTCCTATGTATCTGGAACGTAGGTGCTGGTGATAGTCTTCTTTTGAGAGTTACTATTCATTCCTGTAGTAACTTTTCTCTTGCTTTGAGGTGCACTGTATACTTTTACTTTTACACATTTGGCTGCATATGCCTGACTGACATAAAACTGCAACGATACTGAAAGTGTAAATGTGCTGGAACGTGAAAGGCAATTTAATTTGTATAGCACCTGTTAATCACAGAGGTAATTCCAAGTGCTTTACATAAGGCATCGTGCATAATGATCGGTGACGAGAGCAAACTGGCCAAACCTCGAGACATTTTATGAAATTACTGTGTGCATGCAGACAGAATATTCCTTGAATAAGGACATTATGTTTGCTTGACTCAACTCTACAGTTTCACAACAGCTGCCCTCATCTCAACACCACTTTCATATCGTAGTATAAAAAAGCACAGAGTGTTTACAGTCTTCAGGAGGACAGGAGTTTTATTTAAACAAAATGGGTTTCCAAATTGGCGACTTACTCACCATGAATTTGGTTGAATGTCCTTGAATCTTAGATGTTACTTTTCTTTTTTTTTGTTCCGTTTGTGTTTTACCAGATCTCTGTTGTATTCATCTTGCATTTACCTCTTTCTTCTCTCTTTTCCCATAGGGCACCCTGTGTCTTTGTATTGCCTCTTAAATGTCTGGCATGGTGTTGCTGTAGTGGACAGGACCACCACCTTATGATCTGCAGACAGTGACTCGGCATGTTGATCACCATGATCAGTCCCAGCTCAAAGCCTACCTGTAGCCCTGTCTGGCTCATCTGTGTTCTCCTGGGCTTCTCGGCTGTACACACTCATGCCAAAGATGGTAAGAACCAAACTATATTAATATAAAATATTTATAGGCATTCTGATAAATCAATAATCTGCAATTCTCAAAGCACATGATGTTGAAAGTGTTGAATATTGATGCAATATAGCAGGTCCATATGGAAAGGTTTGCTCTTTGGTTCTGTGGGGCTGATACTAAAACCATGTTTGCTGATTTAAGCTTATGTTGAGTCTGTATACCTTGCTATTTAAATCGCTTAATATTATGATCTTTTTTTTTCCCTTCCAGTCCTTACTGTACCCCAGCAGGTGAGTGTGTCAGCTGACATGAATACACAGCAACTATCCATATCCTGGCTGGGAGGAGCAGGCGCAACCTTTGACCTCATGATTTTAAGAACTGAACTCAACGAAACCGTCTTCTACGTAAGAGCATTCATTTTTTTCTTAATTTGTTCTCATGCTTCTCTCATTGTACAGCTATGCTACAAGTTGGTTAGATTCTCATGTGAACGAAGCTGTAGACTGACCTTTACATTTTTGAGGCTGATTCAGATGTTGATGATATTTGAGAGTTTAAAAAATCTCATAATGATATACGCCACCCATAACATTAATAAAACAAACAATTGTTTTTTTAAACAATTGCGAATGGAAGGTACTGGGCAGAACTTTTTGCAGTTGGAAAATACACTTAAGAAACTATAGACACTGTTTCAAAACATATCTTTGGCATTTCAGTACTTCAATATCTTGTAATTTATTGGCTGACATATACGCCTGTACAGACGTGTCTGCAAGGAGCTAATATTGTGCAATATTAATGGTCGGGCTCTAAAAGGAGCCTTCAAACCATATTTAGTTTATTTGCCTCAGCAGCACATTTATAGCTTATTTGATATAATAAGTCAGAATGATAATTGTTTATTTTCCTGCTTGATCTATGACTGTTATCACCAACAATCACCTACTAGCTTCACGTTCTTCCCCTCACTGTGTTTTCCGTGGGTTATCTGTAGGAGACGGTGTCTGTGACGGTGACTCAGAGCGGACTGCACCAGTGGAACTGGACCTCAGTTGAGCCTCTGGAGTGTACCTCGCTGTCCATCAAAATCCGCTCAAGAGATGGACAGACAACAAGTGAATGGAGTAACACTCAGATACTTCAAGGTCAGAGGGGCAACGATTACACCCATATACATCATAGTACTCCAATGATTAGAGAAACATAGATACTGCTTTGCCTGACCTGTCAATTTGGATTGACATAAGTTTTTTTTATTCATTCAGGGGAGTTAAAGCCATTTCTAATTCAAATTCTTTTTCTCTCTGAAATCTCTTTCTTAAGCCAAACAAATGACTTTGATTTGTACCTTAATATAGATCTCTATTCATATCCCCTTCTCCCATTTTGTCTGTCATTTGAAAATTTTAAACACTCTGCTCTCTTCTTCCTCCCTCACTCCTTCTTTTCAGGAAGCGATTTCCCCAGCAAAGAGAAATCCTCTATGTTCCCCCAGGACAAAATTGTAGCCGTGGGGGCCAACATCACCTTCTGTTGCATTGTGGCAGAGGGGCAGCAGTTTGATAGCATCCGCTACGGCAACACAGTCATGAACACAACGCGACTAAGTAGGCGAAGTTACGCCGCTACAGCGATTAATCAGGAACAGTCCGGCAAGACGGGAACCAACGTTCTCTGCTACAGCAAACGGAAGACAATACTGATGGGAGCGGTGGTGTTTGTCGGATGTAAGACAAATAACTGTCTGAATAAGAACTGAAGTGTGAATGGTTGTCATATGTATGAAGGGTTGAATGTGCTTGGAGTGGCAGAGAGAGGGAGTCAGCACAAAGTAAATAGGTCATTGAGACTCAGAATTTTGAACAAATCTTGGTAATTATTTATGTCTATGTAATCTTTATTTATGTATGTATATGATTAAGCAAGTAAGTATCTATGTGTTGTCCCCTTCCCCAGATCCACCACTGCCCAGTGATTTTGTGTGTGAGACTCATAACTTAACCTCAGCTGTGTGCCACTGGAACGAAGGACGCGACACAAACTTGTATAGCAAGCGAGGAACAAGCTACTTGCTGAACAACAGGTACCACAGTCACACTCAATAAATTACTTTTAAAAATAGCCAGAACTCATCTGGGCCCACACATGTACCCAGCACAAGGCTGTAACCTGACCTGAAACCTTATACTGTGTTGGAAACCGTAGGGTTTGGGTAGGGTAGGAGAACTGAACACACTCCCTCATTCACAAAAAACAAGCTACAGATTCTAAAATACATGGAAGCGGACACAAGCTCGACACATCCTGATTTGGCTTAACAGTTCACAGTCAGCTAAAGGATTTAATATGAGTGTAACTTTTAATATTCATTCTAAAATCATATATCTGCAATCACAAAAACCTGTGGTTGGTCTGCTTTGCCTTCACACAACGAACCAACCGCCTCAGCGTTGATTGGAACCAGAGACACCTTTTCAGGCAGTCTATGGCAGTGTAGGGTTCTGCAGCCCACACCAGAGTCCAACCGAACCAAGAAATGGGCAAACACCAACCAAACAGGTTACGTGTGAAAGCACTTTAAGATATTATCACTGTTGTGGGCACATTGAAAAAATCACATCTAACTGAGATCCAATACACTATAAAACAGGAAAAAGTAAAGACACGGTATGTTATAAACTCACAGTAGAAAGTCATAATGGTCCAGGACAGAGGTGGCAATGATCGAATGATATTTTTTTGGCCAGATTCACAGCAATTCATGGACAAGCCGGGATGTGGCATAATGTGACTCTGTTTCTGAGAAATTATCTCTGCATTATTTATGATTGGCTTTCTCTAAAAAGTGTTTTCTGCCTAGAAAAATAATCATCCGAGAGAGAGAGAGAGAAAGGATGACAAGAAATATAAGGCACTTAGTCTAAGTAACCACTTGCTCCTTCTGTGTGTCCATTTAACATTGATAGTGTATTGGCTGTCTGCCAGATCTTTTACAGGAATTGTCTGTAGGCTGGCTTGAAGAGAAGTTACATTATCAATGTGTTTGGGCTTGTGTCTGCATCTGTAGGTTAGATTGAGTATCTGAAGTGGTTATATTCTGTTTTGATTTCATTTGGTTGTTTTGAATCTGTTCTTTATTTTTGCTTTGTAGGAAGTGTACTCTGAGCCTCTCACGGAAGAATCCGCCTGAGTGTACTGTGGCCCAGTGGGAGGGTAACTGGACACTGGTAGCTGTGAATCCTCTCGGCCAGTACAGCCTCACTGACTCGGCTGAGCTCAGTCACAGAGGTGGGTGTATCACCTTATCAAAATCAATGGATGGATTTATACCAGTATTTCAAAGTAGAGGTAAACATAGACATGAAATACATCCATAATAGTTATTTTTGTTGTTGTTTCACCCTTTGTCCTCAGTGCGTCCAGTAGCACCAGATAGCCTGACCTCTGTTGTCAATGCCTGGAATGCCACTGTGCTGTGGAAGTGGAAGTACGACCGCTATTCCTCTCTGGCTCTTGTCTGCCAGGTAGAGCTTGCCTCCCAAGGGTACAAAACAAAGGTGAGTTGTCTGTGTGCACGCTAATATATGTGTGCATTTGATTGTATTTGTTCACTCTGTCTGTTTCAATGTTCTGTTTTTTTGGTCCATCTTAAATGGTTTGTGTTTATGCAGTATGGCAGTCAGACAGATCACTTCCATTGTTCTACTACATTTCCATTACAACATACTATTGACTTACCACATGATTTTCAACAAATGCAAGCTTGTATCGGCATGTTCTCTCCATTTGTGTGACTGTCAATGTACAAGACAGTACTGAAGTCTTATGCATGTGTGTCCAGCGTACCGTCTCTGGTGAGGGTCTGCGGTCGGTGGTTCTACCAGACCTGTATCCCGATGAGGATTACAGTGTTAAAGTCCGCTGCGGTGCCCAGCAGAATTTCTGGAAGTGGGGAAACTGGAGCGAACCATATTCCTTCAAAACCAAGACTTATGGTAAGAAAGGGTTTATTTGTGGCATCTCTTTATTTTAGCTGAGATTTAAGTTTTTGATTAATGGTTTAGTCTATAAAAGGGTTACAAATGAAATGAAAATGAAAAAAATGCAAATCACAAGTTGTCAGAGCCCAGAGTGATGTTTTCAGATGCTTGTTTTTTCTGACCAACAGTCCAAAACCCCAAATTGATTAAAAAAAAACAAAAGAAAAGCAGTTAATTCTCACATTTTAGAAGCTGGAACCAGTGAAATGAAAAAACTTGATTGAAATTGATTATCAATTTTTGACAACAATTGCGATCGAAATTGTAATTTTCTGCAGCCCTACCATAAATGGGCATCCGTCAAGTGTGTTACCAGGATGCCCCGAGCTGTTCATGTTTAATGACTTGTTGCAAGTAATTAATGTTGCTACATGCTGACTTAATCTTAAATAATTATTACTAATTGCTCTGAAGTATAACTATATTTTCATTTTTCAAGCTCGAAAGATTTCCAATTTTTTTATTACTAGTCATCTTTTTATTGCTCTGTTTTTTCAATAGTAGTATTGTCACTTACTTGAAATTACAGCAGCAGTAGTGCCATTTTCCTTTTTCAGTTGTATTTTGGTTTGTCTGTCCTCAGTTCCAGATGCTCCTGATGTGTGGATGTGGATGAACAAAGACTTCACTGGGCAGGTCATTTGGAAGGTATTTTTTGTTTTTCGTCTTTGAATTGAATTGTTTTAGATTTACAATTGACGATTTGACCTGTTGTGAATATATATCATGAAATTGTAAGTAAAAGGGGATCTATAATTGCCTATGTCATTCTCTCTCCCCCCCCTTCCTTCCCTTTCACTTGACTTCTTCTAGCCTCTGACACGAAGACAGAGCCATGGTCTGATCACAGGTTATGAAGTTACTCTCTGGAGCCCTGAAGAAAATTTACAGCACACAAGAAACCTTCCACCGAATATTTCTGCTGTACCAATCGACCTCACACAGCTCACGACCCTCAGCAGTGACAACAAGGTCATGGCAACCGTCATTGCAAAGAACGCTGATTGGGTGTCTAAACCTGCAAGTGTACTTATACCTCTACGTTTGACAGGTATGTGGAAATGGAGTGTGTTTGGGATGTTTCTAGTATATAAGAAGCAAGTAAGAAGACTCAAAAAGTGATTAGTTTGTTTATTCTCAGACTCACGCACTAAGTTTAAGTTCAGTCATATTCAGTCAGTAAAGTTTTTCGGTATTTGGAGCAACTATCTGTTTGGCTCCACAGTCATGAAACACTTGTCTCATTTGAAAGCAGCAGTCACTTAAATCAATGGTTCCCAACCTGGGGGTCCTGACCCACACTAGGGGTCGCCAAAGTGTCAGGGAGAAGAAAACTCTAAAAAGAAGTCTATTAAAGTGGCAGTAGGCAGTATATTTTTGGCATCATTGGGCAAAAATTCCATAATATTCTTTCAGCATATTGTAATTCAAATGTTCTGAGAGATAACTAGACTTCTGCTCCTCCTCATGTCTCTGTTTTCAGGCTTTAAAGAAATCTAGCCCGTGACGGCAGACTTTGACCAATCACAGGTCATTTCAGAGAGATAGAGAGCGTTCCTATTGGCTGCGCGTTCCTTTACCAGATTTTACAATGGCAGCGGTGTCATAAACTTTCTCATTTTACAGCTAAACAGTACACTACAAGATGATTCTGAAAACATTTGAGGCGAGAAATAGGCATTACAGTAACAGAATATTGATTCATATTTGATCAGCGCTGCCTAGTTTGACCGTTTGGTTGGAGTTCGCGAGTGATTGACAGTCGGCTCTTATAGACGGCAGCTGGACAGCAGACCTCAGATCAGCTCTTGACAGAGGAACATGATTTTTTAAGTTACCTGTTTCATGTACTACTGTCACGATATAGCGACCGTTTCATAAAAACAACTTTTTTTAATCATATTTGCTCCAATCTCGCCTACTTCAGCTTTAAGTTGGCATGATTTTCAAAAATAAAAAAATACATAATGCAGACAAAGAATTGTATTAAAAGTTCCGAAAAATAACAGGAAAACTCATCTCTGATTCAATATTCACAGAAAATAATCTGCTCAAAATTCATCCAAATCTCTCATTATACACAAACTTCCTGCAGTTAGTGCGTTCACTCTTTGGGTCAATTGTACAGTTTATATGATTGTTATGCATTGAATTTAATATGAAATATCCATAAATGTAGTCAGGGGTCGTCAGTTTACTCAATGACAGAAAAGGGGAAAAAGGTTGGGAACCACTGACTTACATGAATATGAAGATGCTGTATACATATTTTTCTTCTTTCCAGATGTGGAACCCCGTGATGTGTCCAGGGTAGTTTATACGGACAGAGGTTTCCCTCTGTTCTGGCAGAGCGATGCCAATGCCACCTGTGCTTATGTGGTAGAATGGCATGATGCCTCCTGCAAGCGGGACTGCCCTGTAGAGTGGATCAAGGTGGCCGCTGGAAACACTAATATCTCCATTGAGTCAGGTATGCCAGACTTGGTGCCTCCCTTTAAAAAAAAAAACTGTGAAAAATAGTTTTCAGTATATTTGAAATGTCACTATCTTTGTCCCCCCGCTATTCTTGGCAATAGACAGTGTTTAGTATTTTAAAAAGTAAACAACTTTCTTTTCCCTCAGTCGACCTCCAGCCGGGTGTGAGGTACAACATTTCCCTGTACAGTAGCTCCTCAGAGGCCCCAGAGCTGCTGCAACGCTGGCAGGGATACATGCAGGAGCTGGGTAAGGATAGAACTGCATATCCTTTTTGAAGAAGCAATGACTTTAGAAATCACACTCTGCTTTTTAATCGCTGACTCTTTGTTCTCAATCTGTTTTCTTTCCTCCCTCCCTTGTGGCTTCCACAGTACCTTCCAGTTCTGTCTCTCTGTCAACCACTCAGCAGGACTCTGATATTCTCCTTACCTGGGGAGAGATCCCGCTGGCCAACAGAAGAGGCTTCCTCCTGGGCTACAATGTGTACATCAGTAATGGCTCCCAGCTCACACTTCTAGGTACATGTATACAAATGCATGCATAATTCATTTACAACATTCATCAAAATATGGTGTAGAAAGTGCATTTTTTTGTTTAACTCACACTAATCTTTCTCTCCTTCTTGCTTTTCACCCTTTCCTCTGAGCAGCCAATCTGTCAGACATAGGAAGCAGGAGCTACACAGTAAAAGGTCTCTCTGAAAGCTCCTATAAATTTACTGTCAAGGCCTACACCTCAGCAGGCGAGGACACAGGCGCCACTGCCTCCATAACGATGGAGCCATACGGTACGTGAATCTATAATTATATGTGTATCGCTACCATTATTTGAGGCTACAAAAGATGAATGTAAAATAGATGTTGTCTAAATAAATATTAACAGGTAACCACAAAGTGATTTATACTCAAAAGTAGGAAAAATAATCAGCTTGCTTCAAGTTTAATATAATAATTCTACTGTCTTGTCCTGACAGCTGATTGGCTGATCCTGGAAATCTTGGCTGCCCTGGGAATCACAGCCTTATTCCTGGTCATTGTCACCTTCGTTTGCTACAAGAAAAGGAAATGGTGAGACTGTTATGCTCCTATCCTGTGTCTCTCTCCTGTTTGTGTGTGTTCTATGAATAATGTAACAAGTATACACAAAGCAGCATTTGTTTATCTACCACAGTGGTTCTCAAGCTTTTTACACCACGTACCACCTCAGAAAATATTTGACTCTCCAAGTACCACCATTATGACCAGGGGTGGGCAATTATTTTTCCTGGGGGGCCACATGAGAAACCAAGATTGTTGCTGGGGGCCAAACAAATTCTGTCAGACGTAACCTCTATTTTATCACTACATTAATTTATAGAAAACATACTGCAGACTTATTTTCTGGCATTTATAATACTGAAAATCACTCCAAACAGCATATTATTAAGAGAATTACATTATATGCAGGAGTTTTTGAACCGTACAGGACTGACTGTTTTGGGTAGTAATGTTTCCATGAACAAAACTTAACAAAACAGAGAATCCCCCAGCATGCCAATGTATAAAAACATGCACTTCAGGTCCAAAAAGCCCTATTTTTCGGGGAAGGGAGGGTAGCCTACTGTACACAGTACTGTACTGTACTTTGTTATTGTCATCTATAGTGGTTGTTTGCATAAAGACACACAAGTCAAATGATTATGATTATTTAAATATTTGCTTTGATTAAAAAAATCTTGGCAAGCTGCTTAGAGCTAGTGTTAGGAAGTTAAACAGGGCGTAATTCTCTCTCTAATATCTATTTTATATTGATGTGAAAACATCTTCTAACAACTGGATTTATTCAAGTTTCTCGCCAAAACTACATTTTACGAAATTATATTTGAACACATCATGATAACGATGTAATTTACCTTCGCCCAAAAGTCATTTTTCCTGAGCCGACTTTGAACGCCACAAAATAATAACTCAATCGCACCTCCGTTAACGTTCGTATCTCCGGTATTTAGCCAGTCAGGACTGTGCTGCCCACCTGCTGCTAACAGCTAACGTTACTAACTCTCCTCCTGCTGATTTCAACACAGATTTGTTGTTCACAGTGTCACTTTATCAGGGAAATATAGTGTGCATCCCCTCAGGTTTAGTAGCGCCACGCTGTTGTGTGCTTTTTTTTTTTTCTCCACCGTGGCTCCGGTCCAAAACAAACTGAAACATGATACAGTGTGTGTATGCGTCATTGTGCAGCGTAACTGTGGGAAAGTATCAATAAGAGGAATTGATAGTCAGAGATTCCTCCGCGTACCACTAGAGAGAGCACGCCTACCACCAGTGGTACGTGTACCATAGTTTGAGAACCACTGATCTACCACATTAACAAAAACCCAGTACAAGCAGCAGCTTATTCCGCACACTGTATCGAAGACAAGCCATTAGGAGGTATTATTTTCATTTGTTTAGGCTTTTATGATAATGTGTTTTAAAGTGACATTTTGCTTTGTCACCAGGGTGAAAAAGGCATTCTATCCAGACATACCTGAGCCCAAGCTGCCCGGTGATTGGTCCAGGCCACAGGTACAGTATCAGTCTATTTCAATCTGACCCTCACAACTAAACTCATCAGTGCTACTTCTAGATATAGAACTTACAGTTGACCATTCTTTATTTTTGTATTTTTTGATCTTCCCTTGATAGACTACGAGGCGGTTGTCTCCCGTTCAAACTGACTCAGTAAAGTGTTTAAACACTCTGTGTGTCTTACAGGGGCCGTTGGATGTGAAGCCATCTCCCCACAGTCTGGTCCATATGGTGGAAAGGCCTGAGTGGGATTCTAGTAAAGAAGTGCTCGTCGTCATTCCTGAAGAAGACGAGGATGAAGAAGGGCAGGGGATTGGAGACGAGCCAGTTGACACGGACGAGCCAACGTCGTTACGCTACTACAACCAAGTGGTGGATGAGCGGCCCATAAGACCACGTTTCCCAGACTCCTCGGCTTCTTCTGCATCCTCTTTGGATTCAGCACGCACCGATGTGACATACACGGGGATCCAGACCTCAGGATCTTCATTGGTCTTCCAGCTGGATCCACAGAGCTCTTCTGAGGGCCACCAACCCCAGGCTGATCTGTCCGTCTTTGGAAGTGGAGGAGGAGGAGGAGGAGGAGGAGGAGGAGGAGGTTACCGACCTCAGATGCAATCTAGAGCCCCAAGCGATGACATGGACCTAGCTTCACCTGAGCCTTTCCTAGAGCCCCAGGTGGCCAGTGCTGGGGGCTACAAACCCCAGAGCTCCTGGCATTTGGACTCCCCCGTGGAGGACGGGGAGAGTGGCGGCCTGGCACCCTCTCTTGGATCCCCCACCTCAGTTGCTTCCACTCAGTTCCTCCTCCCTGATGAAGAGGAAGATGCAGAGGAGAAACGACAGTCATCATCGGCAGCAACCTGGTTCACCAACCTGCTGTCATCCACAAAACCATGATATCATCTCTCTCTCACTACTAGCAGCCAGGCCGGGGGGGTGGTTAAAACACTTTCAGATTCATTAGGGTTACCAGTGTCATGTATCAAACAAGCCTAACCCATATGGTCTTCTAGGTAAATATTCCCACTGATGTAGCACTACATTTTTACAGTTGCACTTTGACAGCAGGTTAATAATGCTATTTAAGATGTTTACTCCAAACGTACAGAAATATAGTTAATTTTCTCTGTCATGCAAATATCATAAATCAAAATCTGAATATTTATACATCAAAACATTTCTATTCTGACAACAAATCTCTTCAAAAGATTTTCAACCTTATTTATTGCACCCCCTGGCAACCTGGTGGCTGTTACGTCCCCCCACTGCCTTTTCTGTGACTCCCTATAATGGGCATTTAGCGACGGCATATCCTGTATTTCAGTTGAGTGCATCCAGTTTTTAGCTTGCATTTCAGATGTTTTTATTTTTAGTGATGTGAACTTTACTACACTACAGAAGAAAACTGAAAGCAAGAAGGTTTCAAACTAAATGATGGAACAATATAAGTAAAGGCCATTTTTGGAAGAACACTACAAGAGAACATTTTCAATAGAAGGTAGCTAAGTAGACAGACAAGCTCTGTTTACACTATCCACGTCTTCTGCTGGTCCGCCATTGGGATAATCTTGCCTGTTTTATGACAGCTGATGAGCTACTGAAAGGAAAAGAGGCATTTGGCTGTAAATACAAATGATTTTAAAGGTATGTAAAGATGGCACTCTCCTGGATCAATACCAAGGTAGCTTCTATCCTTACAGACATGATCTATTTTTCACAAATTACTGTCTGAACAGTGCGATGTTATTTGAAAGATGCACTTGTGAATGAGAACAATGATTATTTTACACAGATACAGGAGTGGTGCTGTCTGTTATGGTCTGGAATTGTGTGGGTTATGAACCCCGTGGATATATACACTGATATAAGCTAGAACATGAATACAAACTGATGTAATTTAATGAACGAACACACTATTCTGTTACTTTTGGGTGCTTTTGTTGTTGTTTTGTCTTCCGAAACCAGTAGAGGTTTTTCTGCAGTATTTTTTTTCTTGTTAAGAAATGCATTAGGCCAGTGTCTTTTTTTTTAAATGTATTTATGTGTCGTGCATTATCCTTAAGTTGATGATTGGTATTGAACAAATTATGAGAATTAACCTGGATGGGTAATTACAGTGTTCAAATTGCCTTGATAAATGTAATGCTTCCAGGCATTTGCACCATATCACATTTCACACACCGCCTTGCTCCTAAATGTTTATGTATGATGAAAAAGACTATCTCACAATAATGCAGTTCAGAACTAATCAGAGATGTATTTTATTGGACATCCAGATTCCACTGGCACTGAGCGTAACTTTCAAAGGATGTCCAATTTAATCAATTTTAGTAACATTTCTTTGGTTAAATTATAATTGCCCTCTCAGTATATTTGTGTGGTTGTGAAGAATTATTTTTTCTCTGGTCACTTTATCTTTAAGCTCAGAGAGATGGCCGATGATGCATTTGATGTCCATTTGCTGTGCTTAAAAGTTTGTTTATTTTTAGGGAGATCTAAGTCTACAATACATTTAAAGTTGTTGTTTGTTTTTTTTCAAATGTGACTATTTATCTTTTCACTGCAAATTTTTCCTGAAGCCTCCTTGTACCTTTTGTGACTGGAAAAAGGGACCATGGGTAAAGCATATATTGAGAAATTATAGAGAATTTCCAGAAATGCTATCACTTAGCTTTTCTTTTTTTTTTTTTTTTTTTTTTACAAAAATATGTGGAAATGACCTTGTGAATATTGGTTGCTTGACAGCACTTTGGTATCTCCATTATGGTGTCAAACACAGGCCACTAGTTGCCCAAGTGGTCTCCACATGCTCCATTTGCTCTCTACTCATGTGCAGTGTGGGTGTTAAGGACGCACCATTGGCTAGGCTTTCCAAAAGTATCATTATGCAACGATTATCCTCTGACATTCTAATCCAGTGGTAACCAGGATGTTTATTTTATCATGTTTTTCAGAGCCAGGCCCTTGCTCGCCTGTGTGGCAGCCTGTGGTCTATTGTTTCTCAGTGCCTCCAGCCAACAAGCTTTAAGTAAAACTACTGTGACATGAATGATGACTTAGACTATAATGGATGGCTTCACTGATGAACTGATGACAGGCAGGCAGTCCTCTTTGACTACTGAGAAAAATGTATCACCTCTTTCTCTTTGACTGTAACACTGATCTGAATTTTAACTTGATTAATGGGAGAAATGGTTGAAAGAATTGGTCAAAAGCTTCAAGCTTTAAGTTGCATTGTGAGACCGGTGATCACTTCAAGGCAGAGGTAAAGGGTGGATATAGTTTTGAGTATTTAAACGTGGCTGCCGATCGTCTTCCTTTGAAGCCTGCTTTCTCAAACAAGCACGGCTTTGGAGACTAACCTATGAACGCTATGTGTTACATGCTTTTATGTTGATTTGGATCAACAAACTGGCATCTTTTTATTTTTCTCTAAATCTTTGTTTTTATACAACTAATTGTACATAATTTTCTTTCATTTGTTTCCTTCTTACAATACAAAATTATATTGACTATACTACAACAAGCAGTTAGTGTTGACTAACCAGCTTTCTTGAGAGAATAAAGGCAAATGTTTGTGTTGTAATGTCGACACCAGATATATAGAGTCCTATGAAATGTAGATGCATCACACTTTGACTGTATTTGTTGTGTGCTGCTTAAACACGTGGAGACCTTTTAAAGCGTGTCTGAAAAACCATGTAAACCGAATTAGAATTGTGACCCTGTCTTCTTAAAATAGTTAAGCCTGCTTTGCATTCCTACCTTATCACTGCAGTGTCGCTTTGCCAGACACGTTGTAAGTAGGACTAGAGTACTCACCATGCAGACTCGTACATGGCAACTGCTGACATGCAATTTCCCTTACCTTTTTCCATTGTCCATCCACATTTTTAATTAGAGTCTGTGTTTACTCTGTAGAACATTACAATTTTGATACAGCAGGGTACACTTGCTGCCTTACACATCTTCATCTCTGGCCTTGGATGTTTTTACAAATAAATGCATGTTGTATAAACTATTACTATAAAAACAGTGGCTCGTAAACTCCATGTTTATGTTACCCTATAGCTTTAAAACACTAACACTAACTAATGTGCACGACAACATGACTGAAGTATTGTGCACATTTCTGAAAATGCTTTAAATTTCATAATATTTTGCAGAATATTTTACTATTGATTGAATGACAGTGAAGTGCTCCTGAGTGAATACATGAATGTTAACACTAATAACACAAATTGAAATGCTACTTGTTTAAATGCAATAAAGTTATTTGTCTGGCCAAATGTCAGTTTGTCAGTGTTTTCCTTTCCACTCCTGCACAGGCATTGAAATAACTGTCTGTTGTTGCCATTTGCCACAATAAATGTGCTCAACATTACTGACAAGTAAATTTTTTCAGTCCAATAAATATAAGTTATTCTTTTCTTTTGTTCCCTAATTAGTGAAGGGTGTATGAGGGGTGAAAGTGACAAAGATTAAATGATAAAAATGGAGGTGATGAAAACGCATGTGAATTGAAAACTGGAGCTGTAAAAATAGATGTGAATTGAGAAATGGAGTAAAAAATTATCAAGTGATTTGATTAATTTAAAGTCAATTTGATTAAAACAGTCATGACATGATAAAAACAGCCACGTTTCATCATTTTCACCATCTTACATTCATCAGCTGTCTGAATACTATTATAAAATGTATTTGCGAATCAACATTTTCCTTATTTAACATGTAGTATTAGATTCAACATTTAGATTTAAATGGCTTAATAAATAAATAAATAAACCCGAACTACAATATTAATATTGCAGATTATACAGTAAAACTGCGTTTCTGCAAAAAACTCTTCTCTAAGAGGCAAAAACATACATTACCTTAAATATTACGCAATACACAGCACTCCAAATCAATATACAGCACACACCAAATATTAATAGAGCCCATACAGCATCCGACATTCAAAAAGGAAGTGTGATTTTTAGATTTACATAAAGTACAAATGTGAAAAATAAAGAAAAGAAATATATTTTTGTGTCATAATAATAGGTACTCATAGAAACAAAACAATGAGATTATGAAGAAAATGAACAAGGTACGTATGAAATCACGCAAACGCACGTGCGTGCGTGCGTCAGTAAGAGTAATGGGAACGTAATGACGTAGGACCGAGGTACCAGTATATAAAAGCTGTCAATCATTCCATCTCCCCTTTTGCATCTGAGTTTGACACGAGTTGACATCAGACGCTGTTGCAAAACCTGAACGCTGGAAAGCTGCATTGTTGGAGAACGAGAAACATTTGTTGGAGAACGAACCGTGTGGATTACCGTGGAATAGTGGATAATTACCATTAAATTACCGGAGAAGAAAACAAGTGGATAAATGGCTTTCAGTCGGCCACTTACAAGTGTTTTCAGGACAAAATCATTATATTTGATTGAGTTTAAAGCTAAGGAATTAGGTGGGCCTTATTGGAAAACAACACATTTGGTCAGAACAGCCACCTACACGACGTTTCCTCCGTGTAAAATAATGATTTCATCTTGGGAATTTATTGAATTTCCCGCGACATGTACATAATGTATCAAAAGATAATGTAGTGATTTGAAAACACTGTTATATTTGTTTGAGGGGAACAATTCTTGCAAACTTGTCGTTGAAATGTAACCAAACAAAATGACGACTGGCCTAATTTTCGAAAAATGCCCAAAAATGACATTTTCTTGAGCGCCATCACCATGGAGACAGTGAAATCATAGGAGCTGACGTCAGCACGCGTCAGAGCGTGCAGGACGTAACGTTACATAGTGTAAACAAACATGGCGGCTTCCTCCCAAGTGGAGAGCTGAGTTTGCTTGATTTCATTGTTTAAGCTTTCATTAAAATACATCCTTTTAAGTTCAAAGTTGATCGAATCTGTGAAGTAATTTACTAGTATGAGTTTAAGCAGATTGTGAAGAAGCCTGACTGTTTCTGGGCCTGCAGCAAGAGCCTCGTCACAAGCTTGTATTTGACATGTTGGTCATTTAATAACATTGAAATGGTCTTTGTTTGTTTGTGTGCTATTTTCTGTATGAGGGAAACGAGAGGAAAGTGGTTGGTCATGAACATAGAAATAGAAATATTAGCTGTAATAGCTTGGTTCTCTATTGCTTTTTTGATGTTGTGTTTCAATTTTAGTAGATGGCTATATCTGATAAGGTATGGTAATAATTAATAACATTAACAAGTATTTTAACAAGTCTTCTACGTGTTAATGATAATTTATCATACGCTCTGTGTTGTTCTTGAGTTTTTTTTACATACTATAGAAAACTGAACCAGACAGGTAAGGCAATAAATAATAAAATATTTTTTTTTTATCAGTTATTTAATATTTGTAATGATTATTTATAATGCTCACAATGTTGTACTTCAATGTTTTTTAATCAGGTAGCTGTCTTTTTCTACTTTTTCCTGCAGTACGTCCATCAGTTTCCTTGACGACAAAGAAGAAGTTGGTCCTCCCGACCAGATGAGAAGGAATGCGGACCACAAGACGAGCTGGAGAGCGACGGTCACCTGTGATTTAGTCAACAAACTAAGTAAGTCCTTACTAAGACTACAAGACTAGCAAAGGTGACATAAAGTTGTTATAAGCTTAAGTTGACAAAATTTAACAGCCTACAGGTTTTATTTATTTTTTTATAAATCTGTGACAATACAGATCAAAGTTAATCTATTTAGAGATTATTGAGTGCGGGAGAAATATGGAAGAACATCATGATGTCTGTCAACCCAAAGGAGGAAGTGTAGTTATGGGAAAAAAATCCTTTCTTGTTTTTGATTTCATAGGGCAGGACTCTTCCTGTGTCTTTGGCATTCCTGGAGCATCTGAGTGTGGATGTGGACCAGCCGATCATCCCAGGACACCCGAGCAGCACAGCAGTCCACTGAACACACTGAACCACTCTCAGCACCCTGCTTGCTTCCAGACCCCGAACATTATCTGAAGAGCCAGTGAGTCTCTCTCTCTGTCGGTCTGTCTCTCTGTCCCCCGCCCCCTACCAATTCAATTCAGTCCAAAGGGGCTTAGTGGCATGGGAAACATATGTTTACATTACCAAAGCAACTGTGAACTAAAAACAAAAATCTTGTCCTCTCTCTAGGTTACATGGTGGAGAGGAGGTCGTGGTGCTCAGGCTCTATCTGTTTGGCGACACCTGGAAGCTGCTTGACATCCTCCTGGATCCATCCCTCCATATATGTTCACATTATATGGATCAATCTTTGTCATATGGACTCTGTATGTCCATCCTGGAAGAGGAAGCCCTCCTCTGTTGCTCTTCGTGAGATTTCTTCCATTTTTTCCCTGTTAAAAGGGTTTTTTGGGAGTTTTTTCCTCATCAATATTTTTTACCACTTGAGTGGTTTGGTGTTGATTTCAATAAAAGACAACATCAGACATCTAAAATGATTATGTGTTATGTGACTTCATTGACTTTCAGTGATGTTAGGTTACCATGACATTAAATAGTCAATCATTTGCAGGTGCCATGATATTTGTTTGATTATATCTGATTTAAGTTTCCTACACATTAATGACACCACAGTCCAAATGATTTTTTATTGAGGCCTAAAAACTCAAAGCTTCAGTTTCTTCTCCATTTTAATTTGGAAAAACAACAACCAGAGAAATCATTGATAAAGTCTAATTTCGGATAATGTATTGAAATGGCCTTGAGATGATAAGATATTAAAGGTATCATGTTTTCTTTAAAACTCACTTCTAGTTATATTAATATTTATAGTAACATTTTTCAACAAAAGCCTGAAACAACTCCAAAAAATATCTCACAACTATGATGACTATGATGATGATGGTGAGGGTCCCCTTCCCATTTGATGTTTCATTTATCTCTGGGACTAAGATCAAGCACTTTCACATGTAGCCTTCAGATAGATTATACAAAACAATCTGCATTGGAAAGATTTCAGGATGGCTTTTGCTATTTAACATGTTTATTCAACATTGGGCTGTAATTTAAAAGGGCAAAGTGATTATGGATGTGCAATTCACAACAATCAGTGCTCCTATTGAGGGAGTGGTGATCAATACCCTGACAAGCCAGTAGAGGTCACTGGTTAGTCAAACCTGTGCTGGTAGAAGAGGGAATAACACCAAGTAGGCATTGGTCAGGCCTTCTCAAATGAAATAGAGCATCATGCGCCCACCTTGTCATTATCTGTATAGAAAACACTTTCCATAAAGAGCAGGGACCACGTGTAAAAATCTGTGATACATCTGCTAGAATCTTTTGTTTTAACAGCCAGGAACACAATTTTCAATGTAGTAAGTAAACACAATGTGAGGACATTTCCTTACTGTCAATCCTTACTGAGTGAGAGTGCAGCTCAGCTGACACTCCTCAAGGAGAGACACTGAATCCTGCTGCTTATCTTTGGACTTTGACATTTTTAGATTTTTGACCAAAATGTATTACTTTTCTGAACACCCAACAACATTAAGGACACATGTAACATATTTTATGGACACTATGGAAGCTGTCTGAATACTATTAAAAAAACAACAACCAGAGAAATCATTGATAAAGTCTAATGTTAAGTTCACCACAGGTGGCAGTGTAGAGAGGTGTTGCAGGTAAACTCTTTATTGGGCACAGGTCAAACAGAGCATGTAATCATGCATGGGTGACAGGGGATTGCACGCTTTTTACAGTTTGCATGCTGTATGCTCGGGGCAGCCATACCAGAAAGCCATTCATCATAACATCAACAAGTCTATCTGCATAAAAGTCATTATGCTGTGAAGTGAATTTCTTTATTAAACGTGAACATCACCCAACAGTGAATATTGCCTGGACATTACTCATTGAGCGTGTCAAGAACACAATCTTCTCCTGCACCAGTCGTTACAATATCTGTCATGCTTTTGTGTTGTTGTATACTTCCACCCTTCAGGCCACTTCCTTTAATGATAGATGGCAATTTTGTGTTGTGAATGATGGTGAAAATGATGAAACGTGGCTCTGTTTTTATCATATCATGACTGTTTTAATCAAATCTGCTTTAAATTAATCAAATCACTTGATAATTTATCACTCCATTTTTCAATTCACATCTATTCATTTTCTTCATAATCTCGTTATTTTCTTTATATGAATACCTATTATTATGACACAAATATATATTTCTTTTCTTTATTTTTGACATTTGTACTAAAAATCACACTTCCTCTTTGAATGTCGGATGCTGTATAGGCTATATTAATATTCGATGTGCGCTGTATATTGATTTGGAGTGCTGCGTATTGCATAATATTTAAGGTAATGTATATTTTTGCCTCTTAGAGAAGAGTTTTTTTGCAGAAAAGCAGTTTTACTGTATAATCTGCAATATTAATATTGTAGTTTGGGTTTATTTATTTATTTATTAAGCCATTTAAATCTAAATGTTGAATCTAAATCTACATGTTAAATAAGGAAAATGTTGATTCACAAATACATTTTATAATAGTAAAAGATGGTGAAAATGATGAAACGTGGCTGTTTTTATCATGTCATGACTGTTTTAATCAAATTGACCTTAAATTAATCAAATCACTTGATAATTTATCACTCCATTTTTCAATTCACATCTATTTTTACAGCTCCAGTTTTCAATCCACATGCGTTTTCATCACCTCCATTTGTATCATTTAATTTTCGTTACTTCCACCCCTCATACGGGTGGCTGCAATTAAGTGTTACTAAAAATACAATCATCCCTGCTGATCATCTGAAGTGCGAAATTGTACAGGTTCTGGATCAGTTTGCAGTCATTACATCCCTGTTTTACTTTGGGGACAGAAAAAGAACACTGATCCAGCTGGGCCCGCCCGCTCCCACGAGTGCCCTTCTGAAGCTCACTGGGTAACCCTGTTGACGCGTCCCCATGGCAACCCTGTTGACGCGTCCCCATGGCAACAGTTCACCTCTGGGATTTTCCTCCGCTCCTGTTTTTCAGCCGTTATTAGCGAGCTAAAGACTCGTAGTATTACCTACTAACATGTCAATTATTATGAGGTAGTAACGTTATATAGTCTGAGTTGAACTTAAAAGAAAGAAGATGTCGGATATATTGTGCAGGTGGCTGAACGAGGAGCTCCAGCTGTCTAAAGCTGTCGGTAAGTGAGAATGAAGTTACAGCCTGTATCTAACGTTAGCTAACGTTAGCTAGTTAGCTGCTAGCTTAATGATGCTAACTCGGTGGTTTAGTTTAACTGTCACTACACATTAAAAGGTGTGTGAATTTACAAAGCTGACAATGTAAGCGCTGTTTATCAAAGTTGAAAAACAGTTAACTTATCAACACAGGCATTGGGATATAGGGTAACGTTAAAGTGGCAGTATGCAACAATTTTTTGGCGTAATTTGGCAAAAATTCCATAATAACCTTTCAGCATACTGTAATTCAAGTGGTCTGAGAGAAAACTAGACTTCTGCTCCTCCTCATTGCTCTGTTTTCAGGCTTTAAAAAATTCTAGCCCGTGACGGCAGATTTTGACCAATCACAGGTCATTTCAGAGAGAGAGAGCGTTCCTATTGGCTGTGCTCCAGTCATGTGACCAGAACTTGGCTTCCTTCAACAGATTTTACAATGGTGGCCGCGTCACAAACTTTCTCATTTTACAGCTAAACAGTACACTACAAGATGATTCTGAGAACATTTGAGGCGAGAAATAGTCATTACAGTAACAGAATATTGATTCATATTTGATCAGCGCTGCCTAGTTTGACCGTTTGGTCGGAGTTCGCGAGTGATTGACAGCCGGCTCTCATAGACGGCAGCTGGACAGCGGACCTTGTTTTCCTCCGGTAAGTGAAATCCTTCAGATGCTGTTAGGAGCACCGGAGGACACAGTAGGACACAGAGGAACATGATTTTTTTCAGGTTATCTGTTTCATGTACTACTGTCCCGATATAGCGGCCGTTTTCTAAAAATAACTTTTTTAAATCATATTTGCGCCAATATCACATACTGCAGCTTTAACGTTAAGTGATGTACTTCGGTAGAAGATGTCATGAGCAACGTTGTTTTGGGAAAAACCTGAAAAGGTTTGTGTAACGTTTGCAATCTGAAAATGTCCAGACAGGTGCTAAAACTAGTTACATTAACGTCAACAAACATTCAAACGTTCAAACATAGAAAATGTCACTGTTTGAGGAAGGCAAGGCAAGGTGAATGTATTTATATAGCATATTTCAGCAACGAGGCAATTCCATAAAACAAGTGCTTTCCATAAAACATCAGAACCATCGAGACAAAGTTCACAAAATGACATTCAAATACAATTAAAAACAGTCACAAATTACATGCATGTTCATCTTCACAGACCCAAAGACCTTTGCCAAGGATTTCTCCAGTGGTTACCTAATTGGGGAGATTCTGCATAAATATCAGTTGCAGAATGATTTCAGTATGTTTATGAAGAAAGAGTAAGTTACCCTCTCTCTTTGTCTATCTATCTATCCATGATCCTTTACTTTTTGTTGCTGGAAAATACCTAACTGGTGCTTATAATTTCAAGTGTTCATAATTATTAAAGTTAATAACAACTTTTTTTCATAGCACCTCCATCTCCAGGCTGAATAACTTTACCCGCGTTGAGCCTACTCTCCAGTTACTGGGGATCTCTTTCGACATAAACACAGCCCAGGATCTGATGCAGGAGAAGCAGGGTGCTGCTACACGCCTCCTTTACCAACTCTACGTCTCGCTTGAAAAGAAGAAGAAAGCAGAAATCAGCGGAACATTGATGGAAATCATGCAGCCTGCAGCCAATGCTGGCCTGCACAAAAAGGAGCATGAGATCTACTCTGATGTAAGGTCGGCTGTATGTGTGCAATTGGTTAGGAACTAATTTCTTTAGGCAACAGCATGTTTTGTCATGTAGAAACATTGAGATAAGTAGTCCTGCTTTGTGCTTATACTGAAAAAACTGTAACTGAAAAGACTGTCTTTCAATATTCTTATGTTTGAAGTTCACATTATTAGTATAACATAACATCAATATCTACAAAAGCATGTATTTTTAAGCACCTTACTGTCTTTCTTTTGACATAGCGACTGCATCAAGTGGTAAAACGTGATGCAGAGCTGAAGCTACAGAAAATTTCTCAGCACTATGAGGAGAAATGCCAGCAACTGAACGACAGGTTTGTGATGACCCATCCCATCCATCAAAAGAGACAACTCAGAGTTCAGGATGAGAAGAGAATGAAGAATATTGAGAAGGTATTGGAGATCATGGAAAGTATTATGATACATTTCCCCTGTATTCATTTAAGTTAAGTTAAAAATGTATGACAAGACTTTAAGGCAGTCTACAGTCTACATCTTTAACAACTTTTTACACAATGTTTCTCAGTCTCAAAGTTACACTTCTTTGCAGTATTTTGGTGTTTTGGACATTACTATAATACTACTAATATTACTATAGCCTACCAGTGCTGAGTGAAAAACCTTAACTTGAATAACTAACTTGAACCCCAGCTGCTTGATGATGGAATAAAGCAAAGCTCATGCTAATGAGGGAGGAACTGTTTATGTTGCAGCTGCGGGCGTGTCGTCAGTCCACCACAGTCCAGGTGCCCAAGCCACCTCCCTACACTTCACAGCTCAACCTAAAGAGGAGACAACAGCAGCAGCAACGCAGAGAACAACAAGTGCAGGTGTGATCCAGATTAAATAATGATGTGATAATTTACCAACACACAGAGGGAATTTCATTTTTGGCTTGCTGACACAGGGTCAGCTATAGAGAGGTGTCCACAGAGTTTGTAGAGGCTGATGCTTGCTGACAGGAAGTTTAGATAGAAGTCCTTTCAAAAAAATCTTTACACTATTTTAGAAATCCAGGCCCAAGAACTTTGTGTTTGTTCTTGTTAGCCAGATGTTCCCAGGTCTTCTCAAAACCAAAAGCCTGTTATTGCATAACACCTGTCATTGTTTACAGGGAGGGGGTTCATTCTAATTCAACTGATAACCCTCTGTATACAATACTACCTATAAGGCAATTGTCATGCCAACAACAAGTTCAACAACAATGAATTGAGTTTCTCACAGCACACACAAACAACAAAGGAGTAACATGGGTTGTTTGTCTTTGTCTCTGTGGTATTATTGCAATTTCTGTTAATTTTGTCTGCAGACAGTCCAGACTGAAATAGCCCAGTTTGAGATGAGGAAGAAACTGGTTACTTCTGGTTTTGCTTCATCTTCAAGGTGAGAGAAAAAGAAACATTTACTAAATTGATATTGTATTTACCGGTATTTAGTATCATGTTATTTTAATGTTTGTATTAATGGCGCTTTACAGCAACCTGAGGTAATCATCCTCATACATTAGGACAATGACTTCAAATGTGATTTGAACCTTTTCACTCCTAGTGATCAGCCCTTCCCTGGAGATTCTCTCAGTGGTGGCAGCAGCCAGGGCTGTGAGGTCCCTGTAAGTGGAACTAAGCTGACATTACAATCTAACAGCAAGTATATTCAGGATATCCGACAGAGGCTGGAGGAGAATGCTGTAGCTCGCGAGCAGAGAGAGAAAAGGCGAGACAGATTCCTGGTGGAGCAGCTCAAGGCCCATGAAGCTCAAGAGGTGAAACTTCTAGTTTTTTAAACCATATGGAAAACATGTTTTAAATAAATCTTATCTATTTTCTTTGACCTCACAGTTTGTTATTTGACATTCGTCATTTTAACCCAAAATCAGTAAACTGAACTGCCACCTCTGCCTCACCCTGCAGGAGGCACAGCGAGAGGAGCAGCTGGTGAAGCGTCTGACACGTCAGACTCAGCAGGAGCAGCGTTTGGCAGCTCAGCTCCTCCAGATACGCGTGCAGAAAGATGTGATCCGGCAGAACCGCCTGTTCAGAGAGCAGCAGTACCAGCAGCGGAGAGAGAGGGACTTCCAGGAAGCTCTGGAGAGGGAGGCGGTGAGATAGGATGAATAAGGAAGAAGAGTAATCCTTTCTATTGTCCCTTTGTATTAGACTGCATCAGTGATAGTATGAGTAGTGTTTAATGGGGAGAGAGAGGAAAGGGTGGATTTTGGTAGTTTGTATCAACAGGGTATATGTATTATAGAGAGAGATAGAGAGAGAGAGAGAGAGAGAGAGGGGGACTTCAGAGACAGATAAATAGTAAAGTAAGACTGGATAAATCATGACATAAACAACTCTATGTTTGTCTGTCATGCCCTTCAAGTGATCACACCTATACTGTAGATGACTGATTTAGCTGAAGGCAGATGGCAGGATGCAGCCATGGTCCAGCATGGATTCAGTGTTAAATATTCAGTATGTTGTAGTGAAGTATAGTCATGGTGTTATTAACCTAATTTGTTAGACAATCCCAGAGCAGATTGTTGCACTATTAAGTCTCAGATTCCGTGGTTATTTGCCATTTACTCTAATGAGTGAAATGATCTCTTTTGAAAGATGATTTAGGGAGAAAATCATACGATTAAATGTAGATACATATGAAAGCTTTAATGGGGTATTATTGATGTTGTGTCTTTTGGTAAACTAGGAACCTGTATTAATTGTTACCTGCGGTTTAACATCAGTCATACAGTAAGTAACAAAGATTAAAATCATCCTTTCTTTTTTTCCTGCAACCTCCAATATCAGTAACGTACTGATTCCAAAAAATGATGTCTGTTAGTTTGTGTCTCTATAAGGCTATTTCTTACGAAAACACCTAGTCATGTGTTTTTAACAATAAATGACCTATGTAACATCTTTCATCTTCCTTTATTACTTACAACTGTGGTGATTAGCAGGAACATGTATGTCATGCCTTCTCCACTCACTCCATCTTTCTGACTGGGGCCTGGTATAGGCTTTGGCTCAGCAGGCTAAGTTGGACCGTGCCGAAGAGATGAGAAAGGAGCTTGAATTCTGTAACAGGATTGCTGCTGAGCGAGCTCAGAGCAGATACAAGAAGCACTTTAAGGGCTGCAAGGACATTTTGGAGCAGATAGTGGACTTGGCCACCAAGGTTGGAGAATATCGACTGCTCACTGGGAAGTACGTAACACAATTACTTTTAATGATGCAGTAGAAACATGCACACAGTATTTGGGCTTGAGACCTCCAAACTGACTCTTGGTCAGTCAATTAATGAATATGTGGAAATTCCAAAATGTGTTGTACAAATTACATCTCTTGGTAGTTACCAAATATTATCGGGAAGTATTGTAAAAGTTAGTTAAGCAATCAAATTTTAGAGTTGAATATACTGTAGTTGTAATGACATTTTGGCTTTGGCCACTTCATGATCTGAGGGGGTGATAGGACAAGTCCTCTGCAAATTGTCTGCAAATTTTATTTATATATTTATTTATGCTTGAGCAAAGTTCATATTCAAGCACAACACATAAACATTTTCTTCAATTTTCAGAATAAAAATAGGCATTTGTTTTCTCTTTTAAAAGGAATAGACTCAGAGACAGAGTTGGTAAAATAAAGTTCAACAACAGAAGGAAATATGGGAAAATATGTAATATCACTGGATGAGTGGCTAGAACCCAAAAGCATGACACAGAAGCAATCAATGTATCAGGAAAGTTCAGCTTTACTTAGTTCAAGGAAGGCAAGGGTCAAAACCAGGCAAACGAGGGACAGACGGGAAAAGGTTCAGACAGGCAGGTCAGGCAAAATAGGAATCAAAAATGCTGGAAAGCTAAGGAATGCACACAGTGTGAATGAAACTCGACTGGTATGTAAGTACTGAAGGACTGATGAGGGAGTGAGCTGCAGGTGAGGAGGCAGGCAGAGAAAACCAGGTGAAGGGAATGAGATAATTGCAGGGCAGGAGGGAGTCTGAAATAACATGAGAGTTAGTGATATTGCATGAAAACAGAACAGATGAAGAAATAAACTCAGAGTTGTCAGGGGTCGTGACAAAACATGCCCTTTAAGTATTGGTTTGTCGCTATCTTTCATCACTGTTTCATTATTTGTCTTTCTTTCAGTGGGAAAACATAAAAAAAAGATATTTTATGAAAGTATTGATAAACTGAAATGTGACTGAAGACTGAACATTTTTATTTAATGTTGTATTAAAAACTGAAGCATTGCGTTGCAGTGCTAATTCAGATGGGAGTCAAAAACTTGTGAAAACATGACCAATATTGCACCAGTGGTCAAATAAAATCAGGAGATGTCAACATCCTGTCTGCTTCTTCTCATGATAAAATACATAATTTCCAAAGACACGCACTGCGCACACAACCCTGCTCAATATTCACTTTGTATGTATTCTGCTACCTAGGTTTTACATATCTGTTAGATCAGCTCTTCTGCTCATGCTTAGATTTATAATTTTCAGGCTCAATTAGAAAACAATTTGATTTGTTTTGAATACGTTTGCAGTCATAAATCTAGCTTTCCCTTGTGTCATTTCTTGTGTTGTTATGTCCAGTCTGATTCCAGAGAAGCTGATGAGAGAGTGGAAGGAATTGCTGTTCAGTGGTCTGCCTCTCTATGAGCCGATACAGTGCCAGCAGCCAGGGTTTGAGTTCTCTGCCCCACTAGACCCCGTAGAGCTTGAGAAGCAGGAGATACTCAAAAACCAGGACTATGATGAATACACTGTGAGTCTGAAACACGAGTGCAGTGTGTTTTTAAATCATGTTTGGATGTGTGTGTTTGCCCTCACGCCCTGAACTGAAGCCCTGAACTGTCTGAATGCTGATGATCCTCTTTGTCTAAGCCATATGTCATGTTTGTCAGAACATGGTAGGTGAGTGGGCATGGCCAGAAGAAGCAGGGGAGACCAAACCGCTCCTGACCAACAACAACATTCTTGGACATGTTGTCCTGCGACTGAGGGACATTATTCATCAACCCATCATGGAACCCTCCTCGCCTTCATTTCCTCACTTTACCTTCAAGGCCTGTGTCCTGGGCAAGTTCTGCTCTGGCAAGACCACCTGCCTGGCCAAGCTTGCTGAAGGTACACAGCATGTAATCCAAACACAAATACAAGCATACACACAACCACAATTTCACACCACTTAATTACTGAAATTATATAATAAAAACATGTGGAATAAGATTGTATGGCTTATTTGTTGCTGAGTATGTGTTTTGTTTGCTGCTTTAGCCCATGGCATCTGTGTCTTATCAGCTGACACACTGATTGAGGAGGCACTGAATGCTTACCAGAATGGAGAGGAGGTTAGTGAGATACGTTATAACAGTATTGTAACATCAATAGTATCCCTTTTTATTTCATCTTGTCACATAATTTTGCTTTAAAATGATTTTTCAGGACCATAAAATCTCACTAGTCTTTCCTGCCATTGCCAGAAATGTATAAACCTGAAAACACGTGGCCTTAAAAGGTCTTCAATGATCTTAAACATTTCAGCTTTTAAAACATCCCTTGTACAGGTCACAGATCAGCAGGGAGAGAAAGACAACGAGCAACTGTTCACATCCTCCACATCACTGAAGATTGGTGGGTTACTGAGGCCCGCATGATACTAATCTATGCTGTTTTATACTATACATAATTACAGTGTGGTTCTTTGCTTTGTTATGTGTCACTCATAATTTCATTGTTTTTCAGATCTTGATACTCAAGAGGAAAACAGAGACAGCAACATAAGAGTAAGTGTTGTTTGTGATCTTCTCACTCTATTTTGTATTTATTTATACATAATGTAACCTGTATTCAATTTATTTCACTAACCAATCTGATTAAAATTTTCTTTCCTTGCTGATAAAATAATGACTTTTGGGAGAATGTAATAATTTGAAATGTTGAGAAATAAAAATTTTTTCCAGAATGTATGTGTACCTATTTGGAATGAAATAATTAACTCCTTACATGTGTTCCTTATCCAGCTGTCTATGCGGGCCATGCAGGGAGCAGCTGCAGAAAAAGAGCTGAGGAAAGGCAACGCCATCCCTAATGAGCTGTTAGTGGACATCATAGTAGAGGCTATCAGGTAAGCACATAACCTGTATATGAGATTTAGTCAGTTGCATTATCTTAATTTTGCCTAATGCAATTCATTTCACATAGTCAGTATTTCAGAGAGATCTCAATTATACAATCTTACTTTTATATACACTGTGGACAAAATAAACAAACAACAACCCCACAATCACTCTCTAGACAGTGAAATATTGTTTGTGTCCTTACTAGGCAGGTTCCAGCTCAGTCAGGTTGGATCCTGGATGGCTTTCCAGTGGACATCACCCAGGCCTACCTGCTAGAGAAAGCCCTGGGTGGGTCTGTAGATGAAGGGAATGGTGCTGTAAGCAGCAGGACAGACCTCGCTGCTGATCCTAAACCACCCAAACCTCCACCACCCCCACTTCCTGTACTGGACCTGGCTCTGCTGCTGGATATCCCCGATGAGTGTGTGATCAGACGTCCATACAGTCACAGGGGTATGTTATACCAGTGGGAGTTTAATGCCATGTATCTGTGTCTGTGTGCACCCACACATTACACAAGTAACCAGTTAAATATAAATAATATGTTTATGTGGTTCTCTGGTGCAGATACAGATAGTGCTGCTGCTACAACCTCCCATCCCACAGACAAGAACCTGTATCTGGCACAGACTCCACACAGGTAAAAAAGAAGAATCAAATGGGAAACTAAACTGAAATTAATACATTACTGCTACTGCATGACTGTGTGTCTAATATCGATCATCCCCCCCCCCCCCCCCTCTCAAGAATCACAGCTTTTCATGACACCTGGCCAAAACTAGAGAAATGGTTCTGTGGAAAGCAAAACATTTTGGTCCGTGTTGATGCAGATGTAGATGAGGAGGAGCTTTACAAAAGGGTGGAGTCTGTCCTGCAGCAAGTTATGATGCAAACACAGGAAGGTAACTGGTTGTCATTTTAGTATTAAGTGAATGTTAGTAGACACAAGGTCTTTGTGCTCAGAATCAAATTTTGTCATAGTTCCATAGGATTAGGAAAAAAAATAATTTTTTTTGTTCTTCAGACACTGATGATGAGATTCTGTTTCTACACTAAATGATGTATAGTCTTCCCTGAAGGAAACACAATATTTACTCACAATATTCTGACATATTCCCTCAGCAGCTCCTGCCACTCCTTCTGGTGAACATGTAGTGTTGGATGGTGGGACAGCTCCTGACTCCACCTTTTCAGCTACACCTCCACCAGTAGACCAACCTCAGGGCCTCACAGACCAAGCCCCTGGCCCCGCACAATCCTATTCCAGCCTTAACGAGGAAAAAGCCCAAAGTGTGAAGTCACTTTCCAAATCCAACACACACTCCCCCAGAGGTAATTTGATCAGTAAGCTGTGGATTGCACATTTTAATTGTTGTTGTAAAGTTAGTTCTGGTCACAAAAGAAATTATGCTTCAGAGAGAGTATTTATATATTATTATCTACTGACCATGAACATGATGTGTTTTAGACATGTTTTCCAACTGATAATGACTAAGTGGATGGTACATGTGTTTTCTTTACATACAGAATATAGACACACTTTATGTTTCATATGTACCAAACTGATATCGTAAGTATTTGGATACATACGTCACCTGTGAGGCCACTAAGTCTGTTTGAATATACAGTAAACAGTAGAATCCAAAGAATATGGTCATATATGCCATTTATGGCTTTAATAGCATTCTACTGACAATTGCTGGTCGACTTGTTTAATATCATTTAGATATCATTAAATAATATGATATTATTATTATTATTATTGTTATTAATAATAATAATAATAATAATAATAATAATAATAATAATAATAATCATTGATTAACATTCAATAAATATGAATCATTTGACTTTATTAAAGTGATGATTTATGTTCTTTTCTTATAGGTCACTCTAGGAAGGTGTCAACTTCCTCAGTGACCAATGAGGACTCTCAGGGAGTCCCTGTCTCCCCCTGCCCAGGTTCATCCAGCTGGGTCTATGTGGATGAACCCCTTCCTACAGTAAGATAAAACTTCTATTAATATTTGTTTTGCTTATCAGAGTTGGAAGTGCACTCTCCTAATCTCTTTCTTCCCTGAAAAGTCTTGTCAGTGACATTATGACATGACATTCAGATGCACTCACTGGGGGTTGCCACAAGGTGGCCCTCTAACATGATTTAGCCAGTAGACCTGTGGTTTCCTGCCTGTGTTGCCTTTCAGAATCTGTTTCAATTAAAGGAAAATACCTGTCATGTGATTTGTTGCATTACACTATGTCTTGTTTTGTTTCATCATCCTCTATCCTCCCATGTTCCCTGCTTTGTTCATCTTTTCCCCTCCCCATCTCTATCTCTAGGAGATCCCAGAGTACCTGTGCCCCCGTTGGGACGCAGTGTGTGATTCTTATGTGAACAACATAAGGACAGTGATGCAGCAGCTGCGCTCACAACGCTCTGTTATTAACCGTCACCTATTCAACATTAGGTATTCTGCCAGGCCTTTGAAGTAGTGTGAACATGGTTTATTTCATGTCTTACACTGAGTACAGATAAGTACATAACTAAGCATTTGCATAATGGACACATTTCTGTGCCTGTCTTTTCTCCATTTTTATATTTGATACCTATAGCTGAAGATGCATAATTTTCTACGTGAACATGTGTGTACATGCATTCTTACATCTGAATATTTGATAACATGAAAAGCTAGCAATACAAATCTAAGTCAGTAGCCACACACATTTGCAGAGCCATTAATATCTTGTTAGCTACAATTAATAAAATTGATCCTTTTATCCTTTTAATACTAGGTTTTGTCATGTAAGTTTATAGCTGCAGATGCAGTATGAAAGTTGAGTATTTATAATTAGCCTCTGAATACAGTTATTTTTGGGTACGAGTGGATGTGACCCAAATGGTAATACCATTTGCTCCTAGGTCAGAAATACTTTACAAATAAAAGAGGACATTTATGTTAATAGAAAATGATTACAAAATGATCTCTTATAAATATTACATGTATTACTATGTAAGTCTCACCTGGTTCCCTTTATCCGTAGAGAGGAGTACAAGCATTACCTGGGGCGTCCAGACTTGAAGAAGGAGTTAGTGTCTCATTGGCAGAAGGACTTCAACAGCATACCTGATGATATGAGAGAAGACAAGGACACAAAAGCAGAGCTATATCTGAGACTAGATGTGAGAACAATTTAGAATATAATAGAATACAAATATTCTTAAACTGATCATGGATTTTTTTTTTTAAAGATCTGCTTAAAAATAAAAATATCAAATATATAGAGATGTTGTGACATGTGTACAGGAACTGCGTGAACGTTTGTGGGACATTAGTGACAAGCGTAAGGAGGAGGACGAGAAAGAGAAGGCTGCTCTCATGGGTGACGGCTGGGTGGAGGAACACACTGCCGTCCTCGTCAACCACCACTCTGTACTCATGCAGGTAACTTTTCTGTTTCTTTGTCACCATTTGACTGAACAAACTTTTTTTTGCCATTTCAATTCAGTAGTTTATAAGCTCATGTCATAGACTATTATTCTGTGAGTTTTGTATCTGTTCCATTGCTTCTTTTCTGTCCTTGTTGTGTTTATGGTGTTCAGGCATGCATGTCTTCTATGATTCTCTTCAGTTTGACTGGCAAAAGCATAATGTTGGATTGTTTGTGTTGTCCAGGAAGAGTTGGACCGATACCAGGACACACTCTGTATTCTCAGGGTCTACTATTTGAGCATGTACAGACCAGAGCTGCCTGAGCTGCCCTCCACGTTGGTTTGTATCCCCCTACTGGACACCCCAAAAATTAAGGATCAGGACGAGAGGCAAGAAACACACTATTAACTGCAACCTAGCCGTGTTACTATAAGATAATAAAACTAAATCACAAAATTGAGAATAGTTTATAGATAATGAGTGCATAAAGCGAACGATTTATTTTGTTCCACCAGTACTGAGCCAGTGGGCCCAAATGTGTCTAGTCAGATGGATGACGGAGAGGACAAGAGGAAAACTAAATTGTAAGGGAGAGGCACTTTCGCACACAGTATTTCCTTTAAGTTTTCTGCAGTCAGTTTTAAAGATGGAATGGATTTTTTTTTTCATGCCCTCACAGTCCAAATGCTCTCCAGCACAAATACATAAACAATTTCCTCCTTTTTTCCGTTTTCTCCTCCTCCACAGACGTCCTGACTCCAAGACGAAAAGCCAGGTTCAGACAGAGCCTGTCAAGGTCCAAATCCTTTTTTTCCCCCCTTGCCTCTCTTTATGTACCTTTCCTTCACTTTCATTATTTTATTCTTTCTCAAGGTCTGTAACTGATTTTGTTTAATGAATCTAGTCATATCTGCTCATAAAGGACTATAGATATTATATACCTATCTATCTCTGTTATGTTTCAGGCTGTACCACCTTATAAGACAGCTGATCAAATAAAGTTCTGGCATTCTATATTCATTTAAATGTAGTTAAATGTGAAATTGTACCTCAAAACAATTCAAAACACTGTCATTTACATACATTTTTTAATGGTGACATGCTGATATACAATAGAATAGTAAGAGATATTGACCCTTTTCATTGTTAACTCCAGCCACCCCATGAGAAACTGATCTCCGACTTTGAGGAGGCACTCACGGCCATCAGCAAATTGGTAATGTTTTGTGTATAAGAGTTTGCATGAACATATTATTGAGGAATATATATATATATGAATATATATATATATATCTATATATATATATATAAAAATGTCTGACGTGTATGGGTTATATTGTGTGTAGGTGTCAGCAGAAGCCCACCAGGGGGAGACAAAAGAGCAAAAGGAGAGACTACAAGAGAAGGAGAGGGAGAAGGCCTCTGCAAGTGCAAACAAAAAGGAAAAAGGGAAACAGTCATCAAAAAAAAAGAGAGGTATGTCTTTGGTAGAGTATTAAGAAAACAATGGAGAGGTGCCCTCTAACATGTACTGTAACAGTAGGTCTTCTATCTACATCATCATTATCCTCCTCCTTCCTCCAGGTCCACCATCCCCACTTACGGCACCCAGCCCTCCACCAGCTGATGACAAAAACTCAGAGAAGACTCATAATCAAGACGTCAGAAACAAAATACATAAAGAATATTCAGCAGCACTGGATCACGAGGGTATGCACACACAGAGATTCTTTATATATCAATATATTTAATTGTCATACTAACATATTGTCAATTTTCTAAGTGGTTCTATTAAGAAATGTGTAATGAGATATATACACGCAGGTTATGTGCATCCATGTTTTATATTTTCATATGTGCACAAACATGCATGCATGTGTGTGTAAACGATCAATATGCTTATATAGTTGTGTTCCTCTGTTTGTCTTCCTGTGTGTGTGTGTGTGTGTGTGTGTGTGTGTGTGTGTGTGTGTTTTCCAGAGAATGCAGCAAAGGTGCGCATTGCGCTGGTGAAAGGTCATGGTCTGGTGATGGTGCACTCGCTGCACAGCAGAGCAGAACAGACATTAAGCAGCATGGAAAAGTGGTTAGAAGCTCACTATCTTGCAGAAATGGAAAGGTATGTTGCAGTATGTAGTAGTGGGTTAATGTGTGTATGTAGAGGGACTTGAATGTGAATTTAAACAGCAATAGTGTAGCACTGCACTGCTGTCCCAGTTTTATTAGTGTTGTTGTTTTTGATTAGTGAGCGATAAATGCTATCTGTATTTTATCTCCATGTCATGTCATAATGCCATATATGTGCGTGTATTTAAAACCCCAGAATTGAATTGTTGGACTAGTGTGTTACTGTTTTTTTTTCTTAAAGTACTGGTATTTATTTGGTATAAAATCACAGAACATGAAAGATATTCAAATTAATGTAAGCCCTTTAAAGGGGCTACATGTAAGAATCAGAAATTGCTTGTTCACAGCGACACCTGTGGCCGCAATGTCAACGAAAGTCAGCGTCCTGTTGCTCGCGCTCGCGCTTGTGCTCGCGCTACATTGACATGAACGAGCACCGGTCTAAACAGTGAGGCGACACACGTCAGCTAACACACAATATCACTCTATATTTCACCTGCTTGGCAGTAATGTTAGCTGACCAGACGAAGGTCTCTCCATGGATCAATGCTGATTCTAGTGCTGGCTTTTCCTGTCTCAGCCCGCCGACCCGGAGGAAACGGGTGGGGGGGGGGGGGGGGACACCGACAACCGGTCGGGATAACATAACTCGCTGCGGAGCCCCGTCACTTCACAAGACACAGGAAACCTCTGTTGGTCTGGAGGAGCGGCAGCATTTATTTCTGCAAAAACGTCCACTGCACATTCACTAGATATTCTCAGAGCTAAACTAACTCTGCAGTGTGCGCACGTGCACGTGGAGCAGGAGCGAGCCAAGCGGGTGAGAACGAGCGTGGTGTGCAAGCAGCAGGCAGCAGGAGCAGAGCTGCTGCGCGCTCGCGTACCCACACGCGAGCGCGCATGGGATTCCGACCCGTTATGATTTATGCGCGTGAAAAGTTACAAATAGTCCCTTTAAGTGCTCTAGAAGTTATTCTGAAAATGTTACTTGAGAATATAAAAACACATAATGCTTGTGAAAACCTGTAGGTTTTAGTCTCCACTAAGAACGAGCCATTTCTAACACATTTAAACTTGGAGACAGTTTTGGTCTGTAATTATACATAGAAGACATGTTTGACGTTTTATCTGTGTCATGTCTCCTTTTCTCTAGTATTGACCAACTGTCAGAAGTGGTTCGCCACCACATAGAGGCTGGTGCTAAGTTGCAGAATGAGCTTGTGTTGGTACGTAATGACTTTATAATTGTATTTCTACTGCAGGATGACATCTCAATAGCTCTCCCAGCATGTGACCACAGTCTCCTTCACCTCGCTCCGCCAATTTTAAGATTCTCTATATTCTCTTCTCCAGGAATGTACTGACTTCTACCTGAATGGAGACTGCCTCATGGTGGCTCCCCCGGCTCCCCCTCCCCGTCCACCTCCTCTGGAGAAACCTACACGGTCCACCCCGACCATCACTCAGCTAGAGGCTTTCCACCAACAGCTACGCAATGTTGCTCCATCAGGTTAATACAGGGGAGACAAGTTGTAGTGTTATTGGGTCTATTAATCTTGCTATCTATCCATCCGTTGATCATTTTCCTTCCTTTCTGACTTCCAGGCTTCATGTCCAGTTCTGAGTTCTCCAGTTTGCTCAGGGATATCATCTCTGTTAACATGGGCAGGAACACCTTGCCCGAGCCCTGGATTAACAAGAATGAAACACAGGTACTCTTCAAGTATTCCAGACACTCAAAACACAAAGTTGGGTAATCATTTCTTTTCTCTTTACCTCATAGCACCAAATTCCACTAGGAAGACAATTTATGATCAATTTTAGTCAACCGACAAAACCAAAAAAAACACATAAACAAATATCACTCTGCTGACTGTAACCCAGTGTTGAGAAAGCAAAGCAAGACACAAATCATTAGATTAGATTAGATTCAACTTTATTGTCATTGCACATAGTACAAGTACAACAAAAATGCAGTTTTGAGAGTGCAAACTAGTAAAATCCTGATTAAGACAGTATGTACAAATGAGGATATATGTGGTGTATATAAATAGATATATACATACAGTAAATACAGATTGCAGTTAAGGTGCAAAGGATAGACATATGTTATATTCTGATGAGTAAGAGTTAAGTATAAGTTGCATACTGATGAAATATTGTATAAAAAATGTTGTATAAGAGTATTATAAATAATAAATTATATATACAGGTGGAGTTATATTTATATATATACACAGAGAGGTTATGTACATAGAGCTATATGCATAAAGGACTAAGTGAATATATATAAGACGAATATTAGAGAATAGATTTTATAGTTATATATACACAGGAGAGGTTTGTACAGATGACATTCCTGCACCGCACTGTCTGGTTACCATAAAAGACACATCACATGGCTTACAGGAGCATTTTCCTTTTCTCTTCTGTCCCCAGATTATGGAGATTGTATCTCTCCTAACGGACAACTATGAGCTGATAGATTGGCGTCGGTTTCTGCTCAGTGCTGCCCTCCCTTGGCCAGCTCCCTCCTTATCACAGCTGCTGGTCGTGCTACAATGTTTCAAGGCAGCAGATACTGGCCACACAGGCTATATAAACAAGGAACAGTACCTACAGGTCTCTACACACACACAAACTCAGATGTATTCTATATATTCTGATTCTGATTCTCTGGTCAGACTGTTTTTTAAATCACAAAATATCCCTCTGCTCTGGATAATCCCTCATCTTCAAGTTATCTATCCACTCACACCCCCGTGGCCCCTCTTCGCTCTCGTGGCATCATTATGCATTGAGACAAGCAGGCCTGGGTTGTAGTCAACGTGACAACACATTTAGTATATATTATATACATTATATAGTATAAAGTGAAAACTGGTGCTCCCTGAAACATAAAAACGAATACTTAAGTGTCTCCTCTTGCCTCCTTTCTCACCAGACAGAGTTGTGGTTTTCCAATGAGAGTGTCCAGCCCGTCCCAGAGGATCCCTTTGAGCCTCTACCTTATGACCGTCTGGCTAACCTACGCAAGGTAACTACCTGCAAAGCCTGCATAATTCCAATGTAAACTTTTATTACTCTTTAAATTGGAAATCCAAGTGGTCATGGTACACAAACAACCTAAAAGACATAAAAAGGATGAACAAAGAAAAAAGAGTAATGAAAGAACATAAAGGTACAATAGAGCAACTCTTTAAACTATTACTATAAGTGGACTTTTCAGCTATTTTCAATTATATCTTTTTGTTAACAGAAATTAGTCTAAAACACAAACATATACAGGATACCGCCCTCACAATGCTTTGCACTTTGTTCTACACCTCAAAGGGATCAAACCATAACATCTTATGTTTACTGTTTGTCCCAATGAACTGCACTATAAAATAAATGAACAGTAACATTTGCCTCTGTTCTTTCTTCTTAGTTCTTTTTCCAGTTGTTTGCGGACCACTCTTTCTCTCCCCCTCAACTGGACTTTGTGTCCATGCTGCAGTACTTTGCAGCCGACCCCAACCCCAGACAGGGCTTCATCAGAGCGCTAAGCGTCGTGCTGGGACAACATCTCAAGCTCTCCTCACCGGCCCATCTTGTCAAGGTGAGTAAATTAATGTACAGAGAAAAGTGAATTAAATTTCCACTTGAAAGTCCATGTAAAAGCACTTCTTCATCTTTTGTCATCAAAAACATTATTATTTTCTGTCACCAATGTCTTCAGATTATAATAGAAACCAGTTATATTATTTTCAATAACGCCAACAATGATTTTGTAACAGCACACAGGTTTTTCTAGTGGTTGGTAATTTGTTTTGGAATGAAACATGTGAGTGTTAATGTTTGTCTTCGGTACAAACTATTACACATCAGCAGGGCAATACCATTATGTGTTGTGTACACAGTCTATGCCCAGTATAGACGAGGCTACAGAGCTCAGCTCCTCACAACTTGATGGAGACTACAAGGAAGAAGAGACTCCGTGTGCATCAAGCAGTTCGTTGGGGGAGCAGGAAGTGTTCATCCCTGCTCTCCTTGCTGTCATCTGCCACAAAGTCAACCCCCTTCCTCCAGGCTGCCTGAGTCAGGAGGAGCAGACTGAGGTAGTGCCCTATGATACATAAATGAATGGTTAAATTCATTAAGGAAAGAAGAAATGTAGTAAATATGTCAGGTTTAATTTTCAATTGAGCAGATTCTGTTTTCCCTCAGAAAGGTTTTGTTTTCTATCATGCTTTCATCATTTTACCATCAATGTGCATATAGAGACATGGCCTTTTTTTTATCTAACCTTCAAAATGCAAGGGTGACTAGCAAATCATTATGGGTTTGTATAAGATTCATTTACATAATTAACAGAAAATAAATGAGGCTACACCTATTTTTCATGATGGGGGTAAAATATATCAGGCTAAGCCCCTGAACCTCCCTCAGTATACTAAAGCTGTTAATAGCTTTAATTGACTGATTCTGTGGGTTTGCTGAATACCTTAGTGCATTTTAAAGGCTAAGGGATCTACACTTAAAAATGCATTTTCTAAGCAGAGTTATTAACCTCATTATTAAAATTAAACTCTTCCCTCATGGTAATACTCTTTTTTATCTCTTCTGGCCTCTAGCAACTGGTGCAGATATTCAGAGAGCTGGGCTACAAGCCGGAGGACCGTGTCCCCTTCTCCGTTCTCTCTCAGCATCCTTTCATCCAGGGTCTGATGGAGACTTCAACACACCACCAGCTTGTAGTAAGTCTCTATGTTGACTCATCTGTTTGTTATGTGTTCCCCTACAACAGTGTCTGTCAGATGAGAATCCAAAAATAGCTCACCACTTGTCCTCTGCTGCGATCAGTCACACATATTTATCATCCAGACTGTCCACCATCATGTGTATTCTCAAACCAACATGAGGATTCACCTTCATCTTTCATCTCTCTCTCCCCCTCAACTTCTCTCTCTCTCTCATTGTCTCTCAGAACATTCATAACGTGCTACTGGCCCATCACGATGAAGGAGAGGCTAACGCCTTGACAGTTTCCTAAAGGATCAGACATATACAGTACATATACACACTGCTGTCTGCATCACAAAGAACTCTTTCACTTATGAAATGCAGAAGATGTTGCTTTGGCTGTTTGAAGTATTCTCATTACTTTTACGTTTGAAATGTTTGCTGACATGTATTGCTCACTTAAGTATTGGATAAATACATTTGCATCCATAACTTATGTCAGTACGTCGAAAAGTCTATTACCGATGACGGTTGGAATGATAACATAATTGAAATGACAACAATAACATCAATGATGGCAGGATTGACCTCTCGTACTAGCTTTTTTCCCCCTGATACACTCCAGCAGCTTTTCTGACTGACTTGTTTTTCTAATGACCTCTCTGACACAGAAAAGGCTACAATGAGTGCATTGTCCAGGATAACCTACATGTCAAGCCTGACTTGCCAGCAACTGCCTGCCAGGGCACCCACAACCCTATCACAGTCTATTCAGCAGTGATGTGTTACGGTTACTCTGTTTAGCGGTCACTGCTGCCTGTCTACCAATCAAGTTAATATGCAGGCTGTTTAGAAAAAAATGAATGAATGAATATTTAAAGATAGGAGCATTTTTAGATAAAATAATCAGTGTTGTTAGCTAGCTTTTCTTGTTACTAAAGACAAAGCAACTTATTAACACATAATTAATTTAAATTAGGTACGGGTATCACAATATACAGTATATCATCTTTTATTAATGAATCATTAATTATCATCAATAAATGCCTTCCTGTACTTATTGGTGGAGGGGGTTACATTCTGTCAGCAGCCTTGAGAGAGTGTAACTAATTTGATACAAGGCGGGTTTGAGGAACCACCCCTCTAACCCACCTCCCAGTCTCTCCGTCCCTCCCTTTCATTATCACTGCAGGTCCAAGGCTCTTAGACCTGGACTTTTAGAGAAAACAGAGCCGCTCACAGGTGTCATATAGACAGAATCATACTCGCAGAGCTGCATCCAAAACTTCTGAATAATAAGGAATAAATCAGCGCCTTAATGTCGGACCTTTTACATTCGTTGCAAGACAAAGCATACTGGATACATTCTAGGTACACTAAATAAGGAGGGGGGATTTCCCCAGTATCGACTAGACACTGCAGACTGTATGAAAGAATCTTTGTGGCTCAAACGGACCTCAGATCATAAAGAAGACTTTCAGGATTTAACGTGGTGCACTGAAAAGATGATTTGATGTTGGTACTCCTGCGTTTTGTCTTGCCAATTTCTTGTGGAAAATTTTCCTTTTGTCTGGATCACAACTCTGTTTTAGGACCGTTTGCCCCAGTTACTCACTGGATCTAACTTTGTTGCTGTATAACAGGTAAAAGGGAAAACTTTCTCATAAGGAATTCAGTTCACGCAGCACAGTTTTAATGACAGTTTATTTTTGAATTGGAAGACTATTTTAGGAGGACTTTGGCTGCAGGTCAGTGCGCGGTACTCTAATAACAACATGGGGATTGTATTTTGGATGTTTTCTCTTCTGGCTCTTCCAATTCTTCAGTCTGCCAAGATCTTGACTGTCTGTCTAATTGGTGAGTAATGGAGCAGTGATTGTTAAAGTGCCCTCTAATGGTAGTAAGAGAAATATTCATTGTAAATATTTGTTCAGAAATATGAGAAGAATACACACCTCCTTGCCGGACTGGACTGGTCAGTAGGTAAAGGTTGTTCAAAAGAGTTTGTGAAGAAAATGTTCTTCTGTATGTTTATCATATTCAAATTCATATAGTATGATGCAAACAGTAAGCCATGTGTTCAAACAGCATAGTGATTTGAGTTGGTCTCTTCCCCTCTCCTCCAGGAGGAAGCCACTACTTGTTATTAGATGAAATTTCTCATAACTTACACCAGCACGGCCATGAGGTCCGCATGCTCTTGCAACTGGGCAACCCTGTTATTACAGGTAAACTGTACATACTCACACACTCACAAACATACATATACAAAAAAATATTTTGCACAACTTTCTCTCTCGTCATATATCTGATTTAGTCACTCAAATTTGATTTAGTTTCTTTCTTTCATTTCTAAATTTAATGAGAATTGTAGAAAATAATGAATGTAAAAAGGGTAGGTGTAACATGCTAAGGCTTCAGCCTACATCCTTTCGGTCAGCTTTGGTTTGTAACTATTTCAACATTAATGACTTATTATTGTTTATTATTTTTTATTTGTATAGTATAAGCTGAAAATGACTTAAATAAACTAAACTAAACTAATCTTCATGTAAATGACTGCACATTTCTGTTGAATTCCTGCCAGGATTTTCCTATGCAGGCCGTGCAGACAGTTACCAGACGAGCACCTGGTCCTTAGGAGAGAAATACATCAAAGAATACAACGGCTGGTTCCTGGAGCAACAAACGCAGTTTTTACTGGGAAGGTACACTGATTTTTAGGAGACTTATTAGATTAGATTTAGATTCTTATTAGAATTTTAGGAGACTAATTATGTTACGAGAAACAGACAAGATCTTATAAGCTACTTGATCTTGTTTTCGACCTTGAGTGGTTTGCCATCAGCATTTTGAGGCTCATGAATTTATTTTGTACTGATGCCCAGTTTATCTCTGTTTTAGACTTCTGAACCTTCTTCGATTTAAGTGAATAGTTGCAAATATTTGTATCAGACTCCCCTTGCCTCTCTGTTTGCCTTTCTCTTCACTCACTCTGTCATTTTTCCTTCGTCTCTCTTTTTCTCAGGGATAGCTTTAATAACTTTCTAAACTTCATGGGCCACCTGTCCTATCAGTGTGACAGGCTGTTAGGGGACAAAGAGATAACAACGTTCCTCCAGAGGGAACGCTACGACATCGCCATCCTTGATGCTTTTAACCCCTGCTCTTTCCTACTGGCACACAAACTTGGTACATCGGCTGTTCATTTATCACTTTGACTCATATTTACTATCATCCTTTAAATCTTAATATTACTACAGTTATATATTATTTATCAATACCTTTCCACATTTATTATTTGCAGATTGTGGATGTTTTTAAATGTGCTAATTCAAACTAATTGTGAGCCAGAGTCATAGTGTTTTATTTTAAATCTATCTACAGCAGTTCCATGCACTTTACTCTTGATTTACTCCAGGTGTCCGCTACATAGCTTTCTATCCTGGCACTCTGAACGGTCCTCTGTCCATCGCTCTCCCCAGCCCCGTCTCCTACATCCCAGTCTTCAGCTCCCAGCTGTCCGACCACATGAACCTCTGGGGTCGTACAAAGAACCTCTTTTATTCTTTCTTGGCTCCTGTAGGTAAGAATGGTGTTACATAGGAGATCACATATTATCAAGGGTATTTATCTGGCTTACTTAATAACACACATCTTCCATGTACACTGTAATAGCCCTCTATATATATTATTATTCTGAATGAGCGCAGTTTTGGATATCATAAATACAGGTTTAGATTACTATTTCTTTTCATATCTCATTCTCCACTCATTTGTAATATACTGATTCTATAGGAGTACTTTTAAATCCCTACTTATCTCACATTTCACACATTTCTCTTTCAGCTGCTATTAGCACATCATTTAAATACAGTAGGGTAATCCAGACTATTTTTTCCTTCAATCGTCTTAATTTCCTCCATATATTTTTGGCTAAAATTCCATTTAAACTGATTGTACATGTGGTGAGAGTATTTTTATTTGTTCTTATCCCATTTAAATCGGTTTTGTTTGCTCCATTCAAACATTGTTTGCATCTGCAGTAGCCTGCTATATCTGGAATTAGGGGTGTCGCGATATACCGGTATTGACAATAACCGTGATATTTAAAAATGGAATATTGTTATTGATTGATAATAGACATATGATAATATGGTGTAAATAATCCAGTGCCTCTTAAATCATTTTATATGTACAGTTATGGTTACAGACTCTCTCTCCACCTCTCTACATTTGTTAAAGATGTATTTGATTTATAGCATTTTTTTTTCACTATAGATATCGCCATAATATTGTTATCGTTAATTCTTTTATCACAATAATCATGTAGTGAAAATCTGATATTGTGACAGCACTATCTGGAGTAAGATTTGTCTTATCTTCATGACATTTCCTCGTAATGCCATTTACTTTCCATTTCTTCCTGGAAAAAATGCTCTGTGTTTGCAACTAGCAAGAAAATGGTTTAGCTAATACCCTAACAAATGTTGGACGTACAATGTTGGTGTTTTTTGATTGTGTCTTGTATCAAAGGCCAGGAACTTGTATGGAGGACATTTAGGGAAGTAGCTGAGCGCCACATTGAGTCAGGCTCACCCCCCGGAGGTCTGGAGGAGTTACATCAAGGAGCTGAACTCTGGGCCTTCAACACTGACTTTTCTCTGGAGTTCCCCCAGCCTCTTATGCCCTACACTGTGCTGGTGGGAGGTCTGCTGAATAAACCTGCGAAGCCTACGCAGCAGGTCTCTTCTCTTGATACACATATCCAAATACATCAGTGAGACTCAGGTTTCCAAATTAACTTGCCTTCTTGCCCTCTCTTTACCTTTCTCACTCCCACTTCCCTCTGGACTTTTACTCCTCTCTTTCATCCTGCCTTCCTCAACACTGCAAATTTCCCTTTGCATTCTTCCTGTATTGGCCATACCCAACCCTTTTGATCCCTCAGGATCTTGAGTTGTGGATCTCCAGTTTTGGAGAGGCAGGTTTCATCGTTGTGACTCTGGGATCGATGGTCTCTTCGGTCTCTGTGGACCCTCTGCTGGTGGAGCTGGTGGCTGGCTTCTCTAGGATCCCTCAGGGGGTGCTCTGGAGGTAGAAGCATGATACAAGTCATACAGGCATAGAAAAATTGCATTTTTAACTTTCTGAGTCACAGATCGCAATTTTTAAAAATACATTAATAGGGGGAAAAAAACACAATATATTTTTTTTACAGTCATGTAAAGATTAAATCAACCCCAACAACAAACAAACTTGGTATTTTCAATTCATGTCAGGATGTTCCTAATGCTGCAGTGTTTGGCTTGCAGGTATGACCAAAAGCGATGGCCATCTCACCTGAACAGATCTCCTAATCTCAGGCTTGTGGACTGGCTGCCACTTAATGACCTACTGGGTAGGAACAGTCTGGCTCTCTTATCCTTATAACCCTTTGTTACAAACAAAAAGCCAAGTTACAGTACAGTATATGGTAGACTGTCAAAAGGCTTGTTCGTTGTTAATAGAGGACTAAAACTATGAATTTCAAGATAGATTCCTGTCAGACCCTGGACCAAGACTGCAGCAGACAGAGACTGGGTCCCTGCTGCACCTCCTTATGTTTAAAAAAAATACCACAAGACTCAAGTGCTTGCTTTAAATGTTCAGTAAATTTGTTTTATCTCATTAAAAGTATAAACAGAGTGAGATACAAATACAGCATGTTCATATTTGACATCCCCACCCATCCCAATAATGTTGGCAGTTGTTTGGACCACATTGTTTAAACTCTAACCTATAAGATGGTTTCCTCTGTAGGTTTTATCGGTCTGTACTACATCCAGACACTCTTACTTCCTTTACTTAGTAATGAAGTTTTCTCTATTTTTCTGTGTACCGCAGGCCACAAAAACGCACGTCTCTTTATCACCCATGGTGGACAAAACAGCCTGTTCCAGGCAGTGTACCATGCTGTTCCTGTGCTGGGAATCCCTCTGTTTGGAGACCAGTTTGATAATGTGGTGAGGGCTGAAACGAAGGGACTTGGCCTCACCATCAACCCCACACACATCACCAGGGAACTGCTCAGCTCTACCATTCAAACGCTCATACAGGACATCAGGTATGTGGATGGATGGCTGGGCAACGTGTGAAGCCAGAAGACTACTCTTCCCTTCTCTATAGTTTTCCGAATCATTTCTCCTTTTCTAGGTTCAAGTCTTCAGCTTTGTCCCTCAGCAGGATCCACAGATCCCATCCAGTCCCTCCAGCCCTTCGACTCATCCAGTGGGTGGAGCACATCCTGCACAGTGGAGGTGGAGCTCATTTGCGGCCGACTTCACTGACGCAACCATGGTACCAGAGGTACCTGTTGGACTTGGTGCTTCTTCTCTCCCTGGGGCTTCTTGGACCCGTAGTTCTCTGCTGGACTTTCTGCAAGAATAGCAGGGACAAACACAAAAAAATACAATAAGAATTTGAACTTCAGATTTATACCTCATTTCTGTGTTTATCTTGGACTTGAAAACTGTTCCAACATGAGAACTTTAAAAAAGAAAAATGAATTCCCGCTACTCTAACATACTGCAGAAGTTCAATAATTAAACCATGCTGGTTGTAACTGATTCATACAACTGACCCTTAAATAAATAAAATGAATAAATGATAGCAGGCTGTCATGTGGATGTAGGAGACCTTTGCTTTGACACAAGCAATAAACTCAGACTTGCTTTTCCCTAGTAGCACCACCAGGCCTAGAAAAGATTTCCCTTAAGGACAAAAATATAACTTAGAAAAGGGTGTTTATTTCCAGAACATTCCCTTTAATTATCAAAAGGAAAGTTGCAAATTACTGCAAAGCAGACACATGAGAAAAGTTTAAATATGGTTTCAACATTAGTGTGCAAAAACGTGCATTCATTTGTGATGCCATTAATACTGTTCCTCAACTTTGCTCTTTATTTTGAGCACTTTTTGTATACTGAAAAGATTTTCACATTCTGTATTCCCAGTTTCACTTCAGAGGAATAGCCCTAATGTCCAGTGCCCTGCCCTCTCCCCTCCCAGCGCCATCATGTCTACAGACGTCTCATTTGTACTGCAGCGCCACATTGTCCAACACCTCTGTGTTGCTTTGACCTGGCTGTGCTGCGAGCAGGGGTGGTTGACAGAACGCACGCAAACACGCACATACACTCTAACTGAGCGATGCTTTTGTGCTTTTGTGTTGTTGCATGTTTCCAAATGGCAGCAAGCCATGTTAGCTTAGATGGATGAATGTCGAGAATGTTTGTGTGTGCTGCTTTGCTTGTCCAGTTTGGGGACATACTGTATGTGTATGCTGAGTCATAGAATATACCTGAATTTTCAAAAATATGCTTTACCTGGAAAGTAATGTATGCATGTGTGTATGTGAGTGTGCATGTGTGTGTTCGGGGCAGCGTTATGGTCTACTGGCTCTTCAATTATTAACCACCTGCGAGTCTCAACTCTGACCCCCACACCCTCCTCTTCTGTTTCCACTGAGTCTCCTTCCCCTTTCTAAACAAGACACAAAAGCGAACAGCAATGTTCACGGTCAGCGCTCAAGCCACTGTTGAGAGCAGACCAGGCCTCGGAGGACCCCCCCTCTCTGCTCCGTCCTCCCTTCCAGTCCTCACATCTGTGTTGGGGGTTAGCAGGGAGGAAAATATAGATTAGCAAGGAAATAATGACCAATTAGGACGGCTTTTTCTCTGTCCATTCAGCTGTCCATTCTTTCATTACTTCCCTGCATTTCATTTGTCTGTTTGGCTGGCAGTTGCAGGTGCCAGTGAGTCTTCCTCTGTCTCGCACGCAATCCAAAACAGGCAGGGCGAAGCAGCCAAAGCACAGGACAGGACCACTGGGAGAAAATAAAAGAAAGAGGCAAAAAAGAGAGGAAACTTTAATGAAGCAGAAGAAGGACACAACAATGCAACAGGAAAATCATAGAGTGGAGGGGAAACAGAGAAACAAAGCAGAAAGAAACAAAGGCTAGAAGAAATAGTGATCAGAATACCACTGAATAAAACAGACGACGGTCCAAAAAGTAATAAACTGTCACTTTTGGCAATTTTAATACTGTAACTGCATTTCATTTACAGTTTTATTATTCATTTTTGGCTTAAGTTGTACTTACAATCATCTATTTTATTTTATTTTATTTTATTTCCAACCATGAGTTCAAAACAGGTTTACTACAGGTATCAGTGACAAGGAAGATGAAATCAATAAAATAAAATGACATAATGATAACTGCATCACAATGTCATATAAGAAGTGGAAGTTGATTATTGCTGTAAAGGTTGTGTCCTTGAATCCAACAAAAGATCTACACACTGTATTAAAAGCTCCCAGCAATTTTAATTGTGCAACATTTCAATCAGGCATTATCAAATCACCATCATAAAGCAGAACAAGTAATATATATAGACACACACACATTCATCACGTGATCGTGATCTGCATGATTGACAGTCAGTCTACGCTGAAGTTGGCCAATCAGAGCAGAGCTCAATGACGCAGTCTGGTTCTCCCACATGGGGGACAGCGATGCCTCAATGAAAAAGGAACTAGAAACATCCAGATCAATAGAAATAAAATAGGAAAATAGGAAAAAATAATAATATATTACTAGACCAAAAGAGCGAGTAATATATTACTATTTTCTACTTTTTTTAATGTATTTTTCTATATAATAATTTCTATGATAATTGTTCTTTTCTGGAGGATTATTTGACTCAATTTTTTTCCCACTTTGTTTATTAGTTTTCACATAAAAAAACACTTTGTATACAAAAGTACATGAAAATATTTGTCAACTATTTTGTAAAGGAAACAAACAGACAAACTAAATCAAGTATAATAAGATAATAATAATAAAATAAAAATTGTAGTGTATCTCTGATCCAATGTTTAAAGGAGGGAGGGAGTAAGACTGACATAAGTGATGCAATTTCACTTTGCCCTAGGAACATGATCGTCCTCACATTGGATACCAAAAATGGCTGTAAGAGGATTTGGATCTATTGGTCTTTCAAATATTTTGGATAGAGCATCAAAAATGGAGCTATATATGCTTGTTTTTCATTGATCTGGATGTTTCTAGATTGGCCAACTTGAGAGTAGATTGACTCTCAATCATGCAGATCACAATCACCTGAGTGATGATGAATGTGTTTGTGTCTATATATTGCTTGTTCTTCTCTGTGATGGTGATTTGATGTCGCCTGATTAAGATCTCTGTTAGATCGAAATGTTGCACAATTAAAATTGCTGTGAACTTGACTTTTTGATCCAGCACCTGTTTGAGTTTTTTGTATGTGTGTACCCTACATACTGATTATTTTAAAGTTGTGTCCTTGAAAAATTAATAGTTTAATGTGCTCTTTTTGTAGCCAGAGAGATGTAGTGGCTCTACAGATAGGTGGTTGCACACTTGTCAAATGGCTCCAGATGTTCCTGTCTTGATGAGTTGTTTCTTGGTAGTAATGAATGGCAGAATGAAGGAAGAACCTGGTTGTTATGGAGCTGAGAGCAAAGCTTTGTGACTGAATAAGTTCTGTAATAGACCTTTTTTCACAGCAGACATTTTTGACTTGTCATAGCAGGAAAAGCACAGGTGAAATTGATAACATTAACGATGGCTCAGTAAGCTATTCCAGTGGGCCAGCATGCACAATACCACGACCTCCCTTAAGTGGAATGCAGGCGTCTCTAATGTTATTAAATACACCTGTGCTTTTGCTGCTGTGACATATCAAAATGTCTGGTGTGAAAAAGGTTGTCGTGAGTACAGTGGCAAATTCAAAGAGGAAATGAGGAATACATTTAATAGGCTTAAGTGTAAACCTTTGCTATTGGCTCAGTGAGTTAGTAACAGGCCAGATGAGGAGACAGAAGGAGGCTGTAGAGTGTGTATGACTGTTTCACTATGCATGAATGTGCTGTATGTGTTGAAGTTGCTGGCATTTTAACCAATTTGTGTTCTGAAGTTCAAATCGGTGTTGTTTGTGGGTTAGAGCCCCATCTAGTGACCTGAGCGTGAGACCTGTGCCTAAAAAAAACATGGCTTCCTGGACATGAATTGAGCCCAATTAAAACTAGAAATACTCATAAGTAGAAAATAAAAAACCAAGGAAATGTATTCAAATGCTGTTATTAAAGTTACAGCTTTCAGGATCTGGTACATTACTGTTAACATTTTTGTGCAACTTTACACTACTGCTCGACTATAGATTATTCACTCCATTACATTTTTTTTCTGGCTATACTCGGCTACTTTGTGGATAAAGATTTAACAAAAACATACACACAGTTGCAAGTTTATCAGCTCGTCCCAGTCTAATACATCAGCCCTGCAAGAAGGTTTTAATGTTCTGATTCAACTGTATGATCCTTTTGGAGGATTTAGTTTGTGGTGGAATTGCATTATGCCATGAGGTGTTACTCATATTTGTCGATAGACAGATAGATAGATAGATAGATAGATAGATTGTGTGTTACAGCAGCAGGTTAACCGGGCAATGTACAGGAACAGTAAATACACAGAATACACTTACATATTTGTTTGGAGTTAGTTGTACTTTCTTTTAGTATTATTTTATGCTACTTTCAGAGGGAAATATTGTACTTTTTACTCATACAAATTTATCTCACAGATGGTTAGTCGTTATATTACAGATAGGATTTTAAATACAAAAATATGATCATCTTATAAAATATGATGCAGTTTTATAGGCTACATTATTGCAATAATATATTTAATAATATCATATAACACTGAGAGGGGCCATTGTGCAAGATGACTATTTCTACATTTGACTTTTTTGTATTTTGAATGCAGAACTTTTACCTTTAATAGAGTAGTTTTAGTCTGGGCACTTATTCCATTATTTAGAGAGATTATGTACATTTAAAATAATAATGATAAAACGCCATATTGAACAGTGTCCATCAGCTGCCAAGAGGGCGCAGTGTATTTTTTTTAGAGGATGTTGCTCATGAAAGTATTGTGATTCACACGAACCTGATTGGTTAAAATGCTGTCGTTTGATTGGTCAGTGGTGACACGGTGGGCGTGGTTAAACGTCAATGTTTATGTCACCTGCTGTCCGTGTATGTAACCGCACCGAGGACTCTGCGATGTGATTTCCCGACATTGATTTGTTTTTCCTATCATTTTACCCGCTGTCTGTTACCACATTATGCACCAGCCGTTTTCATGGGAGACCACTAGCAGGTGAAACACGGAAGAAACGGAGGGAAAAGCCGGAATGGCAGGCGCCTTCAAAGGCTGCCAGAAAATCCGAGGTCCGCAGATCAGAAATCTGCTGGAGGCGAAGGACTTCATCCTGTTCGACTGCGACGGGGTCATATGGCACGGAGAGACCGCGATCACGGGCGCGGCGAAGGTGGTGAGTTCGCTGATACGACGCGGCAAAAACGTAGTGTTCGTCACCAACAACTGCACCAGGCCCCGGGAGAATTACGTGCACAAGTTCTACCGGCTGGGCTTCACCGACGTGATGCTGGAGCAGATCTTCAGCTCGTCGTACTGCTCGGCTCTCTACCTGAGAGACGTCGTCAAGGTCCGCGGCCAGGTGTTCGTCATGGGCTGCGACGCAATGCGCAGCGAGCTGCTGGAGGCGGGCATCCCCTGCGTGGAGGAGGCGGACGACCCGGACGCCACCATCTACGACTGCGCTCTGGCTCCGGACGTCAAGGCGGTGCTGGTGGGACACGATGATAAACTGACTTTTCTCAAACTGGCCAAAGCCTCCTGCTACCTGCGGGACCCGGACTGTCTGTTCCTGGCCACCGACAACGACCCGTGGCACCCTCTGTCAGGTGGAAGGATACTGCCAGGTATGGTGATGATGAAGCTTTTGTTTATTGAAGCCTGGCCTCTCCAGTGTTTTACTTGTATTGGTACCAACCATGTATAAAGGTCAGCAGGAGCTAGAGCCTCACTTTGAAGTGACTATTATAAGCATTTCTCATTTATGTTTATTATATCTTTGCATATTTAAACTACACTAAATTGATATTATAAGGATAGGATAGGATAGGATAGCACTTTATTTATCCCCGTGGGGAAATTGCAGTTTCACAGCAGCACAGATTCTAACAAAAGACAGTTCATAAAATAAGACTAGGACTGGGCATACAATAAATAAGAATACAAAATATCCAAGGTAAGCAAGATAAGAAAACTAGTACAATTATGTTATAAGGGTAAATAAAAGGTAAATAAAAGGTAAATAAATATGTGCATTATAAATAAATTTTGTGCGATAACAGTAGTGTAAATAAATATTATATACATGTGAACAACGTGAATAGGACTAAAGGGGCAGAGACCACAGAGTTGGCTGAGACTGAGGTCATCACGGCAGTTAGTAAAACACTTTAAATGTGCAGCAGAATAGCCTGACAAAAATGTAAGCTGCAACAAAAGCTTCCTTTAATGGTTTCCTATAATATTTCTCAGTTGTATCAGCTGTGGTGTTGTATTATATCTGTGGGGAGGAGTGTTTGTGTGACATGAAGGCCTCTGTTCATCTCCAGCACGAACAAAATAGTTTCAGCCAACAACAGAACTTTAGAGTTAATGTTAACCTGCAAATTCTAGCTGTATTTCTGCTGAGTTACACACTTATTTTGTCTAAAATACAAAAAGACATGTTGTTCACAGTGATGGATTACCCGTGGCTGAATAGGGAGGTCCCCATTGATTGCCATTCTTCTCAATCTCTGCATTGTTTATGCACTCCATCAGACATGGAACATCCAACACACATTTATTTTGAAATGAATATGCATCATGTAAGTGCAACATGAAATGATATATCAAAAGGTATTAAAACAATTTTGCAGGGCCTCAAGATCAGATGATAATGGGCAGATCTTCTGCTAAATGAAACACTTCATTTAAACTATACACTAATTTCTAAAAGCCCAATTTTGTCATCGTATGGCACACATGGCTCATTCGATCTGATTCTGTGTGAACCAGTTACACAGTGCTGGGCTCAATCTAAAACACTTTCTACTGCTACTAAACATTTCTACCTTTCTAATGATATAGTCTGGGTTTGATTTTTCTCAGAGATATTGTTAGAGTAAAGCACATGAATATATTGACCAAACACAACACACCAGCTGCACACTGATGAAAACATTTATTTCTCTCCACATTGTAAAATCAGTCAATACATCCATGCATTTCCAAAGGTTACATTTTGCACTGAAAATCAGAACAGAACATACTCTAAATAGAATATAGTGCATAAACACATGTGTAACTCGTCCTGTCCCTACTCCTCTTCCTCCACGGGCTCCCCCTCTCATCCTCACTCTCCTTCTTCCTCTTACTGCAACATTGCCTTCCATTTTTGTTGGAGACAGGTACACTCACCTGTTTCCTCTTTATAGTGCTTACACCTGATGGGTGACGGCCGTGTTTGATCAATTGGTTCATAGGAAAGTTATTTTTAAAGGCGTTGCCTTGAAATGGCAAAGGAGTGACATCATGTTAGATTTCTGTCTGTAGAGAAGTGTGTTTAGTGTTTTGCAAAAATTGAGGCTGAGTATGTGCTTATAGTTGTGCAGATCTGGGCTGAGGTTTTGTTAGCAATTGGAAAAAGAGCTGTAATCGCAATGACCCTGGTTCAGGTCAAAGCACCAGGCTGCACCTCCTTCCTTTCTCTCCCCTCATTTCCTTTCACTCCCCTACTGTCGCTATCAAGATAAAAATGCTCCCCAAAATATTAAATATTAAAAAAATATCCTTCCTTTCTCTCCTCATTTCCTGTCACCTCCCTACTGTCGCTATTGAGACAAAAATGCTCCCCAAAATATTAAAAAGATTAGGCCCTACATACTGTATGCGATTAGTAGGAGGCTAGCACATGAAAAACCACGGTCACACTACTAAAACCATTGATCTAGAATTAATCTCCCTCCATCTATCTCTTGGGTTTCTGTGGCCTTCTGGCACACAGAAGAAGTAGTCACTCTAGATATGTGATGCATAATACATAAACATCTCATTTGCACCCAAACATACTTGAAGGAGACGGGTTAGTGGGTGGTTGAAGGAGAGGATGTGTTTCACTTTAATCTAACCTTTTGTCTCATCTTGCCCCCCCGGCAGGTTCTGGGTCCCTCACTGCAGCGCTGGAGGTGTCCTCAGGTCGCAAGGCCACTGTGATCGGCAAGCCCAGCCGCTTCATGTTCGACTGCATCTCCAGTCAGTTCAGGGGGGTTGACCCCGCCCAGTGCCTGATGATCGGGGACCGCCTAGAGGTGGACATGCTGTTCGGGTCCAACTGCGGCCTCGACACCATGCTCACTCTCACCGGCGTGTCTCAGATCGAGGAGGCCGAGGAGTACAGGAATAGTGAGCTGACCGCCAACCACAGCTTGGTGCCCGACTACGTGGTGGACACCATCGCTGATTTCTTACCTGCTTTTGAGGAACTGGACGAACAGAGCAATTGACGAGTCCTTTCACCTCCAGTACGGAGCACAGATGCTTCTACTGCATTTCAAGTGCAATGTTTAAGTCTGGCATTTGCACAAACACGTACCTCTCCACAATTATCCAAAACTAGAAACGTTCCTCAGTAACAAGGTGCCGTTTATGTTGTGACCAAGACACGCATAGGACAGAATATTCTCCCCAAATAATCAGAGTAATCCAGTGCATACCTCAGTGTTTCTTCTAGTGTTGTGCCCATTTGTGACTTGACAGTTCCTTGTTGCTGTTAGTGTTTATATTAATATATGAATATACTGCACTTTCTTCTTCATAAAGTTCACAGGTCTGTGTTTGATATTGGGTTTTGAACATCCAGAGGTATTTTTGTAAAGCCATGAATTGTTCTGTAACGGCATTCATGTGTTTAGGAGCTGGTTGTTTCATTTTTTTTCCAGACGTGTACTTAATAACGCAGAATTTATTTCTCATACGTGTTTGCCTGAGTGTGACTTCTCCTTCATTAATTCATAGCAAGAGGAGATAATTAAAACTGTGTGAGCTTTTCTCAGCTCTGGTGGAGACTAAGATGACAATCTGCCAGTCAGACAGGTGAAGTGTGTATTCACCTTTCTGTCATGTCTGTACTACTTGTGCCAATATTCATCTGACTACCAAACAGCTTACTGAAATCTCATAGTTAGAAAACCAGTTACACATTAATGGTGGCCGGTCATAGTGCACTGTTGTAAAATTTCAATGTTGTTAATGTTTACCATATAGAGCATGTCAGCAACGGTAACAACAATAAATAATACCTAAAATGAATCCTAAATATGATGTTCATCTGTTGAAGACAATATGTCATGTTATTACTATAGAAAGTCCTTATCTTCTGCTTGTTGTGTGTCTATGTATCAAGCATGATAAGAACACCACAATCAAAATACAATATTCTTTTAATCATTTAAATCCAGCAGTAGTTCACATGAACACCATCTCACTCAGTGCTATAGGAACTTGATATATCCAGCATCTCTTCAGCCTCGTTTAGTTCCAACAAACAGATCAGTTAGTGTATTACTGTATATGAAAAGCAAAAGAACCCTCCCATTGTTTTCTTCTATGTCGCAGAGCCTCGTGCTTGGATTTAGGTGTGGTGGCATTTGAGTGAAGCTCAAAAAATATATATATGACAAAATTAAAAATCAGGAAATGTTGAGCTGAGCTGGTATAATGTTGAGACCAAACAAGGAACTTGTGAGGAATAGTTGCAGTGGCAGTACAGTAAATAAGGAAAGCCTGGACGCTATTGTTATAGTTTTGCTGTGATACAATTAATATATCCCTTTAGCATGAACTCAAAATAGTTACATCTAAAAAATAAGCATATGTACATTTTAACAGGCTTTATGCAATACTTTATTCTATATCATGTCTCATGTGGCATTAGGTTTTCTTGTGCTGAGGAACAGAGTTAAAGACACAAACTGATCTCCGACAGATAAGGACTTTGGCTGCAGTGATTGAGTCGCTTCTTGTCATTCTGGTCCACCACGCTGGGAAGAAAGAAAATAGAATACAAATCTGTAAAAAAAAAAACTTAAATGTACCAACAAGGAACATAACATGAAAGCTCCTTATATATGACACTGCACAAGCACTCTCTCTAAATAGGCCAACTATATTTAGGTTTACCTTTTTTTGTTTTTGCAACTAATTGTAAAACGTTCATATGATGCTGTAAATCGATTAGAATTCCTTTATGTCAGTGCAACCCCAAAACTCTGCCTTCCAATCTATTTTATCTAGGGCTGTCAATCGATTTTCAATTCAAATATTTAATTGCGATTAATCGTATGATTGTCCATTGCGATTAATCGCAAATTAATCACACATTTATCTGTTCAAAATGTACCTTAAAGGGAGATTTGTCAAGTATTTAATTCTCTTATCAACATTGGAGTGGGCAAATATGCTGCTTTATGCAAATGTTTGTATGTATATATATTATTGGAAATCAATTAACAACACAAAACAATGACACATATTGTCCAGAAACCCTCACAGGTACTGCATTTAGCATAAAAATATGCTCAAATCATAACATGGTAAACTGCAGCCCAACAGGCAACAACAGCTGTCAGTGTGTCAGTGTGTTGACTTGACTATGACTTAACCTAAACTGCATGTGATTATCATAAAGTGGGCATGTCTGTAAAGGGGAGACCCGTGGGTACTCATAGAACCCATTTTCATTCACATATGAGGTCAGAGGTCAAGGGACCCCTTTGAAAATGGCCATGCCAGTTTTTCCTCGCCAAAATTTAGTATAAGTTTGGAGCATTATTTAACATGATGCCAGTATCTTCACTCCAGCTTAAAAACTGAGCCAGCTACAACCTAAAAATCGCAAGTTGCGTTAAAGAAATTAGTGGCGTTAAAACTAATTTGCGTTCACGTGTTAATATCGCGTTAACTCTGACAGCCCTAATTTTATCACGTTTTAGTTTTGAAATTCATTGAAATATCAACAGAACCAACCATTAAAATCTATAAGAGTTTTAAGGCCAAGGTTTTGTTCTAACTGATACCAAAGTTTAAAGGCCAAATTGTCAGAGAAGTGTTGTGGTTATAGTCTAAAATGAGCCCTCACCTGGATGTAGTCCATTTCATCCACAGCCATCGGTCTCCTGCGGTACCGTGCAGGTAATAGCTGTATAGAGGCCAGGGTGTCTGGTGTACCAGAAATTGGGGTCAAAGGTACATGAGGTCTTGATAACGGAGGTGGTGCTGGAGCGTTGTGTGGTGAGAAATTAACTGCTAACGCCTTCAATGCCTCTTGAACTAGGAAAGGAAGGAAAAAAAGTCACTACAGATAGAAGGCAACTCGAGAAATCAGAAATCATCAATGGTGAAAACATAAAAGCTAATTTTCTGGAGCAAAATTAATTCAAACCTCAATAAATGTTTTCATTATATGACTGTCAAATATTTCACCTATCATAGTATTGGAAAATAAAACAAAAAACAGTTCATATGAAGGCAGAAGTGTAGGTTCAAATTATAGTCGTTAAAGTAAAATCTACCGTTGGATACCCTTACACTGTTTAAAATCAATCATTTCAAACTGCAGCTGTTCTGTAAATACAGTATCTCAGATGTTAAGTTGACATCTGGCACAGAAAGAGAACATACATCATGAAACAATACAGGTCACAGAGAAGTATCAGTTACATCACCAAGAGCCGTTGTTAGGGTGGGCTCCTTCATTTAGGTCATCATGTAACTATCTGACTATTATTATTCACTTCCTTCATACTCACCATTGGGCCTTGGGATGTCTTGTCTTTTGGGGAACTTGATCAGAGGAGCGCGAGGCCGAATAGCCTGCAAACACACATACATTACATCAAACAGCTGTGTGAATTAAGAGCTGCGGTAACCAAAAACCAAAAACATATTTTCATATTTCCCTCACTTTTGGTTTTATATCTCCGGAATTTTTGAGATATCATCAGGAGACTGATGAACCATATACAATGGAGGAGAAAAGATGTTGTTTATAGTGCTAAAAAACACTGAAAATGACAAAAGCAACTTGTCCACAGGAAGTGCATAGAGCTGGATCACCGGGGTAACATGTGACATGCTGTTGTTGACCTTTCATTTCTTAAAGTTTGGTGCACCAGAGTATTTCAGTGGCAGATACCTCAAAATGTTGGGCAGAAAAAAATTAAAATCATAAGTTTTTGTGGGATTTAAGTGCAACTCTTCAATGATGACCATAGTCTGAGCCTCAGACTGCGACAGGAGACTCACACAAAATGTCTAAGATGAACTTTGATCCAAACTATTACTGGAACAAATGATCGGAGTGACAGAAAAAAATTGACTACAATTTTGATAATCGATGAAAAGCTTAAAGAGAAGTCTCGTTCTGAAATCTCGCGAGGTATTGTGGAACACATCCATGGTGGAAACACGAGAACCAGCCGGGCAGAATTTGTTGTGTTGGGAGTACAGAAAGCGTAGCTCAGTGTTATCTAAAAGATTTTCAATGTCATGGCTGAATATTTAGCTAGATGACTTCGACAATGTGGATGAGGTCTTTGAATTCGATGGTCACCCGTCGAGACTTGGATACAATAACAAACAGACCGGACCAAGTAAAAGGTAAGAAAAGGGTTTAATTTCTCTGTAGGGTCCTTTCTTTAATGTTTTTTTTTTTTTTTATATAAACTTTATTTAAGAAATTCAAATTTACAAACAACATGGCTCATAGATCATTGCATTAGAGCAAAAGGACAAGGTGCGTATACAATAAAAACAGAAAAATATGTAAAATGATACATGAAAATAAAAATAAATTAAATTAAGTGCTAGGGCCGTACCTGTAATTCATATTCTTCAATTATGCTAAGAAGTTTCAATGCATTTTTGTTTTTCATGACTTTAAGGGCTTTTATGTAACAAAGAAACTCAGAATGAAACACATTAAACCTAGGTTTCACTTTCATATACTTGGATTTGTGCAAATAAAATTTTCCAAGAATGAGAACGTTATTCACCAGAAAGTCATCTTTGTTATTGTCCATGACAAGTACATAAACAATGTCCTTTTGAGAGAAGTTTTCCAGATGAGAAACTTTTGTGAAAAGGCAGTCATGTATATCAAGCCATAAAGCTCCAGAATACATACAATGAACAAATAAATGATCAGTAGTTTCAGTATCATCACAACCTTTCTTTAATGTTGTCAGACACTTATAATAACAATCTGAGCCTGTCAGAAATAAGCACTTTTCACTTTTAGTGAACGTTACGTTGAAAATGCTCCTTGCAGCTTGTTTACAGCAGTGATATCCCTCAGTTTCAAAAACGTGTTGTCCACATTAGACACAAAAACATGGACAAATAGGGTCCAAGTTGAAAAATACTGAAGTTACCCTTTAAGAGGCAGTCTTTCAAAACCATTTTCAGACTAAACAATTCATCAACTCACCAAAAAGTAATCAAAAGATGAATTTCTTATGAAAATAATAATTAGCTATATGCAGTCCTATTGCTTACATGTTTGCTGGGCTGCTGGGGTAAGAATGTACCAAGTAAAAACTGTCTCTCAGATACAGTATCTTTGACTTCACCCGGAGTGAGTAAGTTAACAATCAACAAGTTTCTATCCTGACTTACAGCCATTTGTTTAAAGCTAAACTTCACATCTGGACAAAGTTATCTCACGTTAGCTAACAGCTGCACCCTGCAGCTAACAGCCCTGACAGACTGAGCTTTAATCAGTGGAAATATCAATTACCATTAATATAGATTTAGTCAGTAAAAGGCTTTTTCAACGTCTCTGTGTTCTGCGGTTAAACAAGGACATCAACAAGGGTAAGACGCTGTTTGTCATCATAATAAGGCCTCACTGAGATAAGTCATCAGCTGTTAACAACGACAGAAAAGCGACAGTTTTACCTGACAATGTTAATCTGACCTCAACACACAGATGTCTGCAGTTATTAAGATGTCAGGAGCAACATTACCTGGATAACTCGGGCGGCGGGCGCTGCCATTTTGGAGCTGACTTTGCTTCCCATGACGACCTCACAGGTTCACTTCCGGTATAAAGCAGCTCCTTGTAGCTATGGAAACACACCACCAGAGGGCGCTGCTGTCATTATAAACAGTGAAGTCTATACCATAACACACTGAGTGGTCCAGAGGATGCAGGTCATGGTAGTGATGCAGATGCCTCTCATAGTCTATATTACACGAATCAACATCAATAAGAGATCTTTAGATGATACAGCAAGAATATGAATATTCTGAACGCGTGTTATTAAAAGATGAATAATAAAGCTATAAGTCATTTATTCTATAGGCTACCTTACCTCTAGCTATGTCTTTACCTCTCTGGTTATGCTGGCAGCCGACAGATGTGTTGACCCAGTGGTTGTCCTGCGAGGTCAAATCCTCAGGCCATACTGCAGCCTTTTATCATTCCGGGTTGTAAGTTAGCCTGCTGTCAAAGAAGGACATACAAAAACAGACAAATAACAGACCTTAATCCGCTTTAAAACACAACCAGTCGAGGTCAAATGAGGCTCCAAAGGCTTGTATTCCTCTTAAAGCTACTAAAAAGCAATAATATTGTCTCTGTGATATCTTAAAACGTCAATACAAGACTGCTGTGCTAGGGCAAAGACAAATGTCATACCCTTTCTTTAATTTCACTCCGCCTTGAAAAAAAAAACCCCGGATAACCAGGTCAAGTGTTCAAGGCTTGTCCAATCAGCGACGAGGAAAGCAGCAGAGATCGTTTATAGGAGAAGATGAGTCACCAGCAGAAAATTCAGTCAAGCACAAGCAAGTCAAAGCACGAATCTCTCACGCTGCATTGCAAATACATAGTAATTACATAATAATAGAATACATATATATTTCAAATCATCCCACTATATGATTACAGCATAAATAAAAGGTAGTCTGATTAAATACAGCTTATTATTAACCCTTCCATAATGTTCAGGACTTACAGAGTTTTTTATTTATTTTTTTCTAAACAGAAAATCAAAGCAGTAGAGGCTGGATATCCTGGCTTTTTTGTCACTATTAAGGGTCAAAATGCTGTATCCTACATTTCCATAATGCACTTAATAACATCTTTCGTTAGGTCCTTCCTGACTGGTAAATGTGAATGTCTTCTAAACTCCTAAAACTTCTAAAAGTCCAAGCCCAAGACGAGATAACCCTGATGACATCACCAGGGCCATAAACCACTTGTCTTCAACTGTTTTCTGAATGTTTTTCATGAAGAGAATTTTTTTTTTTTATTTACCTATTACCCTATATACTCTACTCTACTTACTATTTTACAATTTACAATTTTTTTTTATTTTACAAACTGTTTACACATATGTGTGTGTGTGTGTGTGTGTGTGTGTGTGTGTGTGTAAGTATACATATATATATATATATATATATATATATATACTGTATATACTGTAAATATTGTGATATGAGACTAGATATCGCCTTAGATTTTGGATATTGTAATCGCATAAGTGTTGCCTTACAGTATATACAGTATTACTACAGTATTACAGTAAAGTGATGTCGAGTGATGATCTAGCTAGGGATGCACCGATCCGACTTTAACTTGCAGTATTTTATGTCTTGATTCTCATTTTGTTTTTACTTGTGTGATTTTCCCTTTTTTTTTAATACATTTTTAATGAGCACTGTTAAAGGGTACCTGAGACCCAAGATTTTCATTGCCAGTGACTGCTTGCTGTAATTGTTGTGCATGTGACGCATAAAGAAACTTGAACTATTATAATATAATATAAAAGATAAAACCTTTGAACAGTAAATACTGTAGATAAAGTCTTGTAGATTGTCCTGTGAGTCTAAAATTCAGAGAACAGTTGGAATAATAAAGGATGGCTTTTCAAAAAAAAAAAAAGAAGGAACACAGTCCCAACCTGTTACCACTACTGCTAGCTGGTGGAACATCTTTCCTATAAGGCTCTCTGTCAGGCATATGGGCCATGATATCACAACACCGCCATCTACTGGAGTCCTCAATCATTGCACGATTCTCTAAAGCCTTGTAATGTTTGGTGTCTGTTTTAACTGATGTGTAACTCCACATTCATAAACAATAAAACTCATCCTCAGCCATTAAACCACATTGTGAGATTAGGCAATTTCCAATGCCATGTTCATTATATGACATTACATTGTGCAGACTGCAGAGAGACACTTGAGCGTTATTAATGTTGGTAAATGTTGCCTCCCTAATGTTGACCTAATCATTAAATTATACTTATCAATGCATTGAAGCTTTGCTATATTTTGACATGTTTAAGTCTATACTGTATTTGCCCATCCACAATAGCTATTTCCAATGATGTTTGTGTGCATGGTGTCATGAACAGATGATGGAACTGATAAACATCCACCCACCCATTCACAGCAAGAAACTACATCTCAACAGTCAAGTGGCCAATTCACATTTTATTAGATCTTATTTTATCAAACAAACTGGTCCAGAGTCATAGAAAAAAAGGTCCCAATCTTAACATGAGCCGACTCCTAACTCGAGACACTACTGTGGCTACACATAGCCTACAGTACTACAATCAACAGATTGAACAGAACCGTGGCAGTCTCAAGTGAAGATTCGGCCCCTGTCATTATGTTTGTTAGGTGCAGCACTGTTTACAGATGGTGCCCACCACGTCAGTAGCTGCACGGCACGGCTGTATGACTCAAGTCTGAAGGAAACTCAGTTCTTTGACCTGTCGAACAGCTGTTTGAGTTGGTCCTGAGAGGTGGCCTCTTTCTGCTGCATGAGAGCAGTGTCGCCCTTGGTAACACCCCAGCCATCGGGGACAGACATTGAGGGACACTGGGGACGACCAGAAGCTGGCTTCAGGTTCTCCCAGTAGTCACGGCGGGCTCTAGAAGAGACAAAAAGTCATACCAGTTAGTACTCACTGCTGCTGAAGAGCCAATATTTCACATTTGACTGTGTTTAGGTGCATATTTATGGTATTCAGTGACACATTAAAAGTTTCTTCTGACCTGGCTCTGACCCAGGGCTTGGTGTGCATCTCCAGACCAGCACCCCAGTTGCCGTGTTTCTCTGACGCAGCAGGGAGGAAGCCTCTCTCGGGGGCCAGCTCCTCTGCAACAGCCCTGATGTGATAAGGCTCAAATCCACAGCAGCCACCGATGAAGCGGATGCCGGCGTTGAAGGCCTCTCTGGCATACTGGTGCATGTCCCAGCGGGACAGGATCCTGGGCTCCAGACCTGACACAAGATTTATACACATTTGATTGCAGCGGGGTTGCTTTTGGTGAAATTGTGTATTTCTGTGTTGATTGGTTGACCTTGCCTCAATGGGCTGTACACCAGCAGAGGGTGTTTGTGCATGCACACTTATTCTTAAGGTGTAGCTTTATACATTATTTCATTAATTGAGTGGTAAAATTTAAATGCAGCACAGTATGTTATTACCGAAGGGGAATTCTGGCAGATCGATGAATCCCTGACAGCTGCAGTCGGGGGTGTGGTATGCCAGGGGCTGCACCATGTAGTGAGCCTTCAGCCCGGCCTTCTCCACTCCCTCCTTCATCATCTTGACAGCTTTCACGCAGGTCATGGGGTCAAAGTGGCAGTTGACTCCCACAATCTGGGCACCTACAGAAGAACATGCATTGGTGTGAGCTGACTGTTGCAGATAGGCAAAGAAAGAACTTGAGTCGAAGAGATGGCACCAACTGTGGTTTGCAGTTGTCGATGCAAGGTTTGGGTTTCAAATTTGGCTGATTCCCTGAACAGTTTTGGCATGCAGGCTGGTCCCAGTTATTAATCCATAATACCAGTAGACTACGAAGAGATGTCTTATCTCGGAAATACTGCCTAGTCACACTACAGAGAGGTCGTGTGAGGACAAGATGAGTTCATGTGAACAAGTTTAAAGTGAAGTCTCCCATTTCATGCTTCTCTTTTTACTTTCAGTATCCAATAACAAGTTATGCTCAAAGGTATATTAAAGACCACTGTACCCACCGGCTTTGACCAGCCTGACAGCACACTCAGCAGGCGAGACACCGTGCATGTCTCCGTCTGGTCCGATACACATGGAGGCAGCCACAGGCTTCCCGGTCGCCTTCAGCACCTCCACAGCCCACACGGCCTCTTCAACATGCTCAAAGTACTGCAGGACACACAGTAGACATCAGCAACGTCATACTTTAGAACATCCATGAAAACAATTTTAAAAAGTGAGGAATAAATTCAGTAGCCCTTTTGGTTAAGTGATGTTTTTACTTCAGCTATCAGGAAGTCCACATTTTTCTTGATGAACACATCCAGCTGTTTCTTGAGGATGGCCTTCACCTCCGTCTCACTCTTGCAGCTCAGGTAGGATGGAGTCTGACACACTCCTCCGGCAACCAGGGCGTCGCCCTCGTTGGCGACCTCACGGGCCAAATCGCAGGCGGCCTCGTTGATCTGAGCTCCCTGCAGAACGAAAGGCACATAATGGTGAAACATTGATGAAGGAACTGATGGTTTGAGTCATTTTTGCCAGTTTGAAATGAACAGATGACCAGCCACCTGCAGGATATTCTGCTTATTCTTCTAAAAGCGGTGTGATGTCCCAGTTAACTTACAGTGAAGGTGAGCTTGTTGCCCCTGTTCTCCAGTTTGTCATCACTGGCGTAGAAGGTGAAGGTCTGCATAACATTGGCCCCAGCCCTCAGGAACTCCCTGTGCAGCTGTCGCACTGAAACCATCAAACAGATTTGCAAGATAAGGCAACCTTACTAGCAATTCCATCTAAACTGTGACACATAATAAGTAAGGAAAGGTAATATGCAGGGAACACCTGCAGAGGATAATGAAGTTGAAATAGAGTATTAAAGTTGGTATAATAGCTTGTACCCACCTGCTTCAGGGTGCTCTGCAGCGGCTTCAGGGGTCCAGGGACCGGCCTTCACGTAGCCTCTCTTCTCCAGGGCAAACACGAAGCCTCCATCGCCGATCACGATCTCCCCAGCGTCAAGACGCTCCAAGATTCCCTGTGATAACGGATCAGTGTAAGCTTACAATAACGTAGAGTGAACATATTAGTCAGGCTGGAGTTGAGCCTCTGAGGCCAAAGAGTCTGCAGGTTTACATTATGATCCACTCTGGCCACAGACTCTGTTTAATTAGGTCAGAGGGATATGAATAACTATAATATATATCTATGCATTAGGCCTTGTGCATAGTGGTTTCCCATATCCAGTGCTACAGCCCCACCCCCTTCTCTCAGTGACCCAGAGACAGCAACACATGTCTGAGAACAGCTGCACTGAAACTTTTTATTCCAACATGCTTGGCTGTCCCAGTAAAATTCAGACTTGGTGTGACCATTTAGGTCACCTCAATCTAAAAAGACTATTTATAGTATATTATACTTTAGACTGTCTGCAAAATGCATTTGCATCCAAATCCAGTCACTAAGTGTAAATTGTTGAATAGCAATCACTGTAATCAGTTTGAATTCACTGCCCCGGCCCTAGATATCTATAATTGTTTATTTATTTATTCACTTATTTGACTCTGAGAAAAGCTGCACCTGGTGTGCACTCATGAACCCTCACCAGAACCTCCTCGGGGTTAAACTGCATTACGAGACAGATTTGTCTGTCCCTGTAGGTTATGAAAAATCCTAAATAAAACAAATTCTGGAAATTCTACAATAATAAAACGGTAATTCAAAGTAATTCCTCTGTTATTAAGTAATTCTAAGAATAAATATTATATTATACAATTTCTACGTATATTCTTTTTTTTGTTTTGTTCATTTCGACTCAAGAGAGACAACTTCAGTGGAGTTTTCATCAGGACATTTGTTTTTATAACTACATATCGTGGCTTTTCTGGTCTTATGTCTGCGTGAACAGCTTGAAGGTTCAGTGGTCAGAGACATGTGACCTGATATGCCAGTTGTGCCCTCAACCAATGTCTCAAAACCTGGACAAATAAAGCCAAACCTATCTTCAGTTTTGAGCCCAAGAGTTTTTAAAATTAGTTATCACACATATTCTAATTATTTTCATTCCACAAACTACCAGTTTTAATTCCCTGCAGGACAGTCCTGATAGCATAGCCCCACCTTTTGGCAAAAGTTCACACATACCTTGTTCCCTGGTGCCATAATCCTGCAGCTGTGTGGACCCCTGACTGCTCAGACTTTGAGAGGCTGAAGCAACATTTGAGAGGAGCAGAAGGCCTCTATTAATCTCTCTGAAGCAGGGGAGGGTTCTCAGTAAGAGCTGCTCTGATTGGCAGCAGGCGAGTTACACAACTGCAGTGTTTATCCGCTCCCCTCCCCTCTTTAGCTGAATGAGAGTATTGTGAGTGTCCCGCTTTAATTATGGTGGTGTGGGTGTTTTGTCTGTCCTCATGTTATGTCATGTTAGTTTGTGGGTTTCTGTTTTTTGGACCCTGAATAGACAAATTCATAAATTCCAACTTGATGGTGGGCAGCCACTTTTATCGAACCAGTAAGGATTGAGTCACTTCTAAATCAGTGCACATGTGAAACGTGTGACATATTTATAGTTTCTATGAATGGTTTTTTTGAATGTTGCAGCAGTCCAATATTCCACATTGACAACACATTGCCGTAAAATTAAGTGACAAACTCAGGTTTATTGTTTGGGGTTTACATAGTAATACTCCACAACTGGAGCATCGCTGTTACAAGTGCTTTTTGTCTCCAAACTGAACCCGGAAAGACTTCCCTCCTTCCCCCCTCCGCCCTTCTTGTTGACCGACTGAAGGGACGGGTGCCTCGGTTTCCTTCTGTCTAGCTCATGCGGATGACTTGGCCTTCTTCTGCATCTCCAGCACGTGCTTCATCTCCTGGGTGCTGGTGGCCTCTTTGTGCTGCAGCAGGTCAGCGTGGCCCTTGGTCACACCCCAGCCCTCTGGTGTGGACATGGACGGGCACTTAGGACGACCGGATGCTGGAGTGAGATGCTCCCAGTAGTCCCGACGGGCCCTAGAGGAGGTAAAAACACAGGTTACACACAGAAGAAAAGATGCACCAAATAATATTACTCATAAAACATGTGTTGCATATCAGTATACTGAATGTTTGGATGGTTTACCTGGCTCTGACCCAGGGTTTGGTGTGCATCTCCAGACCAGCACCCCACATTCCATGTTTCTCTGAGGCGGGGGCCACTATCCCCCTTTCAGGGGACAGCTCTTCTGCTATCGCCCTGATATGGTAAGGCTCAAACCCACAGCAGCCACCGATGAAGCGGATGCCAGCCTTGTAGGACTCTCGGGCGTACTCGTGCATGTCCCAGCGGGTCAGAATCCTGGGCTCCAGGGCTGATGAAGGAAAAAGGAGACAATAAGTGAAAAGCTGCCAACTCACACGACCGGTGTTTTTCTTTTAATGTCCAGCAAAACATATTACCGAAGGGGAATTCTGGCAGATCGATGAATCCCTGACAGCTGCAGTCGGGGGTGTGGAATGCCAGGGGCTGCACCATGTAGTGAGCCTTCAGCCTGGCCTTCTCCACTCCCTCCTTCATCATCTTAACAGTCTTCACGCAGGTCATGGGGTCAAAGTGGCAGTTGATTCCTACAATCTGGGCGCCTGAGAAAACACAGTTTTGTGTTTATTGCCATATCAGACAACACAGCTGGCTTTCAAATGAAGATTCAAAAGTGATCATGCGGGGTAGATGGAATACGTACCGGCCTTCACCAGCCTGACGGCACACTCTCCAGGTGAGACGCCGTGCATGTCTCCGTCTGGTCCGATGCACAGAGAAGCAGCCACAGGCTTCCCGCTGGTCTTCAGCACCTGCACGGCCCACTCCGCCTCCTCGACATGCTCAAAGTACTGCAACGACAGAATCAACACAGTCACCACTGAGTGCTTGTTTGCTCCGCTAGTCATAGTTCAGATTGAGGTAGCTTTGACTTGAAATGAGACGTGAATCCACCTCAGCGATCAGGAAGTCCACATTCTTCTTCATGAACACTTCCAGCTGTTTCTTGAAGACGGCCTTCACTTCTGTCTCACTCTTGCAGCTCAGGTAGGACGGAGTCTGACTCACTCCACCAGCTACCATCGCATCTCCTTCATTGGCTACTTCCCTCGCCAGGTCACAGGCTGCCTCGTTGACTTGTGTCCCCTGAAAGATCGAGGCAGCTGATGAGTTTGTTGATGGTCACACTTATTGATGAATGCACAATCAGTACGGGATGAAGTGGAATTTGCTGTAAATGTTGGCCGAAAGTGCTATAGTTGGGTACTCACAGTGATTTTCAGGGTCTGACCCCTGTTCTCCAGTTTGTCCTCGCTGGCGTAGAATGTGAATGTCTGCATGACATTAGATCCTGCCCTCAGGAACTCCCTGTGCAGCTGCCGCACTGATGGAGACATACACATTTGTCATTTTAAAGGTAAAACATTGTGCTTTTAGGTTGGTGTACCTTCCCTCTTTGTGGTTTTGGCTACAATATGCATGTGTGCTGTCTGTCTTACCGGCCTCAGGGTGTGTGACTGCAGCCTCAGGAGTCCATGGCCCGGCCTTCACGTAGCCTCTCTTCTCCAGAGCAAACACGAAGCCTCCATCACCGATCACCACCTCCCCAGCGTTCAGACGCTCAATGATGCTCTGTAGGAACACACACATCACTTGAGCTCTATACTGAATGGTTTATAAGCTCACTGATATTTTGTATTACTCAATACAACAGAAAGGAAGGACAAAGTTGGGCAGGAAAAATCAATGTGATTTAAAGACAATATATGAGCACAGACATGATGTCATACATGTACAGTTTTGCAGTATCTGGTGCAGTTTGCAGTTGATGAATAGACAAATGTCTGTGTGTGCAATGGGAATGTTATGATTCGGGTACAAAGGTGCAAAGATAAAAGCAGTTATTAGCCTTAGACCCTCCAGCAGTGACTGCTTTAGACTGGATATTTCACAAACCACATGCACGCTCACACATAAAACCTGCACTGACAACATTTTCCTCACAACAACACAATCCATCGACCAATAGGACAACTATGGCCCTCAGTAATTACATGACATGATGTTAAAGGTTTGCATGCTGCATCAACAAAATCCCCGTTCTCTGCAGAATAAGATAAAAGTGCAACATTATCTGCAGTATTGTCTGGTTATTTTACCTTCTTGACAGGTGCCATCTCTTCTTCCCAGTTTCAGTTGCAGCACTAAGCACTTGGTAACAGCGAACCCCTGCTTTGACCCGAAGAGTGCAGAGAGATGTTCCTCACCAGCTTTATACTGCTGGTTGAAGGGAGGATTCCATTTCAGTGCCAGTTTCATATATAATTGCCACATGTCTGTTTGGACATTGTGTAACAGAGTCTGGCTCACAGATCAATGGGGATGGCATGGGCAGCAGTCAGCTCAGGTAAGACGGGGACATGTGGTCTGTTATAGAGAGAGAGAGAGAGAGATCTGCCGGTTTAATGATTCTATTAATATCTCTAGTTTAAACATTAACATACTCCCAAACCATTGGTGTTGCACACTACATTTTGGTAAATTGTGAGCCACAGTGGAGTGTAACTCAAAAAAGAAGGGTTAGTTTTAGACCATGAGCCATTTACCATTGGTAAAATGTTCATACATTGCTATTGGTGAACCAGCCTGGTTACATCGAACCAAATCCTTCAGGTGTTCCTCTTCTTTGTGTGGCCCTGAAATGTCTGATGCAGTTAGGGACTTTACAAACATACAGCTTCCTCACAGTTGGAACCGTCTGCAAAGAACTGAAGAGATAAGCTTGCTTTATGCACCTCTGTCCAATTCTTGCTAGTCTTGACACACAAGACTGATAAGACTGGCAATGATTCCAACTCAAGCCCCTGTGCAATGTGAGGTGACTGACCGGAGCTTCAATAGGTTCTGGTTTTATATGAAGGTTTCATAGGGCTGCTACTGACGATAATTTCCATAGTTGATTAATCTGTTGATTATTTTCTTGATTAATTGATTAGTTGTTTGGTCTATAAAATCTTAGAAAATTGTGAAAATATCGATCAGTGTTTCCCAAAGCCCAAGGTGATGTCCTCAAATGTCTTGTTTTGTCCACAACTCAAAGATATTCAGTTTACTGTCATAGAGGAGGAAAGAAACCAGAAAATATTCACATTTAAGAAGATGGAATCAGAGAATTTTTTCCTTTTTTTCGTAAAATATTTCTCAAACCGATTAATCGATTATCAAAATAGTTGACAATTAATTTAGTAGTTGACAACTAATCGATTAGTCGTTAATGCTCTACCATAACAGAAGGGAAATATTTGTAGTTTGTGTATTTTAATCTTTGACCGTGAAAAGAAGATACAACAAACTATAACAGATATAGAGCTGCAACAATTAGTTAATTCAACGATTAGTTGATTGACATAATTATGTTGATAATAAGTTAATTGTTAAAGTCATTTAAAAAAAAAAAATTCCCAAAATTAAATGCTTCTCCATTGTGATAATCTGTTGTTCTCACTTGTCCTGCACTACAGTAATATGTCTTTGGGCTTTGTACCGTTGGTTGGATAGAGACATTGGAATTTAGACATTTCAATGGACGTTTTCAAATTTTTTTCTGGTGTCTTTTAGACCAGGCTATTAATTAAGAAAATAATCAACTAATTCATCGATAATGAAAAGAATGGTTAGTTGCAGCTCTTGACAGCTTTTCCTGAACCAGAGCCCTGCTGGACCATTTAGTCTTGTATGACAGAAACCAGTATAACTCTGGTTTGAACTCTGCTGCACGTAGATCATTGCATTCATCCAGGTTAACCAGTAACACATCCTGTCCTGCCCACAGTCTTCACTGCTGTCCTTATTTTCTTTCCATGCACTGCACACAGACACGTATTAAAACATGTACAAATACACACACACACACACACACACACACACACACACACACACACACACACACACACACACACACACACACACACACACACACACACACACACCCACACACACACACACACACACAGATACGGGGATATTGACCTTCAGCAGAGTGCTGGTGTGTAGTTCTGTCAGTTCTGGGTCCATCCAGTTTCAGGGGGAATGTTAGAGATAGGCCTCCACAAGGTGTTTATCAACAGAGTCAAAGTTCAGAAAAACGCCTCTAATCTATAGTTCACCATAGGATTTCATCAGCTTGTATTGGAGTCGCACAGATCACATTACGCTCTGCTGATCTAATGGGACTGTGTTGACTGCATTTCATTAAAGTGTTGCATCCAAAAATAGATTATTGCGCTAGTTTGCAAAAATCTGCAAAACTCTTCTCACCGGTGTAAACTCATGCTGTGCAGCCAAGCACTGTTCAAACCCAAAGGGTTTTTATTTAAAATTCTAGTGGGGATACCAAAGTTTCGAGAGATTAACATGCCTTTACTTCAAATAAACTGTTATGTTCCACATGACAGGCTCTCAGACAAACAAGAGAAATATGACGATGAGAAAGACTGGGAGTGTGTGACCTTCAGCATGTAAACGGTTACCAAACAGGACAGCCCAAAAACAAGTTAAAAAGTTACTAATAACGGTTCCTTTAACTGGTGAGAAGGTGGCTGTATGCGTAACTACCCAGTCATTCACCAAACAGAAAACATAGTTTCTCCTCACAGGCAACTGAGATGTTTTTGCAGTGGCTGTATTTAGAGAGGAGTGGTCTGTTTACTAGAAGGTGCAGTAGTTTCACTTGCAAAAGCAGCAGAGGGTTGTGTCTAAAAGGTAACCCGCAAATTGCAAAAACTTGCAAAAACTCTCACGGGACTCGCTGCCCGACAACCTATCCTAACCTTAACTATTCCAGGTCAATGCCTAACCTCAACTATCTCAAAAGAGTTTCGCAATTTGCGTGTTACCGTCTAGCCACGATAGCAGCACCAAAAGGAGCCTTCCCTCCTGAACATCTTCCCTCAACCACGAGTGTTTAAGTGTACGTGTAAGTGTTTTTTTTTAAGTGAGCGTTTGTCTAAATGTTTCAGAGAGTGTGCACGTGTATTTATGTGTAAGAGCAGAAATGGCTCTAATGTGTCAAGTGTCACTGAAGTGCTGAGCCAAGCAGCAGATCTCCACGATGGATGAGGCCCCCAAATTCCACAGTGAACACTGCTCACCATGCCCACTGCCCACATTATGCCATGTTGACTGACCCAATGGCTTATGCAACATACAATGAATGGACCAAAGAACCTTGGAACAATGAATCGACCACTAAACTTTTGGATATAACATTTAGACCTTTGTCTCTTTGTTCTTTCCACATCTTCTTCATTGGCTTTCTCCTTCTTTTGTCCTATCTCAGAGTTATTACATGTGAGGTTGCACCATATGAAATCTATTTACGTGGTATATATCTACCATATCCTATTTCCTCTGAGTTATTCCAGCTATTCCAGTTAGAGTATCAGGCGTTGACCAGCAGCTGTACTGGGACATATTCTCTTTGCAGCCACAACTAGTTCTCGCAGGCTGAAGCTGGAACTGAGGCTGTCCGTGCAGTTTCAAAGGGACCAAAGGCTGAAGCAGAGGGTGAAAGGAGACGGACTGATGGCTGACTGGGAGGGGGAGGATCTCTTCACAATTGGGCTGGAGCTGTAATGGTTGAAGGGGTGAAGATTGGGAGTGAGGCTGGCTGGGAAAAAGATTTGAGGCATGAGAGCGGAGGAAGTGGGTGCGCAAAATTGCAAGTTCTCACAAATGTCTGCGGGGAGACACATTTGTTCTGTGAATGACCTGGCTGACACTGATAAAGCTGAAGTTAACTATTAACTCCTAATGAACTGATTAAGTGTTGGACTTTTCAAATGCTCTTTTGGTCAGGTGGCAACAGAAGTAGAGAAAAGATGATGTCACACCCCAAATTGTTGATCTTGAGATGTTTTTGCATTGAAAATTGGAAGTTCTGGTAATGTTGCTTATTGATGATTGGACCCAGTTTCTTCAGTCTGCAATTAAATGTCACTCCTGAGTTTCTGTGTGTGCAGGCTACAGTTTGTGAAAGGTCACCACGTGCTGAACGCAGTGAACCCTAATCCAGAATGCTAATGATGTGTATAAGAGCATGTAAAGCCAGCACAAACCCACCTCTTTTCTCCCAATATAACCTTCACCCATGTTCTGCTTTCTGCGTTGCTTCACTCTCTCAATCTCTCCTTGTTATAGAGGGACTCCCTGTGCCACTGCAGCCCCCTGCTTACCTCCACCCCTTCCTCTGGGCCAATCACAGCTCAAGCTGAAGAAGACATTCTGCTGAAACCGTCCATTCTTTGTGGATTTGTGGGCCACATAAAGACTGATAGGGAGAGAGACACTGAGTGAGTGAGAGCACGCTGATAAACTCCCTGTAGTCTTTGTTTCTGATCTCTCTTGACACTGGTGGTAAGAAATAGCATCTGGTTGCACTGCACGCATCATGACTTCTTAGGTTTTTAAAATCTTTTGAATTTACTAAACAGAAAGGAAGTAAAATGATAGAATGTAATACTACTTTCAGACACAAGAGGGCACAATAGTGCATTTCCTTCAGTATGTGCAGCAGCTTTTCTCTCCTGCAAAGACAAGAAACTTGAATAAATGAGTGGAGAAACATAATTCATTTATTCGTCACTGAATGGTTTGATCAGTATTACAAATATTTGAATGACATGTAAGGCCTTTGTAGTTACCAGATCTCAATTCAGTTGATATTGCAACACGTTCTCATCCCAACTTGTCACATAGTGATGCTTTGTCAGAATCCTTGGCGTCACTTTATGGTCACAGGAAACCAGGGCTGACCCGAATGCTTCGAAACTTTGACCATTGACATGGTAATTAACCTCCAAATCGGTATTCAAATATATGTATATATATATATATATATATATATATATATATATATATACGTGTGTGTGTGTGTGTGTGTGTGTGTGTAATAATGTTTAAATCCCAAATAGAACATGGAATGAGGAATAATCAAATTATTCATTATTCATATTCAACATTAAAGCAGCAGTGGGTGGAGCAAATATAATTAAAAAAGTTATTTTTATAAAACGGTCCCTATATCCTGACAGTATTGCATGAGACAGGTAATCTGAAAAAAATCATGTGCCTCTGTGTCCTCGGTTGCTCCTAACGGCATCTGCAAGATTTCACAGACTGGACGAAAACAACCAGTCAGAGCTGATCTGGAGTCTGCTGTCCAGCTGCCGTCTATGAGAGCCACGAGTCAATCACTCGCGAACTCCGATCAAACGGTCAAACTAGGCAGCGCTGATCAAATATTAATCAATATTCTATTACTGTAATGCCTATTTCTCGCATAAAATGTTTTTGAAATCACCTTGTAGTGTACTGTTTAGCTGTAAAATGAGAAAGTTTATGACCCAGCAGCCATGTTGAGATCTGCTGAGGAAATACCAAGCACCACCCACCAGCCGGAGCACAGCCAATAGGAACGCTCTCTCTCTCTGAAATGACCTGTGATTGCCCAAAGTCTTCCGTCAAAGGCTAGATTTTTTAAAGCCTGAAAACAGAGACATGAGGAGGAGCAGAAGTCTAGTTTACTATCAGGAAACGTCAATTGATGCTAAGAAATTGTTGCCCACTGAAACTTTAAGTATTATTAGTTATATCGCTATCTGTTATGTGTAGAGGTGTATGTGTGTGTGTGTGTACAGTGTGGCAGCAGCACTGTCCCGAAGCTTTGAATACCTTCGAATATTTCCCACCGAAGCTTCAAAGCCCAAAAAGTGGTATTCGGGACAGCCCTACAGGAAACACGAGCTTAACGTTGTGAATTCAAACAAAAACACTTAGTTTTAGGCAACAATTTTGGACTGATGTGTCCACGACTCCCCTCCTTTTTATTCTATGTCCTTTAATCTGTCACCCACCTACACATTTGTATTTGTATTATAGCAACCATCAGCTGTAAGAAACATTACATATTTTCAGCACTATTGTGCATTTGTTGGGCACAGCTGCAGTAGTTGCTTCACAGCAACAGGTGAACATACATTTTGTGACACACACAAAGTTAAGAGAGGGATGGTTTGATCTAACCAACCTGTAGTTCACTGTAATAAAGCAGCGGCACGGCTTTTCATTACCTCCTCTATAGAAGGTTTACAGTAACTTATCTTTTACCTGCTCCTTCTAATCTCACGGTAAAGATTCACAGCATGACTGTGCAGAAAGCTGAACAGCTGTATATAAAAAGATAGAAAAGAAGTGCAGCAGAATATATCATCAAATATTAGCCAGATGTGTCCAATAACATCCTGGATTATGAAAAGCATTCTTGAGGAATGACCCTCTTCAAATATCAGACCGAGTTAGCCGGTGCGTGTTGTTTCTCTTTTGTTTGTTAGCAACCACAGACGTGTCGTCCAAACACAATTCATGAAGTCACCTGCATCCACGAGTTGTGTTTATGTTGGCAAAACAAATGGCAGTGTAACGCTGCTGATGCTGGTTAGGTCTGAATGCTTCATGTCAGTTTACGGGAAGGAGTCCGGAGATGCTGCTGCTGCGTTATAGATCACTCCTCGTGTCTGCAGGTTGATTCATGTGTTGAGATTAGTAGAAGAGGGTTTGTCAGATAAATAAATTGTGGATAAGCAAAGAGTCAAAATATTTGTATAGCACATGGTGAGCCAAAGTACTCTTCAAAATCACCATATAAGATGATCCCTAGTTGTGTCTCATGACTCAGATTGAATAGCCCTGCTTTTTTTGTTTATTGGATGAAATGAAATACATCTTGATTATCCATCATGGTGAAAATGTGTCACAGCAGAGACATCAGATCGTTTTATGTCTTCTTTATTTCTAAAGACTTTAATCATGCCTGGCTCGTCCGAGCAGGGTCTGTTTGAGTGACCTAACTCCTCTGTTATGCTCTTCTTTGCTGTGTTTTTGTGGCACAAAGTCTCGCATCACCTTCTTGTCACACTTTATTTGTGTCTCGTGTGTCACGCTGTGACCTCATTTCCAACATCAAACTGTATTCTGCTGGGAATTCCCCCCTAAAAAAAACTTGAAAATGATGGATTCTCCTTTTTTTTTTTTTTAATGCCAGGTCTCTGACCACACATCTGCCTACTGTATGTTTATGTTTACCTCATCGGACCGAGACGTTTTAACCCCAAATTAACTGGATTCTTTCTTCAAGGACTGCTAGTAGGGTACATGTGTGACAACAACAACATGAGCTCAAAGCATTTGAAAAGGAAAATAAAGTTCTATTTAAAGTGTGCAAAAACTGGATGAAAATGAATTTGTTTTGTCATTATGGTTATTTGACGTTCAAGATCTCATTTATGGTATCGAGGCAAAGTTTTACCGAGTGTAGAGGCCTTGAATCAAATAATTGAGGGAACCAATTTAACAACTCAACTCAACTTTATTTATATACTGTAACACCTTTCATACAATCATGCAGCCCAAAGTGCTTCACAGAGCAAGATTAAAACAGCACAGACAAAAAACAAACAAAAAAACAGACAACAATAAATAACCTAGAGTTTTGCAAGACTAAAAATTACAACAATAAACAATAGCATGTTAAAATAAATAAAACTCACTAGAATAAATAGATAGAAATAGTGTGAAAACCAGTGATTAAAACTTAAAAACTATAAGGCAATAAATGACGAGGCACCTTATAGTAAGTAAAAGTCAGGCTAAAAAGATATGTCTTAAAGGGACTGTTTGTAAGAATCAGATATTGGTTGTAACAGCGACACTTGTGGCCGCAATGTCAACGACAGTCAGCGTCCTGTTGCTCGCGCTCGCCCATGTGCACGCGCTACCTGAATTTGAGCGAGCATCCGTCAAAACAGCGAGACGACACACGTCAGCTAAAACCACAATATCACTCTATATTTCACCGGCTTGGCAGTAATGTTAGCTGACCAGACGAAGGTCTCTCCATGAATCAATGCTAGTGTTGGCTTTTCCTGCCTCAGCCTCCCGACCGGGGCCATAGGGAACGGGGGGGAGACACCGACAACCGGCCTGAGACGATAACGTAACTCGCTGCGGAGCCCCGTCACTTCACAAGACACGGGAAACCTCTGTTGGTCTGGAGGAGCGGCAGCATTTATTTCTGCACAAACGTCCACTGTACATTCACTAGATATTCTCAGAGCTAAACTAACTCTTCTGCAGTGTGTAGTGTGCGCGCGTGCATGTGTAGAGATGGAGCGAGTGAGAACGAGCGCGGATGTGTGAATGAAGGCAAGCAGGCAGAGTACAGCAGAGACTCCGGCACTGGAGACCAAGACTACGGTCTCCCCCGCGTCCTCCGACCGCGGCCAACACTATTTTGCAAGACGGCTTCACTAGATATAACTTTGTGGTTTTGGTGCTTCCGTGTAGTTTGTGTTGGAGTCTGAGTCTGAACAGCGTAGCCACACGCAAGCGCGCATGGGACACCGACCCGCAATGATTTATACGTGTAAGAAGTTACAAACAGTCCCTTTAAGGTTTCTCTTAAAAGTATCTCTCCGATCGTCAGGCAGACTGTTCCCGAGACGATAGGGCCAGAGTGCCTAAACACTGACTCCCCCACTGTGTTTTTGTTGAGATCATAATCTGGTGCCAGGCCATTCAGCGATTTAAAAACTAGTAAGAAAATCTTAAAATCCATTCTAAAACTGAACCAATGCAGTGATTTTAAAATAGGAGTTATATGTGCTAATACCCATATACCACAGAAGTTTAACTACTTTGTTCACCATTACAATCAAAATACAAAGCCCTTGTTCAGTCAAAGGCCACTTCTTTAGGAAACAGCAACACTCAGATGATTCTATTGGTAGTTTTAGCTATATATTTAAAGCCCTACTGCAATTAACACAATCATATCAGGCCTTATTTTCACATACATACATATCTGTACACACACACCAAGAATGGCAGCATGGCATCATTTCTGCGAAGACAGCGTAACTTCCTCCCCACAGCCACTAACCATCAAACCCAATCATCTCTCCCAGTGTCTCTTCTCTGTGTTTCCCATGGTGCTGCCCTGCAGCTAAGAGCATCTTCCTGCCCCTGAGACCGGAGCGCTGTGCTGACCACATGTCTCTATTTACAGACTGCTCTGCCTCCCACAGTGTTCTCACCAGGACGACACACACACAGACAGATCTGGTGTGGAAAGAGGAAGTCCAGAAGGCAGGGCCGACCAAATGACACAGCGGCTCAGGCCGTGGTGGAAAAGCGAGGCACCGTGTGAGCGAGGAGGAGACAAACTGTAGGGTATGAAGAATGTCAGGAGGGCGGCGTGAAGAGCCGAACAAACTCCCACTGCAGCATCCCAGAGAGGAAATGAGAGCTGGTGTTAACAGGCCCAGGAGAGGAGTTGCTGGTTTCTTTTTTAGGGTTTTGAACATCCAAAATAACAAAAACAGCATGCAGCGAGAATGCAGTAAATACCAATGTGGCGTTTGAGTTGCACAGTCACAAACACTGCAAAATATGGAGCCTAAAACAGTCACAATGACGCATGTCAAACATATAAAAAGCGGTCAGAAGTAGACCCTCATCAATGCTGACACTTTATGGGATCTTAGTTTACCATCATTTCTGAAACAAAGAGTGCACTAGTTGAGCCTCACCAAACAGTGTTTTCTCACCATCACAGCTCCTCCGTTGGCTTTTGGTTGGATATGGATGAATGTTCTCTGTCAGAATATCTAAACAAAGAGACTGAAGTCTTCCATACTGAACAAGTGCAAGACCTCAGAAAGACAAGGCTCGAGGAGAGTTTGGATAAGAGACATCCCAAAACACACCAGAAGCCAATGCAGAGACCTGAGAAAAGATGGTTGTTTCCATCCTGCATAAAATAAAAGCATGAGCATGTTTTTCCAAACCTGTGTGTAAATGGTGGCTCTGTTACTTGCTAAGTTGAGACTCGAAACAGAACTGTGCAAGGCCTCCATCAACCCATATGGACTTCCTCCAGCAATTTATCACCGTCACCATTCAGCATTGCTTACAAGCCACACAAATCCTTCCAAACATGCAGTTGGGGCCCAGTGTCATTCACTGTTCCCCGCTGCAGTGTATCTGCCCTCCCTGGAAATTTTCATATGGTCCCAGTGTGACAGTCAGTCCCTGAGTTGTCACAGTTCCACGGACCACAATGTAATAAGTGTGGTTTATGTCTCCAGCTCAGCTCCCTGAGTGAGAATAGAGGGAAGAACACGTGTTTGTTCTCTACAGGAGGAGACGCAGCCTGCAGAGGGAAGCTTATGATCTGAAATCTTTTCTGGATTTTTCTCATGAAGCCTGGTAAAACATTACAGAGATGGAGACACTATCTGTCTATACCAGGGGTCAGCAACCTTTACTATCAAAAGAGCCATTTTTGCCCCATATTTGAGCCTTATAATGAAGGTAGCACAGCCTGTTAAGTCTAATGCAGTGAGGACGCAAGTGCAAATGAGTGGCAGTATACGGAAGAAACGTCTCAGGAGATTAGGCTGGAAGCTCCTGCTGGCTTTTCAGCTTGTGCTTGTTCTGGAAATGACTTTCAATTACTATTTTGTTGTTGTTAAATCTGTCCATGCACTATTAAATTCAATATTTTCCTCTGAGGCTTTTCTTCTTTTGGATTTGGAATCCATAGCTAGCTTCTGGAGCTATTGAGGTTCGGCAAAATTAGAGGATAAGGCTCCGGGCCGTAGACGTCAAGTCAAGTTTCAGTTCCTTAGTTCTATAATAGTTCTGCATTTTGCAGAACAATGCTTTTACACATTCTTGCAAAGAGTTCAATGAGATGATCAATAGGCTACCACTCTGTACAGTAAATAAGAAGCTATGGCCAGCAGCCAGTTAGCTTAGCTTGGTATAAAGACTGGAAACAGGGGGAAACAGCTAGCCTGGCTCTGTCTAAAGATAACGAAATCCACCTCTTAGCACCTCTGAAGATCACTAATTAATATGTTATAGCTATATTGTTTGTTTAATTTGTACAAAAGCCACAGTATACAGTAAAAGTCACGTTTTGGTTTTACAGGGTGTTTTTTTGCAAGAAAGCAGATGGATGTATTTCCCAAAATGTATAAAATGTAAAATATTCCTTTAAAGGGACATTCTTGTGATTTTGCATTGAGTCCTAGCCCTATCCCTCAGAAGAAATGCTTAAAATAACCCAAAACGACCATAAGGCATATATGCATATATCTGGTCTCTTTTGAAAGGTAAGAAGCTAAGGAATATGAATAAATTATAATTAACTAAACTATATTACCATGGAGACTACAATGGAGATGCAATAAAGGAAAAAAATAAGTTTTTCTTCCTCGCCTAAATCTAAATTTCAAAGACCCCATAGACCAGGTCTATTCAATTGGCAGCTGTGGGCCAAATCCAGCCCTTTAACGACCTCAATCTGGCCCTTTGATCATTGATAAATATGAAAACAATTATTTAATGTAGTATTTTGGAGCAATTATTGATGATTTTTATAAATTCTCGAGTTGTAAAAAATAATTAAATTTAGCACCAAATCTGTGTTACAAATGGTATCAACCCTAAAATTGCTGCAACAACTCATGAGACATAATAGAGCATGGGAATGTCCATCATATACTTTGAACAGAGTGTTCTAAACCCTTATACACTTTTACAATTAATTTTAATTAATTAATTAATTAATTAATTAATTCATGTTTATTTCTGATTTATGACTAGAACAACTTGACACACAGTGTTGAGCTGCATCTCAAATTAATCTTCAGGTTCCCAGCTTTCAGATGATGTACACCACTTCTATGTGACATCTACTGTTGACCTGCTATCTCCCCCTAAAGACCCCCTGTACCCCCCTAAAAAAGACAAAAACGGGTCTATTGTGAGAGGGTTAAGGATAAATCCAAGTAAAAGAAATGCAAGCCAGATGTCTGTCTTTCAGGTAGCCTGTCTGAATGCTGACCATTAAATTGACACAGCTTGTGAACATTTAAAAAAAAAAAAAAAAAAAATCAGAGCTCGGACCAAGTATTTTTCAGAATAGACCAATTCAATATTCAACGCCACAATTCTCACCATTGTTCTGAGATTTTACCAGGACAAACAAAGTCTGTAGGGAGTCAAGTCCTCATTTTTGTGACTCAAGTCTAACTCGAGTCTAAGAGTCAATAATCAGCACCTCTTTAAACCAGTCAGGAAAGTATTGACTCAATTTGGAGCAGAAAAGCCGTCACTTAAAAAGCATAGCCTATAATAGGGTCCTAAATTATGCACATTAAAAATAATTTGTAATAAATCTGTTAACATTTTGATGGGTAAATTTGCTAACCCAATCACATGATTATAATTATATATATTATTATATTTCAGTATCTCTTTGTATCCTACTTATAAGACCTGTGAGAAAAAGCATCGAGCCTCCTCCTATGTGTATGGGAAAGAAAAAGGGAGAACTTGTAACTGAGACAAAGAAAAAGCTGAGAAGAAAGCGTGAATAAATCAATGTGGACGCGTTTATTGGAGGAGTTTATGGGAAGCGAAGTCGCTGAATCCAGGAACTTGTCATCATGTTTCACATCATCTCTGCAACTTTTCTTCTTCTTTCTCTCTGACAGGCGGAGTAGTGGGGGAGGGGAAAGGGGGAGGGAGGAGAGAAGAGGAGAAAGGCCGACGTCAGATCGTGGTGGGATGGCTTTATGTGTGTGTGTGTGTGTGTGTGTGTGTGTGTGTGTGTGTGTGTGAGGGGAGAAGGAAAGCGAAGAAAGGAGACTCCAGTGAATGAGCTGCACCGGGAACACATTCAAAACAAAGGAGGAGAAGGAGGAGGAGGACAGCTTCTTCACTTCTGCGAGCTGCTGAATCTCTCCACGGTGACTTCCCGTAAGTACGAGACAATGCGACAAGGAAACAAAATGTATCTGTATGAAGCTCTGGTTTCATACATCTCCTGTTTGGCTGGCAGATATGACTCGTGTTGCTCAAAGTGTCATTAATGAAACGGCTGTTTTTGGATTGACAAACTCAATGCAAGAAGTCTTGCTTTGGTTTAAGTGGCTCTAACTGTCAGTAAAAGCTCTTTTCTCAGCTTTTACTTGTTATTAAGGAAGTTTGCATGCTTCATTGATTCAGATGCTGAAGCAGCCACCCGAAGACAATTTGAATATTTGGGGGTATTATTTTTAATATGTTTTGGAGAGATGGATGCGGACTGGGAGAAAGTGAGATATGTACAGTTGCAGCTTTTTGGTCAGGTACAACATCTGGCAGCAGTTGGACATCACAGCACAGTGCCTATTAGAGAAATCACCTCCATGAGAAGCCTTTTTTTTATTGTTTTTATTTCTTAATCTGTCTTTCACACATGTCCATGCATGCAGCAGCCCTTTGCTCCCAGTTTCTCCTTCCACCACCACCACAACCTCATGTCCTTGAAGTGCAGGGAGGAGGTCCAGCCACCCATGGAGCTCTCTGCCTGACACACACTGACTGCACTGAGAGGGGAAGCGCTGCTGCATCATAAACTAAACAAAACCAGGAAAAACGCTGAGTGTTTATTCTAGCCGAGTTCAAGGACAAACTGTAGTGAAATGATGAGAGGAGGGAATCCCCGCCATCTTTCAGAAAGTGCTCAAAAATGTTTACTGAAATCAACTTTTTTTAAAATGTCCAACAAATTCCAGGAGTTGTTTTATGCTGCGATTAAGCTGCAATTGACTTTAGTGTGATTGCCCTAACCTGCCTACTTTTCCTAGAATGAGTTTTGACAACCCCCAGATGACAAGTGCAAACTTGTTACGTGTCACTGGATGGAGCAATGTTCTAGTGATGGCAGAGGGAGAATTGTTTCAGTAGAGAAAAAGCAAGTTGTGCTTCCTAGTACAGTAAATGCAAAAAAAATTCTTGTGGCTACATGTCAGATTGATCTATTGAGGTTTACAGCAGACAGTAGAGAAGAGGGTGATTTCATCCTGTGCCTATATGTTTTGAACATCGGCAGAAAGTTGTGAGTCTATATGAAGAAGTTCAGGGATTTATGGTGGAGAATAACACTTGTTATCCTGTTAACCATACTCATTGCCAGTTCTTTACATTGATGCTTACCATAGGTTTTTAAGTTTTAGTTTAGTTTAGATTTATTTGATAGATTCTCTACCTTCTAGGAGGAAACTGTTCTCCATTGAATTCACCAGAGTGCACAAATTGTCCCAAAAATCTGTTTTCACGGTCTATGTAGTACTTTCCATGACAAGTAAACAGATTTTTCTGATGTAAAATCCATGAAGTGCCCCTTTAATGCAGGAAAATTCCCATTTTTCATACTTTTTCTTCTTCTAGTCTGTGTTTTACTTCTGCTTAATTAGCGTGTTGATGCAGTGCTCTCGTCTCGGATAGGAAAACATCTGTGAATGCACCAACAACCAAATTTCACAACTATATTACCACTCTGTGGTAGCATAGCATTGACAACATGTTTGTTGTGATGGATTACCTACTGTATTACCACAGCACGTTTCTGCAAGTTGTCATATAGTTGGGAAATCAATGGAAACCAGTAGCTGCCTGGAAGGTCAAAATCTAAACTGATCTAAAAAGTGGGGCTGTCCTCGACCAAAGAAACTCTTAGTCAACTAACACTCATACGATATTGTCTTCTAAACGATTAGTTGATTTAATCGACAGATCGGTGAAAAAAGAAATAGCAAAACATTTCTTTAAGCTTTCTTGGTCAGGTAGAAACAACAATGTTCACAAGCTCTTAACAGAAAGCAATTAGGGAAAACATATTGCACAATGTATGAAAAAAAAGGACAAGAGAAACAAAAATGACACCACTTTAAATCTTGTGTTTACCAGAGATGTGCTCAAAAGTTTCTTGGAAATATTCATCAGTATATTCATACTTATACTTAATACTTAATATTCATCATTCATCAGTCATTCAACATGAAAAAGCATTAAAAAATGACTAATTGACTAAAGATATCATAGTCGACTAACATCAAAACGACCGATTAGTCGACTATCGCCTAAGAGGGGCAGTCCTACTAAAAACTGTTAGAATTTGAAGTATAAGCAACTATTAGTGTTTAATCAACCTCCCAAAAACACCCATGAGGTCCTTCAAACATCAGTGTAAAAGGGACAGTCCTGAGTTCTTAAGAAAAAGAAGAAGTGAGATGTTTGTGTGTGCATCCATCATCTTTGTAGAAACAACCAAGAGAGCAGAAGAAGAGAGGAGGGAGCAGAGTGAGGCCGTGTCATTCCTGTCTTTGTGTAAGTGAAATGTGAGGGTCACTGTGGGGCTTTGTGCGTCAGAAACTGTGGGGCCACTACGGAGTCAGCGCGGGGAATAAGGGGCCGGGGTGTTGCACAGATTGAATAGGTTAGGGGCCACAGCGGCCTGTCTTTGAGAATGAAGGAGTGCATTCTGGGCCAACGGCGGCATGTCTTTGAGAGCTGCAGAGTGAGTGAGGGGGCCGATGTCGGCACGTCTTTGTGCTGCCTTTGTTTGAGTTGAGTGGCACCAGATGAAGTGGGCTGATTTTTTTATTCAGGCTTTTTGGCAACATAGACGCACAAACACATGCGCACAAATGGGCTCGGCCGATACTTCCCTCTGGGGAAGTCGTGCGTTTTGATGCAATTATACTCAGGACAAGTGAGCACAGGCTGGCACCTTTCATAGTTTATGGGTGTGTATTTGTTTTTGTGTTTGTGCGTCAGTGAAGTGGGCTGTATTGTTTCAGTACACTGTTGGAGGGCTTCTCACTGTTGACTTGCTGTTTACATTTCTGGGGCCTCTTATTGTCATTGAAACCTCAGGCCCCCTGCTTGTATTTGAAAGTGCTGGCACGTCTTTGCTCTTTATAGAGTCGGGGAATGACGTTAAATGGCTTTTTACAGCTTGGATTGTTTTATAGTGTTTAATCTGGGTCTGTAAAATAAATCTAAACTAACTCTGGAGCACTAAACATGCATTTGATGGCTGCCATCGCTCACTGGCTGAAGTTATGAGACACAAGTTGCGGTACATGCCTATCCATGGGAAACATTTTCTCCTCTTGCAGCTCTTTCATTCGCAGTTTATGGAGGGCTACCAGAGCAGTGTCTCACATGGTTATGGTTAGCAGTGAGAAAGAGCTCTGGAAGAGAGCGGCTCTGCTTGTTTCATAACGTCTGGGTGGATTGAGAAAGCTTCGTGTAAACCAAAGAAGCTGAACTCATCTTTGTGTCTCTTGGTGTGTTTGACATGACTCTCTGTTTGTAGCATGCTGTGAAAGCAGGTGGATGTTTCTCATCCCTGAGGCTACAGGTTTAGGTGTGACTATCAAAGGAAGCCATAATGTACAACTCATTAGTTTTGTGTGCATGTTCTCCCTCTGATGGTTGTCATGGTTCGGGTTTCACAAGATCACAAATGTGCCTTTCAGACTGCTGGGGGCAAAGAGGAGCTCGCTGTTGATCTGTTGTTGTTCAGTAGATGTAAATGAAAATTTACGAGTCATCGCTGGAGGGGTGGGTGTCTCATTTCCGGCTGGTGTTATGGCTTGCCTGCTGTTTTTACGTCATCCACTCTGCCGTGCCAGAACAGAGACTTGATGAAGACTGACAATGAGTAGGCAATTGATTGAGAAATAGAGAGTTGAGCTGGTGTGATATGTTCCCAGTGTGTGGGATGTTCAGTATTCAAGCTACATTGCTTCATTCTGCCTCACTTCACCTGCAGCTCTACTGCATTCTTTGATGAAAGAGGGATATGTTTGGTCCTGCCCAACTCTGACTGGTTTCATACTAGTTTCATATCCGTTGGGTTTTTGTCTTTTCCTATTAGATTCAGAGGGGAATTAGACCCTCATCAGTGGCCTGTGATTTCCTCACTGTCCACATCTTGTTTGAGGAGCTGTGTGTGCGTGGCCCTGAAGATGGCGAAGCAGCCTCTTATGTGGTTTTTGGTTTGAGGGCCTTCCTCCTGGCTGGTCCAGATGCATGACCAGACCAGGCGCAGCAGCTTAGGGAAAATGCCTTGGTTTGAGGTTTCTGGTTCAGGATCTATGCGTTAAGAAAAAAATGAGCTAATGGAGTCCTTGTAGGGGGGGGGGGGGGTCATCTGATCTGGGTGGGTGATCCAACAGCTCAAATACTATGGAGTTACATTTGTGTCTCTATTATGCAAGCAAATAGAAAAGGTTTGAGAGCAAAACTATCGACATGCAATCAAAAAATGTTTTACTGCAAGTAAAATAAAATTGTGATTAAAAATGTAGTAATGCAATTCCAAAAGTTTTGTTTGCAATTCCAAAAGTTTTGCTCGATGTTGAGCTGAATCTCATAGGCGGGACCTACACTGAGAGATGCAAGACACGTTTCTATTGGTCAGTCTGGATTTGCAAACAAAACTTTTGGACTCAAAAACAAAACTTGTGGATTTGCACAAATACATTTTTAATCACAATTTTGATTACAGTGTGGAAAGTTTTGCTCTCAAATGTATTCTGTTTGGTTGGGTAATAAAGACACACAAGTAACTCCATAATATACTCTTTCCTAAACAGGGACAAGCTCATGCCATCATAGAGAAACAAAACATTTCCATCTTTTCTCACAATTTTCATATTTGTGTATCTAAATTCTTTATAGAACAATCTGGGCCAACTGTGCTTTAGATCTCTCAACCACCCACCTTCAGTCCTCATTCACTTTCACTCTCCAGAAGAGACCACAGTGGCCAGCACTCATTACCTCAGCACCTTGGCATGCTACCAGAGCCTTCGCTGATATATCAGACCAATTACTCTAGATTTACTACTCAGCGGGCTCCTTTAACTAACGGCCAACTGACTGACCCACATACGCCTCGTATCCAATGCTTCGTCCGGGGGCTTTGAAAGGGCTCGGCTCAAACTGACGCTTCATTAGTAGATATTTTATTGAGCACACAGGCTGCGTGGCCAACAGGGTTTCACAGCCAAACTGTTGGCCCGTGGATTGTATATTTTGTAAATTCCACGAGAGAAAGTTTGTCTCATAGCAGCAAGGAGACTGTTCATGTTGGCCTGCTGAATGAAGGATTGGAAGACTGTGTGTGAGTTGGCTTCAGGTCTTCACTACATGCATATAATCCTGTGTGGCAGCAGGCTTGGTTTCTGTCAGGACTGGAGGGATCAGATGCAGAACCACATTGCTGCTTTCATCTTGTAGCATATCTACTGTATCATCAGTCAAACTCAGCATCGTGGAGGATTCATGAAAGAAGCATAAGTGTTGGTGATGATGCATATCTATGATGGTGACTCCACGGGCGCACAGAGAGCTGCAGTAACAAAGATCTGACAGTTTGAAGATATATATCTATCAAAAGCAACCGGGAGGCTGAGACCTCTCACCCACGGCGCCTTGATCGCCGCCAGGTTATGAATAAGTCATGTTTCTGAGTGTCTGATGTGCCGTGAAGTGTAAAACGCTCCTCCCTCAGCGCTCACATAAACACACAGAGAATCTTGACCTTGCCGAGGAAGTGCTATTCACGCACTTTCCCAGAAGTCTGTTCAACGAGCAGCAAACAAGCGGAAAGTATTCATCAGTTTCAGGATGTAGTGACCTTTCTGCTCGCTAAACGACACTGCAGCATGGACACGCACATACACACATATGCATGCATGTAACCACAGACACATGCAGATCACCAGATGTGCAGATTAGAATCTCAAATTCAAATGATTTGGACATTAATAATCTAGTGCTAAAGACATTTTATATGTTTAGATTATCAGACAATATGTAGCTTTTAAACAGTACTGATAATCGTTTTAAATAAAGATGTTAATAAGGGTTCTTGTAGGTGCTAAAATCATGAATGTTTATTGTCAAAAAACTACATACTTCCTCAAAATGCTCTGCTCTTACTCCCACTAAAAAAGTCCCTTCAAGATGTCACCTCCCTCTGAGTGCAGTCCTTAGTGAGACTACAGAGAGTCATGATGAGATATGAGTGAAGAGATTTCTCTAAGAACTGGGGGAGATCACACAAGGTGCCTGCTGACTGCCTCGATGAGGCATGTTTAGGCTCCATCCCTGTAGTTTAAAGAGGCAGAGCAGCTAATTTGAGGGCATTGTAGTCTCAACAGACAGCGCCATGCCCGGCCTGGATGGACTATATAATCAGCTGTAAACAGACTCAAACTCAGAGAAACCAAAACGGTAGCCCGGATGGCTGAAAACAAGCATGCACATTTACATACCTTTATTCAGGAGGCACATGCTGAAAAAAAAAACTATATTTCTGTATTGTAATGTTGCTATAAATAGTGCTGTGTCTGTGTTGTGAGTCAGGCTTCTGTGTGAAACCATTGTAACTACTGCAGAATGGAAACTTTGATAGCAAGTTTGTGAGGAGGCCTGGAATAAACTAAAGGACTGTAATAAAATAGGGCACACCCCAAACCATCCTCTAACACATAAACACACTTCAAATACTGGATTATATTGTACTTTTCCTTGTTGCTGTAATTCTCTGTAAGTAGAGTCACAAATGCAAACATGTTTCTTCAGACACTCCTTTTATGTTTTTTGTAGAAACCTGTGTGACGGTTTAGATTGAAAGCAGATCGGTTGACAGATCGTCCTCACAATGCATGACTGTTGGACAGACACTGATGCTTCCTGTTTGCTTCCTGTTGATTTCTGCTGTTTCCTTTTTGGCCGATAATGAATAGTAACGTTGCTGTAGCTTCCTTATCCTGCCGCTATAACTTTCAGCTCAGTTGAAACTAAAACTCCCTCAGTTTATCTTCCAGCTGGGTAATTATAGACAGTGCATTTTGGCTGAGGGGTTCATGAAATCTCTAATTAGATGCAATGAGAATAAAGCAAATTTTAAGCAGACGTGCCCCTGAAATTCCGCTAAAGCAAAGATGGAATGAGATGAACTTGACTGGGAAATGCTGAAGATAGACATCACTGTCTAACTGAAGACAAAGCAAACCTGAGCACAACAACTACAGCAGAACTACTTGAACCGTGAACAGCAGACACGACTGAATCCGGCTGAACTGAATTACACCCGCATCTCAAGTGTTTCACATCTCATGCCTCTGCTCTTCAGAAGTTGTCATGCCTGTGACTTTGTTATCATGACCCAGTTCTGCTGGTTTCTACTCGACCCCGACCTCAGATGAATCAGTCAGCCCTTTTAGCCGCATGAGATAATACTCTTATTCTGTGGCCGGGGGAATGTCTGAAGTGTTTTTTCGCCTTGAACTGACTCCGATCGTATCAGACGATATACAGCATCAGTGTTCATTCCCTACAGATGTGGTGGGATGATTTACCATCCTGAATGGAGGCTGTATAACGTAATAGCACATTTACTCCCCTCAGGGCGGCAGACTGACTTGTAACTCTTAATGAATGCTTTTGTGCTGAACTTTTCATCACCAACAAAATGACACATTCAGCAAGAATGAGAGGGATAACATGATAGAGCAGTCCACTCTTATCAGTATATCCGCCCTTCGCTTCTATGTGAAAGTTATGAGTCTATTAGAGTGATGACACGTTTAAAGAGCCGCTTCACCCAAATTACAAAATAACCCTACTTCTCACTTACCTCCAGTGGTATCAAGCCATGCAACAAATGTTCCCAGATTTTGAGATACCAGAGATTTATGCCCCCAGTACAATAGAGATGAATGAGATTTTGTTGATGGTACTCACAGAATTTAAGAATAACATTAAGATAATTTAACAGCAACTTGTCCTTCTAGAAGAATCATCCTGTTACGAACCTTGCTGTCAACAGTTGGAAGGGACTATTTTTTCAATAGGAAGTAGTTGGAGAAACAATCAACCAAACAGAGCTTTGTAGGTGGGACTGGGGATTAGGACATCATCTTCCTATGCCAGAGCCAGAATTACAGCTAAATCCATGAAAGAAAAAGCAACAGAAATGGACACAAATGTGGCACCAAGAGCTGAATAAATCAATACAATTATCCACTACCGCATCATCTGTGTTGACTATGAATGATGCCGGTGGGAACATCACTTGCTGCTGCTTTGTTACAAAACAGAACAAAATAATCCAAAACAGAAACGCACAATGTCAAACTGAATGAATGAAATGAAACCGAATGGCATTTCACTCTGATTATCAGGGTAAGGTTTTAATGCTGTGAGCACTGCTGTGAATTAAATTCCATTCACCTCCATTGTATTGTCATGGAGGCCCAAAATTTACAGAGGGCTGCAACTAATGATTATTTTCATAGTCGATTAATCTGTCTATTATTTTTTGATTAATAGATTAGTTGTTTGCTATATATATATATATATATATATATATATATATATATATGTCAGAAAATTATGAAAAATGTCGATCAGTGTTTTCCAAAGCCCAAGATGAAGTCCTCAAATGTCTTGTTTTGTCCACAACTCAAAGATATTTAGTTTACTGTCATAGAGGAGTAAAGAAACCAGAAAATATTCTCACTAAGAAGCTGGAATCAGAGAATTTTAGACTTTTTTTCCTTAAAAAAATTACTCAAACTGATTAATTGATTTATCAAATAGTTGTTGATTAATTTAATAGTTGACTATCGATGCTGCTCTATCTCAAAACCTTGGCAAATAAAACCAACACTATTTCCATGGCGAGATACCACTAGAGATCAGTCAGAAATATAGTTTTGTGATTTGTGTGAATAGATCCTTAGGACGACTCCTTTGGGGACTCCACCAGTGGGATCCACCAAGACATGCTGTGTTTAAACCAGATCGCACATATTTTCCTGTGTGTATCATAACGCTGGATCATGACATCAGAGGGCTTCTGAGAAAACCTCTGTGCTTCCACGAGACCACGGCTGGCGTGGAGGCCAGTGTGGTCACGGCAACTAAATCATAACATAGCAACAGTCTCACAATCACTTTGATTGGGACCTATACACACACACACACACACACACACACACACACACACACACACACACACACACACACGCACACACACACAATTGAACACTGACTCACATGCACACAGGATTGAGAGCTCTGAGAATGTCATCTGTTACAGGTTACAAGTTATTTGTAATCAAGTCTTGATTGCTGTTGAATACAGATTTTTATTCAGACTGTAATTTGTATAGTCAAGTCAAGTCAATTTTATTTGTATAGCCCGAAATCACAAATCACAAATTTGCCTCAGGGGGCTTTACAATCTGTACAGGATACGACACCCTCTGTCCTTTACAGTACGACCCTCTCATCCGATAAGGAAAAACTTAACCAAAAAAAACCTTTTTAACAGGGAAAAAAATGTTATTAACCTCAGGAAGAGCAACAGAGGAGGGATCCCCCTTCCAGGATGGACAGACGTGCAATAGATGTCGTGTGTACAGAGTAACAACATAATGAAAATACAACATAGACAATCCATATGACGAAAACTAATACATATAATGTGAACATATGTGAGAAGGTGGATCCAGGAGGATGTCAAGCAGCTTCCCGGCGTCGCCAAACAGATAGAGCCAGAGCAACGCGACCTCCTCTCCACCATGGAGCCTTGAGAGAGGACCAGATTTTTGTTTTTAATTCACAGTTGCTTAGTAATGTAAACGTATTTTACCCGTGCCAATAGTGAAGTGAGTGATGGAGCTCCACTTGGTGTCATGTGTGTTCTTGCCTGCAGCAGGGAGGATCTGGCTGCATATTACACTGTGTGTCACTGTGAAATGCGGCATGCTGTAACAGAGCTCTGTGCTGATCTGTGCTGACAGCTGCTCAGTGGCAAAACACACAAGGCTCCTGTCATTTTGCAGATAAAATCAATCACACAAAGGCCCAGTAATCGTGAGTAAAATAACGACAGTGTAAACTTGCAGTTGTGTGTGTGTGTGTGATTCATCCTGACTGTTCCAACAGACATCTGGAAGTGTTGCTCATGGTGCATTCACAGCTGGCTGGTAGTGAATGTGAAGGAGCACTCTGTGGGAAGATCTATTTAATGACAATGGTACAAATTAGACATCCTGAGGGTAAACAGAGGAGCTTGATGATTCATAGTGGATGGGAAATAAGCCGCTGTTCATCCTTCTTACACTGAGTCCCTCTTTTCTCCCCCTTTCCCCTCAGTTACTCCCACTTCACATGTTTGTGTGTCTGACCCTGTTGTGTCTCTGTGTCTGTAGGTGTGCCTTTCAGACGGTACCATGGCTGAGGGAAGCTGCTTCGGTGCGTTGTAGCTGTTTGGGATGACCAGAGCCGAACCTTGCTTCAAAGAAGAAAGAATCGTGAGAGGAGGGAAAACATCTGCTCAGAGAGGATAAGATCAGAGCTGGTCCTTTCTCTTTGTAAGGAAAGGAATTTAAACTCCCCAGTATCAGTGCTCTGTCACTTTTAAAGGGCTTTTATTTTTTATCATTGGTTGTTACCATCTCAGAAATAGTTAACGCCATGTGCCATGTTATTGTAACATGCCGCTCCATGCTCTGGATGCTGCTCAGTATCGTAGTGGCCTTCGCTGAGCTCATTGCCTTCATGAGCCCCGACTGGCTGCTGGGATTCCCTCGGTCCGACTCAAGCGGGGCGGGCGTGGACTCCGGGGAGTACCGGCCGTCTCTCGGCCTCTACAGCCGCTGCCTTCGCGTCGGGTCCCGGGGAGTCGGGGTGAGCTGCGGGCCCTACGCTGGGACGTTCGGAGAGGTGGCCAGCGGCTTCTGGCAGGCGGCCATGTTGTTTCTGGCAGCAGGGATGTTGGTGCTGGGAGGAGTGGCCTGTATCTCCATCTTCAGCCTGTGCTTCCAGAGCATCCTGAGGAAGAGCATATTCAACATCTGTGGACTGCTCCAGGCTATCGCAGGTGAGACATCTATCTCTGTGTGTGTGTGTTTAGCACATGTCTGACACAGAAAAAGTAGTCCTGTGCTCTCAGGAATCACTTTCACTGAAATTGGAACGTATTTTCTTTGAGTTTTTTTTTATTCAATAGTGTAGCCTACATTAGAGATAGACAGGAAAAAGTGGAATTGAGTGAGAGAGATCTCACTAGGCCAACAGGAAACCCAAAAGCACAGTAGTATTAATCCTATACTATACCTAATAATAAAACTCATAAAACTTGAACTCAAAATTCACATGATTTCATTTTTTAGTTCTTATTTTCTAATATATTTTAATGTCAGACAGTGGGCCTCATCCTTAAATTTCTCTTATATTTTCAACTCCATGAACCAAACATTTTTAACCCTCCAAATCTGCTCTTACCCAGGTGTGCTGAATGTTGAATCCCACCTGATCGTAAATTGGAGGCGTGTGGCCGATTGCTTATTATTAGCATAGGTAACGCCCCCTAAACACTATATGTATATATATAGGCAGGTGTTGTGCCTTGTGCAAATACTCTGGCACATGCCCAAGAATTGGAGAGAAAAAAATTCTGCAAGAAGAAGAACTCAGACAAGATAAGATAGATATAGATTGATAGATAGATAGATAGAACTCTTACATAAGAGAAGAGCAAAAATAAGAAAACATTGGTGAATCCCAGACATCTCTAACAAAATTAGAACAAATCGTGGATACGAACAAAAATAAGAGAAAATTTGTTCCTCTAAGGCTTCCTGCATGAGGCCCATTGAATGCCTGTCTCTGTCTTAATAAAGGCTGGTGGACTGTGAGAAACAATGGAAACAAGTCCGGGAATTTTTTGTTATCCCTGACAAAACTGATGTCTTGTATTTTTATCACCATATCATAATGTTGTCACTAAACCAAACCAAACCAAACGAAAAACTGTGCTTGCTAACAACACAGACAAACAAGATGCTTTGACCTTTGCAAAATAGAGGTCTGAAGTAAAGTAAAAACTGGAAAAATGTATCAAATAGTTGGCACTTTTTAGTTGATTTCACAAAAACTATTTAGTGTTGATCATGACATATGTAATTATATTGCATACAAAGTACATATAATGATTTCACCCTAAAAAAACCCAAACATATACACAATAAACCAGATGAAATCATAAGAAATTAAAATTCCAGCGCACACCAGGGTAGCCTACTGGCATAGACACTATTTTATTGGCAAACTACATTAAAGACAAGAAAGAGCAAGTGGCTTCATCAGATTCACATCATTACTGGAGAGAATAGAAGCATCGCTGTGCACAGGGTATCTGTAGCTTTTTTAATCATATACACACATTTCTTTCATTGCCATGGTTCCTCTGGGTTCATACGTTCAAAGTTCCCAGTTACAAAGTAAGGAAATTGAAAGTTCCCACAAAGTTAGCACATTCAGGGAAGAACCATGGACAAACCTCACTTGCTCCTGAAGCTAATGCTAATAATCTGGGATCTATGACTCAGAGTTTGTAGTGGTTACACGCCCATGCAAGCCTTATTACTGTATGTTTTATAATCAGGCCATAACCTTTGGGGAATGTCGGTGTTGCTGTTGAGTTTACAAGTTTAAACATCTGAGTTTATAAGTTGGCAGCTTCTAGTGGCGTTCCATTGCACTTTTCCTAGTTGGAGGTTGGATATTCCAACCAAACCTCTCCAAGTTTTTTTTGCATGTTTCTACAACAATGAGCTCCCACAGGTGTGTTTGGCTGGACAGGTCTGTCGAGTAGGTAATCTATCATTATGTAACATCAGTGTAGAAGCGGTCAAATGGCGTCTTTCCTCTCATCACAGACCAAATGCTTGTCAGCTGAAGAATACATGTATTCTTCAGCAGAGTTGAGTCACCATGTTCTCAGCTGCACTGTGATCTGTTTGTGCTCTCAGCGCCGATGTTTATGTGTACGTGACTAAACCCCTCGTCCTTGTCGTCTGCTCTCTCTCTCTCTCTCTCTCTCTCTCTCTCTCTCTCTCTTTCTCCAGGCCTGCTGCTGATGGTTGGCCTCATGCTGTACCCTGCCGGTTGGGGTTCAGAGAAGGTGATCAGCTACTGCGGCTCCGATGCCTTGCCCTTTAGGCCGGCTCTGTGCTCACTCGGCTGGGCGTTCTACGCAGCGATAGGAGGAACGCTGGGGTCCTTCCTGTGCGCTGTTTTGTCCGCACAGGCTGAGATCGCCACCTCCAGCGATAAGGTTCAGGAGGAGATTGAAGAGGGGAAGAGTCTGATCTGTCTGCTCTGAGCCTTCAGAAACCTCCTTGGTGTCATTTCTCTTATATGGACAACAGACATTCCTCTGGGTGGTTTTCTTCATGATAGCCTGGATAAAATCAGTGATTGTTGAAAAGATAGAAGCCCTCCCAAATGTGCCGAAGCCTACCTGATGATACCAAGACGAAAGAAAAAAAATATTCTACAGCTTCAGGTTAAACTAGCCAAAAGGGCTCTGGTACAGCAGCAGGCTGAGGAACATTTGTAGACCAAGATACTGTTTATTTTTGTGATAATTCTTGCCTTAAACAAACCACTGTGCTGGAATAGCAGATTAGTTAAGGAAATTGGTGGTGGATGTGTCGTTAGTGTTATTGTGGACAGGTTAAACACTGCCAGTCAAACAGTGTGTAGGCTCATTATAATGTTCATTCACACGGTTCACCTGCAAACCTCAACAAACCACTGAATACTAGCAGATGTGTCCACTAAACTCCCAACAACAGCTTGCATATGTGGGCGAGTGTGTGTGTGTGTGTGTGTGTGTGTGTGTGTGTGTGTGTGTGTGTGTGTGTGACAGACATGAACTGCTCTGATTGTATGTGTAGTTGCTACCTTGGTAGTGGCCTAATGGGGATCCGCATAAATAAATGAATAAATGGCACAGCAGGACAGTGAGACTCTCTAGCTAACTTCACATGTGCCACTTAAGGGATTGTTCACTTTAAATGGAGTTTTGCCTGTTAAATGGATTGTTTGTGGGCCTCTCACATGGTATTAACTGGCAGAGTGTGTGAACAGAACAGAAAAGGAACAGAGACTTGCCATATGTTTCACTGTGGTAAACTTTCATCAGGGGATGTTTGCTCAGAGCGAGATAAATCAGACTGCACCAGAGCTTATCATAGGTGACTGACACACCATGCAGACGAGATCTGGCTTTGTAATGATGTCCTAGACACAAAACAGTGGGTAAAAGTTCAAAAAGCCTTTGTTTGATGAATGCAAAATGTTTCATCAGTGTTGCCATGATTAAGGCGGCCCTCTTTGTTTGTTTGGTACTTTTGGAGATCACCTGATATTGTGTGTTTTGCACTCATTTCACATTGCTTCATATTTTCCCAACTGTGCTTCATTAAGTTGCTGTAAATGTAACATCACGTGATTGCTTTTATTCATTGTAGATAAGATGTGCAATAATTCAGCTATAGTGTGTTTGCTGTGAGAGTGAGTGGACCGAGAGGATTTCTAGGCTGTCTGTGCGTAAATTAATATGTTGACCGTCCGCTGTTTTTGTTACATTAACAAAAGAGTAACAGCATCCGTGGCACATTGTATGATGCTGCATGTATGAGAGGTCGATATGCGTGAGGAAAGATACAGTCTGTACTCAAATAAATCAGGCCTTCTTTAGTAATTCTGTCTGTGAGAAGTATGTAAAACCTTTCTTTTACCCTGATTAGTTCCTTATTTCATGTTTCTTTCCTGTTAAAGCCAAACTTCCTGAGGAAACAGTGACACCTAGAGACGGAAAGTCGACAATACAGAACAGTAGTTTGCTTTCCAACCAGGGTTGCAAGATACATTTGAAGGATTTTATTAAATACTTCCATGTTTTACTTTGTCAATCCTCTTAAACATATTTAAATATAAGAGTTTTACCAGTGAACATCCCCCCTTTATGTATGCAAACTCTGACATGGGGTCATGAGTAGACATTGCTTCATTTTAAATCTTTACAAGGCTGGGAACCACGGTCTTATACCACTGATGCTAAACAAATATTTGGTGAAAACTTTGGTGAAAGTACTTAAAAATTATGTAACTTTCTGAAAATAAGTAAGCCAATATTTCTTTCAAATTTTATTTCATGTTAATACCATAAATATACAAAACTCAAACTATTTCACATGCAACAAAGGCCAGACAAGAGTGCATTACGTTTTCTTTTTACATGTGATTGATAATGGGGATCAAATTTTCAACTTTACAAAATATACAAGTGTCCCTTTTTGAACGAGTTTCTTCTCTGATTCAGTGAAATAACATGGTCACAGGTCAAAAACACAGTTTTGTGTCAGCAAACTTCAAATACACCGTTCTGTACTGCGGACCAGCTCGCCAAATACATCTATAAATGACCCACTGTGGCTTAATATAACAACGGTTTAAAACTATCGATACATGGGAATCATGTGGGTGTTTGTAGCAAAGAAAACATGATTAATATGTTAAACATTAATAAGTAAAACATGGCAAAGGGAGCACGTCACAAAGCATGATTTAAAAACAAATCTATATGGACATTTGGTAGATTTCTCACAGCTTTTCAGGACATAGAATAACACTTGAGGGAGATATTTTTGTTGCCTTTCATACCAATCCTGCACACACCCTCATCCATACAAGCACACCTCTTGCAGGGTCAAGTTGCAAAGTCATTGAACACTTTAAAATCTAGCTTATGCTATGATCATGTCATTACAAAACCACACAGACCTAATACATCATGTAGAATCAAACCAAACAAAATTGAGATGGAAACAACTTAAATTACACCATAAATAAAAACATGTTTGTCTTTTGCACTAAAAGTTAAACATAAAACAAGAAATGTGCAATGAATTTAAAACAAAGATATTTCCAAACAAAAACAATACTGTTGAGATGTAAGCATACTTCATGACAAACCTTTAACAACACTCACAGGAGTATTTAATCCACTGTAGTGTTCAGTCCATACATGTGTAATAACAGCAGCACCAGTCATAAATCATCTATCACGCACATCTTCAGACACTCACCACCACTATGAGGTGCTAAAGCATGACACAAATGTAACCCACGTCCATAGTTCACTTCAGTGACAGTAGTCTGTACAACTTAGTTCTGAATAACACTGTTATTATTGTATATAAATTAATGTTTCTTAGTGATATCCAGTCCAATCCTCTGTTATCTTAATGCTCAGTTTGGCTACGAAATTTCTGATGCCAGTAATCCAATACTGACAGAGGAAAAACAAATTGACTATTTAGTCTGTAAAAATGCAAACGGCCTGTTAGTTTATGTAGTATACATATACACAGTATCAACTCTATTGTATGTATGCAGGTTAATCTCTAGAAAAAAACATAGTTTTACCACTGTCCAGGTCATCTTCTGCGAGAAAAGGCAGCTCACTTCTCTCCGTTCTCCCTATGAATGAATGAATGGTATATGTGTCCTTTTCAACAGGAAACATGAAAGCACCTGGTGGCTCTCAGGTTCATAGCAGCGTTAGTTTTTAACCAAGTGTGAAGGGCTACAAAAACAACTGAGATAGAGCCACATAGTAGTCTGTTAATGCCATACATACATAAAGGAAATTTGCGAATATTTCTCTCACGTTTTTTCCCCGCCTTTAGTGCACCAGGCCACGAAAACATCTGACTAAACCTCTTTTAGGTTTATGGTCAGAGCTGGTAACCTTACTGACTCGGGTGTTCAGTGCGTCTTCACAAATAGATCCAAACATCATCAATCAGTCAATCAGTCAAACAGCCACCTTGACATGCAATAACTTTACGGCTCACTTCTCACAGAAACCAACCGAGGGAAAATAAGTAGGCAGACATTCCCCCCAAAACCAGCTACCACCTGTAGCCAGAGAAAAGGCTTATAGTGGACTTTGCCAAAGAAATGGCTACCTTTAGTGTGCTAAACATGCATGTCGTTGTCATGCTGTCCGATCTCAGTAAGCCACAGACCCAGCCCACGTTGCCAATCAAAGTAGTACACAAAGTGGGAACAGTTGTTCAACTGACAGGTGGAGCCCTGCTGGGGCTGCAGGCAGCTCCTTAAATAAGAACATACCAACATATTTCTACTTATATGAGTTACCAGGATGTCTCAGAATTGAAGCACAGATGTAGGACAAGGAACAATTTACCTCTCAGATCTAAATTACTTAAAAAACACCCCAAATCACAGCCATAATTCTCCTTAAATGAAGTACACATTCACACACGCAGGCCCAGCCATTCAAACATACACTGTACTTTCGGCATGTGACCAAGAAAACAGAACTATGTGCAAAACACCATGATCAGATTATCACTTTTCATAACTCTATGCTGTATTAACCAGGCAGGAAGCTGTTTGGAGGTCATCACCATGACAAAAATAAGGTATGCTAGAACCTCTGCCTGACCTAGGATCACCTCAAGGTGACAGAAGAAGAACAGGGAAAGCGAAGGAGCGAGTGAGAAAATGTGAGATGAAACCCCACACACTCCGAGCACACCTTGAGCCACTTAGTGGATGTTACAAGGGATGTGAGCAGACAGTCATCTGACTGAAAAGCAGACGGGAAGAATGTAGGAGAGTTTTTACTGGTTTTAAGCGATGGTGGACAACTCTGGTTACTTTAACTGAATAACTTTTCTTTAACTTATTTCCAGCCTCTGACTCTTTGCACTTTTTGAGCAAAGTGTGGAGGACAATCTGAGCATGACAGCATCCATAAATAGAATCAATTTGATCTGAGAGCCTGCAGGGCCAGAGTTGTGCATCTCCAACTTTTGAGTGTGTGTGTGTGTAAATGCTTGTATGTGAGTGTGTGTGTGTGTGTGTGTGTGTGTCAGTTTATGGCTGAGGTTTGAAGGCTCCACGAGCAGCATTGGTGGCAGCATTAGCTGCAGCGTTGGCAGCCGCAGTCTGAACGGTCTTGTTAGACATGACACCAGTCGCAAACTCCTGCTGAGCCTTCTCAAAACTAGCACCGGTGGTACGATACAGTGCGTGCACCTGGAAAGAGCAGGAAAGAAAATGAGTTGGAATCAAGTCAAGTGATTTAAATCTACTGTAAGGCCTTCAGGACAGCATTGAATGATTCAGTTAGGCAGATGTTTAGTTTCCTGGCTAATCACAACACTGACGTTTGGCTCAACATTAGCAGTGAATAATAATGATGCAAAGTTTCCTGTTTATTCTTGCCACCTCAATATTTCCGAGTCATAAGTACGTGTGTCCACTCTCAATATTCAAACAATATAAACATTTATTGATAGTGTTCAAATAATTTGCATTAATAATATTTTCTTAACCTTATTTTCTTGGGCTGTCTCCAATAATTTGGTTTGTGGCATCTCAGATAGAGTCTATTAAACATACAGTAGGAACTGGCGCTGACATGTAGGAGTATTTCGTGGTTGTGTTACCTTTTTAAACATAATGAGCGAGCCCACAGATAGTGCAGTGAAGAGTGCTGCAATCAGTAACATGATGATGCCCACTGGTATACTGGTGTTCAGACCAGTTAACGATGCGATCCAACCACTGGGAAAAAAAACAAAACAACGACAATTGGAGTGAACTTCAGATTGTGCACTCGTAGTAGGTAAAGACCGGGTAAAATCCTCACCATGTTCCCCAGCCAGTGATGCCAATAGTTTGTAGAACGTGAACTCCAAACTGACAGATATAGACGAAGAAGAAGACAAAGAAGCGGAATGAACTGTCACTCCTGTAGTGGAGACAGAGAACAAAGTAGTGAGAGAGCAACGTGGGGGCAATAAAATAAAAAAAAAAAAACTGCATTTTTTCCAACTCCGTCACTAATTCATCCTCCATTAAACATTAATTCCTCTGGGAAAGTCTGCCTACTGCTGCAGAAGGCGGTGTAATTATCCATGTATCTGCATACCTGAAAGCCCCGTAAAGCGGTCTGTACCAGCAGACGAAAGAACAGGGGGTAAACAGCAGAAACCATAGCATGGCCAGGCCGAAATCTACACCACGAGTTGCATCCACACAGAACCAGGCCAGGCAGCCAAACATGTTCACAAAGAGTGTGCCCGCATGAACTGGTAGAAAAAATGAAAGCCATAAGTGTCATTTCAGTACAAGAACACAGTAAATTATAATGTATGATCAGCAAAGTGTGTGTTTTTATTGACAAACTGACTCAAATTTCTGCACATTATTTGATGATTCAGGTGGCCTCTCTTCTCTAGTGCAATATGTGGGTTTGTCTTATTAACCCATGTGTTCTGACAAGAATGTGTGAGAGTAAAACAAAGACATATAATTCAGTTTAGGAGCAATACTGCCTGTTATGGGGTGTGTCAGAGGATCCACTTACACATCCAAAGGTTATACATGATCTTGACGGTCTTTTGGAACTCTACAGGAATGTCCACTGCAATATCGTGGTAGAAACATGGGCCAACGGGGAACTTCTCTGGCAGAGGAGGCCAGTTGTTCTTACGCCCTGTGTGGACAAAGGCAACATTGTTTAGATGATAAGCCATGTATAATATCAGAATTTTTACCACTAAGTTAATATACTATGAAGCATAGTTATATCAAGTGTGTGCCCAAGAATCAGAACAAAAGAATGAATTACAGTACACTGCCAATGAAAAAACATGTTAATACCTTGTGTTCTAGCTTATCTGGCTAAAGCAATGTGATCACTACATCCTGAAATAAGTAAATGTGAGTAAGGTATGAGTGGGAGTGGACTGAGATGTTGAACTGACAATGCTTTCCCATCAAGTTTGGTGGATTCACACTGATGACACAACCTTTCTAATCTTATATAACACTATTTGAAATTTAATTAAAAAGTATAAAATACATGGTGTATAAATCATTGCAAATTATGATACAGAATATATGTGGACAGATATAATGCTTCAGAGTGAATATTGGTAAATAAATGAACATTGTGTCATGTGTACTGTATGTCATGTGAGAGTTATGGTGTTAATCACAAAAGGAACGAAATGTTGGTGTCATGGTAACACATCAACTCTACTCTTAACACTGTCATGAATCCAGCTTTGATTGGGAATGACCATTCAGACTCTGAGGTTGATGAGTTAAGTGAGTGAATAAAGTGAGTGACTGACCTCCCGCGGCTCCGTGGGACTGTAACTCTCTCTCCCGACGATCGAGCTCTGCCGCTTTCTTCTCCAACTCCTCCTGCCTTCTCAACAACTCAGCCTGAGCACGTGCTTGGTCCTAAGACAGACACATAAATGCTCTTAAAATTCACTATCCAACATCTGACAGGAGCTATGATATCCAATCAGGTCAGTAGTGAAGGTATTTTTCCACTCAGGTAAGCTCAGAGGTGTGCAAGTTTGAGATGGGATAATAAAGGGTTACGACTGGAAAAGGCTACTATTATTAACTCACTTCTGCAGTTAGTACTAAACTAGCTCTAAAATTGTACTGCAAGAGGAAAGCTACAAGTGGGGAACAAACGACACAAAGGGGTACGGAAAACATCAGATGAAAGACAGTACCTCATTACGCCGCTGTTTGGCCATCAGAATACAGATGAGTATATGAAGGACAAGAGGAAATGTGAAACAGAAACAAAGACAGAGAGTGTCTGTATATGTGCCATAAAACTACACATAATTCAATATATAAATACACGTTTTGTGTGTAGTACCTGAGTCTGTTGCTGTGAGTAAGCCGGCGGCTCTTCTGTGGGCTTCATGATGGCAGGCTGTGTGTTCTGTGGGGAGGGGGCAGGAGCAGCTTTGGGGGCATTCCCAGGGGCCGCCTGTAAACCAGCATAAAACTACTATATTAATATTTGTGCAATCAAAAGAAAGACCCTGAATCAAAACTGTAATTAGGCCACAGTCATATTTTGTCAGTGAAATCCTTTGTGACAGAGAGGTGGAGGAAGAGAGAGAGAGGGTAGTGGATAAAATGAGGTCAGTGACTCAGAAGCACACAAACACATGGATGCACACACTCATTAAAGGAGATACTCGTTAAGCTGACCGTTCTGTCGTCTGTGAAGGGGTTATACTCCTCCAGACCACCAGGAGGGGCAGACCGGGTCACCTGCGTCACTGAAGGATCCTACGGGACAGACATGATGATAAAGGGTTTCAGGGGGTTAAAACTACAACCACAAAATCAAAAACTTATTTATTGATGTTGTTAGCTAACAAACAATAATTTGTATGGAAAACCACAGCTGACCAGACATTCACTTGGTCTATGTTCTGACCAGTTATTACAGTTATTAGGATGTACATGCAACACAGCAGAAATGTTAATCTTACTCTACGTGACACATGGACTTTCTTGATCTTGTGGCCATTTGAAACACTACGAATGGGATCAGGAGCAAGGGGAACTGGGAGATGCCACTAATTACATGCTTGCAAGACAGGACAGTCTATGGTAGTCTATGGTGGCCCACCATGTGCCATAAGGAGCCAACAGTTTGCAGGTTTTCATCCCAACCAAGGCTCCACCCACTGATTAACTCACCTGCAAGTACAGGGGAGGGACTTAACATTTAAATCAGCCACTCAGGTGTCCTGTTAGGATGAAAACCAGCAGACTGGTTGCAGCCCCTGGCCATGGTGAAAGGTAAGATAGTTTACAAGGGAGAATAAACTGTTTTATACACAACTGTAGCACAAATAAGCAGCTTGTTGCCTGCATTTAGCCTAACAGGACACCCCACTAAGATGAGTACGAAGCCAATGTTTCAAGACAATATGAAGTGTCAGCATGGATGCGTGCAGTGTACTGAATTAATGCCAAGTTAAGTTTGTGTTGGAGCACTGCTGTGACAACATACAGCTCCAGTAGCAGGTTTAAATCCCCTTTACCTGCGTCCCAGAGAGATCTGGAGATGACTGTAGCCACATAATGGACCTAACTGATGCTACCATCAGTCTGTTAGCTGACTTATTCAACGTTACAAAGCTAGTAAGTTGCCAGCAAATGTTGAGCTAGCCAAGCTAACATCATGTGTCTTTGTTCTTAGTTGGCATTACAACAATGTAAACAGACCTCCTCTGCAACAACGTGCTACCTAATCCTTCACAGCTTCTTCTACAAAGTGAACAACCACATAATGTGTCAGTGATAAGATAAATGATGTGACTGGTGATTATCTAAGTTAACTAGGAACAGCTCTAGCTATCTAGCTGTGAAGTTACTAGCTCAGACAGTTAGCAGGGATGCTAACTGTAAGTCTGGCCTCATTGGGCTCTGAAGCCTACGTTAGCTTAGCTACCTGAAAGGGATTGCTGAAGTCCGGGTCTGCGAACGGGTTGCTGTCAAAATCGGACATCGTCCAGCCTTTCTGATACCGGTGTCCTGTGTGGAAGAGCTCCCCGGTTCTCCAGGGAAGGTTCAGCCTCTTTATTATGACTGCCTCTGTCTGCCTGCCTGCAGTCTTCTCCGCCTCCTGCTGATGGAAACCCCCTCGCTTAGCAAGCTAGCTCAGTAGCACAAAAAAATGGCAGGAGATGATGCGTGATGAGCCTTCTGACGTCACTGTTTCAGCACCGCGGACAGCATGACGCCTGCAGCACGTCATAATGCATCATAATGCATCATAGTGTACTGGGATGAGGGACTTCTGCCCTCTGTGTATAATGGTGTCTCACATATAAAAGCATATATTTTATATTGGGGACGTTAAAGTGGCAGTAGGCAACAATTTTTTGGCATAATTTGGCAAAAAATTCCATAATAACCTTTCAGCATATTGTAATTCAAGTGTTCTGAGAGAAAACTAGACTTCTGCTCCTCCTCATGTCTCTGTTTTCAGGCTTTAGACAAATCTAGCCCATGGCGGCAGATTTTGATCAATCACAGGTCGTTTCAGAGAGAGAGAGCGTTCCTATTGGCTGTGCTCCGGTCATGTGACCAGAACTTGGCTTCCTTCAACAGATTTTACAATGGCGGCTGCATCACAAACTTTCTCATTTTACAGCTAAACAGTAACTCCAAGATGATTCTGAAAACATTTGAGGTGAGAAATAATCATTACAGTAACAGAATATTGATTCATATTTGATCAGCGCTGCCTAGTTTGACCGTTTGGTCGGCGTTCGCGAGTGATTGACAGCCGGCTCTCATAGACGGCAGCTGGCAGCGGACCTTGTTTTCCTCCGGTAAGTGAAATCCTTCAGATGCCGTTAGGAGCACCGGAGGACACAGTAGGACACAGAGGAACTTGATTTTTTTCAGGTTACCTGTTTCATGTACTACTGTCACGATATAGCGGCCGTTTTCTAAACATAACTTTTTGAAATCATATTTGCGCCAATCTCGCATACTGCAGCTTTAACACTGATGATTACATCAAAATGACAGAAATAAGCTCTCCCTCATTCACTCATCATTTCATTTGAGACATGGCCAGGTTAATATGATTGGGCCCCTGTTGACCTCCAACCCCCCATTTCCCACTTCCTGTGAGTAGTGTATGTACCTATTTGCCTCCAAGTATCCATCAAGTAGGCTTAAAGTGCACATAGAGACACACAAATCAACCTGTGCCATTGCCTGGCCCCGCTTTTTCTGTTTGTCAATTTGTTTGTGGTGATATAATTACAGATCAGATATTTATTTAAGGATATGTTCAATATGTGCACAACACAGGGCCCTCTATAGGACAGGACTATGATTATTTAACAACGCAGGATCACCTTTAGTTGGTGCAAACAAATATGTTTTTTTATGCAAATTGCCAAAAAACCAACTGACCTGAGGGGCTTCAGGGGACTCTGGGGGTCTGGGACCCCCCGGCAGTTGCCCACTTTACCAGGTTGGTTCCAGCCTTTTGTGCAGTTTTAACGTTTTTTTTAACCTTAAGTATTTTTTTTAATTTAACACAGGCAAAATACACATAGCAAACACGACAATATGATGACATGACAGTATAACCTCAAAAAAAAGAAGACAAATTAAAGAAAGCACTCAGACAAAAGGAAAATAATAAATAAATAAATATCCAGAGACAAAAATAAAATTAATAGGATCTCTTCAGTAATTCAAATAATGAGGTTGACAGTACCAATACATTTAGAAACTGAAATATACATACAGTGTGACAGGTAGAGCAGATTTAATAGTTCATATAGTCCCACTTTTCACTAGTGCAAATATTTTTCCATTTCATGTTTGTATTTCCATTTTAATGCTACTGTACACTTGTACTCCCCAACATTTCAGAGAAATATATATATATATATTTTTTTTTACTCAACTAGATTTATTTGACAGCTGCAGTCACTTAGAAGGTTGAGAGTTTAGATGTGAAATATATGATGAGCTTACAAAATTTGATGCATGTCTTTAAATAAAAAGTATAAAATTATTATTATTATTATTATTACTATTATTATTATAATTATTATTATAATAATAATAATAATAATAATAATAATAATAATAATAATAGAACAATACAGTCCGATAGGGGCTGTTGATATTTTGAATACATTTTGCTCATAATTCTTCTCTATTTAAGTAGACTTTTGAATGCAAGACTTTTATTTGTAATGGAGCATTTTTACATTGAGTAATTGCAGTTAAGCTCTCAACACTTCTTTTACCATGTGTGCCTGAACTCAATATACAGTAGTGCTGTGAATTAATTATTTTTATTATTTTTGTTTTGGTATCCCAAAGATGTCAACCTCAATTCTTATGTGTAGCTGCTTCTTTTTACCATCTCCATCAACACCCTAAAAAATTTAGAGCATCAAAATCTTTTTTCTCTGTACACTGAAGGGAATATTTCTACAAATTAAAATGTAACCACCCCCAATTGGAAGTAAAAGGCAAACCTCACCTACTGGGGCTGTGAAGTTGACTCAAATAAAACGAAGAAAATGATTTGATTATTATTTTCTGGTCTGATTTTTACACCAGTACATGTACTGTATGCACACTACACAGCATTTGAGCTCCTGTAGGTCAAACACCACAGCAATCTCTTCCACTTGATGATTATGATGATTATGTTAATGATGATAATGGTGATGAGGATGATGATATATGGAACTGTCTGCTGCTCAGTTGATCTGTGAGAAAGAGCCGGAGAGGCGAACCCAGACTGCTTATTTCATCATATGTAACACTGACCTCTTTCTCGGCAGCGATCCCAGACTATTTGAAATCATTTTATTTCACTCGTCCCTAAAAGAAGAATCAGACCCCCTGAGAGCTCCTGTGGTGTGTGTGTGTGTGTGTGTGTGTGTGTGTGTGTGTGTGTGTGTGTGTGTGTGTGTGTGCTTTTCCACATTGGCTTTGAGGTTCTGTTAGTTACCCAAAATGGCCACTTGGGGGAGCTATGATCCAATATGTCCCATCAACCCTTTCTGCAGAATCCTTTCTCATTTGCCATCAATTTATTTTCATTCAAACAAAGGGTGACCATGTGAAGAACATCACATCAGTTGACAGCCTGTAAATGTGATTTAAACATTTAAGCACCATTTACTCAGATTAAGTTTCAATTGAAGAACAAATGCTATTAGGTGGAAATCTTACAGTATGTGGTAAATGATGGAGGTTAAAATATTTCCTTTTATTGTTTGAATCCTATTGCTCATTTTTTAAACAAAGGCACCGTGTTACTTTGGTTTTATAGTAGCCTAACACCTAATTCTCTTAACTTGTACTAATGCGCTTTTGTTAATAGGTAACTAAACACCTTCATACCCTGCTAATGTGCTCCTTCTGCCTTTATATACTGTACCTATATAATGTTTTGCATTGATAGACTCTAGATAAACACAAACTGTGGATTCATTACAATTCATGTCCTGTCCACAAACACACACACTCACCACAAACACACACACAAAATGAGCATCGGTTCCTTCCCTAATCTTGTATTAATGGACCCAATCACAGACTCTATGAATAATCAATGGCCAGTGGTCTGCAACCGCAGTGCTGAGACCTTGAGTGAAACTGAATTTTCCTAATAAGACACACACACACATACACTCACACACCTTGAGGCCCTAATAAGCACTAATGCACTGTGGGTTGAGGATACGTCACATGGTTTGTTTGCTGCAGAATGTGAAAGATAAACATGCTGTGCAACGTGTGTGTGTGTCTATATGTATGTACTGTATATGTGTGCGTGAGAAGAACAGTCTGAAAGCAGGGACCTGTCTGTCCTTGCCTTTCGTATGCTGCTTTCCATAGACGACTCTGTGAGGAAACAACCGCTTTGGCTAATAGCTGCTACATTAGTCTCTTAACCAGCTGGTCATGGCCATTTAGAAATGTTCATTAGGTCGCAGACCAGAGTGGATAGGTGTGATAGTTCACTCCCCGCTGTTGACTGTAGAAAGACAGAAAAAGAGACGGAGAGCGGAGAGAGATGCAGACAGACAGACAGACAGACAGACGGACAGACAGACAGATGGAGAGGGAGAGGGAAGCAATTTACTGGCCAACATGACGACCAAGTGTTAAAAGCTGCAGAAGCAATTATCCTCGTATTGCCCTGAATAAGAACCTTGTGCATAATGATCTCATTAAGGTCTATGAGTGTTATTTTAGGGCTCTGAAAAGGTTGGATAAGCAGGACTTGATATTATGGGTTATTAATGCTGCAACATCTGGTGCCATTCTGGCAGTAGTCTGATAGTAATCTGAACGGGCTGCAAAATTCAGTATTGAACTGATGTTCCAATCATATATGTAGAATGTATTATTCTTATGTGGATGGAAATATATAACTGTATTAAGGCTGGGTAATATATCGATATTATATTGATATCGTGATGTGAGACTAGATATCGTCTTAGATTTTAGATATCGTGATATCGTAATATTGCATAAGTGTTGTCCTTTCCTGGTTTTAAAGGCTACATTACAGTAAAAGGATGTAATTTTCTGAACTTATCAGACTGTTTAGCTGTTCTTTTATTTGCCTTACACACTAAGTCATTATATCCACATTACGAATTATTATTTATCAAAAATCTCATTTGTAAATATTTTGTGAAAGCACCAATAGTCAACCCTACAATATCGTTGCAATATCGATATCAAGGTATTTGAAAAAAAATATTGTGATATTTGATTTTTTTTTCCATATCAGCCAGCCCTAAACTGTATATAGATATGTGGTAATGTATAGCTTTATAAATGTGCTGTGTGTGTATGCATGTGAATTTGTTTGTGCTGTTGACCAGTCAGAGCACATTACACACCACAGAGGGGAAACGGCGCTCCGTCGCCGGAAAAGCGATTGATTCTCCATTTCCATATTAATGAGCAGATTTGTTAAGAGCCTGCAGGAGAGGGAGAAAATAACAGGGTCTTCATAGGGCACGACATTTATAAATAAAGCTGATGCAGAGAAAAATGGAAATTAAACCTTTTAGTTTAATAAATTTGAGGCGTCCGCAGCAAAGCGAGCGATTTGCATTTCCATTTGTGGCCAAATAATGAGAGTGCGGGGTCCATGATGAGCTTGCTAGTGCTGCTTTTGGGTCTCAAACAGTCAGACAATCACTCCAGCGTGCAGCCCTCCACATCAATGTCATTAGCTCAGGCCTGTTAACTCCGCTACTTGGCTTTCTAAGATTATTTGGCGAACTAGAGATTCCTATTGTCACTTTGAATGAGGAATACGCTCAAAGTAAAATGTATTCACTTCTGTATTTCCCAACCTGGATGTGTCTATATCTTTTCCCTTGAATATTCAACATCCTCTACATTCAGGTGTCACTTTAAAATGATCCTTCGTTGTTCTAAAACAATTCTGTCGGAAAGAGTCTCCGTCTTTCGCTCTGCCTCTCTCATAAACACTTGCACTTAGACACACACACACACACACACACAACACGCGACTCACACACGCGCACACACAAAGCATCACTGATTGAATTTATTGGGGAATGGATGTTGACTAGACCACTCCAAGTAGGCTAGATTGTTGTTGTTCCCAGATTGACAGACAGACCCAGAGCGGCTGATTGAAAGTGCCTTTTAGCTTGCTCTCACTGTATATTTGATTTGGCAAAATGGAAGGGGAGTCCAGTCTTTTCCCAGGATGCAAACACAAGCCCCTGTGTTTGTATGGGTGGGTGTGTTTGTGTATTTGTGCATGCCACATTGACTGGTGGATGCTTTAGTAAATGCTGCATAAAATATACCCCTTTCAGGTATTAATTGAATAATGCAAGCACTCCCCTTGTCAGCCATCAAGTGGGCCACTTTCTCAGTGGCCTGTGCTGCGCTCCTTGCCCGTGAATTGACTAGATTTATCTGTGTTGTTCCAGCCAATGGATGCCATTTGTTCCAAATGTTTGACATAAACATGCAAAGAGCAGAGGCGTGCACTCATAAAATAAGCTTCTAGACTGTTGTTTTACAGCCCAAAGGGACCGATGGCGGGTGGGGGGGGCCTCTCAGCCTATCAAATCATGTGGAGCTCTTGCTGAGCCAACGGCGTGTTAAAGTTCTCTTTCAACCAATGATGTGATGAAAAGGAACAATTGCCGCCATAAAGAAAGAAAGAGGAAAAGGAGCATGGAGGAGAGAGACGGAGTGCTCTGGGAGGAGGGAGAGTGCAGTCGGAGGAGAGATGTGCAGCGTTCTGCTAAATATGCATACTTATTTTCCATGCCTTTAATGGGACACATCTCATTGGGCGCCTTATGTCTGCTTCGAAACTATAAAAGATATTTAGCTTTACACCTGCAGGAAATTCCCCATAATAAAGACAATATTGGCATATGGAGGCTTTGCTGAATCTGCTCTATGCTTTCTAGCACTGTCAAGACACCCATGGTATTAATGCAGCTTGAAAATAATAAAAAAAACTGATTACTCTAGATTTATATATATATTTGACTTTTATTTTTGTGCGGAAGTGATAATAGAATGAGACCATTCAGTAATTTAAGTGCTACAGTTTTTGTAGAGGTAGATGTTGTCTGTATTATGCGTATGGATTAGACTCAGGTGTGTGTGTGTGTGTGTGTGCATGTGTGTCTGTTGAGCACATTGAGGTTCGATTTGCTGATTTAGCACCTCTCTAATTTTCCACAGGGTAATATTTGCCTCACCTACTGCCATCTGTTTTTATTATCCGGGTGAATATGTTTGTCTAAGGATATCAATAATCATAAACAAAGCCATGACTCTTTCACCTCTCCCTCTGCATACCCCTCTCCACATCTCCGTCTGTCTCCCACACGAGGATGCTCTCGGCTCTCGTACTCTTGATTGCGCACAGTCTACATATTTCAACGTGTAATTGGTGAAAAGCAAACATTATCAACCCCAGTTTCAGTCAAACTACGCTCACACATGCAGCACATAACCGCACACACACATAGATTCACACACACTGTGCCGTGGCTCATGCCTTGACTGAGTGTGTGCTCTCCTATTACAGACAGTAATTACCGTCAGTCACCCTGTGTGTCCATAACAAGCCAGCATAATGCCCTAATCAGGCCTGGATTAATCCAACCCTCGCTCTAATCACTCTAAAAGTGATTTATATTGTTTTTCCTGTTCGGAACAAATGAAATCTGTAGCCTAAATTAATACTGGCTTTTCATCACTGGGAAGTTAAAAAGCCAGTAACCATCACATTCTTGTCATTAGGGCTGCGTCGGAGGAGACACGTACATGCACACACACACAGGCACACACACACAAAGACACACACACACACACACACACACACACACACACACACACACACACACATACGCTCAAATATTTAAGTTGAAAGGAAAAAAATATATAATGTAATATTCCATTAACTTGGCAAACTAATAACATTAGTCTTCTGCTGTGAAAGGCTTTCAGACCAAGCAAATGGGGTCATCAGAGGAATAACTAAAATTTTATTGCTACTATTTCATATTACATATCCTGCTTTGGTTTAATAATTACCATCAGAAAACGGTTGCTGATAAATTACTTTTACGTTGTACGATTGTATCTGAGAACTTTTTTTAGCTATAACTTAAGTGCACTGAGAGTTTATTGGCCAGCCTCACGTATTTCAGCACAGGAATATTTATAATGGACATGAAATCATTTTTTTTTTTTATCCATCTACCAATTATTCTGATGAAAAATGCTCCATATCATTCTGTGGAAGTCATTTGTCAAATTGTATCAGCCACAATCTTGCAATTTCTTGGTCCCGAGCTTTCATTTAAGAAAGCATGCCTCCTATTTTGGTCCATGCCTCCTACTTTGTTCATTTCCATTGTTAAACAAATCAATTCCAACCCTGACTCACTTCCCATTGTTTTTCATTATGAAGAACGAAGGCCGGACACGAATCATAACAGAACCCTGAAATTTCCTGCTCACTACTCGGCTTGTGCTCGGAATACAAACCAACTCAGAAGACGCACATTTAACAAATGCAAATTGTGTGCCAATCTGGTCGAGCTATCTGGGGCTCCCGGTTCCATATTCATTTCCTCCACCCCACTGTTCACAAACTCCAAAAACAATCCTGGGGTTAACCTGAGAGGGAGAGGAAATGGAGGTCTGACAGTGTCCACCATCTCGCTCTCCTTTCTTCTCCTTTATCTCTTTCTCTTCCACACGGTCTCTCACCTTTGCTCCCCTCTCCTTCCTCCCCTCTCCCCCTCTCCCCCTCTTCTCCCCTCTCCCCTGTTCTCTTCATGCTGTGTAATTCTCATCTTACACACTCTGTTGCTCCGGACTATGAATAATGCATGGTGTGTGAGAAATCCTCAATCTCATGCTTGGCTCCCAGCGAGCATTACGGAGCTTGCATCTCTATTACGGAGATGAATAGGAGAGACGGGAATATCGCATAGGATACGCTCTAACTTCATTGTTTGTTTTCAGCATTAAAGCTCCCAATCTGGGATTTCTTTGAGCACATATGAATTATGTATATAAATATACAAGGAGAGGCGTGCTGATGAAAAATAAGATTGTCAAAACTTTTATAATCTACCACATCGTCGCCATTTTTCTCCAGTGTCACAATACAAATAGATGTGAACAACAAGAGCAAACCATTAACAGCTGCAGACTAGATTTAAAATTCATGCTCTTGTATCCTGCCAGCCCTTGAAAAATAATCTATTTTCAGTTAATCAATTTTTTATAGAGAACTACTTTAAATTCAATCAAATAATGCTATAAAAAGAAATCCCATAACATTTTTTGCTGCGGTGTGTTTCAATTCTGTAGGGTTTTCATTTTTACCTTCTCCGTGATTGATTTATGGAAATGATAAGATGGCAACTGCAGGTAGAAAATGCATTTATAATATAAATACAGGAGTCTGGTTGGGTGCATGTGTACATGAGGCTCTGTCTGTGTGGGTCCCACCACTGGAAATGAGTTTATGGCTGAAATACTACAAATGCAGATGTCGGGTTGCTGCTCACAGCAGGAAAAAAACAAAAACACTTTAAGAATAGGTCACGTAAAAGTCCTTTATGTTCAGTCCACAGTTTCATCATGCGAGGAACAAATGACAGCATTGAACCTTTCTGAAGACATTGTGGACAGTGTAAACCTGTTGTAGTGATTGAGCTATGTCGCCCGTGATGTGAAATAGTTAAAATAGTTTTAAAAGCTTTTTTGACCCTGACTACGTTTACATGCACACTAATATTCCACTATTATTCTGAATATTCCAAATTTGATAGGGATCATGTAAACAGGATATTCTGTTGGGATATTCTGAATAAGGCCTCAAATGGAGCATTTTCTGATTAAGACATGTGGGATATGCCGATATTATTTGAGTTTTAGGAGCATTCTTTGAACATGTATACAGCGCATTTGGAATATATGCGTCTCAGTTGGGGTTTTTACGGCAGTTTGCGACACAAACCAACTAGCCGACAGTTTGCAGAGATGCATGCCCAAAAGAAAAGCCCACATTTCGGGTCGGAAGGAGAAAGACACCTACTTTTAAACATTATGAAAGACTTGGATATCAACAAGTTTTTGGATATGCACAAATAATATTGCGACGCTGACCTTTTCAAGAAGGTGGTTGAAGGAATGAGAGAGAGGCTGTCTTCCCATGGTCGAACACCACTGGTTACGTTAATCGGAGTATGCACGGCAACATGTATACAGGAATATTAGTGGGATATTAATTTTCATTAGCCATGTAAACAGCTTAGTAGGAATATTGTCTTTTTTGGAATAAAACCGGAATATTTTGTGCATGTAACCATCAACCTCTTCTTATTGACTGACATCAGGGGACATTCACAGTAACACACTTGTTATTAAAAAAAAGTGGAAAAGATTTGGTTTCTTCTGACAACCTTGCTGCTTCCAAAGCGAACGTCATGCATGTGTTATGTGTGTGTGTTACTGTACTGTGTGAGCTATGCTCCGACATAGACCCATGTTTTATGGAGTGTGTACACACGATAAAAGCACTGAAGAGTTAAAGTGCTTTTCTACCATGCTCAAAGCCATGTGTCAGCACTAGACCACTAAATCCACACAATTCCCTTGAACAGTTTCCCTTCCTCTGATAGTCTATCATTCCTCTGTTTCAGGTGGTTGGCCACCGCGGCTGACAGGGCCGAGTCCTTGAGGAGATCATGTGTCTGTGGAAAGTACAGGACAAACACTGATGTTTGAGCTTTCAAACCAATGTCCCTGCTGCGGTTGCCTCTTTTCCCTCTGTCTCTGTTTCATTCAATGTCTCTATGACAGAGGTTCGTGGCTTGGCACATGATTTTACATTGTTGGACTGTTTTGAAGCATCGTATACGGTGTAAGAGGATAATATGCCATCACTAATACGTTAATCTTTCTGTGATCATGAGTGTAGTTCGTTCTCCTCTTCCTGACGCTCTGGAATATGTTCCTTATATTTCACCAGTCTTTTTATTTTCTGTCTTTATGTTCTGCTTCACCCAGTATATCACATCATTTGTGATATAAAGCAGGGATTATTATTATTATGGATAAAAACCTCCCCATTATTCCATGCTGCTGAAATCTTACAGAAATATGCCTCCCATTTTGGTAGACATGGTTTACTCTTTCTGTCTTTTTCATGCCCATCTTGGATGACGCCCAGATGAATCACACTAACGACCTGGGCCCTGTGCTGCGGCACTGCTCTGAAATTAATATCTAAGGAATGGAGATATAGGGCAAATAGATGAGAATAGGAACCCGATATTCACTCTTGGGTACTACGTGCTCAGGCTGAGACACACACACATGCATGCGCTCGCATATACTGCACACAGAGCCTGACAGGCAGGCTATTATCCCCCAGCCCGGGCTGCCGTAATTGGCTATCGCTTTTTACAAATGTGGCTCCCTCTGACTCGCATATCAGCTCCCGTCTCATCAACCGTGTAGGGGTCACCATGTCCGTGCTTGTGTGTGTGGTGGTGTATGTGTCTGTGTATGTGCATGTATATATGTAGGGGTCACTGGTGTGCCCATCCCTCTCATGTCTCCATTTCACATGCTCATTTGTGTCGGTGCTAAACGAGCCAACGGATGCTAAGTGTGTCAGTGGCTGGCTCCTCTGTAGCAGCGCCGGAGTATTTAGCCATTAGTCTGCTAATAGCATCAAGATCATTCCAACACCGGCTAGCTGATGATGAAATATTAGCTTAGCTCAGGCCCTCATTAGTTAGTCTGGGCTTGCCTTGGAGGTCAGGGCCATCTTATTTCTCACATACAGAGATCAAGCCTAGTTATTAACTGAATGTGCAGATTCATTTCTTAATTTATAAGTTTATAAAAAAAAGCACAATTTTTAGACCTGACATACTACCAAAATCAGCTGGTTTCAATATCAAAGCTTTGCTTTACTTTGCTCTCTAAAAGGAGTTTTGTCATCTTTTACCTGCTTGGATCGACCTGTTTTGCCTCTGACAGTTTACAGTGTGGAGATAGAAACATGCTTAGAAGGAGGAGGGCGTGACATGCAACAAAGGTCCCCAGCTGGAATCAAACCAAGGACATTGCAGTCATATGATATGTGCCTTAAACATTAGAGCCCTGTCCTGATGTGCGTTTATACAATTTTTTTGCTTTAACAGTATTTACTTTAATGTAGTTATACCAGCGTATTTTGTGCAGTTGCATTTATCTTTACCAGATTGTTTTTATTCATATGGGTTAGGGCTAGAATCATCATCATAGAATAAGTATATTAAATCACACTTCTCTTTAATAACCAGAACTAATAGGGTTTGATATGAATATATGATGCTTCTGACATTGATTGCTCATTATATATAACTGTAATTCAATTGCATTCAGCTCAAACAAAACTGACATTCACTGGAAAAACACTTGAGGAAAGACCCTAGATTGTCTTTGGTGTGAAAAAGATGCATCTGAGCTTTTATAGATGTAATATACTATTTTAAAGATGATTTTGAATGATGAATAAGCTTGTACAATTTTTTATTAAATTATAATTTTCTGAATCCTACTAAATGTAAAAGTATGGATAGTTTCTAAATTCTGTCTTGATTTAAGATACCTGCAATTGTTTTAGCTTTTGTGTTCACCTGTAAAATTTAAAATGAGGTCCCTTATAACTGTCAGAATACAGATAAAGAGCCAAGTAAGATCATACAGTAAGATCACCAACATAATGTAGTCAAATATTGATACTAATGATCTGTATCAATTACATTACCCCATATATTACATTAAATGACAATTAACAAACTAACTTCATCATTTAAAGCACTCAATATTTAATTTACTTTATATAATATAACCATGATCTGAAAAAAAACAAAAAAACACTTCACTGCAGTTTAAAACTCACTGATTATAAATAGCCAGCCCGGTCGCACAGAAAAGTGTGTGAATGACACAATAATGCACAAGGCAAAAGCGTGTAATAAGAACGCCGTTCTTGCTTTCGGCGTGTCATTTTCACGCCATGTAGTCTGTACTGACTGCAATGTAAATTCATCCGCATGAATATGCTACCCTTAGAGCTCGTGACGTATAATAAAAAGGGTAAAAAACTGCTTATGATTGGTGGGGAGTTGGATGGGTCTTACCAACACAGGACTTTCAACCAGGAGACCGGTGTTTTGTAAGTTACGTTAGTGACGTTTATGATATGTTTTCCGTACTAATGTTACTTAGATCAACGTCATGGTTGGGCTTCAAATAAGTACGTAAACTAAGTGGTTTTGTTGCCTAAACCTAAGTGAGTGGTTTTGTTGCCCCCTGCTGGTACTGCAGCTTCATACATGTGTGTAATATTCGCGCCTCGGCGAGGCAAAACGTGACACTGACAGACTATATTCTAGTGGACAGGCGGGTCTATTACACGCTTAAGCATAATATTGGGTTGAAATAGCAGTCAGTATTAAACCCTAACCTGTCAAGCTGATGTGTAGTGGACAGCAGAAGCAATGTATTTATAATGCAATCACACAGGTGATACTGGTATAATATGTTTAGCCCTTGTATGTGGCACACATATAGAGTATTTAAGATTAGTGCATCTAATCCCTCTGAAAACTTCATAGGTTTAGACTTAATTAAGCACAATGTGAGATGTTGTGTGACTTATGAAGGGAGTGATTGTCTTAAAGAAGGACAATGAAAGTAACTTCTGACTTATGAATGGACCACCTCTCATTTGTGTCAGTGCACCACAGGTTTGTATTTTTACTTTAAGAAGAGTCCCTGAAGTCACGGCATAATTACTTTCCCACTGGGCGGGGCTCTGGAGCTGAAATTACATCACGCATAATGGGGTTGATTTAAACCTATATTCGAGAAGGCAACCGCTTGCCTATCATACTCTTGCACCTTGTTAATCCTTAACCAATGAATTAACCCTCATTACCAGTGTTGGAATATAGATGAGCGCTCTCTCTCCCGCTCTTGCTCTGAATCTTCTCCCCTCGATCTCGTTCTTACCCTCCATCGAGCTCTCTGTGATGGGGGACGTCTGGGGTCAGTGATTCTGTCCTGTGTCGCCCCTGATAGTTCCTCCTGCATTCAGATTATTCTGACCTTAGATCAGCCATATCAGCTGACCACTAAAGCACTTTAAATCCCAACCTATCCAACAGCCAGCTGCTCCCCTCCGAGTAAAGATTGCCTCATGTCTCTCAGCTTGTTTGTCTTTCTGTCTCATATGAACAGAGGGAACAGTGCGACTAAAAAGGAAACCATGAGCAAATGCTCTTCGGCAATGCTTCAATTTCAAATGACAAAGTAGAGACAGAGGGCTGAGCACTGGTGTGAGATGAGCTTTATCCTCAGGTGTCATTTACACCTGGCCTTCTCTAGTCTGTAAATAACATGCCTCAGCTCCACTTTGCACACAGGAGTCAAGTGCTCTCAGCCAAGATTTGGGTAGGGGAGTGTGTGTGTGTGTGTGTGTGTGTGTGTGTGTGTGTGTGTGTGTGTGTGTGTGTGTGTGTGTGTGTGTGTGTGTGTGTGTGTGTGTGTGTGTGTGTGTGTGTGTGTGTGTGTGTGTGTGTGTGTGTGTGTGTGTGTGTGTGTGTGTGTGTGTGTGTGTGTGTGTGTGTGTGTGTGTGTGTGTGTGTGTGTGTGTGTGTGTGTGTGTGTGTGTGTGTGTGTGTGTGTGTGTGTGTGTGTGTGTGTGTGTGTGTGTGTGTGTGTGTGTGTGTGTGTGTGTGTGTGTGTGTGTGTGTGTGTGTGTGTGTGTGTGTGAGGCATTTTTATAAAGCACATGAATCAATCCAGCTCCTGCCGTGAATGCGCAAGTTTGATTTTCTTAGTCTCAAAATCCAATATGTTTTCGAACAGAATCTATTGGATCAGTTTTATAGCCCCTGGTGTAACGGAGGTGTTTTCTAATGATTGTATTTGATTGACAGCTGGCACTCAGTTACCCTTCGCTGCAGCCAATCTTTCAGACCACTGACAAGAAGCTAAACACTAGAAAAAGCATGTGGAGATCATTTGTCTCACGCATTTACAGAAGATATGAAAGAATGAATTTATGAATTATATTTTCCACTATTGCAACGTTTCCTAGTCTTTTTGTCTGGGCATCCTGTGCTTCCGCATCCAGATGAACGTCCGGTCTTATTGTGTGTGACCTCCGTCTCTCTGGCTGTTTGCTGTCTCGGAAAACATTTTGACATTCCAGTCTCCTCTCTCAGACACCGCGATGCCTCGGACCCGGGGTGGATGGGGGGCCCAATGATAAGGCTTCACTCACAATTAGCAGGCAGGAGCAGGGAGGCGAGAGGGGGAAATTGAACTGTCAGAGAGAGAAGAGAAGAGAGGAGGAGTGGAGGAGAGAGGAGGGTAGGGTGGGGGGGTGTGACCCCATCCTGCAAAATGGAGCCCGTCATAATTTGTTCATTTGGTGCCCATCAGGCTCTACCTTCCCTCTCTAACACCGCTCTGCTGACCTCCCTCCCTCTCTTTCACCCTCTCCCATTCCTCCATCTCTCATCCTCCATTTCACCTTCCTGCTTACCTTCACTCATCTCAGCATCCCCTCCTTATTTCATACTATGTTCATTGACAGTACAATTGTGCTCTTCCCTTTTGCCACACTCACACTGTAGCTATTAGCAACATTATTCTTATTAAATGCATCAATTGGCGATTTAAGAAAAAAATGACCCAGAGGCTTCGAGAGCTGGGAGTCAGGAGAAAAGGAGCTAACAAGACCGAGGCCCATGCCTGCCCTGCCTCTCTGGAGGATGTGAAGGTTGGTAATGTTAATATTAAATAAGCACAGAGGCTTTTAGCAGCTCTGTATTTAAATGTCTAATGCTGATGGGCCCTAATGAGATAATACTGCTGAGAGCAATTAGCCTGCCAGTCACAGAGAAAACTATTCACACCAACATATGTAGACTCACACACATACATAACCTTATATACATACTGTATATTGCTGAGTGGAGAAAACTGCCTCTTAAAGGGGAAGTAAAGATTATTTTAATATATAACTTGTTGATTCATTTTTAATGGCTGTTTAAACAAAGTCAACTTGTTACAGTATGTTACTGCATGAATATTGGGTTAGTTTAGTCCTGCACACCTGTAGCTGACTGACTAATCTGAAAATGTGATAATGATGTTAAACAGCTCAAAACACTATACATGAGTATTTAAGCAGGTGACATCACTCTTCTTATGCCTACTCCTGTTACATGCTGCTGTCATAGGCTTCACCACCACAGAAACTAGAACAAACCTCTTCTGGTTTCTTATTAATCTACTTCTACATACATAAAACACCACCTTTTTGAAAATGGAAAATAAGAACTTTTCCCTCTTATTCCAAGGGTGTCATATACCAATGCTTTGTCACGCCACTCCACGTGTGATACCGACGCAGAAGGCACCCTTTTGCATCTGTATGAGACACACCAGGCTTTCAAGTGACTACAATGTAAACCCACCTGCGTCAATATTAAACACTCAGGGAAACTGGTCGGAGTGTGGTGACGTAGTTTAAAGAGCAAAAACACCTACATAGGGCAGGTGGGAGATGCGGTCGGTGGCTCCAACAACACAATCTCATCCCAACTCGTCACATACCTCGGTGAAACGCCCCTCAGCGTAACTTTATTTTTGGCATCAAAACCACTATATTTACCTTTAGCGTCACTTTAGGATTAGGCAAAAAAAACCACTATAGTTAGGTTTAGGAAAAAACGACATGTTTGGGCTCAAAACTACCATGTGAAAAGGACACTGAATGTTGTGAACACGGGACACGAACGAACAGCTGATTGTAACGTGACGAATGGGACACGAACAGCGGTCCCCTTGATGAAAGCCTTGTGTTTGTTGGACCCATTCACTTAATCTCCCGTCCTGCCTGTGTGTGTCTTTCGCTCGTTAAACTACGTCACCACACTCTGGGTGCATTTTCTTGGAGCGCTTACTGTTGCCGCGGATGGGTTTATATTGTAGTTAAAGGGTGCGGTGTGTGGCGGTACGGAATGCAGACGACCGTGACTAACCCTTGGTATTTGACGCCCTGGGAATGAGAACGGGCTGGTCCAATAAACACAGAGCTCTCATCCAGGAGACCGCTGTTCATGTCTTGTGTCAAACAAACTGCGTGTTGTTTGTCTTTGTGTTCACAATATAAAGTTTTACTTTACAAATGTAATCATTTTAATGACTTTTTTTCCTGAACCTAAGTGAGTGGTTTTGTTGCCTAAAGCTAAGCGTCCTAGTTTGACGTGGTGGGCTACCCAGTGCATTAGAAAGTGGCGCCAAGGGGTCCTGAGAAAGCGTCAGAATGTGACGAGTTGTGATGAGAACGTGTTGTTTACATATTGGCCGGTTTCTTTCTGGCATTGGAAGAAATGCCCTAAATTACACCAAATTAGGCCCAAAGACATGACAGTTACAGTGTAACATATTTATGATGGTTGTTTGAAATTGTAATCTTAGTAGTTTGGAGCCAAGATGGATGGTTAAAGATAGCAACTTTCAGTTTTTACAGTTATTTATGAAGAGTTATTGTTGTAATTTAACAGGATTTAATATTTTCTAGGTTATTCTGTAACTGTGTTTGTTTTGATTCATTGATTTGAGGTGTTATTTAAGTTTCTTTGTTGGAGGTACAGCATCTTTAGGGGATGGCCCTGTCATTGAATAAATTGATTTAAAGTGCATTATTTCTCAGTATTTCAGCTGGCCTTGACAAAATATGTGTCACAGCTGACTCTACTGGTCTTCTCGGTGTCTCTGTCTCTGAAATATTTTGTATGCCAAACTTCAAAGTTGCACAGGAAAATACGTTCTGCTCAATATTTTGTTGAAATCTCTCAGGTTTTTGTTAACAGATGGTCTGAATGTTTTTTAATGATGAAATATAAAAATGGAACTTGTTTTACTTCCTTGAATTCCTTGAATAGTATTTTGGTTGTTGTTGTGTTATAAAAGTTTTCCATCCGTCAGGTATCTCTTAAATGGAAATCAGGCTTTGACTTAAGAGGTTTTGTTCTAAAGTAGCTCCTTTATTTTATTTGTGTAGTTTCACCAGTTGTTAGTTTTGGCTACAGGTTGATGTGCTGATAAAACCGTATAGATTTTCATCTGTTTAAATCTCTCTCTGTCTCTCACACTTTACACAGTACACTGTGTGTGAATTGTTATATGTCAGCAAAAGTGTGTGTGTGTGTGTGTGTGTGTGTGTGTGTGTGTGTGTGTGTGTGTGTGTGTGTGTGTGTGTGTGTGTGTGTGTGTGTGTGTGTGTGTGTGACAGAGAGGATACAGGTGTTGTTAGCAAGCTCTGAAGGTGACTGCTGGTCTCATCCATCAAACAGGCTTTCCTCAGGCTGATCCCTAATGGATCCCCTCAATCAGAGCCGCTCACTGTCAGTCGCAGTGCAACAAAATGAGAAATCAGGCAACTGGTCGCGCAGCCAAGGTTGGGAGTCATATAAAGGGGACAAAGTGATAAAGACCAGCTCGTGTCCAGCCTGTTGATTAGTATTGAGTGATCCCAGCCTTTCAGCCGGTCATGACAAAAGCAGGACATCAATCTGGACAAAGCTACTTCTACAACAACTATAATTCAGCTGTATATTCACTATATCCAACTCTGCACACTTGGCTTCGGCGTGCTATGCATAGTGGCCACTACATATCAGTCTGTGCCTTTTAATTGCACTTACTGTCTCAAATTAACTAGTTTTAATAAGTCAATATAATTTGATAACAGGCTATATGGTGCCAGAGGTTTTGATTTCATTCTGTGCAATTTACAGCAGTAATGCAAATGGAAATGGTAAATGGGCTAAGCTCTCTCTGTGCTTTAAAAAATAGTCCCCGGCTAATGTAGTTATCAAGTGTTAACGCACTTCACTTTACCATAGGCCATTAAAATCTATGAAGGGAGGACAGATTCAAACAGAGCATTCACTTTATTCTTCTGTGTCCAGGCCTCCTTACTATGTTAAATGCTGCTTCTGTCTTCCCTTCACGGTGATTTGATTTGAGCAGCTAATATACTGAAAGCCTCTTCTTGCTGTGTGTCTCCAGCTACTCATTCTCTCAGCTTTAAAAGCCCAAAGCCTTTATTATTGAAAAGGCCTCTATTTGGTTTTAGGGTCTTACAATATTGGGCACCACATTTTCCTCAGTGAACACAGAATGAAAAGGGTTTGAGTGCTGTCGGTCGGTGCTTAAAATAGATTCATTATACAGTATGTCTGTGTTTGGCCTCTAAATAGACAGGAAAGATGATTCATAGAGATATGGAGGTACAGTGAAGTAATCACACTAAAAGCTCTCTGTCTTGCTGCAGGTTGTGCATCACTGTCGAACCCATCTCTTCCTGTCTCAGTCGTCTTATTGTCTGTACAAACCGTAGTGTTGTTGCAGACCCTGTGGACTGTCTGCAAACTGTTTCAGTAGCTCAAAGCTCGATTACCAACCAGGCGAAGGCCGACCGCCCCAGATGTCCTAGCCCCAGGTTTACTGTGTGTTGTTTGGTTTGTAGTAGTTTAGTAGGCCTCATGATGAGTCTTGCATCATTACTTCATCCAATCGATTTTGTTGGACGATGTTGTCTTTACGTGGAACATATATAAAAACATTGTTTTTCATGCACTGGTCAATGTTGAGATTTTGGGCCATTTTGCTTCCATAACATTTCTTCTTTCAGACTAGTGGAAAGAAAACATCCAAAATACTACTTTGTCTATTTGCGTCTGTAGATTTCTCATAAATTCACCAAAAGTTAGCATTATATGAAGCCTCTTTTGCATATTTAAACATAAAATTTGAAAAAACTTGTATACAAAATAATATTGTCTTAATGTAAGTAATCAACTTGGGAAGTTTCATGGTGATGTCTATTAGTTAAAATTATTTACCCTATTCACCTGTAGTGTCTTCAAAATATTTGTGATTTTACAATCCATATCTGTAAAGGTCGTTTTCTCAAAATTAGGTTTTTCTCAGACTCTGAGCCAGAAATCTCCACTTCAGTTGTACTTACATACACCAGACTTTCCAGTTTCATTCCTATCTAAAGGTTTTTACAGAGGGGTTTGTTCATATATCATTCATAGCCTGATTTATACAACATTTTATTCCTAAAAACATGACGTAAATAGAGTTTTTTATGGCTGTTGACAGTAGTTTCAGATTTATGGAGTGATAAAAAGGGATGTCCCAAATCCCCTCTGTAAACCATTTGACTATTATATGACAACAAAATGAATCAAGAAGTTTGAGCTTTATCCAATGTTCAGATTTCTGTTCTGGAAATGTATGAAAATTAGCATATATTTAATTAGATAATGCATCATTTGCATATTTAAACATACATTTTTTAGAAAACTTGTAATACAAAAAAAGTCTTAATATAAGTAATCAACTGGGGGGAGGGAGGGTTTCATAGTGGTATCTATTAGCTATTTTTTTTTTTACCCTATTCACCTGGGGTATCTCCCCTTAAATGTTTTACAAAAGAAAAAAAAAAAGAATTATTACGAAAACTTAATGAACATACAGTACAGGTAGGTAATACTGTTTGTTTACTGGGTCTATAGGTGAAGTATAATGTTGTCATGTTTAGTCTGCAATATACATAAACGTGTATTTGGACAGAGAGAGCAGGAGGAGCAGATGACCGTTTGTTCCTCCTGCCTAGAGGGACCCAAAACATTTTTTCCCCCATAGGGCCACGTAAACCCGGCACTACAGTAGCTGTAATTGTCCAAGACGGGCTATATCCTCATACCTAAATGACAAAGTTGTTGTTTGTCACTTCCTTCAAATGACTGCTACAAAAATGTTCGCAGGAGTGTTTTTATATCTGCCATCTCTATGATTAAGATTTAGGCAACTAAAGCTACTTGGTTAAGTTTGTGCTCATGGTTAAAAGAAAATAATATTGCCTTTTGGTTGCAGACATCACATGAACCGCAGTCTCTGGTGTCAATGTCAGACACTTTGTAAGCCCAATGGGAGAACTAAGCTCACGAGTCCCTCAATGCACCCAAATTATTGACCATAAATCAAAAAGAAGATCTGTAATTTTTCTTTACTATTTCGATTTTTTTTTTTTATTTGGAAATGTTATTTACTGAGTTAACTGTTCAATAATTTCTGTAAATCTTAATTTTATAACATAAAGGTCTAAATGCAGTTTTAAAGCCCTCTCCACACTGCCAGGAATACAATTTTAGGGCGGAAATCATGATTGATTCATTATTTTGTTGGCCTAAAAAATTTTATCGGCTTATAAAATTCCTATGTCATGTGCATATTTTTAATTGTAGAAAGTAAACTCACTCAAGTTTACTAAACCCACCAATTTCATTTGACTTTTGAGAGTATTCACACATTCCTGCTTGTCAGGAAAACAAACATAGGTCATTTTAAGTGTTTTAAGTGTTGATTTACCAATGATGTCATTTTCAGAATCAGAAGAATCAGTTTTTATTTGCCAACATACAAGTAATTTGACTCCGGTTTTATGCATCTCTCTCGATGTACTTACACAGAAATAGAAATAACAGCTAGATACAAGGACAACAAAGCTGGACAAATAAAGGTAAAGAATAGACAGGACTGTTATGTACAAGAAAATAAGTATATACAGTATATAGTTTACTATATAAATATATATAAAAAGCACCAATGACCAACAATAAAATAAGTAATAAAATAAGACGTCTATATACAGGTGAAGTGTTCTGTATGTTGTAAACAATACAAATAGTGCAAAGAAATAAATACTCAATGGATATACAGGGACTGTATGTACCGTATGTACATGTATACAAGTCTGTATGTACAGCGTGTAGGATTTATATTGACAGTGACAGATGATATGTACATATTTAGAAAAGAAATGTAATTCCTAGTGAGACCATAGGAGAGAGAGAGAATGGCAACATATAGCGTTTTTTTTTGGTCTTGTTGTGAATGAAGTAAACTGATAGTATTAGTAAGTCATATCCATTCCATTCATTCTTTGTCTCGCCTGTTGACGTATGTGGGTGGTGATATTAATATCGGTGGCCGTATTGATTTGGAGGCCTGCACACAGTCATACATACAGCTGTCCGGTGGTGGGCTCACCACTCACCATAAGTCAGTGTCTGGCTGGGAACACCAGGGGTGGTGTGTGAGCAGCCATTAGAAATTAATCAGCAGCCTTCATATCTACTACTTCAGGAGTTTGAACAGTTCTCACGTTATTCATACAGTGTCATTATTGTTTGGCTGCAGTGTGACTGCAAGAGAAACTCAACAGATGAGAGCATCATGGTGATCACATTTGGTCATCTTACTGTTACAATCTATGCAGCATTAATTCTGGAGCTCAGATCATGCTCTAACTTCTAATATACAAAAATATTGAAGAACTCTCCACCAGCAATGACATAGACTAGATTTATTAAGAGGACATCTGTACTGCTCGCTCTGTCTGTCTCTTTGTTTTACCCTCCACGTCCCCTTCTCTCTCTCTGAAGCTAATGAAGGCTCCTCGGTTACAGTCCATGATTATCATACAGATAGGATCATATCCCATTGATTTTATGCAGATGATCACCTTTCTGTGTACGCAGGGCTGATGGTGGTAGTAATTTACAGAAGAAAATCAATTACCCTTCTCGTCTGCAGGAGTAATTGTTTATTATTTTCCTATTAGACAAACTGTGTTGATCAATGTTATGGAAAGATTGCCCATGAATACTATCAACATAAATAGATTTGCCTTCGACATTAGTACTAGTTTTCCTTTAATGACCTGTACAATGTCAAACCAATGCCACAGGCTGAGATTTAAGCACTAACTATACGTGGTGGATTTGTGTGTATGTGTGTGTGCGTGCATGTGTGTGTGTGTTTGGTATGGGCTATAAAATGGATGTTTCTTTGTGGTGAAAAGTCTCAACATTTTAACTTTTTGCAAACCCAGTGTAGGTGTTGAATTTACCACAGATCTGTACTCTGTTGAGGTTTGGATGATGATGATGAAACAATCACATTCAAGATACTAAGCACAGAATCACTGTTGTTGTTTCACAAATGTGCTGCTGATGTGAATAGTCAGTGGTTCCCCTGGCCCCGTCCTCAGCCTCTCTGCCTGTATCAGTGTGGATTGATCTAGACACAAACTAATCACTATTACTCACTGAAGTAATTGGCCCGGCCCAGATCACAGAGTAGCAACCGATCGACTGGTCCGGGGATCGATATTCTGATCAGAAAGTGGGGATGCAGAGGAAGGAGGAGGGGTGTTTTGTAATGTGGCAGATCAATCTGGCTGAACAGCACCGTTCCTCGGTGTGTTCTCGTCCACCTATCACATTCACTGTGCTGCCCATTTTAACTTTACTACTGAGCTCATTTCTTTGGCTGCCATATATTTGGATTCAGAAGGGATTTATGGTCGTTACAAATTCTCACGCACTTCTTCTTGTCCTTTTGAGTCTCACAAGTAGGGATGGGAAGATATAGGATTTTATTGCAGATCGAGATAAAAAACATTCACAACTAGAAGTGCACTCGGAGAGCGCAGGACCTCCGCCAAGGTACCTGACTTTAAAAACAGATCACAGCTCACAGCTGGCGTTACCGTGAGGTGGTCGGCTTATTATTAACACGGTGTGTTTCTGTGTAACGTATCGGCGGATGCCTCTCTCATTCAGCAGCCTTGTCATGTCTGTATAACGTTACACTACGTTGTCTCTCATCCAGTCATCTACAGCTTTTTTCTTTCTCACCGCGGACGGACAGCAGCTTCCGCAACACACATCTACACACGTCTCTCTGCTCTCAGTAGACGAAGGCGGGGTCATGCGTCATCAATGCGTCATCAGCTACACTGCGCATGTGTTATACCCTGTGGTCTTAATGCTCAGGCTGATCGGAAATCTAAAAAATATTCCTGAATCCGGATCATGGATTGTTCATTGTACCACACTACACCCTACAAAAAATTTCATTCAAATCCATCGCAGACTTTTGGAGTTATCCTGCTAACGGACAAACCAACAAACCAACAAACCAACGCCGGTGAAAACATAACCTGCTCCCTAGGCCTTCGGCCTTGGCGGAGGTAATAAGTTGATCGTGGTGAATTTCCATTATTGGGATATTCCAGTCCGTTCTCAATCCCAGGGCGTCAAATGCAGGCGTTTTGTCACCGCCGTCGGCGTTAGATACCGACGCACAAGGCACCCTTTAGCATAGGAATGAGACGCACCGGGCTTTCCATTAACTTTAATGTAAACCCATCCGCGCCAACAGTAAACAGGGAAAGTGCTGTGGTGACGTAGTTTAAAGAGCGAAAGAGACACACAGGGCAGGCGAGAGGGGAGGTGGATGGGTCCAACAAACACAGGGCTTTCATCCAGGAGACCGCTCTTCATGTCCTGTGTGTCACGTTTCACTTTCACTTTACAATCAGCTGTTCGTTCATGGGCCATGTTCACAACCTTCAGTATAACTTTCAGCTTACAAATGTAGTAGTTGTAAGCCCAACCATGTTGCTTTTTTTCCTAAACCTAACTATGACCTAGCCTAAGCACGTGTTTTTGTTTAATTCACAACATTAAGCACGTGTTTACTGCTGCGACCCAAAAGTGACGCCAAAAGTTCTGACAAAGTCTCAGTATGTGACGAGTTGGGATGAGAACGCGTTGGATAATCATGAATATCATCAGTTATCGTCTAGTTCCCTATCATGGTAGAGAATTATCATGTAAGTGAACAGACTCACACAATGTTTTATTTTATTTATTTATCCTTTATTTATGCAGGTGGGCCTTATGATTTACTATTACCTTATTTAAGATTGTTTGTTTGTCACTAAAAAGGATGCTCACTAAAAAAAAGATGTGTCCTTTCTGTGATGCAATAAAACTTATTTGTTTCTTAACAAAATGTAAGGTAAAGTGATTCCAGTATGTTTTGGTGCCATTTTATGAATTTTAAGCATATTTGGATGATTATCGGGATAATATCGTGAATCACAATTATTTTGGCCAGGATAATCGTGACATGAAATTTTCATATCGTCAAATGTCTACTCACAAGAGAGAAACGCCTGTGCACACTGACACCTTCAGCAACTTACAAGATAGACGACACAAACTTCATAGCTTTGGGCCAAAAAAGAGAAAGAAATCTGCCCTAGAGCAGAATGTTTGACAAGTCAATATCTAGAAACCAGGAGATCCACTGATATTTAAAAGAGTATAAAGTAACCAGGAGCAGGTAAAGATGACAGCAAACTAGTATTAGCTGTGTATTATCTGCTGTTTTCTGTCAACTCTACCTGGTCCTGATGGTGGTTTTAAAGTAAAACCGAAATTTGAAACTGCAACGAGTCTTTTTGGAGTAACTCCACTCTTTAAGTCAATCTACAGCATAGACAACTCTTGACAGTTACTAAAGGGAGGCCCAGAGAGTTGTTCTTTAAGATATACAATTAAATTTAATCCTTTTTGAACACCGGACAACGAGAACGAACTCGTACCACTATTAACATATTATCGAAAAATACAACTTTGATTTAGTTGTTTATGTTCTGTTAGTTTACTTTATAAAATACTGCAGATTTAAACTATTTATTCTAACAGCTCAAAGTGAAGTCAGACAAACAGGATTATCAACGAGGGGAGACGGCGGATAGAAAACATTGCCGAACAAAATTTACGTTACTCAAACTGCTTTTTCAGTTACAGAAACAAACGAGTGGACTGATCTCCCTCCAGATATTAGAGTAATGTTAAAAAGGGTCGTGTTGTCTCAGCAATATCTCTCTCTTTCCCTCCCCTCTCTGCTGCTCTGTGGCCGGCTCTCCAGCGAGCTAACCCCCCCCCCCCCCCCCCCCCTCTCCGTCAACCAGGAAATAAAAGCCCCTCGTCTACGAGACCGGTCTCTTGAGAGAGCTCCAGCTCATAGCGGGGTCTGTGTGAGTGAATGCCCGGGTGGAGAGGTGGCGATCCCGGCATGTAGTGCTTATTTATCAATAAAGTTATTGGTCGAATAATAGAACATTAATTCACAACAATCTTTATTATACCTCCGCGACAACGTAGTCGGGGGTATATAGCACTCCGCGTGTCCGTCCGTCTGTCCTTCTGTCCTTCCGACCTTCCGTCCGTTACACTTTCGTTTCCAGAGCAGAACTCGGAAACTATTTAACTTAGGAAATTCAAATTTGGTATGATGGTTGACAGTGTAGTGTAGTTGTGCCTTTTGGGATTAAGAAGTCCAGGGTGCCCAAAATGTTTGAAATTTTGGCCAAAAACTGTGACTGAGAATTTTGACCTTATTTTCTTAAGACAGTGCTCAAACCTTTGGCCCTACTTTAGTAGGGGTCAAGCAGTGAGCGGGAGTATGTGAGCCATGCTCACTTTTGCCTTGTTTACTAGGGCTGCTCCGTCTTAGTCGATTAATCAACTAATCGGCCGTTTTGGTCTTAGTCGATTTCTTTAGTCCATTAGTCATTTTTTTATGCTGTTTTCATGCTGAATGACTTATTTCAAAGAAACTTATGAGATTATGATCTCTGGTAAACACAAGATTTAAAGTTTTGTGTGATTCCTTCTCTGTTGATCTTCTGAGGGTCTTTCTTTTTTGAGGGTCTAAGCTTACAGGGTGATGTTGTACAGACTGTAACGATTGACTCGTATCAAATTTTAATTTAACAATTTGATTAATGATTCATGTAACTTAACATAATAAAACCCAAACATTTGCGGTTTACAGTTTCTCAAATGTGTGTGACTTTCTTCCTTTTACTTAAACCATTGTATATTTAGAGTTAGAACTGTTGCTTGGACAAAACAAGCTATTTGAAGATGGGCTCTACAGTTCACTATTATTTGGCATTTTATCGTCAAAAAAATTAATCAAGGAAATAATTGAGAGATTAATCAGCGATGAAAATAATCATTACTTCCAGCCTTATTTCAGTGTAAGATGTCCAACTATGAAAACCCAATAAAATCTTGTGCGTCATGCCATTTTGACCAAGTTACACATTGTCCTCCAAGTGCTTTACAATCTATACAACATTTAACACCCTGTCAACGGAGCACGTCCAGGATCTGTCTCTAGTTTACATTACAGTTTCTCTACTTCACGAACAGAAAGACTTCTTTAAATTCACAGATTAAACCTAGAATTGTCCATTCCAGCTGACGTAGATTGTAACTGAATTGTCAAAAGAAACCGAAACACCTAGAAAGAACTTGTAAAAAAAACAACCATGTAAACATAAACACAGAAATATCTGGGATGTGTGATCCAACCCGACTCCTCTACTGCTAAGAGGCGACAGTGCTGTCGACTGAGCCGAGTGCCCGTACCCTCAGATTACACAAAACGCCGGGATCACTTTCCCAACATTCGGCCTCAGCCGTTGCATTTTCCTGCTCAGCCTATTTCATGGAAAGAGCAGGTGGTCCTAATATTTCATGCGTTCAATGTGTTTGCAACCCTTAGCCCCCCACTCCTGCCCCTGTCTATTCCTCATCCCACTAGAGCCCATTTCTCTTTCATCCACGCTGGTCGTCGTCGTCCTGCTTTCAGGAGGTTCCTGCTCGGCCAGACAGAACGCTGAGCACAGTTTCGTAGCGCTGGCCCTCCTCTCAACATTCTCATCTCAGCATCTCCCCCGACGCTGCTCCTGTCTCGCTTTCTCCTCTCTTCCATCTCCCTCTGCTGCCCTTCTCCCCCCTTTGCTTTCCTCTTTCTTCCCCTTCTCTTTTCCCTTTCCCTTCCCTCTCTCTCTCTCTCTCTCTCTGTGGTTGTTGATTGGGTGTCTGAGTGCTTGTGGCAGCTGTGTGTTGTGTGTAATAGAGCAGAGAGGCTAGTCTGAATACAGCGATGGGAGAATTTGTTTATGTGAGAGATGCATAGATGGAGACAGGTCTCCAGACGCTGCGGTCTCTCTCTCGCTGTCATCCTGCATTCAGGCCCTGACAGGAGATCTGAGATGGCCAAATATGCCAGACGCTCGCCCCAAATCCCCAAGCTGCACCCCACAATCCAACCGATGTGTGTTTGTGTTTATTCAGATTTGACAGAATGATTTTGTGTGTGAATGCATGTGTGTGTGCGTGCGTGTGAAGTGCGTGCATGTGTCTCCAGGATAGCATGCTTGATCAGACTCCCCTGCCACAGGCCTGGTCCAGGGTCCATTACCACTGAGCGATAGAGGGGAGAAACTCCACCAGCTACCCTCTTTTTATCCCATCCCAGTGATCTCTTTCTCTTTCTCTGATATGTTAAGTCTGTTCAGTGGGGCAAGGATTCAGCGTCCATCGCTTCCCCGAGATGCGTGTCCACCTCAAACAGCTCATTTAGCATTTTCATTCCCCTCCGCTTGGTGCACTTGTAGCTGCATTTGTGTCTGAATGTTTGCGGCAGTTTGTCCAAGTTAGCCTTGTCACTTCAACCTCGCATCTTCAGGGACTCTTTGCTTTGTCTTTGTGTCACCGTGATGTACGACGATGTGTTATTTAAATCAAGTGTTTCAATTGAATAACCTCTGCTTTTTGGTTCGTGCAGAGCTTTCTTGACTCTTCCAAACAGTAGCACACTGTCTTGCTGGGTGCAGTACGGAGCTTGGCACTCTTTTCCCTAAATGAAAACAAACTAATGTATTGGAATAATATGCTTAGAGGAGAAGACACTAAAGCACAATTAATGAAGACTGAATCTGGAGTGGCTGGTTGGCTCTACAGCTGTTGTTCCCATTAGAAGCCATGCTTCCACCATCAATGCAGCTTGGCTTAAAACGCGAAGGCTGCATTCTGAGAGCAACCACAGTCGGCATGTTGTGGCCTTTTAACTGCCTTCGGCAATCACATTTGATGCTCCTTAATTATCCAACACTTTCCCCTCCTTCTGCCTTTGCTGCCTTCTTTCCGCTTCAGCCGCAGAGACGGTGCGTTTGCTTACCGCTCTGCCTCTGCCTAAGTGTTCGCCTGCATGTAAATTAATCTTGATTCACTTTCCCCTGCCCTGCTGAGTGCTACAAATTACCCTATAGCAACGGAACAGCACAAGTGAAAAAAGCCAAATTGCTGCACTTGATAGGCTGTTGCTCCTGCGTGCTTTATGCCATTACATTAGGGCTACATAATGAATGCTCTCTTTTGAAAAGTAGTGTGTTGTGGGTTTTTAATTCATCCTGAATGGGGAATGTTTGTGCATCTTTCTCTCACTGTGTCTGTGTTTCTCTAGAAGAAGCTTTAATGAAGGAGGCCTTGCTGGGTAACCACCAGGCGTACATTCACTCACACTGCCCCCCCACCCCCTCCAAACGTCAGCATCCATCATTCCATTTACAGGAGCTTGACAAAATTAGCTGCCTTTTGTGCCATAGTCACTCTAATTGGCCGAGGAAGAAAAAACAGGCTTTTGACACAAACACAGGCAACACATTCACTTACCGCAGCACTTGTCTCTCTGTGGATGTTAATGTGAAAGAGGTTTAGGTTTTAATTCACCAGAGCAGAATTGGCTCTGGCTTGAGTGCTCCGTTTTCTACCCCGACTGCTCTTCACAAATTTCCCTGCCGTCTTTTATTGCTTTTAAACCACAGTTTTATGTTCTTTCTTCGCTGATGGATGTTCACTGAGCGGTTACTTGCTTATCTGGTGAGAATATGTCCCTTAGGAAGTCAGTCTTTGTTCTGCCGCTACGGCCAAAAGTATTTTTTATTTGCTGTGTTTGATATGACCATATTAGCCAAATATTGTCCTGCATATGAAATAACCTTGACTATTGACAAAGCAAGGACGCTCACTGTGGGTATGTTCTTGTGTGTGTGTGAGTGTGTAAATCAATGACAGTGAATGGGAGGAACCCCTCTACAAACCCTCATCTTTCATCTTGAATAACCGATATCATAAACAGACGCTACTCATCAATCTCACCTGTGTTCCCAATACAAAGATGGGAGGCAGGCCTATTTCCCTCTCTTTCTGCAGACCTGATGACATTTACTAAATTGCCCTATGCGTTGCATGTGTGTGTGTGTGTGTGTACAGAGAGCAATGTGTTCGTGAGTGTGTGTTTCTGTGTAATGTTTGTGCTCGGCAACATTTGTGCAAACTTGATGCTGTCTGTTTGTATTTCAGTAATATTGTAGATCAATTTGTTTTGAGTGGACAGTTTCAGTGATATTTACCTTTTTTTTTTTGTTTCGCAGTTATGTGTGTCGGCAACGCTGCAGCTCCGCAACCATCCACAGAGAGGCAGTGCAGCAGTTTGCAGCTGCTGTGGACCAGGAGAGAAAATGAAATAAAAGTGGGGATAAATCAGGAAAACCAGCACACATGAAGAAGAGGTAAAGATTGAATTATGTTTAATGATGTCATTTGGAGAGGAGTGTGCTATATTATAACAAATGATAAAAGTGTGTTTTAATGAGTAGTCATAAAGACTCGGTAGACAATCTTATTCAATAGGCCTCAGAATTGTCGTGCAACGGTCCTCGGAGTTGGAAAAGAACAAAGTGACTTTGGGGCAATTATTGCACGCCTGTTTATTATCACTCACCAATTCCACGCCAAATTGAGTGTGCCTGAAATGTGTGTGTGTGTGAGCACAAATCTGTGTGTGTGGCCCAAGGTCATGGTAAACATTGTACATCACTACCTTCAGGCAACAGAGATAATCCCTGGATAAATAATAGATGGAGTATATAAATCTATTAGCCCCAACAAGCCTGATAAAGACATTTATCCCTCTGAAAGGGGGATTACCAAACTAAGACCCTTGTGTGTGTGTGTGTGTGTGTGTGTGTGTGTGTGTGTGTGTGTGTGTGTGGGTGTGCATGAGTGCCTCAGCTGTCACCTTTATAGTGAAAGCACAGACACTATGAATCCAAGAAATCAAAGCATGTTTATGAACACATTTCCATCATCCCAAACATGCCTTCCAACCTTACATCTTTAATATCACTTATCTCGCATGAATCATTACACGCTAATTTTTCTCAAGAAAAAAAGAATAAAAAAAAAGAAAACGTGATTGTGATTAAAAGGCTCTTTTTCACTGAAATGTTTAAACTCAATGAAGTGTTCTCCAGCCAACTGTTCCTTTCCGAACTAAAACCAAACAAAGTTCCCGGCAACTGCAAAACAAAGAGCGCCACAACAATTAGGTGGTAACAATTAAATATCATTATGTTGTAATTAATCTGCGCACAATTCATTAAATACTAATTCCATATGAAAATCGGGGGAGAGAAGAATGCCATCAATACGCTGCTTTAATTAGCATGTGATTGACAGCGTGCTGAAATAGATAGTTTTTGTATAGGATGACTCGGCCTGTGTGTGTGTGTGTGTGTGTGTGTGTGTGTGTGTGTGTGTTTGTGTGTGCAAAGTGGATCATCTTAAGTGTGTAAAGATAAACTCCCCTCTGTCTGTTGATGGTAATTAAGTTTGCTCCCTGTGGGGTTGCTGGTATGGCCAGGTTTGGGGGAGACGGGTGGGGGGGGCATGATCTGTGCTAATTGTTGTACATGAGAGCCTGTTTTGGCTCCTGATTAGCACTGCGGGGCCCCTGTGTGTGTGTGTGTGTGTGTGTGTGTGTGTGTGTGTGTGTGTGTGTGTGTGTGTGTGTGTGTGTGTGCGTGTGTGTGTGCGTGTGTTCAAGAGGTATGAAACTGAATGGAGCCATATGACCACGGGTCACACCCAGAGTGCCGTTGCTAGGATACAGCATCTGAAGCATCATGGAGGGGTGGTACCGGGGTACTCCATCTTCAACCCCCCCCCCCACCACCACCACCCTGTCCTGCATCCTCCCCTCTGTCCCCCCTCGGCCACTTCCCCCTGGGGTTTGGCTGAATGGCCTGGGCTGACAGCGGCTGAATGCTCCGGGGGTGACAGGGGGGTGGTGTCCTATTTGTCCCTAAATGCTTCTCTATAGACCCCTGATAATAGACTGGCTGCCTGTTCCCCTTCCCCACCCGCCCCCCCAACCCTCCGCCGCCACCTTCACCCACTCTGTCTCTGTCTCCTTGTCTCATTGTCTCCCTCCTCATCCCCTCTGTCTCGCTTTCCTCCCTATCATGTCTCCTTCTCTTCCTATCTCTTTCTCTGTCTGTTTTTTTTTTCTTCTCTCTTTCCGCTGCTGCACTTCTTCAGGTATAGCAGGCCTCTGATGTATAAGCATTCTTTGCTGCTTGTTAGATTGTGTGTGCTGCGTTCAAGTATCTGCGGTGTGCATATAAAAGCAGAAGGTCACTGCTTATTACTCACCTCTCCAGCTCCTCGGCATTGTCCAGCTCTGCCAGCTGCTTTTGATGTTGTGTCTTTCATGCTTTGTTTGGAGACATAGCTGAGGATACCTTTGATGACTGCAGGCCTGTTAGTCCGGCTGTGTGATAAATGAGAGCTAGTAAGGAAAAGTCTTTTTAATGACGGATCTGTGATCAAATAAAAAATAATAAAGCGATGAAACCAAGTCGAGCACAAGCTTTGAAAAGAATACAAAGATGGAGCCTCTCTCTGTATTCACCGCACACGGAGAGGTCACCGACCTGCATCTGGATCGCCCCTCTGCTTAGTGGATTCACTGCAGCAGATGTTTATGTGTGCTTTCACAGTGAAAAAAAAGTCTGTTTACTAACTGGAATGTGCATGAGTGCATGCTAGATTTTCTGTACGTCTGTGTCTATGTGTGAGCATGCACGCCTGTGTTAGGGGTCAGGAGTGAAGATGTTACCCTCTGGTCATTCATCACAAGCGTGACACGCTCTTCCCTGCGCTCCGGTACGCAGAGGCAATGTTTTATAAAAGAATAACACGTCAGCGGGCACCCGCCAGCCATCCATTACCACCCTGTGCAACCTGCAAAGATGTACAATACACTCACAGATCTCATGCACTCGCTGCGCACCATACTTGTCGTCTGCATATACAATAGCACTCATTGTCCTGCTCATTTTCTTTTTGTTTTGGAGGACTTTGTTAAAATTTTCATTTTCCTATAAAGTCCTGCTTCCTCATGTGTGATTTGTGTTGTCTTAGAAAGGGAGAATGAGGCAGAGGATCGAGGGAATGAGGCCCAGGATCCAGAAGCAGAGTTGGTTTATGGGAGCTGAGCAGACCTTGAAAGTGTTGGGTGCTGGAGGGAAAATGTCTTTATCTTCTCTCTCTTACCACACACACACACACACACACACACACACACACACACACACACACACACACACACACACACACACACACACACACACTCAAATACACACACAGACACACACAGACACACAGTTAAGGCTGCCCTTACATGGCTCATCACTCATCCAGCTGACAGCAGCTGCTACCACTACTGCTGCTACACACACATTCACACACATTTCAAGTTGTCAGTAGAAACAATCATATTGTATGTATGCAAATACAAAATGTGCCTCCACATTATGGTGAAGCGTATTTGTATAATATATTATTGAGTGATACAATGTGAGACAAACGAACGTACGTAAACATATCAGATAAAAGCTGCTGTATGAAAGGCCCAACCTGTACTTTTTGGACCAAAATTGTTGTGGACATGATTTAAAGCAGGGGTCTCTGACCTTTTTTCCTCTGAGAGCAAATTTGACAAAATGTAAGTGTCCGAAAGCTACTCATAGCACAAAGTTGTATATCACTAATAGCAGACATAATTTCTGTCTTACTTTGTGGTCCTTTAATAACGTTTCAGCCACCGCCTCTATTACAAACCCGGCATAGGCAAAGGGCTGTCTGTGTTTCGTAAGGATGCGCGTCACTAAACAAAGCCTCAGTTGCTGCGTCGGCCTTCTTCGATGGTTTGGTAAACAGAGACCTTTTAGTGTTGTTTTCAGCTCCTTTACCTTCTCTGTTCGTAGACCGCTACCAGTCGGAAAGATTGGATTGAAAGTTAAACAGGTTTACAAAGTGTTTTTGTGTTATCAAATTTATGTACATATTATTTGAACCTTTAGCAAGCCACTCCGAAACGGGTAGCTACTCGTTGGAGACCCCTGGTTTAAAGGAATAGTTCCACATTTTGGGAAAAGAGCGTATTCGGACGGTTAGCTTAGCTTAGCACAAATATTGAAAACGGAGGGAAACAGTTAGCCTGACTCTGTCCAGAGTGACAAAAACTGAAGTGCAAAACAAATATTTGCCAGTTTATGTGCACTGCAAGCTGGACTATTTCTTGGCTGGGAGCAGTTGCTAGGCAATCGGCAGAAACTAAATTACTGCTGCCAGCCTAGAAATAGTCTGGCATATAACCCCACATAAAATGGCAAATTGTAATTTTTACACCTATGGATTAAACAAACAATAACGTGTTAATTAGTGACCATCAGAGGTGTTTCCTTTTGGACAAAGCCAGACTAGTTGTTCCAGTCTTTGTGCTAAGATAACTGGCTGCTGACTCCAGCTTCATATCTAATGGACAAACTGTCAACTATTACCTTAAAGGTTTAACTAATATATAGTAAAAAAAATATTTTTTATCCATGATTTTTTGACAATCATGCTAAGTATATGACTGTCATACACTGTTTGTAGCTATACCTACGAAAAATAATGCATGCATGTGTAAGTTGTGTATAATTCACAAAATCAATTTGTGTGTTATTCAAGTAATTGTGAACCAGTAAATATAAAGAGTGACGAACGTAGCGTAGGGCGGAGGTCGGGATGGATGGGTGTGTCAAGAAGTCAACGTTGATTTATTTGATTAACGCCACTTCCGGAATTATTTTAACCCAAACCACGATCTTTTCCTAAACATAACTCAGCAGTTTTGTTGCCTAAACCTAAGGAAATAGTTTCCTGTGAAGACGGAAGTTTTTTTGAAAAGACCGTATGCATGTAACTGACACGTGTTGCTGGACATTCGTAGGACAACAAACAAAAAAGGAGAAAAATAACTTCTTCGTAAGATATCATACGAACCGTTGTATGAGGATACGTTGGACTGTTTTACTTCTGATGTCACAAACAATTACCAGCATCACAAGTGTTATAGACTTCGGTTTAGTTGTTATCTAGTGTTGGTTTGTGTATTTAAGCACCAATCAATAGATTTTGGAGGAATTGCAGGTGTTGTATTTTTCTCATTTGTGGTTTCCCTTTTGTTTGCATTTGCATTGCAGTTTGTGCCTTCGGTTGCATCAGTATTTTGGATGCGACAGCTTATGCTGTGTAAGACGGAACAAGTTGAGGACGTTGTGAGTTATAGAGCTCTTAGACCAGTTTACGAGGACTATTATCTCTCAGTTAGTCTCAGTTTTATGTGCATTTTCTCTGGGCTGGTCTGGAACCATCAATTTAATGCTTTCATAAAGCAAGGTTAGATAGCACTGAATCAAACAGAACACTCGCTGACACTCTCCTCTGCTTTAGAGCTAAAGTCACAAAGAGGAGACGGGAGAAGACGCCGAGGAGAGGCGATGAAAGATGGAGAGACAGTTTTATGATGTCTTTTTAAAGCCAATTTAGCGCAAAAGTTTAGTTTCCAGCTGCAATAACAATCGGAAATGTAGTCACACAGTGAAACCCAAACAAATATATTTCCCTCTGTCCGTTGGAGTGTCTGTTGCATGGACACTTTATTGTCTGACATGACTCCGCGTTCATGTATCAAACAGACTTATGTGTTTTGTGAGGCACCCGTTTCATGGTGCTCACTGCCTGTTTTATAGTGGGCCGTTCCTTTCACGATGTTGCTCTATCACCTGCTGTTTCCTGTCAGCACTCCAAGAGACAAAGACTCTGTCGTTAGTCCAAACATGTACGTACTATTCACTTCAAAACTAATAACAAGCAGAGGTCGATACGGGTTGAAACAGAGTCTAGTGCTTACGGACAAAACACAGTTTTTCAAGCAGTCTTGATTCCATTTCACCTCATTTATGAGTTGTGTGTGTGTGTGTGTGTGTGTGTGTCTGTGTGTGTGTGTGTGTGTGTGTGTGTGTGTGTGTGTGTGTGACTCTGTGTAATCCATCTGCTGTAGTGTGACACCTTTATTTTGAATGCTGGTGGAAACACAGCAGGCCGAGAGAAAAAAATGGATGAGGGGGGTGAGGAAAGAAGGAAAGGAGGAATAAGGAGAGAGTAAAGAAAGAAAAGTGCCCCAAGTAGAGATTTTGTTGTGTCTAAGGATGCAGTGGCAGCACTCTCAGACAAGGAAGAGGAGATTTATCACCTCTCAGTGGTACCTTACACCCTGACAGCACGGCAATGTGAGAATCCCCCTGACACACACACACAAACACAGATGTACCCTGGTGTGGTGTGTGCATGTGTGTTGTGACAGGCTGCAGGTTCTTTTGTCTGGCTTTGACGAGTATGTCATTAGCAGAGACGAGGAGAGACAGAGGGCCTCGTCAGTATTTAAATAGTCTGACATCTCTGCCACCACATTGCTGCTCTCCATTCCCACTTTTCCAGCTTGTCTCCTATCTGTCCTTCTACTTATCCATCTTTTTTCTTCTTCCAGCAGGCCGCTCTCGTGCTCTGTCAATTCCTTTTTTCTGCTCTTTATATCAGTGACTGTGAAATGTATTCCCTTTCTTTCTTTTGTTTTGTCTCAGCGTGTGTTGGAATTTGTCACACAGTGTTACCTGCTGAGCCCGACTACCTGGTGTAAAGTATTAGATTCTCTTTACTTTGGCTGCGCTGAGTGAGTTTTTGGCTCTAGTGAAATTCAGCGTGGCAACAGGCCAAAGGCTAAATCTGAGTTCAAAATGATCCAGAATCTTTCTGGCAATATTCCACGGAAATGATAACAGCTATATCTTCGTAAGCTTTACACTCATCTGCCCAGAAAGAAGCAGCTCTTGTTGCAGCAGCCTGACATTAGTCTTGCTCATGCATAAGCTACTCATCGCAGCAGCAGCAGCGAGTCACTGCAAAGTGCAAAGAAGTACTCAAATCTAAAGGAAAAAAAACACAAGTCAGGACGGGCTTAATTGTGATTCTGATTTGAATGAGAAAGCACCTTAACAAAAGGGCCATCCGAGGCAGAGAGGTAAAAGGCTTTACCTTTAACAAGCGCTGCGCTAAAACAACTCTGAGCCTGAAGAGGTGCGCTCTGAAAGGCATGTATAAAGCTCTTTGTAAGTGTCTGCTTATGAGTGTGTGTGTGTATAGCAGTTGTACATGTGTTTGTATGTGTGCATGCCACACACACACACACACACACACACACACACACGCACACACACACACAGGGGTGATTTATTCCAAGCACAGGGCAGGTAAATTGAAGCAGGCCTTTCAGGTTGGTTTTCAGCTCCAGGTCTAATGAGAGCAGCGTTTCCCGTCCCTCCAAACAATGCCTCCTGTCTCTTAAGAGCCCTTCCACCCGCCTGCAGCCGAGCCACTCTACATTAGATCTGTGGCCTGCAGCAGCCACTACAGTGAAAGGCCTCAGGCTCTGAAATGGCTGTTTGATTCTCTCCCTGCTTTGCCTCTAAATGAATGATTTATTGGCTGTCAATGAGGAGGCCAAGCGTAATGGACAAAAGCAGCACTGCAGAGCCCCAGTCAAGAGGATGTTGTTGTGGATGTTCTCTTTGAGGATCTCCCTGCCTCTGTCTGAAACTGTAATGAAGAATAAACATCCCTGCTAGTGCCAGACCAAAGATAGTTGGGCTGCATTAGGAATCGTAAGACTTCCAAGTTGAATGTTGACATCTTGCAGCTTTTAGCCCCTAATAGAAACATTTTTATTTTTTAAATCTAATTCACAGTTTTTTGAGAAATTGTTGAGGAAATGATGCGCATTGTCACAATATTGGGGTAGCGTTGCTTTTAAATTGGTCATGTAAATTAAAATAGGGAAAATGAGCTGGATTTCTGAGCCACAGATGCAGAACCATGTAGGCTATCAGACACACCAATTCCTTCTGCTAGCACACGGCTTCAATCAATTAACGCCGCTGAGTAACCTACCACACTCACACTGTGACTAGAGTGGACGCAGGCGGCAACGGAGACGTGTTATTTAAAATCTCCACTGCTTTTGTTCCCGTAAAAGGGGACATTAACACCCGCTCGTCCTTTGGCCTCTGCTTGTCATCCAAACGGCTAATTTCTCCAGATCCCTCTAATCCCCCAGGAGGGACAGCAGGGCTCGGGGCCAGCAGGGACGAGGGCCTCAGAGGCCGCACGCCACAATAGAGAGTCGATGGGTGCTTTTAGAATTGACGTTCTAAAACGTGCCTTTGTTTGCATCATGCTCCCTGGTGTCCCGCCTTTCAGCGGCTCTAATGATAAGTGACAGGCCATTAATTGAAGCTCTTTAGGAAGCCATCATCAGACACACGTCTGATCCTTCTCCACTGAGACCAGTGGAACAGTGTTGCAGGATGGGAGATGAGAAAATTGTGGGGTTAGGCTGCTTATCGGATTGGTTTATTGGTGCTTGTAAATTGCTGGTATCTCAAAAAACAAAGGATGAGGATATTATTGGCTGGAAAATATATTTTTTTTCTCTTTAGCCTAATTACCAACTGCCCCTCGTGCTTCCTTTGAGAGGACAAATGTGGATCAATTAAAATTTCATGTCTGTATTTTTTTTTTTTTAAACAATGTGATGCTTAATGCCAGCTGCATGTTGAATGATCTATCTTAAAGAACTTATTGTCACAGGAGGATTTTCCATAACGCTACACTACAGTTTTCATTTGTTTTCTCTGCTTTTGTGATAATTTATTTTTTCTTTAACTAAAGAAAATACAATGCAAATAGTAAAGAGCAGAAAAGTCTTGTCTTATTACAAGGTCATGTAATGCTCCAATGTATTTTACCAAACCTTACAAGAGACTAAAGGAAAGAGAAATAGTCAAATATGGATATTCATAGCAGGCCAGAGTCTACATAATCTTTACTCCAAACATAACATATCACATTCATAAAGGACAGCGTGGCACCATCAATTGTTTTTATTTAGTTCTCAGTGTGTGCTCTCACTATGAGCTTTAGCCCTCCACTTCTCAACATGACATTCTCCAGCACAAATAAACACCAGCAGTGTTTCTCGCTGCAGCGGTGGCCGACTATAATTAGAAAATTGCTTCCACTGCTGATGTAAGGATGATATAAATATATATATATATATATATATATATATATATATAGAAAAATCATCATATTTGCTTACTGTGCTCTTGATAAGAATATTACAATGCACTTGTTCCTATACATTATAATGATATAAATGTAAAGGAATTAGGAATCTTGGACTGGGATTGGGAAGGAAGACCAGTATGCATAACTAAAAGATGATTCATGTCAACTGCTTGTTTGTCACCCGTGGGTCTGTTAGATGTTGTAAAGGGTGAGTGAACAATCGTAGCTATGCAATTGAATGTTGTCAATTTGTGCCTCAATGAACAGAGGACAAAGATAATGAAATATGTGGAAAAGTTAAAATTACCCACAAAGATGTTCTCACAATAATACATTTGCATAATTTTGATACATTAGTTTCAGTTGTTTATCTGCAGTTTTGCTCTAGAAATAAGGAAGAGAAATTATCATTAGATGTAAACTGCACATGGATTTATTTAAGTGGAAATAGAGAATAAACATAATAAAATTAGGAAGTGTTTGATTAAACAGATATTTTTCAGTCTGCGTATTTACATCCACACTTACCTTAAAAATGTTGTTGTCTTTTTTTATAAACAACAAAATACTTCATAAAGGACACTATTATCTCCCCAGTGACCATGTCATAATCTACAAGGTCAAAACAGTCACTGGTCACAATAAATAGCCCAAATAATGTCAACTCCAGATCTAAAAGACCTGCATTGAATTTATTCTACATCCCCAAGTCCAGTCATCCAGCTCCAGTTCATTCCCCTCCAACCAATTTACCATCTGTGCATCTCTCCATCTTCTCCCTAAAACAGGGAAGGAAACAATTGTCGCTGTTTGGGTTTTAGGGGCTAAATGATGTCGCTAATCACCAGCTTTTAGTGGGGCTGATTTATGGAAGGGACATGAATTGTTATAGGCTGACTTGTGTGTGTGTGTGTGTGTGTGTGTGTGTGTGTGTGTGTGTTTGGGTAGGTGTCAGAGAGGCAGCCTGTGGGATAGGCTAAATAGTCCTATTATTTATCGTCTCAGAGCGGCCTCTCTGAACGGAAGAGCGGCTCTCCAAATTGAAATATAGCTGAGTTTACCCTTCTGATTACCGCAGTAGTTTACTCCCAGCGCCCAAGGAGATCATTAAACAATGGCCGCCACCAGCAACTCAGCACCCCATTATGGCCCAGGATAAATGCTCACAGTGTGCCTCACAGGCATCATTTCCCCCCCCAAAAAAACTACATCAGTTGTTTCCTCAACCCAGGCTGGCATCAAAACAGCAATTGTGTCTTGACCGATATGGATTTCTACGAGAACGATTCATTGTTTTCTAGATGAGAAACGGCACTCAAAGTCCCAGCTAATGGATAAAGCCATTTTGAGAGTAAACTGGCCAGCTAATGTTGTGACAAGCACTGTAATTGGTTTAAAATTCTCACAAGATGATTAAAATATGTTAATGGATTATGAACAAACATTGAGCACACACGAGTGCCTTACTGTCCTTATTATTACTCTATTAATGCTGATATTGCACTGAGCCACCAAGACAAGATACGTAACATTGAGGCAGCTAGTAAACTGATAAAAATCAAAACAAATAACTTTATTTAGTTATTGTAAAGCTTTTGTTTGTTTGTTTTTTTTAAATATTTTTTTGTGTGTTTATGGTTGAAATATGATCATCTAAAGAGTTAAAGGGATAGTTCAGGTGTTTTGAAGTGGGGTTGTATGAGGTACTTATCCATAGTAGGTGTATTACTTACAGTAGGCGACGGTCGGCACGCACCAGTTTGGAGAAACAGACAGGAGCACCGGCAGCAGAGCAAAGCAATACAGTGCTGTGGACGGGTTTAGGTTTACGTTATATTAAGAATATTTTCCGAAGGCGAACTGAACTGACAGTGAATCGTATATAAATATACTGTTTTAGTCATCTGAGCCTGCTGGCTTTGGAGAGAGTATAGATAAATTTAAGTTCAGTTCCCTGTTGGAAAGGAGAAGGAGAGGGCTGTCTGACGGCAAGATATAGCAGTGAAAATATTATAAATATAGCGTACACTTAAACATTTTTTTTTCTTTTTAGGTGGCTAAAATACATATTTCTGCCGTCCCCGTCCACAGCACTGTATAACTTTGCTCCGGTGTCGGCACTTTTGTCTGTTTCTCCAAACTGGGGGCGTGCCGACCGTCATCTACTGTAGATAATACACCTACTATGAATAAGTACCTCATACAACCCCACTTCAAAACACCCAAACTATCCCTTTAAGAGAGCCACTGATGGTGATGTGAGAGAAACGTGTTATCTCAGTGGAATCACGTCTCATTCCATCCCAGCCATCACCATCACCCAGCATTTCCACAATGACCTTTTGCAGGCGTGATGTTGGTCGGGGTTGCAGGCTGAGTCCTTCACACGCTGCTGCTCTGATTACCGCAACATCTGTAACATAAACAGTAGAGCAGGACATCAGCACAGCAGACCTAACAGCCATGACAATGAAGTGACAGTGTCAGCTCAAGACAAGATGACAATGATGTTTCTGTCTCACTGTGTTGATTATGCACTGTACAGTGTGTCTCATGGAGCTAGAGGCTGTTCTGGATAAATGGGGGATGATGCTGCGGCGTACATCATGGCAGCTTTTTATGTCACTAAATTAAACCTTGACCTGTGATTACTTCTGTGATTAATGCGAACTGCACAAAAACATTTCTGATAGGAGCGTGGCACAGTCTGGTTTGTGCTGCAGCATGTTACCCCGAGAGATGTCTGAGGCTTTATTAGAAATTAGTATGTATGTTGGTACACAAGTCAGCCAGGACCGGCAGGAGAATCATCCCCAGTAATAATCAACCTTATTCGATAATAGCAGGATAAGAGAGAAATAGGCTTGCATACTGCTGAAACTGGAGCTAATATGATGAGTTGGCTCTGGAGAGGCATTTTATTGAGCTGCTGAATGGAAGGCTGAAGCTTTGTAAAATTAGCAAAGCAGTCTTTAAGGTAGCGTAAAGACACCGCTCATGAAGTTTATAGTCATCAACTGCTTGTGAAACTCTTCACAAAAAAGAGCCAAATGATTTATAATGAAAACCATGTTGTTGTTTAGCATGTCTGTAAAATAAAGGAGCAGGTTTGTACTGTTTAGTGGGTCTCCATCTCTCCCATGTAGCAGGCTGTTTTTGTGGCTGTTGTTGCTGTCTGTCCTAACACATTTACCTTAAGCCATCAGCACTCATTAAATGCCTGCTGGTGCAGGGAAACAAAAGGCTGCCTGGCGAGCCAATATGCGCCTCTGACACGTCAGCCAATCCCCAGACGGTCCGCAGAGCCTGGCTGCGCCGCGGAATTCTCAAACATATTTTTCTAATTTATGGATGGATAATAAATCAACATTAAGGCTTGGACAACGAGTTATACATCAGAGGGAGATGGCTGCAAACTGGGCCACAATGCAGCAGAGGAGACCAGGCGCACATCTGCACTAAAGTCACACTGTGTGTGTGTGTGTGTGTGTGTTGTGTGTGATTATGTGTAAATATGTATGCGTCTTCACTGCCAAACTCAGTTTAATTTCAACCTCTAAGTTGGTGGAGAAGCAAACATTTTTAATGTCACTGCTTAGAGGTGGCGAGTATGAATATTATGAATAGGAAATAAGACCGTTTGGATTTACTACTGGAGGGATGGTGCTTTAAATGCTTCATAAAATTTAACACTATGAAATATGCGCGCGTTTGCATTTTAATGCCCATGAATTGGCCTTTCACTGATGTGGTAGGTCACTGGTTCTATACGGGGCCTATGTGCTATAGCCCTGCATTTAGTAGCCAGGGTTTAGGAAGGAAACCAGTATCCTTCTCCTGACTGATTGACTGTCGCCTCGCTATCTTCATTCTTCTGAGCAACACATCGATAAGCCTGTTATACCACGGCTTGTATTGTAGAGAGATTGTATCAGTGTGTTTTGATGTCAGATCTATCGTTTTCATTGACCTGTCAAAAATTATTTATATTCCCGATGAAGATCCAATCTGCATCATTTAGGAGGAACAGGTTTTTATTTTTTAAATGAATTAGTTTTGTTTATCTTGTATGGTAATTTTGTCAGACACATTCATTAATAAGTCACATTTATTTCTGTGAATATGACTTTAAATATGTAAATTTAAAATTCATCATGGTGTCAATGAGAGGCTGAATATGAAATGATTCCAAGGAATATTATCCCTTATATTTTATTTTACCCAGAAAAAGAAATACAAGTTAAAAATGTGCAACTCTTTTGATAAGCTGTAGGCTTTCTCCCCTTACTGTCTGATTCCCTGTTTGTGCCTGTTTCAAATCAATATATTAGTTTATTTAAACAAAAAAAAAACAGAATGTAGGCAGGAAAACAGTTTGAAAATGTAAAATATTCTTATCTAATTTATTTTACCAGCAGAATATTTTCTCTCTAACTTGCAACTTTGAACTGAAGCATTTCAGCACCACAGACACACAACTGCTGATCAGGACACAAAGTGACATTTTAAAAAATGTTGTGATAATTTAAATGTAATGATAATGTCTTACTTGCATTTTTAGAGGTTTTCTCCTTTGCTTTCATGTCACTATCACAACACTGATGGTGAGTTTGTTTCTTGTCGCTCTCACTCTGTTGAGCGTTTGATGCATCGTGCGGCTAAGCTAGAGCTCCACTCTAAAATTATTAGACCTAATCATTCATTAACCTCCATTAGACTGATAGGAGGGTAAACCTAACGCCTGATTACATCCTCACTGTGTGTGTGTGTGAGTTTGTGTGTCCATGTGTGCATGGCGGTGAATGTGTGGATGTATGTGGGAGTGAAAGATGCACCCTATACATTTCTCCACACGCTGCACACACGTCTTTATTTTATTGATACACAGTAAACAGTTTCCGTGTGTGTGTGTGTTTGTGTATGTGTGTGTGTGTGTGTGTGCATGCATGTGCAGTGGAAAAGGTTTGTCATTCATTAGAGTGGAGCACAATCAGAGCTAAACTAGCCATGGCGGCCTGACTCATTATAAGCTGAAGGTTTATTTAAAACCTCACACTGCCTCATTCCCAATCCACTCACCGCCATATGCATACAGTAATTACACAAGTGAGGAGGAGGAGAAGGTTGGTGAGCTGCTGCTGTGTGTGTGCATGTGTGTGTGAGAGAGAGAGTGGGAGAGAGTGAGCATGCAAGCCTGTGCGTATGATTATTTTTCATTCCATGTTTCGCCTGAGTTCTGCCCCTATAACTGAGGATCTAATCAATCTGCCGGCTATTAAGTTTGTTAATTGATAATGCATACTAATTAGGCCTGGCTCCGTTACCACAGCGACGACGAGAAGGTGATTGTAGGCAGGAGTCCAAATGGACTTTTAAAGCAGGGAGCGTGAGGTGGAAGCCATCAAGCCTGTGCATGTACACGCACATGCTCATGGCACCTACACACACACACACACACACACACACACATGTAAGCAAAAATGCAGACAGCATTAAAAAAAAAATATTGGGGGACTGACCTCATCCAGCTGTGTTGACCTAGGTCGTCATGTGTAATATACATACATTCAAATGATTACTTATTACTTATTTAGCATTTATAATCAATCAATTTAACAAATGGTTTATAACACACTACAATGTAGTTATAAGAAAATATAAGGACATTATTAAGTGTTCATTAATAGACAATATTTGTCAACATTTGTCACTTCTCCTTGAAGACACATTTTCTATTACTACAATTGTGTTTTACTATTAGGGCTGTCAATCGGTTAAAATATTTAATCGCGATTAATCGCATGATTGTCCATGATTAATCACGATTAATCGCACATTTTTAATCTGTTCAAAATGTACCTTAAAGGGAGATTTGTCAAGTATTTAATACTCTTATCAACATGGGAGTGGCCAAATATGCTTGCTTTATGCAAAGGTATGTATTTATTTATTATTGGAAATCAATTAACAACACAAAACATTGACAAATATTGTCCAGAAACCCTCACAGGTACTGCATTTAGCATAAAACATATGCTCAAATCATAACATGGCAAACTGCAGCCCAACAGGCTACAACAGCTGTCAGTGTGTCAGTGTGCTGACTCGACTATGACTTGCTCCAAACTGCATGTGATTATCATAAAGTTGTCTGTAAAGGGGAGACTCGTGGGTACCCGTAGAACCCATTTTCATTCACATATCTTGAGGTCAGAGGTCAAGGGATCCCTTTGAAAATGGCCATGCCAGTGTTTCCTCATCAAAATTTAGCGTAAGTTTGGAGCGTTATTGAACCTCCTTCACGACAATCTTTGCGTATCTTCATTCTAGCTTTAAAACTGAGCCGCTGCAACCTCCGAAAGATCGATTGTGTTTATGCATTAAAGAAATTAGTGGCGTTAAAACGATTTTGCGTTAACTTTGACAGCCCTATTAACTATAGATTCATACATTCATTATCTGTTTATATGCCAGCCTCTTCTTATCGGTGCCCACAGTTGCAGTTGTTGACAAATACAATAATAAACACTCATATCTGCTTACAACTACATTATAGTGTGTTATAAACCATATATAATATGTCTATACACTACTTATAAATTCTAAATGGTGGGGGTGGGGATTTTACTAAAAAAGGTTATAATAAGACACCCTTTATAAACAGTTTGTAAATAACTAATGGCTTTATTAGTGGTTAATAAATATTTACTAATGCATTATAGATTTGTTATAGGCCATTAATAAGAAGAACTTTAAGATTGCTAATCTGTAAACAAAATATTAATATTAAATAAACAGTTATAACATTAGGGGGATCTATTGGCAGAAATTTAATATAATATTATTAAGTATGTTTTCTTTGGTGTGTATAATCACCTGAAAATAATAATTGTTTTGTTTTCATTATGAGCCGTTCATATCTACATAAGTTGCGGGTCCTCTTTACAGAGCTGGCCGCCATGTTTCTACAGCAGCCCAGAACGGACAAATGGAAATACAGTAGATAGGGCCATTCGCATTTTCATATTTTTGCATCAGCCACGTAGTTTTCCTACAAAGCAGTTACACAAACCAAGTAACAGGCAGACAGAGAGGGTCATCACAGCTTGGCACACGGGAGAAGTTTCAGTTGGTTGCAATCTGCAACCTCACCACTAGATAACGCCAGATCCTGCACACTGCACAGTTAAGTTAATATATCAGTAGTGTGACGTAACTAAGTACACATGCTTGACTTAAGTACAAATTAGACGTAGTTGTTGTTTACTTGAGTATCTCCATTTCATAATACTTATTCCACTATGAATAAGAGAGTAATTTTTTTAGCGTTTTTACTCCACTATAATTATTTGACAGCTTTAAAGTTACTTTACAGACTTAGATTTTACATTCAAACATGGTGAGCTTATAAGATATTATGCAATGTTATATATTAAGCTACCCAACAGTATTTAAAATAGTTCCCCCCCCCCCACCACCACCACCACCACCACCAACAACAACAACAACAACAGTAAAATGCTGCTCACACATAGTACATCAGTAAGAATAAGCCAATAATATAATATACTGTATAATACTATACCACCTTTATTTTTTTATGCATTATGAGTACTATTACTTTTGATACTTTAAGCACAATTTGCTTTTAATACTAGTATTAGTGAAGTGACATGTTAGTTGCATGGAGTCTTTTAATATTCCAGTATTACTATATTTGCTTATTAAGTAGGGTCTAATACATTTTTTTTAACTGCAGACTTGATTGTTTATTAGAAAGTGAGAGACCCGTGGGTTTTTATTAATGTTTTACTAACATCTATAACTACAATTTTTACCAAAAAGAAAAGAATTTCACAACCTGGCAACGCAAAACTTGTTCTCATTAATGGCTTCTGACTGATCTATAAAGCGTTAGTAAATTATAATTTAACCATTAGTAAAGCCATTAGTTACTAAAGGTGCCTTATAAGGAAGTTGTACCAAAAGAATATTCAATGTAGTAAAACCACCATATTTAACCACAGCGGCACTGATGACAGTTAGATCCCAATAATGGAAAAGTCGAAAGCAACATAATGCAAAAGACCCAAAAAAAAAGATTCAATTATTCTGCAGCCTAATGGAACAAAGTTGATCTTAATTGCAAAACAGCAATTTGTGTTACATTCGAGTACATTACACAACACCGACTCAAGTAGCAGGTGTGTGCTTTAATCATGTGTGTGTGCTTTGCCTCTGTTTGTCTAGCTCACTGCCTCTCCATTTGTTTTGTGAATTAGATATAGACACACTCGGAGACACATGCACGTGCACACATGCACACAAACCATTTATCACCTGCCCGAGACCCTGAGTTATTATCTCTGTGGTTCAAGGTCAAGGAGATGCAGCAGGTAAATTGAAGTCTGAGAGGTCAGCGCAGTTTGATCTCTCTGTTTCTTTGTACTCTTGGAGAGAGAAAGCCAGGAAAAAGGACTGGTGTTCTTTTTTTATGACAGTGATGATAGAGACATTACCTCGATTCGTCTCTGACAGGCCTCGTCTCTCCTCAGTTACGTCTAACCTCATCCCCTCTGACCCGTGTCACTTCCTGCTGTCCAACAGGAAGTAGTCCCCTTGGCTCACCTCTGCACATGTTGTCACACAGAATGTCACAGCTACTCAAACATCACTCTGCTTTGTTGACGGTATGGTTATATGTGTGTGTGTGATTATACACAGCAGAGACAGTTAGGGTAGTCAGGGCTTGTCTGTTTGTCTATTGCTTGGATGTTACTGTGCAGAGGAGGATATTACCCTCATTACCTCGTGATGAAGAGCTCAGTAGATGGTCATATCACTGATTTATCCTGCCCGCTTTGTCTCTGTGACTGATGGCGTTGTACACACAGGCCAATCCTTCATCAAACTATTCAGTCTTTGACAGATTGGGCTTTATAAATGAACCAAACATGTTCAGGAAGATTAAATCGCCTTTACAAAACATTTTAATTGAGTCATCTGTACGTTTTGATTTCCTCTTAGATATTTTTTTTTTGGGGGGGGGTTTTGTTTCATCCTCTGGATGTAGATTTCCATCTCATGGCTTTGTTAAACCACAGATATGAAAACACAGTTCTGCTATGCTCTCTTCACCCTTCCTCCAACCTCTTATTACTTTTTCTTTGCCTCTTTTTCTTGCTCCCTCTCATCACTGTCCCCTGCTCTGTGTATCTCCAAATGTGCATGTGTTGCATGCTTTGTGTGTGTGTGTGTGTATTCACCGGGCACATGGCTGCACGCACGTGTGTATTTGTACTCTGTGTGTGTGTGTGTGTGTGTGTGTGTGTGTGTGTGCGTGCGTGTGCGATCTTGTGTGTGTGTGTGTGTGTGTGTGTGTGTGTGTGTGTGTGTGTGTGTGTGTGTGTGTGTGTGCGTGTGTGTGCGTGTGTGCGTGTGTGTGTGTGTGTGTGTAAGGGGGGGCAGAGCAGCCAGCTGGGTTGGAGGGGTAATAAAGAAGGAGAATCAATAGGCCATGCAGTAGAGCCAAGGTGCTGCCATTTATCACACCGCCTCCATGACTTCCATCATTCATCATGCCCAATGAGGCAGCAAATAGGAAAATGACTATTTGTATCAAACACATCTGCACTCATCCACTGAGGTATTTTATTCCCATTAACTCAAAGAGTAGAATACGCCAGTTTCAGCTGCTGCTGTTGTTGTTGCCGCTGTGTTTGTGTGTGTGTGTGTGTGATTTCTATTTGTTCAGGCTTGTAGTTGTAGATTCATTGGGAACACATTCATGGCTGCTGTTGTTTTTTCCTGGAAAAAAAAAAACCTGAATGTGTGCTGTGAGCCCTCCAATCCCTGTGTTGATGTGTTTAGCCTCCATCTCCCTCTCTCTCTCTCTCTCTCTCTTTTGACCTGCTCTCTCCTTTACTCCACATTCCTCCTTGTTTCCAAATCTTCCTCTTTCTGAGCTCATGGAGTGATGGTGCGAATAATATCTCATGGCTGTAAGGAGCCATTACATTAAGCTCGCCTTTCATTTTCCCCTATAAATTAGCGCCGACACTGGTCTGCCCAGGGGTTGAGGTGTATATCTGTATGTGTGTGTAGCCTGTAGGGCTGTGGGGTGTAGAGGGGTGGACTGTGGTCATTATGGTCTAATATCCCATGAAATGGTGAAATTATTATGCAGCCTATTTTATGAGTTGCCTGCGAATTTTAAAGAAGGATATTTTGTGTGATATCCCTCCAATAAATCAACGTGATTGTGTTTGTTTTTGGCTTGCTTTCTTCCCTCTTAATAAAACCACGGTCGCAGTAATTCAGGGTCTCCGCTGACAGACTCAATCCAAATTTTTCTTTCCATGAGCCAAATGTTCAAATAGCAACTGCTCAGTAATAACCTTATAGCTTAAATGTCACCTATTCAGAAACTACAACCTTCTTTTGAGAGAATCTTTCCATATTATCCTACAATTAAGAAGAAATAAAGTCAAATATAGAGCTGCAACAATTAGCTGATTGTGCAGAAAATTAATGGGAACATAATTAATCATCGTTTCAGTCATTTATGAAGCCAAGTTGCCAAACATTCTCTGTTTCTAGCTTCTTAAATTTGAGATTTGCTGCTTTTGGGGGGGTTTTATATCGCTGTAGATTGAATGTATTTGGGTTATGAACTGTTGGTCAGACAGAAATTTTGATAAGCTTCTTTTTTTTTTTTTACTATTTTGTGACATTTCTTGACCTAGAAATTAATTGAAAAAATAATCGGCAGATTAATTGATGATAAAAATCATTGTTAGTTACATTAAAAAGCAAAATGTTGGCCTGTGGGACAGCAGTTAAGCACTCATTTTTATTGTTAAAATATTTCCATTACAGGTATAAAATGTATACACATTTTTATACAGTACATGCACACAAAAAGGAAAAAAAAAACAATAAGTTGACACATTTATATTCAAGTGTTATCATTCCTGTAAAAAATCAAGCCATTCTTTGAAAAGTGGCAAAGATACAGCCTACAGACACACCCAAGCACACTTGGCGTGGCGAGATAAGACTATACTAATCTTCATCGCTGTGGCTTTGAAGGAGAGTGTAATGTACCAAGGTCACTTAACACATCTATCTCTGAGACATTCATCAGTGCTCTTAGCGTCTCTCTTTTACTGCTTTCTGATATACGGCTCTCAGCGGGCTGAAGCCCTCACATGGGGAGGACACACACTCCACTATCACCAGCTGGAGCCTTCATGTAATATTGTATCTAAGAAACACCTCAGAGCTCAAGTGTATAACTGTACCTGAGGTCTTGAACTCATTTTTTAAATTCTCATTAACTTTAGAAACTAATATTTCTAATAGTGTTAATGTGTGTGAACGGGGTATTTCCTCTTTTTGTAGAGCTTATTATATTTAATAGTTGATATGCTAGAGGTGGACTGTGTAAGAGGCAACTAGGGTTAACATCATTACCTACTCACAGCCTCATAATCATTACTGATTGGACAAATTTCTAAAATTACCTTCTTTATTACCAATTACATAGAACACTTAGCTTTCTCAATATCAATCAGCACACTGTGATAATGCATAATTAAGTCTCACAGACCAATCTGGATGAATTATCTAATATAAACCTAATGACAAAATCAAAGACTTCTTAATAAAACCATACAGCCATATTGTTTGTTAACTGAAAAGATAACCGTGGCCCTCCTGCTAATGCTTAATAAATCACTGATCAGACGCCTAAAGTAAATTCTATTATTTCATCATAAATGTATATTCTTATTCATCCCACTGCTGTTATATTGTGCTTTTATAGGTTGGACTGAATATCAATCAAAATATTTTTTATATATATATTTTTAAACTATATTATTGACAACGCATGGATTTCTGCAACATTTCCTGCAGAGAGTAACTGTAAAGCTCTCGCGTTCACCCTGAGTGCGTCTCGAGCGCACGTGGAGACGTGACCGTGCCCAGTGCGCGCCCCCGCCCTGCTTCCTCTGGGAGCTGAGGCAAAGTCACCGACCGCAAGGGGATGGCTTTCAGATTCATAAAATTCATAGAATTTTTCACAAATGGATGAACACAATTTCCTCCCAATTTCCTCATTATGCAAATATGCAAAATATCAAATCTAGACCAATTAGGGGCCGCTACGGCTTCAATTTTACCGGTTTAAGCTGTAATTGCAGAAACCCTCAAATAATTACGCGGCTAATTGGGGATATTTGTGACAGATACAACAAATTCTCCCCACAAATTACATTTCATCCGAGGGACCACCGCGCCCCAGTGAAACCCTATCGAGGTCTAATTTCTCTTACATAATGAAAGGAACTGAAAACTTGTTATCACATTTGAGCACTACGCTGCTTTGTAATGTGGAATGATCAAACAAATTAAGCTGAAATTCATACATATTTCTCTAATCTCTTTCAAAGGCACTTTATTTGTAAAGGAAATAACTCCGGGTCGCTCCAATATGAGCCATAATAGGCAGTTAGAGCGCAGGGGGGAGAGGCCCGGGAGAAGCAGGCTGCATACAAGACGTCGGCATCTCCAGATGCATGAGGGGAAAACACGCAGTCACCTTCAAAACTTCAGCGCCTTCGCATGTTGGAAGGTTTGCTGGAGCTCTGGTTTGTCTTCTGTCTCTCCGGGATGCATCACCTCCTCGCAGGTGACCCTCTCCAAGGTCATCGGGCCATCTGTGGACGACGCACATACACGTGCACGCTCACGCACGTCAATACACACGCACATACACGGTCCATAAACGCCTGGCGCTGAAATGGAGCTGCTCTATGTAAACAGGCAGCGCGCCGGCGAAGCATAACTGTGCCTATTTGTCAGAAAGCCTCATAAATACGATCGCTCCTGATATCTCCATCTCTCCGTGCCGCCGGACATTTTACAAATGGAGAGCAAGAGGAAACACCCCAGTGTTTGTTTTCCAATGTATTTACACAAAATATTATTATAAAAATAAATACAATTTATTTAAAAATTATTAATATATTATATTATTAGAATTAGAATAAAAACCTTTAAAATTGTCTATAAAAGTGCTAGTTTGAATATGAAAATGCCTGCTAGTGGAATTTCTGTTAGATAATATTTACAGTGTGTGTTTTAACCTATAGCCCCAGCTTTTTTCTCACACATGTTCACACTTTACAACGTCTAATTTCAAATTTCCCAGTGGTCGCTTCATTTTGCAAATGATTGCAGTTAAATAAGACGAAGCCCAGTATCATTTATAACAACAACGGGTTCATCAGTCATATCTCTTAAATTTACAGGAGCCACTTTGTGCAGGTGTAATCATTTTGTCAGCCAATCATTGCAGGTGCCTCCTAACCTTTAAAAAGTGCCATGATTTCTCTCCAGTTTGTGCGATCCATCATTTTGTTAGAGAAGTTGTCACTTTTGTGGGCTGCTGGATATCTCATTTTGTTGGGGGGGAAATCCCTCTTCAGTTATGTGATAATAAAAACGACCTATCTATTTGAAATACAGGCTATGTGCTTACACATCAACTGCGTTGTTTACACAAAAAAAGAAAACAAGAACGTGTGTGTGCGTGTCTGAGTGTGTGCATTGGTTCATATATACAGTATATAAATTCATGCAGGTGTGATTGATGAAAGGACAAAGTGTTAGCACCGGGGACAGGAAGTGGGAAGACTGAGGTGTGCTCTGTTTCTGTCACATGGAAACCCAATTCATCCCTCCATCCCTCCATCCCTCCATCCCTCCCCTCCCCGCACATTCCCACAGCACCGCAGTCTATTTCAGTCTGTTTGTATGAGTAATCCGCTGACCTCTCTCTCTCTCTCTCTCTCTCTCTCTCTCTCTCTCTCTCTCTCTCTCTCTCTCTCTCTCTCTCTCTCTCTCTCTCTCTCTCTCTCACACCCCTCAGTCAGACCCGCTTATGCTGTGATTTTCTGGACACGACCGTCACTGACACCGGATAGATGAGGCTAATCTCAGTCGCAGGCAGACTGTCAGACAGCTTTGCTGAGGCTCTGGGTGTAAAATGGCGCTCGGCTGCCCATGTTTTTCTTCTTCTACCTCTCTCTCTCCATTCTTTCTGTCAGTCAGTCAGTCAGTCAGTCATATACTGAGTGACCAGAAACACCTGTGTGATGGCATGCAATGAGAACCTGCAATGAAGACTAACTCACTCAAAATGTTTAGCTATTATACTATTCTAGTGTTTGGTACTGGGTTTAGTTGGTTATTTTAGTTTATTTTAACACGATTAGATAATACAATACATAATACAATGCAATACAGCATGCACAAATTAACACTGAATCAACACCTCTGACACAGTGTCAACTAAGGGTGTAAAAAATCAAATCACATATCGCGATATTATGTTTTGTGATACTGTATCGATCCTCAAAATATCGATTTTTAATGTATAGTTTACATGCAGAGATTAACTCAGTTAATACTTTATTTAATTTGCAAATATGCCTTCTCAAAGTAGTGATGTGTATGGTGGTGTGTTCTTTATAAGACAGTTTTCCTAAAATTAGATTTAAAAAATCGCAATATATCGCCTTGCTTACAGTATGGCCATATATTGAATCGTATATCGTATCATATTGCCAGATTCCTACCAATACACAGCCTTATAGTGTCAACAGTGAAAAAAATGAATACTTAAGTTTCACAAACGTTGGATTTATTATAAGGCTGGTGTAAATTACATGATATTGTGCAGTGGTTTCTAAACACTTGCAACAATGTGTGCATGCAAAACCTAAGTGTGTGTCTATATATGAGGCTGTGTCATGTGATAGGCCTCTGTGTGCGTGAGTTCCGTTTGTGTATGCATGTGAGTGGGTGTGCGCGTCCTCTCTAATGCCCTGTTAATTGCTAGACAGTGTTCCCACACACACCTCTGCTAATGTCCCGCTTGCTATTCAGTCTGCGGCCTGCCTTCCTCCTCCCTCTCCCTTCGGTACGGATTGTTCCGTTACAATAGCAGCCTCGTTCACTGATTAGCTCACCTCGCCAGAATTGCGATCAGGTTCCCGTAAGATGAAGGCACAATAATTACGAGAATTCAGAAATGAAAGAGATGCAAAGACATTTTCACTAGTGGTCCCAACAGTGGCGGTTATGGGGTTATAGGGTGTTTCATTGACCTGAGTCTGCAGCTTCAGCACCTTGGACAGCGCCTACTGGGGGCTCAGCTCAGGTGGTGCTGAAGGAAAGCAGACTCCCTTCCTCTTCTAAGCCCGAAGTCTTCTAGTTTTCTTTAATCACGACAATTAGAGCCAATATTTTCCTGCGGACCCTGACAGACGTTGCTTGTAAGTCTCTTTTCTCTCCGAGCGTGCCGCCACTCTCATTACACCCGCTGATTAAAGCATAGATTAGCCAGCAGTGGCCCTGCGCGCTCCTCACCAACAGCTCGCTCAATATCAATTAGGGGCTGCGCCAAAAGCAGCATGTCCACCGGCGGCCCTCCGTCTCCTGCTTCTAGCTTTCTCACAGCGCTTTGAAAAATAGTAGCCTGGTAATAATAAAATAGAAAGGAAAATAGAGCAGGGTAGAGGGATTGGGGGGGGGGGGGGGGGTAGCGATCATCAACCGTGAGGGAGAAATGAGAAAGGACAGTTAAGGCTGATGGAGCCTCAGCTATATACTCCAAATGATGTAGGTCCATTTTAAACGTATGCAGCCGCACATCTGGGTGATATCTTTAACCGTGGCCGGGCTCGCGCACCTCAGAGGTTCAAATCAAGAGGCGAAATAAAGGAAAAGTCACTTAGGCCTATTAGTCAGGGCAGCGTAGCCTACCTCTGCGGAGTTCATTTTGGAAATAATGAATAGTATGTGTGGATACGGAATGAAAAGCCTTTCAACCCAGCATCAGTAGGTCGTTCCGGCTTAGAGAGAATTAATTCACATTTCTCCTCTTCTCTGACCTCCTTGCCTCGGTATAGAAATGAGGCTAATAGCGTCTGATTTCATTTATTGACTACATTAGTGAAGATATTTCTGTCCAACTGTATTGATTCCATATCTCACCTATATTTTTAGAGGAGTGGAAATGAGTTGTGTTTGGATATAATAGGCCCCACTCAGTTCAATTAGGCTTAAATTACATTTGTGTTAATGGTGGTTCCTTTATTTTTGTAGCACTGGAAACAATTTGTGAGTAAGATAGTAAACTGTCGAATTGTCTCTGTAGAGTTAATATAATGGCATTGCGATTGCAATAATGTATTACTCACAGTGGCTCAACACCAGACCAATAATTCCAATAGTTTGGATCATTTAAAAGAAAATATTGATGAATTTAATCTATATCGATCCATGCCTATCACAGCGTTTATGACTGGAATACATTGTTGAGGGGTCACTATGTGAAATTCTCAAGTATAATTGACTGTCATGCAACAGCAGAAGCCTTGATTGGCTCTTTACCGCCGACGTCCCCGACCTATTTATCCACAATAACCACGTGGTTAATACAGTGCTGCTCCCCCTGCATAACCTTCGGTGTCCACTAACAGACAGCCTGTCCAATTAAAAGTGGCCATCGATTATAGATAGCTGCCTGCTGGCATATGAGAGAGACAACGTTGGATGCTATGCCACTGCCAATACAGGCCCCAGTTAGCCATGAACTAACCAGAGCTGACACCAGCATATTAGATGTGGACTGGGTTAATTCACCTGCAGTTGGCCCCTGTGTTGGCTCTATAGCGCGCTGGTTTACCTGCCCAGTCTAAATGCTGATCATTAAGTTGCTTCCAGCAGCCATGATTGGTGCAGAGGGGCTCATATCATTGATTAAAAAGGAAGGCTGATATCCTTCCCTTTCCTCCCAGCAGTCGGGCTGGAGAGGTTTAAGATCAAATCACTGAACAGTACGGGGCAATATTTCATGCTGCCATTTCTACATGGTTTATATCTAATGGCATTTTGTCATTTTAGTTTTTTTAATGTGATTTCAGACCGAGCAAACGTGTCACACACCTTTAAATAAAAAAACTAAAAGATCACTATTAGTTAATGGCGTGAGGCTGTGAGAATATGACAGCCTTAATTTGTATGTATGTGCTGAAATGGGCCCTTTGTTATCCCTTGTTATTGTGTGTGAAAGCCTCTGAACCTAATTCCAATTTTTCCCCTCTCCTATTTTCCAGCAAGCTGCTTTTCCATTAACTTTGGGAAAACACGGTGGCAGGTCCATTTAAAAAAGCCCGTGCTCCACCCTTCCCATAAGCGCCTCAGCTCAGGAAAATAAGAAATTAAGAGCAGGGCCCGTTTCATCATCAGCCCCCTGTCTGTCTGTGTGTCTGTCTGTCTGTCTGTCTATCTATTTATCTATCCCCCCAAACACAGAGAGGCATCCTCTAGCGGAGCTCCCGGAGGGCGGGACAGGGGAGCTTTACCTTAGCATATGTTAACTATTACATGATGTCTTGATGGAACACAACCAAATGACTGGTAATTGACATAAAATATGACAAAGTGTTTGAGTCTTTGTGAGGAAAGCGTCGCGTATTACGGCGTATCAGCTCCGTAATGTGACTGATTAATGAAAGATCGGCCTCGCGCTCACTCAGCTGATTCTGTGAAAAATGAGTTTTGTGTTGTCATTCCGACAAGCCGGCAACCACGGCCGGAAAAGACTATTAGCCGGAATCATTATCAATAGCCATATTTTCAAACTCTATTATGGCAATCAGGCTAGAATTTATTCAATAGATTTAGTTCATTTGGTTGTAATTGATAAATAATCAAAATTTATCAATGTACTTGCACACATTTCACTAACAATCAGGGAAAACTGCCCCATTTACCAGCTGACTTGGTCCAAATTAGAGCTAAATTGATGATCAATTAATCTTGGGAGGGGTAGCGCGCGGTGTTTAGCAGAGAAGCAGCAGAAATGTGGCGGAGTGGATGGAGAGGAGGGAAGAGAGGGAGAGAGGGAGGAGAGGAGAGGAGGATAAAGAGAATGGATGGATGGGAGAATGTGAGAGACGAGCTGAACTGGCTGGGTGAGTAGAAAACACGAGGAAGCTGCGAGGCGACAACAGAGAAATACAACAAGTGTGTGTGTGCTTTTTCCGATTTATTTTATATTATATTATATATAAGTTTTACTGCATTGCTCTCACATTGTTCCTATCATCACACAATCAACTAGAGCTCACTTTTAGGATGTGTGTTTATGTGCACATGTATCTTTCTTTCTCTCTATAGCATATTGCCCTGTGTGTGTGTGTGTGTGTGTGTGTGTGTGTGTGTGTGTGTGTGTGTGTGTGTGTGTGTGTGTGTGTGTGTGCCTACCGTATATATGTCTCAGAGTGAGTGAGTCACACACTTGAAGTATCAGGTAGATCAAGTTCGGCAAGTCGGAGTGAGCAAGGTCAAAGAGACTGATCCCATTTATTCTTTAATTTGCTGAGGCATTAAATTGCATGACGTGGCTTTGCTGCAGTTTGATAATTACCAGCACATGTTTCTAATTTCAAGCTACTCAGAGACACTACTGACCCAAGTCCTCCCCTTTTATCTGGTGTTTTAGGAGCACAAGTGTGTGCAGGAGGTATGTGTGTGTGTGTGTGTGTGTGTGTGTGTGAGAATATATGCATGTCTGTTTGCTACTCGAGTAATCACAACTTATTCTCACCATCTACAACTATTAAATCATCAATGATGTTTTACTTAATCGTCTACGTTCCCATAAAGCCTCTCTCTCTGGTTCTTTCATAATGCATTAAATATTACATCACTGTGTCATTGATCATTGGTTAGCCCTTGTTATACCACCGTCACCTCACTTTTTGTGGTCAAAATGAGTAAAGCTGGAGATGTTTTCAGGCTGAGTGTAGAAAAGAGTCTCGTTCAGTGTGTCTGAGGCTCGCTGGCACCTGTAATGTAAGGCACTCATTACCTTCAATGATGCATTACAGCTTCCTAATGATGGAGCCACAGTAATGGACCTAACTAATGACCGGACTTAAGAACGAACATATTCTAATAGCTGGAGCAGAACTGGAGGGAAAGTCAAGGTGTCGGGGAGGAGAAGGAATTAGATCTGTGGACAGCTGACTGAGGTCAGACTGTGAATACAATAGATTACAATTAAATATTTAGCTTCTGTTTTAAATGGGATTAAGTTAACATAGGTATTTATGCATGGAAATTAAATTAACACAGGAAAAAAAAGCACATTCACTGCTGTCAGTATAATGAAAACATACAGCGCTCAGGATCAAGCGGAGTCGAGCTTTTATCAAAATTGTATTGCAAACCTCAGTAAATGCTCTCAGCCAATAAGCTGTCAAAACACATTTCAAAGGAGATTTGTTTTGCTGTTGGCCTTAAACCCTGAATTTCCAAAATGTCCAGTTTTCAGACAGAAAGAAAAACAACTTCGATTTCAAATTGATCACCACACATTTAAAGGGTTTAATTCAGTTTAAAAGGTGTAGAAAAGTGTCACTATAGACCTTTTTAAACGTGACAACATAAACATTATAAATGACCCTTTTGTATTTCCTGTTGCAATGTTTGTTAATGCAGTAGCTGAAAGGAAGTAAACTTTGACCAAAGCTGTTGCCCTAGCAACAGAATGGCAATGAAAAGGTCTATAGATATCCTTTTAATTAAACTACATTTGGGAAATGTTTTTTTCAGGTCCAGCTTCAGTGATATAACTTAATATATGCTCTATGATTTGGGTATATACGTGTATATTAACCACCAGCATCAGCAGCCCCGCTGGTCCTTTTGTTGTTGGGACTTTCATTGACAGTGTGTGATGTTCTGGGCTGCCACCTTTTAGTCAATTAGGTGACTAATCAGACGTTAAATTCTCTTAATCGTCTAAGAGAATTTTAGCTGAATAGTCAATATTTATGGTCTCTTTGTGGAGAACAAGCTATAATTAGTCATTAAATCATCACAACAGCACACATATGGTACAGGTTTATCTCCTTCTGCATTCACCTGTAAAGGAAACCAGGATTGTTGTGGTTATATTGAGAGTTTAAGTGGAGATGCGTGTATTTCTGATATATGAGGCTGTGTAAGGTGGTGATGAATTTACGGTGGTGTCTTTGAGGAGCATGGCGGAAAACAAACCTCCTGATTTTGCCTCTAAAACCCACAGTAGATGTCTGAGAGCTACAGAATTCCAGCCCATATAACACACATGGGAAAGTGATGCTGTGTGATGCACATTTCATTGGAGACGTTGAACCAGTAAACATGTTGAAACATTCCACCTTTATGTTTAATGGTGATTGGCATGAGGTGCTGAACTTCATGCTGATGAACCACATATGCCTTTAACTTTATTGTTGTTCACTCTGGCTGTTTCTCTTCATTACAAATGATCCTAAACATAGAACACCTGAAGTAATGAGACATTTTTAAAGCTGCTGAGACTCTGAACACCGCTGTGTTAATGACACCTATTGTGACTTTCATTGCTATTTTAATAACCACCACCAAGCACACACGCGCACGCACTCACGCCGCCACCACACCACGCTCTCCGTGCAACACGCCTCCTCTTCCTCATTAAGGAAATGGCTCTTCTTTGCTGATTATTTTATTTGAAGGCGTGATTACTGCTCAGTCCAGCAGATCACGCAGTAACGGAGACCAGGCGGAGACCAGGCGGAGGGCAGGGGGCCTAATTGGGGCATGAGATGCGCACGGTGGTGCAGCCTGCAGGCTGGGTGGCCGAAGAGGGGAGCCTCTAATGGGTTTGCCTGTCTGTGGCTCCCCGCTCTCGCCTCTCTGCATCTCTCGGGCTCGGATGCAACGCACTTATCGGTCTGCTTCTTATTCCTCCGACTGTCATCAAACCACCTGCACAAAACTACAGTGTGAGATTTGTTAGAGAGCCGTTTCTGCAGATTGTAAATCGATTTACCTTTAAGATTTCTATAACTGAGTGAATGCAGATGCCTACGAGGCGATGCAATAGGCCTGAACAGCAGAAACAAGCAGCTGGTCCATGTTACACGTTGGTTGTGGTGTAAAGGATCTCATCCCTGCAGCATCTGCCTTCTGTTACTTGTATTATTTTAACCTGTTCTGCAAAGGCCCACATATGAGCAATGGATTTAACGCAGTTTGATTGCTAAAAAACCGCGGAGAGGGTGGACACGGAATTCTTGATCTTTGAAATTGCTCTACAAAATTGCATTTGTTTTTGGTGCGCTTCCATTAAAAGTGTCTCCTCGCGTGTAAACAGCCGTTCCGCACTCAGATGCGCCGCATTAACCCGGGAGGATTGTATGTGAGTGTGTTTTTACTGGGGAAGATTGATGCGGTCCAGTTAGGGAGGCTGAGTGAGACATAGACCCATTTCAAGTGGGTTCCTCTTATTACAGCAATAAGTTACAGCCTGAGGATCGGACAGCTGAGGTGATGTCTGCTATCCGGGCTGCTTTCACTGCAACAAACCACAATATCAATATTTATCATGGAGCTCTTCAGATAGTCAACAATAACTACACGTGCCTTATATTATGTAAATAGGACGTCCATATTAATTATTTAGATTATTTTGCATTGTCCTTTAAAGCTATGCATACTTTCAAGAATAATAATCCAATATTATGTATTAAAATTAAATCAATATCTGTATGATAATTATTTATCTTGTCTATATTTTTGTATGGAAATAAAACAGGAAATAAAGAGCAATTACTACTTACACAACACGATTTTTAATACTACTACTAATAACAACAACAATAATAATATTTAAAAAAAAATAGCCTCAGATAATAAATTAAATAATGGCCTCAAAATAATTAGAATTAAATGTGTGCAATGTATTATTACACTCATTTAATTCGTAATTTACATAACTGTATCATAAATGATTCATTATTCATATTTGTATCAATGCTGAAGAGCTAGTATTTTAGCAAAAAAAATAAATAAATAATAATAATGTAAAAAAAGTATCTCTGACCTTAATGAGTTAATTTCAACAATGAAGTTTTATTTATTTATTTTCGTATTCCATCAGTTGTCTTCCTGTTTACTCTAATTGGAAATCAAACAGCTTCCAGAGCATACAGACCGTCTCTCCTGGCTCAAGCCCTTCACAAACGCAGGGTTGGCCTTACAACTCCCAACACACGGAGTCCCTCTCCTCTCCTCTCCTCTCCTCTCTCCTGGTCTACACGTCTGAATCAAACGAATCGAGACTCTGCTGCTGTTGCTGCTTCTGCTGATTGCTTCTCCTGAACCTTCGGGAGCTGCTCACAGCTTTCCTCATCTCAGTGGACCATGCACCAGTCCATTTCCTCAAGTTTTCACGCTGTGCCACATAGGCTACTTCCCCGCGTCCCGGCAGATTGCGGTTGAGGAGCATAAAAGATGAGCTGCCTGTATGTGTTGCAGGAGGAGAGAGAGAGGAGTACTCGCTCGGACGCCTCCTTTGTGCGGCTGCAAAGAAACCTATTTAGTCCCAGGCGGTGGTCCATTCACCAGCTTCACCCTGACATCTGCCAAAAGCCCTCTCTATACCAGCAGCACTGTCTGGAGAAGTGAGAGTGGGGCGCAGATCAATGGCTGTCCTGTTAATTGTATAATAGACCTACTTATGGACCTCTACTAAAGGGGCACAATCGTTTAGGGTCCACCACGTCTGATTCTGTTTGAACCAAACAGGCCTAAATACCTTTAATTGCGCCCGCGTTGATGAAAAGTCGATGGGAGTTAAAGCGGCCGATCACTAACGGAGCTTAAATCCATCTGTACTCGTTTATTTATTTATTTCCTCGATTTGTCTCCACAAATCACCTGCCATGGGGGAATGGGAGCGATATTCGTTTTGTTTGTGATCCAAGGACGGGGGGGCAGTGGGGCTCTGAGGAGCTGAGAGGAGGCCTGGCGTTATAAGGCTCCTCACCTCCTACATGTTTGGATTTTATGACTAAAGTCTACACTGTGATCTGTACAGAATACACCAAATCTGTTATCCCTGTCAATAAGAAATGAAACAGTATATTATATAAATATACAATGTGTAATCGGCCAGCAATGTGTTTTCATTTATAGAATATTTTGGGAGATGAATCTTCCCTCTCTGAAGTAGGGTTACTGTCTGTAAACAGGCTAATTGACACAGTCCAGTGATTTGAAAATTGAGATTTTGATATGGCTAATTATTTAATGGCAATACATTTTCTGGCTCAAATAACCGTGCGCTCCTGTCTCCTGGAGCAAAAATAAAAGCAGCCCTTGCATGAGCTCACCTGCAGTATTTTACACGTATATCCATCTACAAACAGGAGTCCTGTCATGGCACACGCTATATGAGATTAAACAAACACATTAAGATGTTTAACGTGGAATAATTTGAGCATGAAAAGCTAATAAATCAGAGGACGGAATGGCAGAGGATTGAATTGAATTGTAGTGTTTCGTGCGCGTTTTGGATCTGTGCGCGCGCGCTGCCTGCGTGCGTGCGTATATGTGTGTTAAAAAAAAAAGAGGGGGGAGTCACGTCGCTGACATTTCCCAGCTCCCGCTCTGATTGGCTCTTATTTGAGGAAGCTCACGGGTTCTTTCAACTAATAAGCGCCTCCCCGTCGCTCTAAAGGACATTATAATGCAAGGGACCTCCTTTTTTAACCACAAACCGAATTTTCGTTCATTTAGACGATATATACTTTTTAAATTGCCCAAAGTTGTGGGATTTTTTTGCAGCGCATTTCACCCTGGAGCGGTACGCCATGCTCTCTCACGCCGACCTCCTGGATGCTCGGCTCGGTGAGTTATCATCACTAAACTCCGGCCCTAAACTCCAGTGTAAGATTCCAACTTCTTCTTTATACATGTGAAGTGATAGATAGACTGTGTAGTTAATTGTGTTAACAGCTAAGTGGTTTATCGTTGGTTGAAGCAATTCTTTACAGTAATTTATCAGGAATGATCTGACAGCAAAAATTACGGTGTAAAATTACGACCCGAGCTATATTGAGTTTATTTGTCATATTCTTTGAATTAATGTGTGTCTGTTGTCATAAAGAAGCAAAGCTATTTCATGTAACTCTCATTTAAAGATGCTGCGCTGTGAGATTTGCCGTGTATTTACTCTCCTCCTCATCCTCTCAGGGATGAAGGATGCTGCAGAGTTACTCGGACACCGAGAGGCTCTCAAGTGCCGGCTGGGTGGTGGGGTGCCAGACCAGGGGCATCCAGGAGACATGGCCCCTGGTTCAGACTCTGTAGAGGGAACCACCCTCCTGCCGGGAGAAGACATCGCCACTGTGGGATCCAACTCTGCCGGCATGCCGGGGAACGGGAAGGAGCAGGAGAAGCAGCAGCAGCAGCAGCCGCAGCAGAGCTCCAGTCAGTCCGCCAGCCAGAAACAGAAGCGGCACAGGACGCGCTTCACCCCGGCGCAGCTCAACGAGCTGGAGCGCAGCTTCGCCAAAACCCACTACCCTGACATCTTCATGAGGGAGGAACTGGCGCTGAGAGTCGGCCTCACCGAGTCCAGAGTTCAGGTAAACACATGTGCGATGTGGATTTAACAGGATGCAAACACTGGCGTGGTGTGGCAGGGTGCGGCTTTGGGTCCAGATGTTACCTTGTATTGTTTTTCAGCGCGATATAAATGTCCAAAATCATTCCTTAAATTCATCTGGAGCGCAGTTAGCAAAAGAGGATAGATTCACATCAGGAGAGGATTCAGGACCAATGCTCCCTCTGTGCGTTTGTAGATAGTTTGGTCACTTCTAATATTTTGTAATTTACCATAATGCATTTTTATTATGTATTTGTCACTGGTCTTCTTGTGCCCAGAAATGTTGTGCCCATAGTTGTAGGCTACAACACTCGCTCAGTATACTCGCATGAAAAAGCAATGTGTATGGGAAGGGTAGATTCGTTGTATTCTGATAATATCCAATAGTCCAATAATAATTGTAAAAGAAAATATACCAACTCAAGCCTATTTTAATTGAATTATATGATTTAAATATCCCATGAATTGTTTAAGTTTAGCATGATAGGAAGCAATATTTAATTGTAAGAAGCCGTTTCCCATCTAATATAGTAAGTGTCTCTGTCCAAGGTGCTGAAACATTTCTCACTTGCGGATAACGAGCAAGAATCCGGTGCTCATATATTAAAAAAAATATTCAGATGGCTTTTACGCATTTCAGAAAATATTTTATAACGCCACCTGTGGTGACAGTCCCCGGAAATATTGAAATAGGGTGTGTGAAAGTTCTTCATTTATTTCTTTACATTTGGCTAATTGTCGTTTATTTCGGCTTTGATAATTATTTTTATATATATATATATATATATTTCCATTACAAATATAGGGAGTTAACCTGGCCAAAATAATGCCTAAGATATTATAGAGAACATCTTTTAAAATTTCCTCCACAAAATATGACAAGAAAAAGATATTTAGAATATTATTTGTGTGGCAGATATTTGTTGTACTTACTGATGACATGTATAATTGGAGTTTATATTTTGGGAAATGGAACATATGATCCATTTTTTAAACAATTTAAATTGTCCAACATATGCAGTGCTTATTTTTTGAACAAGCATGCAGGAACATAGCAGGCTCTAATAAACCAAACACATTATCAACCAATTTCAGTCTTATTTATAACAGTGAACGGGTTATTAACCAGTGATGTGAAATTCATGCAAATGATCCCACTGAAAGCAATAAAACCAGTATAATCATTAGTCACCTTAATAATCAATTCTTTATTCTATATGTGGTGCCGCGTGCAGGATCCTAACCGCTCGGTGCGGGTCGGCTCGTGCTCGCTGTTGGTAAACATTAGTGCAGGTCTCGTGCAGGTGCAGCCTTCAGTGGGCGTGTTGGCCCGCGTGCGTGCCTCCACAGCCGCTGCTTTTAAAATGCTCTATCAGCGACGTCTTAATAGGACTCAAGAATATATTGTACTTTTTTAATGGAATGAGAAATTGCATTTTCTTTCCCCCCTGAGTGTAATGGGTTTGGGCGACGTGTCACGGATGGCTGAGCGGAATGAGAGCGAGATTTCACTTTTAATACGGAGGCATCGACTCACGGCCTCGCGCGCGCATTAATCACGCCCGAAGACGATGAAATCTTTATAAAGCCCCGACGGGGACGCGCGTGCGTTTTTTTTCTTCTCTTTTTTAGCTGGGTCGTGTGTTTGTGGTTGTCGCGCGTGCGTGTGGATGAGTAGGTTTAATTTTCACGTGTTTGTGTACAGTAATGCGGTCCATTTGTATTTAAGTCCGCACAATATTTAGGGCAATTTTCAGTTAATCTGCTTGTAAATAAGATGTTAGAAAGATAAATTGTTCGGCCCACTGCTGCGGAACACCAGTAATAACCCCCCCCCTTGTGACGGCTGCGTTTGTATACAAAGCGTCTTCTGCAGGCTATTTTATTCACAATGAAATTCATAACCATCATCTTGACTGTTTCAGTTTCACCTATATGAGTCTTAAAAACAGAGGGTATTATGTTGACAGTAGCCGAATGGTTGATATTTACATTAGCCTCATTTTTAAGAGGGTTTCGTTAATGTTATAAAGGCTACTAAAGCAATTTAGAACGATTCAGGAATTACACCTATTAGACAGTACTCCCTCAACGTCCTGCCTATTAGGCTAGTGGCAGTGAATATATTGATAAGAGGTCCTTAGGACAATTGCAGAAGAATGTTTATGTCTTGTTAATTTCGTTTGGCCCAGCTCAACACAGACGGTACAGGGTCAGATTCAGACCAGGCCCCACAGCTGGTAGAGAAACACTGTAGCAGGGTGGATCTCACCAGGGGATGAAGGACGCAATCTCTAAACACCTTGCACGCTATGTTTCTGTCCCTGTATGGAATACAATTATAGAGACCTATATATGATCCGTTTTGTTGTATTCATATTTTTAAGACCCTAATGTCCAATTAGAGCCTCAAAGTTAGTCTGTGTGTGGCGAGGTTTTAGTGAGATTATCGTGCGTAAATAGTATGTTTCTCCCATGGTTACACACACACACACACACACAGTAAGCCTACTATCAGGACATGTTTCCAACATCCACCTTGATGCCCCTCTCACAGTGTAATATAACCAGATACTGCTCCAGACATACAGTATGTTCCTCAGTCTGTCGTCCTGATGGTTCACTTTCCTGTGTCTCCGCTTGCAGGTTTGGTTTCAGAACAGACGCGCCAAGTGGAAGAAAAGGAAGAAGACTACCAATGTTTTCCGCTCCCCGGGAACACTGCTCCCAACACCGGGCCTGCAACAGTTCTCTGCCGCGGCCGCCATGGAGAACAGCCTGTGCTCCTTCCACGCCAACGACACTCGCTGGGCCACGGGGATGGGGGTCTCCCAGCTGCAGCTCCCGCCGGCCCTGGGTCGCCAGCCGGGCATGCAGTCCCTGTCACAGTGCAGCCTGGGTCCAGGCCCGCCACCAAACTCCATGGGTCTCTCCAACGGCCTTTCCTCCAACGGCTCCGGTCTGCAGTCCCACCTCTACCAGTCGCATTTCCCCGGAATGTCGGCCTCTCTCTCCGGCCCCACGAACGTATCGGGCTCCCCGCAGCTGTGTAACTCCCCGGACAGTGACATGTGGAGAGGGACAAGCATCGCGTCACTGCGGCGCAAAGCGCTGGAGCACACAGTGTCCATGAGTTTCACTTAGTGACTGACCCCTCTCCTCCTAACTCCCTCTCCCAGCCAGCCCCACCCCGCGGCTCTTTTTCTGTTTTTATTCCCGCTATTAGATCAAAACGAGAGAACGAGCGAGCTAATCAGGCCTGAAATATGAGAAAATGGATACTGTATGTGACTTCATCTAGACATAATGACTAAAAGAAAAGGACAACACTGATGGACAAACGGAAGAAAAAATATCTTGGGTTTGGGGTTATTTATCTTGTTAATTCAAAAGGATTTTATCAACTATTGATGATAAATACTATTGTAATGATCTCTAGACTATAGGCCCGAATTACTGAGAGCCAAACAATCGTCGTATTTACGTTTTCATTGAGTGCGTCTTTACGCACTCATGTTATTGTGTTCAGGTGAAGTTGTGTTATGTCAAACGGTTATTTATAAGATTGGGTATATATTTTGTAACAGCCTACCACACACGCACCATACTGTAGGTGGGCCTATTGAACTGGGTCTCGGGCATGCACGGTGCATGTGGATTTAAACGCTTGGATAATTTAAGGAGAAAACGATGCCCGATCAGATCGAAGAGCAACTTTTGTTAGACGACCTCAGTCTCGTCTGCATGAGGCGGGAGCATAAATCTAAAGAGGAAAAAAAAACAATGATCTCTCAGTAGGCCTACGCTGTTTTAGGATGTTTTGTGTAGATAAAACATTCTTGCTATGTACCCGCTGGTCTTTTTTGTGACATGTTTTAACTTATTGTATGTAATATTACTTGACACATTTCTTAAATGTTTGATCTTACATCGCAATGCACCACATTGACGGGTTTGTACCAATTTAAAATGAACAAACAAATAAAAGTAATTTTCAAGAATGTCAAAACAAGAATGATTCATGTCTCCATTAAGTATAACGAGATATAATGACCATTTTCTACCAATACCTATAGGCACTTTTATATATAAATAGCCTATGTGTGACCCTCAGTATTGACCTATACAGTTCTGGTTGTTGATGGGACTTGTAGTTTATTTGGATTATATCCATTCAAAATTAGAATGGGACTTTTACTATATTTTGACCAAGCTTGTAGTGTATGCTACTGTAGGCTTGACTATGTAATTTTGTTGCACAAACTAATATTATTAGTGGTCGTTGCTCAGTGACCAGTGTGTGAGGTGACAGGGTTAAAGGGTTTATGAAGGGTGACTGCTCCCAGTGTGGCAGACAGGAGCGGTAAAGATGTCAGTGCTGGGATGTGACGGTCATTGCTTCTAACCATGACGGTCATCCCACTGAGCAGACTGGATGGACTGTAACTAAACAGGAGGAATCACAGGCCTCTGTTGGTGTGTGTGTGTGTGTGTGTGTGTGTGTGTGTGTGTGTGTGTGTGTGTGTGTGTGTGTATAATGTATACATAGTTTCTATATAAATTGGCTGCTATGATCCTACCTCTTGAAGTAGATATGACACAATCAATTAGTTGCAGCAAAACTGAACTTGTTATAATATCCAACCGGGGTTATTATAGAAATGCCAGAGGAGATGAAAATACAGTTCTCATGGGAATGTTACAGAAATATTATGGCAACTGGAATTCCAGCATATTTCAGCCTATCAATATTCCTATTAATAGACTACACCTATCAGCCTGTTTCTGGGTCACACTCCTCTGATATCTGCAGGTTACTCCTATACATTGCATTAGGAGCCACAGGGAAGCAACAATATCATAGTTGCTAAATAGCTATTTGTACTAACAGTATATACTGTAGGCCAAATAGCTAAACTTTAGGGTCATTAAAGTGGTTTAATAAGGCTGTCTTCATTTTTTTAGTTACAGATGGATCAGCACAGAATCACTGTATAGCTTTCACATTATTATTCACACAATTCTAAGTGCAGACAGGCCAACAGAAACACTGGGAGACTTTAACATGGACCCACACACATTTTAGAAAATATAATTACAGCATAACTTGAGGCAAATCTATAATAAATAGTTATACCTAGTGCTCAACATTGTACACTATAGGGCTATTACGATATCAGATTTTCACTACACGATTACCATGACTAAAAGAATTCATGATAACGATATTATCATGATCTCTATAGAAAATTAGAAAAAAATAAAAATAATAATTCTATCATTCAAATTAATCTTTTACTTTGTTAATTGTGTGGGTTTTTTTGGCAACTGAATTACACTCAAAATAGGAGTGTAGGGAGGTGGAGAGAGAGTCTGTAACCATGACTGTACATATATATATGATTTAAGAGGCACTGGACTATTAAAACAATATTATGTGTATTATTAACATGATGTCAATATTTCATTTTTAAATATCACATATATCGTTAATATCGGTATATCGCGATTCGCAACACCCCTATTGTGCACCACCGTTTGTCCTACAACGCATTATCAATAATTTGTTAACTGGCTTACTTCAGTCTTCTTATGCAGCACAAACAGCTGTCTCGCACCTATCAGTCAGTACCCTATCAAAGTGATGAGCACAAACCCAATTAGCAAAATATCAATAAGATGAATAAATAATGAAACCTGTGGATCTGGATGTTTCCAAGGCTGTATTATAAGGAACAAGTGAAACAAAATGCAGAAAATATTTTGCAGTTTCACCCAACTGTACCTTCAGCAGCACAGTATGCATCGAAATACTGTGTTGGAAACTAAATTACAGCATCCATAACATTGAATATAGTGAGAATATCAATTACATGATTTTTAAAGCAATGGACAAACACAATCCAGACGTTTATGAATCTAAACTGACTTACTGTCATCCTGAAGTTGTTAAACTGACATGTTTTCATTATTTCTGATTTATTATTAGGCCTAACTTGTAGTGTTTACTACATTCCATGTCATAACAAAAATACAGATAATCAGTATTAAACAGTTTAGCCTTTACACCCTTTGATAATTTGACATTTATTTAAAGTTCCTCATTACTTGCCCATCAGTTGTGTAATAAGAGAAACTCTCACCTTGTTTGCGTTGCTTTAATTTCAAATGATCCTGATGTGAGATGTAATGTCTATAAACTCGGCTCCGAGAGAAGTAAATACAATTTTTTCCATTATGAAAGTGAGCGGACCTCACTGTCTGTGTCAAAGATTATAAGTGTCAACTTGAGCCTGAAATCACAGCAGCTCAAATTAATCAGCGTGTTAACCTCATCTCGTTGTCAGCGCTGAGGCCAATTTACGGTCACGGGATGGTAATTGATGAGATATGGCATTACCATAAGCAGTCCCACTGCCTGTAAACTTATAATTGGAGTTTCTGTAACAATGCAGGGGGGTTAAACAAAGGATTAATCATAATTAACAAAAGTATATTACTTTTCCCATATTAAACAGTTGGTTCCCACCTTTTCTATTAACATAAATTTGTTTGCAGTAATTTACTGAATTATTGAAAATACCAACCCAAGACAAGACCCGGAAAAAATATAATTTATTCCTCTCTGTGCTTTGTGTGTTTGTTTGTGTGTCAAACCCTATGTTTCTGTTATAAGCAATTAGCTTCAATGAAATAGCCTGAAGTTTTCCAACATACAATAAAAAACAATGTTCACATTATTTTCCAAGCTTTTTCGTGAGTGTGCCATACAGCAACAACAACAACACAGGATCACACTGATTATATTTACAGACTGATATAAATTAACAGTTTTATTCTACGGACTGGGTGAAAGACTAATTACAGAAAACCAAGGAAGGAAACTTAATTAAGAAATAATATTTTTTCCAGTTTGCATTCATAGTCAAGTCACAGTGAATGTACAGAACAAAACTAAAGGGTTCAATCAATTGTTTATATTCATGGATGTTTATTATGATAAATCGTTTTTCAATCTGACAAGCTGAATTTCTAAATAAATGGACATCTTTTAGGAAACAGAATAATGCCATTTTTTCTTACTTTAATCTCAGTTTGCTTCATGATGATCACTAACTCAAAGTCACTGCTTATTTGTCTTATATTATATATTATTAACTCTATACTACCCATCCCAGCTCTAGCAGCAGTCTGTCATTTTTTTCAGAATGAATGCAGGAGGCCCACCTACCCCGCAGAGGCATGTAATTACACAATATTGCATGACAACAGTTGATCAAACGTTATAACCACAGCCAAACTGACTGCTGCTCCACCCATCCAGGCTGGAGCTGCAGCGGTGTGTGTGTGTGTGTGTGTTGTTCTGGTAAATGTAGCTCTATGTGTGGCTCAGCCCACCAGATCCAGCCCTGTGCTGACTACTGTGTCCTGGGCTGCAGTAACAGATGTGAAATCACATTACCCAAACGCTGCAATTAGTCTCACTCGCTCGCGGGTTAATGAGTTTGTGGAAATGTGCGACCCATTCCTCATTAGGTAATTTCTCATGCACTGATGAGAGAGGGAGAGAGATGTGGGTATAGTATAGTGGGTATGTAAATGGAACATAGTCTGCTGTACCAAATACTGTAAAGCAGAATGCAGCTGATGGGGGGGTTACTGCAGCTGGACAGTTTTAGGGGGAAATTAATCACCTCATCATTAATCCTGGAATGAGACTTCCATGTATGCTTTTCTGTCTGAGAAAAAAAAATCCACCGTTTACACTGTCATGTCTTCTGTATTTGCATCCAGGAGTTCAATAACAGGGGCAGCTTCTATCGCCTGCTGGGGTCACACCAGTCTGTCTCATTATGGTCTGGCTATGCTTATTTCCTCGCTGCGAGGCCACAGACTCTGCTGGTGAATAGACAGCCCAGGGCAAAGCTCTGTCAGGACACAATGGACGACAACAAAAGAACTAATTAGCAATCAATTACCGACGTGTTTCTGTCCTGCACCTTTTATCTGGTTAGAGTGTAGAGCAGGTTACCACTCAACATGTCCCCCCCCCCACACACACACACCACCTGCTGCCTGTGTGTGCAGCAAATGTGTGTGTTTTTTGGTGAATTTGGATTATTGCAGGGATGTGTGTGGTCGCCTGGTGATACGTGGTTTAATGCAAGAAAAGGTGTGTGAGATAAAGGTGAGATATCCTCAAATTAATCCAATTTCGGCCTTTAGAGGAAGTCGCTTTTCACTGTGAGTGCATCTAAGAGAGTAAAAGATAGTTGTTCATTAGCCTCATCTGTGACAATCAGTCCTTTGTTGTGTCTCATTGCTTCTGTTCATTCTTGTGATTACTCGTAGTTGATCTAGACTGAGGAGGAAATGTCTTGCATTAAAAGAATTTTCAATCTAAGCTCTTCATAAAAACCAACATAGATAAAGTAGATTTAGTGTATTTGGGCATGCTCATTTCAGCATCTCCCCTCTCCACTGCTGTGTAACACACACATGCACACACATACACACACACGTATACACACACATGCGTATACACACACATGCGTATACACACACAGTGACATCTGGGGGGAAAGTGTGCTGTGAGGAGGCTGCGAGTGCCTCTCATGATAACAACTCTGCATCTCAACAACCTGCATCCATCATCATCAACACTAACATCTGCTCTGAGCCTCAGCCTTAAATCTCTTTCTACCCCTCCCCAGCCCTTACCTCCCTCTACTCTTCACCCCCTCTCCCTCTTTCTTACTCTCTCCTTTTCTTCTTCCGCCTCTCTTCTGTCCATCTTTTTCCCACGAGAAGCCACCGTATCTGCCTTTTTTTCAAATCACTCTTCTCAATCTGCTTTGACTCTCATCCAAACCCCCCCTCGTCTGCAGAATATGTGTGGATGTGTTTTCGTCTCAACCACCCTTAAAATCAATATTTAATGATGATGTTATCAGTGCTTTTATGTGTAATTTAGCCAGAGTGTCAGTATGAATGAGACACTGTCATCTTTATGGCGTCAGGCATTTATTTTCTGTTAATGGGTGCTCCTGGTGGTATACAAACCAAAACCCAGTGGACATCTGATGGATTTGTCTGCTTCATTTCTGTTCACGCATGCATTCACAGCCATGCGTGCATGTATACAGTACATGTCTGCCTACAAACGCACACACACACACACACACACAAGTCACAAGTCGAGTTGATTATATAATCATTTGAAAAGTATAAAATGTTGCAAATAAATGCCACACATACACTTTGATGTGACATTTCTTGCTTTATTGCACCAGAATAAGACAATGAATGAGGCACTGAGTGTGACTGTGTTGTCTCCCATTGGTTTCATCTTATAATGCAATCAATCAAAGCAACTGTTTGTTTCCAAACAGACTGCATCGCCTGATTTTGACATTTTCCAAAGCCGGGACAATTACTTCACCTCTTCAGCTCTGGGAGCCAACATTGTTGAGAGGCAATAATCATGATAGTTTTCTCAGTCATTTTTCTCCCAATAACAAGCCATTTTTAATCCAATTAGGAGTGCTAACGTGAGAGGCATAATACCACGGCCCCTGGGACAGATGAGAGAATATGCAGGACATTTATCCCGACAGTCAATATTGGATTTCTCACTAAGCAGCTGTGCCTGCTCTCGCTGACATTCTCCACCTCTGCACAGTGATCCGTCCTGATTAAACAGGCTTTTCTACTTTATCAACATTCATTACATGACCTGGTCATGCATGGCCACGGAAACCAGCAATGTTACATGCTTCACGTTGGGGTTTTCCTACTGCACTTCTTCCTTGATTCAACTGTTTAGTGAAAGATGATACATCAGATGGCTGTTTTTTTGGACCTTAGATGGTGTTTTATATGAGTAGGTGTGTTGTGGTATTCCCCAAAAACTTTCCTCATCTGGACTGAGCAGTTAGATGTCTTTTTCATGTTGAACCTGAATGCAGGTGGCTAAACTAGCTTTGTATTACAAAACTGTTGGCTACAATATCAGACAGTTGTTCCACCTCATTTCCTGATTTGAACCTCCTGATTATAATTGAATTTTAAGCCTGGAAAAGTCACATTTCTGCACATATTTCTTGTTTTATTTAGTTCAATCACCTCTGCTAAGATACAGAAAATATGATTTAGTGTGCAATGCTTCAGGATAAGAAAGCAACAAAGAACTTTCAGTACTTTGATGCCATCGGCAGCTAAAGATTGCCACCTTCTGGTAGCTGTCGAGAGGATCACAGTGCTGTACGAAAATGCTTTTTATTCATTCATACAATTATTTATATATTTCTTAAAAATCTAGACAGATGGTCAATAGATTTTTATCTCATCTCGGTATCACTTAATGAAATCTGTCTGTTAACTCTACGGAGAATCATACAATTATTGTTCCATCAAAACATGGCTAATAAAACGCAGAAAATGCATGAAAAAGAGGGCTGCTGTTCATAGCTGATTGCAGTCGATACATTTATACAGTGCACTGAATCATTGTCATTGAGTGCATTGATTATGTGGACTAATCAATGTTTATTAGGCTGGATGAGACTGGCCAGACCACAGTGGAGGCTGAATGATGAAGGAACACATTTACTGAGTGTCAAAGGCCCACCCACCTGCCCTGAGCAGACATGTTTCACAGTTTGAGGGAACTTCAACCAGAGAACTTCAAACTGTATGTTTAGGGGACAACATGCACTTTATATATCCAAGAATTTAGTGAAAGGAAACAGATTATGCTTGCATTCAAGGAAATTTGACTAACAAATACAGCAGGAGAGTCATAGCTCCTCTGCAAGGATGCAAAGTCAGGGTGTAAAATACTGTAACATCCAGGCCTCAGCCAAACTGAGTATTTGCAAATGGCCAAGAATGAGATCATTCGTGCAAAAAGAGGAAGAGTCTTGTTTTAAAAAAAAGTCAATACTGACAAATGCATTGCATTAGTCCTATCCTTGTCTATTGTGGACTCTTTACAGTGTTTCTCTTTCTTTTGGCACAGATGCACCCATCCTTCCTTGCACTGGTTACCATAGCCCACGCTGGCCAACAAATGCTTCAGGAAGCCACTGAGCCTGACATGGATAAAAGCATCAGACAGGAGCCTCCAGATGCAAAGCGGCAGTTGATGCTCCGCTGTACTGGTTATTGGAGATGGTCACTGCCTGCAGCTGAAAGAATGCTTTCCAAGACATGATGAGCTGAAAGGCCACCGTCTGACACACAGGAGCCTCCTGAGTAGTGGAGGTGGACCCGAATCATTAACCCAGCATGTACCCTATTATACACAATACTGAAGCAGGTTTGTTCTCATTGAAATCATCTCTCTCCTTTTCTTGTGACTCCTCTGACTAACCAGTGCATGACGTAAAAAACACGTCACTGATATGAATTGTTTGTTTGACAGAACAAGTCATCTTACAAGAGAGGATGTTCAATAGTGTCTCTTCATAGTTTCAATTCATTTCAACTTTGTCTTTTAGGATCAGGCTCAAGTGAGTTAGTAATGAGTGAGCTATGAGGAAAACACACTATGATATACTTTAGTTGGATATACAAATATAAATGTAATGTAATGATTTTTGACCAACTATTCCCTCAACAATCATTAATTTTTTAATGATACAGTGTGTAGTGTTTGGCGGCATCTAGTGGTGTGGTTGCATATTGCAACCAACCGAGAACCCCTCTGTTCACTCCTCCCTTTCAAGACTGCGGTAATGTGAGCCGCTGAGTACAAAACTGTGGTAACGCCGTTCGCCTCACTCAGAAGCCATCCTTATCATAATAACACTACTTTAGGAGAAACGGAAGTCAGACGGCTTTTGGCGGTACCACGGTTTTGCACTCTGCAGCTCACGTTACCGCAGTTTCACAAGCATGTCGGAGAACTACGGTGGCCTTCAGGTAACATGAAAACGTGGCGAACTCCGTGAAGAGAACCCGCTCCCTATGTAGATATGAAGGGCTCATTCTAAGCTAACGAAAAGACAATGATTCTTAGTTTCAGGTGATTATGCACTAATGAAAACATTATATTCCATTTCTGCTAATAGATCCCCTGAAATGATGCACACTGTTCCTTTAAGCAATGATTTACTCCCTACGATCTGATTGCGTCAGTCTGTCTGAATGTTTTTCCTTGAGAAAAGAGGTCCCTTGCTGCTCCGGAAACAAGTATTCCACAGTGCACTCTGTAATTATATTATTATGTAGAATTATTCCCATCACCTGCATGCACCATCAATCATCACTGCACAATTTGCAAGTGTGTTTGTTGCAGGCCAGAGACAACACTCAACAGTGGCTCTTTCCAGTGTGTACAATACCTCAGCATAATTAGTATACACATTGAACGATAACAACATATTCTTAGTGATTAACAGAATCAAGGTTTGTCCAGTGACCTTAATGCCAATAATTAGTTGATACTGGAAAGTGGGTGACAGACATTAAACAACATTTACACTCTAGAGAATAAGTGAATCAAAGCCAAACCAAGACTATTTTTATGAAGGTTTATTTTGTATATCCTGTTATTTGTCACCCTGATGTACAGTATCTCTATGACCCATAAATGCTTTGTTATAATTTATCCTGACTACAAAATTTGTTAGATAAAAGACTTTAAAAGTAAAGCAAACAAACCGGCCAGCATCAGATGGGAGTCACCAGGCCTCCCCTGAAGAACTCCGTTGGAAGGTAATTAAAAGAAGAGTGTGTTATCCATCGCTCCTCATTAATGCACTCTGAATTAACCACTTTCAGGGGAGAGGAATGGGGAGGAGGGGACAAGGGAGAAAATCCATGCAGGCCTTAAAGTAATCTCTCTCTGTCAGGTCGGTCCAAACGGGGAGGGTCGGCTCATTACGGCCCCCACAGGAGATGAATGGGTCAGTCAGGCAGTAAGGAGCACCGGGCTGGACCGCTGTGTTGACAGACAGATCCACACAAGTAGTGTGCGCGTGTGCATGTGTGTGTGTGTGTGTAAGGGAGTCAACACACAATGCACAACAAAGCAAAAACACTTAGCTATATGTGCTATCTTTGCCAGGGAGCAGGTGTGCAGAAGGAGGTTGCATGCTGGGATACGAGGCAGGGTTAAGATGCTAACGTCTGGAGTCAACAATCATTGTGAATTAACTTTGACCACATGGAGGGGCGGCTGTCACATCTGGCCAGCTGAGGCAATCATCACGGACCCAGAGGGCACTCCAAAATCACACTGCTTAACATGTCCTGAGCTGCTTCTGTCTGTAAGAACATCCTGATGAGCAGAATTAGTTGAATTTTTAAGAAAATTATAAATTGTAACTGCAGTTGCAACTGTAATTCATGCATATCTTGCATTTTCACAGAACCCCCCCCCCCCCGCAAAAAAAAATGATAAATGAATAAAAATAAAATAAAATAAAATAGATAGATAGATAAGTAAATAAAATAGAATAAAAAAAATAAATAAAAAATAAATAAATAAATAAATAAATAAATAAATAAATAAATAAAAAATAAAAAATAAAAAATAAATAAATAAATAAATAAACCAGCCTGTTCCAACATTTGCCACCAGATGGTGTAGTAGTCTTTTGTGTTGTTGAGACAGAGGCGGTTGGCACTTGAATTTACTTTAATAGTGGGGACATGAAGCTTTCTGAATTATCATATTATAATAAATCATATCTGAATTTCATGTTATGTTTTCGGCAACATCAGAGCAGGAACATTTGCCAACTTTTGTCTACCAAACTAAATTCACTGATTTGAACAGCTGATTTAATATGTATGTGTTGGTCTGTGATTTTATGTCACATATTAGTGGGATACTTTGTATGCCGTCATGATTTCCTCATCTACTTGTTTGTTGATTTTATTTGCCACTGTTGTATTTAATAAATTCTGAATTCTGCAATGTGAACAGAAATGAGGAAAGTGCACAGAGAGTTCATCTGACAGCGTGTTAATTCATCGAGGATTTTCAGTGAAAGGGTGGGGGGTTGTGTGGTGTTAATGTGGGAAGAGAGGTTAGATATGATTAGATTAGATTAGATTAGATTAGAAGATCAGCTCTACGAATAGACTAGCATAATGCAAATTGATATATCTGTTCATCATTCAGAGCAGTATAATGAGACTGTGGGGTTACTTGTTCATTAAAATCCATCGATTCATTTAATAAATTGGATTTAAACGATTACAGTATGTATCGCAGCACCACATCACACACATAGCAGCACTGGTGTGAAACCGCCGAGGGACAAGCACTTGTAGCACATGAAGCACACATACACACAACATCTAGCATTGTGCTAACATTTTCCTTTTCCTCTGCTGTCGTTCACATTAGCAAAGCACACTTTAGCAGCGAGACCCCGGCTAATAGGTTCAGACATCTCCTCAACACAAGGACTCCGTAAGACAACTGATTATTATCACTGAACACTGGCTTTTAAATGAAAGTAATACACCTTGAATAGGTCATCAGCATCGTAAGACAACAGGCTGAGGGGCTGTTAGACCAAATGTTATTCATTATGTTCATTATTGTTTGGGTATTATTTTGGCTTATAGTCCTGTGTTTGACGTCACAGACCTTCATCACTATGAGAAAATGTCAGCTATCATTAGCTTAAGATAATTGCGGGCCAGAGTTTCCCACAGAGTCTCTCGTATATTTCAGATGAATGAGAGAAAGTGTGGGCTGAAGTATGAACGCTGACAGGATGATCGTCATCTCTTACACTCAGCTACGTCTGAGTTTGACCTTTCACAAAGACAGCACGGACACACACGATTAGTCTCATCTAAATGAATTTGCTATGTCACAACAAACCACATTACATCACAGCTTCTCTCTCTCTGACTCGATTTCTCTGTTTTCTAAATCTACAGTCTGGTCCTTTTTGTGCTTTGTGTTCTCCACAGTTTGCTCTTGTTTTGTTCATATCATGAAAAACCCTCTTTTTCCGTGCTTGTGCTCATACATTTGGGTATCTGGAGTGCCTACAAACCACAAACTGTGAAATAAGACAACCAGTTTTTTGTGGGCTGTCTCGATCAGAAAACATGTGATTCAGCAAACCATTCAGATCTGGCTCCCCTTCCTATGTCACATGCAGATTCATTAGAATATATCGCCCATAACTTGAGAACCACCTTTGCAAAGGTGCACCATATTTTTCTCGCAAGCCAATCAGAGCAGCTTTTTCAGGATGGGGTCTTAAAGAGACGGGCGCTAAAACGGCGCGTTTCATACAGAGGGTGAATGCAGGTATATTCAGATAGCCGGTATCATAAAAATAACGTGTTTTTTGAACATTAAAGGACTAATTGGTAACAATTAGGGGGATCTATTGGCAAAAATGGAATATGATATTAATAAGTATGTATTCTTTAGTGTATAATCACCTGAAACTAAGAATCGTTTTGTTTTCATTACGTTAGAATGAGCCCTTCATAGTAGGGAGCGGGGTCCCTCTCCAAGGAGTCCGCCATGTTGCACCGCCATGTTTCTACAGTAGCCCAGAACGGAAAAAACAAACTCTGTTAACTCTTCCTGCTTGGGCCGGAGTCGATAACGTTACTCGTTGCTGTCACCGCCGCTCTCTCTCTTTTGCTTCACCACTCACCTCCCTCGTACACACACACACACTCTACACACTGCTGACTCTGCTCGAAATGACCTTCGCTACTCTTACAACAACCAGGTCTAGAGAGGGCCGTTCACGTTTTTGCGCCAGCCACCGTAGTTCTGCTACACGCTTTGCACACGGGAGAGGCTTCAGTTTGTTGCAATCTGCAATCTCACCGTTAGATACTGCCAGATCCTACACACTGCTCCTTTAAAGCATGTAAATGTGCTAGTAGAAACCCAAAATACAATAATGAACCTGGAAATTAGCAGGATGTGTCCCCTTTAAAAGATGTCATTAATATACTGTGCTTTTGAATACAGCTGTATGTTTTAATACTTTGGCTGTCTGTTTGGGTCTCTTGAAACACCCAGATGGAGCATCACTGGTCAAGTATTAACTGAAGTGGTCATATTGTGAATATCTCTCCATACAGACAATAAGAGCCACACATAAGGAACCAGTCTCTGGTGGGAATGAAACTAGTGCCTGCCAAAATAATGGAAACACCAGAATTAAATCATCAAATGTAAAAGAACTGCCATGTTATTGAAGCAAAATTATTTTCTGGTCTGATTATATGATTATTTTTGTGTGCTTGAGTTTAACAAACCTAATGTTACCAACTAACTGATTACAGACTGTATTCTCCACACTGAATATAAAGATAGAAAGACTCTCTGAAGGTACTGATTGAATTAGTTGTTTAGCTCTATCAATCTATCCGCTCTCAACTCTTCGTTTAGAGAGACAGATCCATTTTCCATGATTCCTCTATTAATGACAGAGAAGGCCACAAGCCACTGACCCCCGAGCAGAGAGGAGGAAGAGAGGAGAAGGAGATAATAGGCATATAAGGTACAGCTCCATGAGTATCAGTGGAGTTGAGAAAAACAATCACTATGATACACATCGGGCATTAACAGTAGTCCAGCATCAGTCTTGTCAGAAAATAGTTCCTCTCCTGTCAGCATTTGCTCTGAGGCAGAGGTCTACAGACGTTAGAGACCTGTACCTCACAGAGGATTGAAGCTCCAATCACAAGCCGGCTTCTCTAACCTTTAAACCACTACTGCCCTGTGATCCCTCACTGGCTTCCCACTCACAATCACAGCAAGTTGTCTTATTTTGAATGCCTGATGGAGCCTGAAGCTCCTGCTGTTGGGAACTGAACCCAGGTCATGGCAGGGTGTCTGCGTGTGTCCTTGTTTAACGTATCATCCCTTACAAAATAAACACATGGGAAATATTAGATTCATTTCACATATGAAATTTCTATTTAAAAAAAAACACACAAATGTGCCTGTGTGAATTTATCATGTCATTATTGTGTTTATTTATCAGGGGCAATACCCATTCATCTACATAGACTATAACTGTGTAAATGAGCCAATAAGGTTCATTTTCATCTGGCTAGATGTTTAAAGGCGCTCTATAAATATTTTTAACGATTTATCAGATGTGAAATATGTTGCACACCTGCAATGTGCAGTTTTGTTTGCTCGATGTTTTATTTTAATATTTGTTGTGTTGGCTTCATTTCTTTCACAAGTGCCATCATAATGTAATAACTGAACCGCACAATGAAACTAAACAATATTAGCCTATGTATGCAATTTGGCAGGTTTACATTACTTTTAACGAAATTATACGCAGTTATTATTAGGTCCTACACAGCCAAGCATATGCAGGCTAAGTGTCCTAGTACTGATAAGAATGAGAGGTTTTCACACGATTAAATTGACTGTAAGTCCTCACGACTCAGTGTCTGATGTAAGCCTGTCTGTTTGTCTTTCTGTCTGTCTGTCTGTCTTTCTGTCTGTCTGTCTGCCTGTCTGTCTGTCTGTGCTGCTATAAAAGCTGCCACCTCTCACACAGCGCCGTTATTCCCTCCTCTGCTTCAGGAAACACTTTATACCGAGAGACGCTCTTCAGCATGTCGGTGGCTCTGCGCACACAGCTGCTCCTCTTTCTCATCTCCCTCTCATCCAGGATGGGGCTCAGTCGCTACATTGAGGTAAGACTGTTGATTATTAATCAATAAAAAAACAACAACATTAAAGTCAAACAGGTTAAACTGATGTCTATAAAGTTTCTGCGACAACAGCTGGAACCTTAAAGTTTGACGTATATTTCTGTTGTGTTTTAATCAGGACAACGAAGCTGCGGATGGATTATATTCTCTGCTCAGTTTGGACCAGAAGAGAGATTCAGAAGATTTTATTTTCCGCCGACCTCTCAGTAAGTGCTGCAGTAAACAGTGGCTTTATTCAGTAGCTGACTGGCAAACAACAACACTTTACATTATTAAAAGTATGTCAAGTGATTAATTTAAAACATTCAGTGCAGAGATGTTCATTGCATTCTAGTGTCCAGGCAGGTACTGTATTTTAACACCCCATCAATCAGTCAATTAATCACTTAATCACCTACATCTTTATTGTACATAGTACTGCACCTGCAGTAATATAGGACTCTCATTTAGTATTTGGATGTAGTAAGAGCATACAGCTAAATGTCAGAAATAAACACAGTGTCAATGTTTAATGAAAGCCCATTTCTAGCAGAATTAATGAACACTCCCCAGAGCCATATCAGCTCTTGTGTTTGAGCAGAAAAAGCAACTCTCCAGTCAACAGTTAGGGACACTTGAAGACTTGTGTTTGACCATAAAGCTGATAACCATCATACTGTGACCAGATCATGACCAATTTTTGAAGATCACATTAAATCCTTGATGTTTACAGGTGGTCAGAAGCCGAGTGAAAGTGTTGTGTCTGAATCCCCTCTCTGTCATTAGGAATGAGTAAAGTGTGTGTGTGTTTGTCATTTGTAGGATGTTTGGACATGGTGGCCACTGACGGATACTTCACCTTCGTGGCGTCTCAACCACAGCTGGCCTGTGCTTCTTTCATCATCGCCGAGCCCAGTGAGGTCATCAGCCTGGAGCTGTCTGAAGTCAACATCGACTGCAGCGCCGGAGACTTCATCAAGGTTGGCTCCACTCACCAAAAGTAACACCCACACATCCCCCAACCCCATTGTGAGTGGAAGACAGGAAGTTCATGGCTTTTGCAATTTAAATTCTATTCCATCTTCCTCTGTTTGATTAAAATGGTGCCAAACAGGGTGAAGGCAGTGTTTAAGGGCCAACCACCCCACTGGATCCTCTATGCATTGGTCACATTACTCAGAGCAAGTGTGGGAAGGCTTTAGTTGTGCAGCCAAGCCTGCCAGTTACATTGCAGTTTCATTTCATGTGGGCCGAAGTGGTAAAATGCATGGCGGAAAGAAACTTTATAACACTGAGTGGGGTTACAGGCTGGGCTGATCTGCACAGATCAGTCCCTTTTAGCAGAAGAAAGATTCCCAACAAACAAACAAACAGCCCACGTCTTCATTTTCGAACACACTATCTGCATAAATGAGATGTAATTTAATGCAATTAATTCATGTTGGATTATGTAATTCAATATAATGCACAACACAGCAGTGTTAAACTGTATTGGACTAATAGCCTTAGAAAAGACACATAAAGTAAAGTAAAGTAAAGTAATGTTGCCTTATCTTAACCTCATTTTTGTTTTCTATTCAGACTACTAAAGTATCTTGAATCTTGAATCTACTGTTAAATAACGTTTAATGAAAAAACACATGGGACGCTGCTACGCAGTCTCGCGGCAGTTCGTGAAATAGTCACAAATTTTAATTTATTACATAGACACAAATTTCCCCTTTTTTTGTGACGCTCAGCACAACTTTCAACAACATAGTTTTTTCCTGCCTTCTCCTACGAATGTCCAGCAACACGTGACACGTGTCAATTTCTGCTCCAGTCTTTTCAAAATAAATCTTCTTAGTTAGTTTTAGGAATAGATCGATTTGGTTAGGCTTAGGCAACAAAACTACTTAGTTAGGTTTTGCAAAAGATTGACTTGGCTAGGCTGAGGCAACAAAACTACTTAATTAGGTTTAGGAAAAGATCGTGGAAGTTACATAACAGAAACTAGTTAGGTTTCGAAAAAGATAGTGGCTTGGCTAAAAATAATTCTGGAAGTGCCGTAAGTACGGAAGTTACGAGAAAAAATAAATCAACATTGACTTCTAGTTTCACTCGGGATACGAACAACGGTCTCCTGGGCTTTACCAAGACCTCCTCCCTACGTGGCGTTTGCTGCTCTTTATACTTCCCGGTTCACGATTACGTGGATTACATAAGAACTGATTTCGTGCCGACCATCACGAAAGAAATGGGAAATTCGTGTCTATGTACACAAATCAATACATTAAATTTCGTGACTATTTCACGATCTGCTGTGCGACGGGGCTGGACACTAGCGTATTAATCAACTCATTCTTTATACAGCAAAACTATTTCACGTCAGCGACTACATGTTCATCCTATGTCAAATTTAGCTGAACCCATTTTCCAGCTGCCCGATCCCCATCATGTACATATCCTACTTTATGTACACAGAAAAAGTCCCACTAATGGTATTTTTGTGTCTCCTTTAACAGTCTTCCTACACAAAAGTGCTCTTATGTCATACTTAGCTACCTTTAACACCTTCTACGATTTCCTATTCTAACTATTAAGATAATTCTTATTGTCAGTGATTACTCAATATTGTGTATGCGAAGGGGCAGTGAAGTGGCGCTGGAATAACTAATCTACATGGATCATTTTTGGCTCCCAACACTTTACTGATGCTTTCCCTTACTTTAAGTCTAATAAAAAATATGTTGTACTGAAATGAAGAAACTATGATTTTCCTCCTACAGATGTTTGACGGCTGGGTCCTGAAGGGAGAGAAGTTCCCCAGCAAGCAGGACCACCAGCTCCCTCTACACCAACGCTACACGGACTACTGCTCCTCCACGGCACCAGGAGCCACCAGCCGATCCTCCCAGAACGTCGCCATGGTCTTTTTTCGCATTCACAGCCCCGACAGTGGCTTCACCCTCGCTGTCAAAAAGCAACACAACCCCTTCCGTGAGTCCTGCTACACGTCCTTGAAGTCACTTGAGGGCTAAAAAGTCTAAAAGCAAAATAAACAGAAACAACATCCATAAAAAAAATAAATGTAACAAAAAAATCCCAACGCAAAATCATAAGAAAAAGCTCCAAGCTCCGAGGCCTTGCATCTAAATCAGATTTGTGTGTTTATTTTTTGTTTTAAAAGGAGGGCTAGACTGGTGACTTGTGTGCATGCATGTGTGCTCTTCCTGGACATTTGCGCCTGGTCGAGCATTAATCAAGGCCGAGAGCGACAGGAAGAGATTGAATGAGAGGCATGCACCTGTTTTCCAGCTGCTTGACAAACACGGTGTTAACACTGTGTCAAGCAATATAACAATCACAGCGTGGCTGTAAGACAAAGACGGACAAAGAAAGAGCACTGACACAAAAAAGGGAGTTTGAATGGATTATCTATAAAACAGCATAAATCTCAGGCCAATGTGTGAGGTTTTATTCATATGTTGACCATTAACTGCAGCTGTCCACAACACTGGTCCTTTGTTTCATCTGATCCGAAGTCACCAAGGTGACATAAAACAGCATATCTCTGCAACAACGCGATATACTTATATTACTCAAATTAGCAACAGCAAAAATGCCCCTCACCATATGTAGACTCTAATTAATAACAAATATTTCATCTGATTTTGACAAGATTTATCAAAATAAAAGTCGATTTTATTTATATTCATTCTGCTCCTTTGTATGTGAGTGACAGTTACCAACCTACATACGTGCACAGCAGTTAAAAGTCATTAATCTTCAAATCTTGCAAAACAAATAACACTCAATAAGATTTATTATAACATTCTCTCCTCAGCTTTGATTGGCACGGCTCCTTCGCCACGAAACTGTTTCTAAATGAACAACATGCCCGCCGGAGTAAACTGTTCCGACTCCTGTTGGTGCCCGTCTAGTCTACCATACTGTTATCAATTCAAAGTTCATTACTTTCTTATCTTTGTCATCAGAACTGTAATTGGATTTCCATGCTCAGCCCTAATTGTGTCCCCTCCCCGCAGTCAGCCTTGATCATGTCCAATTTGTGACATGAGGTGTCAGTAATGAGTTTCTCTCCTCCTGTGTGTGTGTGTGTGTGTGTGTGTGTGTGTGTGTGTGTGTGTGTGTGTGTGTGTGTGTGTGTGTGTGTGTGTAAAGCCTGTAACATCATGTCTCAGAGTCCAGAGGGCAGCTTCACCATGGTGATGCCACACCAGCGCAGGAACTGCAGCTTCTCCATCATCTACCCCGTGGAGATCCGACTGACAGATCTCAGCCTCGGGCAGGCCAAAAGCAATGAGCTCACCCCAAAGGTGAGACACACATACACACACACAAACAAATATCCCCCTTTTTCTGTTAAAGAAACCTCTCATTGAAGAAGTACTCTCACTTTACTGAAATTCTTCTTTAAATGATCGAGATCAGGAGATGTTTGTCTGTGAACCAGCCATACTAATCATATGAACTTTATGCTATTATAGCTTGAAATAGTCTTATTTCCATTTCGTAAAGGTCACCATTAAGATCCATCAGGCTCCAGTCAAATGTAACTCCATTTACCTAAGCATGAACCCTAATCAGAGGGGACCTTTTAACAGCTTAGTAGGCATGAGGAGTAGGATGTCATCTTCCCATATATCTACCTAAATATAGTCATGAAAATAGCATCAGAAAAAAGCATGTAAGAGATCGATGCAGCTGTACAGGTTTTTGTCGACTGAAGTGAAACAAAATAACATATCAGTCTGATTACTATCAGGTTGTAGTTCCAGTATAATCTGGATCATGATCATATCATCATTGGTTTATGTAAAGTCCTTATTTTCATATAACTTGTGCATGGTGAGCATTATGCGGGAACATTATTTACAAGTATTTCGGTATTTTAAAAAAAAAAATTCTGAATTACTGTATTCACCAGTGGGCGACTCCGGTTCTGAGAAGTGAAGCCAAAGCGGAAGTGCCTTAAACTTGTATTCTTTCTAATAGCCAGCAGGGGGCGACTCCTCTGGTTGTCAGATTGCATAGAAGTCTATGAGAAAATGAGCCTACTTCTCACTTGATTTATTACCTCAGTAAACATTGTAAACATGAGTTTATGGTCTCAATCGCTAGTTTCAAGTCTTTTTCAATACAGCATGATGTTCATTTAGTATATTATGGTCCCATTTAGAGTCAAATAGACCATAAAGCAGGAGATACTGTAGGGCGTCCGGTCTGGGAGTGGTTTGTGTTTTCGTCTTATAACTTTAACCCTTTCACAGTGTGTTTTCAGTTCATGAAAGTTAACTATAACCTTTTGGGTTGCCTAGAAATGTCTTATTCAGCGTTCGGTTGTACTTAGTTCCACCCTCTCGTGTCACTTCTGGTTGCAAAAGACCAACATGGCGATGGCCAAATACCAAGATGGAGACGGCCAAAATGCCGAACTCGAGGCTTCAAAACACGGCAGTCCACATACGAATGGGCGATGTCACGACTATGTCCACTTCTTACATACAGTTGATGGTATTCACTTAATTATTTATTTAAAATGTTTTCATAAATACTCATGAAGTAGGGTGACTTTATAGTGACCCTAATACATTTTAAATATTTAAATTTTGTCTATATTTTCCTAATCTTAAAGGAATAGTTCAACATTTGCCAGGAGACAGTTAGCGTAGTTTAGCGCAAAGACTGGAAGCAGATGAAAAACAGCTAGCCTATATCTGTCCGAACGTAACAAAATCTGCCTTCTTACTCTAGCTATCCATTTATATTACCATACAGATGTGAGGGTTGTATCCATCTTCTTGTCTAACTCTTGGAAAGAAAGGGAATATGCATATTTCCCAAAATGTCAAATTATTCCTTTGACAAATTTATTTTATTGGCCCTATTTAGGCCTGTGGCATGCATGGGTATTGTAACTGAAAACATCAGCAGTGAACGTCTAAAAATATTGTACTGAACAAAGGCCAGGGTTGTAGAGAGTCGTCCAAAATCAATGTTCTGTTCGGCAAATAGTGTGCAGACCCACACTGGTGTTTGAGTGATTCTGTTGCCAGCCATTGTTGAGCTCTAACAGGTGCAACAAAGTCTAATTACACGTCCAAGGCAAAAAGTCTAATTAGGCAAAGTGAAAACACCTGTGTGAGTGCACAGTGGCTCTGTAGGAGCTTCAATCAGCTGCTCTCATGAGCAAAACCCAGCATGAAACATTACAGTTCGTAACTGAATGTCTGATAAATATGTTGGACAGTTTCTGATGTTTAATGTAAATCAGTTTAAATTGTGGAAAAGAAAGACGCTCGAGTCAAATGTGACGATGTCTAAGGGGTCGCTTGTGCCGTGTTGACTCTGCAGCTCTCCTCTGCTTTACGGAGCTTTAACGCAGCTCATTGTTAAACTGTAAAACTTTCAGTAATAAACACAACATGAAATCCAAATCTCTCTTTAAGTTGGAGAAGGACAGAAATGGTGTAAATCATGTTGATAAAAGACTGAACGAAACAAAATGACTCCTGAAGATGTTGGCAGCTGGTCTGAGTCCTGGCTGCCAGACTGCTGACATTATGATAAACTGCAAGTACTGCGTTTGCTGGGCCAAATACAATAATCTGACATTTCTACCCAAATGATGAGGAAAGTTGTAAGTGTAAGATGATTTGTATGAACAGTTTTACAGGCAAACAGCTGCATGTAATCATGTTTTATGTAAAAAAGTATGTGATAAAAGAGGAGCATGGATAGTAAATACATGGAAGTAGGATTGAAACTTGAGGTACCCTTTAGCTTTATTCTGAACAACAGAATATCAGACTACTGCCTATGTGATAGTTAGATTGAACTCGCTATTAGCAGTGTTTCTAATTATTACTCTAGTCAATATCACACATGAACCAACAATATGGAGACCAAGCAGGAATTTAAAGGTACCCTGTGGATTTTTCTTGTAAACAAACACTTTACTTTCAGTATATCTCACCAACACTTTGAGACCTGACAGATGTGTCGATTGTATTTTTATGCCGCTGCGCCAGTGACAGCCGTGGACGGAGGCATTATGATTTTGGGTTGTCCCGTCCCATTCTTGTGAAAGCGATATCTCAGGAACACCTGAAGGGATGTTCTCGAATTTGGCACAAACATCCACTTGGACTCAAGGATGAACTGATTAGATTTCGGTGGTCAAAGGTCACTGTGACCTCACAAAACATGTTTTTGGCCATAACTCAAAAATGAATTGGCTAATTATGACCATTTCACACAAATGTCTAACAGGATAAATGATGAAGTGATGACATTTTGGACAAACATGGATGTAAACTGCAACTTGACTGGTTGGCAGAGGCATACAACCGTGAGGCGGTAATTGTAGTCTTCATTATTAGACACAAGATACAAACAAAACCATGACCTGCTCATCAACATGTTGCTCTATAGGGCCCCGAGTCTGCAGGGGACCTTTAGTTTGGCATTTTAATATGCAGACTTAATGAATTAACTGTTTGCTTTAGCTGCACCTCAGCACCAGAATATGTTGTTGTTTATTTCTTTCTACAGAGGCAGATGTGGGCGGGCTGTTCGGGGTCAGGTGACTATGTGGAGCTACTAGGGGGGAATGGAGTGGACACCTCCATGATGTTCCCTGTAGCGGACCTCTGTTTCTCCCTCACTGGACTCGGTGAGTCTGAGACCGTTCTGTTTCCCTCCACTGAGAATCTGTCATTTTCATTGTAACAGCAGGAAATATTACTTCTTGTACTGGACAATGACTGTGCTCTACTATACTATGCTATGCTATGCTATGCTATGCTATGCTATGCTATGCTATGCTATGCTATGCTATGCTATGCTATATTATACTATACCATATCATACCATACCATGCCATGCCATACCATAACATTCTATACTGTACTATATCATACCATACCATACCATACCATACCATACCATACCATAACATTCTATACTATGCTATACTGTACCATAACATACCATACCATGCCATACCATACCATACCATACCATACCATACCATACCATACCATACCATAACATTCTATACTATACTATACTATACTGTACCGTACCATACCATACCATACCATATCATGCCATACCATACCATACCATACCATACCATCCCATACCATACCATACCATACCATACCATACCATACCATACATACCATACCATAACATTCTATACTATACTATACTATACTGTACTATACCATACCATACCATACCATACCATACCATACCATACCATACCATACCATACCATACCATACATACCATACCATAACATTCTATACTATACTATACTATACTATACTATACTATACTATACTATACTATACTGTACCATACCATACCATACCATACCATACCATACCATACCGTACCGTACTATACTACACTATTATACTATACTATACTATACTATACTATACTGTACTATACCATACCATACCATACCATACCGTACTATACTACACTATTATACTATACTATACTATACTATACTATACTATATTATACTATATTGTACTATACCATACCATACCATACCGTACTATACTACACTACTATACTATATTATACTATACTATACTATACTATACTATACTATACTATACTATACTGTACTGTACTATACTGTACTGTAGTGTACTGTACTATACTATACTATACTATACTATACTATACTATACTTTACTGTACTGTACTATACTATACTGTACTGTAGTGTACTGTACTATACTATACTATACTATACTATACTATATATATTTGCTATGCTATGCTATGTTATGCTATGCTATGCTATGCTATGCTATGCTATGCTATGCTATGCCTAGACTCACTATTTTTTGTTTTAACTAATATACAGCAGCAGGGTCCTCTCGTGGTACAGTTCAGAATGTGCTTCCAATAGTGATGATGCTGCAGATTAGTCCTTCAAAATAATAAAATAAAAGACCATCCCTCATGGTAAAATATTTGCAATGCAAATTGTATTTTACAACTTGATTTTTCTCCTGATTTTGATATTAGAATTATATACACTAATACACTCCCATATTTTCTGGGAAAAAAATCCACGAATGGATCAAGGATCTTTTATTAACACTGGAATGAGCAATTCCTACATTGCTATAATATACATCTTTACTATACTATATTATGCTATCTTTATTGGTGTACCGTGATCTGGGTGGATTGATGCACTTCACACATCGAACAAAGACGCATACACTTGTCATAACCAGGCTAAGAAGGGCTGGCTAGAGAACAAGATTGCTCTGCATGTGGTCCAGTGTAAAGTATCTGTTTTTCTCTCTGGCCCTTCAGCCCAGATGAAGATTGGTTGTGATAACTCGGTGGTGAGGCTGGTGTCCAGTGGGAACTATATCAACCGTGTTTCCTTCCAGTACCGGCTACTGGAACAGCGTGAGCTCCCCAAGACCCGGGAAAACGCTCTGGAAAACTTCTGCTCTGTGGAATGAGATCACACACACACAATCACACAATCACACAGTCATCCATCTCTCTGTAAATACACCAGGTTGACTAATGCCGTCAATACATATTTTGTATTGTTTTTGCCAAATATTTTATTTAGTGTACTAATTATGTTCGCTTTGATCATAGAATATTTATTTGAATTGAATCGAATTCATGGAGGATTTAATCATTTTCTTTTTAGTCGTTTGTCAAGAAAATCTGTGACATATTTCTTGGCAAGAGCATTAATTTCAAACCTTCCCTCAGTTTATATCGGTTTCAGTAATCTTCGGGAGGTTTTACATATCTGCTGTCTCTTGTGTTTATAATGCCTTGACAATTTAAAAATAAATATGACTTGCATGATAAAGCACATTTTTAATGTTCTGCTTTTGTGAGTCACTCTGTTTTTATGAGCATTCTTCCATTTCATTATAGAAGTGCATACTCACTTGGTGTTTGTTTCACTGGTATGCTTCTGCAGAATCCGTCCATTCTACCCATAGCCACAGATCTGAGAACGTGGTGGGAATGTTCTTTAGTCTAGTCCAGCGCTAAATACGCAACTTATTCTCATACAACGGTTCGTATGATATCTTACGAAAAAGATATTCCTCCTTTTTCATGCTTTTTCCTACGAATGTCCAGCAACACGTGTCAATTTCTCGTTACATGCAAACAGTCTTTTCAATATAAACTTCCGTCTTCACAGGAAACAACTTTCTTAGGTTTAGGCAAGGAAACTACTTAGTTAGGTTTAGGAAAAGATCGACTTGGTTAGGATTAGGCAACAAAACTACTTACTTAGGTTTAGGAAAAGATTGTGGTTTGGCTTAAAATAACTCCGGAAGTAGCGTTACTTAAGTACAGAAGTTACGTGACAAATAATTCAACGTTGACTTCTGGTTTCACACAGGACACAAACACCAGTCTCCTGGGCAAAAGTCTGGTATTGTTTGACCCACCCATCCACTCTGACCTCCTCCCTACGTGGCGTTCGCCGCTCTTTATATTTCTTGGTTCACGATTACGTGAATTACTCACAAATTGATTTTGTGGGATATATACAAATTACAGTGCATTACTTTTTGCAGGTATAGCTACGAACGATATACGAGACCAGCTTGAAATATAATATGTGATGTGCTTCTGGGGCACTGGATTTTTAATGTTTATTTATCAGGCAGAATATTTCTTTATTTAGCAAAGCTGTATCACATTCACATACCAGTGAGTTGCCTTGAGAAGCAGCTGTTGTCCACTGTTATTTTTGATCAGGGCAGTTGATGAGTAAGCAGACATTTTCTTTTTTTGTTTTTGTTGGCGTGTCGTCACCCCACCTCTTAATTAAATTAATTAAATTAATTTTGTTTTTATTCTTTTTCAAATTAGTAGCCAATAAGAAAGAAGAAAAATGATAATACAAATAGTGATTGTAGCGACTACTACTAAGCCGCTAAGAGGCTAACCGTACTGGAATGAATAAAGTAGGTGACGGTCAACAGAAAATATCGGAGCCTAACTCCTCCCCTCTTTGTCCCCTTCCCGCCGTCCGAGTGCACAGGTTAATAAAGTGAAACCACACCCCTGTGCCAATTACTGGAAGTGATAGTAACCAAAAAGAACGTGTGCAGCCTAAACACAACACAGACTAAATACACATTTTGGCTCCTACAATGATGATCGTAATCATAGTCATAATTTTTTTTAAAAAGAAAAAAGGAAAGAGAAGAAAGAAGGGGCAAATAAGCTGGTCACCTTGACAACATATAAATAAACAAACAGGCAACAAAAAAGCACTCAAGAGTAGACAATGACACATGTATGTAAGTAGACAAACAACAACAACTAAAGAGCAGACAGATATAGAACAGAGACATAAAAAAAAAATTTGAATAATAATAATTCCTTCTTTTACTGTGTAAGATAGCCCTGTGATAGACTGGCGACCTGTCCTAGGTGTACCCCGCCTTCGCCCAATGTCAGCTGGGACCGGCTCCAGCCCCCCCCCCCCGCGACCCTGAATAGGATAAGCGGTTACAGATAATGGATGGATGAACCGTGTAAGATGGGGTATATGGGTTAGGGGTGGGATTGTAATATAAAGATGATAGTAGTAATGGGGTGGCATTTAGCACCCCAGCAGATTGAGGTCAGATATGAGAAATGTTGATTGAATTCCATGATTTGATTATTATGTTTGGCAGAGACTAGCTCTAGTGATATATATGCTCTGAGAGGAGGTTCAGCTTGTTTTATGGAGAGTAGGTGTCTGGATTTCCAGTTGAGGAGAATAGTTTTCTTGGCGAGAGTAAAGATGTATTGCTTGTTATTATCAATTCTGACAGGTCGCAAATGGATGGAGATAGTGGAATGTTACATGCCAGAAACTCTGAAAGTTTAGCTGTAGTCTCTTTCCAAAAACTTTGAAACGGGGGGGGGGGACCAGAAGGCGTGTATGTATGTTGTGTGTGCCAAGTTCACATTGTGTGCAGTACTGTGAATCCCATTGCGTGCATTTTGTGGCCTGTGTGATGTGTGCGGTCTACTGTATTCGATGAGTTGTAGATTAATATTTCTGGACATTTGAAAGGTGGATTTACAGATTTGAGTCCAGAAGTTGTTATCTGAATTGATATTGAGGTCCTTTTCCTACTTTCCTATTGGTAATGATATAGTGGGGTCTGATGTAGATAAGATTTTATAAAGTTTGGAGAGTTGTTTTGGGGTATTTGTAGCGATATTTTTTATTAATGGAGATGTGCTCAGTTAGGGTTATTAATTATTTTGATTTTTGCTTTGATAGAGTTCCTTATTTGGATACAGCCTACTGTAAACATTGTTCTTTGCCTATGCTGAATTTATCTTTAACTGTTTGAAGGATGATAGCAAGTTATTTGTAAAGAGATAGTGGAGGTGCGCTAGACATTTTCAAGCTGGTCAGGAGATTCAAATCTGATTTTTTTAGCCAGGCTGGCGACACCACATTGGTTCAGACTGAAATATCCCAGCAACTATTGTATTTGCATGATATTTTATACAGACGGGATGAATTTGAATATCTTTGGTAATCCCCTGACTTTTCCTCTAGTGCCACCATAAAGTTGACATTTGTGATTTTAACACTTTTATCTCTACAACAATTGGATGGATTGCCATGAAATATGGTACAGACATTCATGTCTACCTGAGGATAAATTGTAATAACTTTTGGTGATTCCATTTTCATCTAATAAAATCATCAGGTCCACATTTTTATTGGTCCAATACTTTGTTTTGTGACAAACATTATACCTGCTGAACATCAGCATGTTAGCGTTGCCATTTTGAACATGTTAGCACACTAACATTTGCATTTAGCTCAAAGCACAACAGCCTCACAGAGCCGCTAGCATGGCTGTGGACTTTTGCTGCCTTCATCAGTAGTGTATGGTTTTGATAAATACTATGTGGTATGGTAAAATCACTAATGTCATACTGCTTTGGACATTGAGTAGGTGACCTTGGCAATGAAGAGTTTGTTTCTGTGGCTGATGCTATAAAGTGAGTTGCTTTCACAGTGTTAACACATAAATATTCACGTACAAACACCTTAAACCAAGACCCCAGAAGAATAAAGTCTAATCATAGATCAAACGCTTGCAGTGTGGCCATAGATGATGTCATTGCTATACCCTGCAATGATACATGTGTGTACATATACAATGTAAATGCGTAAGTGTATTCCAATGTATTAAAATGTTTCCATGGCAATCAGTATTAAGCAATGACGCATGCATTTCTCTTCGTTTTTGTAATCCAATCTGTTCCAGAGACAAACTCTGAAATAGCTTTCATAGTGGCTGATCATGGCTCAAAAATCATAATTAAAAAGGCTCAATACTGAGAGCACAGAATAATACACCACAATGTTCTAAAACTGTGAGAATACAGGTTTGCTTGTGACCCCCTTCCATCACAGCCGTAATCTCTAACATACTGTACTGCTGTGGATCCTCAGTCTGAATGAATGTGCAGCTCTTAATGGGATTATCCCACAAGCCTCAGTGCTCTTATTCCCCTCGACTTCCCTCTAACTGGCTCGCTTTTGATCTCCTCCTTACGTGGAATTAATCTCAAACCTGCTCAACCGTGATGATTCAATTAACCAGCGGATGTCTTTTTTTCGCTCGATGTGTTGCAATTTTCAGTCTTCATTAGAGAATGAAACGCATTTTGGATGCCATCAAAAGAGATAACGTCTGATTATTTGTTTCTAGCACTGGGCACAGCAGTCTTGAATACTCTGTAATGTATTTATAGTGGCCTGTGATTGTGGACTGGAAATTGGTTTGTCACTTTTCGGACCAAAGGGGTCATAAGTTCTTGTGGATGAGATGTGACCCTGTACAGAAAGAGACATGCAGAGGAAATTATGTTTATTTAAGATATTATTCACACTGGACTGGTTAGTGAATACTTCTGTTATTGCTAATTCATTATTCTTTCTCTCCCTTTCTTCTCCCAAAGAGCTGTTCTCCATCAGTGTATTTTCTATGATAGTTTGCTTTGGGCTATTATAAAGATGACTTAACACTGTGGTGACATTAAAGTGGCATACAGTACAAGACGTTTCGTAGGGGATTCATTCAGTTTTTGCTCTTACAGGAAGGAGGAAGAGGCCCTTTATTGCTTGTCCTCAACATCTCACCCATGTATGACAGTGCCAGATGGATGGTAAGGTGGGATACACTGGTCCATTTTTTTAACAAATTGAATGGCAATGATAAAACTGTTTTTGGACAAGTTGCAAAGCAAGATTCCCCTGATTAAAGAGAGAGAGAGATAATTAAGCCATGGGCCATGAGGTCTGCCGTTGAGAGTATAGCCTATAACTTCCTTCTTTTGAGCACATCTCTGGATTATTATTACCTCCGCCAAGGCCGAAGGCCTAGGAAGGAGGTTATGTTTTCACCGGCGTTGGTTTGTTTGTTTGTTGGTTTGTCCGTTTGCAGGGGGGGGGGGGGGGCTGTGGCACAATGAACAATCCATTAGATTTTGGTGGCGATCTGGATCATGATCCGGATTCGGGAATATTTTTAAGATTTCCGATCAGCCTAAGCATTAAGACCACAGGGTATAACAAATGCGCAGTGTAGCTGATGACGCGTTGATGACACATGATCCCGCCTCCTTCTTCTGAGAGAAGAGAGACGTGTCTGGATGTGTGTGCGGAAGCTGCTGGCCGTCCGCGGTGAGAAAGAAAAAAGCGGTAGATGACGGGATGAGAGACAACGTAGTGTAACGTTGTACAGACATAACAAGGCTGCTGAATGAGAGAGGCATCCGCCGATACGCTACACGGAAACACACCGTGTTAATAATAAGCCGACCACCACACGGTACCGCCAGCTGTGAGCTGTGATCTGTTTTTAAAGTCACGCACCTTGGCGGAGGTCTGCGCTCTCCGAGTGCAATTCTAGTTACTAATGCATTCAGGTTACAGCTGGTCTCAGTGGAGCAATTTTTTACTACATTATATGCTCACATTTGTATGCTTGTTCTAGTTTATTCCAAGTATTTTTGGGACATTTTAAGCCTTTATTATAGACAGTAGAAAGATGACAGGAAGTGAGAGAGAGAGTTCCAAGAAAACTGGACTTCATTGTGTGCACAATGGGCATCTTAACCCTGAAGCCACAGGGGCAACCTTATATGATTGGTCTGGGTGAATACTCAATTCTGATTGGCTGCATGGTGTCCAATAATTCCTGATAATGGACACCTACTACTGTTTGTTCACATTTCTAAAAGAAGTGCTGGCTACAAAAATATCTGAATATCTTATTTACAACGCTGAGTGTATCGTTAATCCTTCAGTGCCTAATCCTCTGAACACCAGAGGGTGGCGACTGTAACACAAACTGCAAGAAGTACCTACTGAAATTACTCACATAAGTGATCATCTTATGTGTGCGGTTAACCACACACATGGCCTCTCATTTGTTCGTGAAACTCTTGATATTGATTTTGGGACAATGACATGGCTGGATAGTTAGCTAGTCTTGTTGTTAAACATACTGTTTTTCAACCGTACGCTATGTTATTGACTTTGACTCTTGCTAGCACAATATGCTAACAGCTATGAGCCAGCGTAGATGTGCCTAAACCTAACCATCTAGTTTTGTTGCCTAAACCTAACCAAACTGTGACTGTTTCCAGGGCGTATCATGTAGTAGGCGTATAGTTGTTGCACCCTCGGCGGTGTCCAGTTGTTATTTATTGTCTGTTATTTTTGTTTAATTGTCTGAGTTTTGTCTCTTTTCTGGTTTCTTCTAGTAGCGTTACACTGAGGAAGATGGTTGTGTAATTAATAATCAGTATAGCCTAATTGAAAACCCCTTTAACTTTTAAAAATGTTAACGCAGTAACGTTTACTCAGATTACATTTTAACTGACCTACTTTTTTACTTTTATCTTAATACATTTTTACCAAAGTAACTTCGTTGCACTTGAGTAAAATATCTTTAAAGTAAGAGTACTTTTTTGCTTGAGTATAATATTCTAGTACTCTTTCCAACCCTGTACCCATGTTCGAGTGAAAAGGATGTGTTTTCAGTGGCATGAGCAGTACAACTCCAGATGTTGTTATTGTAAAAATCTGGCTTTTTTCAACCTGGATCATATTGTCATAGTTGTGGGGGTCGTTTTTTTGGTTATGATAACATTTTATACATCAACTTATTTGGTGGACTACTTAAGAGAACAATATAATCCATCTGTAATGAAGGCTAACTTAAATATCAGGGATACTGTGGAGATTACAAAACCTTTCAATGAAATTACTGCAAATAAGTGGATCTGTTACTTACTAGGAATGACTTTTAACACTTCTATATTTATTCACTTGTGTGACATGATTGATAGCATTATTTCAGCTCAATTCAATTCAGTCTGATAATGTTTATGTTTAGGGTCCTTGCTATTGATACACCAAAACAAACTGAACCTTAAAAAAATCTGAAGTGATATTTATAGATACGTTTAATAGGACAGTCACTTTTACAGAATGATAGAACTGTTTCCTCATACATGAGTAGATAGATTTGCTTTTAAAATAACATCAGCTGTAGCTCATCAAGAAATGGTAATGATGGGAGAAATAAACTCTCTATCTATAATTTTGGTGATCTACAGCATCTGCGATTTGCAGAAAGAGATCAATTTTATTTTCTACACTCCTGCAAAAATAACAAAATCAAAATGTTTAAAGTAGCCAGAACAATCAAGCATCTTGATCCTTTTACTGGACAGCTTGGCTCATGTTGGAAGTTGGAGAGACTGGCAGTAAATAAACCACCGCTGATATATAAATATATGCATTTTACATGCCTGATGGAAAGAGCATAAATCAACCTTACTTCACAGCAAGACAAATAAAGATTGTAAGCATTCATAAATGAGCATTCAGTGGTGTAAACACACTCATGTGTTTATTGCTCAACATATTAGCTACCAGTCTATATGTGACCTCAGCTCTGTGCCTCTTTAAAGAGCATTAACTCAATCTACTTCACAAGTTAACATCAGCAACCGACCCCAGCGCAAACACATCACAACAAATTACATACAGTACATTTTTCACACACTACTTATACTGTATGCAATGTATCAGAGTCTGTTATGGCTTACTATCTTAGAAAATGTAGTTGTACTGAACTGCATGTGTTCAGAATCATTTTGGGGGATTCTCAGCAGTGATATATATACAATAACAATAATAAAAAATATGTCACATTTATCAATTTGATACGGCTCAGTTAATTGGCAACATGACAGTAATTGAGTATCGAAATGTGCAATAGCTCTTTTTTTTGCTTTGACGTGACTCATAGAAAGGACTGTATTTTTGACAGTGATTCAAACCTTTTTTCTTTTACTGTATATCGAGCCTGATAAACTATCGGCCGATAATGGAAAATGTATTTATTTATTTTATTTTTATTTTTTTTATTATACATACATGTACACACACATAACATGACGATACCAAGAAGGAAAGGAAAAATAAATAAATAAATTAAAAGAAGTAATTCAATTCTTTATTAGTAATAAAGATTAAGAGTTCATTTAAAATATGATGTTGAAATCAATTTTTTAATGTAGGTTTATGGATGGATTTTCACAATAATACATGTTTTACTTCCTGTTGTTGATGACATGAAGCAATATTGACCACAAACATCAGAGTTACTTACTCGAGTGCTGTGAACTGATACAGTTTACACACAGCCATAGAGGAGTTATGTTCTGAAACTGGAGTGATTGCATAATGGTTAAACCCTAGTTGTTTTGTTTCGCCTTTTATTTTACAGACCAGATTACCTCAAGAGCGACTTAACAAAGGAATGTAAGTTTATTTGTATGCAGTCACTGTGTAATAAACCACTTCGAATAGAGACCAGAGGTGATAATCAGCAGGGTGTGGTCTTGATCTGCTCTTTCAGAAGTGCACACCAGGTCAGTCGATCTTTCTCGGCTATAACTTCACTTTCAGAAATGTCCATTAATTATATAATTGCAATATAATTACCCCAGTAAATCAAACTGTGACCCCTGGCTGCCATTGGGTTGTAAACTTTAAATAATTGGTCATCAGCTTTTAATGTAGCTAATAGCTGATAATCTCATCTTTCTTAAGAGTTTGTGTGCCACCTTTAATTTCTCCTATACTGCCCTCTACTGCCTAGTTTCATTAACCACACACATGATGATGCATGGTATACTTACCAATTGAAGTATTTTCCAAACATCCTCTATAATGCAGCTTATATAGAGAAGCGAGCTAGTTATGCTTTGTTGGTTGGTTTTGTAGGATTTTAGATTTTTTTAAAAACAAGCAAAAAGACTTTGGCAGCAGTCCGAAGGGAAAAAGTTGTGGCAAAACCGTTTGTTTGAATATGAGCAAAAGTTGTCATCAGTAATTTCAAAGAAAGCAATATTTATTTTATAACACCCATTTATTTTTGGTACATTTTGTTCTATACATACAAATATTTCAATACAATTCAATTATTCTATACAGGTAACCATCAGAATAATTAAAGATATACAGTGCAAAAAGCAAATTCCTCATAATAGTCCACCAGGATTTTAGATTTCAAAGACTTCCTTCAAGGTCTCCAAATGTTTCTGCCTCACAAGATCTTTGATTACCAGGTTGTTTCCTCTGCGTTTGAGCACTCAAAGCACCGCCGCAGATTTTTACAGCATGAATATGTAAAAATTAGGACGTTAAGCTTCAAATGAAGAGTGTAATGATGGCTATGGGCGCTAGAAGGAGGGGGACGAAGACTCCAGCTAGTTTCGCTCCATTACACAGGTCGTCAGCACAACATCTGACACCCACGGAATACACGTTATTGCATACATCATTTCTCATGCATTCTTTGGTGATCATATTTTCAGCCACTGCAAAACAGAAAGACAAGAACATTTCCATTAAATAAGATAAAATATGCGACAGGTATCATAGAATTACAGCTCAGACTCTGCAAATCACACCATATAGAATAATATAATACAATAATAATAACATAATATCAAAGCCACATGTGGTAAATTCCACTTACCAATGGTGGTGCCACAGCGGTCATAATGTTCAGGACAGCTCCATACCTGAGTGCAGGTGCCGGGGTTTGCGCTCCAGCAGGTGAAACACTTTAACCCACACACTGCAAGCAAAGGAGAATGCAAAATGTTCACAATGGCCAGCAAAAATAACAAAATGTCTGCATTAATTTCTGTGCTGATCGCTCATCTTTACTGCTCTTACCTCCTGACAGCATCATACAGATAAACGCCAAAGATGCACGCAGCCTCATTTTGAGTCGTTGATCAAATGGGAACGCTCACAGAATTGAAAACTCGTAGGACCTCTGATTTGAAATGAACATTATTCACTTCCTTGTGTGTTTTATAGCCTCTACAGTCCCACCAATTCATCATCAATTTAATTTTTCAAAAGCATTCCAGTGTCAATATGAGTTTGCTTAACTTGAGTTGAAACTACGTATGTGTCCTGTGTTTGTGCAAAGCATTCACCCAAAAACACTCGAGCCGTCTGTGGTGAAGCTGAGAGTGAAGCTGCCACACCCGGAGATGTCAATGTGTAACTAATCAATGTTTACACAGCCAAAATGACCTTGGCAGAATATTCATATCATAGCTATAGAAATGGCCTCTTGTAGGCCTACTAGAAGTACTGCATATATGCTGATGATACATCCATGTTTAACACTATTGGTTCTGTGTGAAATACCATCTGACTATTCACTAACCCTGCTCAGAAAATCCCATTTTAGCGTCCATCAGATAAATCCCAGCCTCATTCGGGTTGTAATAATTGCAGCATTAATTCTTTACTAACACACACTCATATACACACACAGTTTCAGAGCTCTTTAGTGTAGATCTCTAATAGCATTAATAGATCTACGTCATTAATCTGCTGCCAGAAAAGGAACAGAGACTCACAGACTGTCTGAGCAGCAGGATTTAAAAGGGCCATTCACCCAAATAATTAAAACACTAATTTCTCATGGCAGGATGCCTTTATTTATAAAGTATAATCTCCACTTCTTCTTACCTAAACAAAATAAAATGAAATTACTGCAGTGTTAACCAGCCACCTCTGTTTGGTCTGGCTAGTGTCTGTTGATAATGAGCTTGGCCCTTTACCCCTGGATTAAAGGCCTTGAATAGGAGGCAGGTGAGGTCTGAATGCCAGGTTAACCACCAGCTGCTGAGGAGTAATCCATCCTTTGGGCACTTTTTTATTCATTTTTTTGTTATTCCCAATGCTATTTCTTTCTTTTTCATAGAAGAATATGAAGCTACATGCTGCAGTAACAGTGTTATAGTCTTCTTTGTGAGTCAGGACAAGCAGTGGTTGAGCACTTAAGTACAGAGTTGCAAAGGTCGTGACATTGTCCAATATAGCTCCATCTTATTAAGTTTGGCAGTCGGCCATGGCCTAACAACAACATGTCTGTCTGAGGGAGAGAAGGAACTAGCAGAGCAGTGGGAGGTGTGAGTTTGCACTTTACTTTGTGTGCACTTGAGGCGTGCTTTCTTTCTTGTGTTTAACCTAGTATCTCTGTTTTTTTGCATTAGTTTACCAGAATTATGGTTTTCTGATAGCTGAGATTTTCTAATCTAATGATATTTTGTTCGTCACACTTCCGAGTGCTTTTGAGGTAAACAAATATGACTTGGTTGGATTTGATAGACAAGCAGTGGTGGAAGAAGTATTCAGATCTTCTACTTAAGTAAAAGTAAAAAATGCAAGAATGTAAAAATACTCCAGTAAAAGTAAAAGTACAAAACCGTACTTAAGAAAAAGTACAGAAGCATTATTAGCAAATTGTACTTAAAGATAGGGTCGACGATCTTGGAGAGCTAGCATAATTTGAAAGTAGCATGCCTCAGGAGCTCCATCTAAACCCCCCCCCTCCCCTCGAAACTCCTTCCAAGGCAGCGCCCCCCACACACATGCACGAGCACCCCCGCATCGTAACTACTTCACAGACACAGAGCGGAGAGAGGACCTCAACTCAACAACGCTTCTCATGACAAGTAACCGCGGCAGTGCTACTGCAGAGCTGAGGTTTCTCTTCCATTCTCCAGGAAACGTGCGGCGGCGACGCACTTTGAGTTCAGGCTGGTGCACGCCAAGGGTAGAGTACGAGCAGGGAGGCAGGGAGGCATCTGATTGGTTCTTTACAACTGGCAGAGGCAGTGATTGGTAGACGTTTTTACAGGATCTACAGATGCTACAGATGACGGCTCTTTTCCGGTCTTTTTTCAGAGCTCATCAGTAATGGATCGCTGTCGGGGTGTAAAGACCATTTCAACCAATATAACAAATAGTGTATACTGGATAAAATCGTCAACCCTGCCTTTAAAGTATGAAAAGTAAAAGTACTGGTTCTGCATAAAGATGGCCCCGTGACTGATTTTATATTACTGATAGTGACACATCAATGTAGAAGCAGCATTTTACTGTTGTAGCAGTTCGAGGTGGAGCTACTGTTGTTTAAGTACTTTATAAACCGTTTCATCGTTTAGTCCTTTAGCCCCGTGGTTCCCAACCTAAAGGTTGGGCCCCCTCCAAAGGATCACAATATTAATCTCGGGGGACCTGAGATAATTAAAGAAAAAAAACTTGAACACAAATTTGAATCATTTGTTTTGGACTTTCCTGTAATCCTCTGTTTTTTTTGAGAATTTGGCCACAAACCGTTATTTCTTTTCCGACACAGATGCTGTAACATGAACAGAATTGTAAAACACCTGCCAATAATACAACTCAGTTCATTAAGAGAGTTTATTGTGTTTAGTATTTGTGTACATGTAATTCATTTATTGTGCATGTAAGTCAGTACAGTGCTATACATGCCGTGAATATCTTGTAAGACCAACAGTTTAATGACCTGCGGTTGGAGCGCTCTATTCCAGGATTCCCAGCTGAGGTGACGTTCACTTCCTGAACTGAGAGATGGGGGGGGGGATCTTGATGTCCTGCCCCCTCTCCAGCCTCTTCTCACATTCAATTAGGTAGTTCACGCCATCAACCACTAATTGTACCAGCTCGACCTGTGGAAGCATGGTCACTGGAGTCAGAAATCACATGATCAATGTATATAGTTGTTACACAGGTTCAGCTTGAATTTATATCCATACAAATGATCTACTATGGTCCTGATATTTAGCCAACAATGTATTACTGAGGCTCAATAGTCTGTAGGATTTCATTTAGTTTTAAAACAACTATATAAGTAGATATATAAGTAGACCGTTGATAAACCATTCACTGTATGCAGTCAGGAAAGAAAATGAAAGTAATCTTACTTAGATTTAATTTTGTATATTTTTAGTTTTTTTCTTATTCCATTGCAAAATTTAGTTTGAACTTTGTGCTCTCTTGTGTATTTTAAAGAGTTTTACAAAAGTACTTTATGCTTCTACGTACTATCAGTAAAATATCATTAGTTGTACCAGAGTACTTGTACACTAGCACTCCTTCCATTACATGGCAGGTAGTTGAGAAACGGTAACCTTTGTCGGTTCATGAGCTGTCTTTAAATGTACAGTGTGTAACATTTAGGGGGATCTATTGGCAGAAATGGAATATAATATTAATAAGTATGTTTTCTTTAGTGTATAATCACCTGAAAATAAGAATCGTTGTGTTTTCGCTGCCTTAGAATGAGCCGTTTATATCTACATATGGAGTGGTTCCTCTTCACAGAGCCGGCCGCCATTTTTCTATTAACGGACAAACCAAACACTGGCTATAGATTGGGCCATTCGCGTTTTAACGCTTTGGCGTCGGTCACCGTAGTTCTCCTACACACTTGGCACATGGGAGAAGTTTTTATCTGCAACCTCACCGCTAGATGTCGCCAGATCCAACACATTGCACCGTTAAGTTCAAGTTCTTGGTGATTCTCAGTTGTGTGTTGCTCACTAACTAGACTACATGATGCCCACATCATCCCCCACCCCACCTGCTCCATGGGACTTTTGCTCCCTGAGTTTATCCTTTCAGGCAGGACTTCCTCTGCTTGAATGTAATTGACAGACTCTAACCACAACCATAACCCTGACCTTAACTATCTATGACCTTTAACACTTTGATTGGTAGTGCCTGTTGGAGGCCATCATCGCAGCCAGTGAGGAAGTGCAGCAGGAAAGGCTCAGCTCAGGACACAGAGGTCTTCTAACCTCAACTGGCACATCCCTGCCTGGATTACAGATTAAAGAACAGCATTGGGTGCACTTATTGGCAGCCTACACCTGTTGGGATGTCTGCTGTCCTCTGTCTGGCTCTCTTTGCCTGCTGCTCATTTCTACTTTTACTTCAGCTCCTGCCTTCTTCTTCGAGTGTTTACCTCTGACTTGCCCAGACGGTCGAGGTTAGAGATGTCGACGGTGTCTCCGGTAGCAGCCGTGTCGACACCTCCCGTGCCTCTCTTCTGTAGCCTCAGATTATCCAGGATCTTTTTGAAGCGAGGGTCCTAGATCATAAACATCACACGCAAAAAATCATTTTTCAGACATGAGAACTACAATAAGGTAGGGAATTATGTGTTGTTTAAGTTTAACTTTTTCTTGCATTACCCTGCTGAGGATGGGCAGGCGGATATGCACACCGGCCCTGAGCCCAGTGCCGAGGTTAGAGGGGCAGGTGAGGACGTAGCCGAGACGGTCATTCCACATGAACTCCCAGCCTCTCTCCTGAATTAGATGCTCCACCTAAAAGTTACAAGAAAAGACTATGTATAATTTAACTTTTTGGAACACACATTTAAAGTAGCAACAGACTGGAGATAAGCTACTCTTCAGACAAAGCAGATTGGGCCCTGTTTCTTGATTTCTGAAGTGTTAATTCTACTGGGCAAGAAGACATAGAGACAGGCATACCTGTTTAAGACCTCTACAGAACCTTTCAAACACTCTCTTCATGTTTCCTCCTTTCTCCATGGATATGATCCTTGTGTGGTCCTCCTCGTTAATCCAGATTAAGAAATTCTTCTCGTTGTTGTGCCTGAGACAACCAGGAAGGCAGAATTAAACTCCAATTCAAAGCTGGTTTCGATAGTTTTGATATCCATGTTAGTACTGATCTGCTGATACAATTGAATCATTCAGCAGAGAACATGCCTGCAGAATCAGGCCAGTCGGCACGGGTGGGGAGGTGGGGGTTGGAGCAACAACTACTTTATCAAAAAGGAAATGATCCTGAAGTTATGGAGGTAAAGGAAGAAGAGATGCATGAGAAATGATATTTTGAATTTGCAAAGGAAAGTGGAATTTGACCAATGCAGAATTGCTGTTTGAAAAGCATGTAAAGGAAAGATTAATGCATTAAAACAGGAAATATAATAAAATATTAGTTTGGGTCTGGAGGAGCTGCAAATGCAAGTTTTGGAATGCTATGTTTTAAGCACTACATAAAATTGAATTCTAACAGTGAGTGAGTCTGAATCTGCTTGTCGTTTTCTGGTGATATTAAGCCTCGCAGCTATGGGGGCTAAATAATCTGTTCTTGCATAATTTTACAAAAAAAACAGTGTAATCTAATTCTGCTGTATAATCCACTTCTCTCTAGTCATATTGGTCCTGTAGCCTACTGTACGGTGGTGGTGCTTAATGGGGTCTGATGTCTGTGTATCCCAAAAATTGGTAAATGTCATCAAATAAAACATTGCTACATTACTAAAGAGAAGTTATGGGATGAAGATGGTCACAGGTTAACAGTTGTCTTATTTGTGTTTATGTCTTTGCAGCTGTCCCCAGCACAAACCAGCCACTAGTGACGGCGGTAAATTAAAGACTAGACACAATTCTTCTGCAAACCTCTGAGGCATATCTCTTCAAAAACAACGTTTCTAGGCACTCTAGGCAAACTAGACGCAGGTAAGCTACAAAAACAGCAGTATTTCTTCTAAACTGAGTTTCTCCTAGTCTTACCAGATCCCACGAGCATCAGGCCAATCTCTGGCCATCCCAGCTGCCATGAGCAGAGGTGACACAGGTTTATCAAACAGGAGGTGATCCTGATTGGCCAGTAAAGGGACAGAGGAATCGGGGGGGACATTAGATGGCAACTGTCATCAAAAAAAAAATACAGAACCTTGTCTCTCAGTGTTTGTGCACTAACATCAATAAGCAGTTGCTGTTCTCTGTCTGACATCTCTCTCAGGCTGTAGTAGCGACCATTCAAGTCTCCCTTCAGGCCAGACAGAGCTGTCACAACCACACGCTCCACCTCACGGCGCTCAGAGCGCGAGCATGCAGGGGGGAGACTCAGTCCACGGATGCTACGACCGGTACGGACACGAGAAGACAGCACGTAGCGCTCATCAAACATTCCTGTGGTGATCTGATGAGGAGAAAGTATCTGGTCACCGAGTGGAAACAGGAAGTGATGGATGAACAAGACCATGTGATGCAGACAACAGAAGAGTTAAGAGAAATGCAGATGTAACCTTGGAAGCATCCAGGTCGGTGGGGTGCTTCATTGTGCGAGGGTCGTAGCCATTGTGTCTGTCCTTGATAACAGGGTCAAAGAGCTCAGCAAACACCTGATGGGAAATCAAACAATCAGTTTTCCCCTCATTTTGTAACTAAAGACACAACAAGTCACTGCAAACATGAATTCCAACCTCGTAGCTCTCCTCATCTCCAGCTACCATGCCCACAGTCTTGATGAAGGGGTGTCCAGGATTGTCCACCCCGGTCTGGATGCATTGGTCCAGCGTCCAGTCGTTGGGGGTTTTCTTGTCCCTCAGGCGCCCATAAATGGTTGGAGTCAGGGCTGCTGCCATGCAGTTGTTGTGCTTCCTCAGGTCAGGGAAATCAGCGCTGTAGAAAGTTATTAACCACTAAGTTAATGTTTGGACAAAGAAGCTTCACTAAAGTAGAGCATTACTGACACACCTCACACTCACACACACACACACACACACACACACATGTACCTGGGTGGATAGAGCCTCCTCCTCTCAGCAGCAGCAATGTTGTCACTGAGAAGGTATCCAGATCCCAGTGTGCCAGCTCCTATGCTGGCCAAAATCACTGCCGTGTTACGGCCAGACATCATACGGGTGAAAGAGTTCGCCATGGTAACGTGGTCAAGTTATTACCTGGTGAAAGGTCAGAGGGCAAAGTTGAATTTAAATCAACTTCAAATATGTGTTATTTATTTTAAAATATATACTTTCCAGGTTACATCTTGTGGAAAAGTACCATAACTGAGTTTACCCCTTCAGTGTAAATATCCATGCTGCTTGTGGTAATAGTTGGTTATAGTCTCATTTAGTTCTAAATGCCAGGTTATGTTTGTTTATTTGTTCTACTTGGTAGCATAGTGAGCTACAAGCCTGAACTTTACTGCAGCATTCTGCCTGAATGTCATAGATGGCATTCAGAAGAAGCTGATACCAGCTGCCCACAGGCACAGAAGAGAGCAGATATACAACAATCTGTAGTAATTTGTTGTACAATTCATATTTCTCTTCACAAATATCACAGTGGTGAGACTAGAGCATTGTGTAAGATTGTAGAAATCCAAGCATTTACAATGCACCTCTTTGGGGATCACAGTGATAACTACATGTCTGAAGGTAGCAGTGGTTGTGGCTTTTGTATTTAAATGACTACTGACATTGCTGCAGCACTTGAATTATATTTTGCTTTTTGTATTTTTTGCTATGTAACCAAAAAGGAAACACATTAAATTGGAATTTAAGTCTTAAAGTGATAAAGTTTGTGAGGAATAATACTTTTCCCACTGTTTGTCCTACAGTTCAACAATCATCTTAAGTTTACATTAAGATGTATTAACACACATCTCCACAGGTAATTGCATTAACCTATCAAATGCTTAAGTAACAGATACTGCTGCAGTCTGTGGGATGAGATTATTCTAGAAGCAGACAGAAGCCTTCTGATTGGTCGCTTTGGGTGAGCCACCAGCTCAGGTGATCAGATGATTTGTGTGTGGATACTGAGAGAGATACTGCCATATTAATATAACATGTCATGGCCCATTCTAACACCTGTCAGCAGATATAGATATAGCATGATAAACTACAATATAAACGAATATTACAACACTTCTATGAGATGCTGCTGTATTTTTGCACATTGCCCATAATACAAATGCAAATTCTATATCTGTCTTAAGTTATAGGTCAAAGTCACCTGTCATCCGCACCCTAACACAGTATTGATAGTAGCAGTCATTGAGGTTAAGCTGAAGTGCCAGTTTAGAGTTGGCATCAGCCCAGGACATCATATGGTCCTTTCTGACATCCTGGGCTGGTCAACTGAGTTCACACAAGACAAGCAGGAAGATAGAGACTGAGAGTGGGCAAGTGGTGAGGCGGAGTCAAAAAATACAGGAACAAATGAGAGAGAGAGAGAGAGAGAGAGAGAGAGAGAGAGAGAGAGAGAGAGAGAGAGAGAGAGAGAGAGAAGAGAGGAGAAATCGACTTTGAGAGTAACAGTGGAAAAAATACAGATATGCTGGATGTATAGGAAGGCAGTAGGAGGGGCAGTATAGGATGTGTCACATTAAGGTCAGGAGAAGGGGTTAAAGGGTGAGAAAGAGAGAGGAAAAGGTAGGATTAGAGGGATTCTCGTCTGAGACTTTAGAGGATTAATTGAAGAGAGAAAGTAATGAAGAGAGGCACCTGTACCCATTGACCTTTCTGAAATGGGGAAAGACATGTTAAGTGTAAGATGAACTGTAAGTCATAGACGCAGGAGACACTGCTGGAGATTTTAGAAACGGACAAATTAAAAGGGACCAGTTGCTGACAGGTGGCTGGTCCCTGTTAATATCGAGCAGATTAAGAGGCGCCAATGCAAGAGAATGCTATGTAGGCTATACAGTGTGCTGTAAGTGTTAACCCTTAGAGCAAGTTAAAAACAAAAGGCGGAGACAGCTGATGAAGATTAGAGAAGAAGTCTCTTTACGTGTGCATACATGCTGTGAAATTGCTATAATAGATGATTAAAAACATTCAAAATACATTAAATCCTAATTAGCTCTTTATGCATACTCACACAACAATATATATGTATTGTCTTCTTTCAGAATATTCCACTTTTTTCAGAGGAAGGCCCTTATTTTGATCAAAAACACAAGTGAATAATGTTTGAAAGGCAGCCCAAATAACCACTGTTAAGAATTACTTTACTTCTCCAAGGGAAGCATGTGTGCATAAAGAGGCAGGAAACACAGACAGAGCTGTAAGAGAAAGAGCAGAGAGGTGAAGAGGGGGAGACCATCACTCACCTGAGGTTTGTCTGAGGAGTGGAGGCAGCGAAGGGCCCGAGTGTTTCCTGCAGCTCAGTCCGGAGAGGCTCGTTCTGCAGAGTGAGAGCAGACTGAAGAACAGAGATGGGATCAGAGAGATGGGGACGCTCGCTCAGGATTAGCCTCTCACTGGGCAACGGTTTAAAATCCTCTTTCTACTGTCAGTCAGCATGTCTGCCTACGTCTTCACGCATGCACTCACACACATGCATGCTCACACATGCACATACATACATACATGCGAACAAACTAGGCTTCATCATTTTATTTCACGTGCTCTTCTTTACAATACAGATGACACTCATGAAATGATGACCTGGTTTATATGTTTGGGTGTTCTGTGACACTTCAGCTGGAGGTTTAACTCTAATATTCAGTATTGTGACTCAAAAGCAAGGCACCCAAAACATGCATAACTCTGTTTAACTGTGTTTTGTATCACTGAGTGCAAAGTCCAGTTTCTGTCCTGATATGGGTGTGGACAAAAGCAAAAGTTTCCCAAGGAGGCACAATAGTACACAAACTTGGGGAGTGTAGCCTAATGTTTACACTGTAAAGGAACATTTTTTTATTCAACTTTTTAGACTACATATTCATCATTACTTATGCATTGTATCTCAACATTTAGATGTAGTCTCGCCCTCATTGGATAATCTGTAATTCATTTGTAATTCAAAAATGAAAAAACGGAAATACCATTGATTTTTGTTTTTTTATTTTAAACCAATTTTGAATTGAAGAATGAAGAACGGCAGACAGGTGACCCGGAAGTAAAAGCAAACATGTCAAAATAAAACCCAAGAAGATAGATTGGTCATTTTATAAAAGTGTACCATTATTTAAGCACAGGATCAGGGTAACCGCAGGAGATAAATAGGCTAAATAAATACATAAATAAATACATACATAGCTTCATAAATAGAAATTATTTTTTTTTGTTCCTTTCATTAACACATAAATGTCTTTTTATCCAAAAAGTGTGTGATCAATTACAGGGAGGGTCTCTACAGGGGTAATTGACACTTTTCTCTCTCACACCCTGTTTTTTTTTTGTTATGTCTGCAGGTGTGAAGGACTATGTGGCTCCTCCTGGCGAGACACACCTGACACTTCCACCTAATCCCTTGCACTCTTCTAGGAAGGCTGTAGCCTATCGAGAGAGAGAAAAAAGAGAATAACCGTTCATTCTGCAACCCGCGTGTCATTACTGCAAGTATGTTGCTTTTCCTATGTAATCTGTAGGAGTATATAGCTAAACTATAATGCATTGCTGTAATATAGTTAATGTGATGTAGTTCCGTTTTCACTCAGTAGAGTGTAACATAGGACCAGTAGCGAGCCAAACACATAGAAAGGATGATAGAAGGCTACTGTAGCTTATTTGAATAAGATTATTACACAATTATTAAGCAGTGAATAGGTTGACAATGCTCTATGATCTAGCTCTCAAAAGACACAAATGTTCATAATCCTTTTTGTTATTTCTCCAGGCATGGGCAATGCAGAGCCTGGCAAATTCCGATTAAGATAATGTATTGTACTTAATTATATGTACTTAATGAACTTACTTATTAAACTTACTCATATATATTATTGTACTTAATTTCATAGCCTAATTAATTATATGTGGAAATCGCCTTTGTGGGCCTTTCCAGCAGAGGTTCCCATCTCATGTTACCAAATTATTGTTCACCGTTTCAGAGTATGGCTACTAATAACTTCTCATTCTTCAACATTATCAAGCTAATGTTCAGTTTCATAGCTGCTGTTCATTGTTGACTACATTGCGTAGCCTTGACAACCTATGGAATTTATCAATCCTGTGACATTACATAGTCAACAAATCGATCTGCCAACGTGGTATTGATCATATCATATAGAGGGGTTGTCAGCTTTTCAATTTAGTTTGGAGGGAGATTCGGTATCGTTGAAGTCAGTACAGTTTATGAGTAGGCCTTCTGTTATGTTACCCACCGCAGGGGTCAGAGGTCATCACTCCTCAACCCCCAGGGATTTTTTTTTTCAAAAAGTTCGGCAGGCAAATTCTCACTTTTTTACCTTTTTTTTAATATACTATATTATGACTTTATTCAACATACTATACTAGGACTTTTTTATGACTTTTTACGATATAATATTATGACTTTTTTATGACATTTTTTTGATATAATATAATATGAGTTTTCCAACATACTATACTATGACTTCTTTGTGACTTTTTTCGACATACTATACTATGACTTGTTTATGATTTTTTTCGATGTATTATACTTATACTAAGCTATAGTATGACTTTTTTTTACTTTTTTCGACATGCTGTACTATGACTTTTTTATGACTTTTTCCCGACATAAAATACCATGACTTTTTCACGATCTTTTTCGATATACTGTGTAATTTTAATAACTTTTTTTGACCTACTATACTATGACCTTTTTAGACATACTATACTATGACTGTTTTTTTTTTTTACATACTATACTATGACTTTTTTATGACTTGTTTCGACATACTATACTAGGACTTTTTTGGCATACTATACTATGACATTTTTTTTTACTTTCGTAGACATACTATACTATGACTTCTTTCGGCATACTATACTATAACTTTGAAATTACTTTTTTCGACATACTATACTATGACTTTTTTCGACATACTATATTATGACTTTTTAGGACTTTTTGCGATATGCTATACCATGACTTTTTTGATATACTCTACTAAGACTTTTTTTTTTTACTTTTTTCAACACACTATACTATGACTTTTTTTTTGACTTTTTTCAAGAAGCTATACTTTGACTTTTTTAAACTTCTTTCAACATGCTGTATTATGACTGTTTCTTAAATAGTATACTATGACTTTTTTATGACTTTATTCGACATACGATACTATCACATATTTATGATTTTTTCGACATTTTTTTCCTCTTTAAAGGGACTATTTGTAACTTCTTACACGTATAAATCATTGTGGGTCGGTGTCCAATGCGCGTTCGCGTGTGGGTACGCTGTTCAGACTCAGACTCCAACACAAACACTGTGTACACTGAAGCACAAAAACTGCAAAGTTATATCTAGTGAAGCCCGTCTTGCAAAACAATGTTAACTCTTCCTGCTTCGCCCCCTGGCCGCGGTCGGAGGATGCGGGGGAGACCGTAGCTTTGGTCTACAGGGCCAGAGTCTCTGCTCTGCTCCTGCCTACTCAACTTAACTCACACACCGCGCTCGTTCTCGCTCAGCTCGCTCCAACTCCACGTGCATGCGCGCGCACTACACACTGCAGAAGAGTTTAGCTCTGAGAATATCTAGTGAATGTACAGTGGATGTTTGTGCAGAAATAAATGCTGCCGCTCCTCCAGACCAACAGAGGTTTCCCGTGTCTTGTGAAGTGACGAGGCTCCGCAGCGAGTTACGTTATCGTCTCCAACCGGGTGTCGGTGTCTCCCCTGTTCCCTCCGGCCGCGGTCGGGAGGCTGAAGCAGGAAAAGCCAACACTATGATCAGCATTGATTCATGGCGAGACCTTCGTCTGGTCAGCTAACATTACTGCCAAGCAGGTGAAATATAGAGTGATATTGTGGTTTTAGCTGACGTGTGTCGCCTCGCATGTTTTGACGGACGCTCAGGTAGCACGTGCACACGGGCGAGCGCGAGTAACAGGACGCTGACTGTCGTTGACATTGCGGCCACAAGTGTCGCTGTTACAACCAATTTCTGATTCTTACAAACAGTTCCTTTAAACTATAATATGACTTTTTTTACTTTTTTCAAAACACTATACTATGACTTTTTTATGACTGTTTTCGACATACTATACAATGACTTTTAAAGACTTTTTTTTAGCCATAGTATAGTATGTCGAAAGAAAGTTATAGTATGTCAAAAAAAAGTTATAGTATGTCGAAAAAGTCATAGTATAGTATGTTGAAAAAAGTCACACTATAGTATGTCGAAAAAAAGTCATAGTATAGTATGTCAAAAAAAGGCATAGTATAATATGTCGAAAAAAAAGTCATAGTATGGTTTGTCAAAAGAAAAGAGAAAAAAAAAAGTCAAAGTATAGTATGTCGAAAAATGAGTCATAAAAAAGTCACAGTATAGTATGTTGAGAAAAAGTCATAATATAGTATGTCGAAAAAACAGTCATAGTATAGTGTGTCGAAAAAAGAGTCATAAAAAAGTCACAGTATAGTATGTCGAAAAAAAGTCATAGTATAGTATGTCGAAAAAAGAGTCATAAAAAGTCACAGTATAGTATGTCCAAAAAAAGTCATAGTATAGTATGTTCAAAAAAAGTATTAGTATAGTATGTCGAAAAAAAAGTCATACTATAGTATGTTGAAAAAAAGTCATAGTATAGTATCTCGAAATAAGTCATACTATAGTAGGTCGAAAAAAAGTACTAGTATAGTTTGTCGAAAAAAAACTCATAGTAAAGTATTTCGAAAAAAGTCATAGTATAGTATGTCATAAAAAAGTCATAGTATAGAATGTCGAATAAAAGTCATACTATAGTATGTCGAAAAAAAAGTCATAGTATAGTTTGTCGAAAAAAAAGTGGTAGTATAGTATATCAAAAAAAAGGTATAGTATAGTTTTTCGAGAAAGTCATAATATAGTATGTTGAAAAAAGAGTGACAAAAATCACAGTATAGTATGTCAAAAAAAACATCATAGTATAGTATGTAAAAAAAAGTAATACTGTAGTATAGTATGTTGAAAAACAAGTCATAGCATAATATGTTGAAAAGAAAGTCATAGTATAGTATGTTGAAAAAAAAGTCATAGTATATGTCGAAAAAAAAGTCATAGTATAGTACGTAAAAAAAAGTTATAGTATAGTATGTTGAAAAAAGAGTCATAAAAAGTCATAATATATTATGTCAAAAAAAAGTTATAGTATAGTATGTTGAAAAAAGAGTCATAAAAAGTCATAATATAGTATGTCAAAAAAAAGTCATAGTATAGAATGTCAAAAAAATGTCATTGAAAGTTATAATATAGTATGTAAAAAAAAAGCCATAGTATAGTTTGTTGAAAAAAAAAGTCATAGCATAGTATGTTGAAAAACATGTCCTAGTATAGTATGTTGAAAGAAAAGTCATAGTATAGTATGTTGAAAAAAATGTCCTAGTATAGTATGTTGAAAGAAAGTCATAGTATAGTATTTCGAAAAAAAGAGTCATAAAAATGTCCTAGGATAGTATTACGAAAAAAAAAGTCATAGTATAGTATGACAAAAAAAAGTCATTAAAAAAGTCAATGTATAGTATGTCAAAAAAGTCATAGTATAGTATGGCAAAAAAATCATAAAAAAGACAGTATAGTATGTCGAAAAAAGAGTCATAAAAAAGTCATAGTATAGTATGTCAAAATAAAGTCATAGTTTAGTATGTCAAAAAAAGTCATAATAAAGTATGTTGAAAAAAAATCATTAAAAAGGTCATACTATAGTATGTAAAAAAAAAAGTCATAGTATAGTATGTCAAAAAAAGTTTTTAAAAAAAGTCACAATATGGAAAAAAGTCATCATATAGTATGTCAACACAATGTCACATTATTGTATGTCATAAAAGTCAAAGTAATGTGCTATAAAAAATCATAAAAAGTTACAGTATAGTATGTCATAATAGTCATTAAAAAACTAAAAAAGTCATACTATGTCATAAAAAAAGTCATACAAAAACATACTATAGTATGACATAGAAGGGTCAGAGTATAATATGTTACAAAAAGTCATAAAAAGTAACAGTATAGTATTCCATAAAAATGTCATAGTATATAGTATGCCATTCTTTATGTCATCTGCTATGCTAAATGTAAATAAATAGGCCTTTTTGTACAACAAAAACAATAACCACCCAAAGACTTCAAACATAGCTTCAGGATGACACCAATACTATTCCACACTGTCTATATAACAAGTACTGTATGACTATGATGTCATTTTGCTCTCCGTTTTAAGCAGCACGTTACTGACGTTGTGGGCACACCACCGGCAAGGATAGGCATTGGGGTCGGGTGCAGTGTGAGCCGAGTGGCAGGCAAAGGTAGGGATCTAGGCGTGCTGATCCCCGGTATCGCAGACTGTCTCTAGGTACGTGGAACATCACCTCTCTGGCAGTGAAGGAACTGGAGCTGGTGCGGTATCAACTACATATAGTTGGGCTCACCTCCACGCATAGCTCTGGTTCTAGAACCAAACTCCTGGAGAAGGGCTGGAGTCTCGCCTTTTCCGGAGTTGCCCAGGTTGAGAGGCGCCAGGTGGGTGTGAGGATACTCACGAGCCCCCGGCTGAGCGCTGCTGTGTTGGAGTTCTCCCCGGAGAACGAGAGGGTCGCCTCTATGAGACTGCGAGTCACTGAGAGGAAGTCTCTGACTGTTGTTTGTGCTTTTGCATCAAACAGCAGCTCAGAGTACCCGACCTTCTTGGAGTCTCTGGTGGCGTCCTGAAAGAGGTGCCGACTGGGGACTCTATAGTTCTGCTGGGGGACTTCAACGCTCACGTGGGCAACAATGGAGAAACCTGGAAGGGGGTGACTGGGAGGAACAGCCTGCTTGATCTGAACCCGAGTGATGCTTCGTTGTTGGACTTCTGTGCTAGTTACGGATTGGCCATAACAAACACCACCGTCCAGGTGTTTTGTGGACTTGGAAAAGCCTTACGAACGTGTACCCCGGAGAGTCCTGTGGGGGGGATACTGCGGGAACATGGGGTACCGGGGTCGTTGTTAAGAGTCATCCAGTCCTTGTATAACCAAAGTGAGAACTGTGTCCGTATACTATGCACAAAGTCAAACACGTTTCCAGTGGCTGTTGTCCTCCGCCAGAGTTGTCCCTCGTCACCGGTCCGGTTTGTGATTTTCATGGACAGGATCTCAAGGTGCAGCCGGGGGGAGGAGAGTGTCCGGTTTGGTGCGTCTCTGTTCTTTGCAGATGATGTGGTTCTGTTGGCTTCATCAGACCGTGACCTTCAGCACGCACTGGGGTGGTAGTGAGTCTCTGCCCCAAGCGAGGCAGTTCAAGTATCCCTGGGTCTTGTTCACTAGTGAGGGTAAAATAGAGCGGGGGATGGACAGGCGGTTCAGTGCAGCGTCTGCAGTTATGCGGGGGCTGTACCGGACCATTGTTATGAAGAGGGAGCTGAGCCGGTCCACCTATGTTTCAAGCCTCACCTATGATCATGAGCCTTCGTAGGGTGGCCGGGCTCAGCCTTAGAGATAGAGTGAGGAGCTCAGACATTCAGAGGGAGCTCGGATTAGAGCCGCTGCTCCTTTGTGTCGAAAGGGGCCTGGGAACACCTCGGGGTCCCCCCCAAGAAGAGCTAGAAAACATTGCTTGGCAGAGGGATGTCTGGAATTCCTTGCTAAGCCTGCTGCCCCCGCGACCTGGCCCAGGATAAGGGGAAGAAAATGGATGGATGGATGGGATGGATTACTGAAAATTTTGTTATTTTATTAGGACACAGGCAATTTTCTGTTTCAAAAACAACCCATGCAAAACATCTAATAATTTATCATTTTTATTTCATATTTGAATATAAATCTCTGTCAAATGAAAATACCTAAATGATAGACAAATCATACATATTTACAGAATTTATAAAAGGAAACAAAATATTCTGTGTTGACTTGTTATCTGGGATTTCTCTGACTCCATTACCATTCTTTAACATATTTTTCCAATCCAGGAAATATGACTAATACATTTTTAGAGAACATTGTTTCTGTGTTGCTGTTGCAAGAGTTCAAGACATGTACAGGTCAGGCAGCTTTTTGTAATATAGGATTCTGCCACCAACAAGATACCATATGACAGCTTACTGGAGTGTACATTTGGACAAAAAGAAAAAAAGTTGTAAAATCCACCTTTAAATTTTGGCCTGTGGAAGATGGCATTATGGAATAGATGCTGTTACAGAATAAATCCAACCCTGATGTGAGGGCTCATACAAGCTGCCATTTGTAGTCACACTGTGTGACTTAGTTACAGTTTGGTGAAATAGGCTACAGCTGAACACAAGATTAAAAAAAAGAACATGTTCCCCTGGCACAGTATGAGGGATAAGGCTAAAACAGTGCACTCGTACCAATGCATACACCTACTGCTGACACACAGAAAACCAATCAAAACTCCAGTGGATTCCAGTCTTTTTTGGCAAGATTTGCAGAACAAGACAGGATTGCTGTAGTCCCAGAAAGAATGGAAATAAAAATAAGTTGCACAAAAAGTAAAAAAAACTGACCTAACATATGATTACGGAGCTCGTCTAACAGCAGATCCACTGTCCTGTCAAATGCTGACACTTGTTAAGACTTTGTTGATAGAGCTGTGGATTGCTGAGCTACCATCATATTAAATACTTTTCTCAATCTCAAACCATTGTGAGATGGAAAACATGTTGGATCTCTAGCTTTTGCTTCAGAACATCAAACCCACAAAAGATAAAAGAGGTAGGTGATGTGACCTTTTTAAAAACGTGTATTGCTGGCATCCAGTGGTTAGACAGTTAAAAATGTATCAACACTACACAGAGGGCAGAATACTGTGTGTTATGAAACATACTTCTCATACAGCTCACAGAGAAATTAGCTCCCTCACTTAAACAAAAACTTACTGAGTGTAACCTAAACTGGGTGGCATTATTCAGCTTTAGTTTGAGCAGTGGTAGTTTGTGGCAGTCTGGTGTTAAGCTAATTCAACTGTAAATATCACTTTAAGAGAAATTGGCAACAGGAAATCATAAACAACCTTAATATATGACACACTTTCCTTTCAGTCTAAAACCTGTATGGTACTATCTGTTTGTAACACTGTATTGACACCATTGTGACGCCATGAGGTTTATGGCACAAGGTCTACAAGTATCATATTCACATCTCAGTTAGCTCCTGTGAACAAAACTTCCCACTATAACTACTGAGAAGGCTTGACATCGCTTCATATTTAACAGAAAACGTATTCTCAAAACTCAATAAGGCTTCCAAGGGTCCAGCCTGGAATCTAATCAGTGTGTGGGAAAGAGCTACATTTTTCTGTAAATGTGTTAGTTGGATTATAGTTTTACCTTCACACATCTACTTGTTTTACTATAAGATGTAGGTCACTTCAAATGTCTTGGTGTCACTTAAAAAAAAAAGAGAAAAAAAAGCCCTGTGTTCATTTCCAACATACTGAAAAAGGCATTATTCACTCCAGCGGAGCGGAAACTATCAGACGATTGATGGCAATTATTGCACCGGACATGACAGTCAATGAAATAAAAAGGTTGCATGAAATGTTACAAAGATATCATCATATCATGCAACATGTGCGACAATAATGGAATGACATCAAGGGAGACGATTTCCAAGATTCAGGGTTAAAATTGATTGAGATGCACACAGTCCTAGTCATTACAACAGAGCAGCACTGTTGTTTTTTACGCAGCCATCCTGCACTCACATGTCAGTTAAATGGATTATGATCTCAAGAATGATAGTGGCTCAAGATACACATATACATAGTTTGTAAAATAATAAAAAAAATACCATCGAAATTTGCATTCAAAATCATCTGTGCAACTAACTAAAATTGTCGAGTGAAATGAATGATTTTTGCCAATCATTTGACAGATAATTTATGCTTGATTGATTTTAAAAGGCCATATGCTTACAGCCTGTAAAACATAAATAACTGTTAACTAATCACTTCTCAAACATTCAATATTTTGTACCTACTACGCAAATTCAAAACTCAAACATAAGTTGTTATTCTCTCATTCAAAAAGTGTGCCGTGCAGAGATAAGCAAAAGGCCAAAACAGGTGGGCCACGCAAAGCATTGGGTAGTTTATGAAGGAGTGTCTGGGCAGGGGAGAAAAACTTTGTGGGCACATCAGTGATGCACAGTTATAAAAAAGAAAAGAGAAAAAAAAAAAGTGTCGTTCAGGAAACAACCGACTCCAGTGAAGAATTGCCCAAATCAACAGCCATCTTGAAAAACATTCAAGGTTCCAGTACTCAAACTGGCTCCACACATTCAGCCTCCTTTCAACATCGCTACAGGACATTTGACTGTAGTGGCTCGCACCAACATGGAAAAAAGAAAAATAGAAGATAGTACAGCATTACAGATGGGATAACCTGGTGTTGGTTCAACAGTTAAAGATATCAGGACTTCCTCTCTTCCTCCACATGCTGCATCTGTCATCTTGCCTTCCTGTGAGAGCCCATGAAGCACCTCTGCAGTGACATTTCAGACCTTTGGGCAGCAATGCAGAGCTACAACATGGCTATGCTCTCCGGTGTACAGTTGAGATGTGTGGATGTGCTGCTTCCCCCAGGGGACTTGAGGCCCTTAGTCGCCCCACCCAGTGTCGAGCCCCGGGACCTGGTGCCCATGATAACCCCTGAGCCGAGGTGGTGACTCTGCTGTAAGCCCGTCATCATGGTCTCGCTGGTGACGGTGCCAAACTCGTAGGTGAAGGTGCCGTAGAAGACCAGGATGTCCACCGTGAAGACCCACTCGCAGATGGCTGCAGCATGCTGCAGGATGAAGCTCTCATGGATGAAGAAGATGCCGCCTGGGAGGAGGGCAAGTTAAGGAGGACAAACATCTCTGGTACATGCGGGAGCAAAACAAATAAAGCCCCTTTTCCTATTTCACTGAATCTACAGTGGCACAGGGAGGAGAGAATAAAAATGTCATGAACCTGAGCCAAATCCATGATATAATGATATAAGATATACGACAAAGAGCTTAACCTCAGGGTGCCAGATGTGAAATCATTATATGATTAGGGTTAAATTGAAATTGGCTTTGCAGATCCATTAAACAGATGGGTTTAAAAAATAGGATACCAGTCAGTGAATGCAGTATATTACCTAGGAGAGGCTGTTATTATTTATCAGATAATTTACATGAACCTGAATGGTTCTCATCACTGTCACCAAACAGAAGAGGAGAAGGCAGACAGGAATAAAGGGTGACAATAATGAGTGGTGGAGGAAAAACCCTGGAAGCCACAGAGAGTCAGGCAGGGAAGAGAGGCCACCATAGAAAGTGAAGCCATCAGCATCACCATTGTTAAACAAGAGGGCAGGAGGGGGAGATGAGCCCAGACAGATGTTATCGTGGCCTTGCTGTCCTGTCTCAAAGTTGAAGGACAAACATCTTAATCTGCGCAGTAGTGTCTCAAGGCTAGTGGAGAGAAGAAGAAAACAAGATGTCTCTCCAATGTTTTAATCGGCAAGCCACCACCTGATTAGGCTGTAGGTTCCTTCATTTTGATCTATACCATTTTTGATATAAAGAAAAATATGTTAATCAGGTTGTAACCAATGATGTTAACGAAGGCTCAGCCCAATAAGTGATTCCAGTGTGCGAGGACCAACAATATCAGGACCCTCGTGAAAAAGGTCAATTAGTGAAGAGTGATCAAAAGTTCTATGATGTACTTAAAAGACGTCAAAAACATGTATCAAAATTAGTCTTTACATATAACTACTGTATCTGCACAACAAGGGGGATGTTAAGTAAAGGATACTGAGGACGAGAGAGACCATGGCTCCTAGTGCCAGAGCCACTCTGAAGTGGGCCATCCAGTAGTCGAGGGCGGTCACAGCCACCCGGTAGGTGAGCACACACTGCAGGCACACAAACAGCAGCCCTGCTGGAAATGCCACACCTGCACCCACATAGTGTAGTGATTTGGCGTGATCAACCTGACAAAAGGAACCGTACAGTTAGAAGGGTTGCTTCCACTCGTCTGAGGTCCAAAAAAATAAGCAAAAGGTCCAAAAAATTTGAATGAAGTTTATTCATATTTACCTGGAAGTTGCCCACCATTACCAGACCCACAGCGTTGGTGCAGCCTGACACCAGAGCGCTGGTGTTGACCCAACATCGGTGGCTATGTTCGATCACCTGGGCGTAGCGCAGAAGGCACACCATCACCACTGCAGAACACAGGGGGAGACATTTACACTGCATCCATGACACAAAATAGAAACTAGAATTGCTGCCAATAAGGACATAAGGTCACAGTGACCTTGACCTTTGACCACCAAAATATAAATCAGTTCATCCTTGAGACCAAGTGGACGTTTGTGCCAAATTTGAAGAAATTCCCTCCAGACGTTTCTGAGATATCACGTTCACAAGAAAGGGACGTATAGACGGAGAGGGCAGAGTTAACACCCAGCTGGGAGTTGGATCCAATTATTTGGAACCAATCACTTTTCTTTTCACTTGGCTCTAGATACAGGGACCAATCTCAGGCATAGCCTATAGTTAAATCTGATCCAAACCCCATTCTATACAATGTTGAGCTCCACAAAACACTGTTCCTGGTCACTATTGGTTCTCTATTAAGTCCATACACTAGATGGCAGTAAGGGAACACTTGAATAAACCTCATTCATTTTTAATTATAGGCTGGTTCAGTGTGTATATCCAAAACAAGACCACATGGCTGACGACAACTGGTGTGTATCGCTGTGGTAACTGTGCCTGCTGCAACAATACAACAAACACAAAATCGTTCAATCATCCCCACACCGGGAGGAAGGTTCCCATCCGGGAAATCATAAATTGTAAATCAGCACGTGCTTTACATGTTACCATGTCCCTGTGGTTTAGCATATGTCGGACAAACCAAACGACCCCTCTAACAACGAATATGCAAGCACAAAACTGCAATCTGCACAGGCAATATGGATTATGCAATTGCAAAACATTATGCTGAAGCAAACCACGGTTCACCCTCTTCCTTAAAATTCTGTGGGATTGAAAAAGTCATGATGCCTACTAGAGATGATATTTTAAAGAAACTGGCACAGAGGGAAATGTTTTGGATATACACACTGAACAATATGACACCAAATTGAATTAATGATGATTTCAGCTTAAAATGCTTTTTAGGTTAGGACTGTTTGTAGTCTTTTGCAACCTACAGACTACAAAAGTGACCACTGACCACTTGATGATACAGGATCACCGGTAAGACCAGCCTATAATTAAAAAGGAACGAGGTTTATTCAAGCGTTTCCTTACTGCCATCTAGTGTATGGTCGTAATAGTGAACAAATAATGTCCAGGAACAGTGTTTTGTAGAGCTCTACATTGTATAGAATGGGGTTTGGATCAGATTTAACTATAGGCTATGCCTGAGATTGGTCCCTGTATCTAGAGCCATGTGAAAAGAAAAGTGATTGGTTCCCAAATAATTGGATCCAACTCCCAGCTGGGTATTAACTCTGCCCTTGTTTACATTACTGAACTGAATCGGTATACTTCACACTTGATTTTGAAATCTGGGATGTGCTACTCTATCACATTTTATGCTCATAGTATGGTATGTCATGAAAAATGTCATAGTATATAGTATGCCATAAAAATGTCATAGTATAGTATGTCATAAAAAATGTCATAGTATAGTATGTCATAAAAAATGTCATAGTATAGTATGTCATAAAAATGTCAAAGTATAGTATATCATAAAAAATGTCATAGTATATAGTATGCCATAAAATCTCATAGTATCGTATGCCATAAAAAAATGTCATAGTATAGTATGTCATAAAAAATGTCATAGTATAGTATGTCATAAAAAATGTCATAGTATAGTATGTCATAAAAATGTCAAAGTATAGTATGTCATAAAAAATGTCATAGTATAGTATGTCATAAAAAATGTCATAGTATAGTATGCCATAAAAAAGTCATAGTATAGTAAGTCATAAACAATGCCATAAAAAGTCATATTACAGAATTCCATAAAAATGTCATATAAAAAGTCATAGTATGTCATAAAAATTTCATAGTATCGTGTGTCATAAAAAATGTCATTCTATAGCATGTCATTAACTAGAATTACTGCCTCATGGTTGTATGCCTCCGCCAACCAATCAAGTGGCAGTTTACATCCATGTCTGTCCAAAATGTCATCATTTTATCCTATTAGACATTTGTCATAATTAGCCTATGAATTCTTGAGTTATGGTCACAAACGTGTTTTGCGAGATCACAGTAGCCTTGACCTTTGACCTCCAGGTGTTCCTTAGATATTACATTCACAATAATGGGACGGGCGGACAACCCGAAGACATAATGCCTCCGGCCACGGGTGTTGCCGGCGTGGAGGAATAGAAATACTGCACAATACAAATGTAAAAGTTTTGATATAATCTGTAGGTGGGTGGAAAATTAAAACATCATGGTTTAGTCAATTTAATTATTGTAGGTATTGAAATGGAAAACAAATGGATATTTTTCAGTTTTCTTAGTGATGGTGGAAATCAGAAATTTGAAGGTATTATACATGATTTCTTCAGATTCCAAAATGCTTTAAACATGATGCTCTTGTTTATTTACAGTTTTATCTATAGCTGGTGGACTGTCATGTGCCTGCACCCATTCTGCTGATCTTAGACTATCTGATTTGTTTTACTGCTGTCTCAGAGGGGATGTATTCTATAAGCTATTGACATCTCTGGCTGCATGAGGTCATGTTACTTGTCTTGAAAGACTTAGCCTCACTGTTTGAAAACTATAAACCTGCAGGTAGCTGTCTGTTACAGTACTACCACCAAGGCAGTAAAACAGTAAAACACAGCTCAACAACAGTAAGGAAGTCAAAGGTCAAAACTAAAGCATCTAGGCAGCTTATACACTAGTGAGAGAGAGAGAGAAGGGAGCTGAGAAAAGACGGAATGATGGACAGAAATTAAATGTAGAAATAAAAATGCAATGAAACATAAAAGACTGAAAAAATGTAAATACATATGAGAAGAAAAGCAGCAGGAGACCAATTAAAGGCAGAGTAGGGAAAAGCAGAGCTGAGTGGTGATAACACAAGACAGGGAGGAGGAGCAAAGGAGGAAGGCCATGGAGGGCACATGCAGGGGAGAGGACAGAGGGGGGAAGTGGAAGGAAAGCCGCATTCATTATTGATTAGAGAGCACAGGCTATTTCAAGCCACTCCGTATCTCTTGGAGGCCAGTGGCTGGCGTCTGTGGACACCATGGAGGATTAATATAACACACATAACGGACAGTGGAGACAGACAGCAAACACTTTTCACCTCAACTCTACTGATTTGTTGCTTTTGTGTTAAAGAGCAGAAGGCAGCAGTCTTATTTAGTGTACTTAGTGTAAATTGCAGATCACTGATTTTAAATGATTGCATATTGATCAGTATTTAACAATGAATTCTTACAGTACATCACCCCATATTTGTGGAAAATATTTTACTACATTATAGTACAAAATTAAAGAATACTTAATTGATACTTAACTAAAAAAAAAAATTTTTTGCTTTTTAATACCCCCTTGTACATCATATTAGTTTTGGGTTTCTTTCGGTCATGGGATTATACAGGGGAAAATCATTTTTAAAGGAATAATTCCACATTTTGGAAAAATACGCTTATTCTCTTTCTTGCTGACCATTAGATGAGAAGATCGATACCACTCTCATATGTCTGTACGCTGAATATGAAGCTACAGCCTGGAGCCAGTAAGCTTAGCTTGGCACAAAGACCGGAAACAGTGAGCCTAGTGTCCACCTTCCAACACCTCCAAATCTCACTAATTAACACATTATATCTTGTTTGTTTAATCTGTACAAAACTGAAGAGTAAAACCGGCACGTTGTTTTACCGGGAGTTATGTGTTGAAACTATTTTTCTCCAGACAGTGACTTCCTGGAGTCTCCACTGGTTGCCTGGCAACCTCACAGAGACGTCATGTCTCTGGGAAGTCACGGCCTCCGGCAAATAAATAGTCCAGAACATAACCCCCCGTAAAATCACATCTTTATTTATAAGTGAGCTTTGGAGGCACCAGTAGGAAAAACAGAGGCAGGCTAGCTGTATCCAGTCTTTAAACTAAGCTAAGCTAACCATATCCTGGCAGTAGCTTCATATTTAGTCTACAGACATTAGACTAGATTCAATCTTCTCTTCTCTCAGCAAAAAGGTAAATTGGCATATTTCCAAAAATGTCGTACTATTCCTTTAAAGAAAGAACTCTTGCACACACCATGTCTTTTACATAACTGTGTGTGTATGTATGGTTTTAAATTCAGTTAGAACAAAGCCTTACCCATGAAGGCTCCAACGTTGCCGATCAAGCTGAACAGGCAGCTTTCAGGAGGGTAGGACCCACATTTACTGTAGCACATGGAGACAAAACAGCTCTCAGTATTAAAGGTAGGAGAAAAACCTATACCTACAAGTATCACTATATGCAAGACCACAGTCCCTTTGCCATTTGTCAGTATTTTTTACCAAGACAGACAGGCATGTACAGTCAAAATGTATAGGAACAAATAAAGTGATTATGATTGCACTCATGTGAACTATGCTTCCTAATACAAGAATGTAAAAGAATGTAAACCCGCTTGCTCTGATATATCTAGTATACATGAACATATATCTATGTACAACTGATATTTAGATGAGGCCTTTCGTCTTCATATACTGAAAAAAAGCCTGCCAGTCTCATGATGCCTTTTTACAAGAGTGCTTTTGTACTTGCTCGTGGTTAGAGGCTTATTTGCAGATTAAACTAATGCAGTTTATGCAAAGTGTGGGTTAATGACTGTCACAGAGCCACAACATAACAAGGTGCTAATTCATGCCACGAGGCCTATGCTGACACAAAATTGCTTTTGTATTCTGCAGAAACAAAGAGAGGAGGAGAGGTAGAATAGCAGACCTGATGAGGGGGATGTCCTGGATGGTGCAGCATGTCTTGGGGAAGCCTGGTCGGGGCAGCTCCTCTGTGCATGTTACATTGTAAAACCTGGAGCAGTGACACAATGAGTTCAGTTCATTCCCTACTGGTAGCTGTGGAATCACACTGGGTCCAGCTTCAAAAAATAAAATAAGATGTGGGATATTAGAGTCGTGCGCCCATTTCCTCAGATCAAAAGAGGAACATCACTCACCAGTTCTCCACAGGACAAACATGGTGATTCATCACAGCCATGGCATACCTGCGGGGCAAAGAACACACCATCATTTAAAGCAAGAAATGGTAAAGGTCAAACAGTGTTCTAATCCCTAATGACCCAAGCTGTTATCAAGAAAGAAGATTATACTGGGTTTGAGAAAAGGGGTCATTCAGCAGGAAATGATACTCATTGGAGCATGTGAATATACTCAAATATTTATCGACCGTGTGGATATCTCAGCGTATTTGCACATCAACACATTTCTGCTTGCAATTTCCATCTTTAATTTTTGATCATGTAAACAGCTTGCGATGCCCAGTTAAGCAACCCAATAAATTAGTACTCGTTGCATCTGTACACATGAGAATGTGAACACATTATGTTTCAATGTGACACAGTCAAGTGTTACTGTAACTCACACTATCCATATTCCTGTGATGGAGAAGGCAGACAGGCTGACAGGCAGGACGATCCAGGCAGTCATTGGGCTGGCAGTGAGCTGGCTTTGTCCCAAGCATGGGGTGAGAGGGGGGCTTCGGGCTGGAGTGGCGACAGGACAGGGGGGACCAGGTGGGGGGTGGGTGGGGGTGCGGGGTCACTAACACACAGGGAAACACACAGGGGGGGACATGAGAGGAAAAAAGGGGGAATGGCACAGCTCTTCTGCTCCACAGGGCCCTGCAGCCAGCAGCAACCTGACAGAAGACAGGGAAAAGATTTACTAAGTGATGAAAAATATATAAATATATGAAAAATACACATTCAACTACTGAATTGCATGTCACTCAAAATGCAACACTGCAGCTGTAATGTATCTGGGTCTACCTTGCCTTGACATACAAAGCTGACTTCAAAGAACGAGAAGCAACAACTGCCTCACGTCTTGCGTACTTGAGACGCAGCAAAGACTACAGTTGACAGCCAGCTGACATGCTGACATGCACGAACGTTCTGTGCCTGCGTCACAGGAAGTAAGTTAGTGGTCTGTATGTTCTATTCCTAAGAACATTGCAGAAGCATTTTCACATCACTGTAAATCTGTGGATCCCTTCTCATATGCTCGTAATACAAATTGTGTCTAATAAATGAATGCAAATTGTTGAACTGGACTCAACTTAGTGGAAAGGGCCTATTACTGGACAAACTAGAATATCAGCCTTTTCTTGGATAAAGTTCTCCCTCTATCATTGTTAAACATTAGTGGAAATAGGTTCTGAATGGCTGAAAACAAAAACTGGTGTTTACTGTAAATGGTTTAGAAAGCTGAAACACGCTCTAAACTACATAGTCCAGAAATATACATTTGTTTTTGCTACCCTGTTTTATGGTGACTTTTCTCTAAATCACACAAGTACTGTTTGACAGAAAGACAAGCACCTCTTGAAAAGAAATGAACAGCAACATGAAGCTGTGAAAGGTACTGTCGGGGCAAAGTGTACCCTTGTGAGAATGAGGACTACTCAGCCAAGGTCAGCACTGTGGTGGAGGGAAGCGTGGGACAACACGTATCATTTTACACGGTGTACAGTCACAAGTGTGTCCTTTGCTCAGAGGGAATATACAGTGAACAAGATGAACTTGTCTTGAACTAATCCAAATGAAAACGGAGCTCTTGAAAGGAGAAGGGTCAAAGTCACATATGAAGCAGTTTTAAACATGATTTTTTGTTTTTGTTTTTTCTCTTTAAAAGGTTATAATATCCGTCACTTCGTGATTATTGTCAAGGTGCAGGAAACCTTGACACGACCATTTTAACCTGCTGCGGCTTTGACCTTTGCTCTCTTTTGAATTAGTGGTGTTTTTTTACATTTCTTATCACTTATTGCAGCAGTTTTAGATGCCCTACTGTTAAAGATATTTTTAAAATCTGTTTTTCAAACAGTAATGGTAATCAATCACTTACTGACAGTGTATCAACTAGCTCATATGATGCCATTAACTTCCTGATAGTTCTCTAGAAATGTTTCACTATTTTCCTATTAGTATGCAGACACCAAGACTGGACAAAATAGGAAGAGTCTTACTTCTGCAAAGCCGGACCTCAAAGGAGTGTTCTGCTCAGTTATTTTAGACTATTACAGTAGAGCTGCAACAAGTGGTCGATTAGTCGATAGACAAAATCAATGCCAACTATTCTGATGATCTATTAATTGTTTTGAGGCATTTCTTAAAAAATAATGCCAAATGTATCTGGTTCCAGCTTCTCAAATGTGTATAAATTCTTCTATGACAGCAAACTGAATAGATTTGGGTTTTGGACTGTCGGTCGGAAAAAAACAAGACATCACCTTGGGCTCTGGGAATTTGTGATGATAGTTTTAACCATTTCCTGACATTTTATACACCAAAACACTAATCAGTTATTTGAGAAAATAATCAACTGAACAATTAATAATGAAAATAATTGTTAGCTGCGGCCCTAAAGACTATGTTTACGCAGTCTTAAACTATGATGTTCATGCTTCTATAGAGGTTGTACATACAAGAGTTAATGTATACACATGTATAAAGTATATTTTGTCAGTGTAACTGTGGTGTTGTAATGTAGAGACTCTCTCATAGTTTATGTCGGAACCTCCCACAGGCTGACAGGGGACTTCCAATTTCAAGTTTTATTTTTTTTCCCCATCACACTTTCAAAGAAATGGATTAAAACCACATAACTGATTTCTTTACACTTCCACCAAAGTACCATCAGATGTGATTGTTTTATCAGAAGCCACCAGGAGTATAGATAGGTTTCTCTATATGACATTCAGAGCATTAATATAGCAGCAAACAACTATTTGATATAGAGGAGTAATGTCTACCTGAGCAGAGAATGAAGACGCTCTCCCTCTGTGTATGTTGTAATCCGAACTTCTCTGTGCTTTGTTTAAATAGCGGGTCCGGCCCGCGTGCCTATTTGTCCATGTTAGGGCATGTGAGCGTGCCCCACTGGCTAGCTCATGGCCACCAATCTGCACTGCGCTCATTCGCCAGTTATAGCTAACTCCGTCCCGCCCAACAGCATCATTGCAGAAGCGTAGTGCCCACCCTTCGGTTCCCCCTCAGGTAAACAATGTTAGGTCTGTCAGCACTGTTGCCATTGTTTGCACTGTTAACATTGGTAGCTGCGAGCCACCAGCTCAGCCATCGCCATGTTGAGAGCCGTGTGGAGGCAATAGATATGCTCTGAATTTCAAATTTAGGAAAGGGTCTGGTGTGGTTAAAGATTAGACTAAAGCCTTTGGACAGAATTTAGACAGAATGCCCATTATTGATACCCCCATCTAGAAGACAATGACTCACCCGCCCCAATGACCACCCCCATCTGCCATACAAGCTTCTCCATCTGCATGGACAACATTAAACAAACAGACCTCGAGTCACAGTGAGTATACGGACATTTGCTCTCAACATAACATTTGACAGCAGTTCAACAGCTTTTGTTAATCAGTTTTGTTGGAGTATAGTGCAGGCCAAACACATCTGTCAATCTTTTGTTGTCTTCTCTGCCCACTTTACTCTGAAATAGGTAAATACATATGACAGGGTCTTTACAGGTAGCTCTGGTAACTATGGTTTTCTTTCCAAAATAAAACCTTCAAGCCAAGATGGAATATGTTTTGACTTTTACATTAATCAAAACAAAGTGTTGAGCAGTTAGTAGGTATTATTTTCTTTTGTTGGTTTTGGTTCACCACTGAGGTAAGAGTGTATTAGAAAATAAATCAATTTAATCCATTTATTTCTACAATTTGTCCGGTAGAAATACTCAGTTACACCATACAACATCATCTGCAACTCAAGTCAACGATTGGTACATTCTGTCCTGTGAGCTGGGTTTCTAGATTATTTCCTTTATCTAAATTGTGTTCTTCTTTTCTCAGGTCATTTCCATAAACAAACACAGACTAGATGCACATAAGGATGTGTTCACATGCAGATTTGTTTCATACATCCATGCTGCTCTCCTGCACTCAACATTAAAGTGTAGCTGTTTTCTGATATAGTTTAGTGTGCGTGGTAGTTGTTTCCTCTTCTGAATGTATACGGTCAGCAGTAGAGTGCTTGCAAAGGCTTTTGAAGTACTGTAAAATAAGGCGCTCTGAGCAAAAGCCAGAATACTCACTGCAAGTTGAGGTTGTTTTACAGTGTTCACACCAGATAGTGAAGCTTGCAAATCACAGCCAGGAGAAGACATAAAGGCAACTATAAAAGCATGCAGACTTAAAGTGGCAGTAGGCAGTATATTTTGGCATCATTGGGCAAAAATTCCATAATAACCTTTCAGCATATTGTAATTCAAGTGTTCTGAGAGAAAACTAGACTTCTGCACCTCCTCATGGCTCTGTTTTCAGGCTTTAAAAAATCTAGCCCGTGACGGGAGACTTTGACCAATCAATGATCATTTCATTGAGAGAGCGTTCCTATTGGCTGTGCTCCGGTCATGTGACCAGAACTTGGCGTTCCTTCAACAGATTTTACAATGGCGGCCGCGTCACAAAGTTTCTCATTTTACAGCTAAACAGTACATTACAAGATGATTCTGAAAACATTTGAGGCGAGAAATAGGCATTAACGTAACATAATATTGATTCATATTTGATCAGCACTGCCTAGTTTGACCATTTAGTTGGATTTCGAGAGTGAATGACAGCCGACTCTCATAGACGGCAGCTGGACAGCGGACCTCAGATCAGTTCTGACTGGTTGTTTTCCTCCGGTAAGTGAAATCTTTCAGATGCCGTTAGGAGCTCCGGAGGACACCGTAGGACACAGAGGAAAATGAATTTTTTTAAGTTACCTGTTTCATGCACTACTGCCAGGATATAGCGACCGTTTTATAAAAATAACTTTTTTTAATCATATTTGCTCCAATCTTGCCTCCTTAGCTTTAAGGGCACACATAAAACCAATCACCTGACATTTTTGACCCACAGTAGGCAAAAGAGGTACAGCCGGCGTGAATTGTTGTTTTGCTACTACCATTGGGAATCTCAAAGCCAGACATTTTCAAATTCTACATATAGTCACTTTAAGATCGTATATAAAAATGTGGGCTCTGATGTGAATTGTTCTGCATACATGCATTTCTATGATACTGGTGACAACACCCAGGTAAGATTGGACTTGAGTACTTTGTACGATTTCTGACTTTGAGGGAAAAAAAAAAAATCACCATTATCCCTTGACAATTTCTGATTCTTACATAGAGTCCCTTTAAGAGATTTTAACATTTTGTCCTACGACATAAATTACATCAATAAATACCCCACTCATAAATTTTGAAGCCTTTATATGTCTTAAAAAAGGCGGTTGCTAACAAGTGGCTAAATGAGACTACTAAACGTCATCACGCCGACTCGTCCGCCTTTACAGCCTTGTTGTGTATACTCACGCTCATGTGACCGTGGTGTGGACTGCATTTACACTTCAAAAATCATAAAAGTGATGTCCATTTGTGAAGATTATCTTGCTGAACAAAACGTGTTAGTATCATAAACGTGCGTTTGCCACAGAGCTTCTTTTCTGCAATAATCCAAAACCCGATGGAAAAATCCAATTGGCTTTTTATCGAGGGAACCCAGGGCAATGCTAACTTCCTGGTAGGCCTACAAAAAATACGTCATCCCTGGAGCACTCTATTGGCTTCAAATAGAATAACTTGGCATGAAAATGGAATTTGAGGCTGATAAATAACTTTTAAGGGTTTACAAATCAAACCGCTTTTTTTATGTTTTGATATCAGTCGACAAAACGCATCTCAATATTAGGTATTCAATTTAGAAATTCTGTTTCTCTTCGCACTGCTGCAGTGGGCCAGGTGACATGACACAGAAGACTATTTCTGTTTATTGTTGTTATCATCAAAAAACATGATTTCAACCTCACATTAACTACCATTCACAATCACACAAAATGTAAACTTGTCACAACAGGACAGTAACATTACCTTACATCAAATGATGAATAACTGGTGAAAGTTAAACCGGTTGCAGACATAGCTCAAGACAGTAAGATATACAGTACTATTATTATTGAATTTCTTTTAATATCCATAACTAGCCTCTCAGGAGCAGCTAAAACGCTGGATATTGAGTTAAAGCTGCAGTGCGCGATATTGGCGCAAATATGATTTAAAAAAGTTATTTTTAGAAAACGGCCGCTATAGCGTGACAGTAGTAAATGAAACAGGTAACCTGAAAAAAAATCATGTTCCTCTGTGTCCTACTGTGTCCTCCGGTGCTCCTAACGGCATCTGAAGGATTTCACTTACCGGAGGAAAACAAGGTCCTCTGCCAGCTGCCGTCTATGAGAGCCGGCTGTCAATCACTCGCGCACTCCGACCAAACGGTCAAACTAGGCAGCGCTGATCAAATATGAATCAATATTCTGTTACTGTAATGACTATTTCTCGCCTCAGATTTTCTCAGTATCATCTTGTTGTGTATTAGTTAGCTGTAAAATGAGAAAGTTTGTGACGCGGCCACCATTGTAAAATCTGTTGAAGGAAGCCAAGTTCTGGTCACATGCCCCGAGCACAGCCAATAGGAACGCTCTCTCTCTCTGAAACGACCTGTGATTGATCAAAATCTGCCGTCACGGGCTAGATTTTTCTAAAGCCTGAAAACAGAGACATGATGAGGAGCAGAAGTCTAGTTTTCTCTCAGAACACTTGAATAACAATATGCTGAAAGGTTATTATGGAATTTTTGCCAAATGATGCCAAAAAATTGTTGCCTACTGCCACTTTAAAATCACAGGCAAAGCTGAGTGTGTGTTTGTATATATTTATGTGTACGGGGGGGCCACAACACCCCCCCACAGCCATTCATAGGAAACATTCGCCACTGTACTTTAAGACTCGATAAAACTGTGACAATGTACTTTAATAAAGACCGAATTAAATCTATAGTCGACCGCTGCAGACAGACAAACGGAGCGACCTCACAGAGTTCGGCAGCCCGCTCTCGTGAACCGGGTAACGGTACCGTTAGCCTCGTTAGCTCCAACCTAGCTAGCTAGTTAGCTTTGCACTTTACCAGTTGTCTTGACTTGCTCGCATCTTTGATTTCCGCTAAACCTAAAGCGGTGCGCGGCCAAACAAAACACAGTGAGAAGACCGGAACACTGCCGGTAACGGGACAGCCCGTACACAGAAAGCAGTCTACACCTACCTTCAACCTGCAATGCCCACCACAGACCTCAACAACCTTGGTTTCCCTTTAAAAAACAGCGTTTTCTTTGCAGACGAGGCTAGCGGCATAAATAACTTCCGGTTGTGCTTTTCAAAATAAGACAATGATAGTTTCACTGCTTTTTAGGAAATTATACAAAACAATAGGCCTATTTGTTTCTTTTTTCAAACTCATTTCTTTAATGCCACTGTTTTAATATGAGTAGAAATATAGAATATGCTCTGCGGTGTTATATATATACTGAAAATCATATAACACAAATAAAACAGTAGATATCTTGGAAGGAAGCCCATCACCTGATTTGTCCCCCAGGCAATAAAAGAGATGCCTGCAACTTCGATGCCAGTCGGAATAAATAACCATACATGTCAGTTTAATTTACATCAACAGTTTCACATTCAATCCAGTGTATCTTGATATGATTATTTTTGAGATGGCGCTTTTATTTTCGCACAATCGCATAATCTCTGGTCTTATTCTGGTGTAATTAACTTGACGCAGCTCTCAGTGTTGTGGGGCCCTGCTGTCTGTAGTTTTTGGTGCGAATGTCCATTGAGAAGTTTATTTTAAATCTGTAAGGGGGTAATGTACCTCCTGAAATCACATAAGAGGAACGTGATTATACAAGTTTATCCCTGACACGTTTTGAAATGACATACCTAAAAAATGACAGTCCACAAAACACGTGTGAAGGACAACATACCTGGAATTTCAAATCTGGAGTAGGATTTACAATTTATGTCATAGTGACAAATTCAGTGACACTGTATAGGAAACACTTGGCCGGTACCTCCACATTTATAATGAGAGAAGTACACCTCCTTATTTAATCCTGGAAATATCCATTGCAGTAATTTTTACATGCAAGAAAAGCACAGGTGCAATTAATAACAGTAATTAGCTCTGACACACAAGATTCCCACCCACACATAACAGCTGTCCAATAAAAGCTTCAGCTGCTCCTCTGTGGGTTAGACTTCATTTGGAAGAAACCAAGATGGACTATGAATCAATTAAGTGGAATAACAAAAAGTAAAATTTAAAACACTTTTAAAATTTTGTTTTGCGTTTCCATTTTAAAATTAAATTATTATTACATCATTTAAAGTCAGAATATGCTTAAATATAACAGATTTTTTTTTTTGCTTTTAAGTTATAATCTAAAAGAAAATATAATGAATCAAGTTATTAAAAAAAAGATCTATTAATTGAATAAAACTACAGTTTCTATGATTATTCTAGTGGCAAGCAGATGCAATGCCAAGCAAGTATAATATATACTTTCTTTTAATTACAGAAGCTTGAGTTACACGAATAATCTATTCCCTTTTCAAATTAGTTAGTATGATAGTACTTTGCACTCACTTGCCTGTTGAGCCAGCTTCACCACCTGCTTGCTCAGCACTATTTAGTTTATCCAAAAGAGTGAACAACAATGTGGTATATTAAGTGAGACCCAACATTACTGTCTTTCATAGGCTGTTGCAGGTTCAGCTTTAGAACTAGAGTGCAGATATTAAATGAAACTAGAAAACATAAAGAATCTATTGGTAACAACCATGCTAGCTTGTCAGGAAAGAGACCAAATAACGTTACAAACTTAGACTACATTTTAGCGAGGAAAAACTGGCATGTCCATTTTCAAAGTGGTCCCTTGACCTCATGACCTGTTGTGACCTCTATGATAATCACAGCCTCATGAAACTTTACAATCACACACTAGAGACCTAGGACATTCAGAGAATATATGGCTTTCCTAGGTAGATTGATAATAAGGGGGTTTCTGAGCAGTTTCCAGAACAGAAGTGCTCGCCATCCAATTGCCAGAAAATACAATTCTTGTAGAAATCTCTAAATATAAAAAAAATGTGATCCCAAATCACAGCATGGCTTTTTCTATGGTGTTCCTCAAGGTCTTTGTGACTTAATGTGGTATTTTGGAGGGATTATTGATCATTTCAATCAATTCTCGAGTGGTAATAAATGGTTAAATTTAGCACCAGATCTGTGTAAAATATGGTATCAACCCAAAAATTGCTGCAACAATTTATGAGAGTGAGCATGGGAACGGCCTTGATATACTTCTATCATAATGTTCTAAGCCCTTTTACACTTACACTAATGATTTATTGTGATTAATTAATTTATTAATGGAGTAATGGCATGCAGTAATATACAGGACCTCCCCTGAGTCATATTCTAAACACTCATTGGACTTTAGTGTGGAGAGAGTTGAGTTATTTATGTCTGTACTGTCACTCACTACAACGACAAAGAGAGTAAATTGTGAAGTTTGGATTATCTTTATGCCAGTGACTGTGATGTCACCATCTGCTGGAGAGAGACAGACACTGCTCTCTCGCTCTCTCTCTCTCTGATTTCATACAACATGCTTATGTGAGACGTTGCTTTTTTTATGCAAATTATCGATATTTAGTGACACATGCTGTCAAACTGAGCTCGCAGGTGCAACTCCTAAACACTCAGTACCAGTGAATTAATACTGCAGGGGTACAAATGAATCCTATCACAAGCCTCCTCAATAATCTTAGCATTCAAGAAAGAAAGCAGGTGTCTATTATTAAGATTTTTATTTACTGTAATCCAGTAAACTCCATCCTTGTTTAATCTTTGAGAATACATTATATAGTTAGTGTATTCATCACTTCTAATTGTGTTAATTTTATAGGATTGATTGACTGACGCATGCTGGTTTTCAATTATGATCAGCTGAAATATGCATGTTATACATACAGGTACAATGAGGTATTACATGCATATTTCAGCTGATGATAATTGAAAAAATGTTGACGATGTTTTAAGGGAAATGCATTTAGCTGAGAAAACAAAAAATAAGGATGCCCAGTGTCTACTTATTTTGAGCAAACCCTGCATGTGTGTAATCACATCAGCAAAGGTCAGGTTAAAGACTAGCATTTATTGTAATTGAACAATCTGTTTGGATTTCCCAGCTGTAAATAACAGAGAATGTATGTGAGTCTTTAGGGATTATAACCTACATTCTTGTTTCCTACTAAGCAGCTTTGAAGGGACTTTGCTAAATTTGATCTGTAAATCTTGCGGAGAATAGTGACTGACCGGATGATATTAATGCTAGTATAGAGATCCAATGATGCTTTGTTTTACAATCCTGCTTCCTGGACTATGACTGGATCAATAAGGAAAAAATATCGAATCCAAATCTAAATTTACTTCTTTCTTCTGCATAATAATAAGACTTATATGAAGCCAAGGACTGTATGGTTGGCTGCCATTGAGTAGTAATTAGTGCATCAAAAAGCAGATTTTTGTCCACCTATAATTTTTTAGTTTGTGAGGTAATTTGACTTGTTTGAAACAAACTTTACTTGATGTCTATCAAGTCTGTCTGACCTTCTGCTGCCACAGACTTCATTGTATTTTAAGGAGTTATATCATCTGTTAGTTATTTAACATATTGTCATACAACGGTTCGTATGATAACTTATGAAATATTACTCCTAATTTTGTGTGCATTTTCCTATGAATGCCCAGCAACACATAACGCACGTGTCAAGTTCCGCTCCAGTCTTTTCAAAATAAACTTCCGTCTTCACAGGAAACAACTTGGTTAGGTTTAGGCAACAAAACTACTCAGGTTTAGGAAAAGATCGGGGTTGGGTTTAAAATAACTTAAAGAGGCAGTAGGCAGAATGTTTTTGGCATCATTGGGCAAAAATTCCATGATAACCTTTCAGCATATTGTAACTCAAGTGTGAGAGAAAACTAGACTTCTGCACCTCCTCTTGGCTCTGTTTTCAGGCTTTAGAAAAATCTAACCCTTGGCAGGAGACTTTGGCCAATCACAGGTCATTTCAGAGAGAGAGCGTTCCTATTGGCTGTTCATTCATCAGAGGCAGCTGTCAATCACTCGAAAAACTTCGATCAAACGGTCAAACTAGGCAGCGCTGATCAAATGTGAATTAATATTATGTTACTGTAATGCCTATTTCTCGCATAAACATCTTGTAGTGTACTGTTTAGCTGTAAAATGAGAAAGTTTGCTCCGGCTGGTGGGCGTTGCTTGGTATTTCCTCAACTGATCTCAACATGGCTGCCGGGTCACAAACTTTCTCATTTTACAGCTAAACAGTACACTACAAAATGTTTCTGAGAACATTTTACACGAGAAATGCACTACAGTAACAGAATATTGATTCATATTTGATCAGCGCTGCCTAGTTTGTCCATTGGATCGGAGTTTACGAGTGATTGACAGCTGCTCAGACGCGGCAAGGCTCCAGCTCGGCTCTGATTGGTTGTTTTCCTCCGTTCTGTGAAATCTTTCAGATGCCATTAGGAGCACCGGAGGACACAGAAGCACATTATTTTTTTTCAGATTACCTGTCTCATGCACTGCTATCAGGATATCGTGACCGTTTTATTAAAAAAAAAAATCATATTTCCTCCAACCTGTACGGTTCATAATGTCTTCGGCCATTGGCCTTGCAGAACGTCATCTCTGGTCTGGCGGCACTGTTAATCAGCAGGACAATAATCTGATATCCAATAAGAGGATTCAGTTGCAAGCAAAGTTATGTTTCCTATTCCATCTTGTTAAATCACTATGCCTGTTAGTTAAGATAATGTTTTGAATGACATGTCACAACCTTATTGATATATAAGTCTCATATAACAACAAAAGATTATTTCCTAGAGTCCGTGGCCTCGACTACTTCAACTTCTGAAGAAACCTGCACCCCCTCCGAACTAGGAAGTAGGCTAATGCTTAAAGCCTTTATCCTCTTTTATGTATCCACCAGCCTTCCTTTGTTCCCCTCCAGAATCAGAATCTTAAAGTATTGCACAATAATAACCAACATGTACTATTTATTGTAGTTTGAAAAAGACACTTAACCTAAAATAAAAAAAAAATGCAAAGTATTTTGTAATAGTAATTCATCACAAAATGTTTTCCTCAAACAAAAACAAAAGAATCAAGACAAGCAATGGTATTTTCCAATCATAGCCTTCCAATATGACTTCCTTGAGTAATCTGTAGGGATTGAAAAAAGATTAATGTATGGCAGAGTGTCATTCATAAATAAATGTGAGGAAAGCAATACTGATTCTTGTCTACTCTGTCTTTAAATCACTCAAATCATCTGTAAGTACTATAAACATCATATCATAAAACATTTATCAACTAAAAGATGGTGAATTCATGATGGGCAATTGTTGAGATATGCCACACAGCCAACCTCATGTCAGCCATGCAGCTCAGCAGGGGATAATGGTATTTAGATGTCCTTTAAGCACGCGGATCCTCTCAGTCAGCAACATTAATGGGGCCATGAGGCATCCTGCTCATGTCCTCCATGCTTAGGTGAAGGGGGTATTAGACAGCAGTAATGCTGGCTGGTCTGAGTGCTTTGTCCGCTGTGTAGTCTGGGGGGGATCAACATGGGGAGCACCAGCAAGGTGGCCAACTTGTGGAACAGGAGACAGAGTCTCTTCTCCAACTACAAAGTCGCAGATTCAGACATCTATCGAAGACCCTCGGAGATCGCTTATCCACTAGCCAAGGAAAGCTGCATAAAGACATGGAACTCCATGCACGAGCTGAGCAGGGACATCTACGACATTTATGCCGAGTATGAAGATGAGGACGATGGCAATGCTCCGTACGACATCTCCAAGCCCATTTTGCCCTCCAAGAAGAACTACATGATCAACATCAATGTAGGGGGGAAGCCCTACCAGATAGCCTACAAGACGGCCGCCAAGTATCCCAAGACCAGAATAGGACGACTGGCCACCTACACGGACCACAAGATGAAGCTGGACCTGTGTGATGACTACAGTGTGACCAACAATGAGTACTTCTTTGACAGGGACCCAGACGTCTTCCACAGCATCTTAAACTTCTACAGGACTGGCGTGCTGTGGATCAAGGACGAGTTGTGTCCCCGAAACTTCCTGGAGGAGATCAACTACTGGGGTGTGAGGATCAAGAACACCCACCGCTGCTGCCGCATCTCCTTCGAGGAGAGGCAGGACGAGCTGAACGATCAGCTGAAGATCCAGAGGGAGCTGGAGGCAGAGTTGGAGATCGAGGAAAACGAGGAGCTCTTTCATGACATGTTCTTGGGCCAGCCGCGCAGAGCGATCTGGAACTTGATGGAGATGCCGTTTTCGTCTGTGAAGGCCAAGCTGATGGCATTGGTCTCCAGCCTGTTTGTCCTGGTCTCCCTGGTGGCCATGACTCTCAATACAGTGCAGGAAATGCAATACAGAACTCCCAAAGGTCAGCTCAGTGGTAAGACATACTGGGAATATGTGGAGTCCATGTGCATCGCCTTCTTCACCATGGAGTTCCTGCTTCGTCTGGTGTCCACCCCTGACCTCAAGTCCTTCAGCAGGAGCGTACTCAACTGCGTGGACCTGGTCGCCATCCTGCCTCAGTATGTGCAGGCCTTCCTGGAGTTCTTTGACAATGAGGAAAACTACATGAAGCACGAGGCCGACATGCAGGCGGTGGGGCAGGTCGGAAAGCTGGGCCAAGTATTGCGGATCATGAGACTGATGCGAATCTTTCGCATTTTGAAACTGGCGCGCCACTCCACAGGCCTGCGGGCGTTTGGCTTCACTCTGCGTCAGTGCTACCAGCAAGTGGGCTGCCTCTTCCTTTTCATCGCCATGGGCATCTTCAGCTTCTCCGCCATGGTTTACACCGTGGAGCATGACATGCCGCAAACAAACTTCACCAGCATTCCTCATGCATGGTGGTGGGCAGCAGTAAGTACATCTTTGTATAGTGTATAGTGTAAAAGACCAGCAGGGCAAAACTATAAAGTAGAACATAGAGGGAAGATACACAGAGTGGAAGAAATATAGAAATCACAGTACTTCAATGCTGACAAAGTCCCTGAATGATGTGTTAACTGTGTAATGTTATTAGATTACACTCCAGCATTACCTGGTTTACAACACAATGAGGTCAGCTCTACTGCAGGATGTGTCACCTCAGCCTTCGGTATGTGTGACTTGCGTGGTCAATGGGAACATTTAAACCACAGACTGTATATTTGTGTAGTATATATACTGATTTATTCATGGCACCTGGTCGGTTTTATAGGGTGGAATAACCTGGTTCATGTCTTGAGTTAAACTGTTAACACAAACTTTTGATCCACTGCTTGTTGCCATGAAAAAACTCGTCCCCAGATCCTCCTTCTAATCCAGGCGAAGGAAATGATAATCCTCTGAATGATAGTAATGGTTATAGTGAAGGAAGCTGTGAGCACTGCTACAGATTGCTGGTGTATTCATATGAACAGAAGCAGAAGCCACCTTTGAGTCATTGGTGCACCATACTTCAGGGTCAGTTTTCCTGCCGACTGTTAGCAGGAAACTTAAAACTATGAATGGATTCTCACAAAACTTTTTGGAAAGGGTATTAGCATTTTTTAATACACTTTGGCCATGGGGGTGAGACAGTAGGCAGGGCCTCTCACTAAAAGTAACCCTCTCAACAGATTGATGCAACGCAGTCAGACTGTGAGGCAATCAGCAGAAAGAAGAAGAAGAAGGAAAACTGAGTGAGAAACTTCCACTACTACTTTTTTCAAAGACTATAGGGCAAGACTAATGACCACACAGTGATGACTGGCCATATAATGTTGTTATAACAGGATACAACTGTGATGTGTCTAGAATTTCAACAGGCAAATCAAATGGAATTTAATGCAAGTTCAAGAAAAGATACAGAAGGATGTGCTTCTCCTGATGTGAAACTTTGTTGGTAATAATAAAGTTCAGCAATTGAATAGTGTTGGTGGAAGTGTGGGTCCTAATGAATGCCAAGTAGGCCTAATTATAATACAGTATAAAATTAACCAACAAATCAACAAACTACAGCTGGATTTGCTTGTGAAAATAACTGTTTCTCGATCCTATTGATAGGCTGAAAACCATAAACTCCAGACTTAGGACTGGTTGATAGTCACAGTGTCGCAGTGTGTTCTGTTAATACTTTGTCTCTGTTTCATTATTATTGGGGATGTCCTGGTTCCCACTTTTAATCTGATCCCTCTATGTTTTTTATTACTGCCTCCTTTGCTGTCTAATAAAGGCAAAATGTCCCAATTGACCACATGGATCAGCACAGGTCAACTAAACAGGACCCTGACTGAACCTGCTGGTAAATGTTTGTGAGTCATGTTTCTCCATCACCACTGACTGCTGTCCTCACCCCCCCGCAGGTCAGCATCTCCACCGTGGGCTACGGAGACATCTACCCAGAGACCGTGCTGGGCCGTATCTTCGCTTTCATCTGCATCTCTTTTGGAATCATCCTCAACGGCCTGCCCATATCCATCCTCTTCAACAAGTTTTCAGACTATTACGCCAAACTCAAGTCCAATCAGTACACATCCTCCATGAAGAATCGAGGGAAGGTGAGATTTTCAAGGAGGACAGTGGACAGGTTCAACCACTGCTTTGGAATCAACCATTGTCCCGCACCCTGATTTCTTACGTGACTTTTTATAAAGAAACAATATGCTTGAATGTGAAACTGTGCAAACCAAATTGCATATGATGGGGAGTAATAGATGGAACAGCGACAAATGATGAGGGTTCAATCCCCAGTGTGGTAGTGGCACATCTGGCCATGCAATCCAGTAAACTGTCAGCTTTTGTGATTGGGAAGCCGGTGAGGGATCACACAAGCACATGCCTATCTACACCCTCTCCGAGCCAATTAGTAATGAAAAGGACAGCAGCTCAGGGGAGGAATTTGCAATACAATATGGCAACAACAAGGGGGAGAAAATTAAGCAGTGTGACTGACTGATTTCTTAAAATATTTGCTTTTTGTATACAGATATTTTATATATACTAAATTTCTCAGTCAAAAATGAGAAATACAAAAGAAGAAAGGTCTACAAGTAGTTTAGCCTTCTTATTAACATATATCTCTATTATCATACAGAGAAATGACACAAAACTGGGTTCCTTTTCAGTGATAAGCTCTTCAACCTGTCCATCATTACAAATTAAAATAATGTGTATAAGCATTCTTCAAACCCACACAACAGAAGATCTCAGTTTACAAATACACTGTATCAAATATGTCAGGAGATAGTCTAGCAACCTGTCCAGGGTGTACCCCGCCTTCGCCCAATGTCAGCTGGGATCGGCTCCAGCCCCCCCCGTGACCCCGAATGGGATAAGCGGTTACAGATAATGGATGGATGGAAATATGTCAGGAGGAATTTTGGGGAAACATGTATAAAGTGATGCAAAACACATCTAAATGGTCTTGCATTTATATAGCGCTTTCCTAGACTTCCGACCACTCAAAGCGCTTTACACTACATGTCAGCATTCACCCATTCACACACACATTCATACACTGATGGCAGAGGCTACTAAGGTGCCAACTTTGCCCATCAGGATGTAATCTAAATACTCATTCACACACCGATGGCTATGCCTTCGGGAGCAATTTGGGGTGTTAAGTGTCTTGCTCAAGGACACATCGACATGTGACCCGGAGCAGCCGGGGATCGAACCACCGACCCTCCGATTGGTGGACAACCTGCTCTACCCTCCGAGCCACAGCCGCCCCACATCTACAATATTTCTATTTTATGTAATTGTGCAGCTGCGCAAATGTGGTTATTTCTCTCTATAATTTTCACGTGGCTTCAGTGAAGTTGGAACAAGAATATAAGGAATGTGCTTACTAGGGCTGTCAAAGTTAACGCGATAATAACGCGTTAATGCAAATTCGTTTTAACATCACTAATTTCTTTAATGCATTAACGCAATCAATCTTTTGGAGGTTGTAGCAGGCTCCATTTCAAAGGTAGAGTTAAAATACTGGCATCATATGAAACTAGAAAAACCCAAGGAGCCCGTTGGTACCATCTCATATATATATATATATATATATATATATATAGCTTGTCGCGAAGGAGGTTAAATAATGCTCTAAACTAATGCTCTAAACTTAATTTTGGTGAGGAAAAACTGACATGGCCATTTTCAAAGGGGCCCCTTGACCTCTGACCTCAAGATATGTGAATGAAAATGGGTTCTATGGGTACCCACGAGTCTCCCCTTTACAGACATGCCCACTTTATGATAATCACATGCAGTTTGGGGCAAGTCATAGTCAAGTCAGCACACTGACACACTGACAGCTGTTGTTGCCTGTTGGGCTGCAGTTTGCCATGTTATGATTTGAGCATATTTTCTATGCTAAATGCAGTACCTGTGAGGGTTTCTGGACAATATTTGTCATTGTTTTGTGTTGTCAATTGATTTCCAATAATAAACATATACATACATTTGCATAAAGCAGCATATTTGTCCACTCCCATGTTTATAAGAGTATTAAATACTTTACAAATCTCCCTTTAAGGTACATTTTGAACAGATAAAAATGTGTTATTAATTTGCAATTAATCGTGATTAACTATGGACAATCATGTGATTAATCGCGTTTACATATTTTAATTGATTGACAGCCCTAGTGCTTATATTTGATATCGTCACCCAATATGGGAGGCTGTTTTATGGTAAATTAAAATAAAAATGTTCGATATTTTTAAAAAAACAATTTTTTTTTAAAAGCAGTCCCCCTGAATCAGATTCCCATAGTGAAAGTGTGTAATATTGTCAGGTCAAACTTTGCTGGTTTGGTCTGGGGCATTAGGGATTGAATGAAAAAGCTTTTATTATCACCATAGCAGCTCTCATGGCATTTACCTTTTTGTTGATCTACAACATAAATCTATGCCCCACTGATTTTGAAACATGTCCTTTTCAGAGACAGCCTAACCAGGAACCAGCATAGAGCCGAGCAAAAAATATTAGTTTCTTTCTAACTGCAGCTGCAATGTTTTAAATCTATGTGCTCACACAGGAGATCTGCAAAGTGTAAACCTTCAAATACTGGTGCTGCTTTTCATGTATTTGCAATGTTCAATAGTTCCGCCTACAAAGGATGCAGTATGATTTACTTGCAATGCATGCAACTATATCACACGATGCTGTCTGATACTCTGTTTTCAATAAACACTGCACTGCTCATGAAACTCTTCTCCTCATTGACTAAATACTACATCTTCATGTAAGTGGCAAGTGACACAGACCAGTTCACCTGCATACATCTCTACTGACCTCTTCTGGATAACCTTTGCTATTGCAAAAATCTTATTGGTGTGCAATAAGGTGCACCACTTAGTTCTAATTACTATTAATGCTATAATAGAGGAAAATCAACATACTAGAGTTACTCAGCACTTTCTAACTTCTGGTGATTTTAACACAGTGTGATGGTAGACTTAACGCTCCCTACAATAATGCAGGCAAATTAATTAATGACGTTGCAATGCTTCAAAATGACCAGAGCTGCTGATGCATAGAATCAACAAAACAGAAGTGCTCATTGACATTTTTACAACGTTTTATCCAAACCCATTTATGTCAAAAAGGGAGGATAAAATATTTGGAACAACTGGCAATACAGATCAACAACACAACAAACTACATTGTCCAAAATGACAACAGCTGAATCAACACATTTGTGTGACACAGAGTCAACAAACACTGATAATGATATGAATGATAATCCTCGTAAAGGTAAGATTTGGCAAGGCTGTTATATTACTATCCATTTAGCTAGTTATACCTAATACTCAGATGTATGAAACCTGAGGTGAACAATAGTCTGTTGGGGAGCTTTGCATTCATCGGGTTTCCTTGTGGATCATGAATGTAGAGATATCATGGAAGATGCAGATAGGTCTCCTGTCCGACCATATTAGTATTACTAATGAAATGGGACATATGGACCCAGTGTTATGCCTGGACTCAGAGGTTGGAGAGCCATTAATAAAGAAACAGTGGCTACGGTGTTTTATGATGTAAGTAAAGCATATGACATGGAATGGAAGGAGACAGCAAAGTTTCTAATTGGATAATATTTTTTTTTGAATGGGAGACACAAATGCAGCTAAAAATTGGATCACAAATGTTATATTCTTTACATGTGGTCTTTATTTATTATTTTATTTATTTATAATTAGATATGGGGAGATCTTTATTTGCAGATGATTAGGATTCAAGGCAAAAAGAGAGATAATATTTTTCATTATTATTATTATTATTTATTTTATATATATATAAATGTATATATATATATATATATATAGATATATATATATATATATATATATATAGATATATAGATATATAGATATATATCTATATATAGATATATAGATATATATCTATATATCTATATATATAGATAGATAGATAGATAGATAGATAGATAGATAGATAGATAGATAGATAGATACTTTATTGATCCCGAAGGAAATTTAGGCATCCAGTAGCATAGACAACAAGTCCCAACACCAATACACCTTAAAAAAAGATACAATCAAATAGAATAAAGTGAAATAAAATAAAAAATAAGATAACATAAGTACAGCAGTGAAGTGACAGTGTGCCAATGGTGCAAATAGTGCAAATAGTGCAAATATGGAAGAGTATATTAATATATAGCAGAGTATATTATAATGTATGATATAGTAGTGCATATGATATAGTAGTGCAATATATATATGCAATATATATATAAATATATATATATATATATATATATTTTTTTTTTATATTATATATAATTTTTTTATATATAAAATACTGGTGTAACAATATATAAATTGCCAGTGAAATGGATGATAGTTTACTCCAGAGGATGGCAGTAGTTGCACTATGAGTATATAAGCTGCAGTAAATCCTCAGACGAAGAAGAACCTCCTCCCTCAGCCCTCTACTGGTAAAGTGACCTCTGCTGTTAGCCTGCTCTGAAACTATGGCTCCTCCAGTTGCAGTTTCGCCTTTGATTAAGGTTTGTGTTGCACACAGTACACATTGTGAAGAAGGGGTCACTCGTGTTTTACTGTAATTTGCCCTTGCAGTCGTGTTTCAGGTCACTAGCTGCATAGAGCACGCTAACCTGCTAACTGTTAGCTGGGAAGCAGGTAGCATGCTATAGCTTATAGCTAACGTTAGTTGTAACTTAGCAACGTTACTACAACTTGGAGCTAGTCATTGCATTTGTGCAGCATTATAGGTATATCTTAACAATGCATTTGTTGAATGTTAGTGTAGTGCGACGTGTTTTGTCGGAAGCATCACCCTTGAGGTTGCTAATCGCTACAAACTGGTTGTTATAAATAGAAATGTCCTTGTCCTATAATAGACATTAATCCAAAAGAAGTAATGTCGCATCATTTATCTCGGTAAAAGCAAATTTGTATTTAAAGTGGCAGTATGCAACAATTTTTTGGCATAATTTGGCTAAAATTCCATAATAACCTTTCAGCATATTGTAATTCAAGTGTTCTGAGAGAAAACTAGACTTCTGCTCCTCCTCATGGCTCTGTTTTCAGGCTTTAGAAAAATCTAGCCCGTGACGGCAGATTTTGACCAATTGCAGGTCATTTCAGAGAGAGAGAGCGTTCCTATTGGCTGTGCTCCGGTCATGTGACCAGAACTTGGCTTCCTTCAACAGATTTTACAATTGCGGCTGCGTCACAAACTTTCTCATTTTACAGCTAAACAGTCACTACAAGATGATTCTGAAAACATCTGAGGCGAGAAATAGGCATTACAGTAACAGAATATTGATTCATATTTGATCAGCGCTGCCTAGTTTGACCGTTTGGTCAGAGTTCGCGAGTGATTGACAGCCGGCTCTCATAGACTGCAGCTGGCAGCGGACCTTGTTTTCCTCCGGTAAGTGAAATCCTTCAGATGCCGTTAGGAGCACCGGAGGACACAGTAGGACACAGAGGAACATGATTTTTTTCAGGTTACTTGTTTCATGGACTACTGTCACTATATAGCGGCCGTTTTCTAAAAATAACTTTTTTAAATCATATTTGCGCCAATATCGCATACTGCAGCTTTAAGTCAGCTGTAACTCATGTTTAGAATAAATGGAATCAATTATTCGTCCTCGGTGTCGCCCACTGCTGTTTATTGTTGGTGGTGACAAGCTGCAAACAACAGCTGGACAGACTGTTAAAAGTATAACGTTATTTTTTAATGAAACTAATGCTTGTTGGTGGATTCTGTTTTTGCCGAATTAAAGTTTGGGCCCTAACCCCTCTGGAAACTCGTTCAATTCAACTCTGTTAGATGTGTAACGTTAGTTTGTGTCCAAGGTCACAATACATTCTTGCAGCACTGTATAGAGTTCAATGAGTGCTGCAATATTATGGGAAGCAATGCTAAGTAAGGATGTATAGAACTTCTCGAGCAAAGGCCACAGGGTATTCTGTCTCATAGTCTCATACTCCTATTGATGTAGAAAGTGGTGAATGGCAAAACGAAAATGGCAAGTTGATTCTCATTTGCCTTAATACTTGTAGATATCCTGTCACCTGTGTGATTCAGGATTTGCACAGACTTTGTAGTGACTGCTTCACTGGCATTAATTTGCATGGCTTTCTCCTTTACAGACAGCAAGGTATTCAGCTTTGATTGCTGGTATCATCTATGGCAAAAGGAGATATGGTGAGTTATTCTTATTAGGGTCATTCCTGTTATGCAGCAACATTTCTGTCCCCATGAATTACTTCCTCATATTTTCTTTAAATGTGTCAAATATTTATAACAAATGGCTAAAGTTATAGATTAAGGTCTTCTTTATAACAAACACAGAACAGTGCATATTACAAATACTTTTTACTTTAATTTTTCTTTTTCTTAGCTTTAGCGATGTATACCATGTCCCCAGTGCAATTTAATCAACTTCTACAAGAACTAGAATCCATAAAATTATAAAATACGAAAAATATTCTTTAATTTATAGGCCATGTTAATTTTTTTCTGATTTTTTTTTTATATATATATATATATATATATATATTAGGAAGAACTATAGTTATTTTTTACCAGGAGGGAACTCAAAGGAGTAAGGTAGGGTGAGCATAAACTTTCACTTGTGTCTTTTTCCATGTTTCATGATGTTAAATCTGTTTGTCACACTCTTAAAGTTCCACCCTGTTAGGCTAAATTATGAAGAAAGTTGTTCCGATCAAAAGAATTGTTAAACATATTTGATATAGTTATAAAAGTTTTGTTTATGTGTAGAAGGTTAGCTGGCTAAATCTGGATCACTCACAGAGCTATGTCTAACTTGGCTCCAAATTTTCCACCCTGTTAGGTCTATAGACCAATACTGTATATATTTTCTTTTTTTGGAACTCATTTCAACTTGGAGATGTGTATATACATTTAAATTCCTTATCTTACACACTTGTATCTATTTTGTAGATTAATGTGAAGCAATTCTTTGGTAGTGTTAAGTAACATACTATCTGAATAATCACAAATCCAATACTACACTCATTGTATCTCCAATAGATCAACAATACAATAAATATAGTGTTTTTTGAAGCTCACTTTGTAGCTTATACCTGATACAACAAAAATAACAATGTTACAAAAAAAAAAAGGAAGAGGTGACTAGAGTTGTGGTACAACCTTTATCAATGGTGCCCATCTGACCAAAAACCTATCTGTTTCCACCTATAATCTTGCTGTGATTTTTTTCTCCATGATATACACATTTTTAACCCTCTTTCTCCATTGTGTTATGTTGGGGGGGGGGGGGCTGTGGTTCCAGCCAGGAAGCTGTTATAGATTTTTTTGCTATTAAAGTATTCTCAATAAATAAATCAAATCTTTATCCGTCATATTATCCGGAAGTATGCCCAGTATAACAAGTGCTGGATCTAAAGTAATGTTAATACCCAAAATCTGTTTAATTTCCTTTTGAACATTATTATAGACCAATATAAACCAGTCAACCCACAAGGATTCTTTTTTTAGTGCCTGAGATTGGCCATTATGTTTCCTGACAGTTAAAGATGCCACTATTCTTATATAATGCAAAAAAAGATGAAAAATCCCTCTTTTATCTTCATAGGGTAACATTTTTCACTCAATGTTGTTTAAAACCTGATCCTCTTACAAAAAACTCTTAAAGTATATTTGTAAATTGAGATCTGATCTTCTGTTGTGTGGGTTTGAAGAATGCATATACACTTAACAAGATGTGCACTTCAGATACCGTTACCAAATGTCATTTTGAAATACTGAACTCTATATGGTGCCATTTTTGTCCCATAATGAACGCTGCTTTTTAAAAATAAACCCCTTAATTTTCTCAGATCACCTGCAGCCTATTGCAGCTGAGGAGAAGAGGATCGAGGAGGAGGAGAAAAAGGTTCGGGAGGAGCAGGAGCGCATCGCCAAGCAGCTAGCTGAAGGTGCGTCATCATCAGCCTCAATCACATGTCAAACTTTCAGTCTACAGTTTGCACATACTTACACCTGCATGCTGCACGGTGTACAGGGAGTGAATGCAATAATAGCAACACCAGTGTACAATATGATACAGTTGACATTCAATGTAAAGCATGTTATTCTTCAACTAATAACTGTAAATCATATTTGCTATGTAAAATCCTACATGTAATAATCCCACTTATTTTACTCTCTCCTTACAGCAAGTGAAGATACTATTCTGAAGTAAAGCTGGTGTTCCGTGTGAGGATATCCATGTGCAATTCCCAACCCTCCCTCTTTTTTCCTGGAGTAACGATGGCAACGTCAGGTCCCAACCAGTCAAACACTCCCGTGTTGTGGACGTAATCACTGTTACCTTGTATAATACATCACCTCTCTGGATTGCCAGATACAGTCATTTTAAGTTAGTTACATGAGAAAAAAAGTAAAGCTCTTGAACTCAGCATTGTAATACTGCAAACGCAGCCGCACGCATAAGTTATAAAGCTCATGTTTTGTAATGAAACAATGTCATAAATACAGAAATACATGATCACTGTAGTCTTTGTCTTTGTTTACAAGCATGGTTATAATCAGTGTTCTCCTTCACCCACTGTTACAGCACAGGTATGACAGATGTTACATTAAAATAACATTATTTTGCAATCTAGAATTTTGTTCACCTTAATCATCATATTAAATGTAGAAGTTCTTAATGTGTTGCTGTTAGATCATGTTCAGTTGCTTACTCTTTGCAACACCTTTTTTGATCACTGGTTCCCATTTACAATATCTGCTTTAATTATATTATCTTTTAATCGTGAAAAAAATTGGCTTTAGTGTTTAGTGCTTATTGTGTTAAGACAAAGGTGCAGAAATGTCAAAAGAATCACTTCCAAAGGAAGCTGATTAAAGTCTCATTTAATTCTCTTATAGAAACGTTGTCATACTCAAACAGTTTCCTCACCCTGTTGAGTTCCTACTGTAGCTGTGTGAGCCTATGGGAAATGAGTTAGTTTATACATAGTTTTCTAAGCTGCACATTTAATTAGGGTGAAAAACAGTTGCTGACGAATCATTTAATGTGGAAATTAAATTTAAGTTGTGGTAAATATTGGTCGACGTGGGTCAAGTGCTCGAACATTAGAAATGAATCTCTTATTTTCTTGATTTTAGAAAATGTGTGGTCTATAAAATGTGCATTATAATTTCCTTAAGCCAAAGGTAATGCCATCAAATGGTTTGTTTTACAGTCCAAAACCCCCCCAAAAATAAAATAAAAAAGTAAGGATGCACCGATACTGACTCCAATAGCTGGATTGGGTATGGGTGACAATTCTATGTTTATATACTATATACAGTTTATACTGGAATTTGACTTCCTGTTTAAGTTTTGACCAATTTGTTGCTGCATTAAAAAGGTTTACACTTGAATTGTAATTCCTGTTAATTTTAAAGGTTTTTTTTTTTACCTTTAAGTTGCTGGTGTACGATTTATTATTTTAATAAATAATCTATGTATTTATTTGTTACATTTTGTTTTACAAGTTAAGAAAGCAGTGTTTAAGTCAAGCCTGATGTTGCCTTACACATAAAAGAATGATCCCAGTCACTTCCACACAGTGATGCATACAGTTTATTAATTAAACACTGGTATCGGTACTCGGTATCAGTCGATACCCAAAGCCCAGGTATCGCGATCAGTATCGGGAGTGAAAAGGTCGGATTGGTGCATCCCTAAAAAAGAAGAAGAAAGAAAAGCAACCAAATGCCCACAATTGAAAAGTTGAAACTTGGAAATGTTGGGTATGTATTTCTTGAAAAATAGTTAATTTATTAGTTAATTGATTGTCAAAATAGTTGCCCCTCAATTTACTGTCAATTTACTAATCTACTCATCGTTTCAGTTCCAAGTACGTTCCAAACTTGTTGACATGAATGATTTCCACTGCTGATTAGTGTGATACAATTTGGGAGTTTCTGTTAAAAATCTGACTTTAGAGAATTATGTGTAAAATGAAAAAATTATGTAAATGTAAAATCCAACTATTCCCCCTACAATCTGTTCAGGGTCACATGTTGCTATCAACATTCATCTTACTGAAGACCAACTAAACCCTCAAACCCTATGGAGATGTTTGTGTCAACTGCTAATGTCCAGCAGTTAGTGACCTGAGATGGCTTAAATCCAGACATGCTGAACCCAAGCTCACCTCCAGTTAAGCAAGCGTCTACATGCGTCTGGAGTCATTTAAACCTAGCTTTTGTTTTCGGATTAGAGATGCAGAGTTAATACTGTTGACATGTCACGTTGATCGTTTGGACAGCGCTGAACAGCCCAGCAGCATGTGAAAGCACAGAGGCCTTACCTAATATACTCAGGACATGTTATTATTAGAATAACAACAATGCCGGGGCCGACAAAAATACAGCTGGACTTACTGGCATGCAACTTGTCTTTACTTAGCTCTCACCTACTGTAGTTAACAAACACATCTCCTCAGGACTGGTGAGGGTGGCATGACTGGGATTACAGTGATCTTCTTAAAACTTTTTTTTCTTTTTCATTTTTTAAAGTACACCACAAAAAGATTATGGAATTTTAAAAAACTAAAAAAATGAAAATAATGAGTAAGACATGAAAAATACTGTAAAATTAAACAAATACAAATTTTAAAAAATGCTTTAAAGGTGCTATTGATAACATTCAGCCGCTAGATGTCGCACTCTCCCTCCCCCGTTCCATTGCATTCACTTCACTACAAGTGGTTGCCAGTTTGTTGCACAACCTGCATATTTTATGGTCAAGTGGAGTGAGACTCAGACAGAAAGTCATGTCAAGTGATTAATCTTTCGTGGTAGAGTAATGAAGTCATTTTTCACCATGTAGCTATAGGCCTACATTTAGGTTACTTTGTGCAGAGGTGGAAGCCGGGCACTCACTGTCAAACTCCGCTATTTATCCGTCTTTTCCACACTAACTGGCAACTTGCCGCTGACGACACAGAGATACCATGTGATACCACTGTCATTATACTATTGGTTCACAAGCCTCATTAAGTGTGGGAACCAAAGTCTGGTATCTTCCACACAGAAAAACAAAACATTAATTTTGGACCTGTCAACATTTTTTAAATGATTAATTCACAATCATTATTTTTTTTTAGAAAAGCGATACCTTTATTTCGCCACCTCTCTGATAGCTCTGTGGATGTATTTTTTTTAAATTATTCATCTACATACAAATGTTATCAGTAAGACCTTTAACAAACTCATACAATTAATTTAAAAAGTAACAAAGTAAAAACAATTGCAAGTCTACAAAATAGACTTTAAAAATTTATGGAAACATACTGGTGAGATATTATGAGCAACAACGCATACATTTATAAGTTTCATCTGAAGCAGCAAAATATTTCATGGAGGACTTTTTAGTGGGTAAAACATCCCACGCTGGGGCGTTTTCACACTTTGGCATCTGTATGCACATTTTCTGGTACATAAGTGGTGTAAACTTCCTGTAACACACCTCAGCTGTTTCCTATGTTGCCCCAGATTACAGGGTGAAGCTCTGGCAGCATTTACGGACAAGATGATAACAGGTTACTTAACCGAGCAACTGACGGGAACACCTGAGCCTTTGCTGATATAACGTGACAGAGCGTCCTTACTCAGTGCTATTCTCCAGACTATCTCATGTATATATTATGCTTGTAAATGTGAAAATGCTCCCTTTTCTTCCATTATCCTTAGACTTTGTGAATCTTTTTATATTGTATGCACAAATAAAAAGTCTTGTCTACAGTAACAAAAAAAACCCTATATACTTAAAAAATGCACCTGCATTCACTCTCCTTTTAAACAGAGCCAGCTATTGTTGGGGAATCCAAAAGTAATACAAGTGAGACAGTTTATGTTTGTCCCTAGTACAAGGCCTGTACAAAAGTAAAACACCTTCACTTCTCTTCTTGCTCGCAGAAGGATATCACTCATTTTGAAGTCGTCTGCACCTCCTTCGTCATCATCCCTGATAGAGGATATGATGTTCCTTAAACTGGAAAAAATTAGCCATTCACGGACCAGCCCAGAAATTTTACTATACCTGGCAGCCCCTCTTATCTTATTTTGACCGACTGACAGTGCTTCTGTATGATTAAGACCACTTGTATTTTGTATTTTTTGTAGTATATGTTTTAATTTGACTTGGATGTAGTGTATTTGGGCAGACTAATAGACTTAAAGCATATGAGATGTATTTCTCTCCATCAGCTAAATTGTATGACATCATAAAGTTTGATTTAGGTAAACAGAAATGACCACCAACAGTTAAATTGTCCATTTGTACATGGTAAAGTTTATCAGCCTATTTTATCTGTAGTTTGGGATTCATCCTATAATTATTATTACTGTCAATGTGTACTTTATTTTTCTATTATTTATTTTATTTTAATTTATTTATTTATTTTTGAAATTTAGCTGCATTTTGCATCGTCAATGGGTGAGGGTTGGGTGGGAGGGGGCTTTGGGGGAAAAATACCAAAATATGGAGGGACAATCATTTACATTTGTGCTCTATTTGTATGTTTCTGTACACCTGATGTTACTCCCAATAAATTATTACAGGAAAAAAAAGTTTGTTCTTGGTAATAGTATCACAGCCAAGAGATTTGGGGAAATATTATCTGAAGATGGAAAAAAAAAAAGAAAGAAGATAGTTCAAAATCTGAGTAAAATCATTTCACTCTTTCATTCACTCTGTATCACAATTTGTCAGCAGGTATGACTCCACAAATCTTTATATTTGCACTTGGTTCCATTGGAGGTTTTCATGCCTAAAATACACTCGCCTGTTCATGTAAACAGCTTCGCCATGGACGTGTGACTCGAGGCTCAGGCCACCTCTTTGCCCCGGGGCATCTGCCGTTATGTATCCCATTATAGAACCCTGCAAACAATTACATAAAGCCTACACACTGCTGAATGCGAGGGTTCATCAGATTACAGTGGGGGATTTTGTTAACTGGATTAGTGGTAGATTTAAACTCTGCATTTAGGTTCAAGAAGTGAAAATAATCAGTGAGCCCGTCTGTGCGTCAGATATAAAACGGCTCACTCAGCGCCTTCTCACCACAGCTCAGACACTGCAACAGCTCTTCACTGAAAACTTCCCACGACTTCAATCTAAACTTCAGGTAAGGAGATGCTACTTTGTTGGGACCAAGTGATCTTTTTACAAACTAAATATGGAGTTGCAAAAGTGACTTTTTTTCCTTTAGCCAGATACTTCAAACTGCTCTAACTGTAAATAAAATCACACTATCACACTAATTAACGTGCTTGACTTTGTTTTGCTTAGAATGGACTTCCAGATCTTTGCCCTGTTGATGTTGATCCTGGCCTGTGTGGAGCGGAGCCTGGCCTCCTGCACCGTGGACAGCTTCACAGTCAAAGACGACTTTGACCCCAAAAGAGTGAGTACAGAAATATGTATTCAATTCAGTTCCAGTGCAAGTTACTGTAACTAGAACTAACCAGTGATACTATTTACAGTAATACTACTATGTAGGTTCAGGAGAGATAGCTAGCTCCCACAGATGAACAAGTAAAAAACGGATTAAACAGGAATAGAATGATCGACATCCTCCAAGTAAACCAGGACATCATCTGCATACAATGAAATAGAGTGTTGCGTTTTGTGTACTACAATCAGGGGTATGAGGAATTTGTCAATCACCTCATGTGCATCACCAAATGCGTATCAAAAGAATCATCTTTATGATTTTTCTCCGGCAGTATGCAGGAAAGTGGTACGCTCTGCAGAAGAAGGATCCAGAGGGTTTGTTCCTGCAGGACAACATCTCTGCTGAATACACTGTTGGAGACGATGGTGCCATGGTTGCCTCCTCCAGGGGCAGAGTCACTCTCTTTGGGTGGGTATTTGTTATTTTTAGAAATGTATTTAATATAAATTTGTATTTATTTATTTATTCCCCCCCCCAATTTGATCTAATTTAATAATTTTATTACTATTATTTATTTATTTTATTATTGGTATTGTTACTATTGTCACTATTTTTGTTCACTACTGATTGATGAATGTATCTAGTAGGAATTTAGGAATGTAGATGAGAGGGGTCTTTGGGTATATATGAGGGTTGGAGTTGATAGAAGAGAGGGTTGGCTATTAACTCAGAGACCAGTTCACTTGGACATCTTAGCTATTCCTCTGTTTATTGTTCACAATACTTGTGTAAAATCAATAAAAAGATTTGAGAAGAAGAAATGTATTCAGTAGCCGTCTAAATGTGATATGTTTAAATAACTAAAGGTTACTGCTTGCAAATGTGACAGTTTTTTCTCTACTTGACATCCAGGTTCTGGGTTGTGTGCGCTGACATGGCTGCCCAGTACTCCGTGCCCGACCCCGGCACCCCCGGCAAGATGTTCATGAACTACCAGGGACTGGCCAGCTATCTGTCCAGCGGCGGTAAGCCTCCTCGGTTGTATACACACACACACATTTTCTCGGTATCTTTCTCTCTCTCACACAGTTGAGACTAACTTCTTCCCCTCTGCTCTTCCAGGTGACAACTACTGGATCATTGACACAGACTATGACAACTACGCCCTCACCTATGCCTGCCGCACCCTGAAGGACGATGGAAGCTGCGAGGACGGATACTCACTGCTCTTCTCCCGCAACCCCCGCGGCCTGCCCCCCGCCATCCAGAGAGTCATCCGCCAGAAACAGGAGGAAATCTGCTTGGCCGGAGAGTTCCAGCCTGTGCTGCAGTCTGGTATGTACTCAGTCTTTCAAAGTCAGCTTAATATACAGACAAACAGTGAAAGAGTGACCGTGTATCTTGACTTGCATTTAAAAGATTTAGTTGATCCTCTGATACCAAAAACTTGTAAATGGACACATTTTTAACAATAAGAGTAAATGAGGAAGTCTCTATGCCACATAAGATTATAGCCATTTTTCTAAAGAACATTTAGATTTAATTTTATATTTAGAAACACAAAAAGTGTTGAAGCTCAATTATCAAAAATGCCAATTGTTGCTCTGAATTGCAAAAGCTAATAAAAAGCTCACTTTGTGGAATAGTATGTATCTCTGGATTTTAACTACTAATTTGAACTCATTTTAGTCTGTATATTCAGATTAAATGTTTCTAGCTCTGTGTAATATTTAAACTCATCCAACACTTGTTCCTATTCTTTCTCTATTCATAACAGGAGCCTGCTAAACTGCTAAACTGGAATTTGTTGAGCCGCCCTTCATATACTGGATTCATCATCCTGCCCAAAATGAAGACAGAGCTCTTCTCAAAGGCGCAAATAGGAGAATAATCATGTTATGCTTATGATTTGTTGTGTCCCAACGTCATAGGAGAGAATTATCGGATGAATCGGATTCAACGCCCCATGAAAAAAGTTAACTAACACTGCCGAGATGAAATTATATTTCCAAGCCAAATCCAATGAAAACTATTAGTGGTTGAGTGATCGTGATGAAATAACCAACTGCACAGTATTGTCACACTGATGGGTAACATCTGCACTGAGTAATCATTCTGTATTGTTGACAATACATTTTGTAAAGGAACTTGCTGTTGTCCTTGTCTTTGTAAAAATGAAGCAACTTAGATTAGTGATCCAACTTTTACTTATCTCACATATAAAACACGACCATATAAAAAATCTGAGACATTTTGAGTATAAAAAAATAACAACATTTAAAAAAAATGACAAAAGATAATTCATGTATCCATTATATTTGTTGGTCTGATTGTAACAGTTTATGTAACAGTGTGATCAGTTAATTAACTACTAATCTCATTGCTCAGTGATATTATGTATTGTACCTCTGCTTTAATACCAATAACGACACATTATGTGAAACTGCACAACAAGCATGAACAATAAAATCTAATTTTAAAACTGCGTTTAACAAGTTGTCCTTATGGATGTATGGCACAGCTGGCCTGTTCATGTGTAAATATATTAAAAGATAAGTCTGGTGATATTCTAAATTTTCAAGGGCTGTCAAAGTTAACGCGATAATAAAGTGTTAACGCAAATATATTGCATATCGCACCAATTTCTTAAACGCATTAACGCAACTTGCGATTTTTAGGTTGTAGCAGGCTCAGTGAACGCGCTAGAGTGAAGTTACTGGTATCATATGAAACTAGGAAACTTGATGAATCCATTGGTACCAACCAGGTCATACTAGCTTGTCGCGAAGGAGGCTAAATAACGATCCAAACATGAACTAAATTTTGGTGAGGAAAAACTAGCATGGTTCTATGGGTACCCACGAGTCTCCCCTTTACAGACATGCCCACTTTATGATAATCACATGCAGTTTCGGGCAAGTCATAGTCAAGTCAGCACACTGACACACTGACAGCTGTTGTTGCCTGTTGGGCTGCAGTTTGCCATGTTATGATTTGAGCATATTTTTTATGCTAAATGCAGTACCTGTGAGGGTTTCTGGACAATATTTTTCATTGTTTTGTGTTATTTGATTTTCAATAATAAATATATACATGCATTTGCATAAAGAAAGCATATTTGCCCACTCTCATGTTGAAAAGAGTATTAAATACTTGACTAATCTCCCTTTAAGGTACATTTTGAACAGATAAAAAAATATGCAATTAATGGCGATTACTTAATTATTATTATTATTATTATTATTATTATTATTATTATTATTATTATTATTATTATTAAGTAATATTTTAATCGATTGACAGCCCTTATGTATATATTTATATGGTAAGATGTTGACTCACAATGACTTATTTGCAATCATTGTTAAAGCTAGGGTCGGTAATCTTGAGAAACTAGCAAGAATTCACTAGATTTGACAAATCTCCCTTAAAGGTACATTTTGAACAGATAAAAAATGTGAGATTAATTTGCGATTAATCATCAATTGATTGACAGCCCTAATATGTTCTTATTGTCAACAAATCCAACACAATATCAACAATGAATTGATCCAAATTACAAGTACTGTCTGTGTAACCAAATATCTTCTGTCCCATAGAGCTCTATTATTGTCCAAAATGATCAAACCAACAGTGCATTAATCCACTGCTGGAAATAGTCCCAGACAAATTTGCCATTTTCTTCTGTTTGAGTAATGTTTGCTAAAAACTAAAGTGCCCAGCTTTTTAGGAAATTTTAATCCTATTTTTAAAAAATAAAGCTATATATTTGTGACTCGTTTCACATCTTTGGCAGAAACCAGTGGGCTTCTGGCTGAGTGCAACAGACAGTGTAGAAAAGTCAGAAAGTATTGAAAGACCTACTGACACGTTGTTTGGTCTTTTCATGGGATATGTTTACAATATAGTCAGTCATAATGTTTTTTTTAATCCAAAGATTATAATTACATGTTACTGGTTTCCAACACAGGATGTGTTCAATCCTTTTATACATCTCCACCTCCAATAAATCAACAACTGAAATGAATGTATTTGAGCTGGTAATGTTTGCTGATTATTATTGTATTCAGTCACTTTTATCTAACATTCTCAAAGTTATTGAAATTACAACCACTACTATATATTATCAAAGCATGTGATGCCTGTATCACTGTCAATCAGAGCAGGACTATGAATAGTAAATGTATGCTTATAATGAGATTAGACAGATCAGAAATGACCCATACTGTATACAGTATAACACATAATCAGTACATTGATCTCCAATATGAACGCTACCAGACTGGACCTTGGTCTAGCGCTCCTCCGAGTACCTCTCTGGCAGCGAGTACAGGCCAGGCCTTCCCCAGTAGTCCACAGCTCGGACTCTGTACAGACCGCCGACCTCCTGGTCCACTACGGAACACAACATGGTATATGGTATTACTTCTATGGCTGAAATATAGTTTGAAAGTTGAGGAAGAATCAGTTTTGTTGCTCATTGCCATCACTTAACAGTCCTTAAAATAATATACTGGGAATTCTTACCAGGTGAATAAACATAAGAAGTAAAAATGGTGTCTTGAGTGTTAATTCTGCTGAATTCCTTGTGGTCTGTGGAGAACCCCACTTCAAATGTCTTAATGCATCTGAAAATACAAAGAAGTTAAAATGCATGAATGAGTGCTTTCTTGTTCTTGGTTTATGCACATTACATATTCACTGCGTTTCAACACAGAGATTAAATCTACTGTACGGCTGCACACAAAAGGAGTTCTGGATAAGACACGTTTTTAAATGAATGAATGAATCTGTACTTATTTTCACTCCTTTACATTTTCTTGCAGTGACAAATGCTAAAATAACAAAATAATCATGTGCACCTACTTGGAATCGACACAGTGGTCTGACCAGACAATCAGGACTTGGCCTTTCGTGATCCTGATGAAGTGTAATCCATTGACCTAATCAAAAGTCAAATGCAGTTGAGAGTTCATCTCTTTTGAAATAATAATAATACTTGAATCATAAACCACTTTTTCACTTTGTGAAATCATACAGTCTTACTTGCACTGACACAGAAACATTATGCTCAACTGTACAGAGTGACAAACACGAAAAACAGATGGTACAAGGTAGATTCAACTGATGCACTATTGAAGATAAATAACATTTATGAGAAGCTTCAAGGTGGGCACTGACGCACAAGCAAACAAGGAGAACAGTCACATTTTGATTTAACATTGTTGTTGTGTGCTCATGGCTGTAGTACTCGAGTCCGGTCTCGAGACCAGACAGTGGGGGACCACCTTTTTTTTGAGTCTTGCACATGTCTTATTGGACTTGCACTTGTCTTGGTCTTGTGCCTTATTGGACTTGGAATTGTCTTGGTATCGGGCTCGGCTATTGAGAACTGGTCAAGTTGTTGCTGGCTGCTCAGTGGGCAGAGAGAGACAGCGGGGAAAACAACCCAGTCGCCAGAAAAAATGTTGGCATTGTACGTTTCTGTAAACCACAGGATACACTGAATGTCAGTGTTTTTGAACCAAAAATACGTTTGATAAATACGCTTAATATCAGCCTCATATCACGCTTGCAGAAACGCGCAATGCTGGGTGGTTAACGTTGTGAAACGATTGGTTAGGTTTTGGCAACAAAACTACTTCGTTATGGTTAGAATAAAGATCATGGTTTGTGTTAAAATGATAACTCAACAATGTAACCGAGTATGTTTTATGGCCCAGTAATTTACTTTTACCTTAGCTACATTTCCTATTTATACCTTCGTTACAACTAGTCTGTTGCCTACTATGCATTTTGCCTGCATTACCCGAAATGAGCTGTTATCCAAGCTGTGTGCGCACGGTTACCCAGGAGAGCAGAGGATTGGCACTGGAAAGACACGATTGCCTATTATAGTCTTGAACAGATCTTGATTTGCTCTGAACTCGGTCTCGACTTGGTCTCGACTGCCTTTGGAATTGGTCTTGACTCGGACTTTAAGTTTAGGTTGGACTTGACTATAGCCCTTTGTGTGTTGGTACTGACCTGGTCTGGCACTGCTTTGGGCTGGGCACAAACGTGGACGAGGAGGACAGAGGGCACGGACAGTTTGGCTTTCAGAGTCAGAGTGTCCCCTGCAGGAACTTCCCAGGGTCCGTCAACACGAGGGTCCTGACACAATGACACATCATCAGCGGGTCAAAGCATGTCTCACAGCACTTTACAGGGAAGGAAAAGCCCAAATAGATTAAACGAATGAGCTCTACCTTAATGTCAGCAAATAGAATTCAACATATTAATTAAAGCTGCATTGAACAATATCGTCATCCGTGAAAACAACTTGTCTCAAAACAGTGTGAGAGTAGGATATAAAGTACTGTATAGAGCATCTCATCCAGTTATCCAGTTATGAACACTAACAGGATATCTGAGAAATCAAGCACACCTGGCTTGCAATCTACCAAACAGCATCCAATCACATAGTAATTCTCAGAGCGAACTAATTAATTTAGAATGAAATAAACAACAACCTAACAATCATTTAATATAGATTTAATCTAGATTTAAAATAAAAAAAGTAAATAAAGTAAGTAAATAATTGCTATTTGGAAGTATTGTTTCGTAGTGATATAGTATATTATGTGAAAATGCACTCTGTGTGATCAAGACCTTACTCTCCCCCACAAAAACAATGCTTCTGAACTGCCTGAAATGCCTGGCTTGAAGTCCCGCCTTTTCTTCCGTAACGTGGTGATGTCACCAAGTAGCACATTTGCATAATACATGCCTAGCGGCTAGTTTGGCACGCCCTCAAACGAAGCTAGTTGCATGAGGAGCTAGAGCAGAGTTGTGTAAACATGTTCTAGTAGAACCCCAAAATACAAGTGTGCACCTGAAAATGCATAATAATGGGTCCTCTTTAATTTTTATAGTATGGTTCAGCCCTTCTGTTTACCTGCACACTCCTGAGGCGTCTGAACTGTTGTGCTGTGGGGTAGTCGGGGCTGCCCATGCTCTGCCACAGCTGGTACGGGTTGGTTACATTGTTGTCAATGTAATATGTGACATACACAAGATCTGGATAGCAAACAGACAGACAACAGGCTGGACTGAAATGAACCACTCACTTGCAGAAACAAAGGCCTGTTGGATTGTTCTTAAAACATAATCACCTTTTAATCTAAAATAATACTAAACCCAACAGTAATTTGTTAAGCCTACCCTTCTGTGCAGCCAGTCCTTTCAGTGACACGGTGACATCATCAGTGTTAGTGGAGGTGCTGTTGTCATCACTGTTGTAGACCAGCACTGCTGCCTGCCAGCTGTCTGAGCCACCTGGTGCCACGGGCTTGTGGCTGCTGGCGAGAACTCCCACCGTGCTGTTGTTGGATCTTGCTGAGCTCAAAACCTGAGCTAGGACCTGGGTCTCTCCTTAAAGTGGAATCACATACAGTAGAGGCCATTGAAATAGGACTGGGTTAGATGAGACAGCAACATCATGGAGACCTGAGCTTTGCTTGTAAAAGAGGCTGCTTTTTGAATGAAATCCATCATGACTCAATCATACATTTCCACTGAAGTGCATATAAAACCCAGAAGGGTCACCTGTTATAAAGTAAAGAGATCATCACCTAGCAACGCCAGCAGGCCCATGACAGTGAGGACGGGCTTCCTGATCAGCTGGACGTGAGGCGGCTGGGTGTTATTGACCTGGAAGCGGGCGGTCAGCGTGCGCTGGGTGAAGGGATGTGGGTGGTAGCTGAGGAAGGCATTGTCGTTGCTGAGCAGGGTGTAGTTGATGGTGCTGTTCGGGTCAGCGAGCAGCAGATCCTGGTGCTGGTTTATTACCTGTTGGAGGGAGCAGGACAGAGGACCGGATACGTATAATTGAACTGGTAGAGTGAAGATTTAACGAGGGTAAACCAACAACGGTAAGATGAACTTTTACCACTATATTAGGCTAATAGAGTGCTCCAAGGATGATGTAATTTTGTGGGCCTAACAGGAAGTTGTATCGTCCTGGGTTCCCTCGACAAAAAGCCAATGGGATTTTTCCATTGGGTTTTGAATTATTGCAGAAAATAAGCTCTGTGGCAAACACACGTTTATGATACTCAGCAAGATAATCTTCAAAAAGTAAACACCACTTTTATGATTTTTGAAGTGTACTACACCACGGTCACATGAACGCAAGTATACGCAACGAGGCTGTAAAGGCAGATGAGTCGTTATGATGACGATTAGTAGTCTCATTTAGAAACTTTAGCAACTGCCTTTTTTAAGACACATAAAAGCTTCAAAATTCACGTGTGAGATATTTACTGATGTATTTTATGTCGTAGAACAAAACATTAAATCTCTTCAGCTTGTGTTAACCACAGACCTTATTTTAGGCATCTAACTAAAAACCCATTGACTTCCAGACGAGGGAACCAGAAGTGCTAAAATGCTCAAACTCATTTCTGGGTTTTAGGACTCATTCCTGTAGCACTCTATACTGGCATTGTAACAATATTGGAAATTCATGTTGTGTTGAAGTTTCAATGTCCTGTCATGGTCTAATTTTTGTTGTTCACCCTGTGAAGGATAAAAGTCAGGGTGAAACACTGAACTCCTGCTTTATGCAATTTTTGGCTCATTTGAGTTGATAAATATGTAATAGTTAATGGCAGCCATTAGAAAGGTTTGCTCTAAAATTAGCAATTAGCTTCAGCCAATAAGAAACCTCAGGCACTCAGTCAGAAAACATAATTTAAATGACTTCCAGATGGTTAAAGGTAGTGTTAGTACTGCTGTACTACTGTTAGTATCTGTGGCTGACGCAGGACTGTACTAACTGACGTCCAATCATTTAATTCGGCCTGAATGAAATAATTGGACGGGCTTTCATTGGGCTGTCAATCGATTAAAATATTAATTAATAATAATAATTAATTAATCGCATATTTTTTATCTTTTTTATCTTCAAAATGTACCTTAAAGGGACTATTGTCAAATATTTAATACTCTTATCAACATGGGAGTGGGCAAATATGCTGCTTTATGCAAATGCATGTATATATTTATTATAACAACACAATGACAAATATTGTCCAGAAACCCTCACAGGTACTGCATTTAGCATAAAAAAATATGCTCAAATCATAACATGGCAAACTGCAGCCCAACAGGCAACAACAGCTGTCAGTGTGTCAGTGTGCTGACTTGACTATGACTTGCCCGAAATTGCATGTGATTATCATAAAGTGGGCATGTCTGTAAAGGGGAGACTCGTGGGTACCCATAGAACCAATTTTAATTCACATATCTTGAGGTCAGAGGTCAAGGGACCCCTTTGAAAATGGCCGTGCCAGTTTTTCCTCGCCAAAATTTACTGTAAGTTTGGAGCGTTATTTAACCTCCTTCGCAACAAGCTATTATGACGTGGTTGGTACCAATGGATTCCTTAGGTTTTCTAGTTTCATATGCCGCCAGTATCTTTATTTTAGCTTTAAAACCGAGCCCACTGTTTTTCATGTTGCTCTCCTCCATCCCTTCAGCTCACCTTCACCACCATCGCAGCATAGGTCACGTCAGCCCTCCACTCCTGAGGCCTGGACCAGCCCACCAGCGGATCAGCCTCGTCATTGTAAACAGGAAGGCTGCGGAACCGGGGGAAACGCTCCTGGATCTCCCCCATTGTCTGGATCTCCTGCTGGAGGATGGGCAAGGAGTAGCCTCCTCCCTGAGGGACAGAAACAGAAAGTCAGCTTAAAAAAAACATGATTCTGACTGCATCAGTTTTAGAATTAAATAAACTAATGGATGCATGAATAAAAATAGTTTTACATAACTCAGGAAATATGTTTTTCAATAACATCACTATCCTCTTGTTTGGTCTCGAAAATGAATATATCAGCTAGACCGTGTCACACTGTAGCAAAAAAAAAGAATGAGCAATGAATATGACAAATATTTATTATTAATTAAATATTTGTTCTAGATCTGCTTGAGTGCCCACCTTCTTGTGCAGTGCGAAGTAGTCGATCCTGACCCCCGTCTCTCCAGTGAAGTAGTTGGTGCCGTTGTAGCAGTGCTGCAGCATGGCCCAGCAGTATGGGGAGTGTGGGGGAGAATGACAGGAGTCTCCTGGACCCCCAAACCTCAGGAGACTGCTGGCAGCACGCAGACCCTCCGAACAGGCATCATAGTAGTTTAGAAACCCTAAAGAAAAGTTGGTTTTAAATCATATGGCAGGTAGACAACAGTGATTAATTGACTGCCCATTTTTATTTAAAGGGATAGTTTGGGTGTTTTGAAGTGGGGTTGTATGAGGAACTTATTCATAGTCAGTGTATTACCTACAGTAGATGATGGTCAGCACATGCTAAGCTTGAAGAATCAGACAGAAGTGCCAGCATGGAAGCAAAGCACTGCACTGCTGTGAACGGGGCCGGCAGCAAAACGTATTTTAGCCACCTAAAAGAAAAAATCAATCAGTTTAAGTGTACGCTATATTTAAAATAATTTTGCTGCTTTACCTTGCTGTCAGACAGCCCTTTCCGACGGGGAACTAAAGTCGTTTTATTCATCCAATCTCGCCAAGCCACCAGACTCCATTGAAAAAAAAAAATGAAATTTTACCTTGCAGAACACAGGAGTTTCTGGTCTACCGCTTCCTTGATCGGTTAGTTTGTTTGTGCTATATTGTGACTTTGGTGAATCGGAACTAACGAAAATCACACAATAACACAAACAAACAAACTAGCAGATCGAGGCAGCGGTAGACCAGCAACTCCTGTGTTCTGCAAGGTAAAATTACTGCTTTTTTTCCCCAATTGAGTCTGGTTGCTTTGGCAAGAGCATAGAAAAACGGCTTCAGTTCCCCGTCAGAAACAGACTGTATTGCTGTCTCACAGCAAGGTCAACCGGCGAAAATATTCTAAATATAGCTTACACTTAAACTGATAGGGATTTTCTAAAAAAAAAATTCTTAACTCTTGTCTGCTTCTCGGCGTGCTGAACGTTATCTACTGTAGGTAATGCACCGACTACGGATAAGAACCTCATACAACCCCACTTCAATACACCCGAACTATCCCTTTACTGTCAGTATCAGCCTAATATAAAGTATGTGTCTAATCATGGATGTACGGAGCTACAAATAAGCATTTATCAAACGACACATTTTTAGAACAAGTAGTAGGAATATAAGCATATATAAGTCACATTATATCTATGAAAGGAAGTGACAACAAAATTGATGGGAACAATGGCTCCATTTAGCAATAATTTACATTTAAAAAATAGCAGAGTTGACATCAAAATGTCACGTAGGATGCATTACGTTTGTGCATGTTTACCTTGAACTGACACGGTGACATTATCAAAGTCATGATTGTTGGGCTCATTCCATGTTTCAAAGTTCCACTGAGAGACACTTCCCAGGCCATACTTGTCTGTAATCAAACACGACAGAAATCACATTATGTAGGAGCAGGGTCATACAGTGCAGATTAAGTTGGTTTTAGTCTACTTATTGTTACAGATTATGTTAAAGGGTAACTTTGGTATTTTTCAACCTTTTCCCATGTTTTTGTGACTAACTGACTGAGGGAGAGCGCTGTAGACGGCAGCTGCTCACGGCAGCTGCTCACGGGCTGCAATGTAATCCTATTGGGGCAAGCTGGCACCGTCATTTACGTGCACTAAAAGTGCTTGTTTTTGCCATGACAGGCTCTGACTATCTGACATTATGGAAAGAGTCTCGCTCAAGGAGAAGTCTTGTTCTGAAATCTGGCGAGGTGACATGCTGCTGGAAGACAACGGTGGAATAGTGATATACATCCATGGTGGAATCGCTAATAGTTTCACGAGACTTCTCCTTGAGTGGGACTTGGACACAATAACAAACAGAACAGATCAAGAGAAAGGTAAGAAAAAGGTTTAATTTCTCCATAGGGTTCTTTCCATAACGTTGTCAGACACTTATAGTATAATAACAATCTGAGCCTGTCAGTGGCAAAAACAAAAAATTTTAGTAGATGTAACATTACATTGACGCTTCTCACTTGCCCTCGCAGCTCATTTCGCGGCTGCTGGTTATGGCATTATCCCTCAATACTGGACCAATTAGAGAATTGTTGTCCCCATTAGTCACTTGGGAAACATGGGAAATAGGGTCCCGGTTGAAAAACACCAAAGTTACCTTTTAATCTTTCATAGCAAGCCCCACCCAAGTAGGTTGAAATAACTGGCAATAATCCTTTTTAAACAATTATTTTAACGCTCAGATTCAGGTTTTTATTGAACGTGATTACATAGTGCGAACAACATATAAAATTAAAATAGTGACAAAACAATGGCACTCACCGATGTACCTCTTGGCTATGAGATAAACCAGATTTCTCCACTCGACCACTTGTGATTTGTCCTCAAAGTCAGTGAAATAGTTAGAGACGCTGCCCATCAGTTCAAAACCTGAAAACCAGAAGTGCCGGAATTAATTACAGTTCAGATATTTACAGCCACATTTCACAAGTTCAACAGAGACCAGCAAAATCACATTTGATCCGTAGGGTTTTTTTTCTACCTTAATTTTTACACTTATAATTTAACTGTAGTTTGGAATAGGCTATTGAAATAAATCTGCTTTGGATTCTTAATGAAAGCATTTGGGACAACGGTGCCTCAATAATACTCATTTAACCATATAACAATCATAGAACAACCACTGAACAATTTCCTCCAGTAAACACCAACCTGGAACCAGGTGAAAACAGTAAAACTAGTGGGATTTATTTGGAAGAAGATGCCTTTAAAAATGCATCACAAATATGTTTTTTTTCCAGCCGGGGGTTGTGGTACAATACCTGGTCGGAGTCCATTAATCCACAAGAGTTCTATCAGCTGGTCCAGTTTAGTGAAGTTGTACTGAGGTTGTCCTCCAACATCCCTACAACAACAAAATCAGACAGTAGTAATCTATAATAGGGAACTCTCACAAAACCAACAAGTATACTTAGGTGGTATGTTTTCCTTTCCCTTGCTAGTTCACTTACTGTGCAGTGACCAGCTCCAACATCCAGTGTATCCTGACCTGCTGGATCCCTCCATGGGGGACCGAGCCCACATAGGCCAGGTTCAGCTGCTGGTCGATGCTCAGGTCAAACTGGTGGGACAGGGTGTGAGGGAGCGGGGGACTAAGCACAAAGAAGAGCCTCCTATTTAACTTTGTGATGCACCAGTAACACAAAAAATGCATTTATATTAAAACAATATGTCTTATATACGAACTTGTTCATAGACTTAATACAGAAGTGTAGCCCAGTAAGACTTCAGACTGAGTCATGTGATTTGTCTATCTATACCAATCTCCAATGAAACAACTCAACATTTTAAAAATGTCTTCATTTCATTTTAAAAATGTATTTCGAACATGTAAAATAATAATAATAATAACAAAAAAAGAGAATCATCATACAAATAAGTGGACTGCCAGAAAAAAAGCGGTATCCACATACAATGAAAATCATAAGCAAAAGAAATTGTCAAACACTTGATGCCTTGGTTTACATATTCGAAAAGGAGTGAGAAGAAGTACAAACTTATTTAATCCCACCCCTTCTCCATAACTCATTCATTAATAAGTAACCAGCCTCCTTATTGAGCTAAACATATAATCCAAGTTATTTTTCCTAAACTTGTTTAACTATAATTATTACCTTTCATTTCTGTCATATAGAAATATAAATTAATTACTGATCTAATTATCCTTATCTTGTCTTGGCTTTGTTAAAGATGCTTACTTGGTGCAACATTATTTAATACCTCTTTTTAATCACTGAGGTCTTCTGGTAGATTCAGTATGAAAATAAACCCACATTAATTTATCCAATTCAACAACATGTGAAATGTCTCACTGCTTGCTGTCCACCACTGTGCATTTTGCTGGTAAACGTTCATTATGTAAACAATTTGGATTTGACCTACCAGAAACCAGTACTCCTCCAGAAGTGTTTCAGATGTCCCACTGGTCTCCCCACATCAACTGGGATGACATATGAAGTTGTTGAAGTTTCGGTAATGTTAAGAAGTAACGCAAAGACAGAAAGAGTTTTCCACTGCATGTCTGCGACCGAACATGGCAACTTTTAAATAGCTATAAAACCCAATGTGAAGTTAGAAACGAGGGTCAAGTTAACCCCAACATGCTTTACACATTGTATATGAATAAATGGAAAAGTGTCCTTTAACATAATTCACTTTAGCATGACTAAAACACAACAAATGTATTTCCACTCCTGTGGCGAGCGGAAGTCGCAGTCAGCTGAGCTTGATGACGTCTAATGCGTGCGACCGCGGCTGTTGTTGTAGTTGTTGTAGTCTATTCAGGAAGTGGAGTTTATTTTATAAAATAGAGCAAATTAAAATCACAAAAAATCGTGTACATCTATTTCCATGTTTAAAAAAAAGCACTAAATTAGAATTGAAAAAATAGGGGTGCATAATTTCATTTAATAACTTGTAATAATAAAAACGTCTAAGGTTAAATGACATATTTTTGGCACACTTCTTTAACCCAGAATACAATAAACTTAATCAATAAGGCAAGAGTAGAATTGATCTATAGATTTTAAATAATAACATACATACACATTAACTCAATGTAGTAAATACAGTTCAAACTAATTGTTTTTAAAAATTACTTATTCATATAGGATACTCTGTGGATAAAACTAGTGTAAATGTACATGTTGTAGTATTAGAGGATACCAAGCCCCAATATCATAGAGGCAACTTCCCTCTGACTTCCACCATTAGCATCCAGCAGCGAATCAGTGTTGACATCATCAGTTGGATCAGTACCACCTGGCTGGGGCTTGATACAGTATGTGGCCATACAGTTTACTTATATAGGAAGATGTGTGGTTTTGATGTCCTTGCAACTAAGTGTTGATATTCCTTCCATAGCACATTTGCTCATGTATGTAATGCCCTTTTGGTTTTTCTTATGATTTAACATTACATCAAAATTAGTCAACTTTGCTACTACTGTATCAATGCAGAAGCTTTAATATTTTCATGGGAGATAACTTTGTGTACAATGAAGACAGAAACTAAAAACATTCTACAGCAACAGCCATACAGACAGTATTTTTACACCATTTTAAATTAAGCATTAGACAACAAGGAGCTGTTAATGGGACATTTATTTAAAAAAAAAAAGTTGGGAGAATCAAGAAGGCATGAAAGGAAAAATTCAGATGTCATTTACAGTTGAACTCAAAGATACTGTTAAACAGCAACAGTTATACACAACCATTTACACAACCTGTACAAATATTTTTTTCCCGAAAATTTGCAATTTAAATTCAAAATAACTTAAATAGGCTTCTATGTAAAAGTGCAAATCCTTACGCGTGGGATGTCTGTGAGTGAAACCATGGCGACAGAAAGGGTGCTTTGTTGAGTTCACTGGCTATCGGGTGTTTACCTGTAAGGCAACACAAGCACATTTCAACACTCGGAACGGTTACTTGACTCTACTGTCTTGAAGCACGGTCATATATATATATGCTTTTAATGTACAACATCCACGCCTTTAGTATATGATTGTTTAATTATGATGCCTTACACTGCATTTCAGCTTTGTTACTGAACACACTTCTTCTCTCATATATTGTAATGACAATAATATAGTCTCAACTTTTGTGATTTGACAGAGAGCCTTTTCCATCGAGCATGTCCAGCCCTGAATAAAACCACTAAAAACATTTCAGTCCAGCGTTTGTAGTGTTCTTGGGGTGAAAGTTCGGAAAGTCAGCATTACAGCATAGCAACAATACAGTTACCTGTTTGGTAGTGTTCTAAGTTAGCATTAAAATCACAGTTACCAGAGGCCATTCTATACAGGATGAACCCAGATGCGGTGGGGCAGTAGTAGTCCACAGGTTTCAGGCTTCGACAGTGAGACAGTGTGTGTGTATATAGAGGTGAGGGGTCGTGATTCTGCACAGTCACAAGGCGTGAGACGACAAAGAGTGGCAAACTGTTAATGCTGATACTTGAAAGTCTCTACAAGCATCCTCCTGATTGGTGAGGAGGGGAGGGAGAAAGAACTAACCCACGCACGCTATTGGGCTTTACATGCTTCTGTATTAACATGCAGCCGATGCAAAAAAAAAAGTGTGTCATCACCACCACGGGTAGGAGAGTATTATACAGTATATCTGCTCATGAAGCACTGGTCACCATGGGTTCTACTGGACAGGAGACTGGAAATGTGTTTGGTAAATAAACGGTGTTTAGGCAATACAAAGGAGAAAATAACGAGCATCAAGTCCTTGTGTGTGTGTGTGTGTGTGTGTGTGTGTGTGTGTGTGTGTGTGTGTGTGTGTGTGTGTGTGTGTGTGTGTGTGTGTGTGTGTGTGTGTGTGTGTGTGTACGTGTGTACGTGTGTGTGAGACGTAAAGTAACTACGACTTCTGCTCAGCTCCTGCAGCAGACTGGGGCGTACTCTCCGGTTTAAGGATCTGGTAGGTGATGAGGTACTCCGGGAAGGCCTGAAGGAAAAATGTAGCCAGACATTAGCCAACATTACACAGCAGGGGTTTAATGTGTTTTTGCTGATGGTATAACCAAAACAGGATTTAGGGAAAGAAACCTTTCACACGCTGGTGTCTGTGTTTACCTGCTCTCCTCTGTAGATGACGTACTCAGCGTAGGCCAGGCCGTTAACGCTGGGCCGCCCAATCACTGAGTGGTGTCCTGGGGGGGCGTGGGCCATCTTCATGGCACTGAACTGTAGGAAGGACTTCCCCAGGGTCACTCTGCAGAACAGCATCTGCCTGAGAATGCAGGTGAGAGGAGACAGGTCAGACACATGTGTCCCACATATAAATTTACCTTTACTTTGATAAAGAACAAATAGGTACAATGTAGTTTTAGGGTGCTTTCACAAGTCAACATGTAGTCTGTTTTAATCTCACTCTGGTGCGGTTCGTTTGGGAAGTTTTGAACGCAGTAATTGGCCCGAGATGGCTTGAGAAAGATGGTCTCAAACAACTTCCAAGAGAACCAAAACGCAGGCTGCCTGTGCGGGCATTTGTTGAGATGGACGCAGGTAAACGACAGGTTAACATGAGTGGGAGAGGACGGATATGGACAGAATATGCTAAATTAAGGCCACAAAAATAGTGACGTTTATAAAGTAATTTGAGATAAACTGGCGGATAAGGGATTTGTGCGCACCGTGCAAAAAAAGAAAAGAAAAAACCTCGACAGCAATATTTCCAAGTCTGTGATTCCCTGCATAGAAGTGGCAGCTCTCGAGAAGAAAAAGATAAATTCGTTCCTTCGTACACGCCCCTCAGCAAATTGAAACTGCAGTTAAACTTTGATAGTTAAGTTTCATGTCAAGTCAAAGTTACCTGTGGCACAGGTAGCAGGACCGGTCTTTGTGCGTCGGGCAGCCCGTGCCTCCACCAATGCCGTAGACATACTGATTGCTCTTTGAGGAGTTCTCTGCGAAGTAGATCCCTGCTCCAAACATCCCTCCTATGTAAGCGTGACGCTCATCGAAGCCTTTGTGGATGATGGCGTTGATGAATGGGGAACCTGAAGAAAGACAGTGGCAGAATTAGGGGTGTCACGGTTTCGATTCTAAATCAGAAATTGATCGAAATTGGCTTCCGATCTCGACCAGTAAAATCAAAAGCAGGATTGACAATTCTCCTCGTGCGTATCAAGGAAAATACAGCTGTACTCAAGAAATGCAACAGCAACCTCACTCATGGTTTGAACTATAAACCAGCACAAAAATCACAATTACCAACATAAGCCACCATGTTCTGAACAGACACATTACATTACAAACACTAACAAAAGTAACATTACTTGGGACTAGGCAGGCATGATGGGAAATGTGGGCCTTCCCTGTCGCGGCAATACTCAGGGCACCTACTGCATATACCTATGGTATTTTACACTGCAGGAATTAGCCTAGCAGCTAGCAGACTTCAGTTAGTTAGTTTCCTTACTCATAGCTCTTCTACTCTTGCTTGGTTTAAAATTAAGTTACTGCATCTCCCGACAGAACGACACCACGGTTGACTTTTCAGTCTACGGGCACGTTTTTTCAACTCAACGTCAGAGCAGCTGATATTGTTAGCGAGAGCAACAAGCTAGCGGGACTGCCGAGAGCCGTCTCTCAGCTCCGCTCACAGACACAGAGCGATCAGAGGAGAGAGAGGGGAGAGAAACAAGTGTGACAGTAAATGACAACATAATCTTATTTTTGTAGATTACAGCACACCTGTAATGCACTGCAGAAGGATGGATGTTTTGTTTTTGCAATGATTATGTAAATGACAGTTGTCGGGGCATAAAACCAATAATATGTTGATCTTTACGAACCAAGACTCCATAATCCAACAATGGCATGTTTAAATCGAAAGTCAAATCAAATCGTGGATTTGGAGAATCGTGAAACCCCTAGGAAGAATGATATTATATACAGTAACTGACATGCGATGCTTTACATTATTGCAAGTGCATGCCTGACAAATCAAAAACTGAAGTTCTTTAAGAACTAAACTCAAAAGAGACAAACAATGCCTGATGCTGACACAGGAGGCAAACAGATGGTGTGACAGTGTGTGTGGTTACCATGAAACAACATCCGCTCATTGTGATGGTTGTGGTTCTCATCTGCGATCTCCTTCTGCCGGTGGGAGTAACGTTCCCTCAGCTTCTTATTTACCACCTTCTGAATCTGTGGGGGACAATAATGACAACAAAGATGTTGGAAGTCGCCAAGAATTAAATATTGACTCGCATCAGGTCAGATCGCTGTTATGCCCCTATTAGGGCTGTCAATCAATCAAAATATTTAATCGCGATTAATCACATGATTGTCCATAGTTAATTACAAATTAATCGCACATTTATTATCTGTTCAAAATGTACCTTAAAGGGAGATTTGTCAAGTATTTTATACTCTTATCAACATGGGAGTGGGAAAATATGCTGCTTTATGCAAATTTATGTATATATTTATTATTGGAAATCGTAAAAAATATGCTCGAATCATAATCATGGCAAACTGCAGCCCAACAGGCAACTACAGCTGTCAGTGTGTCAGTGTGCTGACTTGACTATGACTTGCCTGCATGTGATTATCATAAAGTGGGCATGTCTGTAAAGGGGAGACTCGTGGGTACCCATAGAACCCATTTTCAGTCACATATCTTGAGGTCAGAGGTCAAGGGACCCCTTTGAAGATGGTCATGCCAGATTTTCCATGCCAAAATTTAGCGCAAGTTTGGAGCGTTATTTAGCCTCCTTCGTGACGAGCTAGGTTGGTACCAATGGATTCCTTAGGTTTCCTAGTTTCATATGATACCAGTATCTTCACTCTAGCTTTAAAACTGAGCCCGCTACAACCTAAAAATCGCAAGTTAAAGAAATTAGTGACGTTAAAACGGATTTGCGTTAACACTAGAGGTCGACCGATATGGTTTTTTTATGGCCGATGCCGATGCCGATTTTTTACAGAATCAGGACAGCCGATGGCCGATATATGAGGCCGATTTTTTTTTTTGCCGATATGTTTGGCTGGTTTTCTTTTTTTCCTTCATCTGATAAAATATAACAGCTTAATAATAACAAATCATACCCAACTGTCTTAACTTAAGTAAACATTTATTGAACAACACTTATGGTCTGTCTCTCCAATTTGCACTTTGTGTCTGCACTGCAGTGCATATTTTATTTTGTGCATGATGGTTAATAGTAGTAATAGTACAGAGCTCAAAACCTTTTAAGCACCTTTCCAAAACTGTCCTAAAGCATGTTTTTTATTTATTTTTGTTGACAGACACTGTTACAAGCTATATGGCCATAATCTAAGTGATCAAAACATAATAATAACTTTGTTCACTCGTATTACACAGCCTGCTGCTCATATCTGCTGCGGACTACAAACAGGCCAGTGACGTCATAGAGGCTATGAAGGACCCAGAGACTCGTTTAATGAGGAAGTGAACTTTTTGCTAAATGTTTCGACAAATTGCTCGTGTTTCCGCCCTCACACGCAAACTTGCACTTATGACAAGCATTGTCAGCATCAACTCTAGTAAAGTGTAATCACGCTTTATAAGTTTAGATTCTCCGCCATAGTTACTAAGAGCAGAAGCTCTGTTTGTGTGTCTGCGCTGCAGCAGCGTGCATGTGAGAGCTGCTCCGCCCCGCACACAGCTGACGTCACCTACGGAGAGAAATTCTCCGTTACCAAAAACAGAACTGATAACGTCGGAGCATTTCATATCTAACCAATTAAATATATAGGGCTTTGAAAGAGACGAATTTAAGCCTACCGGTTTCTCCCGGCAGAATGGCAATTTGATTGACACACAAGGGGCGGTGTCACACGTGTTCCACAGCAACAACAACACTGGGCTGCCCGCAGATGTGCCTGCTTGATAATCGGCTTAATATGCTCAGGCATCGGCCGATGCCGATTATGAAAAAATGTCAAATAATCGGCCCGATTAATCGGCCGACCGATAAATCGGTCGACCTCTAGTTAACACCTTATTATCGTGTTAACTGTGACAGCCCTAGTCCCTATAAAAGCTGCTCAGTGTTCTGTGGGTTACCAAAACAGACAGTACAGAGAGATTCCTGGTTCAGACCTTGATGATGTTGTATCTGCTGAACACACCGCCAGCGTTGCCTCCGTCTCGGTGCTCTCTGATGGTGCTCTGCAACTGAGAGACACACAACAAAAACACCATTTTATAACCAGGAAAGCGGCTGCATGAAGCACCCTGCGTGAATCTACTATGATATGACTCGATTATTTAAAAAGCCTTTATGTAGGAGTTCTATGCAAACCGCTGTACACAATCGGAGCGAAAAAGCATTTGCATAGATATTCAGTACCTGTTTAAAATACAAACCATTAGCTGTAAAAATATTGACCATCGCAGTTAAAGGACACCATAAACAAAAGACAGTGAAGTGGACTCACCTCCTCCTCCACAGACTGGTACTCCTTGTCGTCTGGGGCGAGGTCTATCAGGATGGTGCCCTGGTTGGCACAATGGAATGTCAGGTAGGGGTTGCCACCTGAAAAACAACAATACAGTTAATCACCGGCTATCGGGTGTTAACTTGGAAGGCAACACAAGCTCACAACCACGTCTTTTCCTGTGGAGAGCCTCCTTTTAGGGATGCACGATGATATCGGCACGTCATCAGTATCGGCAGAAAAATACTTTAAAATTAAATATCGGCATCGGCCAGAAATGAACATTTCCTCTGATATGACTACTATGTACTATTTTCAGGATTGTTTACATTTTGAAAAGCATTGTATTTTATGACTTCATCTGCCAGTGTGCCATCACAACAACAGTAGGCAAAATAATGATAATATGGTAATTCCACTACAGGAGAGACTTGATGTTCTCTACAATTAGGTGGAAAAATATGCGCTTATAGCGGTATTGGCCGAAATGAGTTGGTAAATAATCGGCATATTGGATATTGGCAAAAATCCAATATCATACATCCCTACATCCTTTTTTTCCTTAGTTTCTTTTTGGGTTTGAAAATGTCTGACTTTGGTGACTACTTGTGGTAGGTGTTAAAAAACAAACTGCTGCAGACATCACAGCATGCTACCACTCCTGGATGATGCCTCCTCCTTACCTTGCTGGCCGCCAAGCAGCCTCTCAACACCCTTGATAAGCTTGTGTCGGTGGCCATAGGCGTTAATTCCAATCTCCTTCAGCTCCTCGTGACCCATGTCAGCCAGCACATCCATACTGATCTGGAAAAGGGAAATAATATAGCAGGTTGAGAACAGGGTTTATGTTAGCACGCATATGCTGGCTTTTTGCCAGTATCACATGTGGTTGTCCGGCAGAATAAATGATCAACGGCCAAAATGTCCGGTGGGAAATATGCCAAATAAATAAATAAATTAATTAGTTAGTTATTAGCATTTTAAATAATCTAATATTGTTGCCAAGACAACTTAAAAATAAACTTATATTATAAAAAATTTTAAATGCCTCCGCTCCACTGTGCTTCTAATCCAATAGACTTTTTGTCAAATTCAGAGAATATCTCCTCACAGTCCTCCTCCTCGCTGTCGGCTCTGTTTGCTGAAAAAGAGCCGGTGTTCATACGCAGCCAGCTGACTGTGTAAATGTGAAACAAACAAAGTGGCTCGGATCTAGCCACTACAATGATGATATAGATAATGATTGCATCTATGTTTCTTCAGTAAATTTTGACTTTTGGACTTCAGACAGACAATTACAGAGACTGAGTGCTCACTGTGAGTGTGTGCGTGCTTGAGAGAGAGAGAGGAGAGAAGAGAAGGTGGACTGCAGACAGTGTTTTGGTAAGATATTAATAACAATTTCAACGTCAACGTTATGAATGAAGCTTCAAACTATTCGGTAGCCCTACGAGCCACACACTGTTTTGAATTTGACAAACGCGGAAACCGACAGTCTATTATTTTATTTTTTAGACCCTTCATTTAAATTATTTTCAAGTTATGTCAAATGTAGGCTATTATGTGGCTTTGTTAAAACATATGTCCGGTAGTTTTTCTATATGGCTCGAATTCTGGAATATTAGCAGCCTTAGCGTAAACACTGGTTGAGAAGTTTATACCAACCAGTAAAATCAGCTCAGTCTTGGAGCTGTTGGTCTGTTTGCTTCAGACACCAAATAACCAGACACCAGAGTTGTACAGATCTATTCTATGATATTAACACATAAATCAACACTATGTACAAATTCATCTCATTGCTGCCAGTCTGTTTTTGTGCATGCTGAATTTGATCAACTACTGGACTGTTTTTCTAAACCCAATGCATTCAAATGTCAGGATGTTATACTTTCTTCTGAAATTGACTGATTGATAGACATCAAATGGTAATGTGAAATTATTGGTTAAACTTGTGCAATGCATGAGCGTTTTAGCGTTAAGTGTATTAAGTAATTTTGAGATAGCTGACCTGCTCCCTCTCAAAGATGTCCCTCAGGTGCTCCAGGCCCAGGCTCTTCATGAACTGACTTATATTCATGTCCAGCATGGCCACTGAGGAAAACAAGGCGATAGAGTAGAATGAAATAGAATTAACCAATGTCAAACAGGCTTCATGCACATTTTCCATGTCCAGATTTTTTCTGCATACACTGACCAGTATTCAATATAATAAATGCAACTTACTGTCCCCTTCCTTGCGGTCGGTGCCTGTGGCTCCGTCTGCCACTCCGGAGGACCCGGAGGCAGCGGCGGCGGCCAGCTCAGTGAGCGGTCCGGACAGGTTGTCTATGCTGCTGGCGGCCGACAGACAGGACGGTGTGGAGGCAGGGGAAATGACTGAGGCGCTGACCACCGTGGCCTGGGGCTTAAAGCAGCTGGGCAGGGCGTCCGGTGGCATGGCATCCATCAGCAGGGCCCGGATATCATCGGCCTGCGAGGATGGCAAAGAAAAACGACTTGAAAGGATTCTGAGTCATTTACTGTACATTCTCTATCCAATCTCATTCCAGTGAAGTGATCAGTTTGGGGCCCTCAATGAACAAAAACAAGTAGCAGTATGACGCCGTTGTAACTGGTGAACTACTAAGTAAACATTTTTTTCCATTTTATGATGTGTTTTAATATACATAATTTGCCCACCACTTATCTAGTTTTCTATCTATCTGATTTCACAGTAATTCCTAAGCTGCCGATGTCAGGCTGTTTGACAGAAGCTGTTACCGTGGCCAGGTCCAGGGCAGTCTGGCCCTCTTGGTTCTTCATGGTGGGGTCGGCTCCGTGAGCTAGCAGCAGCGCGCAGAGCTGTGTGCGACCCTTCTGGGCCGCCTCATGGAGGGGCGTGAAAGCCCATTTGTCTGTAGCATTCACACACGTATTGTACTTGATCAGTAGGGCTGCGATATCCACATGCTGTGAGGAAGAGAGGCAACAGAGGGTCATTGTCATCCTCTGACCCATAAAAAAGATGACATTTAAGTAAAAGGGCAGGTCCATCTGCGTTCTGTTCCGTTTTATTCAAATGGAAACGCCCACTCCGCAGTGACGTAGGTGTCTAAGCTAAATCGAAGCTAATCAATAAGGTTATGAATAATGTGAACGCTAGCACTAGCTGCGTCAAAGTTAGCTGTGCTAAGTTTGGAAATAACTGAAAGGGTTAGTTCAGATGTTTTCAAGTGGGGTTGTATGTATTCTCCACGTTCTGCATGGTAAAATGACTATTTTGTGAATGGAGTCTGGTCTGGTCTTGAAGACTACGATATAACGGCTTCAGTAACTGTTGGAACGGGCTGTCTGACCATGAGGAAAAGCAACTGTGGACGGGGCAGTAGAAAAACGTATTTTAGCCACCTAAAAAAAAATCAATATCAGTTTAAGTGTATGCTATATTTATAATATTTTCACCGTCAGACAGCCCTTTCCGACGGGGGACCTTGAGGAACACGGGAGGTGCTGGTCTACCGCTGCGTCGATCGGTTAGTGTGTTTGTATTATTGTGTGACTTTCGGATCTGAACTAACGTGGCGTCCACAGCAGTACATTGTTTAGCTTCCGTGCCGGTACTCCTGTCTGCTTCTCCAAACTGGGAGCGTACCGACTGCCATCTAAGTTACTGTATGTAACGGGATGTATATATACTGTATATGTAGCAGCGTCATCATGCAGAAAAGGAAAAGGTTTTTAGAAGGGCATGGGAAAACTAGCATTTTGACCCTAAAACATTTTGACCAAAATTTGAATGTTTGGATTTGAAAACATAAAGAACACCACTGGGAAGCAATAGAATGATATAAAAATAAATTTTAAATTTTAAATTTGATTAAGTAATGTGTTGATGTTGTTGAAACTGACCCCATAGGAAGCAGCATTATGAAGAGGGATAAGGCCTCCTTTGTCCTGGGCGTTGACATCAGCTCCATGCTCCAGCAGATACTCTGCCACCTCCAGGTTGTTGTATCCAGCTGAGGAGAAGGAACAGGAATCACATCAGCATGGAAGTGCACATTTTTTAACATTACAGTACAGCATTCAAAACCCCTCTATTAATACATAATAATGTATATACATATATATACAGTGAGTTTCGCAAGACATACCGGAGTTAAGCAGAAAGAAAGAAAAAAAACATAGCCAGACAAAACAAAAGCACATACAGCATCAGAGACAATGTTGAAAACTTTTTCACTTTCCAATATTTCAAGATGGGACAAAAGATCTAAAAATCTCTCAACCTCCCTGTGAATGCCATATCAGGATGAACAGGACAGAAACATGCCAAAGCAGCAACTATTGATTACCAGCGAGGTGGAGCGGTGTGGAGTTGCGCCCCTGTGTGTCTCTGCAGTTGATATTCTCTGGGGAGCAGAGTTTCTGGACTCGGGCCAGGCACCCCTTCTTGGCAGCGTCCAGCAGGGCGGCGTCACCCCTCAGCAGGTCCTGGATGTCCGTATCTCCATCTTTCACCATGTCCAGCGGCATGTTGCCATCACGGTTCTTCTTGGATGGGTCAGCTCCGTGCTGAACAAAAGAGTTTGAGTTTTTTTAATACACATTACACTAGTTATTATAAATGTGTGTTATATATTAGGGCTGTCAAAGTTGACGCGTTAATGCAAATTTGTTTTAACGCCACTAATTTCTCGCAACTTGCAATTTTTAGGTTGTAGCGGCCATAAGCCATGTCATACTGGCTTGAAGCGAAGGAGGCTAAATAACACTCCAAACTTACACTAAATTCTGGTGAGGAAAAACTGGCATGGCCATTTTCAAAGGGGTCCCTTGACCTCTGACCTCTAGATATGTGAATGAAAATGGGTTCTATGGGTACCCACGAGTCTCCCCTTTACAGACATGCCCACTTTATGATAATCACATGCAGTTTGGGGCAAGTCATAGTCAAGTCAGCACACTGACACACTGACAGCTGTTGTTGCTTGTTGGGCTGCAGTTTGCCATGTTATGATTTGAGTATATTTTTTATGCTAAATGCAGTAAATGTGAGGGTTTCTGGACAATAATTGTCATCGTTTTGTTTTCTTAATTGATTTCCAATAATAAATATATACATACATTTGCATAAAGCAGCATATTTGTCCACTCCCATGTTGATAAGAGTATTAAATACTTGACAAATCTCCCTTTACAGGTACATTTTGAACAGATAAAAAGTGTGCGATTAATTTGCATAAATCTATAAATAAATATATATATATTGTATATGGCACGGTGGCTTCATGGCTTCACAAGTCAAAGTGAACCATTTCCCCCTCATGACCATCATCATAACAATAACTAACACAGGACACAAATTAATATAAGACAATACTTGACAGATGACAATAATGGATCCTCACTTTGAGCAGCAGTTTGCAGATCTCATATTTGCCTTTGGCTGCAGCCTCGTGAAGCGGGGTGAACTTCCACAGGTCGGCCACGTTGACTGAAGCTCCGTGTCTGACCAGCAGCTCGGCCACTTCATAGTGACCATAGGAGCAAGCGTTGTGGAGGGGAACCAGACCGCTGGAGGAGGACAAACACAAGTGAGAATCTTCACACCAGATGCATTACGTGTTACCTACCTAAACCTAACCTAAACCTATTTGATTCATTCATTCCATTTTTACCTGACCTACAGATGAGAAAGATGGCAGATAAAGAACTCACCCCTTGTCTTTGGCATGAACATCAGCTCCGTGGTGTAACAGGTATTCAACGACGGCCACTCGGTTGTAACCAGCTGCAAAGTGGAGAGGAGTGGAGTGCCGGCCCTCTAAGTCCCGGCAGTTTACATTCTGGGGGGTGCAGAGTTGCTGCCATACACAAGAGACAATATGATAATTAGCAACTCAACTGAGTGGTATAATAACAGGCTTACAAGACAACTAAAATGGGGCCTTCGCAGTCATTTACAGTCAAACTGTAACAACTGCTGGTACAAAAACTACAGAACTTACTTGCACTGTGTCCAGATCTCCTGCTTTGGCCGCCTCCAGAAATCTGTAGTCCACGTCAGAATTACGTGTGGGGACATTTTCTGAAAGAAAAAACAAGGACATTCAATACAAACCAAAATGATCACTGCCAATCACAACTCCCATACAGTGCATCGTATGAAATCCCATGATCAGGGTTTAAATCTGGTAGATCCCTCTGAAGACGAATTAGTAAAAGAGCCGGGCATCCCATTCATTAAAGCGGCGTTGGCAGTATATCTTTTTGGCATCATTGGGCAAAAATTCCATGGTAACATTTCAGCATATTGTAATTCAAGTGTTCTGAGAGATAACTAGACTTGTGCACCGCCTCTTGGCTCAGGTTATTTCAGAGAGAGAGCGTTCCCATTGGCCGTTCTAGAAATACAGATGCACGTGCACGTCCCTTCTGTGAAAGCCTGATTCAACGGCAGAACATCATACAGAAAAAGTTGCTATTCCAGCATTGGCAAAAACTGCTTACACTGCAAGGCAACCCAAAAAAAAAAGGAAGACAGACTTATCAAAAAGAGTCTGACAATATCGGCACAGTGTTTCAGAGAAAATGTTGCTAATAGTTAGCTATTAGCCTTCTGCTCATGGCTGTGGCTAGCGCTGTGAGCTAGCCTCATGGCTACTGTAGCTACAGCAGTAGTTTGGGCAAAGCATAATTTTCTCTCCATCTCTGTAATAGTTTAGTCTTCTGCGTGAGGGGAGAGAGGAGAGCTGCAGGATGAGGGCTGTATTTCCAAATTCTGGCATTTTTTTCACAGGAAACTGTCTACCCTGGGCTACCACTTGAATTACAGTATGAATTACACTATGCAAAAAGGTTGTTATGGAATTTTTGCCCAATAACAGCAAAAATAAACTGCCTTTTTTGTATTGTAGATATTTGTATACTTCAGACTACAAAATCTGCCATATCGTGAGGAAATGCAATATTTTTGGAGTGCTTTTTCATTCTCAAACTTTAAAAGTCCAACCTAAAAATGAAACCTAAAAGCAAACAATGTTAAACAGTCAGAAGCGCGGTTGGTGTGATTACCGTTGAGAATCTGTTGCACAGCCTCGTTACCCATCTGAGCGGCGGTGAAACCCTGCAGAGACACGATGGAGGGGTCGGCCCCGTAGCTCAGCAGCAGCTTGCAGGTCTGGATGTGACCAGCCAGCGCAGCTCTATGAAGAGCTGTCTGACCTAGTGTGTCCACAGCGTTTACCTGGAGTCACAGGAGGTGAAGTTCAGCAACACAGATTACATTATCTAATACCATTTTACATCTGGCAGAAAAGAATGGGAATGTAAAAACAAAACAAACAGACCTTTGCTCCATGTTTCTGCAGCACCTCCAGGATGTCGTTGTGAGCTCTCTCAGCAGCAACATGCAACGGAGTCATAAAGCTTAAAGACACAATGGGCAGGAAGTTATCACCTTTTTTTCTTTTCTTCTTAGCACTTAATGTGCTTCAATATGCAGTTAACTTTCTCTCTTGTTGCTAAGTTTTTACTGGTTTAGTTTTATATGTGGAAGACATCACCTTGTTGTCTAAGCTTGCAAGTTATACAATCCTAATTTTCTTAGTCCCTAATCATTTTTTTTTTTTTTTAAACTTTTAAATCAATGTAAAATGTAAAAAGTAAATGTGGACTCACTCTTTGTTCTTCTCGTTGATGTTTGCACCTTTACGCAGCAACAGCTCAGTCACCTGCTTCCTCTTGGGGTGGGGGGAAGCCACAGCACAGTGCTGTAATACACAACAGCATTAGATTAGTGTGCTGGAATCGTGAACTGCCAGCTCAGGACAACTGTATTGAGTAAATGCCAGTTCGCTAAACCTATAGCCAATCACATACAGCTAACTGGCTGTACATCATCATTAATCCTACAGAGCATTGCTTGCATTCCTTAGGTGAATTTTATTTCAAATCTGGCATCAACAGAATTTGTAACCAATGAGGAAGCTAAGAAAAAGAGCTCCATCAACACTGCTTTAAGCAGTGATAGTAATTTCCACACTGCACTCCAATGTGAAAGTGATATTGAGCCCCAACACAACTATTAAGACTTGGTTCTGACCAGAGCAGTCTCGTTGGTCTGAGGATGTTTGAAGCTGATGATCTCCAGAGCCAGCGTCTTCTTCACTTTGGCCATGTCTGCCTCCCGAGCTGCCTGCAGCAGCGAGTGACCTTTGAACTCATCTACATGGAAGAGAAAGACGAGTAAATGGAAAACTGCCAACAGCTATTGCTTATGCACTGAACCTACATGTATATTGTGTCAGTCAGTGTGAGTGAAAGATTACAAGTATTTTTCTAATCATCATTGTGTGTACACGTGTCTGCTGTGTGACAGAGCGAACTCACAGGTGAGCCTCTCTTTGAGTTCTGGAGTGGGGGCCATGTCCACGGCGCTCTTGCTGTGACAGTTCAGCAGGGTGGGGTCGGCCCCGTGGCTCAGCAGCAAGGAGCAGACCTCCACTCGGTTCTTGGACGCCGCCTCGTGGAGAGGAGTGAACTGCCACAAGTCCATGGCGTTCACACACGCTCCGTGCTGCAGGGAGAACAGAATGTGTACAGAATGTTTGCTTCCCAGATCTCAGTATCTGACATAATCATAAAAAAAACAAAAAAAATGATTTTAGTGAATGCTGAAAAAGCAAAGCGAGACAAAGGTGGAGTTGTAAAAAAATTATACTGAGTCCAAATTTTCTCTTGTTCAATAATGTTCCTAACACACGCAAGTTTGAAGCTGAAACATTTTGTGGGTCTTACTTTAAGCAGAAGCTCGGTGACCTCAAAGTGTCCGTAGGAGCAGGCGTTGTGAAGTGGAACCAAGCCCCTGCAGGGACAAGACACTCAAGTTAGTGTGATGAATTATGACTGAATGACAAATTAATTTTTTATGTTTTTTTCAAAAAAAGCATCTCACCCTTTGTCCTTGGCATGAACGTCGGCCCCGTGCTGAAGAAGGAGCTGGACGATGCGGACCCGGTTGTAGCCGGCGGCCAGGTGGAGGGGCGTTGACTGTAAGAGAGGACGGCTTGTTAGCATGTGCAGATCACTGGCTGGCTCAGTGCCTTCGATGGCCACAGGAGCAAGCGGCTGATTAGGGCCAGAAGCGTTGTGCTACGGCAGGCTATGCTCGGTGAGTTGCAGATGAATGGCGGATGTGATGATGCGAGGTCAATGGAGTTTGTGGGCAAATCCAGCGACAAAAATTCACTTCCTGTCAATAGTGTGTCTGACTTGAGTGACGAGAAGCAACTTCCGCCTCATTACTTATCTACCTCGACTGCCTTATGACAATGTCAGCAAAATAAAAGTCTTAGGAGTTTAAAATTACGTTTTATGTGGTTAGATGACAAGAAAGAATTGCTAGTGCAACTGTTAGACTATTAAATTCAAAATGGCTGCGTAGGGATTACGGTTGGGTGATGATAGCTTGTTCCTGAAGTCCTCTCACTTTTATTAAGAATGTAGGGCATTCAGGCAGCCATTTAGCCAAACAGAAAACATAATGTGGAAAAATGTTACTACTTTGAATGTTAATCTTTGAGTTTGGGTCCTAAATATTCAATTATTTCTAAGTGCTTTTACTTAAACTTGCAGTAAATACAATAAGTGAATTCAATTCTGGATTCAGATTTAATAAAATGCTATCAAACCCCAACCGTAATAGGATGCAAGGAAGCAGGCTGAGTGTTTGAGAGAGCAACTCTGCTGCAAGCTATTAGAGGATCAAATCAAATGGCTTTTTTTTCCAGCCCAGGAAAATAAACGTTAGTCTAAGCAAAGCTGCAACTTCAGTGGCATTTGTTCTCTACTCAAAAGTCTAGCTCAGGTCAAGCTTACAATCAAAAAAGGAGGGACATCATTCATTTCAATTTGCATGCATTGATATTAATATAAATCCCATAAGCCAACTGTTAGATCTCAAGCCGCAGTGATAAAAATCAGACGGACGAGAGAGTCATGGAGGCATCATTCAGTGTGGGATGACACGAGCAATCAGAAGTCATTACCATGGAGGGTACAGTAGCATAGCACTAGAATGACGGGTGACAAATGTAGTCCATTCATTACGGCATACCAACTGTTCCGACAGGCAACGTGAAGTAGACACAGATTTCACAGACATATTCAGGAGTCGCTTGACAAAATGCAGAGGGGGCAGGCCTTCAGGCATGCATGAGTGACCATCAAAAATAAATGAATGAATTAAATAAAAAGCCAAACCAGATACTGACTGAAGAGCAAGTGATTGAAAGTTGGAGAAGTGTGGGTGAGTGTGCAAGGAGAGGACAGACGCCGAAGAAAGCAGGCAGTGGACATTTTGAGCTCCTCTCCAAATCCAAAAAAAGATGAGTCGTCACCATGACACCAACCCCAAGTCACTCACTCCCTCAATCACATGCCACACACACACACACTAACACGCACACACACAGAGGAGCATCAGGGTAAGGATACATGAGTGACCCGTACACCACAGGTCCATGATGTGCAATTAACAAGTGACAGCCAGCTTATTGGTCAAATAAATACAATGGATTAAAAAGGAATTAAAAAAAAATGAATAAATCACAACAGTGCATCAATCAAGTGGCCGTTATCAAGGTCAACTTACCAGCATTTTTTGGGATGTTGACTGATCGACAAATGTTGCCAGAGTCACACGGAAAACAAAACGAAACAAAAATTACAAAAATGACAGTATCTTTTCACAGAAATTCTTTTCTTCCTTCAATGAAACACAAGCCCTGGTTAGAAATCACTGCTTGATCCGTCAAACACTGTTCGAGATTAAATGTGACACCGGGCCACAGAGGGTAAATGGCTGAAGGGTAAGCGTGACTTCTTCTTGCCGGTTTTCTCCTTGGCTTTGTGAAAAAGACAAGGACTGGTTATTGGTGCCCGCTGGTTAAATCCCAGACCAAATCTACACTGGCATACTGGCTCGGATCATGCAAGCTCTAAATATACTGCAAAAGGAGGCAGGGAAGGAGTCATACTTTAACTGCTGTTGAAGAAAATGTGGTTAGGAATGAATGAAATAGTGCTGAAATACTATTAGCGACATGGATTTGTATGGCATAGTGGAGTTGGTGATTATGCTTATTAACAAATATAAGACAGCAATTTTGCCAGATATGACAATAATAACAATAATTTCTAAAAAAACAAAAACAAAAAAAAAGTAATGTGTGACGGACAAAAAAAGTGGGAGTAAATACACCAGTGCCTGACAAGACATGGGAATGAAATGCAAAAACAATCCTACACCTAAATTAGCAATGCTAAATGCTGACATTACAAAACTGAGTGCAAAGTGCATTCTATAATGTGCGTCCTTGTGCCATTATCCTTCTAGTCCACTACTCCCCCACAAAGAGGAAAAAACACAAAATGAATGCTTAAAATACCGCATCATGATCTAAACACTGCTTCCATTGTAAGCAATAACGTGGACTGAGTTCAGAGGAGGCACTAGAATTTACACAGAAATAAACAGATTTCAAGATCAAAACTAGCTTTGCTCCAGCATCCGGCATGGGGAAGTGATTAAGGGGAAGAGGAGACAATATTACTATCATGACACCTGGTCCAAACCTGTTGAAAAATGCTAAACAAAAACTGTAAATAAAGGGATGGTTTGTCTACTGAAGTTCCAGTAAATTAATACAGAATCAACTAGCTTAACTAACTGGATCCAAAGATGTTGTGTTTTTCCAACTGACAACACAAAAAACAGAGCTGAAAACGTGAAAGTTAAGATGTTATAACAGAAGCAAGTGGATTTCAAGGATGGTCTGATGAGTCACACATGAATAAAGAAAAACATCTACAATATGTATGTTTGACAGTGGTTTGTCCAAAATAATGTGTTCCCTATTAACAACCTCCAACAAACTCAATGATATAAATCCAGCCATAATCAGACTCATAAACCTTCTTGCTATTTTTGTCAAGAACTTTTAAAGTACAGTATAACAATTTTGCAACCCTGCACAACATACTGTATCAAAGGTGTTATGGCAGATATGTGTGATATGGTGCGGTACAAGTGGCTCTTTTACCTTGCGGCCATCGCTGGCATGGCAGTTGACATTTAACGGAGTCAGCAGTGCCATCAGCTTTTCTTCATTTCCACTCCTGTAATTACATGGTTGAAAAGACTGGCGTCATTAAATATTTCCCATTAAGAATAAAACAATTCCCTGTGCATTTAATGGAGATTCCATAATCTAAAAGTAATTCCGCAGGCTTTCACAGATGATAAGACTGCAATGGAGTGCTGCAGGGATGACGTATTTCTGTAGGCCAATCAGGAAGTTAGCATCGCCCTGGTTCCCTCGACAAAACTTTTGGATTATTGCATAAAAATTAAATCTGTGGCAAACAAACGTTTATGATACTTACACATTTATCGTCACAAATGAACGCCACTTTTATGTTTTTTACGTTAGGCTATAAACGAACTACAAGATGGTCGCATGAGCTCGAGTATACACAACGAGGCTGTAAAGGCAGACAAGTCGGCGTGATGACGTTTAGTAGTCTCATTTAGCAACTTGTTAGCAACCGCCTTTTTTAAGACACATTAAGGCTTCAAAATTCACGAGTGGGATATTTTTAGCTTGTGTCGACCACAGACCTTATTTCAGACATCAACTAAAAACCCATTAAAAAACCCCATTGACTTCCAGATGAGGGAACCGGAAGTGCAAAATGCCAACTCATATCCTAGTTTTCGGACTCATTCCTGCACCACTCTATACCGGATGAAACCATGTACTACTTTTTGAGCTGGTCAGATTTAAGAGACGTACATCATGTGTATTTTGCAGGTGCGTACTCTGATGAGCAGTAAACTACGTAGCTGTTTGACATTGGCCAACAGAAAAGATGTGTACTGACCAGTAACACTGATACTCACCTTGCTGCTTCTAGAAGTTCATCCTTCTTGTATTCACCTGGATGAAAATAAACATTCAGATTTGAGCTAGGCTTGCCAAACACTTTACAAACATTTAAGCATGTGATGTACTTTTTGTGGTATGTAAACTATTACTGCCCATGTGTGTTTGGTAAATGGATGCATTCTGTGGCTTGTGTTCATGTCGAAGGACTACCAGAACTAAGTTTATGAGTTTTTACACTTAGTTCAGGTGGAATAGTTGGGGTGTCGATAAAGACAGGATGCAATAAAGGCTGTTCACAAAGCACCTTGCTGCAGTTACATGCCTCTGCTCTGCTCCACCAATATACCCAAAAAACAAAGAATAAGAGGAGCAAGGGGTCAGTGCCGGAGGGGGCACAAACAGCCTGGCCATAACACTGCCGTTTGCCATTGAGGTGTTGCGAACCTCGCGGTAAAGACAGTTCAACTTCGGAGCGATATTTAGCCCATCTCCTAGTAAGCTAGCATGACATGTTTTGGTATAAACGGATTTATTACAATCTCAAGATTCATAGGATACCATTGTATGTCAACTATCTTAAAAACCGAAACCTGCAACGACCTTCAAAAGACAGTAATGTTAATGCCAGTCAGATGATCCACCATCATTGTCAGAGTGTTAAAAGTAGGCCAAGTAAACCAAGAACTGAGGAGGAGAATAATTCCAATTTTAAGATCACGGTGATCAATGAGACCGGCAGAGTCTAATTAAAATATAACCTATGGTTCTATTTTTCACTTTTAGATTGTTAAAAATTGTGTTAGAAAGAGGCCTACCAGTAGGCTGCAGTTTAATTTTGGCCTATGCAAAGACAATTTCATTTAAACGATATATGTCAGTTTACCTTATTTTTTCAATGTGTTACTGTTACTGGTGCATTCTGGTCAGACTTTTTTAAAATAAAAAATAACATAAAAAAATCAAATCAATCAAAAAGTTGTCTTAAAAAAAAGTGGGTGTCTCACAATCAAGGTCAAAAGAGGTGGAGGGACACCAGGTAAAATCCCTCCTAGGGCACCAAATTGGTCAGGGCCGGCTCTGCTTATCCTACATGCAAATTGCCTGGTTTGATAGAATTATGGTTCACTGATGTAAGGACAGAATCATGTGAAAGCTACACATGACACACTCTTGTTGGAATGCAGTCTATCTGACCAATACATTTTGACTACTGTTTACATTTAATGATGATTATCTTCAAACCGCAGCTTTATTAGTACTGTATTCATATGCTGTAAAAGTGAAGATTAAAAGTCATAAATGTAAATGTGAGAGAAAAGCAGCTGAGAGGGACTGACCAGTGAGAACAGCCTTGGCTGAAGGGTCGGCTAAATCCAAAGCAGACTTTCCATCAGTGTTGCGGATGTTTGGATCAGCTCCGTGTTGGAGTAACACTGAGTGAGAGAGGTGCAGATAAAGACAACTTTAATTTTCTCCTTAAAATCATTCCCATATTGTGTCACCCAGTACGCTGATCATATTTAAAAGCAGCTAAGTTGGTTACAGCAAAAAGGTTGGTAGACAACACAAACCTGTCAAGCTTTTCAAGAAACTATCAACAACTAATGACACATAACAGTCTCGAAAAACATCGCAAAATTGCCTGTGCTTGAACATCATCGACAGGGATCCTTACCAATGCAAACATCTATCTTTCCCTTGATGGCAGCCTCGTGTAATGGAGTGTAGTTCCAGTTATCTCTGGCGTTGGGGTCTGCGCCCTGACACAAGAGGAGGCTGACAACTTCTGCGTGGCCGAAAGAGCAGGCATTATGCAGGGGGATAAGTCCTCCATCATCCCTGGCGTGAACATTGGCCCCAGTCTGCAAGAGGTGCTCCACCACATCTTTTCTGCCAAAACCTGAAAGAGGATTAAAATGCATTTAAATTTAGCTTTTCCTCAATATTGGGCACGAACACTTTAACTAGCCTGAATATTCCATCAATAATTTCTCCAAAATAATAATAACACTAGGATTCTGATGAAAATCCAGACAAAAATAATTTCCAAATACTAAATAAATAAATTATGAGATATGATCCTTACTGATACATGGCAACATCAGTATTGATAACGTGCTACCTTTTAGCCACGATTTAGCTTCATGACAGCAAAGTTATTACATTAATTTTCCAGAACTTGTGCTAAAGTAGTATGCTTATGTGCTGATGTGTATGTATGTGCACATGTAATTGTATGAATATGTATATGCTTATTTATTTATTTACCTATTTTTACTGTTTTTATTTCATTATTTACGGTTCATTGTATTCTGCTATCTATGATGTGAACTTCTTTGGAAAGCACTTTGTGCTTGAAAAGTGCTCTACAAATAAAATTATTATTATTATTAAAGATAGCTGCACACATCTAACGTAACGTTAAACTCGCGTTGCATTTCTTACTAATATGGTACACGAAATGACGTTTACTTAAAACTGTTAGCTAAATTAGAGGTCGTTTTTTGTTACCCAGATTAGCTTCATGTTATGAGGTATTAGCTAACGTTAGCTAAATTAGAGATATGTTGACGGTCTGTTTGGTTATCAAATCGGATTGGAGAGCGTCACATTAGCTTGTTAGCTCCACTAGGCTATTAATTCAGACGTGATAAACTGCAGTTACGTTTTAACGTTATCAGAAGGGAAGGCCGCAAAAAGATCAAACGGTAAACACGTCGACCAAAACAATATTAGCTAGCTAGATTTAGCCGCCACAGCCTGATAGCAATAGCTAGCTAACGTTAGCCGCCACAGTCTGATAGCATTAACTAGCTAACGTTAGCCGCCACAGTCTGATAGCATTAGCTAGCTAACGTTAGCCGCCACAGTCTGATAGCATTAGCTAGCTAACGTTAGCCGCCACGGTCTGATAGCATTAGCTAGCTAACGTTAGCCGCCACGGTCTGATAGCATTAGCTAGCTAACGTTAGCCGTCACAGTCTGATAGCATTAGCTAGCTAACGTTAGCCGATAGCTAACATAACGCTGCTGTGTTATTAGCTTAGCTCATGTTTTACCCGCAGCGAAGTGAAGGGGAGTTGATTTCCGACCAGCCATGTCCTTCGCGTTTACATTCACCGAGTCGACCAGTCTCTTTACTCTGGACACGTCTCCGTTACGGCAGGCCTCGAACAGCTCCCTGAACGCCCCGCCGATGCCGCTGCTACCGTCGGCGGGACTGGTGGCTCCGGATCCGGGGCTGGAGACGCTGCTGCTGCCGCCGCCGGAGGTTGTCGTCGTGAAGCTGGCGCTGCTCGCCAGGACCGGGGCGGGCAGGTCCGGGGAGGCCACGGCCACCTCGATCCCTCCGCTGCACTCCCGCTCACTCTCCGGCGGTGCGACGGCCGAGGTCAGCAGAGCCATCGGCGGAGAGGCCGGAGGAGCGCCCGACAGAGAGCTGTTTCTCGGCGGAGACTGTAAGGTACTTTGCTGCTGTTGTTGTTGCTGCTGCGAGGAGCGACGAGACACCGCCATTACAGCAGCTCTCAGGCGACAATAAGAGCTGCTCCTCCTTTCCGGTGAGAGTGGTCGTGTTTCCTGTCAGCTGTTTACTCTCGGCTGTGTTGTGGCCGTGGAGAAGCCCTCGATTTTCCCTTATCATTTATTTACACGCCCGTTTGGATCTCTGAAAAATCAATGAAACCTAGGGGCAGACTAAGTTTTCTCTTGGTACTGTGAGCAAATCTCTGTTACAAATGTAGAAAAAAAAAATAATAATACTGATCGGCCAGTTGGTGGCAGTATGATAACCACTTTTTGCATTTTTGGCCCAAATATTTCCTTCACTCCCCCAAAGGATAACAAAAACATCCGAGCCCTAGTCCTATTGTGGTGCTACTGCACATGGCCATGTTACAGTGATGTTACACCATGTTATGCAAGAGTGATGAGGAAATACATCACACATCATGATGCAGGAACAGTAGTAGAAGAAGAAAGAGAGAAAAAAAGGCACTTTATTAATCCCCGAGGGGAAATTCAATTTTTCACTCTGTTATTTACAACTACATAGTACACACAGGACCGAAATACACACACATGCACAAACAGGACCTATATACATGCATTAATGGAGAGATGTCAGAGCGAGGAGGCTGCCCCTGACAGGCGCCCCGAGCAGCAGGGGGTTTTGGTGCCTTGCACAAGGGCAGTGCCCAAGAGGCAAACTGGCATCTCTCCAGCTACCAGTTTATACCTCAGTACTTGGTCCATGCGGGGACTTGAACGGGCGACCCTCCGGTTCCCAAGCCAAGTCCCTATGGACTGAGCTACTGCCGCCCCAGTAGGCTATCTTGTACTCTCAAGAGAAGGAATAATCATTCCTTAAATGTCATCACAATATATCCAAAGAGGTATTTAGTCAATATTTCATAGCCCAGAAAAACAACTTGTGAATAACTAAAAGTATTTATGTTTAGCTTTGAAATGATGTCCACATACTGTACTTTTGGGCTGCACAGTGGTGCAGTGGTTAGCACTGTCACCTCACAGCAAGGGTTCGAATCCCGGCTTGTGGCCTCTCTGTGAGGAGTTTGCATGTTCTCCCCCGTGTTAGCGTGGCTTTTCTCCAGGTTCTGCGGCTTCCTCCCACAGTCCAAAGACATGCAGGTTAGGTTAATTGTTGACTCTAAATTGCCCGTAGGTGTGAATGTGAGCGTGAATGGTTGGTCTCTATGTGTCAGCCCTGTTACAAGTGACCTGTCCAGAGTGTACCCCACCTTCACCCAATGTCAGCTGGGATCGGCTCCAGCCCCCCCACGACCCTGAGTAGGATAAGCGGTTACAGATAATGGATGGATACTGTACTTTTTGCCAGGTAGTGCAACCTCAGACACTTCATCGGACTTTCACTCAATCATCAACAGTGCATACATTTCTACAAGTCATAATGCCTCTAATCATTTAATCTTAACAATTTTATCTGTGCCACTCACACTATCAACATGTTGTGGCGTAGCACAAGCCATTGGAAATAATGGGTTTCAGAGCGCAGTGGTGCTGTTGTTACGTTATGTCTGAAAGGACCTTCAGTGAGTGAGAGACGGAGAGAGAAATGGAGAGAACTAAGAGAAACATACTCAAGCAGGGGGCAAAAAATGAATAAAAAGTGATGATTAGTTTATGCCAGAGATTCACACAAGTTCGCGCCAGAGGGGCGAATTATTCAGTTTTCTATCCTGAAAATTAAAAGTAGGCTTATTTAGCAAAAATGCTGTTGCAGTGTACTTATTATTTTCATTCTTTAAAAGTTACCAGAACGCAGGAAACAAAGTCTCTGAAACTAATTTTTCTGGGGGAGGACCCCGAGACCCCACATTTTAGGTTAGAAGTTCTCCCTATTTTTGAGGTCTCAAGGTTGGCAAGTATGGGTCACAGTGTTACAGTGACCTTAGCCTTTAACCACCAAAATCTAATAAGTTCATCCTTGAGTCCAAGTGGATGTTTGTGACAAATTTAAAGAAATTCCCTCAAGGCGTTCCTGAGATATCACGTTCACAAGAATGTCTACCTTTGCATTTTTAAATGACAAATAAGCACATATCCAACCAAAGCATAAATGTACATGTATAGTATTATTTCGGCAAACACCATGTCTTCAATTTGAAAATCATGGCACATTTTCCAAATGATTATAGAGACACTATGGAGTGATTATGATAGTGCAGCATAAAGTGTCTGAGGAAGAGAAAAAGAGTCATGTTTCCCAGTTATTTAAGCTTTATTTACAACATGCACATTTTATTATGGACATGCAAAGCTGAAAGCTGTATAAACATACATTCTGGGATCTAACTTGTAATAACTTATAAACCTGTTTATAAAATACCGAACTGTAAATAAAAATCTGTCATAATGGAAGGGTGTAAACATGAATAAAACACTGACCAATAATTATACCACAGTAACAGTGGCTAAAAAATACTCAAAACTTTGGGCCAATACATTTCAAACTTAACTTTTATTTTTTTCACTAGACTTGAAATTTAAATATGCTTGTATTAATATGCCACACAATTATTGCAGTAATGCAATATGGTGTTACCTTCACAAAAACAGTTGCTCTTATCAAGGTGTGAGAGGCGAGGCAGCCTTCTCAGAAACATCAGTAGTATTAAAGGTTTGATCCATATGGGAATCCTAAGTGAAAATCTACACTTTACTTTAAAGTATTAAGTGACACTTGTCAATAATGAATCCCTCATTAATTCAAATGAGTCGTTTGTCATTCGAGTCTTTCAGTGCTGTTTTTCATCACAGCTGGTTTTGCTGTGACTGGAGCAGTTTGCTTGTGGTAGTTAACTGGTGCAGCTCAGAGGAAGAAGAGCTTGTCTGATAGCTGAATGGCCGGTTCGGAGTGCAGGTACTGGCCCGACAGGAAAGCCAGTTTGTGGGCATACTTGCATGGTGCTGGAACACGAATGGTGCCCGGCCAGTTCCAGTACAAATGGCACATCTTGAAAGTCAGCCTGGTATGGGAACAAAGAAACAATGTTAAATGTGTTTTGGAACTGACAAAACATTAAAATTTAAAGCCACTCATTTTCATTGGCCTGAAGACATACTGTACCAAAAATATATGAAATAACGGCAATACTTAACCCTTTTTTCCCAGGTTTTTTGATGTTCAAACTATTCTGATCTGTTTTTTAGTCAATGTTGGTGAGGGTCCACTTGTGACTGCTGTTCCTCAAATAATGCAGATTTACATTTTTGATTTACAGAGCTGGGAGAAACAATATTTCATTTCCTTCTGTGTATGCAAATACTTAGTGAAATGACAATAAAGTGTATCTTGAACATGTACAAAGCAGCAATAGTGGTTATTTTGGCCATGGCTGATGAAACCTTGTTGGTAAGACCCTCCACCTCTCCGGTGTGTAGTGCGAGTGATGGGAATAAACACAAATTATCCTGCGGTCAAACTTGCGCGAATAACTTGAGGCAAAAATTCTCTTTGCGTTTGGTGTGAACACGGTATTACTGAGAACTACTCTCAACATCTTTGAGAAATGCTCGCTGAAGTTTACGTTTTTCTGAATGGAAAACATTTCTCAAATTGTTGAGAAATAAAACATTTACAGTATTTATTGAGATATAGAAATGTATGCTTATAATACACAATATGGAACTCTTTTTCTTTTGGTCCGACTAATAAACTAATACCAGGCGATGACTAAAAATAATATGGTCTTTTTGTGAGTTATTATCACCACTGCCAAAACTTTTCTTCAATTAACTTCAATTAAATACTGTCAAAAATATTGTCCAAGTGAAAAAAAAAAATGTACCAGCTAGTGAAAATAATTCATTCCGATGGCATATACAGAATTAACATGTTTTACATGTGTACCAGTAATCTGAATGATGCTTAGTGGAAAAAAATGGGTTATCAATACCTTTGCAAATGGTCTGGTGTGAGGTTCGCCGTGTTGTACAGAGAGATGTAGTGTGTAGGAAGTCCACAACCCTGGCGAATGTGATGTGCCATCAGGAAGAAGTCCACCCTGAATGAAAAAAAACTCCCAAACTTTAGTGTTAGAAACTTTGAAAAGCCAACAGCAGATAAACTGAGTCTTTGATGGCGTCCTCATCAAAGTGCACATGGTGTTGCAGCCTTTTTGATTGATGTACGTAGGTAAAAAAGATAAAGCAGCACCCCTCTTTCACTACTGGAGGCTGCTCACACAGCACCTCATCTCTCCAATCTTCATGTAAGAAGAATCTTTTGAATATATGTTCACATGATTTCTATTCCTGTATTACATTCAGACTAGAACCATCTCATTAACAAATTATCTTTTCAACTAAACTGCTACAGTAAAAGCCAGTTTAAAGTAGAGAGCAGGCCGTCTGTGGCCTAAGGCTGGATTCAAACTGGAAACACTGCGTCAAGAAATGCAGCCTTTTCATTAATTTTAACAGGGACCTCATGGAGAGTTTTGCTACAGAGGGATCTCGCAAGAACGAAAAAACAACACAGAGGCTACATCCACAACAATACGGTTTCGTTTTAAAACTGAGAACTTTTGCTACGTTTATGCCTAGCGTCAACACTACTTCAGCGTTCACCTTTGAAAATGCTGCTGACCCTGTTTTAGTTTTAAAACTCTGGGGTTGCGTTTTAGTCTGGTCTGAAGAAACGGAGACCTTTGAAAACGATGACGCAGACCCCCACGTTCGCTTCTCGATCGGGTCTTATCGGTCATGACTTGCCCTTCCATGATTCGTCACGCCCCATCACGTGAACCTGGATAACGAATCACAGGTGTTGTTGACAGTGTTGTCTATGCTAGCTGCTGTTGTGCAGTTAAATTCTGCAATAATAATGCTACTACTGCCTGCATACGCAGGACGCAAGCTATTATTCTACCGATTTGCAAGCGCTGTATCCAGTGGCAGCTTTGAGGAGGGCGATGGGCATAAAATGGAAGACTTTCCTTTTGTTATATATGCTTATGTTGTTCTGCACAACTATCGTGAGACGGGGACTTCCAGCCACCCAGCAGAGCTACGAGTGTGAGGACAGACAACAACAGAACCGAAGGGAAGACGTGTGTTGACCAAATTTCTTGACCCATAATGTAGTAAAACTTTGATTTGTAACTGTTCATTAGCAACCGTAGCAGCCTGTAACCGTGTTTGAAAAATAAAACTTGTTTGCTTCCCACTAAATTCGTCTCCGAGTGCGTGTGGGGGAAAGATAGAGGAAGATGTTAAGTATCTAACAAGACCTTTTATTATAGGAAGAACAACAGGCTACACGTATTCTCTGTAACTAAGCAACCAACCGCAGAATGGTCATGTTATGCCTTTTCAGGCATGTTAGTATGGACGGAGATTACTTCTAAAACGCTTGTTTGTATGGAGATCGCTTCCATTTTAAAACATGTTACGTATTAAATGTATTAGTGTGGATGTAGCCAGAGTCTTTTTGCAAGAGACTGACCAGTCTTTCTGAGTGAGGGTGTGATCCAGAACAGTTCCAGGTGGAGGTGTGCCAATGCTGTTCGCAGCCAAGGTGTAGAGGGTGGTGCTGATGCGCTTTTGGACCACAATGAAGACCAGCTTGGGCTCATAGCTGGGGAAAGTCTCAAAGCATTTGATCAACTGTGGGATCTCGTACTGCTCCACCATCTTCAGCTGACTATCTGACACACCATCACGATACACCACAATCTTCTCTGGCAAGTTGTGGTTCACCTGTACAAAAGAACATACACAAGTGTTATGTCAGGTGTGGGTGATCAAATAAAAAGATTTAAGTTGAATTCCCATTGAAATGCACTATGTGTGCTTTTATGTGTGGCCTAACACTTTTTTTTTCTTACCTAGATCAGTCAGTCTCAAAGACTGGGTCGGTACCCACAGGTGGGTCGCAGGAGATTTTATTAGTGTCACCAAATAAATTTGCAGAATTTCTTCCACCGTCTTTTATTTAACATTTATATCTGCAGTACATCTTTGTGCAACATAAGGTAGCTTGAATGTTCGTATTGTTCTGATAATTGTAGCCTACTTATAGAATTGAATCTAATCTGAAAGGCTAGCGTACATTCTGTTTGTTTTAGGAAAAAAAGCAAGAGCCTGTTAACTCTGCCTAAATGGATTTATTTGGACGTGTATATGTATGTTATAACACGTACATAAAACAAAGTTGTGAGTTATTGAATGTATCTCTCTTCAAAATGGCTCGTTTACCTATTCAAGTAAAAATGGTCTGGAATTAGAGTTGTTCTGATACCAGTATCGGAAATGCATCCGATACTGCCCAAAATTCGGGATCGGGTATTGGCTAGTACGCCTATGCACCGATCCGATACCATAATTTATTAACCCAGAAAAATATCAACTTGTTTAAATGGAAATCAATTCTTCTTCGCCGCTCCAAAACAGTAGCCACCACTGTGCTGTCGCCCTGGATGTATACAGAACAGTGCGGTGCTAGTGGAGAGCGTAACGGTAGTCAGAGCAAGGAAAATGTCAGCCATTTGGCAATATTTCACAGAGGAAAATCCAACAACTAAAACTGAATAATAAAAAACTGTATGTATTTGTTCATGTTTTACAAAGGGTTTAACCTGAGCCAGGCCATACAATAACAACAAAAGTTTGGGAAACACTAACCTAGATAAGATCTAGATACAGATCACATGTTAATACTCAGTGTAAATGCGGCATTAATATCAGAAAGAGTCCATGTTGATCATATCAGTGACTGATCAGAAGGCCATTGCTCTATTTAGTTATGGCATGCCACTCCTGCTTCCCAGTGGATATTTTATTACGACACTAAACCAGCTAAGTGGAACAGAGAAGACAAGATGGGGAACGTCCCAGTCATATGTGATTCTTGGCCAAAAGGGTATGGTAGTTTAGAGAGAAGGGGGACTGAATTAAAAGACATTTATGTAATGCATGTTTGCAGTACTTACTTCATAGTACTTCTGCAGTGCAGCCAGTAAGCAAACTCTGAAGCCATTGATCAGTTCCTCAGTGGGTGTTTGGAAAGTTACTCTGGAGTACCAGCGGGTCAGTGAGCTGGACAAGAAAAAAAAGCAAATGCATTTCTATTAAAGATGGGGTCTGCGATTTATCCAGTATACACTTTTTGTTATATTGGTTGAAATGGTCTTTACACCCCGACAGCAATCCGTTTCTTATGAGCACTGAAAAAAGACCGGAAAAGATCCGTCATCTGTAGCTGCTGTAATCCTGTAAAAACGTCTACCAGTCAGTAAAAATGGTCCCGGTTGTAAGGAACCAATCAGAAGCCTCCCTGCCTCCCTGCTCGTACTCTAGCCTCAGCGTGCACCAGCCTGAACTCAAAGCGCGTGTCCGCCGCACGTTCACCGGAGAGAGGAAGAGAAAACTCAGCTCTTAAAACACCGGACAACGACAACGAACTCGTACCACTATTACCATTTGAAAATACACTTTGTTTAGTTTTTATGTTCTTTAGTTTCTTTATAAAATACTGCAGATTAACTATTTATTCTCAGCTCAAAGGTGGGTCGCAGGAGATTTTATAAGAGGTACCGAAGAAAATTTCAGCCAAAACACATATACGACTCAAACTGCTTTTTCGGTTACAGACTATACGCCTATCTCCGTCCGAAAAAATTTATAACTAGAAAAAGGTCAACTTGTTTCAAGGAAATCAATTCTTCTTCGCCGCTCCGAAACAGTGGCCACCACTGTGCTGTCGCCCTGGAGTATACAGACTGGGGTCTAAGGAGAGCGTTACGGTAGTCAGAGCGAGGAAAATGTCAGCCATTTGGCAATATTTCACAGAGGAAAATCCAACAAGTAAAACTGAATGATAAAAGAAAGTTCAATTGCATTCATTCTCTGTATGTATCTGTTCATGTTTTACAAAGGGTTTAACCTGAGCCAGGCCATACAACAACAACAACAACAACAGTTTGGGAAACACTGACCTAGATAAGATCTAGATACAGATCACATGTTAATACTCAGTGTAAATGGGGCATTAATATCAGAAAGAGTCCATGTTGATCATATCAGTGACCGATCAGAAGGCCATTGCTCTATTTAGTTATGGCATGCCACTCCTGCTTCCCAGTGGATATTTTATTACGAAACTAAACCAGCTGAGTGGAACAGAGAAGACAAGAGGGGGAACGTCCCAGTCATATGTGATTCTTGGCCAAAAGGGTATTGTAGTTTAGAGAGAAGGGGGACTGAATTAAAAGACATTTATTTAATGCATGTTTGCAGTACTTACTTCATAGTACTTCTGCAGTGCAGCCAGTAAGCAAACTCTGAAGCCATTGATCAGTTCCTCAGTGGGTGTTTGGAAAGTTACTCTGGAGTACCAGCGGGTCAGTGAGCTGGACAAGAAAAAAAAGCAAATGCATTTCTATTAAGATATTACCACCATTACAAGTGAATGTTGCAAGAGTAAAAGTAAAACACAAACATTTTTAGCACTATTCTGCAGATAAAGATTTTGGTTGTTTATTTTCGGGATGTTCTAAAAGTTTTTCTGCAGATACAACCTTAAAATCTGCCAGTCCACTCATGTAAGAAGGGACTCCGAGGTCTGTGTGTGGCAATAATGTGAAACTTTTACTAGTACTGTTGTTTGTTGTAACTGAAATAAACTGACATTATGCTCCGCATGAATTAGGGCTGCACAATTAATCGAAATTTTATCAAAATCGCAATATGGCCTACAGCAATTTTCAAATCGCAGGAGGCAAAATATTTGTAATGGTGAAATGTGTATCAAAATATCATTTTAAACTAAATATTGTCATGGTGCAGAGATGTCCTGGCCTACACATCATATTCTACAGACTTAAGCCGGGTTTATGCTCACCGTAGTGAAGCCAGCACGAGGTGTGTGCGCCAGAAAATTATCATCATCACGGCTTTCGCGTGGTGCGCGAAGGCTCCGCAAGTTGTTGCTGTGGTTTGTCGTGCACTTCTGAATTTTTGTAACTATGCGCTGACTGCATGCCCTGTACTTCTCGTTTCAAAATGGATGCCTTCGAGGGAAGACCTGTACTGTACCTGTATTGGCCTGTACAGACATCTCTACAACTGTTCATTGAGAGACCTCAGGGACAGTCACGTCATTAAATACTTGGAAAGAAATAGGCAACACACTGGGGAAAGAAGAGGCTTTTTGCTGCAGGCTGTAAAAGAATATGAGAGATCGTTTTTTAAAGCTAAAAAAAAGGTCTCATGGAAAGAGTGGCGACCCGAGGGGAAGCACCGAGAGACAGAATGTAATTTTGACTTGGAGGTAAGAAACAATAATAATTACAGTACACATATACAATGTTTGGCGGTACGTACGTCGGTGTTTAGTGTTTACTACTGTTGCCAGGCAGCCTACTTTCCTTTCCGGTACCACTTGTCGAATTCTTGCTTCTCCACAGAATATTTGGTTTGTACGCCTCCTGGCGTTTGGGAGCATATTGCAACGAACAACGCACTGAGCATAAACGCCTCTGTGCATGCTTGTAGTGCGCGCGCCATCTACGGAGGCCCGCGCCACGGTGTCTCGCACAAGTACAAACAAAGCTTTAGGAAAACATCTTTGTTTTGGTACAGAGCCCCATAAAAAAAAATCACACCATAGTCATTATATTTCAATGAAAATGATCATTCCCTCTAATATCACAAATCATATTGCAATGTCAGTCAAAATAATCGCAATTAAGATTTTTTTTTCAAAATCGTTCTGCCTTAACCTGAATTCAGGAAATCATTATGAATAACTACTGAAAAAATATTAAAGGGACAAGGACCAAAAAAGGGAAGAAAAAATAAAGCTTACCTGTTCACACTTGCGACAAAGCCCATGACTGATTGATGCACCTTGCTAGTGTCATGGTGGACATCCACTCCCACCACCATCAAGTGTTTCTATTAAAAGGGACATATAGGTTCATTATTTCCCCATCGACTGCAGTAATGTTATTACCTCTTCATTATTTTCAGATTTTTAGAACCACAACATCTGTATAATGGTACTGTGGAATAATGTTCCCTTTGAATATGATGCATCGTTTTCACAAGCAGTATTATGCTTATAATTAACAGTACCTACCAGAAAAAAATCCAATTTTCCCCCAAACCATTCAGCCCAAGTAAATAAGGCGTTCTCTTCCCGCTCTTTAAGACATGCTACTCACCAGAGGGACATTGACAGTCCACAGCTCTCCTCCTAACTTGCTGTTCATCTGCAGGAGTATCTTTTGGGCAACACTCCTCAGCTTCTGTTGCTGGGAAATTGTCCGGACATTGATGGCCTGTGACACAAAAAGGACAAAAATCTTTACTTTTAACTGGGAGAAAATATTTTCAGAAGAAGATATGATTTATTTTCCTCTAATTCTAGACCAGCCATGCGCAACCACATGGACAAGTATTACAAACCTGGGATGGGATGGGACTTTTGACACAGCAGAGCTTCTTGATGGCACTGTAGAGATCGTCTCGGTTGCCGACCATGATGCACACTACGAGCTGCATATTGGGCTGTAAACGGATAAGAAATGGAGAGTTACACAGGAAGCACTTCAGTTCAGTGGTACAAGACAGTCATCATTTCAACATGGTCAAAAAAAAAGCACAAACGCTAACACTTCATACGTGTTCTGCTCTTGTACTGTGAAAAATCTAGTAGTAGTTGGTTTCAACTCCATTATCACTTCTTGAACCTTCGTGTTAAACTTAACACCCGTTTTTCATTCATAGGTGATACTTGGGCAGCACCAACATGACATGATTTTTCAGTTTAGTACAGGAAGTGAGACTCTTGATCAGGTGGGCAGCAGGCAAGGCTACAATACACAATCGCTTTGTTAGAAGCATGCGGGCAGAGCATGACAAACATTTGATGTGGACACAGCTTGTGTGATGCACAGTGGGACAAGCTTGGAAGACCTGGGGAAAGGCAGATCAATTATCTCATATATATATATAAGTAGCATTAAATTACTTGTTAAGCTACTAATCTAAATCTTTATTTTATGTCATACCTCACTGGTGAGCTGAGAGTGGATGCTCTTGACGTAAGTCTCAGTGCGATCATCCCTCAGCTCCACACGAATGGGTCGCTCCAGTCGCAACCCAATAGGCCCGGCCACCTTGTTAAATGTGGAAACCAGCTCTTCAGCCTGCTCTGCACAGCGGCGAGGGTAGAAGATGGCCCAGATGTTCAATGGGATCTAAGAGTGAGATGGGTCAGTTGGTGAAGAAGCAAAGTAATACAGCAGCCATTCCTGGGGCAAAGGCAAAATGGTATATGTGGTTACTAGGGCTGTCAATCGATTAAAATATTTAATCGCGATTAATCCCACGATTGTCCATAGTTAATCATGATTAATTGAAAATTAATCAAATTTATTTATCTGTTCAAAATGTACGATAAAGGGAGATTTGTAAAGTATTTAATACTCTTATCAACATGGAAGTGGGCAAATATGCTTGCCTTATGCAAATATATGTATATATTTATTATCGGAAATCAATTAACAACATAAAACAATGACAAATATTGTCCAGAAACCCACACAGGTTCTGCATTTAGCATAAAAAATAAGCTCAAATCATAACATGGCAAACTGCAGCCCAACAGGCAACAACAGCTGTCAGTGTGTCAGTGTGCTGACTTGGCTATGACTTGCTCAAAACTGCATGTGATTATCATAAAGTGGGCATGTCTGTAAAGGGGAGACTCGTGCTGCGGTCGAAAAGGATGAAAATTTTCGATGGAAAACGTCAAGAAAAGTCAAGGAGAGATGTGAAGGAGAATTCAGAAGGACTTAGGAAAGACAGCTGTGGTGTTAAGAGAATCCGACTGCACTTACACTATAGACTCCATAACTATGATGCGACGGCGGCAGATGTAAGTGACGTGGGTCTGCTGTGGTGAAACTACAAGGTTCCAAAAATGGACTACAAAAGGCGCTTGCTCGCCCCACCGTGCGTTGTTAAATAGCTCTTTCAGTGACAGGCTCCTTCACCCACGGTGTATGAAAGCGAGATACCGCAGGTCCTTCTGTCGCTCTAACACTTTACATCAACATATACCAAAGGATTATCTGACCTAACGTGGACAACCGGTGAAACATATTACTTCATTACCAAGGTTGGAATTGAAATTAAAAAAAAAGAAGGAATATACGATAAATATTGAGTTAATTGTTTGAGTTATAGAGAAGGGGAAGGACCATATAAGTGTAGGCTGTACTTCTTCCTACTCCTTTTCAGACATGTAATATTTATTATATTGATTATTTGTTAATTGACAGTTTGGTATACTGTATGTTCACTGTTCATTTTATTTGTTATTCTTGTTTTGTTTTTTTACTGAGGTATTTGTTACATGTTTGAAATAAATAAATAATTAAAAGTAAGCTCAAACAAAATGGTTGTCACTGTCCACTCATATTTATCAACATGAATCCCATTAGTATATGACTGTATGAAAATATATGCACGATGAGCATATTGTTTGTTTTCATGAACGGCAGAATGGTGCGTCGCTTTAAATGTTGCAGTTGCAAGGAATTGTGGGGCGGCATTATCTCCTTTCCTTTACGGTCCAGTGTATCCTATGCTCAAGGAGATAATAAAGGAAGCATTGAAGCACCTTTCCTCAGCATTATAGAACTCAAACAGCTCTCATCATGGCTCCCACTTAGATACTTCTGGGTCATTTCACTCCATCAGGAACCCTCCTAAGCAAAAAAGACTTTGACCGCAGCCTAGAACCCATTTTCATTCACATATCTTGAGGTCAGAGTTCAAGGGACTTCTTTTGAAAATGGCCATGCCAGTTTTTCCATGTCAAATTTAGCGCGAGTTTATTGAACCTCCTTCCCAACAAGCTAGTATGACATGGTTGGTACCAATGGATTCCTTAGGTTTTCTAGTTTCATAGGATTGCAATACAACCTCCAAAATACCCCTCGGATTTTTAAGAGGTTAATTAAAAATCGCAAGTTGCGTTAATGCGTTAAAGAAATTAGTGGCGTTAAAACGAATTTGCGTTAACGTGTCAACTTTGACAGCACTAGAGGTTACACACTGATGCTTGAGAGGAGGACAGATAGCAACGATGGCCGCCATCACTGCAGACAGAGTTTGGGAATTAAGCCGACACAGATCACTAGAACATCAACTGTGAAAAAACAGTCACAGGCTGGACAATGTTGCTGCCTTGCTTCCTCAACTTTCCAGTGAAAGTTTTATGTGTTGCATTACAGCTAAATTATATTCATAAAAAAATGAGTCTCCAACACTCACAGAGCTGATTGAAGCGTCCCTCACAATCTCTCTGGACCAGGAGACATCAGCACCTGTGGTAAAGGATGAAGACTGCAGACAGATGGTTTCAAGCGGAAGAATTCTACCTTTAGTCTGCAAGACAGGAGAAAAGAATGACCAAGGAACACATGAAGTACAAAAAGGAGAGCAAAACAAAAAAGAACAACTCCTAGTCATATCAACACTAGATTCTAGTGTCTTCCTACCTACCTGCTTCACTGTGCACTTATCGGACAGTCAAGCTACATTTAAATATTCCACAGATATTGTCATCCTCAGGACCAGACTTGCTTTCAGTCAGTTCTCAGCAGGTTTACGTTAACCGGCATATGATGGCTTTTAGCCAGTATCACATGTAGTTGTCCAGCAGATTAAATGATCAATGGCCAAAATGGCCATTGGGAAATATGCCAAATAAATTTATTAATAGAGACAATTTACATATAAACTTATACTAAAGTTTAAATGCCTCCGCTCCGATTCTAATCTAATAGGCTTTGTCAAATTCAGTGAATATCTCCTCCTGGTCCGCTGGCTGTCCGTTCTGTGTGTGCGATCAAAAAAAGCTGGTCTTCATACACAGCCAGCTGACTGTGTAAATGCGAAACAAACAAGGTGGCTCGGACTAAGCCACTATAGTGATATAAATAATGATTACATCCATGTTTCTTCGATAAATTTTGACTTTTGGACAGGGACAATTACCGAGACGAGGATCACAGCTCCGCACTCGCTGTGAGTGTGTGCGTGCTTGAGAGAGAGACAGAGGGGAAGAGAAGGTGGACAGCACGCAATGTTTCAGTAAGATATTAATAACATTTGAAAGTTAACGTTATGAATGAAGCTTCAATCTATTCGGTAGCCCTACGATCCACACAACACTATTTTAAATTTGACAGACGTTGAAATCGGACCAAACAACCTATTATTTTATTTTTCAGACCGCTTCTTCATGTAACTTATTTTCAAGTTATGTCAAATGTAGGCAATTATATGGCTATTTAAAACATATGTCCAGTAGTTGTTCTATACGGCTGGAATTCTGGAATATTAACAGCCATAATGGCCGTCAAAAATAAGTCTAGCGTAAACCCTGGTCCCCAGTTTGATGACTAGAGTGGGCTCTGGCCCCCCGACAAGGACTGTTAACCTCTGCTTTTAAAGAAACATGATTTACAGTGACTTCAAAAGGTAATGACTCTTTCTTCCTTTACATCTTGTGGTGTTGTGTAGGCTGACATAAAGAAAATGGAATGTAGCTTAAATTCAGTCAGAATTGACTGCATTGTTAGACTGAAAATAAAGGTGATACTGGACAAATATCACATTTATCAAATTACACTTGTTTGGGGGGGAAAAGCCCAGAGACACTTTGCATCACTGTGTTGCCCTGCGAGAAAACTGATTTGCCTAGGCCGCAATATGTCACTTCAAAAACATTTCTCTGACACATTCTTAGAATTAAGTACTGAAAGTTAATAAACTCTTGTTAACAGCAGAGCCTCACCACCAGGATTTCTGAGTCGATGTCCAGACCCCATCGGCTGAGCTCCTTCTGACTCTCAGGGTTGGTGCTGATGTTCTTCAGAAGCTGTTTTATCGCGTGGGTGTGCTGCTCACTGCTCACATTGATGTGCATGGTCAGGTCCTACAACACATGAAAGACATTCTCACTGAGTCCGTTTTGCAAAGTGGAGATGGTAATGTCGGAGAGGACATTTCTGACCTTCTAGAGATAAGCTTAAAAAAATATGATATGCTAAATTTAACTGGGACATTTGGACTAATGTTACAGTAATTATCTTCAACTAATACTTAGCTAGATGTTAACAAAGCTGTTGGAAAATGCCACTGGTTGTTATTTTAAATGTCTAAATCAACAGTCACTAGTTAAAATATATTTTCTTTAACGGTGTGAAGACAACCAATATTATAATTAAACATGGCAGCTCCTGGGGTTTAAATATAGGCCCTGTTCAGACCTGATATTAACATGCGGCTTCAGTGACCTCTTGTGATCGGATCTCACTTCCTCGCTCTATATGCAAATAAACAAGTAGTAAACACATGGCTGATATAGCAGACTTTGCAACGTAATATTACAGGAATGTCAGTAGTAATATCCTATATATTTGTGACATTTCGGTATATTTTATTAACATCAAAATATAAGGTTCGCCGATCCCCGGGGACCTCCATGCCGCCGACATTGCTGCCTTTGCCAGGCAACAGCAGGGTACAGATCTTCAGAGCCAGGGATGAGAGCAAGCGAGCGGGCGGGCGGGTGTCAGCTCAGTGCAAAGCACCGGAACAAAAACACAGACGGTATGATAATAATGCACTTCCTGAGCCTAGTCTGATAGTCTGTAGACATGTAGCCTATAGATAAGATGTTTTAATAAAATACAGTTGTAACGACAGAATAAAGTAGAGCACAGAAGCCGTTTCTATGCCGCGAGGCAGACAAGCTCTTACGTCTACCTGTCTATTCACAAGAGGAACGCAGAGACCCGCGGATCCAATCGGGACGTCAGTTGAGTAGGCGGTCCTTAATGTGGCCCAGGACACATTGGCGTACACACTGCTAAAAGAATGTGGCCACATGTGGCCCAGACCGCCTCTGAATGTGGTCTGAGTGATCGGATCTCAACGCGTCTTTGAGTGCTTAAGACTAAATTATTAGTCTTAACTAACTAGAAGACTTAAGACTTAATTGTTCAGGCCTAGTGCGCATCCAGCCCTAAAGATCATGTTTGACAAATGGATTTGCAGTCCATACCATTACTGTCCCATAAAGTATCTCTCTGATACACAGCAATTACATTACAATAGTTAATGTTCACACTCTAATTGAGCTATCATTACAGACCTACCTCGCCTGGTTTCAACACAATACATTTTTGTAATTGTAATAAAAATAATTATTAAAGCATTACATATAGTCCTTTATATTATAAGAACAAAATCTAGTCTTTACAGCTGCTTAATGTAGGTGATGCTCCTGATGTTTGAAGGTATAACCCCAGCCTTCATCAAATTTACCTTCATGGCTCTGAAGTCCTTCCTCATTTTTTCTGGGATTCCCGTCATGAAGGAAAGCTCTGGTACTAAAAGGATCTCTCCAGTAATGATTTGCTGCAATAAATCAATATTATAACATTATCTACACAGTTAAGTGTTTACTGCTCACATATTTGTTTTATACAATTTCCTTTTTGTATCATTATGCTTCTGATGGACTAATGAACAACGTACAGAATTCTTTTGTATATGGAACAAGTATTACTGATGCCTGAGTAGGTTGTTCAAGCAAAAGCAGAGTGCCTCTCACACGGGAAAATATGGGACAGCTTGATATAACGAACCTGATTCAGTTGTTGTAAAGCAAACGTTTTCATTTTGTGTGTTTAAAGTCCTGACATGTCTTCAAAATATGCTCATTGTTAGACTTGTTGTGGCCACAAGGTGGCATTCTGATGCAAGAATTCAGGTCACGTAAGCTGAGTGATCTACTGTTAAGAGCTTTACCTTATTAAAAACAAATTACACTTGACTGTGTGCCTTGAGCATTTATTATTATTATTATGTTAAAATAACTGAAGAGTTTTTACCTTCCCTCCTGGCTTGGCCCTCTCCTTCGGCCGATGCATGAGCAGAGGTTGGTCCATCTCTTTGATTGTAATCCCATAGTTCTTGCTGTTAAATGTAACATGCAATGGCAATAAGCAAGTGTTTAAATTATAGTAAAGACTTTCTTTGCTGCTCTTAATTAAATAAACTGCCCCCATTTCAATGCACATATACTGTACGCCTGCTATAATTTCCTGCTGAGATTTGAAGAGTTCATGGACAGAGCGGCCTCACCTGTAGTATTCCACAAAGGTGGTTTTAGTGCCATCCATCAAAGTGAAGGTGTCTCTGGGCGACTTGTTCCACTCGATGGCATCAATGCGGTAGGTGCGGTTGTTGTAGCGGGTGATGACGATGCTGCCGATGAGCTCTTTGGTGCATTCGTCTTGGAAGTGCTCTTTGCTCTGTTGGTACAGCAAGTTCCTGGCAGGCAGACAGCAGGGGCCAAAGGTCACAGCTTTTTTCCATTTTTATTTAAACAGAAAGGGCAAAGCTAGGGCCAGATTATTTCTGTTTATAAATAATCTATAGATGCAATAGGACTGTTGCATTTGTTGCTGCCCTCCAATTCACCTCTTAATCCAACCCCATTCCCAGAGGGAAGGGTTATAGTGGTTGAGGGTATTTACAGTTCTGTCTCAGAGGACAGACGCACGAAAAACATCTTATCTTACAACCTGGTATTCAAATATGTATGACTATATCACAGAGTATGACATTTATATAGCTCTGTGTGGCTTGGTCATGGCATATTTAATGTTTAAACTTGTATGAGCATGTCTACAGAGGACATACAGAAGAACTAGAATAAAAGATGCACGCTTGGTTTTATTGTAAAAGACTTAAAAAAAGTGATTCCTTCCCTGTAGTATTGACAGCTGAGTATGTAATGCTTTATGGAAATAAAAGTGTAAGGCCCCAACTATTTTACCATGAAAATTTATCCAGTTTGACTTATGAATATGAACTTCTCTGCGAACTTGCTACTGTTTGTATGCTACTGTTGACTTGCTGTGTGAGCTCACATGATATTCAGCACCGAGTCATTCCGCAGGACTTTGTGAGACACATCCACATTCAGGTACATGCCTCCATCTGTGCGCTTGATACAGGTTGAATAACCTGGCCACACTTGCAGCCTACAAAAAACAGACAAACAGGATAATGAATGGACTAGAGTTGCCATGATATTAGCTGGCGTCTGCTCTCTGATGTTAAACACAACTCAGTACTAACCGATGTTTTCCAAGAATGACTGCGCTTTCTGGGTCGTAATGATTTCGACCCACCAGCTTCAGCCCGATGATTTTCATTACCCTTGAAACACAAAAACAACACTGAGTCAGGTCCTGTCATTTGACCATCCTAATAGTAACATATGATGGCAGCATAATTCGTAAAATAATTATGGTTGAATGCTAGAAAAAAAATAGGATATTAACGTATTAGTCAAAATACAAATGACCGAGTAACTGATACACAGCAACAGCGATGCAAAGCTGAATGCTTTCTTTACCCAAAGTAAGAAACTTAACTTAAGAAAATATCCCAAACTGTATTAAAATCATGTTATTGTTTATGAGTGGATGGAGGGTAATTACAGCATTTTTCTTTCTAAATTCTTAACCTTACCATTTCAGTAGAAGTGTTTCTATTTGATAATTTATGTACAATCTAAAACTTAAGTGGTCAATCTCTGACCAGCCTTTTTTAAAATACCTCCTGAGCACCACATTGTAGAATGGGATGCATAGATCCGAGTTGGGTGGCAAAATCTTCGTCATCTGGATTTTTATTTGGATTTCCTCATTATCGGTCCGTCTCAAACTTTTGAGAACAACCACCTGCACGTCATCAAAATATTATGCAAAAAAGGAATTCAGTGTTATGTTCAGCAATGACATCGATTTTGCGCTGTAGAGTTCTGCAAAATGAAAATTCAATACATTTAAATTAGGGCTGTCAAAGTTAATGCCATAATGACACGTTAAAACAAATTTGTTTTAACACCACTAATTTCGCATTAACGCAATTTGCGATTTCTAGGTTGTAGTGGGCTCAGTTTTAAAGCTAGCTAAAGAATGATAACGCTCCAAACTTATACTAAATTTTGGCGAGGAAAAACCTCAAGATATGTGAATAAATTTCAAATATCTGGACAATGTTTGTCATCGTTTGTGTTGTTAATTGATTTCCAATAATATATACATACATTTGCATAAAGCAAGCATATTTGCCCACTCCCAGGTTGATAAGAGTATTAAATACTTGACAAATCACCCTTTAAGGTACATTTTGAACAGAAAAAAAATGTGCGATTAATCACGATTGACTATTTTAATCGGCTGACAGCCCTAATTTAAACTGACAACTCCTTTTCAGTAGTTTTAGACTTTTAAAGGAACTCAGTCATCTACATCAGTGGTTCCCAACCTATTTTCCTTGAAGCCCCCCCCCCCCTCTTTTTTTCTTATTGTGGTTAAATAAGTGTAAGGGGGCCCTGACCTAAGGTTGAGAAACACTGATCTACAACTAAAAATTACAACTTGTCCCACTAAAGTTAACACACCTTAGGCAATTAGCCACACAACTAATAACCGTGATACCTACGTCATTCAGCTTAACAGGCAGGAAAAGAATGGAGCCATCGAAAGCGACTACTTCCCCTGTGGCCGGGCGGTGCTCTTTCATCATGCCAAAACGCATTGCCATTGATTCAACATTTGGACTGAAAGATAATATTGAAAAAAATGACTTCTAAGAATACATAAAGCACTTACCCAATTACCAGTATCAACTGACAATATTGATTCAACAAACAGTGGCTTTGGAATAGTCTTGCACTAAGCATGTTTCCTCTGGGATTTTGTTAACTGTTTTGTTTCAGTGCAATTTTACATTCGTTGTCTATGCCCATGTTTGGTTCAAAAGTAAACAATTGAACGAATACTTGTTTCACTGGAAGGTGGCTAAAATTTTACACATTAAATTTTCTGTCATTTTTGTTGAATGGTTGCTGAATAAGGAAACACAAATTAACGGTAAAGGATACTTACGTGAATGTAACATGGTACTGATAAACCGCTTCATTCTTGCAGCGAATCGTGATGTGGTTTGAGCCAACAGTTATAGGAGCTCCTTTTGTTCCAGCCTTATTAGGTGGCTCACTGACCAGATGAGAATACACATGCACAAAGAGATCATTTCAGCACAAGACACACAGACAGACAGTTACTTTGTGATACTGGGTTTCATCTTCTGTATCTGTAAAGCTTAAGTGAATAGTGGCCTTGATAAAACAAGCCGATCTCAAAGAACTAGCACTGATAAAGACTGACTGATGAAATGCATTATGTCACCTCTCATCTGTAAAACGTTGCACTTGAACACACCACAAAGACCATAGGCAAAGGCCTGCTGGCAGCCACACACTGTATGCTCTGTGCATCTTTATTTATAATCAATAAAAGGTTGCATCATATGCTTACAAAACAAATTGCGACGTAACATTTTGCTTTGTTTTGCACTGGCATCCTCAGTCCATGGTATCGAAGAATAGGTGGATGAGTAATGTAATGGTTATCCACAATACATAAATTAAGCTTCCGATATGCTAGACTCGCAGCCAGTGAGTGAGCCAGAATGGATATCAATGATTGAAGGGATGATAGATGCTTGGTTTTTCCTACGGCGATATTAAGTCAATTTTAACTAACTTACTATCACAACTAAGATGTTATAAAAATGATCTATAGAATCTGCGCCCTACTGTGCATTTACAGATGTTACCGGTGGAGCGGCATGTCCGCCCGCTGAGCCCCGTTAATCAGCATGAGTTCAGAGTTGGTGATTGTTGGAAAGACTAACCAAGATGTTTTTGGTGAGTTGTATTTTGTTTCTGTCGAGTTGGAATGAAGCGTGTTTAACGCAGGCACACACACCTGCACAAATATATCGTCAATTGCCGGTTGGAAAATGTTAACACATCACCTTATTTCAGAGTTTGTTCTATCCATCCATCCAAGTTCTCCCATCAAGTCTACAAGCTTTTGCATTGTGCAACATATGTACCTTCATAGAGGTCAGCTTGGTGTAACAAGGCCCTAAAAGGTAAATACAAAATAGAAAAGTATACTTACCGGACTGCCTCCATTTTCAGCTCCTTCTTTGCTGGTGCAACAGCAGGAAGCTCCAGCACCTCTTGAGTGGTGGACACCGTGGGCACGGTTCCTTCACATTATTCGCATTTTAAAACCGTGCATTTTTTCAGAAGTTCTTGTCACTCATTTTTCATATTAACTAAATGTTATAATAACATTAATGGAGGCTAAATATGTACTTTAACCCAGATGGAGGAAATATTTTATCTCTTGCATTGTTTCATGAATTGTCAATCATTTTTCAAAGTTTCCCTACCTGTGTGGGAAGTCTGAGAGGGTAGGGCTGCTTGCAGCTCAAGGGCTGACAAAACGGACTCGACACGACCTGGAGGAAAAGGAGGCAGTAGAGCGCGTCCTCTTCCTACTCCAAGGTGAGGCATCGCTGCTCTTCCAAGCCCCACCATCGTCTGTTGTGACAAACCTCGGCCATGGAAACTGGAACAAATTAAAATCCACAGTAGCCAGGGTTGCATATGTGTTTTTCAAAACTGACAATGATTGCAATAATTCTGTATCAATGATAGCTCTAAATCGATGAGGGTCTTTATTATGAAAATGAGGAAATCCTTTTTTGCTAAATATATATACAAGCTACGTACATGGCCCTAAAGACTGATCACGTTTTACTGCAAATATTTTGTGACCAACAAGAAACCTATGATTCCCCGAAGACTAACTATTATGAGAATGTGTGTGTATATCTACATCTTACATTCACAGAAACAAGATTGCCCCCAAAACTACTGCACCACTTTAGTTACAGTTAAAAACAGCATCTCACAGCCCAACACACGATAGACGTACTCAGTATGTGAGTGTATCCTGGACCCAGATCTAGGGCTGGGACGATACACCTATCTCCCGATTCGATAATATCACGATACTTGGGTGCCGATTCAATATGTACTGCGATTTTTAAGTATTGCGATTCGATATTACGATTTATTGTGATTTGTTGATATTTTTTAACACTAGACCTTGGGCAAAAGTTGAATCATACACTAGGGACTTTTACTTTGGTCAATATCTAAATTGATACAGTAAAAATGTTTGATTTTCAGCATGTATGTAGTCAGAGAGTCAAATATATCAGTCATTGTCAGGAATTATTTATAATCTCTTTTCCAGCAACCCAAAAATAAAAAAATAAAGACATTTTCCTCACAAATTAGTCGTATTTTCTTTGTAATTTATAAGGGACATGTAATGTTTTATACTTCTGGTAAATATAATCCAATCAATCTTATTTCCATATATGTATTTTGTAAATACAGTTCCCCTTGTTAACACCTTATTCTGAAAACCGGACATAGTCACACGCGTATACTTCCGCTAACTTCACCAAGTCCGTCTCTAGCTCTCCCGTCAGCTCCGTTCTCTTTATACATCCATGGTCAGCTCCATCGGGCCCGTTTGAATAATAAATGCAATAAAAAAAGAAAAGAAAAATCACGATACATAGGTAAATCGATTTTTTTTCCCACCCCTACCCAGATCCCAGTTTATTAGGCACACCTAGCAAAAACAAATGCACTAAAATAAAACAGCTCTGCAATAAATCCTAGCTTAACAGGGGCTACAAGGTTCAGTTTTCGTTGAAACTGTTTTAGACGCGTTGATTCAACTTCATGGTCATTTATGGAGGATGTAGTTTTTGGTGCTATTGTATTGTACTGCATTATACTGACAGATGTTTCTTATAGTGTATGTTAGTTATTACACTGGAACTCCTCTTCTACCTACCTGCTGCCTCTGCCCATCACCTCTTCAAGTTGGCCGATGCTTTCTGTACTGCTGATGACACCTACTGGGGCAACTTGCAGCTTCACATCACCCAGATCTCCAGCTGCTCCTCTTCCTACAACAAAACATAACAACCGTGAAAAGTGACATGGGTGTGTCAGCCCAGTGAGGTTTGCTAGCGTCCTCTCGACCTTGGCTGACAGGGGTCACTCACTACCTGCCTTTGGTAAATGGGTGTCTGTATTTGAGAAAGAAACAATTTAACAATATTCAAGTCTAAATGTCTTTTAAGCAACTCCCCAAACAGATAGAGAAAACAAAAATAATGCACATGTGGTTGAGGACACATATCTAAAAAATTATTATAAGAATTGATGCACAGAATTGATGCTTTTTCAAAAAATTCTAAACCATGCACGTTTTCCCTTTATTTATGTTTAAGTCCCTCCCACACCATGCAGTTTCTTTGTGTCACGAGAGGGTGCCAAAGCTTTATGCATTGTATCAAAAGAAGTTATTGCATAAGTGATGAACCAAGAATTACTCTGTAATTATTCTAAAAAAAGAAATATCACACAAAAGAAGCTGTCCTGGGAAGACACACTACCTGCACCCGACTAAATCTTGCAATGGTAGCTGCAGCATTGTTGTATTTACATTGTCAGAGCGGCATGCGAATCGATAAAAAAAATGCTCAAATGGGTGGCCCGGCCAAATAACATCTACAGGTATGTGTGGGAAACACTGCATGCTCAGCACGTCGCTCCACCCCACCCCGCCTGTAGCTTTTAATATTGGCTGTTGATTACTACAAAAGCCCCAAAAAATGGTATTTGGGGCACCCCTATAATAAACCAATAATTGGTCCCAGCCTTATTTAATTTTTTCCCCCTAAAAATCCAAGTTTTCAATACAGACCCACTGGTGGTGTTCCTCTTCCCCATGAGGTCAGTGAGGGCTCAATGCCCATTCCTCTAAACATTGAGACCAGTGCTGATCTTTGACCAATGGTTGGCATGTCAACCTGTAGGCAGACACAAACTTCAGCGGCTCTTAATGTGGGGCAAAATATTTAGAAAATTAAACATGCAAATTGTATATGCATATGGACACATTTTTTGTTCCAACCTCTTTTGTTGTCAAAGCAGAGGTCCCCTCTGTCAGGTCTCGCGTCGTAGTTTCATGTGGAGACGTCTGTCCATGCTGCGGCTCCAGACTAGGCAGAATTGCACCTCTTGCCACCCCTACCTTTGGTTCAGCTGCTGGGAAGAGCAGCCCCCTGGCTCGGCCAACCACAGGTTCAGTAATGGGTAGAGTTAGTCCTCGTCCTTGTGGGGTATCGCCAGGAATGGGGAAACCTCTGGCTCGTCCTATACCAGGCCCTTCTGCAGAGAGCAGCAGCCCTCTACCACGTCCTACGGCCGGCTCCTGAGGCTGTAGTCCGCCTCCGCGTCCCAGCCAAGGAATGCTCGTCATACTAATGACCTCAGGAGGCTTCTCTGGATCCATTTGGTCAACTTCTTATATAACCAGTTCACACAACACTGGATTAACTGCAGGGAAACACCCATAGCACAAAAGTTACCACTGTATCTCATTAATGGCATAGTACAAAAGGAAATGACAAAGAATATTTCAGTGCAATGTGCATTAAGGATGGGTGATTAATCAAATTTTATTTTCAATTACAATTTGGCTTCCAACAAATATGAAAACAAGATAATCAAGATAAAATGATTATTGTGCCACATTCCTTTTCACAATGATGCGCTCGTTTTTTCTTGTATTATAAATACAGCGCACCCCAGCAATATATGTTTAGGAATTTTCACTGGGTTGTGGCAGAGCACTACGACATATTTGATCTAATTTATTTGGATATAATATTTAATATATTGAATATTTATTAGTAGTTTAGTTGTTTTCAGTAGGTTGTGGAAGTGCACTAATGTTACAACATAGTTGATCTTATTTATTTTTATCTAATTATATATATAATTTGTCTAATTCTTTTACATGTAATCTTTTTACTTTTTTTTAAAAAATAAATTTTTTTTTTTTAAATGCATGTTTCCAAAGTCAATGAGTAATCGAGTTAAATAATCATGATCTCAAAATTAACAAAAAATAATAGTGATTATGATTTTTGCCATAATCTAGCAGCCATACTTTTTCAGAGATAAAAAAGATGCAAAGCACAAGGAGAGCTCTATGTTAGTAGTAAGGCGAAGTAACAGTATAGATGCACAACTCGGGCCTTACACATTACCTAATATAATACAGACAGACAGATATACTTTATTTAGTTCATCAAGAGGCTGCACAGTTTTGTTCAGTCATTTTTTCTTTATAGTTCTGCACACATGAAGGACAAAAGCGGTGACATATATATGCCGAATTAATTGATATGCAAGGACTATTACAACTGTTGTGCAAGAGTAAACGTGTTGGGGAGGAAAAAGAAAAAGGACCGTCCTCATGAGACCGCATGGCAAATAAGCTAACGTTAGCTAACATTAACGTTTGCTTTAAGAAGTAAGTTAGCTAATGCCAGCTAGCTAATTATTATCTAGTTGTTGTTTGACTTAAAAAAGGTAAGGCCAACGTTAATTAGCGAGCTAGACTTAGCGGCGCCTTACTTCATCAGTTTTTCATTCATTAACTAACCTTAGTTTTAACACTATGGAACAAGCATGGCACCGCAGGTAGCTAGCTAGAATTAACAGTAGCTGACGTTAGCTCACTAAAACACGTGTAGAAAATTACAGACGACCTGACAACCACTAGAATATAAACGCAACCGAAATACTTGGATAACGTTTCTAGCAAACAACAATACGCTGTTAGTTATTAATGTTACAGCATGAGAAGTCATATTAGACGGATATATATCTCTTACCTGGCACAAGGTGTCAAGTTCGCACTAAATTAATCCATCTGCTAGGGTTGACGGGTGGTGTCGTCCCTCCCACACCCTTATTGGATAATCAGAAGATTCTGCCGCAGGTCATTGGTTTACTGAACTGTCAATCTTTTATTGTTAATTTACATGATATTGGGCAATGTGGTTGTGTCGCCCTCTGGCGGTTTCTACCTGGCAGCTCAAGGTTAGGCCTACAGGTGGTGTTGTGGCACTTGACTATCATTCACTATTTGTGCAGTAGTGTTGCCAGTGGTGTACATTTACTCAAGCACTGTACTTTAATACAATTTTAGTAGTACTACAGTAGGCTACCACTACATCTAGGAGGTAGACCTAAATATTGTAGCCTACTTTTGCATGCACTACAAATATGACTAAATTACTAGCTACTTTGTGGATTTAAATTATGAATACAAATTTTAAACCAACTAATAAATTATGATATAATAGGTTAAGCTACCCAGCAGTATATAAAGTAATTCAAATTAGCTCCACCTGACCAGCTGGAATATTAATGCGGTTCATTAATGCATCACTAATTGTAATCTCGTAATGAAATGGGCCATTCTGCATAATGATTACTACCAGAATTTTCAATAAGGGTCGTGTCCCTGACCGACACATACTGTTATACATCATGAACGATGCCCATATTTAAAATGCTTGAGACAAAGCTAAACATTGTTACAGTGTGATTAAACAGGCGGTCTCTGTTGTCCTTTGGGCAATTACCCAAAGTCTGTATTTGCAGGGTGTATCACAGCTACTGTATTTATGGCATTCAAGAGGAATTAGTAATAATGGTAAGTCTTACGAATCTTGTACCTTCTATTCAAGGTCAGCTGCTGACGTTATTTGAATTTTTTTTTCTATGAAGAACGTCTAAGGAGGTGGACTACGAGGTGGATTCTTAAAAGTCCAAAAGCCCACAGAGCTTTGGTTTTCAGGTCACCGGTCAGGCATATTGGCAATTAGCCTTAGACCCTTTTGAAATAATCACAGAAATGCTCCCAGAGGTATTGAGGTGACGACTTTGTGCTCGCACCAAGGGTCTCTGCAGGAATGAATGAATCACTGTTCCAGAGAGTAACCATTCCTTTGGTCTTTTCATATTAACTACTGTTTTTTTGGGGGGAGTTACCAGATGGGATGGTGCTTTTCACTGCTGCCAGATAACCTCTCCTGGAGTCGACTTTTAAGAACTGAAGGGAAAACTGTTTATATTTAGATTGATGAACACATGCCTTTTCCAATTTCTTGATTTTAGTTTTAAGGGTTGTGATGCCATCTATTGACATATAGAGGTAACTGCCACAAATATGATAATCAATTTGACCTTCTATAATGATTTAAAACACTGCCCTCAAAAACTTTCTCCATAAGGCCGAACCAACCTCAGAATCTTTCAAGCTTGACATCATGTGTGATGTTACAGTATTGCAACATGTCAATATATGTATGTATGTTGTGTATTGACTCACTACTCAAATTCAACTAAGCTTTATTGGCATGAATGTTCAGGTTACATTATTGCCAAAGGAAATACATAAATATTATTGAATGATTACATTTTACACAAGTCAACTAAATAATCACAATAAAACAAATACACTTTAAACACACATTCTTTTATATATGTAATAAATCTGAAAAATTTACAGAGCTTGTAATGCATGGCAACAGTCAACATATTTTGCAGCTAATGTTGCACATTGATTTTTCTCCCCACATAAATATGGCAGTCTCTGAGGATCAGGGAGATGGACAAACTCAGAATATATGATATTTATTTTTCAAAGAAAACATTTCTCAAATCGTTATATTTCTCACAGTACAGTAAGAAGTGAGATTCTGTCTCCACCTCTCTTTTATGACGAAGTGAACAGAGCCTGGCCTCCCTGGGTAGTCTGTTCTGTCTGTGGCGGCTTGTTTCTATTGCCAGGCTGTGTTCACTAAGTCTGTACATTGTCAACGTTTTCCTTAGTTTGCTATCAGTCACTGTGGTCAGGTACTCTGCCAATGTGTACTATCTGGCACCCGATTTCACTGTTATCAGGCCATTAAATACGCGTTATCAGTAGCTATGAGCACCATAGATGTGGGTCATTAGGGGCCTACTACGTTGTAAAAGTGAAAGTGAAACTTAAAAGCAACACACGTTTTGGACACAAACAAAAAGGCTTCTTTAGGTTTAGGCAACAAAACTACAACTTCTTTAGGTTTAGGCAACAAAACAACAACTTCTTTTGGTTTAAGAAAAAAACAGTTAGGTTTAAGCAATAAAAACTACAACGTCTTTAGGTTGAGGCAAAAAAATAACACTTAGTTAAGTTTAGGGAAAAACATTGTGTTTTCGGTTAAAATAACTACAAACACAAAGACTGGGTTCATACGGGATGCAAACTCCAGTCGCTTGAGTGAAAACCCTGTGTTTTGTGTCCCATCCATCGTCCCCGACCCTCCACACTCTATGGAATTTCACAGTGTCTATACTACAGCACCTGACGTCTGCTTCTGCTCCTGTCATAATTACTACGGTCGCTAGAGGTCATGGTTATGTGAATAGATGATAAAACCTACTAGTGGGTGTAGTAGGCCCCTATTAACCCACATCTATGGGGTTTATAGCAACTGATAACGCCTATTGAATAGCCGCAACAGCCTAATCGGCTGTCCCTATTTAGGGTCAAATGAAATCTAATTTACTTCGTGATTTGGTGGACTTCTCGCTGTATGTGGCCTCAGTAAAATGAAAAACAGTGTAGCTAACAGTTTGTCAGTAGGAGGGTTTTTATTTTATTCTAATTAGAGCAAGCCTCGTTTCAGACTTGTGGGGAGTAATCAGCAATCAGTAATTGTTAACCTGTTGTGAATAAACCCAGAGGAGATTGAAGTGTTTGTGTGACCTTGAATTTAGACTCCCTGCTGCTGGAATAATCTGAGTAAGGAAGGCTAACAGGTCACTGTATTTTTTTCTCACCTTCTCTGCTTCAGTGCAGCTCCTCAGTGGCCGACAGAGAAGATATGTGGCACTTTGTAGGTGTGATGTGTACTAGGTTCAGCATGCTTAGACAGCAAACCCAACCCTCACATCACTGAATTGTCATGTTTTCTCTCTCTAATGTGCATTCTGTTACCACTTAAAAAACACCAAATATAACACAAACATCCTCAAAGCAGTATACTTTGTTTCTGGAAAGACTCAAATCCAATGCACTGTGCGGGCGTCGCATTCATTTAGTACACACTTTTGTCCAAAGCAGCTTAAATTTTCCCCTCATATACAAAATCACTTGGATTCAGTGTCCACCTCATCCAATTTGAAATTGTTTTTCTCTCCACTAACTACATTTTATTTGTATTTTATTGTTTATTTAACAGGGACAATAAACAATACATTTATTACCCCAGATATACTGTAACTAAAAGCACATTTTCATCTGTGGTCCCTGGATGGAGTTGCCAGCGATGGTATAGGCCTCCAGGGCCAACATGGAGGGAAAAACGTTGGTATCTATTATTGTGAGCTGATGAGCTGTATCAGTGGTTCCCAACCTGGGGTCCATGCCCCGCTCAAGGGGGCGCCAAAGATGACAGGGGGTGCGCCAGGATTTGTCTGCTCTGAGGTTGTCAAAATTAGATTTGCACATGTATAACTAAAATCATAATAACACACTTATTGGATAATTTATACAATTGTCTGTATGTAAAACAGTTTAAAAAGATAAATTTTTTACTACTTAGTAGGCCACATTCTGTTTAACCCAGTATTTTAGCACAGTTGCAGATAAAGATTAACCTACACTTATATTATAAGTATTATACTATTTGTAAAATTAGATTGGTCGCTGCTTAGGATTGTTTCTGACTCGAGGGATCCAAACATTTCCAACAACTCCAGAGCGTAGACCAAAAGTTATTTATTTAAATTTATTTATTTATTTAAAAGATATGTAATCATTTCATATATTCACAACATGTTTTTCTCCCGCTTGCCGCACCCAAGGGGAGGCAGCGCCTGTATTAACGGGGCGGTTTAGGAGCAATCTAACAGCAGCAATCAGCTTTTCTTAGATACAAGTAGGGGGGGCTTCAAAGAAAATAGGTTGGGAACCACTGAACTAAATGACACTGTAGACGTTCTATGTCAAAACAGAGTCTTTACCATTAACGCTTTAGATAAATCTATAACATTTAAAGGTGTGTGACATTTCGGGGGATCTATGAGCAGAAATGGAATATAACATTCTTAATGTTTTAATATTATTATAATTTATAATTAATAAAAATAATTATATTATGTTTTCATTAGTGTATAATCACCTGAAACTAAGAATCGTTGTGTTTTCGTTAGCTTAGAATGAGCCCTTCATATCTACATAGGAAGCGAATCCTCTTCACGGAGTCCGCCATGTTGCTCCGCCATGTTTCTACAGTAGCCCAGAACAGACAAACCAAACACTGGCTCTAGAGAGAGCCTTTCGTGTTTTTACGCTACCTGAAGGCCGCCGTAGTTCTCCGACACGCTTGTGAAACTGCGGTAACATGAGCCGCAGAGTGCAAAACCGTGGTACCGCCAGCCGCCGTCTGATTTCTGTTGCTCTTAAAGTAGTGTTATTATGGTAAAGATGGCCTCTGAGTGAGGCGGCTAACACTACCACAGTCTCGGAGGTAGCAGAGGGGTACTCAGTTGGTCGCAATCTGCAACCACACCACAAGATGCCACCAAATCCTACACACTGTACCTTTAAGTTTTTTCATGTGATAACATGTGACTGGCTTTTGAGTCATGATAAGAATAACAATCTGGGCCTTTGCTGTAATTGTCCTTCAACTATTGTTTGGAAATGAATCACAACGGAAGCTTCAAATAACAATAACAGCTGAGAACAGGGCCAGCTCTTGGCCTTTTGGTGCCCTAGGCGAAATTCGGATTTGGAGCCCCCCACCCCCTCCAGATATCTGCACCTCTTGACATCTGTCTAGCGGTCTCACTTTCTGACCCGTACTCGGGCTGCTGTGATGCGCACGGCACGGTGTGCCCCCCAGTGCGCATTGTGCACAGCCACAGTGTGACGTTCAAGTGCGGCCGGGCAGATGAAAAAAGTGTGAGAAAGAGAGTTACAGGGGTGAATAGTGTGTGTATTTCTTTCTTTCTTTATTTATTTGTTCATTTGTTACCACAATGCATAAAATGAGGAAGGGCGCCCACTGCCATTTTTTTTTTTTAGAAGGTGACCAGTGCCCCCCAGAAGGTGGCACCCCAGGCGACCGACTATATGGCCATATGTCTTAAGCCGGCCCTGGCTGAGACTATAAAGTCTATGTTACAAGAAGAAAAGCCAAGAAAAACTCATTGATACCTTTTGTCGCTATGGCTATGATTTAGCAAATGTGATTTTAACTTTTGTTCGTCCACATGAATATGTATCACCTTATGTTTTTGCTAATGGATTCCTTATTATGTTTTTATTTTATTCATTTGATTTTATACAAAGAGACATGACCTTTTTCTTTGATGCACCGCAATACATGTTATGAATACTTATTCTTACTTTCCGACAAATCCTCTTTAAGAATTTGTTTTTCTGTACTGAGAAAAGAAACAATCACATGCAGGCTGTGAGTAGACTTTTTAATATTTTAGACATCCCTCTCAGGATCAATTAGGTTCAACAATGATGCAGATTAGCTGGATTTTGAGGTTTGACCTTATCAGAAACATTTAAGGCCAAACCAAATAACATTTTACCTAATTAAGATGTGATGAATATTCTATGGTTTGATACTGACATCATTCACCTGTGACTCTGAGTAAACAAAGGTTGATAAATATATGCATTGACATGATGTGTTGTTGAGAAAAAGGGCTTTAAGACAACATTAGCAACCGCTTGGATTCTGTAGTAAACTCATAAAAAATAGCTAAGTTTTATAGTAAACAGTTACATGAATTATATGAATATAGCCTATATTGATACTTGCAATAAAACACTGGTTTTATAATAGTGTTTATTTGTCATTTGGAAATGATCATCCCTTTAAGTTCAGCAGAAAATCAAAAACACTCTCTGTGTTGTTCACTGGTCATTTCTGAAACAAATTGTGTTTTTCCATTCTGCTCCTCTCTTACATATCGTTGTCATGATGAAATTAGCCATTTGTTGCCCGGCTCCTGCTCCGTGCCTGATTGTGTCACTTTATTAAGGTCATGTTCGCAAATCCTCAATTTGTTGCCAAGAAAACGAGGTAAACAATGTTTATCTCCCCCCTGGCCTTTGAAGAGGGACAAGCTCCACCTGCCTGCCTTCAGCCGTAATCTACATCTAAAGAACAGACGTTTGACTTCAACTGACTGACTGATAACATTATGCCAGTTCATGTCAGAGGCACAGATGGGCTCTGAGCCAACATAGTCAATAGCATTACCTGTCATGTCTACTGCATCATGTTTGGATGAGACCTGGAGGGTTGCTTTTGGCAGCGCGCTCTGACATTTAAACATCAGAACATGATTGACATGCTGGTGTAATGTACAGGTCAAAATGTAAAGCTTAATGGCAGCCTGCATCATTTCTGTGAAAAGACATGTTTACTTAATGTTTTGGTTTCATTAAAGTTCTTTCTGCCCAATTAAAGGGGTTCCAGGGCTTCTGAGCAAAAGTCACATGGATTCACGTGGTTACTGTGATTGGATAGGGTCTCAGTAACCTGACATCCAAACAGGCCACCGGGGATTTTGGCTGCGAGGGGGATCAAAACAAGTTTTGCATTTTGAGGTCATTTCCTTGAAATGGTTCAAATGATGCTTTCATTTGTGACAAACCACACCACATTTTAATAAAAGAGCACGCAGATCTGCATTTTCAGCAATCTCAGTGTGGTAACCTGGTTCAAACACTTTCCCATACTCACAACTGAATGTACTGTAGGGGAGCCCTGGGCCAGAATCTTGTTTGAAGTGACTGTTACTTGTTCGATGAGCAATCAAATGACTACATAGTGACGCAAAACAACCACGACGAGAAACAAAGAAATAAAGAAACTCCACAAAAATTGTAAAATGAACACAAAGAGACAAAAAACAACTAAAAACAGAGGCAAAATGACCACAAAGAGACATAAAATGAACACTAAGAGATAAAAAAATGCCGAAAAAAAACACAAAACAACCACAAAGAGACACAAAAAGAACACAAAAAAGATAAATGACCACAAAGAGACGCAAAACAACTACAAAGACAAGCAAAACTAATACAAGGAGACACAAAACCACCACAAAGAGACTCAAAACCAACACAGAGACAAAAAACAACTACAGAGACATGCAAAACCACTACCACTAAGACACTAATAGAACAGGAAAAGATGCAAAACCCCCAAGAAGACACACAAAACCACCACAAAGACATGCAAAATATACACAAAGAACACAAAAAGATGCAAAACTACCACATAGACACACAAAACCACCACAAAGACATGCAAAATATACACAAAGAACACAAAAAGATGCAAAACTACCACATAGACACGCAAAACCACCACAAAAGACAAAAAACAACTACAAAGCCATGCAAAATCAACAAAAAGAACACAATAAGATGCAAAACCATTGCAAAGACACACAAAGCAACCACAAAAAGACAAAAAAAGAACAAGAAAGATACAAAACTACCACCACAAACACATGCAAAAAGATACAAAACCGCCACAAAGAGACACAAAGTTACCATAAAGAGATGCAAGAGACATAAGTTGAACACAGAGACGAAAAACGCCCACAGAGATGCAGAACGACATTGGTTGAATTCCTGTGGTTGCTTCCACAAAGATGTAACAGATTCATTAAACTGTTTACAATTTGCAGCAGTTTGATTTAAATTTCCATCTCTCCTACTGCTCCCAAAGCAGGTGTAATCCATACCTGTTTAACCCCTCGCATTACCAGACCCTCAGAGGGGCTGAAAGAGACGCTGACATGTTGACAGGTTGTTTTGCATAAGCCCTGAGAACTTGCCTCAGAGGCTTTCCACCCTGGAGACATGACCCGTCTCCTCTGGCTTCCCCGCATCGGTATTATCCTTAGCTTCAATGGGCCAAATTTCCCTGACAGCAGAAGGTCTATAGCTGCAGAACCTGCCAATGGTCAGTGGCACTAATCTGACGTGACAATCATTACTGACCTGTCTGTCAGACTGAGTTGTAGGTAATGGTGACTAAAAGGCCAAGGCTGTGGTGGCTCGCATCTGAGGTGGGGGAGGAGCAGCGATGCCTGTAAGGGAATTGTGGGAAACGGCACTGGCCCCTCCAGAGCCAGGGGGGTGGGGGGTGGGGGTGGGGGGGCAAACACACACCACAGCTGTTGCTCTCTGGACGATGATGCAAGCAGCCAGAATCCTGGGAAGCTTTCCCATATGTCCCCACTGTCTTCCAGCATCATCAGCAGTGCTTTTGATTTGTCTTCAGTGCATACATTCGAGGTGCCAAGGCAACCAAGAAAGGCATGTGCAGCACAATTGAAAAGCATATTGTGCACTACGAGAGAGTCGAGTTTGAGTGCGATGTTCTATTTATAAACAGGAGATTTTTTTGCTTGTTGGAGGCACCGGCAAAATGCCATGATGTTCATTCCCTGTCTCTTCTTCAAATTCAAGAGGCATGTGGGAAAAGCAGGGATTTTTTTAAAGCAAACTTTGCTGCGTGATTTATTTTTCTCCAAAAAGGGCTAAGCTGTGTTTAAAGCTGAAGCAGGCAGGTGGGAGCAAATATGTTTAAAAAAAAGTTATTTTTATAAAACGGTCACTATATCCTGACAGTAGTGCATGAGACAGGTAATCTGAAAAAATCATGTGCCTCTGTGTCCTCCGGTGCTCATAATGGCATCTGCAAGATTTCACAAACCAGAGGGAAACAACCAATCAGAGCCTGTTACTATAATGCCTATTTCTCTCCTCAAATGTTTTCAGAAACATCTTGTAGTGTACTGTTTAGCTGTAAAATGAGAAAGTTTGCAACCGGCAGCCATGTTGAGATAAGTTGAGGAAATACCAAGCACCGCCCACCAGCGGAGCAAACTTTCTTATTTTACAGCTAAACAGTACACTACAAGATGATTCTGAAAACATTTTACGCGAGAAAAAGGCATTACAGTAACAAAATATTGATTCATTTTTTTGCTGCCTTTTTTGACGTTTGATCGGAGTTCACCAGTGATTTACAGCTGACTGTGTTGAAAGAACATCCAATAGGAACGCTCTCTCTCTGAAATGACCTGTGATTGGCCAAAGTCTCCCGGCTAGATTTTTTTAAAGCCTGAAAACAGAGCTATGAGGAGGTGCAGAAGTCTAGTTTTCTCTCGGAACACTTGAATTACAATATGCTGAAAGGTTACATGTATTATGGCACTTTTGCCCAATGATGCCAAAAACATTCTGCCTACTGCAAGTTTAAAACAAATATCTGTCACAGGGGGTTCCAACCAGCTCATTGTGACCATTATAACAATACATACTGTACAGAGGAGGAGATATATGTGTGATATTATGTGGGATTTTTGTGATGCATATATTAAATAGACAAACGTCAGATCCTATTTAAAAGGGCACACAAGGAAACCCACCATATAGTCTTTATACTCTGATACAAACATTAACTAACAACGTGAGCACAGTTGGAGAGGGAACTCTGTGCCCAAATGCGCAAATAACCATAAACTATTTATCGTTTTGAACGCTTAGAGATCCTTGAATCCACTTTGAAACCGCTGCCGTATCCCTCATAGGCTGTCTCTGTGCGCCCTGAGTGCATGCGTCACATGGATAGGTGCGGTTTGCGCAGCGCAACTCCCCCAAATAGTCCATATTTGTCCGGTTAGTGAACTGAGAAACAAGCACTTCTTGAGCGTCTATGTTTAGATTCTGTAACTTTTATTTTTTCCATTTCATAGTTTTGGAGTTATTTGTCCCTGTAGGGATGGAGCACGCACCTATAACACTCTTGACGGATCATTCTTAAACAGAAAGCTGCCAAGAAGAAGAAGCGCGCTGAGTTGTTGGCAGCTGTGATGTGGTGCAGCTGCAACAGCCTCGATCTAAAACCGCTGGACAGGAGCCGAGAGAGGGTCGCACACATCCAAATATGCGCGTAATTGGAGCGCACTGGCGAGGCGTCCCTTGCACCCCTTCCGAGATAACGTCGTCGTGATGTTCAATACTTCGGGAATTGAGCTCACTTTTAACAAGAGGGAGGATATTTCCGAAGTTCTCAATGGCTCCCTGCAGCTGCTGTACAACGTCCTCGTCACCATCAGTCCCACCGCCATGTGGAACGAGTCGTGCGGGGAGCAGCTGCAGGATTTCGGGCGCCCGGAGAAGATCGTCATCGGGGTGATGCTGGCGATCATCACGGCGGTCACCGTCATGGGGAACACGCTGGTGGTGATCGCGGTGTGCGTGGTGAAGAAGCTGAGGCAGCCTTCAAACTACCTTCTGGTGTCTCTGGCGGTGGCGGACCTGTCAGTGGCCATAGTTGTTATGCCATTTGTGATAGTGACGGACCTCACCGGGGGCAAGTGGCTCTTTGGAGAGGTGTTCTGTAACATCTTCATCGGCATGGATGTAATGTGCTGCACCGCCTCCATCATGACCCTGTGCGTGATCAGCGTCGATAGGTAAGTTGACAAAGTTAGCAACTCAAGCTGCTTTGATAATGCCTGTCAATTTGCAACATTACGCATGCAGCGCGCCCTGAGCCTTTTATAAGCTGCTCTAAGAGGGCAAGGAGCAGTTCAAGTTCCAAATGAAGTCATGAATTCGTTTTTGTGCCACAGATTGACATTTAAATGCCTGATTCCAGATCAGCCGTTCCTCTGAATATCTGTGTGGTTGAAACCACCGAACCAGAAAATTAACACGCAGACTGTGATTAATTTATTGCACGCTTAATTAATTTGCTTGACCGGACCATGAGCAGCGTTTCCTGTAATTACGCATTTAGGATCAGCGAGCCCATCGACCTTTACAGCTGCTCTGACTTTGATACGTGATTTACCATCGTCCTACATTTCTGCTAAGGACATATGATCGCACCTGCTCACTAAAATGAAAGTGCTTTGGGCAAAGTTCCCTTCTGAGAAAACTGAACAACAAACATTGTTTTCCTCTCTCACAACATACATAAACATGAGCTTTATCATCCTGGTGTTTTGCATCAAATCATTGTTCCCTAAATTATTCATTGAAGTTAGTTCCCAACTGCCCCACTCACTGTGAGTTGCTATAAATTCCAAAAATGGGGAAAGTAAGCACTCATCCATCCCCACCCTTCAATACCCTCTCTGCATCTCAGGTACATTACAGCCCATAATGCCAGAGCTCAGCCTGTTGGCTTGTGACAAATGAGACATGTCCACCGCTCCCACAATGAAATAAAGTCATGCGAGCGGTGTCAGTGTTCTGCCTCAGTGCCCATAATGAAGACAGAGGCTCGTTGTAGTATTGATGATCTGATTATTCCTCCCGCTTGCCAATCAGTTGTTATTACCTCAGTGCATTGCGTCCAGAATTATGCATGTTTCCTGCTTGTGGACGCGCTGAGCACAGGGGACTTAAGTATGCCTGAGGAGCTAATGATATTATGGGAGGAACTGGATCACAGATATCATCCTGTGATACAGTGTTATTGACAGAGGAATGAATGTATTTTAGGGCTGATTGGACATGCAGGGTAGTAAGATTAGTTGGGGAGAAGCTAACAAGCCCTTCACTGGGTTAGGTTAAAGGTCACAGAGGTTTATTAAAGATGGATAGACAGTGTGGGATTCCTACATCTGTGGCCTCTCACTCCCCAGTCAGGTCACAAGCTGGCCTCTTGAGTTAGTATGGAACCAGTTGCACATCATTCTGCTCCACCCTCCTATAGAATTACATTTTTGCTCTATCATGACCCCAGCAAATATACAAGGACATCATCTAGATTTAAAAGGTAGAATATTTTTGGCATCATTGGGCAAAAATTCCATAATGACATTTCAGCATATTGTAATTCAAGTGTTCTGAGAGAAAACTAGACTTCTGCACCTCGTCAGGGAGAGCGTTCCTATTGGTTGTTCATTCAACAGAGGCAGCTGATCGGTCAAACTACGGAGCGCATATGAAATATGAATTAATATTCTGTTACTGTTATGCCTATTTCTTGCCTCAAATGTTTTCAGAAACATCTTGTAGTGTACTGTTTAGCTGTAAAATGAGAAAGTTTGCTGGCTGGTGGGCGGTGCTTGGTATTTTCTCAACTGATCTCAACATTGCTGCCGGGTCACAAACTTTCTCATTTTATAGCTAAACACTACAAGATGTTTCTGAAAACATTTTATGCGAGAAATAGGCATTACAGTAACAGAATATTGATTCATATTTGATCAGCGCTGGCTAGTTTGACCGTTTGATCAGAGTTTATGAGTGATTGACAGCTGCTCAGAGACGGCAAGGATCCAGCTCGGCTGTGAAATCTTGCAGATGCCATTAGGAGCACCGGAGGACACAGAGGCACATGATTTTTTTCAGATTACCTGTCTCATGCACTACTGTCAGGATATAGTGACCGTTTTATAAAAATAACTTTTTTTTAATCACGTTTTAATCCTACTGCTGCTTTAAAAGAACTAACCTGAGTAGAAATAAACAATGTCAATGTGTGGAACCAGGCCTCTCTTTGTATTCCGGCAGAGGAGGATAAGTGGGCGTGTGTCAGACCAGCACTGTCGGGCCTCATGGCCATTGTCTGTGATAAGGGAAGTGAATTGCTCATATTGTATACTCAGACAGGACAAATGCACCCACCTGTGAGCGAGCATGTCTGAAAAGATAGAGCAGGTGATTGAATCTGGTACCGTGAAATCAAAGTGTGCACACCCACCAGACCACCACACCATTCCAGGGGATCTTTTCCATGTCTTCCTGCTTCTTGTCAAGACTGAGAATTTAAAATAAGGAAGTCAGTTTGGGATTATCTTTTGCACACAAGCTGCACAGACAGTTCTGTAAACTGTTTGCGCTGATCTCCATGAAAACAGGCTCGTCCTAATTAAACAATGCAGAGCGTGTTCGGCATATGATTCACAATGGGAATCATAGAGATAATTCATTAGGATGGGAATTGCCAATTAGACACATTATTAGCTGCAATTAGGGCGCTCTCTCGCTGTCATTTAGGATTCCCAAGGACATGCATTGTCAAATTAAGCAGAACGGTGGGGAGTGCTGCGAACGAGGCTCAGGATTGAACAGGTTTGTTTGTGGGGGATTATGCAGTCCCTGAAGACTAGGTGCTCTGCTGCAGAGGGATATTGATTGTCTCTCAGAGCTCCTTTAGGTGTACAGAGGAGATTCTGCATATGTGTATGCCAATATGGACAACGTGGTGCTAGAGGAGTGGTCCCTAGTGTATGGGGCCAATGCATTTATGATCCTGCAGGGACCTTACAGGCTTCAATAGATGCTCTCAGACATTCATCATCCACTTTAACACATGTCTAGTCAGCACCGGATTAAGCCAGGTGGGGTACTGGGGCAAAAATGGGTTGTAGGGCCTTCACAATATAAACTGAAATAATGAAGATTTAACACTACATTATGATATTTCTACTTTACAAGACAGGGTCTCAAGATTAAAAGGGTTACTCAATGTAGTATTGCACCTCCATAAAGTTGGAGAACAAGAGATATATTTAAAGGACGATTAAAATCGATGCAGAGCGTGAGCTATCCTGACTGTTAGTCTTAAGTATTGGTTGATCCCTCAAAACACTGAATCCTACATTTCCCATAATGCAAGTCAACAGTGTCTTTTGTTAAAGGCCCCCCTGCCAGGTAAACGCCCACGTCTTTCAAACTCCATGCCTTCAGAAAGCTCTCTCTTGAGCTAAAGGCCCAGACACACCAACCCAACATCAAAGAACTAGCGGCGACAAAGACCAACTGCTGCGTTGCCTCACATTGCCAATTGCCAAAAAGTTGCACTCGAACACACCGCAAAGACTACAGCCAATGGTCAGTTAGTCAAAAAGGGAAACCGGAAGACTGAGGACTGTGGACTACCGGTCATGAGGGAGAACAGCCCAAGTGTTCATCTCCAAATGCCTAAAAATGCAAAAAAATACTTTTCTGAGACAAAAATGATGAAAGAGACTCAATTTAAAATTAATTGAGGAATGAATCTACGCTCTCGCACAGTCACGGAGACAACGATAAAAGCAAAAACAAGGATACCTGAAGTAAAGACACAAACAGCCATGGAGGAATCCCACATCAAAGAAATGCTGAGAGAAATTACATCGGACATTACAAAAGAACTTCGAGAATTTCGAGCGGAGTTACAAGACTTCAGAAACGAAACAAGACAGGAGTTATCTGAACTTAAAAAGGAGATCGGGCAACAGAAATATGAATTACAGCGCATGGCGGAGAGGTCCGAGAAGATCGAGGAAAGAGTGGAAAACACAGAGGAACGAAAAATAATCTTGGTGGAGGTAATAAAAACACTGACACAAGATTTAAAAGAGTGTGAAAGATGACTGGAATATTTAGAAAATAAATCACGCCAAAATAGCATCAGAATCTACAATATTAAGGTAGACAACGATCAATACGATTCAATTTGTGGAGACGCTGATCCACGAGGTTTTGGACATTCCAAAGGAAAAACTTAATATAACAGCAGCGTTATTTCATTATTAATAGAAGAAATTGGAAAATATAGCTCATTCTCTGGTTACAAATTAAATATTAATAAAACAGAAGCAATGACAATTGGAGAGCCAATTAATAGAACTCTTAAGAGAAAATATAATTTTAAGTGGGTATGCGCTAAATTAAAATATCTAGGGATAATTCCGAAAAATGTGGAGGAACTGTTTTCAATAAATTACTTGGGATTAATAGTTACAGGCTACAGAGGAGTTGAACGGATGGAAAATATTAGATCTGTCCACTTTTGAAAGGATTAGATCAGTTAAAATGACCACACTTCCAAGATTTTTGTTTTTGTTCCAAAACCTACCTACTTATATAAAACCAAAATATTTTAAGGAATGGGACAACACCCTTAGAAAATGTATATGGGAAGACAAAAAAAACAAGAGTGAAATTGAAAAACTTAAAGCAACTAAAATCCAATGTGGGGTTGGCATTGCCAGATCTGAGTATGTATTTCTATGCTACCCAGATAAAGCACTTAATGACGTGGATGAGTGAAACAGAAAAAACAAAATGGAAAGTTATAGAGATGAGCTCAGTTCATTCATTAGATACAGTAATATTTGGTGGAAATAAAGGACAAAATAGTGGGATAAATAACTATTGCTTTACAAACACAGTAAAAACATGGAGGATTGTTAAGGTAATGAATATAACAGAAAATGAAACTTTTTATTTGAAGGAAATAGCTGGGGATCCAGGATTTAAGCCAAATGCAACAGACACGGTCTTTAACACATGGGAAAAAAGGGATTAGTTAGATTTTGGCAAATGTTTAGTGATAATGAAATGGACTCTGGAAAAAATCTCGAAACATCACGATATACCTAACTATCAATTTTATAGATATCTCCAAATTAGAAGTTATTTAAAAAGTAAACAAATAAAAGACATACGAAATATTTACCCCTGTTGAAATATATTATAAGTAATTATAATGGCAAACTCAAACATACTATGTGTATAAACTCTTAGAAGGAAAAGAAGAATAAATGAATACAAAGATAAAATGGGAAGAAGAGTTGGGAACATAAATAACGGATGAATATTGTTAACAGATGTTTAGTGAAATACATAAAACAACTAGTTCCTTGTTCTGGAGAGAATTTGCTTGGAAAATAAATATGAGATATTTCTTGACACCTGAAATAACTTCCAAATATAAAAGAAGACCAAGCTCTCAGTGCTGGAGAAACTGTGGTGGAGTTAATGCAAATAATTTGCATATTTTTCTACACATGCAGTTTATTAAATTTGTTTTGGTCAGATGTTTTTAAGTTTATAGAAGACATTTAAAAAAAAAAACCTCTGTATTTAAAAGCAGAGCACATCATACTTGGGAAACTTCCAATTGATCTTGGTAAAGATGAATATTCAGAATACTGAATATGCTAGAATACTAAAATAAGGAAACACAGAATAAGGAATATGGAAGATGTGTTTGAGGTGGCCTTACATGTGTGGGCCCATGTATATCTGTGTGTGTGTGTTGAAAAGTATACCTATATGTTTATGTATGTCTAGGTATGTACATGTGTATATGTATATACTGTATACTGTATGTGTATATGTATATATGTATTTATTATGAATATCTATATGGGTATGGGTATGTGTATGTGTATATGTTTATGTCTATATAAATGTATGTGTATAAGTGTAGATGAATACAGCATCCAACCTAGTTGTTATATCTCTGCCCCCCTTTTTTATTTTTATTTTTTTCATCTAATGTTTTTCTATTTATTTATGTTTTTTTATAATTTCTAATGCTGAGGTTTTCTTTTTTGTATATCTTGTTTTGTCTCTTTGTTCGTTTCTAAACTCATTTCTTAAAAGTTTGTTTATAAACTTTTGTAAGTATGAACTGTAAATTGCATATATGAAAACAATCTCGAAAAAATAAAGTATAAAAAGAGGATATACAAGCTCTTGTTGTGATACGTACACGAAACAAAGCAGCCTTTGCCGACCATTTTCACACCACTCTCACTCACCACTTCATTCCTGATGTCCATGTCGTGAAAATATCCGTGTATTGGAATGATCAGATGAGATGAAGATGAACGATGAGAAGAGCCTTACCCGTTGGCTTGCTTTCCTCACTTCTGTTTCTCTTCTCGTGCACTGATTTGTTTAAGCTGAACAGCCAATCAGAGTAATTTCTCTTACCGACGAGCGCCGCCGCCGATTCAACATGCTGAATCGGCCGAAAAACATCCAACACGGGAAGAATAGAGCTGACGATGCGGAACACACCGCAAAAACTAGACGCTCACCGACGGCCCCAAACTGTCCCACACCTGACTGTCCGCTTGGTGTGTCAGGGCCTTTAAGAAAACTTTTTTTTCACAGACATGATGTGTAAAATCCACGGAGTGCCCCTTTAACAATGCAGGAATTAACCAAATTACCACAATCATACTGGGTCTGGGGCCCTGGGGCAGTTGTCCACTTTGTCCAGTTGGTAATCCAGCCTTGGTCTAGTTCTAGTCTCATTGTATTTTGACTACATTTGCACATGCAATCATTTTGCGGTTAAATGTTGCCTTTTAAATAAACATTTTTGAATATTTATAAAAATGTTTAAAGACTTTTTAAAAGACTGTTGAAACTCTCTGAGCAGTCAGTCTAAATAGGTGACAGAGGTTCAGCAAGAAGAGACATATTTCCTGTCTCAGGATGTAGAAATTATATTCTCACTGTGGTTAAGCAGTGTTGATCTTCTTACATTACCAAACAGTATCATCTAGGGCAGGGGTCTCCAACAAGTAGCTTGCGTTACTCCCGTTTCTGAGTGACTCGCTAAAGGTTCAAAGAATATGTGCATACATTTTATAACACAGTCACTTTGTAAACCTGTTTGAATTTCTATCCAATCAAATTTGCAGACATCCTGCCCCCTTCTGACACAAAATGATGCTGCTTTCAAGTTTAGTTACATCAGTGACGCCGTAACATTAGGCGGTGTTAGCAGACTAGCAAGCGCTCATCAGATTTGACAATGACCGCAGAAAATAGCCAGGCCAATAAAGGGCAAAAAATATATTATTTTCATGAGGAATGGGTAACAGATGTCACAAATGTGTGTAAGGTCGAGCGCCACTTTACCAAAGTCCACAGCAACTTCTCATGGGACTTTCCGGATGGTAGCAGTCTATGAACAGAGAGGGTAAAGGAGCTGAAAACAACACTTAAAAGACAACAGTCTCTGTTACCAAACTGACGAAGAAGGAGCAGAGGCTTCATTTACTTGCGCACACCCTAAAAGCCCTTTGCCTATGGCGGGATTGTAATAGAGGCGATGACTATGGTGGCTGAAATGTTATTTAAAGGACCATAAAAGTAAGCCGGAAATTATGTGTGCTATTCGCGATGTACAACTTGGTGCTATGAGTAGCTCTCAGACACTTTTATTTTCAAATGAGCTCTCAGAGGAAAAAAGGTTGGAGACCCCTGATCTAAAGGGAGTGAAGAGTGTCTGCAACTTAATATTAGCGGTGTGCCACATGAATCAAATTCTCTATCATGGTATATGTAATTTCATATCATGGTATCAATGCATATCATAATGTATACAGACAATTTTCGGGAAAATTGTGAATGGATAAAATAACCAGAGGGGAACATACTGTGTGAATGTTTTCATATGAACAGTCCTGCTCATTGATTTGCAACATTTCTCACAATGGGCTAAATACACCCAGAAATATTAAACAGAGATATCATGGCATAAACTATAGGGCAAAATCTCTGTTGTTTGACAAATTTATAGTGTTTATATCAGCTTTGCACCCAATGCTACTTAATATGTATTATGATTCTAATTGAGGTGATACAGGGTCTGAAATTAGCACCTGCCACCCACCAAATGCGGGTAAATTGTTGGCAGTGGCGGGTAAAATCGTCAGGCCATCCGTCACTTTGGCAGGCAGGGAAAACGCTAGGGATTTGTCATGCCTCCGTGACTATCGATTCCTCTTATTGATGCTTTCTGACAGTTACGCATGCACAGTGACGTAAAACATACGCAGGCTGTATCATGTTTCAGTTTGTTTGGGACCGGAGCCATGGCGGAGAGAAAACAAAACGCTCAACATCGTGCAATAATAAACCTGAGGGGCGCACCCTATATTGTTCCTGATAATGCCACATTGTGAACTACAAATTCATGTTGAAATCGGCCGGATGAGAGCTAGTTAACATTAGCTTTCAGCTGTTAGCAGCCGATGGGCAGCACAGTCCTGCTTGGCTAAATAACGGAGCTAACAACTAACGTTAACAGAGGTTCCATTGAGTTACTTTGTGGTGCTCTATTCAGTAAAAATTAGTATTGGGAGAAGGTCAATTCTAACATTATAATGATGCCTTCAAATGTAATCTTGTAAAATGTAGTTTTTGTCGAGAAACTTGAATAAATCCAGTTGTTTGAAGGAGATGTTTTCACAGCAATATAAAATAGATAATAGAGAGGGACTTATGTCCTGTTTAACTTCCTAACACTAGCTCTAAGCAGCTAATAATAAAACTACTGATGACAAAAAATATTTCCATCAAAGCAAGTATTTAAATAAAAATAGAATCATTTATTTCCTAATCATTTGAATTGTGTGTTTTTATGCAAATAACCACTTTAGATGAAAATAACAAAGTACAGTACACTGTACAGTATCCTCTCACCCCCGAGACATAGGGCTCCCCCAGAAGCCACGGTGTAATTCGAACACCGTAATTTACCATGCAGGTAATGTTTTTTGTGTGAAATATGTTGTCTGACATCAGATCTAAAATGTTATTCCTTCATTTAGCGAAGAGATTTCAAAAGTGCCAGATAAGACTAGATAGTTGCCTGTCACAGTGGTAGGCAGTGAAAAAAGTTATTTCAGACCCTGGAGGTGAAATTACTTTTTGAAAAACATTTCACTTAAATAATAAACAAAATAATCCTACATTAATTCAAAATCTGAATGTCCAACCTATTGCCTTATTCCCCTGCCATATGCTTACAGTATATGCAATGCTACAGCAGTAACATCCCTCATAAATCTTAGTTTAGTAACCTTTCTCACCCAATAACAGCAAGCTATTGACAGACTTGAAGAAAAGGTTTCCCGTCCTGTTGCCTGGGTCGTGTCAAAGTAACTGCAGAATACTCCCCAGTGGTATTGATTTTGTACTGTATGTGCAAATGCGGATTTATGGCTGTGAAAGCCATGCTTATGGATGAGTAGCCATTCAGCACCTCCAGCCTCTTTAAGTGGAGATTCACCACTGCAAACTGAAGCTAACACACCGCAGCATTGACCCAGTCACAGCAGAGGAGTCCAGTCTGAGTGTTGGGAAGTGAATAAAAAGGGAAGTTATATATGAATGTAGGTCTGCTCTTTCACGAGATATCCCATCATGCAATTTCGGCGAAGGCTTAGTCGCTTCCGTGCCCACTTCTCTAAAAAGTTAGTATCGCTTTTGGCTACAGTCAGTTTCTACCTTCACTGAGAGTAATATGTTGTATGTTCAATAATTCAAAAGTGAAATATGAATGATTTATTCACAACAGCGGGACGAGAGGGTAGCCCTTTTCTGTAGTCCCTCAGACGTCTAAGAAAAGACAGTGCTAAAGGAATGGAGGAGCTTGGTATAAGAGACAGAGTTAAATTTGCAGAACATAGCCTGGCTTAACTGTGAGTGAACTTATGGAAGATGGATGGGATGTAGGTCAAGAAAAAATATCACATAACTGCAGTAATGTAAACTTTTCCACCAAGGTTCAGACTAAAGAAAACACAGCGTAGGTGTGATCACACCCGTAAGCTTCTGCAGGGGATTTGAGGGAGGAAATCGCGCTAGCTGGGGCCTTTAGATGGCAGCAGGATTAGCCACAGCCTTCACATGCTTTCTGCCAACTGGTGTGTCAATGATGAGCCGAGTTCACACACGGCTCAAACACTGACCCGCACTCCACGTCTGACAATATTTCCGTGAGGTCGGTCAGCGCGTAAGTTCTTCCCATGGGAGACGGCGCTCGGTTAGTGCAACTGGGGAACATCCACCCTCAGCAGCAGACACAGATGACTTGACCCAGCTGACACATCCTCAGGTAATGTGATGTGACGCTTGAGCTCCACTCACCCAGGCTCTATTCACTTCCCACTTGTCGGCCACCTCGCTGAAATGCGGAGGATTGGACATCTCCTGCTAGGCCAGTGCGATCAGATCAAAGGCAGTTCATGCTCGTAAAGGAATGCTAAATCGGAACAGAAAGCGCGTTTTGGTACTAAATAGGATGTTACACTGACTTCTTAAATCTTGAGATCACAGCCAGTTTACAGAGAGTGCTACATTTTAGAGGGTTTAGAAACCACAAGAGACACATTTAATGTTTCAAGCCACTGCAGCTGTTTTATACGGAGAAGACAAATCACTCTCATCTGTAACAATATTTAAATTTAAAATCCACATCCACCCACATCCTGCAAACAAGCATTTCTTCCAGAGCAAAACTCCTGTCAATGAAAACATTTCAGAGCACCATTAAATAAAAAATGCTGGGAGAAGGCATTTGGCAAGTTAATCATTGACAAGTGCTGCTTGTACTATCAACCGCAGCTCAGCTTCCGTCCTGTTTGACTGTCTGTTTGACTTCTATTACAGAAGCACATGAAGTGAAAGACAAATTGTCTGCTGATCATGTGGTCAGATAGGGTGGTGTGTGTGGGAATGGACCTGAAGGGGGTTCAGCTGACTGAAAGTCAAAGGGAGGAGAGCAAAATGATGGCTGTGGCTTGTTGTTTGTCTCTTGACTTTGTGATTGTTCTTTACTTTTACCAGGGTATTGTTACTGAGAGGTGCACAGTCATTGCAACGGTAGCCTATCTTGCAATTTATCTTGTATGGTGTAAGCAACCTCTGTTTGAAAGCTTGTCATTGGTTCAATAGAAAAAATAATATATTTAGGTCTAGCTTGTGTAGCACTCACACCTTATGGAAGTTTGTCCCGTCAGTCTTTAGTCATGTGACTGACGATACCGACGAGTCACGTGAGTCACTAGTCAGTGAAGTTAACGTCAACCACGACCGTTTCCTAACCCTACCTTAGTGGTTGTGCTGCCTATGGGGCGGCTATGGCTCAGAGGGTAGAGCAGGTCGTCCACCAATCGGAAGGTCGGTGGTTTGATCCCCAGCTGCTCCAGGTCACATGTCGGGTGTCCTTGAGCAAGACACTTAACCCCAAATTGCTCCCGAAGGCATAGCCATCGGTGTGTGAATGAGTATTTAGAATACATCGTGATGAGCAAAATTGGCACCTTAGCAGCCTCTGCCATCAGTGTATGAATGTGTGTGTGAATGGGTGAATGCTGACATGTAGTGTAAAGCGCTTTGAGTGGTCAGAAGACTAGAAAAGCGCTATATAAATACAAGTCCATTTACCATCAACCTAACTTCCTGTGAAAACGGAAGTATATTTTGAAAGGACACTATTCATGTTACAAGCATATTTGACACGCCGTCCGTGGCCTGTCCAATTGTAATGCAAGAGGGGTACCCGTGCGTCGGTCTCCGATGCCGAGGGGCACTGACCAAGCAGCGGTATTTGACGAGTTGGGAGTGAGAATGTGTTGGGGATTGCAATGGATGAGAAGCTAGTGCTCCGTCTACCTCCTGATTACATGTGAATTGAAAAGATCAAAAAAGAAAAAACATTACCAACAACCTGTTTGACCTGTTAACATTCTAATATTTGCATTGCCATGAATGCCTGTATGAAATTTTGCACCAATCCATCAAGTAGACGTTGAGATATTTCACTGGCTAAGTGAGAACTTTGACCTGCTGATGGCGCTGGAGGAAAAGTCAGGGGATCACCAAAGTCTGTAGGATTCATCCTCTGGGGAACATGAATGTCTGTACAAAATTGTGTACAAAAAGCAGTAGTTTGAGCTAAATGCTAACATCAGCATGCTAACATGCTAACATGTTTAGCAGGTAGGCCTATGTTTGCCATGTGCACCATCTTAGATTGGTGTGTTAGCATGTCAGCATAAGCTATAGTTATAGTTATAGCAGTTGTTGAGATACTTCAGTCTGGACCAAAGTGGTGGACCAGACCGTCCACCATTGCCATAGAGCCACGCCGCTAGCATGGCTAATGATAACTCTACACATGGTTTTTGCTGTGCCGTTGGCTTAAAGTCATGTAAAATATTGCATTCCACAGTACAGTTTTTATTTTTGACTACTGCCCCCCCTACTGCCCCTAGTAGCTCTGTGGAGAGCTTTGGAGGGACACTCCAATAAGAGGGCACTCCAGAGTGAGGGGAACGGTTAATGGACTGAGACAAAGCCTTATGCAGAGAGGCTGGCCCTTGCCCTTACGAGGGACTTGGTTAGAATTTATGGTAGAGAAAAGTAATATTTGAAACTGCCTTGTGTTTAAACGGCACAGACATTCATGCTTCGCTGACACATGGTCTGTGATTTGATTTATCTTGTTGATTTATTGATTGTCTCTGTAGGGAGCCACTTAAATTCAGATTTGCCTGTGCAACTAATCAGTGAGCTCTTGAACCAGATCCAGCATCATATTTGAATAGTCGTAGTGGTATTGATGGATCAAAGTCTAGAATGAAAATTTCCAGCTGAAGTGCTTTCACAAATGAAAATTGGGTTATGAAGGGGGTTGTTTTGGGTTGTTCTGATGATTTTTTGAATGATTTTCATGTTCCTTCTTTCTGTCAAAAATCATCTGACCCCAATTTGATGTCTCTGTTTTTCTTCCTTGAATTGTTATCCATCGCTACAAGCACAATAGATGTGGGTCACCTACACCCAAAATTAGGTTTTATTATCTATTCACAAGGTAGCAACGAAATAAGGTATAAAGAAGACAACAGCGGCCTCTAGTGACCAGTGACAGGAGCAGAAGCGGAGGTGAGGCGCTGTGGTATAGACAGTGTGAGACTTCATATAGGGTGGAGGTTGGGAAGGATGGATGGGACTCCAGGAGACCGGGATTTGCATCCTGTGTGAAACCAACAACGTGTAGCTGTCTTTGTGTTCACAAGCGTTAAGTTTCACTTTCACTTTTGAAATATAGTTATTTTACGCCAAAACACAATATTTTTCCCAAAACTTAACTAAGTGGTTTTGTTGCCTAAACCTAAAGCAGCCTTTTTGTTTGTGTTCAAACAATGTTTCATTCAGTTTTACGTGTTAGAACGTGTTGCTTTTAACTTTCTCATTCACTTTTACAATGTAGTAGGAGTACTAATGACCCACATCTTCATGAAAACTGTTAGAAACCCTTGTTTCCTGAAAAGCTGGGGGGTACCCAACTTTCCTACGTTAGTAACAGGGTTGGTATGTTGGACTTTCCTGTGCAATTAGAGGATGATGGATTAGTTAGCATTCCACAGATAGAGATCTGAGTTTTATTTTGCCATTCCCAGCCTGTCACCCTATTTATTCAGCAATCTCCAGTGACAGGAAGAAGAAAAGGGCAAAGTACTGAGTGACTTTAGTATGGCATAAATCATGCTTTGCTTTTGGCATAACAAAGGTGGGGTCCATTATTCATCAAGATTGAACAAAGGGCCAACGAGCATTTACCAAGCAGTGAGATAATGGGTTTCCTGTTGATGGAGCTGAGAGGCTGCAAACAAACAAACACACCATGCTGTGGAATACAGATAATATGTTTTGAGCATTAAGCATATTGCTGCTGTTGCAGAATAACGATACAACTCAAATTTTGCATTTAGTGCATCTGTGCACATGAACTGAACATATATAATGTTCATTAAATCACACAATTACTGAGGAGTTAAATGGATAGTTTGGATGTTTTAAAGTGGGTTGTATGAGGTACTTATCCATAGTAAGTGTGTATTACCTACAGTAGGTGACTGTCGGCACACCACAAGCTTGAAGAAGCTGACAGAAATTACCGCAGGGAAGCAAAGCAATGTACTGCTGTGAACGGGGGCAGCAGCAAAACATATTTTAGCCACCTAAAAGAGATGCCCACCTAAAATAAATCTATCAGTTTAAGTGTACGCTATATTTAGAATATTTTCACCGGTTTACCTTGCCGTGAGACAGCCATTTATGATGAGGAACTGAAGCCGTTATATGCTCTCACCAAAATCACCAGACTCCATTGAAAAAAACTGTAATTTTACCCCACAGAACACAGGGGTTGCTGGTCTACCGCTGCCTATATTGGTTAGTTTGTTTGTGTTATTGTGTGACTTTGGTGAATCCGAACTAACCAAAGTCGCACACTAACACAAACAAACTAACCAGTCACGCCAGCGGTAGGCCAGCAAATCCTGTATTCTACGAGGTAAAATTACTGTTTTTTTCAATGGAGTCTGGTGGCTTCGGTGAGCGCATATAACAGCTTCAGTTCCTGTCTCACAGCAAGGAAAACTGGCGAAAATATTCTACATTTAGCGTACACTTAAACTGATATTGATTGTTTTTTGGGTGGGCCTTTCTTTTAGGTGACTAAAATACATTTTGCTGCTGCCCCCGTCCACAAGAGTACATTGCTTTGCTTCCATATTGGTACTCCTCTCTGCATATCCAAACTGGGGGCGTGCCGTCCCTTATCTACACTGACAATGGATAAGCACCTCATACAACCACGCTTCAAAACTATCCCTTTAACTTGACCAATCTTGTGCATCCATTGTGTATTTATGTTTAGAGGGAGCATAGTATAAGTGTCTCTATTTGAGCATATACTGTAGTGCTGCCAAAGGCAACAACTCATAAAAGCAATCCAGTTAGACATGCAGACATTAATTAATTGCCTCATATTTCTCTCACTGACACACCACTCTTCATATATGTTCACTGCTGTGCATCAATCTATTGTAGCTGTCAGTTAATCATAAACTCATTATCCAAGAGTATTGTATGATGGAAATGTTTATTGGATGTAGTTCAATGTGACTTTATAGCTGAAATTCTTCCTCTTACTCAGGTCAGGTAGATGCTGAGAAGTTAGTGATCTAACCCCCAGCACTGAACAGAGTTTGTATTCCAGCTGTGAAATTTGAGTTATGGCAACCCATCACTGCCAAACTGCCCTTGAGCAAGACACTGAATCCCGGAACTGACCACAAACTGGGTCATCCCACTGTAGGCAGCCATGCGCTCTTAGAAATGCATGTGAGTGTGTATGTGACCTACTGGCAATATGAAAATTCCAGTCACAAGCAACATCAAATATAATCCAACGCATTAACAGTTGAGATTGAACGTTCATTCTCAACAGCAGTTGACCAAAACAATCTCACCACAAGGTTGTTTTTGAGCTTTCACACTTGAAGAAAAATGGAAATCTGAACATCTACAGTTCAACTGAGCAAATTGGGCTGATTAGGAAGCTCCAAGGCGTACTAATGGACCTTGTGATAGGACAGTTTTGTCAATTGTAGCAGTATCTTTGAACCACTTGCACACATAATGGCCATCAAAGCATATCAAGTTCAGGGACACTGGCATGTTGGTCAGTTTACCTGTTAAGTGGTGAAAGCACAGACACCCACATGATCCAACCATAGACTGTATATAAGAAGTAGACGTAGTCATTGTGACGTCACCCATTGGTTTGAGGACTGCCGTTTTGAAGCCTCGAGTTTGGCATTTTGGCCGTCGCATCTTGGTTTTTGGCTGTCGCCATGTTCATTTTTTGCAACCAGAAGTGACACAAGAGGTTGGAGCTAAGTACAACCGAACACTGCATAACACATTTCTAGGCTACCAAAAAATTAACATTCATGAACTGAAAACACACTGTGAAAGGGTTAAAGTTGTACAAACACGGACAACTCCCAGACCGGACAACAGTGTGGTAGCAACCTGTCAATCACAAGGTAGCCACGCCCTGAGGCATACCCTGCTTTATCGTCTATTTGACTATTGAATGGGACCATAATTTACTAAATGAACATCATGCTGTATTGAAGAAGACTTGAAACTAGCGATTGAGACCATAAACTCATGTTTACAATGTTTACTGAGGTAATAAATCAGCTGAGAAGTAGGCTTATTTTCTCATAGACTTCTATACAATCAGACTTCTCTTTGCAACCAGAGGAGTCGCCCCCTGCTGGCTATTAGAAAGAATGCAAGTCTAAGACACTTCTGCATTGGCTTCACTTTTCAGACCCAGAGGTTGCCCACTAGATCCAACTGTCTCTAGACATTTGGCTTCAAAGCTCGACAACACATTGGCATACAGTACTGGATGTTATAGGCAACTTACATTATTCAATTTAGAAAGACTCTTTAATGTAACTTCTCATTGTCTCACTTTTGCATTAAATGCCGATGTTGTGGCCACCATCATTCAATATGGAGCTAATGATCTAGTTGGCACACATGGATGATTTTGGTGTCAGTCTCCAAACAGAAGGCATTTGGCAAGTTAATCATTGATAAGCGCTGCTTGTACTATGTATCAACTGTAACTCAGTTTCTGTCCTGTTTGTTTGTCCCGTCTTTTTGACTTACAGAAGCACATGAAGTGAGAGACAAATTGTCGGCTGATCATGTGGTCAGATAGGGTGAGAATGGACCTGAAGGGGGTTGAGATGACTGAGAACAGAAAGTCAAAGGGAGGAGAGCAAAATGATGGCTTGTTGTTTGTCTCTTGACATTGTGATTGTTCTTTACTTTTATCAGAGTACTGTCACCAAGAGTCATGAGGTCACAGTCATTGCAAAGGTATTTAGGTGACTGTTCACTTGAGTTCAGTTGGAGCTATTTGTCTTGTTGTGTAAGCAATCATTATCATTGGTTCATTAGAAAAACAAATATATTTAGGTCTGGCTTGTTGTCAAATCTATCCAGTATGGGTCCGTCATGGTGTGCTGCACTCACACCCTATGGAAATGACCATATTTTGCAGATTTCAACGTGTTCAGGTTTCAAGTTTCTTGTTATGTGCAAATAGGAAGCAGTGCATTGCAATGGATGAGAGGCGTGTGCTCCGTCTACCTACTGATGACACGTGAAATGAAAAGAAAAAGAAAGAAAAAACATTACCAACAACATATACTGCAGAAGTGTTTCTGCATCCAAGTGTTTAGGACAAGGGATCTATCATATCTTTAAAAAAAAAAAAAATCAATGAGTGGTTCATGACAGCTCAAGTCAATCATTCAAGCTAACTAAAGCCTAATTATAGAGAACATGGTCAGCATTCATTCAAAATGTAAATCACACTCTTTATCACTGTCTTGAGTTGTCGAATGGCATAAACGCTTGCATGTCATGACCAAATATTTCCCATCCCTACCTCCCAAAAGACACATTTCATCAGCCATCAACAACTTTGATCCTACTAGCTTACAGATGATTGACAACAGATATGTTGAAGTGTCTTACCACCATAGAGTGGTGCAGGAATGATGTATTTTTGTAGGGCAACCCGGAAGTTAATCGCACGGGTTCCCTCGACAAAAAGCCAATGGGATTTTTTTATTGGATTTTGGATTATTGCAGAAAATCTGTGGCAAACAAACATTTATGATACTTATGTGTTCTGTTCAGCAAGATAGCCTAATCTCCACAAATGAACACCACTTTTACGATTTTTGAAGTGTGAACGTAATCGGCAGAAGTAAAAAGCCAACGTTAGGCTATAAACGAACTACACCACGGTCGCATGAGCGTGAGGCTGTTAAGGCTGATGTCGGCGTGATGGCGTGATGGCGTGATGGCGTGTGGCTTGACAGCGCGCAACATACTCTAGTTAGAGACTGCAATTGTGCTGGCTCTCTACTTATCTGGTGCGCACAAATTAATTAATGTGTGGGACAGAACATCATTATTTTAATTGTGGTGAAAACTGGGACAATTTGTTAGTGACTGTTGAAAACCAGGACATTTGAGTGTTTTTCAGATATTTGTCGGGATGCGGGACACCCAGCTTGAAACCAGGACAGTCCCGGACAAACCGGGACGTCTGGTCACCGTACACTAACCATAAACCCATATAGCTGAGGTTAATGGGAATCTTATGAGAAAAGTCAGGGGATCATTAAAGTCATTGGGATAGTGTCTAGGGACCTTGAATGTCTTTATGGAAATTTGTGCCAATCCATCAAGTAGATGTCGAGATATTTCATTGGATAAGTGAGACTTTTGACCAGCTGGTGGCTAGAGGAAGAGTCAGGTGATCACCAAACTCTGTAGGATTCATCCTCTGTGGACCATGAATGCCTGTACAAAATGTCATCCAACAGCTGTGAGATATTTCAGTCTGGACCAAAGTGTTGGAACGACTGACATTGCCATCCCTAGAGCCACGCAGCTACTGTAGCATAGCTAAAAATATTAGCTTGCTAGCTCAGAACCGTTTGCCAGTGTTGGTGTGCCTGTTTCTGTGAGGATGCACACAGAGGAGCAGCCCCGGTGAGACAAGAGAGTGTACTATATTTTTATCTCTGCTCTAGGCCACTGCAAAGTTCAAAACTGTGTGTGTAAATTTGAGACACCTCTTACTACTACTTTTCTTCAGCTCAACTGATCAAGCTTAATGCTCAACATACTGTATAGTGTGTGAATGTGCAGCCAATGATCTGGCCGGCACAGAGGGATGATTTTAGTGTCACTTAGACTCTGGACTCTCAGATGAATGATTTCATAATTTGAAGCCAATAGGCTCTATGACATTTAGTCCGCAGCAGACTAAATATACTGTAGCTTTTAAGAATCACACACCTTCATTTCTTTTGTTCATATAAAGCTCATGCGCTGTTTAGCATTATGACTTGACTGTTTCTAACCCATCATTATGTGCACTGCTTTGGCAACACAACCGTGACCTTTATTTCATCGGATCTGTATTATCAGTATTATTACCTTGTTGTCACAGCTGTGCTTGCTCACCCATAATGGTATTTTGTTTGTCTTTCAAATTAGCCTGCGTGAAGATGAATCCTGGAAATGTACAAATGTGATACTGTACATCATCTACTGTAAATGTGCTGTGCCAGTAAAAAGAGGCTTAATAACTTAGCGTTGTTTTCTCCCTCTCACTGCTCATAGCCGGCGAGATAAACAGCAGTAAAACTGCTCTTGTAATGAATATTCCTGTCATCAGCCATAGTTTTGTCTGGTTAGTGCACACTGTGCTCAGACAGGAACATAGATTCCACCTCCATATCTTATGCTCTGATGCATGTCATCTGGTGCAGAATCAAATTATATTCAATTTCTTCTCCTGGAAAACATTAATATCAGTCTTGATGATGTAAGCAGTAAAGCTGCTATTGTACATTTTTTCTTGAATTATTACCTCTGGTATAGCTGAACATACAGTATTCCTTTTGTGCACTTTTCTCATTTGTTTTATCTAAATGTTTCTTTATAGAATACTACTTAATTGTTTGATTTATAGGTTGCATTTTTGCCATTAAAATGACACAGCCAACATCCGGCTGAAGACTGAAGGCAAACTGGGGATCCAATTAATCATTTAGAGGATCAGAAGGCCTCAAATCTCCTGCGTTGTACTGTTCAGGTTGAGAACTGGAGAAATGCAGGAATCTACATTAAGTCAAGCATCAATGAGCAGCTTTTCTTTAACGCACATGAAATTATTGACACTTGCACGTCCTGGTGAAAGAGAACACCTGTACATATCTGCTTCGTTGATGATGTTAGATGACTATTGACATGCTTGCCAACCCAGGAGACTTCTGTTTTCATTGCCCTCTCCCGGTTTTCATCCCGGGGTCACAATTCTCCGGTATTTCTCCCGATTTATGGCAAATTTTCACACTTTTTTCCCTTTTCATTATCTCAACCTGTTTCTGGCACTGTAGAGTGTGTAAACGCCCTACTGTTTCCACCCGGACGACAGTAGGGTGTTACACCAAATGTTGTTTCCCGGTGGAAGAGAGCAGTCTATTCTCGCGTCACAGAGCAGTTTGAGCTGCGCTCGCCGCTGGGTTCAGCGCACATCACAGCGTGCAGCGCCCGAAGTTGGGCTTTGGCCAACGCAGTTAAAAGCCGTCATGGCGTGGTGCAAGCCATTGTAAATAATAGGGTTCATTGCGCAGTGGTGCCGTTGTCGCATTGTGTCTGAAAGGGCCTTCAGTGAGTGAGAGATGGAGAAAGAAATGGAGAGAGCTAACTGAAAGAAATACTCAAGCAGGGGTAAAAAAATTATAAAAACTGATGAATATTAGTTTATACTAGAAGTTAAAATACCAAGCGGCTAATTATTCAGTTTTCTTTCCTGAAAATTAAAGGTAGCCTAAAATTAAAAGTTTAACATAAAAATGTTATTGCAGTGTGCTTATTATTTTGTAATTTTCATTCTTTAAAAGTCACCAGAATGCAGGACCCCCAGACCCCCCACTTTGGCTTTGAAATATTTTACAATATTCTGTTACTGTAATGCCTATTTCTCGCCTCAAATGTTTTCAGAAACATATTTTAGTGTACTGTAAAGCTGTAAAGCTGTAAAATGAGAAAGTTTGTGATCCGGCTGCCATGTTGAAAACAGTCGAGCCAAAACCAAGCACCGCCCACCAGCCGGAGCCGTTTTATACAAATAACTTTTATCATATTTGCTCAAAGTTACCAACTGCAGCTTTAATTATAGTGGACCTTTGTGTACTATCCATGAATTGTTATAACGTTCTCATCCCAACTCGTCATATACTGCCGCTTTGTCACGTTAGGATTAGGCAACAAAACCACTATAGTTAGGTTAAGGTAAGAACTACATGGTTTGGCTTAAAACTACCACGTTTGTACAGTGAAAATGACACTGAGCGTTGTGAACACGGGACATTAACGAAGAGCTGATTGCAAAGTGAAAGTGGAACTTAACGCACGGGACGCGAACAGCGGTCTCCTGGAGGAAATCCTTGTGTTTGTTGGACCCATCCACCTCCCCTCACGCCCGCCTGGTGTGTGTCTTTTCGCTCTTTAAACTACGTCACCGCACTCCCAGCACACTTTCTCGGAGCGTTTACTGTTGCCTCGGATGGTTATAGTCAATGGAACGCCTGGTGCGTTTCATACTGGTGCTAAAGGATGCCTTGTGTAGTGCTACCGAACACCGATGGCTGTGACAAAGCCTCGGTATTTGACAACCTTGGAATGAGAACAGGCTGATTGTACAGGTTTGATTTGGGGTTATGGTCTGTTTGCCTTCTGTGTTTTTCATAAAAAATGGATATGGGAGATATGAAATTGAAAATATGGTTTATGCTCCATAAAGATTCCTAAGCGATAACAACACATTTAACCTTGAGTTGTAATGTACCAGAACTACATGACAGATACTCATATTTTCTATGCGTGCACACAAGATGAATTCTGGGGATAATAATGCATTCATAAAAATACCATCCATACAGAATACAGGTATCTGTAGCATCGTCTTGCTCTTTGCTGAGTTTTTAAATATCTGTGATATTTTCATGTCCCAAAAATAAAAGGTCAGCAGGAGAATACGAGGTGGAGAAAAAGCACGGTCTGCAACATTTGTCTTCATGTTACATGGTGGTGTCTAGTGACTCAGGAACAAGTTGGATACAACTCCTCCTCACTGTCCTTTCCCATTTGCAGAGCCACAAAATGATGACATATAATGGGCCGCACAGCTACTTCAGCTACACTAACTGCTGGCTAGATGCCAAATTGGAAGAAAGTGAGTCGGCTCAAAAAGGAGCTGCCTGTGGTATCCTTGGTAACTAAAATTGTTCAACATTTTTTTTTCTGAAAGGTCAGGAGTAAAATGGGAGGAAGTGGAGAATTAGATTCCTCCCCCGCATCTGAGACTTCCTCTAAGCTTATTTAATTTTCGAGGTGTCCTTTGAGAGAGCGAGTGCACTCGGTGACAGAACCAAAGGGAAGGTGACTATGATGGAGGGGCTCTTCACATTCACTCTCTCACATCATCATGACAGGAAAAAGAGAGGAAGATGGACTTGCTGGCACAGACTTATTCACCTTAACAGACTTGAGTCATTGTATAATAATGAGGAGAGAGTTAGCACACTCATCAATATTTGAGTGAGCGTTTCGGGATCTCACTAAATGAGTTTGCAGATTCGGGGCGGACCACAGTAAATGTACATTTTGGTGGGCGGTAATAGCACTTCGCATTCCATATTACACGCACATTAAGCTGAGCATATCCCACTGAGACAGTGGCATGCATGTACATGTACAAATTTAATTTTCCTGGTAGAAAGAGATGTCTAGAGGCTTTGTACAGTTCCTGCCTCACAAATCTGGTCACCATGGCTGCAACGATAATGGAAAGCCATTAAAGTATTGACAGGGAGCAAAAAAAATGGCTAAATTCAACAACAAGCGGGCAAGAATCCATTCAGAAAGTGAATGGTGTGACGAGACAGACACAGAAAACTGTGTTCTTAACTCGTCACATACAGAAAAACATTCAGGAAACACCGCGAGCTTCACCACCCAAAAGAACAGAGACACAAGGTATGATGAAAAGATTTTGAGCTTCCTAACAGTGCTGGTCAAAAAGAAAGCATCTTTGTTGTTTATGCATATGTAAATTTGGTGTTAACCTCATTATTTTGCTTATGTAACAGTTATTTATAGGTGTGGCCATGAAAATGAAGGTTGTGACCAATTTGCTTCTGCTCCAGAATGTTAACTACAAGAAATAATAAGATGTATGAGAGGGAGAGATCATGGTCTTGGTAAACACAGACGGGGATCAGGATGCAAACCTCGGTCTCTGTAGTCAAAGTCCTTCACTTTGAATGCCTGGCATGGCGGATAAATGTAGCGCTTTTTTCACAAAAATGTCACAACGTAATTGGGACAATTTCGTAATATATAACAACACAGTCTCATTAAGGTTCGTGAAATAGTCACGAAATTGAATCTATTTGATTTGTGTAGATAGACACAAATTTCCCTTTTGTTCCGTGACACTCAGTACTACTTTTAACAACATATTTTTCGTGCGTTTTCCTACGAATGTCCAGCACACATGACGCATGTGTCAATTTCCGCTCCAGTCTTTTCAAAATAACACTTAGTTAGGTTTAGGAAAATATCAACTTGGTTAGGCTTAAGCAACAAAACTACTTAGTTAGCTTTAGGAAAAGATCGCGGTGTGAGTTAAATCTACTCCGGAAGTGCTGTAACTTAAGTACAAAAGTTACATGACAAATAAATCAACTCTGACTTGTGGTTTCACACGGGTCATGCATACCGATCTCCTGGGTGGAAGTCCTGTGTTTTTTGACCCACCCATCTACCCCGACTTCCTCCCTACGCGACGTTTGCCGCTCTCTATACTTTACAGTTCACAATTACGTGGATTACATTTGACTTGATTTTGTGCTGACCATCACGAAAACATTTTTGAATTTGTCTCTATGTACACGAATCAATACATTACATTTTGTGACTATTTCACAGACTGCTGTGCGACTGGGCTGTATATATTGATGTGATTATTTTATTATTATTGTGTCATGCATAAATAATATGCCAAGCCAAAACGGGCTTACAAGACACCATTATTTAGAAAATAAATAAAAGACAAAGGTAGAAACCAGAGTAGAAACATAAATTATAAATAATAATAAACAAATAAGCCAACCTGACGTGTTTTTACAAGCTTGAGAAACAAAAGTAGCCGACCTATAAGCATTCAAATTAAATAGCCATTCCATTTTGTCATTATCCGAGCACCAAAACATTTCTGGATTTTGAACCGACATTTCATTTAAAATAGAAGTTATTAACTCATCATAGTATGGACAATACAAAAGGAAATGTGATTCATTTTCAACTTCTCCTAACTCGCATACTTCACACAACCTGTTGTCTTCCTGGATGTTTTTAAATACTTCAAGGGCCAGAGGACGGATTCCTGTTTTTAACTGTGAAACTGAAGACCTTTGACTCCTTGATAAGTTTGCTATAACATAAGATTCAGTGCCATAAGTGTGCTTGATTTGAATATATGTTTGTAATTTTGGTTTTAATAATATATCTTCCAACAGTTTTTCTTGAAATCTAACAATATAAATGTAACTTCTGGGAGACAGGGTTGTCCAGAGACACAAAAAATACTTGATGACTTGGAGTATCATGCACACTTAAACATAATGATAAAATGGTTAGCATACATATATAATATAAATATATGTATATAAAGGTGATTACAGAGTAAGCAAAGGAAAATATATTAACTCTTTTGGGAAAAAATGTGGCATTTGTGAGGGGTGGAGGACTAAAAAGCACAAAAATTCAAGGAAGAAAAGAGGATTTTTAGCTTATGTTCTCATTTAACCAACCAAAGCCTTGGCCTATAGTTGTCTAACCAAACATTTTACAGCATAACCCTAACCTTTAGACAGAAACATTCTCGTGATGATGTACTGTGTACTTGAGAAAATATAGTTGGATGATTCTGTTAGATTCATTTTGTTCAACCATGGATCACAGATAAAGAGATATGTATGAGTGCTTTTGAAGTATCTTGAGGACTGGAAGAGCTGAGAGAAGCTCTCCGAGGCTGCCATTATCAGAATGAAGAGGTTGTAAAAACACCGTGAAAGATCAGGGACGGATGATGTTGTCAGAGTCCGGTGGGACAGGGAGTCCGAAGAGTGAGCCGAAGAGAGAGGAGAACGTTAAATAATGTGTGTGATGGGACTTGTTTGTGTCGTCGTGGTGGAAGAACACATTCATTCAGTACGACTTGCACTGATGATGATTTGATGTTGAAAACATCAGATTTCTAAACTGCTGCCATAAAGAAACAACTGAAGAAGCACTTGAACTTTCCATTAGTGAGTGTGTACATGTGTGTTTTTTTTGCATTATGGACCTTTTTTCCTCAGGGCCTGTACACATGTATACAGATATTTTTAAAAACAGATATTTTCACCTCTGTCCACACAAATTTTACAATATATCTTCGTCCACACTCGAACGCTCGCCGTAATATTTAAATGTCACCAAAAGTGAGATCACAAGTTAAGGGTCAAGGAATTTTGTTACCACCCTTCTCACTCCCTTTGCTTCGGCTTCATTACAGTCAGTTCAATAACAGTTATTGTTTGTGGAGGGGGCTGGGATCACTCAACCGTCTCTTTACATGCATAAATGAGAGGTCATTCAGGTTTATGTCTATCGCCCTTCTGAGTGCTCCAAACCTCGCCTTCAATCACCCAAAAGCACATTCAATCACCATTCAGCCTCCACATGTTTAATGTGTTCCTGCTTTGGCCTCCTCTGACTGGAACATTTTTCAAATGTAAAGTAGTAATTAGTCCGAGCAGTGCTAACAAAACATAAAGAAGCCGGTAGTCCGATATCTTTGTTATTGCTTCTGGCACAAGCTCATTATACAAAGCAACAAAGGGCATGCGCGAATTGAGGAGAGGACGTCATCGTTTCCCAAACGCTCCGTTTTACACGTCCACGCAGATACAAAGTAACTGGAGTTTTTAAAAATCTGCACCTTAGAAGGCGTTTTCAGAATCATCCGTTTTTGTGACCTAAAACTCTGTTTGCGTATGGACAAGAGGTCAAAACGTAGAGGACAATATCCGTATTTAAAATATCTGTATACGCGTAGACAGGGCCTTAAAGTGCAGTTGGCTGCATTTTTATTGGAGGATCATGTTTGTGCACAAATCCTGTCAACAATCTGCAATTCGGACTGTGTGTCTATTTCACAAACCCGAGATGTTGCTGCATTTGTTCTTTCATTTGTTCATAAGGTGCTATATCTCCGTCAACAGTAGATGCAGGATGATGGAATGAATGAAATGTCGCAAAAAAAAGAAATGTGAATTAGGCGCGAATCCATCAACTGGTTTGGAGCGAATAAACACGGCTACAGCGTTTGTTTGGTCAGAAGTTGGTACTATATAGGTTACGCATGGCTGTAATACACCAGTAAACAGAGTAGAAGAAGTAGAGGTTGCGAACCAGAAACAAAACAAGTCGACTTGGTCATCTAACCTTCTACAAGAGAAAGGCAAAAACCACCTCAAGCGAGCGTAAAAACTTTTTTTCACAATTGAGGAAGTTTTGTTGAATTTTGCCGTTTCCATACAGCTTTTCTAATGCGAATAAAAATGTGAATGGAAACTAATGTCTCATGCACCAAAACGTAGAACACTTCTGAAGAAGAGCTTGCACTCTAAACGTCACTAACTAAGATGTGCCAATAAATTACACTTAAAGGGAGCTACAGTGTACGGACCTTTTTCATTGCTGTCTTGTACTGGTCAAGCACCAGCCTACTACGGCTTTGGATGTGCGCTACCACTTTACATTATTTGAAACTCATGCACCCCCGACACACCTTTCCGATGCTGGAATTAGGGGGCTGCACTTGACAATTGTTGTAACTTTCCGAAACAGACAATCACGCCCACTTCAGGCAGAGAATGGCCAGGGGAGCGGAAGTGAGACAGTAATCCATTTTCTCCTATACAAACAAGTGCCACACTATGAGTGCCTCCCACGAAAGATTCCTAAGTGAATGATAATGATTGTGTCTCACTATCTTGGCAGGCTTTTCCAACCTCTTTCGAGTGTCGCCATTCGGATCAGCTATAAACTCTTCTGCCTTCCGTCGTGGTTGGGCGACATGTTAAATGAACCAGTTTATTTAGAGTATAACCTATTGTTATTTAAGTCACCTTGCTGTGCTTTTCCATGGAGTTTTTTATCTGCTCACAAAGCTGGAGGAATCACCTTTAACTGTTGTCTGTGATTGTAATGTGCTCTACTTATCTGTGGCTTAACTGAACTACTTTATATTGTGTTGCTGAGTTTATGTGTAGCTTTATAGTTGCTATATCTCTTCTATTCTATGACCTTATTCTGTAGAGCCTGTAGAGTATTTGCTTTGTTTTCCAAGGACACCCTGCTCCGATAGGGATGGACACGCTGACTGTTGGAAGGGGAATCCATTTATCACCGTGGCACTAATAGCTGCCCATCATCTCTATTGCCGTGAGAGCCAGTAAACACCCGATAGGGACAGGTGGTGTGCTGCGCGGCGGAGGCCATAAAATATCCACCGCACTGCTTTACAACAATTAGGAGGAAGTAAAGCAGACATCATAAAGGCGTCAGGACTTAAAGTCAGAGGAAAGGAGGCATTGTTTCTAGGTGTGCCTTTCAAGTAACTGCAATGATTCGGCAAATAGCTCACCATTAAGAAAAGCTTACGACTTACAACATAATGAAGAGTATAAAGCAAAGCATGATCGTTTTTAAAGGGTAGTCAGGGGTGCCATCTATGGGCGATTGAAAAGCAGCCCACAGGTGGCCTGAGATTGTGAATCATGCTAAGATTATAGATCAGTTTGTGTCAGACATGCCCCTCAAGGTAGTCGCTGTTAGGAGTCCTTATAGGACAATACAGCAGGGTCAGGGCTGGACTGGGACAAAAAATCGGCCCTGGCATTTTGGCCCAGACCGGCCCCATCACCGGCCATTTTTGTTGCTGTGTACCACGTTTTATTGAAGGCTCTGTTTGAGGAAATACCTTCAAATGTGGTTGTTTTGTATACTTGCCAACCTTGAGACCTCAAAAATATGTAGGATTTCAAAACCTAAGTGGGGGGTCTGGGGGCCCTCCCCCAGAAAAATTTGAGTTTCAGAGACTTTGTTTCCTGAATTCTGGTGACTTTAAAACAATGAAAATAACAAAATAATCAGTACACTGCAACAGCATTTTATGTTGAACTTCTAATTTTACCTTTAAATTTCAGGAAAGAAAACTGAATAATTTGCCCCTCTAGCATAAACTTTGCGTGTGAATATCTAGCATAAACTAATATTCATCAATTATAATTCATTTTTTTGCCCCTGCTGTCCCTTTTTTTAGGATTATACATGCTGTAAAGTGACAGAAACAGTGATGCTGAGTTCCTTATTAAAAAATGTTGTGAATTTCAGCTGGGTCTCATACAGTATATCAGTAATACATTAGACCATCATTAATGTTTGTTGAGTCTTATTGGACCTATCACATTCAGACTCTGATGGGGGGGGACATTTAGATTCCAGGGGTGGCCCGTGCCAGCCCCGGCCCCCACTTTGGCCCCGCCCCTGGCCGACACATAAACAGACAGACAGAGAGAGATGGGTAGTAAACAGCAGAGGATCAGAATCACTTGTTGACCAGCGCAGAGAAATGCGCTTCTGATTTGAACAGCCAGGCTTCAGCTCGAGCGGAGATTAATAGCGCGGCGCTTCGGTTCCCTATAGGAACCCACTCGGCGCAAATACGCTGGCGCTGCGCCGTTATGTATCACCGTTATGAATCTCCCAGAGAACCTGATATGGAGAGGGCAGAGGAGAGTACCGGCAGCTTGTGAGAAGCTCCGGTACGCATGAAAAAGTCTAGGTAGCCAAGGAGTAAAATGCTACGTACCACTACGTACCGGCCCACTTCGAGCACTGCTCATCTCTCATGAAATGTTGAGCCAGACTCGTTAGTATTGTCAGTCCCGGAAGTTTATTTTGAAAGGACACTGTGCATGTAACGAGTGTATATTGAAACGCCGTTCCCAGTCCGTCCAAAAGTAACGCAAGAGGGGTACCCCATGCGTCGGTTCACGATGCCGAGGGGCCCTGACCAAGCGGCGGTATTTGACGAGTTGGGAGTGGGAAAGTATTAGTTTGAGACTGGTGTTCATGTCCCAAAGTGTTGAATTATTTTGAAGTTACGTTAGTGACGTTTGTGACGTTTTTTCCGTACTTATGTTATGTTGTTTATGTACGTATTTGACTTAGTTTACATAGTTATTTTAAGCCCAACCATGACGTTTTTCCTAAACCTAACTAAGTGGTTTTGTTGCCTGAACCTACCTGCAGCCGTTACTGTAGTTTTATTGCCTACACATCCCCACGACCATTTCACGGTAACAATAAGGCATTAAATGACATGCGAAAAAAAGTTTCACAACATAAAGCCTGTGGCGTATAAATGACATGCGAAAAGCCTAAAATGTGTTCTCACGACACACGGAATGTCCTTAAAGTGTCGTGCTATTTATACGCCTTCCCATGAGACCAGGTTGGACATTGTTATCCCTATCCCACGCAGGTATCCTGGCTACAAATACTTATGTTGAGTGCTTCAGTAACAACATAACCAGAAATGAATGAAACCCTAACCGTGCGTATATCAGCCCATACAGCATTATGTCTCCCTGTTGCCCTGGCACTAAAGTAATGCAGGAGTAATTAAAGAGTAATTAGGTGATTAGCAGCTATCTCCATGGCTAGATATCTCTAGGGGTAAGTGGGAACATAAAGATAAGTGGGAAAATATGTGTTTTTGTAATTTGGGAGAACTGACCTTTTATCAAATCGACTCAATGTCTTATTTCATCAAAAAGATGTAGAAGAGCATAGAATAAGCCCTTCGTCATCATAATGATTACACAGTTTTGACCTCCACACTTTCTGGTAAACATTTCTTTTTTCTTGGGCGAGCATCTTCTTCTACATGTCGGCTAAAAGAAGTGCCAACACTTGTTCACAGACTATTTCACACCAGTCTGACCTGAGCTGGCAGTCCTGTGGCTGTAGGTAACTGAGGGATGAAGTATGTCTGTCCAGGGATGACTCAGTTTGTCTTATGTAAGAGTCTAAATGAGATTTAAAAAAAGACTGCGGCTGCTATTTTACTCACTCATTCAACCTTAACCTGAGCAGAAGTCAGAGAACAAAACAGAACCTGACCTAAACCGGTGCAAGTTTGTTTGATCTAAAAAGAGTACGGCAGAATTCTGTGTAAAGTATGAAACAGATGGGATTATTCCTTTGCTTCCTTGTTGAGAAGGAAATTACAGCTCCGCTCATGTTGTGCAGCGTGCTCTATGAGAGAAGCAGCTCAATTTCTGTCTTTCGGAGGTTCCTCAAATAGAATAGCGGAGCTGAAGCATTCCTGGAGGACTGGGGTTGTTGTTTCATGTTGGAGAAATCCCAGAACTCTCACTAAACAGATATGATCCTCTTCAGTCGGGGGCAGCTCAGAATAAATACTCTGTGATGATACTTTTGTTGAAATGAACACGGTTTGATGTTTGTTGTAATTTATTTTTTACCTAAATAAAAACCTTATTGGTGTATTCCAGTTTGTATTATTAGAAAACTGTACACCAAAAATCAATAAGAAAAAAAGCTTTTCTTTGAAATATTTTGCAGCAACAGCATTTTACCATTGTCACTTTTCACTTTACCTTTATTTACCTTTATATATTTTACATACTGTTTTACAAAGTGTTACACCTCTGATTAAAATATTTATTTGTGATTAATCGCACATGATTGTCCATGATTAATCGTGATTAATCACAAATTAATTGCACATTTTTTTATCTGTACAAAATGTATCATAAAGGGAGATTTGTCAAGTATTTAATACTCTTATCAACATGGGAGTGGACAAATATGCTTGCTTTATGCAAATGTATGTATATATTTATTATTGGAAATCAACAACAACACAAAAACAACACATAAAAAATATGCTCAACGCTACGTAGCGGAAGGGGCGGGACCACGACCACCATTCAAACATGTGAAAATGGCGGCAGATGATGCAACAGCTTTTGCGGAGCTGAACAACGTACCTTATAGATGCCAGCTCATGTGCCAGTTGCTGTGAAACCCCGAAGAAGAAGAAGATATTTTGGCGGGTAGCGAGCTACAGTGAAATGTTGCGATCATCATTTCCGGTAAGGGCGCCGCAGAGTATTCGATTTGAGACGACCCTACCCCGTTGAAATGTATGCACTACTCAAGTAAGTACAGAGTGCACACAGTGCACTACATTGAAGTGTACTTCCAGAAGTACGTGGATTGGAACACACTCTATGACTTACCCAAAACTGCGACAAAGTGGGAACCCATTTTCATTCACATATCTCCAGATCATCTCTGACTGGTTGTTTTCCTCCGGTCTGAGAAATCCTGCAGATGCCATTAGGAGCACCGGAGGACACAGAGGCACATGATTTTTTGACAATTACTTTTTTTAATCATATTTGCTCCATTGCTACCCACTGCAGCTTTAACGACACAAAACAATGACAGATATTGTCCAGAAACCCTCACAGGTACTGCATTTAGCATAAAAAAATATGCTCAAATCATTACATGGCAAACTGCAGCCCAACAGGCAACAACAGCTGTCAGTGTGTCAGTGTGCTGACTTGACTATGACTTGACCAAAACTACATGTGATTATCATAAAGTGGGCATGTCTGTAAAGGGGAGACTCGTGGGTACCCATAGAACCCATTTTCATTCACATATCTTGAGGTCAGAGGTCAAGGGACCCCTTTGAAAATGGCCCGGCCAGTTTTTCCTCGCCAAAATACAGCGCAAGTTTGGAGCGTTATTTCACCTCCTTCGCGACAAGTATGGCACCAATGGATTCCTTAGGTTTTCTAGTTTCATATGGTACCAGTATCTTCACTCCCACCTCTGTGTACATATATTACTTCTCATCAAGCATATACATACTACATCCTGTTTACATTCAGTTTTCCCATCTGAAATACTGGCTTCCGTTACAAATTACAAATTTACATTTACATTTACATGCCCTACACTATCATTTTGCTTTTACTTCCCCTTTTATATCTACATATTTTATGAGCATTGTTGAAGGAACCTGAGACCCAAGATTTTCATTGCCAACAACTGCTTTGCTGGAATTGACAAATGACAAATCAAGAATCTTGAACCTTGTTCACAGAGTGAACAACTGGGTGTTTTCAGATTTTCCCCTTTTTCAGCTTCCTCATTCACTTTATGTAAACCAAACCATGCATGAATGCAGTGAATACACACTACTGTCTGCTGGATAAATAGCAGCTACGCTGCACTCTGTTCTTGAAGAGACAGTTCTTCAACAAAAATGCTTTGATTTCAGGCTATGCCTGCATCTCTGTGCCCACTTCACTCACACAGATAGGCTGTAACAAAAAAAGACATTCTGCCTAAAATGGACAACGCTTCACTTTTTCACAGGCTCATTACGGATTGCCCTCAAGTATATGACATAGGAATTCTACATGCCCCAGTGAGATGAATGAGTGAGGATTCTCTAGTGGAGAGTTTCTGTGGGAAAAAAAAGAGTAATTTGACAGACTTCCCTCTCTGCCTGTTACTTTCTTTTTAGAAGATCCTGTTCTAAATTTACCCCTCCGCCCAAACCAACTGCAGCTTAGTAAATATTTCACTGTGTATCCCCCTCTCAGACATAAAAGGTTTGAGAGGTGCTCTGGAGATGACTGACTACTGTTTCACACCAGGTGCGCTTGCAGTGTTTCAGCGCAGGAAATAGTTCACTTTACTGTGCCCTAGCTGGTAGCCTAGCGGAAGTAATGGAATTCTCCATTAGCTCGGGCACACTGTTTGTCAGTGGCAGGGTAATCCCCGAGGGCTGCTGCTGCGACTGGATATGTCCCAAATCCTCCAGAGATATGAAAAAAACACACTCTAAACTCCCCGTGTGTGTCACTGTTACTGTTTAGTGCATGGTGTTTTCTGATTTTTTTTTGCATGAATATGTGCTTCCTCTGTGGTGTGAGGTATCCCATGTGGTTTTAAATATGTTATGCATTTTGTAAAATATGCTACAATTTCATATATTTTTGCATTTTCCTCCAATTAGTTGCATATTGCAGATACCATGCTGAAAAATAATGTTCCTTAAAGCAGGTAAATATTTCTATTAGGGCTGTCAAAGTTAACGTGATAACGCGTTAACGCAAATTTGTTTTAGCACCACTAATGTCTTTAATGCAGTAACGCAACTTGCGATTTTTTTAAGTTGCAGCGGGCTCAATTTTTAAGCCTGCTGTAACTAAAGATTGTCAGGAAGGAGGCTAAATAACGCTCCAAACTTACACTAAATTTGGGCGAGGAAAAACTGGTAAGGCCATTTTCAAAGGGGTCCCTTGACCTCTGACCTCAAGATATGTGAATGAAAATGGGTTCTATGGGTACCCACGAGTCTCCCCTTTACAGACATGCCCACTTTATGATAATCACATGCAGTTTTGGTTAAGTCATAGTCAAGTCAGCACACTGACACACTGACAGCTGTTGTTGCCTGTTGGGCTGCAGTTTGCCATGTTATGATTTGAGCATATTTTTTTATGCTAAATGCAGTACCTGTGAGGGTTTCTGGACAATATTTGTCATTGTTTTGTGTCGTTAAAGCTGCCGTGGGTAGAAATGGAGCAAATATGATGAAAAAAGTAATTGTCAAAAAATCATGTGCCTCTGTGTCCTCCAGTGCTCCTAATGGCATCTGCAGGATTTCACAGACCGGAGGAAAACAACCAGTGAGAGCTGATCTGGAGTCTGCCGTCCAGCTGCCGTCTATGAGAGCCGGCTGTCAATCACTTGCAAACTCCGATCAAACAGTCAAACTAGGCCGCGCTGATCAAATATGAATCAATATTCTGTTACTGTAATGACTATTTCTCACCTAACATATTTACAGAAACATCTTGTAATGTACTGTTTAGCTGTAAAATGAGAACGTTTGTGACCCGGCAGCCGTGTTGAGATCTCTAGAGGAAATACCAAGCACCGCCCACCAGCTGGAGCACAGCCAATAGGAACGCTCTCTCTCTGAAGTGACCTGTGATTGGCCAAAGTTTCCCGTCACAGGCTAGATTTTGTAAAGCCTGAAAACAGAGCCAAGAAGAGGTGCAGAAGTCTAGTTATCTCTCAGAGCACTTGAACTACAATATGGTTAATATGGTTATTATGGAATTTTTGCCCAATGATGCCAAAAACATTCTGCCTACTGCCACTTTAATTTTGATTTCCAATAATAAATATAAACATACATCTGCATAAAGCAAGTATATTTGCCCACTCCCATGTTGATAAGAGTTTTACTTGACAAATCTCCCTTTAAGGTACATTTTGAACAGATAAAAAATGTGTAATTAATTTGCGATTAATCACGATTAACTATGAACAATCATGCAATTAATCGCCATTAAATATTTTAATTGATTGACAGCCTTACTTTCTATATTAAAAATGGATCAAATGACTACATGTAATGTGAGAGGGGTCACTTGTAGTGATGAAACCACAGAGAATAATCCCCTGATTTTATAGTTCCTTTCAGTTCTACTGATCCTTTTTGTATCTTTAAGCTCATTGTTTTGGTTTTTGACAGGCAGCTGTTTTCAGCTGAAAAGCTCTAAAAACCCACTGGACACAACCTACTGTACCCATCCCCGAACAGCAGACATAAAAGGTTAGCAACTAGCTAGAGATCATAATGGAACATTTAAATGCTGAAAAGCCTGATATTTCCCTCAGGAGTTAGTAGAGAGCAAAACAGACCTAAAAGAGAGTGACTAGTGGACTTACATTCATCAGGTGGATAGAAACAAGACTCCAAATGAATGATAATGTTGCTCTGTTGGCCCGATGTGTAAATTAGCACCTGTTTTTAAAGGTGTTAATATGTCAATGTTGTGTTCATAGCTTGTTTCTGCTGCCCCCAAGTGGACAAAAAAATTCAGTTATTGCAGTTTTAATAATTTTTCACTGATTTATGTTGCATTTTACATTTATATTACATTATTTTATTACATTCACATATTGTGCATATTTTATGAATTTATGTTGTAGTGCTGTCATTATAGGTTGTGTATGTCCATATAAACCTCATTTTGTGTGGCTCCTTATAATACATGTATGCTGTATCCTGTTACTGGCTCACACGGGTCAGGAAAGTTTAATCCCTTTGTCAAAACGAAGACGATAAAATCCAACCGGAGGTCCCACAGATGTTTGCGTCAGCTCATCCTGCTAAAACACAAGCAGGGAGCTGTGTAATGAAGTGTTAAAATGCGTGCTGTCTTATCCAACCTGGCAGTTGTTTGTCTCCAAAGGATGGTGAGAGGATTTTGTATCCAACGAGAGTGCTGAAGATGAGTCATAGGTTTGTGGAGAACTGCCCTCCACCCCCCACAGATACACAAATATCCCCCCTAAATAAGCACCACAAGCACCTTCCTCATTATTGAATAATGCATCCAGAGAGGAGTGTTGCATTACTGGGCTACCATTATGTATTCTGAAGAATTCCCACAGCATGGAGTGTACCCATCTCAGGATCTGCCGTGTATCTATTTGACATCGCTCGCTTGGATGTGTTCAGCCCTCCCGTAAAGCTTAAGTACATTTTAAGTGAGGGTTGTAAACTAGGCAGAGCAGTGGTAGGAGGGATTGGGAGGTTGAATAAACAGTAGTTGTTATGTAATATTCAGTGAGCACAACTAACCTGAGCCAAGGGATCTTCAAGAAGGACTCCGTAATAGCGTTTATAATGGTTTAAATGGGAAACACAAAGTTACTGTCAAGGCTTCTGATATTTGATGTCACTGATATCCAATACTACATTTAAAGCTGGAGTAGGCAGGTTGGAGAAAATATGATTAAAAAAGTTATCTTTATAAAACGTTGAGAAAGTTTGTGACCGGGCAACCATGTTGAGATCAGTTGAGGAAATACCAAAGCCCCGCCCACCAGCCGGAGCAAACTTTCTCATTTTACAGCTAAACAGAACACTACAAGATGTTTCTGAAAACATTTTACAAGAGAAACAGGCATTACAGTAACAGAATATTAATTTATATTTGATCAGCACTGCCTAGTTCGCGATTGATTGACAGCTGACTCCGTTGATTGAACAGCCAATAGGAACGGTCTCTCTCTGAAATGACCTGTGATTGGCCAAAGTCTCCCGTCACAAGCTAAATTAACTAAAGCTTGAAAACAGAGACATGATGAGGTGCAGAAGTTTAGTTTTCTCTCAGAACACTTGAATTACAATATGCTGAAAGGTTATTATGGAATTTTTGCCCAATGATGCTAAAAAATATTCTGCCTACTGTCGCTTTAACTTACAGCAATACAGCAAAACATTGTGAGTTTATTTTGACAGAAATGAGTCATGCGTACTTGGCTTTCTTTCCGTTCTTGTGTCTCATGGTCGTCTATGCCACCGCTCGTCCGCTCCAGCTGCCCATGGGCGACAAAATAATGACACCTGTCTCAGATAAGTGACGGACGCTTCACTCGTCGCCATGGCAACGCTGACAAATTGTGATATGAGTGGCATGTAGGTCACATGCCTCAAGTGCCCGTCCAATTATACATGTGGTCCAGATAGGAACTGGAAAAAAAAAGATTGTGACTCTGTAGAGCTTTATTAAGCTGATTAAAAAACATCAGATCTGTGTCAGATGGTGTGTGTGTGTGTGTGTGTGAGAGGGGGTCGGGGTGGTGGTGGTGTGGTGGGGATATAATCGAGTGCTTTCAGCTGCAGTGCAGTTGTAGCCTTATTGTCCTCTCCGAGTGATTCTGATCTAGATCAATACCACTTGCACTTTGTGTTGTCAGTTGTTAACAAGCTACAGTGTGCAGCAGAGATGCTGGACTACAGTGCCCTATTTTCTGAAGCCAGTTAGCTTGCGGCAAACTGAAAATTTGGACTAGCACTACTTTGTATTTACAACTTTTTGTTGCTGTACTGTGTACCAGCAAAATTTTAAAAGGCACTGGAATGGATGGCCGAGTCATTTTGGCATTAAGCATGTTTGACACCAGGGCTGGCTTAAGGCATATAGGCCATATAGGCGGTCGCCTAGGGCGCCACCTTCTTTTTTAAAAAATGAAAAAGAAATGCTAGTGGGTGCCCCTTCCTCTTTTTCTGCATTGAGGTAATAAATGAACAAATAAATAAAAGAAATAAAAAAAATACACAAAAAAATACTACAACTCGGGGTTGTAGTGAAACTGACTAAACACGTTTAAGCCTTCTTCTTAAGTCGTCTTTTTTTAATATATTTATTGTTATTGTTGTTACTATATATATATATCTTGTTCTACTTGTTTGTCATTACTATTATGTAGTCATATTATTTTTGTATATTAATCTTGTGTTCTCTATAACATTGTGAAATTTTAACACTATTTAGGTGGAGGCTTCAAATAAATCCGGTGTGTTTTTTTTGCCTCTTCCTGCACTGTATATTATTCATTCATCAAAATAAATAAACATAAAAATAAACAAAAGTCAACAATATCAGGAACCAGTTGTTTATATATATAATAATAAATACAGTTATTTATTAATATAACAATCTTAATTTTTGTCTTAAAACCATTGTGATGTCTGATGTGTGTTGCAGTTTACGGGCTTGGGTTAAGTTGTTTGGGGGTTGAACCCCGGTGTGTGCCCTAGGGCACCAAAAGGGCTAGAGCCGGCCCTGTTTGACACACAAACAAGGCTGTTTAATTAATGCCTGTCCTTTAATCTGAATGTAAGAGAATATTAAATACAGATTCTACACAGGCCCATGGCATCTGTATCAAGCACAAAACTGTGCTTTATAAGCATTAAGGCAAATGTGTAAACTTTCAGACGGTACCTGACTAAACCACACATCTAAAAGCCAATGATAAAGTGAAGAATCCCACCTTGGCTGACTGAGCTGAATTTGATGTCCACGGTGCTGATAGCATCGCATCACTGATGGACGACGAGACGAATTGGCCGGTGCTCCCTAAAGCTTTTTATCTTGTGATTAACAATAGAGACGGAAACTAGAAAAAACAGCCAGGAGAGTCAAACGTACAGCTTTCATCAATGACGCATTTGATGCTGATGAAGGCTGTGGGCAGACAGCCAAAACACGCTGAGATGTACAAACAGATTTATCATTTGTGAGAATAGTGGCTTTTCTTCCCAGTTTTGTACAAATTCAAGGCTTTCACACCTCACTTTATCTTATCTTTATTTTCCCGACACCTCCAGCTGCTATTTGAAACCACTGAGCTGCCCTTTGATTGATAGCTCCGTCTCTACCTGCTAAGCTCCTCCAAAGCAAAAAAAAAGCAGCTAATGGTTCTCCAGGCAATGACAGATAATATGAACTCTCATTGAAATGTCTGTCTATGAAATGAGTGGACATGATGCTACTACACTGCAGTGAAGACAAGCAGCAGATTTATGTGCTTCAGCAGTCTGGGTGTCTGGTTCAGTGTCTGGGTACATTATATGTACTGTACTGGACAAGGTATTTCATGGTTTTAGAGAAAAGTTCAAGGTAGATTCAACTGCTTTTAGTCCTATGTTGAAAATCTTCCTGGAGGTCAGTACTGATACTTCTTTTGTCTCCTTTCCTCACAGATATTTGGGGATCACACGGCCCCTCACCTACCCAGCCCGGCAGAACGGCCAGCTGATGGCGAAGATGATCCTGGGAGTGTGGCTGGTGTCAGCATCCATCACCCTGCCACCTTTCTGCGGCTGGGCCAAAAACGTCCACACAGCCGGCGTGTGCCTCATTAGCCAAGACTTTGGCTACACCATCTATTCCACAGCTGTAGCCTTTTACATCCCTATGCTGGTCATGCTGGTCATGTACTACAAGATCTTCAGGGCAGCTCGCAAGAGTGGCGCCAAGCACCGCTTCACTGACCTTTCGCGCCGTGAGCGCCTCGAAACAGTGACTAATGAGGCGCTGCGAATGCAGGGCCTGAAGCCGCCCGGTGTGGTGGAGGAGTGCGCGGCCTTGTCTCGCCTGCTGAACCGGGAGCGCCGGAACATCTCCATCTTCAAGCGGGAGCAGAAAGCAGCGACAACGCTGGGGGTGATCGTGGGGGTCTTCGCCGTGTGCTGGCTGCCGTTCTTCATCCTGTCCACCGCCAGGCCCTTCATCTGCGGAGTGGAGTGTAGCTGTGTGCCCATCTGGCTGGAGCGCACGCTGCTCTGGTTAGGCTACGCCAACTCCTTAATGAACCCCTTCATCTACGCCTTCTTCAACCGAGACCTGCGCGCCACTTATCGTGACCTTCTCCGCTGTCGTTATCGCAACATCAACCGCCGACTGTCTGCTGTGGGCGTGCATGAGGCTCTCAAGGTTTAAAGCAGGTCACTTCAGCGGCATGTATTGACTCTCAAAAAGTGGGATATGGCGGCCCTGTGCTTGTACACTTGGTGCCTAAAGGGGCGACGTGTAGCCGACACAATAGATAAGACAAAGACTGACAGAATGGGAGTCACTGATGGCGGCTCTCTGGCCTCTCCGCAAAGGCAGAGAGACGGCACGATCACTTCATTGTGTGTGTGTGACTCAGTCATTCTATTTTGGGAAAGAAAATCATAGAGCGTACTTGATGGGCTATTCAAGGCGACGCTGCTTTTGTGCATATGCCACAATTCCGTCCTGGCTCCGGATTCGTGGAGGGATAATGTAGTGACAAAGGAAATTACATGTAAACACAATCCATCATCCGAGGGCTTTCAGAGGGAACAGAAAGCAAACAGATTTCTGTATATTAACAAAATTGATGTTTGATAAGGAAAAATTAGTTTTGTGGCACAGTGTCTTCTGAACATCTTCATCTAAACATGAATTCGAACACATCCCAGATAAATTTCAAACAGAGAGTGAACACTTTGAGGTGTACTGTGCTTTGTGCCAGGATTCAATATTATTTATATCACTTTATCCCCAGTCATACTTTTGAATTGGGTCCTTTAACGGCAGCACCTTAAATGTTTCACAAATGTTTAAAATGTGGTGATGCCAGGGGAATGGAGGTGGGTGGAAAAATGGTGTTAAAATGCAACATGATGGGAACATTTTCCATTCATGAAATCTCAGTGTTTGTTGCTGTGAAAAGAAACTGAAAGTAGTTTGTTTAGTGTCTGCATGAAACACATTTGTCTTACATGCCACTGTATACATAAATCATAAGATTCTGGATAGTGAATGGCAGAAGTGTTGCCATGTTTCACTCAAACACTTTATCGCACAATTGAATTCAAAATGAACTCATACTGTCTGTGTCAGAAACCATGATACTGTGGACATTTTTCACTCTTGTTATTTTGCCTCGATCGGTTTCATTCCACATTTGGCTGCTGATCTTATTGGCTAGCCTATACATCAGACAGGCATATACGGGTACTTCGCAAAAAGAAGGCCGCGTCCCCTTTAGGGGATAGAAAACCGAAGATCCCATAGACTTCAATGCAATTTGACGTGTGTTTGGATTGTAATTTTGACAAGTTTGTATGCATTCATCTTTTGCTAAACAACGTTTGTTTTAGACACGTCTAATAATTATTTTGCGACCTTGCCTGAACCTGAGCGTTCGCGTTACCTTAATAAATTTAGGTTGATTGCCGTCATGTCCCTTCAGTCTTTCCCCGTCCAACACAGTGGCCGGATATTGCTCATCCAGACTTCTATACATATTTGATTGAATCACGTTAGGCAAAGTGTTGTCTGTAAATAACCAATGTGTTAATAGCCAACTGTTTGATCTATAGGCTGAGATTTAGTTGAAGATAACAGTCTGATGCTGCTATAACGTTAACGCCCAGGCCAGACTGGGCATGTCAGCAGCGCGTCGCGGCTGTCTCGCTGAACTGATGCGTCCCTCACGCGTGTGGTGTCCACTCTGGCAGCGTTTCTGCTGCAGTGCTGCGGCTGCCAGCCCTTTCTTTCTACATTGAGTTGGCTTTTCATAATGGCCGTTTAATTTCATTATAAATGTCATTTATATTTATTTCAGATAGAAAAAGGTTAAGAAGCATGTGCTCATTTGTAAATAATAGTAATAATCCACAATTAAATCCTGGGTATTTTATTCATTCGTGGAGCCCTAAGTCACTGCATTTTCTACAACACTGTCCTGTAAATATTTCAGAATAAAAGCCTTGTGTTAACAAATGAAGGAATTCTGTCCACAGAAAAAAATGCTTGAGGGCTTTTATTTTGAAACACAAGCAGGATGTGTTGAGTTAAAAATAATCTTTACTTTTGTTTACTGTCTGCGACATTCTACAGATACAGACATCGAAACTGTAGTAATGTTGCTGGTATGATGTCAATATACTGTCAAAAGAACACTTTCACTGTCTATTTTTGCCATGAACTGCACGCGGCACGCGGAAAAATAGGCAAGACCTCGAATCTCAAGAAGAGACGCAGCTGACACGGAGCCGAGCCGCACCTGAGCCGCGTTGCTCTAGCGGGCAGTGTGGCCCGGGCTTAATGTATGACTGTATTACTGCAGCAGCCTCCCACTCAAGCTAACGTTAGCTAGCCATGCTAGTCACTGTCACAAGCATCATTTAGCCATTTACCACACTGACAGTGAATATTAACGTATCATATGTGCCTCAAATCTCCGTGTGAAAGCCTTGGTTAACCCGCTACACGACAGCTTTTCGTCATTTTCCATTCTCTCTCTCTGTCTCTCTGTCTCTCTCTCTTTCTCTCTCTCTCTCTCTCTCTCTCTCTCTGTCTCTCTCGTGCAACCTCAGCAATGACTTGATGCTGGTCTGGTCTATAGACTGGAGCCATAAAGCCCCTGAATTATATCTTTTTTAGGTCACGGCAGGGAAACAAATCGGAGATCAGCGTTTTGGGATTTATTGTTAGTACTACCAACTACACAGCAACTCTTTGACATAGCGTTATTACTATTACCAGTTTGTTTAAAGTAGAAGTTTGGAGACATGTTTCAACTTCTTCTCTTTACGCTGTACCGTCAACGAGGGACACAGGATTGTTTTCCCTCAAAAGGGGGCGTGGTCATAAGAGCCTACTCTGGATGACGTATTGCCAGTCTGATGTATATACAGCTAACTAAACCTGTTGAACTCTGCAGTTTGACTTTAAGGATTTACATGTTCTTGAGACTCTTCTGCCTCACTGGTTGACAACAGTATCTAAATTTTGAATCAGGAGGTGGGTCACTTCCCTCCTGACACCTCTCTCATTTGAACTCTTTGGTGACCTGTATGAGCCCGCGTCAACTGTCATCAGTCGAGCAGTGTGTGCTTTTTCTACCTCGATTTTGGAGATTTCTGTACATTTCCTCCAAACAGATGTACCGCTGTCTTGCATCATTTTGTAATTAACTGCTATTTTATATTGTGTAAGATCGATCTGTCTACGACTGCGCTGTGATTGCTCTGTTTGACCACTTTGTCATTACCTTCAGAAACAAGCTGGGGAAGTGGCAAAGCATTTCATCACTTTGTAAATAAAGAAACACTTGGTTAAAATGTCACTGTGGCCTACATTGGCAACCTCAGATGATAGGTTCAGCAATGGAGTTGTCGTTCTTTAGACTGAGAATCAAAAGATCTTCTTTTTCTCTCATTTTCAAACAGGAGACAATCCACACAGGTCTCCATAGACCCCCACAGAGCATATCCTCATCAAAAGCCTGATGCACACAGTTTGTCGTACAAAATTCATTGTCCTTGCTGACTAGACTGATCATGAGGAATAAAGGCACACCTTAAGGCCTGCTAAAAGCCTTTCATGGCATTTCTTAAAAATTAGCACCAAGGCCGTCATGCTACTGCAAGGACTCTGGAGACTTGTATGAGGATGGTGACCCAAAAAAAGACGCCTTTATTCTCTGTCTGCTTGGAGCCAAATATTTTATTCAGAGTCTGGATGACAGCTGTCTGCTTGCTTTTATGACTGAAACTGTCCTGTAGAGACACAAGGACGAGGTAGAGTCTGACGTGTGTGATGCGCCGTGGTCAGAAGGCGTATGTAGTTCAAATAATCAAACCAGTAGGGAATATGTTACACTTGGTCTGAAAAACAGAAAACTATTGGAGTAAGCAGTCAGATGTAAGAGTGTTGATGTATGTATCCATCTTATTCAGGCTGTGTTTGCACTGGGGTCAGGCCCATGTTCCCTCAGGGCCTAATTTGGATGAAAAAAATTCATAGGTGCTATGTTCCCTCAGCCCCATATTCCATCAGCATCATCCTTGGCCATGTTAAAATCTGTCTTTAACTTTCTGAGATATTGCGCTAACAATATCCGACAACAGACAGTCTGGCTAGTACTCGTTGCCTTCGTTGGTTGGGTTGGTTAGGTTTAGGCACGAGACAGTGAGATTGGATAGGATAAGGTAAGAATATCAGGGTAAGCCAATCAGAGGCAGAGGTGGGCGGGTCATGCTTTTGCCATAGTAGGAAAAAATTATTGCAACCAAGAAGGTTGCAATTGACGTTATTCTGCATAATAATTAGCCATGTGGATCTGTTTGTTGTATTTTCGGAGCAATGGGCCTTCGGAACAATGGCCGTTGGTTTTCGGGATAACAGGCTGTCGGACAAATGGGCTTTCGGTCCCATGGGGTATTTTTTGGACTATTGGGTTTTCGGAATATGACATCGCACCGGCGGAGGGAACATGGGGCTGAGGAAACATAGACACGCTCCCGTTTGTACCTAACAAACACCTAAACCTAACAAGACTACAGCCACACTAGCTCTGTGAGGCTGTATTTAGGCACAGCAGTTGAGCAACATGCTAACATCAGCATGCTAAGACGCTCGCAAGGTCAATGCTAAACTTACAATGACTTATTTTTGTTGGCCACTTTGGGGCAGAACACAAGCTGTGAAGACATCATCAGCATTTAAGTTAATATGGCAAACAGTTGCTTATTTACACATCCAGTGGACAGGGAGCAATATTATCATGCATGTCATGTTTCTAACCACCTTGTGAATGTAGACTTAAGTCCAATATTCACTCATTCACTCATGCTGTTTTGGTCTCCAACATAGACTGTATATATAGATGGATGACTTCTCTACTTCCTCCCACTGTAGAAAAGTGAAGCCAAAATATCTCGGATACGGGAGCTGCCATCTTGAGATTTTGACATCATTTGGAGACACAGTCTGCGCAGTAGTGATCATGGGGTTGGAGTCACGGTATCGAGGTTCCGCCCAATCATGAGCCGAGCATGGCCGAGCACGGCCGCAGCTTGCTAGCGTGAGCCACCTATCTGCTACGTTAATACCACGTTAGCTGTTTGGCTAGAAAGACACAACAACTAACCTTGATATCTCTAAAACTAAATTTATGATCAAATTGACACATGTTCTATTCCACAGACTCATGACGTTTATGGAAAATTAAAGTTTCATCTTCTCTCTCGTACAATTCCCAAGCCTCCGGCTCCACAACAATTTCACTCAGAGCAGCTGTCAATCACAGCTGTCGATCATGACATGTCACCCCCTTTTTATAGCTTCAAATAACTAATTAAAACCAAACTTATCAAAAAATGAACACTTGAATCATGCAGTGTGATAAGAACTACCTAAAATGACAGAAACTATCTTTGGGAAAAAATTATTTGACATGTACTTTGATTTTTTAGTTTGGACCATGTCCCATCCACTAACATGGAGGGGGCAGGATTTATGACCTATACTGCAGCCAGCCACCAGGGAGTGATCAAGATGTTTTGGCTTCACTTTTGGGGAGCTGTCATGTCGTCCATTTTTATATACAGTCTATGGTCTCCACCCACTCCTGAGGGAAAAATCTGCCTCTTATAGCGGCAATATGGTCCACTATGTTCACCAGCTAGTTGCTAACTGTGTCTGTCTGCCATTTGGTGCTGGGCAGGTAGTATACAGTGGGTTTGTCAGAGCTTATTAGCTGAACAGCTGCCTGCTGCAGCTGAGAACTACACTAATGAGAGCTGTGGGAGTGAACCAAAACACTAAAGTTGCAGGTCGTACAACCAAAACAATGAGATGAATTTCTGTTGAGCTGAGAGGAACCATTACAGAGTTGGTTGATAATCATTTGTGTGCTCATCACTACAAGGGATCCCTTTCACAATACACAGTCATTTGATCATAAAAATATGATTATAGCAACTTTAACATGCTGATGTAGGTAGCATAGCTCAAAACATGAAAGGTCAGGTGTTCTAGGTTTTCCCAAGTAAAATTAGGTTAATTTTATTGTAATTAGGTAGAAACAGGTCAGGCATTTTGTTGTTGAATAGATGTGGATCTGATGGTTTGCATCATTAAACACCTGTGTACATACAGGCCTAATACCAACAAAAGAGTGGCATTTCTGTACTTGTTTGTAGCTGCTACCTGCATTGGCTTGTTAAATCAGGGCCTAAATATCTGTCTGATATCAGTTCAAATTTCCAAAGCTGTTTTAATATTCTTTACTGTCATGACATCCAAAAAATCTTTTGCTTGTTTGGGTTGGCGGTGCATTTAGCCAATTCCTGCATGTTGCCGTCTGTCAAATGATTTTGCGGGACTGCTCCTAATTAGAGCATAAGGACTTTTCTATAATTATACTTTTCATTTCAGTATCTCTCCAAGTCCACTGAACACTGTTACATGATTCTGCACTAATTCAACACTAATAAAAACCCATATCTGAGTCCCAGGGACAAAAACTATTTAAATGTTTTTTTTTTTTTTTTTATAGGCCTAATGTATGTCTATTTGGGGCATACAAATGTTTGAAACTCCCTGAAGTAAAGAGCACGAACATGGCCCCGGCCAGCATGTTGACATTTTGTTTTAGCACATGAAATAGCAGGCAGACCTTGTGGACCCTTGTGCATCTCTCCTAAGACGTCCAGTCTCCCAGCAGCCACGTCAACAGGCGTTACTCTCGGGGAGTGAGCACCATTGTGCCTGAGAGGAGCGCCTGCTCTCTCAGTCAGCGTGGCTCGCCTCCTGCGCTGGCTCCCGATGTGTGTCATCACTATCAGTGAACGGGAGGAGAGAGCCAAAAGTTTACGTGTGATGTAGTATATTCATCAAACGGGGGAAAGGATAGTAGCAGATGAGTCTTTCGCATATGCTGCCCACAGGCTCAGTTGCCAGCTCCGACAGGCTGTGGAGGCTGACGGGGGAACATACTCTCCCGCTTTGCTATTTTTAATCTGCCCCAGTAATTAAGTGGGGAAGCTTTGATTAAGCATGGAGAAAGAGATCTAAAGCGCTAGAATTTTACTATCTTGCAATGTGTCCCTTACACCCCCGTATGTAAACACACTGTGAGCCTTTGTTTGATGGTTCCTACAGCAATTAGACTGTGGGCATAAAGGCAATAATTTGCCACATTTCTACACAAATAACTCCTACTGCTGACTTTTGTAGAGTAGTGAAACAATCTGCCCATATGGACAAATCATATACTGTAACATGACTTATATAACTTGCATATGAACTCACAATATCTATCTATCTTGTCATACCTGATACAGATTTCATTCAAGTTTATACTTATTCCGTACGTGGTAGTTTCTGTGTGTTGCATACATAGACTGTCCTCTTCCTCCCTCCCTCCCACTGTACAAAAGCGAAGCCAAAATATCCTGGATACGTGAGGTGCCATCTTGAGATTTTGAGCTCATTTGGAGCCAGAGTCTGCACAGAGAAGTGATCAAGGGGCAGCTTGTTAGCGTGAGCCACCTAGCTGCTATGTTAGCACGACGTTAGCTGTTTGGCTAGAAAGACAAAACAACTAACCATAATATCTCTATAACTACATTTATTCATGTTCTATTACACAGCGGCTACTTCACTCTGAGCAGCTGTCAATCACAGCTGTCAATCATGACGTCCCACCCCCTTTTTATACCATCAAATAACTAATTAAAACCAAACTTATCAGACAAATTAAAACTTGAGCATACATTAGCGTGATAAGAACTACCTAAAATGACAGAAACCATCTTTCGGCAAAATGTATTTGACGTGTACTTTGACTTCTTAGTTTGGCCCATATCCCATACGTAACATGGAGGGAGCGGGGTTTATGACCTATACTGCAGCCAGCCACCAGGGGGCGATCTAGATGTTTTGGCTTAACTTTTGGGGAGCTTGTATGAAAGAGTGTGTGCATTAACATTTATAATATGTTCAGTATGTTCAAACTTTTGAGTATACAATACATTGTTCATTCTATAGCATACTGCAGTGATTTCCAAACTGGATGTCACGAGATGAATCTAGTGGGTCGTGAGCTGATTACCCAGATAGGAAATGAGAAAAAATGAATTCTAAGAAACTAAATTATAATTATTTTTCTTAAACTGTTCTCTAGTCTTTGCTTTTTTTCTGTAGTTTTACCTCTTCAAGCCTCTAAAGATTATTCAAATGATACAGTTTGAGAGGGGAAAATCACCGTGATTGAAGTAGGCTACTCATAACGTATAGACATTACCTAGCACGGCAGCTAGATTCTCGTGATGTCATGAGATTACGCGAGAATCGCGGGATCAAATATCACACGAAAATCCATCTTGTCAGGCTTCCGGTAATGCGGTTGTATTTGGCCAGTCAGTGCACGGACCAAACAGCATCCTGTGAGGGGCTGGCTCTGCAGGAAGCTACGGGCGTGGCTTAGGTGTCTGTGACGACACGGAGAGGCGACAGTTTATTCTAAACAACAATAGCGGCCCCTGAAAAGGTTAGCGTAGCTGCTGCCATAGCAGAATATATATAATATCAGAACTGGAGAGTATTTCTTCATTGAAAGAAGAGCAAAGAACGGCACTGTAGTCTTTTCTCGATGGAAAAGATGTTTTAGCTTCTTTCCCTACTGGCTTTGTCAATAGATTGATTGACAGATGGTTCATCCAATAACCTGCCAAGTATATTTTGTCTGCCCTTTTCCAAATAGTTTCCAATGAAGGCTTCTCAGATGGTTCTGTGAATCAAACCATCTGGCGCGACAAGTTACAATAGACCTGCAACTCGTGAGAAGGGGTTGAATTGAGATTTTGCTACAAATTAAGAGGCCACAACCAATTAAGGAATTAAGGTTGGTAACGACTGACTCACATTTAAGTAATTTTGATATTTCTCACCAAAATGCATTGTGTGTGTCCTTGAGGTCTAATAAATGTGTCGAATGCATTTCCTTACTTCCTTTGCAAAACCAATTTTAAAATCTATTCTACATGGTTTACATCTGCATGTTGTTTACTAGCTAGCGTTACCATCACAAGCTCTCAATCAGTGGAATAGCATGAAACCAGTGACAGGAATTCTGTATTGCTTCGCCTGCATGCATGATGATACCACTCATAAAAACATTTCTCTGTAGTGCTGCTTGTGTTAAAAAGAATGCACAAAGAACCTTTAAAAGATTTCACAGAAAAGCTTTTCCATTTGCTGTGTACAACTGGGAGTGAGTTCTAGTGCACTTTTGTAAGGTAGAAGAAGAACTGGGTGTCACAGTGCCACATACAACAACACTATAACTTCAAACACAGACAGTAAATCCAAGCAAAACGACATAGCTGTCCCACATCACACAGTGTTTGACTGACAAGTGACCACTAGCGAGTGCAGCGCAACAACCACTTAGCAACAAAGACTTCACCAAAACTGGGACATCTGCTGGCTCCAAATGGCAGCGAGTGGTAGCCGTTTCTGGCCACTTTTGAACACAGATACCATATAAGGTGATGCCAGAAGTTCACTCAGCATACTCACATTTACTACGAGGCTGGTCTGTGACACTTCATACCAAAGAGATGACAACTGGTCGAAAGCTTAGAGAGCTTACTCTGTTTTAGTTTGTATTTTACTGTGAAGTCATGATTGGTTACTTCCTGTGGACACTAACACAAAATGTAATTTAGGCAAATATCATCATTTGCATTACAGCCCACGTGACGTTATAAGATTCTTGTATAATTACATCATTTTTATTATATTATCTTATAATATTTCCAGTTCATTTAAAGTGGCAGTAGGCAGAATATTTTTGGCATCATTGGGCAAAAATTCTATAATAATCTTTCAGCATATTGTAATTCAAGTGTTCTGAAAGAAAACTAGACTTCTGCACCTCCTCTTGGCTCTGTTTTTAGGTTTTCAAAAATCTAGCCCGTGACGAGAGACTTTGGCCAATCACTGGTCATTTCAGAGAGAGAGAGCGTTCCTATTGGCTGTGCTCCGGTCATGTTAGCGGAACTTTGCGTTCCTTTACCAGATTTTAAAATGGCGGCGGCGTCAGAAATGTTCTCATTTTACAGCTAAACCGTACACTACAAGATGATTCTGAAAACATTTGAGGAGAGAACTAGGCATTACAGTAACAGAATATTGATTCATTTGATCAGCGCTGCCTAGTCACTCGCAAACTCTGAAAAAATTGTCAAAATAGGCAGCACTGATCAAATATTAATTAATATTCTGTTACGTTAACGCTTATTTCTTGCGTCAAATGTATTCAGAAACATCTTGTAGTGTACTGTTTAGCTGTAAAATGAGAGAGTTTGCTCCAGCTGTGGGCGGTGCTTGGTATTTCCTCAACTGATCTCAACATGGCGGCCGGGTCACAAACTTTCTCATTTTACAGCTAAACAGTACACTACAAGATGTTTCTGAAAACATTTTATGCGAGAAATAGGGATTACAAATATGAATAATGATTCATATTTGATCAGCGCTGCCTAGTTTGACCGTTTGATCGGAGTTTGAAAGTGATTGACAGCTGCTCAGAGACGGCAAGGCTCCAGCTCGGCTCTGATTGGTTGTTTTCCTCCGGTCTGTGAAATCTTGCAGATGCCATTAGGAGCACCGGAGGACACAGAGGCACATTATTTTTTTCAGATTACCTGTCTCATGCACTACTGTCAAGATATAGAGATGTTTTATAAAAATAACTTTTTAAAATCATATTTGCTCCAATCTGCCTACCCCAGCTTTAACATAAAAGCGGTCATTCATTTAACTGCAGCTGCAAGAAATATTTCAATTACCTACGTCTTATCAAGGTCACCCAGGATTAATTTCAAGCACAGAGCGATGTGAATCAGATTTGTAAGGTAGTGTGGGCACATGTGTACCCAGCGGTTCTATCCTCAAATGTAATTGGGCCGTGACTTTAGCCTTGTTCCCTACTTTCCAATCAAATGGAAGCTATAAATAGCCCAGTAAACATGTCAATTATGTGTTAATCCGATTTATGTGGTGTGTCCTGAAATATCAACTTCCTCCCACAGCCACCACCAGCGGCCAATCACAGTCTGCTATAAGTCTATGCCACTTCCTGCGGGGACGGGCCCGGAGCAAATTTACATGCAGAGAAGTTATCTGCAGAGTGTCAAAGTGACAGCCAAAATAGTTTCTTTCCCCTCATTTTATTTTCTGGAGGCAGCTTTCTGTAATTAGGTTATGTCATACTGCTGCAAGGTAAATGCATGCTTTTTAAGGTTGCCAGCATCAAAGGAACTGTACATGAGGCCAGCCGCCCCTTTACACTTCAAAGTGAACACAGTAGATGTCTGCCTGCTCACATTTCATTGATTTTACTGCCATACATGTTGTGTTTTACTCGAGCAGTGGAGTATCTGAGTGTTGACTCATCGCCTTGTATTTTCACACATGTTCACAACGCAGACTGCCAAGAATCACAGCCCTCCTACACATCGAGTATGGGATGAGTCCGTCCATTGTGTTGCACTGCATCTGTGATACAGATCTGTTAGTGGGTGTGTGAGTGTGAAAGTAGTAGAAAGCCACCCATATGTTCTAATATTGCCGTCTCCATATTCACTTAATATGTTTAGTTTATCAAAGTAGTTGCACTGAAATCATTCCTTGTTTTCAGTTTTGGGCACATTGTCCATGAATTAAAAACACTGTAGCCAATGCACAATCAATGTTGGAAGTTAGTTTCAAATGACATAAATCTGGACTTATTCATTAACTGGAAACTTTAAAGGTGCAGTGTGTAGGATTTGGCGGCATCTAGCGGTGAAGTCGCAGATTGCAACCAACTGAAAACTTCTCCCGTGTGCCAAGCATATCTGAGAACTATAGTGGCCGATGCGAAAATATGAAAACGTGAATGGTCCCATCTAGAGCCAGTGTTTGGTTCGTCCATTGTGGGCTACTGTAGAAACATGGTGGCAAGCTCCGTGAAGCTCCCTATTATTATATTAACGCCTCATTCTAAGGTCACAAAAACACAACTCTCATTTTCAGGTGATTATGCACAAAGAAAACATACTTATATATTCCAATTTCTGCCAATAGGTAAATGATACACGCTGTTCCTTTAAAGAAGCATATCTCAAGCCTTTTAAAAAAGATGCTGCAGTCAGGAAATGTGGAGGCATCTTGTAAACCTGATTTTTCAGACAGACCTATAATAAGCCCCTGCTCAGATTTTCCAGAAATTAAAACTCCCACTTAATGGAACCGCCTGGCACAAAATATTGGGAAGGGTGCTTTGAATAGAATCTGCCACATATTATTATGTCTAAAAATACCATATAATTAATGTGTAATCCACAAAAATACAGTTAGCAGAAAATATACATTACATACTACATATGTATATAATATTTAAATAATAAAGCTAAAAACAGTCTCTAATTTAGTCTTCAATGTAAAATGATCACTTAATTATAATTTACAGATATGATCAGCCATTATTTCAAGATGAGAAAGATGTTTATGTCAAGAATATTCCCAATTCAAAAAAGCATTTTCTGAGTTTATTTTTAGTAATCTTGCAAGTCTAATCTAGTGTTTCCTCTTTGCAAACTGACTTAAAGTGGTACTCGAGCAATTACTTATTACACTTCTATGAAGTTGGGGGACTCACAAGAGACAGATTGTAAAAAGACTGGTGAGAGTGGAAGAAATAGAGGTCGATATATCCGCCCAATTCGACTGTTATCAGCTCATTATATGTGCATTAACACGTTGTAAGCCTCATAGATGTGGGTAAGTAGGAGCCTACTACGCCTACTACATTGTAAAAGTGAAAGCAAAACTTAAAAGCAACACATTTTAACATATTATAAAACTGAAAAGAAAACAGCTTGTTTAGATTTAGGCAACAAAACTACAACGTCTTTAGGTTTAGGCAATGAAACAACTTAAGTTTAGGGGAACTACATTTGAAAAGTCAGAGTGAAACTTAACGCTTGAGGACACAAAGACAACTACAAATTGTTGGTTTAACACGGGATGTGAACCAATGGAAGCCCTGTGTTTTGTGTCCCATCCATGGCCCCGACCTCCATCTGATATGGAGTTTCATGTTATACACTATCGGAGGACACAGAGGCACATTATTTTTTTCAGATTACCTGTCTCATGCACTACTGTCAAGATATAGAGATGTTTTATAAAAATAACTTTTTAAAATCATATTTGCTCCAATCTGCCTACCCCAGCTTTAACATAAAAGCGGTCATTCATTTAACTGCAGCTGCAAGAAATATTTCAATTACCTACGTCTTATCAAGGTCACCCAGGATTAATTTCAAGCACAGAGCGATGTGAATCAGATTTGCAAGGTAGTGTGGGCACATGTGTACCCAGCGGTTCTATCCTCAAATGTAATTGGGCCGTGACTTTAGCCTTGTTCCCTACTTTCCAATCAAATGGAAGCTATAAATAGCCCAGTAAACATGTCAATTATGTGTTAATCCGATTTATGTGGTGTGTCCTGAAATATCAACTTCCTCCCACAGCCACCACCAGCGGCCAATCACAGTCTGCTATAAGTCTATGCCACTTCCTGCGGGGACGGGCCCGGAGCAAATTTACATGCAGAGAAGTTATCTGCAGAGTGTCAAAGTGACAGCCAAAATAGTTTCTTTCCCCTCATTTTATTTTCTGGAGGCAGCTTTCTGTAATTAGGTTATGTCATACTGCTGCAAGGTAAATGCATGCTTTTTAAGGTTGCCAGCATCAAAGGAACTGTACATGAGGGCAGCCGCCCCTTTACACTTCAAAGTGAACACAGTAGATGTCTGCCTGCTCACATTTCATTGATTTTACTGCCATACATGTTGTGTTTTACTCGAGCAGTGGCGTATCTGAGTGTTGACTCATCGCCTTGTATTTTCACACATGTTCACAACGCAGACTGCCAAGAATCACAGCCCTCCTACACATCGAGTATGGGATGAGTCTGTCCATTGTGTTGCACTGCATCTGTGATACAGATCTGTTAGTGGGTGTGTGAGTGTGAAAGTAGTAGAAAGCCACCCATATGTTCTAATACTGCCGTCTCCATATTCACTTAATATGTTTAGTTTATCAAAGTAGTTGCACTGAAATCATTCCTTGTTTTCAGTTTTGGGCACATTGTCCATGAATTAAAAACACTGTAGCCAATGCACAATCAATGTTGGAAGTTAGTGTCAAATGACATAAATCTGGACTTATTCATTAACTGGAAACTTTAAAGGTGCAGTGTGTAGGATTTGGCGGCATCTAGCGGTGAAGTTGCAGATTGCAACCAACTGAAAACTTCTCCCGTGTGCCAAGCATATCTGAGAACTATAGTGGCCGATGCGAAAATATGAAAACGTGAATGGTCCCATCTAGAGCCAGTGTTTGGTTCGTCCACTGTGGGCTACTGTAGAAACATGGTTGCAAGCTCCGTGAAGCTCCCTATTATTATATTAACGCCTCATTCTAAGGTCACAAAAACACAACTCTTATTTTCAGGTGATTATGCACTAAAGAAAACATACTTATATAATCCAATTTCTGCCAATAGGTAAATTATACACGCTGTTCCTTTAAAGAAGCATATCTCAAGCCTTTTAAAAAAGATGCTGCAGTCAGGAAATGTGGAGGCATCTTGTAAACCTGATTTTTCAGACAGACCTATAATAAGCCCCTGCTCAGATTTTCCAGAAATTAAAACTCCCACTTAATGGAACCGCCTGGCACAAAATATTGGGAAGGGTGCTTTGAATAGAATCTGCCATATATTATTATGTCTAAAAATGCCATATAATTAATGTGTAATCCACAAAAATACAGTTAGCAGAAAATCTACATTAGATACTACATATGTATATAATATTTAAATAATAAAGCTAAAAACAGTCTCTAATTTAGTCTTCAATGTAAAATGATCACTTAATTATAATTTACAGATATGATCAGCCATTATTTCAAGATGAGAAAGATGTTTATGTCAAGAATATTCCCAATTCAAAAAAGCATTTTCTGAGTTTATTTTTAGTAATCTTGCAAGTCTAATCTAGTGTTTCCTCTTTGCAAACTGACTTAAAGTGGTACTCGAGCAATTACTTATTACACTTCTATGAAGTTGGGGGACTCACAAGAGACAGATTGTAAAAAGACTGGTGAGAGTGGAAGAAATAGAGGTCGATATATCCGCCCAATTCGACTGTTATCAGCTCATTATATGTGCATTAACACGTTGTAAGCCTCATAGATGTGGGTAAGTAGGAGCCTACTACGCCCACTACATTGTAAAAGTGAAAGCAAAACTTAAAAGCAACACATTTTAACATATTATAAAACTGAAAAGAAAACAGCTTGTTTAGATTTAGGCAACAAAACTACAACGTCTTTAGGTTAAGGCAATGAAACCACTTAAGTTTAGGGGAATTACGTTTGAAAAGTCAGAGTGAAACTTAACGCTTGAGAACACAAAGACAACTACAAATTGTTGGTTTAAGACGGGATGTGAACCTCAGTTTCCTAAATGGAAGCCCTGTGTTTTGTGTCCCATCCATGGCCCCGACCTCCATCTGATATGGAGTTTCCACCTTCTGACCCACATGTATTAGTCTTATAACCACTGATAACGCACATTCAATGACTTGATAACAGGCAAATCAGCTGAGATATCTGGATTTCTATTCCCTAGTTTGGATCCTACAATTCCCATAATGCAATGTGTTATTTTTTCAAACTTTGGAAAGCTGCCCCCAGAGTCACAGATTACATAATACAAATGCTTTGACAGCCTGAATAGTACTCCTCGTGACGAGTAAGCTGAACTTCATGTGCAAAATTGGTGGAGTGCCCCTTTAAAGTAGACACTACACATCTGTAATTGTCCATCCTTTTCTTCATACGCCTCACCACTGTCAATAGGGCAGGTCAGCTACTTGTTACCTGCTCAACTACCTTGATTGCCTTTTCTCTGTCTTTTGGTGACAATGTGGATAATGGACTGCCTTTTACACCCAGCAGCCTCAGTATGCTGCTTATGGAATATCAGTTAATGCCTTGTAAAGAACATTATTTGTCGTGATATAATTCTTTGTCAGTAATTGTCTGCTGGACTCAGATTTAAAATGCAGTATCATTCATTGTGCTGAGGGACATTAAGTAGCAGGTTTTTTATGTAAGAGATAACAATGTACAAAACATGAGTTGTATTAAAGCCACTCTGTGCAGAATTATTATGTGATTGCTGGCTCTTTTAAACTAATTTGAAGTTCACTTAACTTGATGATTGGTGTACTAGACTTAAAGAGTATAATGTAGTCAGTTTAAAGCTGCAGTAGACAACTTCACAAAGGAGGACAATGGGAATTATTTGAACTTCAAAAAACAAAAGTAGTCACTTTCAACTGAGGACATAATTTGTAGTTTGCTGTGCTTTAAAGGGGACATATCATGAAAAATTCACTCTTTCAGTGCTTATGCACATACATTTGGGTATCTGGAGTGTTTACCGACCCACAAACTATGAAATAAGACAACAAGATTTTGAGGTAATCAGTCTTGTTTGCAGCTTTAACTGTATTTACATTCTGGTTACTGGGTAGCCTAACACTGAGCAACCTTCACTTCCTCTTGCATAATTCTTTTCCTGAAATGCTAATAATTCTCATAGACTCCTCTCTGCAGGCTGCCTAAGTTCATTTATGTAAACAGAGCGCAGTATACTGTGAACTAATCCACATTATGTAAACCCTTTTATCACCTAAACGGGACACTCAGCATATTTCTACATGTCTCAATTTCAATGTTGACTGTTGCCATCCACTGGAAATTGTTTTTATCAACATTTGTCATGTTCAGCAATAGAGCAAGTTTTTGACCTGGGACCTGCCCCTAAATGCACAAAAGTTCTACTGAGTGTGTGTGTGCGTGCGTGCGTGCGTGCGTGCGTGCGTGTGTGTGCGCGAAGGCAGTCTGAGACTTGAGTGAAGTCATGAAGTGTGGCTGAGGTGAGAACTAAATTTCACAGCTTGCCTATGTCAGTTTGTTAAGGCTGTGGCGCTGTAGCAGGGTGCCAAGTGAGGACTGACAGCAGTTGGTCTGTGAGTGTAGAGTCAAGTACACTCAGGTGTTCCTGTGCTGTCTAAACCAGTTACAGCAGCAGTCAATCTCGACCTGCCTCTTGTCGCTGCTCATTGTTGCTGATCTGTGAGGCCGAGCCGGTGCAAGGATTTCTCATCCCGACACCTTGTCTGACTGCTCTCAAATCTCAGCTCCGTTTGCTCCTGTCGACTCCCACAGTGCACTGCACCACGGTCACTCAGGTTTGCTGTCAGTGATGATGAGGAGCAAGAACAACACATGAATGAAGGTCTTTCTCAAAGGTCTTTTTCTCCATCAAATGTCTGATCATGTGCTGGGCAGTAAAATTAAAGCTTGAAGAAATAATCTCTATAAATCAAAATCATGATTGCAGTATTGTGTGTGCTTATGAAAGCTACTCCTGTACAGTATTTGCACCCAGATCTTTCCTGGAAAAAGTATTGTGTTGCACAAGAAGTGATGAGTTTGATGTTCCTGGTTTGGAGCAAAAGTCACGCTAGTGGCTCTGTGAGGCTGTAGGCTACTAACACAATGTCTACACCGACTGCGTAGCGAAAGCAGCTCGTGCACCTCACACTCTGAGCGTTTACTGTTGCCGTGGATGGGTTTACATTGTAGTTAATGGAAAGCCTGGTGTGTTTCATACAGGCACTAAAGGGTGCGGTGTGCGGTGGTGTCACACGGCGACGGCTGTGACAAAGCCTTGATATTTGACGCCCTGGGAATGAGAAGAGGCTGTTCCCTCTGATGCAGTGACACAAAATGGATCGGCTTTTGAAATGAAAAAGTGATGTGGGAGACAACCCTGCACCAGTAAAAGCTCCAAAGCGTGTGGTGAGAAAATATCACCCTGAATACATTAAATTTGGATTCATAATGGTAAGTAGTGATGGGTGAGGATAAGTGGTATATTTATTTTGGTCATTACATCTGACAGTGGCATAACAGCCCAGTTTATTTTTTCTCCTTTTTTGGTCATGTTGTGTTTTTTTTTCAAATTTGTTGGGGTCTTTGGAAATTTGTAACAATTAGAAGTGGGCCTTCAGTTACAACAGTAGCCTACTTGGTTAGGTTTGGTAAAAACATCATGGTTTGGCTTGAAATGAATATGTTTGCTATTTTAATTAAATTACGGATGTAAATTAAAATAAGCAAACGTTGACTTTTGGTTTCACGCGGGACACGAACAGGGGTCTCCTGGGTTTAAGTCCTGTTTTTGTTTGATCCACCCCTCCTCCCTATACAGACTTCCGCGGACTATGGTTAGAAACGTATTTGTGATGCCTCTTAAACAAACGTAATCAGGGAGAAGATGCATTTCGTCAACGTTATTGATAATGCCGTTTTGTCCATAGATATTGCCATTCGCTCTGTTTGATAAGTGATACTGTATAGGGGAAGTACACTGCAAAAAGTATACAGAACATAAAACTGAAAGAAAAAAAAATTGGGGATATATATTATATATTGATTCCCTTGGTCCTCCTCCATGCTTAGATACTGACGATGACACACTGGCTTTGTGATATTTGTATAGCAGTTATGACCTTTGCGTGGGCAGCGGTGCCTTGCAGAGGCTGAACGCAACTCATGCAGCCCAGATGACCTTCAGGACACGAGCTTCAAAAGGACAGCCTCGGTTACCGCTTCCATCTTGAGAAATCAATGCTCACTGACACAAGACGCTTGTCCTCCTGCATGGCTTCAGCCTTCATGTGGCATGTCACACAAGTCAGCTGGGCCATATGATTATTCATTGGAAAGCATGGAGGGGCAGATCCAATCATAGTAATGAACAGGATAGAAAATAAAAAGCTCATGTAACACTGTCTACCTGACGCATGTTTTCTTCTTTTTCTTTGTAAAATGACTTAGACGCAGACAGATTCAAAGCCCTGACCAAAAATAACTGACCGCCTCTTCATTCAAGTGCACCACACAGCCTGCAAGGTGACAGCGCTTTATACACAGAAGGCCTAGTCTTTCTCACAATCAATAGTGGGCCCATTATCAACAATACACACTTCAGTGCTTCTATTTCACCGTGAAGCCTTTTTTCTCTGATGTTTTCTAAATCATAATCCTTTACAGTGAGCCATGAACATATACATCATATATTTATTAGATACCACATCAACACATTTATGTCCTACTCTACATGCACACGTCATGGGTGTAAAACTACCTTGCAACTTTCAGTAGGGGAGACCGGGGATGATATTAACTTCCTTTTGTTCAGCATCAGTAACTCAGTGGTTGTTCGTGCTAGATCTCTAAAACTTTGATACACAGTACCCATATTTTTCTACTACAAATAAAACTCACTATGTGAGTTAATGCCAAATGTAAAGAGTTCATCAGAGGTAATTTCTTGAAATAAGATCCCGGCTATCCAATTTATGCAAGAACTCTATTGAAGAATAAAGAATAAACTGTTTTGAATAGAGCTGTTCTGATACCATTTTTTCCTTCCTGATACCGATTCCAAGACTGTACCTGTATCGGCCGATACCGGGTACCGATCCGATACCAACGTGTATTAGGGGTGTGACGAAATATGGTGCCACGAAATATCGCGATATAAAAACGTGACGATATGCATCGTCGAGACGAAAAAGTGAATCGCGATATCAGGGCAGAATAGTTACTATGTACATAGTACAACGGAGCCCGTTGCTTTAGCAACGGGCTCCGTTGTACTAGCGTGTATGGATGTGATATGATTACTAGGCTATCTCTGTTGTATGGTATGGCCTGGATCAGGTTAAACCCTGTGTTGTTTGCTATCGTCACGTGCAAACTATTTCAATCAGTTCTTCTTTGCTGCTCTAAAACAGTAGTTGCCAGTGGCAGCCATGATACATCCAGGGCGACAGCACAGTGAAGGCTACTGTTTTGGAGCGGCGAAGAGGAATTGATTTCCGGTTAAACAAGTTGATTTTTTTCTGGGTTAATAAATTATGGTATCGGATTGGTGCATAGTCTGGCGTAATCGCCGATACCTGATCCCGAATTTTGGGCAGTATCGGACACATTTTCGACACTGGTATCGGAACAACTCTAGTTTCGAATAAAGTGAACAATGTTAAGTGACAAAAAACACTTTTCTTATAAATTTTAAAATTTGCACAAAAACAATTGCTGTGTGTGTTTGTGTGAGTGTGCGTGTAAGGACTGTATTCCTGAATGTGCTTGTGTCACATAGGCCTAAGGGTTCAACCACTGTCACTGTTGTGGCAAATATAGATGGCTGACCCTGGGGGTGCAGGCTTTGTGGGCCCAGAACTGACTTTTTAATGAACTGTTACTACTAACTATCCTACTAACTATCCCCACCCCTAGCAGCCATTACGTAGCTAACTGTTTTAGCATGTGGGTTTGAAGTTAGCATGAATGCAAAGCATCAAACTAAACTAGAGAAACTGCTACTTTAGGTTATGTAAGTCAAACCATTGTATCTACCATACAATGAATGCTAGGCAAAAAAATATATTACTCTTTTAACTGAAATCCTTTTTTTGGTTGTAAAAAAACCTAACGTTTCATCACAGAGACGAGCCGCTTCTCCTGAGAGCTCAAAAAGCTAATGGGAGTATACCATATTGATGACGTCGCCGCAGCTTTTTTCTGATTGGTCAAACTGACAGTGTTACCACTAACCAGTGTTACAGCATCCCCAGTCTCCCCTACTGTATGCCAGATACTAGAGTCAATCACAAACTTTGAATGTAAATAAAATGCACATGTGAGGAGGGTGGTGAATGAACAAATGTTCCTTTATTCTATTCTTTCAAATGCACCAAACAAAACAAACTCTCCTTGCTAATGAATCACGTCCATCTGGGATGACGACTTGCAGTCTATTCATTCAGCAATGTTCCACCACCTTTCCATTTTCTCTAAACCTGGTACGTGTGAGGTGGAATTGTCCACATCCATTACCCATGATATCATCAGAAGTGAGAGCTTCCTGGCTCGGTCAGCGGTGGCGACTCTTGTTTTGGTCAAGGTTATTGGGCGCACTAGGAAGTCAGAAAGCCTGAACGAGCCGCGCACCGCGTGTTTCGCAATCAGGATTTATTTAGGTTGGAGTCGCCTCCATTTGTGACCCCGTCTGCATGCAAGAGGCGAGGGCGGGAGAGCAGATTTAGTAGTTGAGATTTTCTCTGCTGATAGCTCAGCTTGTATTACTCACCCTCCGAAGGACAACACGGCGCTGCTTGAATGGGTTGGCTGACTTAATGCGTATGTGATAGACATCAGTGCTCTAAAATCAGCTAATGTGCGTGTTGTTATGTGGGAGGAATTAAATACAGATACCATGGTTACCACTAGCCATCACTTTTATTTGATGTCATAGATTAATTTGCTCTTCCTCCATAAAACATGTTTTATTGTGATGAGCTTCTGTACTAGAGATTACAGAACTGGCCCCAAAGTCCTGTCTGTCCCCCTGGCTTGGTTTTATTTTGTAATTAAACAATTTGTAAATTTGCAAAAAATGATGATTGATACATAAGAACACAGATTTGACATGGTAGCTTGATGATGTCTTTAGAGAGATTCCCTGAATAGTGTCCCTGTCCTATGAAAGATATTCTCCAAAGTGACAACTTTTCATTATCTAAGCAAAACAGCCCTGTTTTTAGCTTTGTGACAACAATAGTCATGCATCGTGGCCATGCATGACATTTTATTTAAACCTGCAGAAGGCTGAATATTTTTGGCATCATTGGGCAAAAATTCCATAATAACCTTTCAGCATATTGTAATTCAAGTTTTCTGAGAGAAAACGAGACTTCTGGACCTCCTCATGGCTCTGTTTTCAGGCTTTAGAAAATCTAGCCTGTGACGGGAGACTTTGGCCAATCACAGGTCATTTCAGAGAGAGAGCGTTCCTATTGGCTGTTCATTCAATGGCGGCAGCTGTCAATCACTCGTGAACTCCAATCAAACGGTCAAACTTGGGAGCACTGATCAAATATGAGTCAATATTCTGTTACTGTAATGCCTATTTCCCACCTCAAATATTTTCAGAAACAACTTGTAGTGTACTGTTTAGCTGTAAAATGAGAAAGTTTGCTCCGGCTGGTGGGCGGTGCTTGGTATTTCCTCAACTGATCTCTACATGGCAGTCAGGTCACAAACTTTCTCATTTTACAGATAAACAGTACACTACAAGATGTTTCTGAAAACATTTTATGCGAGAAATAGGCATTACAGTAACAGAATATTGATTCATATTTGATCAGCGCTGCCTAGTTTGACCGCTTAATCGGAGTTCGCGAGTGATTGACAGCTGCTCAGAGACAGCAAGGCTCCAGCTCGGCTCTGATTGGTTGTTTTCTTCCGGTCTTTGAAATCTTGCAGATGCCATTAGGAACACCAGAGGACAAAGGAGGACACAGAGGGACATTATTTTTTTCAGGTTATCTGTCTCATGCACTACTGTCAGGATATAGTGACCGTTTTATAAAAATAACTTTTTTTAAATCATATTTGCTCCATTTCTACCCACTGCAGCTTTATTTAAGGAACATCTTTTTCTGTTTAAAATCTTTCAACAGGCATGGGATTTCTGAGCAATTTCTAGATCACAGCATTACTTGACCGTTGTGAATCAATACAAGCCAGTGTGTATGCCTTGACGTACAGTACGCCTATATCTAGGGGCATGCAGTGTTTTTTATTTTTAGGCCTGTGACTACAGCCTTGTATGTAATGATCTCTACATTGCAGGCAGCTAATGGTTTCAGTTCACCTCAGTGCAATATGAAACTTAAACGGACTGCATGTAAGTTTTTTACACATATAAATGTTTTTTTTTTAATTTTTACTTAAAATTTTTAACAGGTTGTAACCTAACCTAATAAATGAGATCTTCCTCGACTTTCTGGGCTTCCTCTATTAGCCTGTAGACTGCTTTTAATGTGAAGAATGTTTTTCCGGGAAAATCGACCGGATGTGCACAGGTAAGCTAACATTACTGCCAAGCGTGTGAAATATATAGTGATATTATGGTTTTAGCTGTCGATCACATTCAGTCTTGTGTGTGTCGCCTCACTGTTTTGACCGATGCTCGCTCGCGTCTACGTAGTTCGAGCACAAGCGCGAGCAACAGGACGCTGACTGTCGTTGACTTAATGGCCACAGGTGTCACTGTTAACAAGCAATTTCTGATTCTTACATCCAGACCATGTAAAGCTGCAGTATGCGAGATTGGCGCAAATATGTTTTAAAAAAGTTATTTTTAGAAAACGGACGCTATATCGTGACAGTAGTACATGAAACAGGTAACCTGAAAAAAATCATGTTCCTCTGTGTCCTACTGTGTCCTCCGGTGCTCCTAACGGCATCTGAAGGATTTCACTTACCGGAGGAAAACAAGGTCCGCTGTCCAGCTGCCGTCTATGAGAGCTGGCTGTCAATCACTCGCGAACTCCGACCAAACGGTCAAACTAGGCAGCGCTGATCAGATATGAATCAATATTCTGTTACTGTAATGCCTATTTCTCTCCTCAAATGTTTTCAGAATCATCTTGTAGTGTACTGTTTAGCTGTAAAATGAGAAAGTTTGTGACGCAGCCGCCATTGTAAAATCTGTTGAAGGAAGCCAAGTTCTGGTCACATGACCGGAGCACAGCCAATAGGAACACTCTCTCTCTGAAATGACCTGTGATTAGTCAAAATCTGCCATCACGAGCTAGATTTTTCTAAAGCCTGAAAACAGAGTCATGATGAGGTGCAGAAGTCTAGTTTTCTCTCAGACCACTTGAATTACAATATGCTGAAAGGTTATTATTGAATTTTTGCCAAATTATGCCAAAAAACTGTTGCCTACTGCCACTTTAACTTGTTTTTAAACATGCTTGATGCATCATAGTGAGCATTTCATCACATTTACTTCTTTGTAGTAATAAAGTTTCCTGATTGCTCTCTCAAGCCAGTTTCAAGTCTCTGCAATTTGGAAAATGCTATTTGTAATAATTAGGCTAGATTAAACATGAAAAACAACCAGTTTTCTTTCCAATATATAATCAGCCAAACTCACAAAAAGACAGTTCTAAAAGACACAAAAAGACATTCTGCCTCATACAGTCAATCCAGAGCTGGGATCCACAGCAACAACCAGACTTCAATGGTACTGGCTTCTTTCTGCATCCAGAGGTGTTGGACAGAGCCCATGCTCTGTGTCATTGAGCGCTTTCCTGCACTGTTACTATGACAACCAGTCTCTAACGTCTACAATATCTAAAAACACAAATATGATCTGGTCACTTATAATTTATAAGGATGATGGCAGCAGTTGGGTATCCTCGTTATAATCCTCTCCCGAACATGCACAGATGCCAGCTGTCTGCACCGACCTGACCAGAGATCAGATTCAGAAGGTTTGAGAAACTGAGCTCCTCTATGTCAAGTAGCAGTGGCGCTGAAAAACAAAGGGATTGGCTCGCCTAGCTCAGATGACATTTCAATCTTCGATGCCTGATCAGACCAAGTGATAAACTGACTACTCTACCTCCTCTGCCTCTCTACATCTGATGTAAAGTCCTCCTCCTACCAGTAGTGCAGCACTACTCGTCTAATACATATGTGACAACGTGGTATGTAATGCGCCAGGGCCCCAGACTATAAGGGATCCTGAAAGCCTCTGCTGGGCTTGTAGATTACTTTGCAATATCTTCTTGATTTCTGTGAGCACACTATACTTGCCTATCCAAGTGAAATGAAGAATTAAGAAAAGTCTCCAGGCCCTGAAATAAAGAGGAATCCTGCTCCAATAATCGTGTTTATTCCAGGACTGTAAAGCTGATGCTGCAGCTGCACATCCAGCTGTGTGTCATGGAACTATACAACATCTGGACTTGTCTGTATATTCTTTTTCATTCTAATAGAGCTGTTTTGGATGAGAGTGTTTGTACCTTGAGACACTCCTCCACATATCGTATCAAATTATACGCTAGAATAAATAGATAAACAGAGAAATAAACTCTGGGAATTAACTACCTTCAGTTAAGATGACCTCATGTTTCTGCAGCCAATGCACTCCTGTATGCTGTGACATTTATTTCAGAATGATTGAGCAAATATTGTCAGTCTGTAAAGCAGAGGGTGATAAGAGACCGTAGAGTTCCTGGTAAGTCTTGAAGTCAGTCAGTCGCCGCTTGTTGTCACAGCAGACGTCAGTCAGGGAGCTCGTTTATGGACTGCTTGTGGCCAAAGGTCACAGACTGAAAAGAACAAACACTCCACATATAGTAGCAAAGTGAGGCGTAAATTCGTGTCACTTTTTATCTGAATGCAGCTTGCTCGTTATCTTGAAGTAAAAGAGAACACGGATACTCTGACTCTGAAAAAGCCACTCAACGGTCCTCCACTCACTCTGCCAGATGATAACATTTACAGTAATTGACAATGGGATCCTTTTTTGGGGCTCTCTTGTGGTTTTGTATTGCAAATATCATTCCACTACATTTTGTTACGCCCCTAGTAACCAGTGTAGCCCTTTGTATACATGGTTTCCCAATGCAACAGGACATTGATCCAAAGAATATGGCCAAAGCTACCAAAGAGGTTTTTTTTTATAACCAAACAATAGTACTGTGACTGGGCAAGTCATTCACATGACCTCAGTTCAACTGAGCAATTGTTTCATGTGCTTCAGACAAGAAGGCAGTGGGCAACTCCAGGGTCTGAAAAGTGAAGTGCCTTTAACTTGCATTCTTTCTAATAGCCAACAGGGGGCGACTCCTCTGGTTGCAAAGAGAAGTCTGATTGTATAGAAGTCTATGAGAAAATGAGCCTACTTCTCGCTTGATTTATTACCCCAGTAAACATGAGTTTATGGTCTCAATCGCTAGTTTCAAGTCTACTTCAATACAGCATGATGTTCAAGCCCATTCTCATTCACAGGGAGTTAAATACTGAGGCTTTGTCGCAGCCGTCAGCGTGTGTTACTACAAGGCACCCTTTAGTGCTGGTATGAAATGCACCGGGGGTTGTTAACCCATCCGCGGCAACAGTAAACGCACATAAGAAGTGTGCCGGGAGTGTGGTGACGTAGTTTAAAGAGCGGCAAAACACACCGGGCGGGCGGGAGATGAGGTGGATGGGTCCAACAAACACAAGGCTTTCATCCAGGAGACCGCTGTTTGTGTCCCGTGTGCCACGTTACAATCAGTTGTTCGTTCGTGTCCCCTGTTTACAACTTTCAGTGTCATTTTCACTGTACAAACGTAGTAGTTTTAAGCTCAACCATGTAGTTCTTTCCTAAACCTAACTATAGTGATTCTGTTGCCTAATCCTAAAGTGACACCAAGGGTAACTGTAGTGATTTTGATGCCGAAAATAAAGTGACGCAAAGGGGTGTGACAAAGCGGCGGTATGTAACGAGTGGGATGAGAACGTGTTGGATGTTCATTTAGTAAATTATGGTCCCATTTAGAGTAAAATAGACGATAAAGCAGGGTATGTTTTAGGGCGTCGCTACCACGGCGTTGTTCCGTCTGGGAGTTATCCGTTTTTGTCTTGCAACTTTAACCCTTTCACAGTGTGTTTTCAGTTCATGAAAGTTAATTATAACCTTTTCGGTTGCCTGAAAATGTCTTATTCAGCGTTCGGTTGTACTTAGCTCCACCCTCTCGTGTCACTTCTGGTTGCAAGAAACCAAGATGGCGAGAGCCAAAATGCCGAACTCAAGGCTTCAAAACGGCAGTCCACAAACCAATGGATGACGTCATTGTGACTATATACACTTTTTATATACAGTCTATGCTAGAAGGCAAAAAGCTCATGAACCAAACATGAACAGAAGGTAGATTTAGTGCAGGCTTGGCAGAGCATCAACAGGGAAGATACCAAGTGGGTTCCACATGTGCACTCTTTACTTAACATGCATGTGAAGACATTTTGAATCGAATTTGTACAGAGCCAGCACAGCAAGTGTCAGTTTACTTATGCACTGGCCTTAGCTACAATTGTCAGGCTAAACAATGAGAAAAATGCATGATTAAGTTGACTATATGATTCAAAATGTGCATCAGTACATTCAGGGCATTGTTCTTTGTTTTTCCTCTCTCCACAGAGACACTTGACTACAGGGCAGCAATAAAACAAGAACAGCAGCTCAGTTAAGAGATCCTCATCTCTTGATGGAATGACACAACACAGCTCAAATGCTTGGACATGTTTGGGTTACATCATAAAGAGATGGATTGGAGTCAAGTCCAACTGCGTTTAGCAAGACAGACGCATTTTGTATTCTGTAAGATCTAAAAATGGACTTGCACTGTAAAGAAGGCTTTCATTACATTGTGATAACGGGAGATATTTTACTGTCATTTTTTTTAAATTGAGATTATTTAGTGTAATTGACTCACATGTCCCGTGCTTACCGGCATAATGAGATGCCCATGCTGCCAATTGACTTTAAGTGAATTTCAAGTGAGTTAAATCTAACGTACTTGTGAAACTGTGTTACATGGAGTGGCACTAAAAATGAATTCTGCCTTTTGTATTGTCATTCCTGACCATACCCACAACATATTTGACATCCACTTCATTCAACAATGGGGGATGTAAATTGTGCCTGTTTGCAACACACACTCAGCAAAAGATCCTCAAAATCAACTCACTAAACTTGGTGAGGGACTTCCTCCATTCAACAGTATTGCTATCCTGAGGTTGTGCCATGGAAGCATTTCCTGTTGGATTCATGTCTCAAAATCATACACTCTGTATTCAACGTATGCATAGTATTTAAGATGTGTGCAAATTGCACATCTCCTACAGCAAATTCATTTGCATAATCTCCCCCTTGTTACTGCTATGTCCACCATCGGCCTTAGAAGAGTGTACACTTGATATATGTCTGAATCCCTTGATGCAAGGGCCCAATTTACACTTGTCATTTACAAGTGTCTCATATCTAAATCAATCCAGATGTGATTCGAATTAAATTTGTTGAAATTCTCATTACATCCCGACAGCAATCAATAAATCAAATGCTCTGACAAAAAAAAGATACAAAATGATATCTGTGGCTGTTGCAGGACTGTAATCATCTGCGTTCAATAATTTCATTCGGCCTGAATGTAATGATTGAACGGCCCGCCTGTCTGTCGACCTACAGGTACCTACCTGCCCGTGCACTCATCACCGGAGTCTTCCACAAGCTGCTAGCTTGACAGCTGTGAGTACTGACAATAGCCATGTTCGTTGTTTACGTTCATTATAATAATTTTTGTGGAGTGGCTTTGGAGGGCGGACCGAAGGGACGGGCTGTTAGTGTTGCCGACTTGGTGACTTATATTTAGGGACTTTTGGAGCTAGTGCTGCTAGCTACTTTAATTGGAAAAGAGTTGGCTACACTAGGCTGGGTTTATCAGCTGGATCATTTTTAAAAAAACTAGTGTACTCTTGATAGTTTCTCAAGATCACTGACCCTACCTTTAATAAAAAAAGAAGAACAAAGAAAGACTAATTCAGCCTGAGTGCAGAAAGACACAGAAAGTGAAACCTTTGACCTCTAACTTTCTGTCCAGAAATAAAACAGACCCTGTGTCAACACAACAAAACAACCGACGCATACTAATGAGGTAATTTATCAGACTTCACATAGATCCCTCTGGAGATACCTTCAGATTTTCTTGATTTAGGGACTTTTGGAGCTAATGTTGCTAGCTACTTTCATTGGAAAAGAGTTTGCAACACTGGGCTGGGAATTTTTCAGTTGGATAATTCTTCAAAATTAAGTGTCGACATTACCGACCTTAGCTTTAATACACTTTTGTTTACAATAAGCCAAATATATGCATCTCTATTGGCCAGGTCACAAATCGGATAGCAATCCATTGTGGTTGTTCCGGGCTACATGCAAAACAGGGTAAGCCCCACCACACCAGCCCAGAGGGTGGTGGTAATGCACCTGACTGAAGTTAGGCTGTTTGGCTAGCAAACTAACAAGTATCCATTAACTAACACAAACACATGGATGAATCACAGTTATGGACTACAAGTGAGAAAAAAGTGTGATCATCTTCACGGCCACCCAAGACGCATGAAGTGTAAATGGGGTCAAGGATATGCCATGAAGGGCTTCACTGGGAGAGCATATGAGTCGGGTTATGTTAGGAAAGATCTGGTTAGTACGGCATGTTGTCCAACCTTGTCAGAAAACAAAAGTGTTGATAGCTGAAGGCGGGGTTAAAAGCCGCTCGTCATAGAGAGGGGCAAAACGCTATATTGTTTAAATGTGCTGATAACCAACACATTCTCATCCCAACTCGTCATATACTGATGCTTTTTCAGACCCCTCGGCATCACTTTTCGGTCGCAGTAAACACGTGCTTAATGTTGTGAATTAAACAAAAACACGTGCTTAGGTTTGGGCAATAAAACCACTTAGTTAGGTTTAGGAAAGAACAACATGGTTGGGCTTAAAACTACTACTACACGTAAAATGACACTGAACGTTGTGAACACGGGACATGAATGAACAGCTGATTGTAACATGACGCATGGCACAAGAACAGCGGTCTCCTTGTGTTTGTTGGACCCATCCACCTCCCCTCCTGCCCGCCCTGTGTGTCTCTTTTGATCTTTAAACTACGTCACTACAGGACATTCCCTGCCTGTTTAATATTGACGCAGATGGGTTTACATTGTAGTTAATGGAAAGCCTGGTGCGTCTCATACCGACGCTAAAGAGTGCTTTATCTCTATTCGGCCGTCAGACAATCACTTCTGATGAAACCTGGGAGCTTAACCCTCTCCATGCAGGTCAGCAACCAACCAATAGTATTAACTACAGTGACAAAGATATCACCCCTCACCAGCCTCTTACACATAAACAATGCTGCACCCTCAACTTTGACCAACATGCAATTAAAGGCAAATATAAAATATGAGTTTGGCAGTCAGTTTAAGCGTCGCCCCAACATACTTCAACACACCCAGGATAGACTGTGTCTACCGTGTCATTCTTCTACATATTCCAAACACATGCCATATCAATGGCATCATTCCCCATTCAGCAAAGGGTTTTTTTTTTCTGAGGATAAACCAGCCCAGTATCGTAGGAATTACGTCCATATTGAACGACTCCACGCCTCACGATTTATGTCCAGTGTAGCACATTAGACTTAACCCTAACCTTAACACTGTCCCGCCACAATCCTGCCATGAACGTCCACCTTTTATTAACTGTATTCATGAGTTTTCTCTTAAACCTTAAACCCTTAAACCTTTATTACATTCGTCATAAACATACAGGTACATGCATGATATTTGACCTCTGCATTTAACCCGTCCTAAGTATTTTAGGAGCAGTGGGCTGCTGTAAAGCGCCCGGGGAGCAACTTGGGGTTAAGTGTCTCGCTCAAGGACACTTCGACATGTAGACTGTAGGAGGTAGGTTAAAGGACAAACCGCTCTACCCACTGAGCTACAGCTGCCCCCCCTTCGACCTTAACCATTTGTTTAAGTTAACTAAACTGATTTAAGCTCACCATATATTAATTATAGGTTATTTGCCATACCACATTCTTTCCCTAACTTTAACCATACTGTAATTGCCATGCAGATATTGTAGAAGGTGAGAATTTAAAAATAAATGTTGGAATTGAACTTAATTTGTGAGTTTGGCAGTCCAATATTTACGTTATGGTTTGGTGATAATGTTGGGATAAAGAGCTCCACCACTGTTCAAACTCCAGATAAAATGTCTTTTGTTGTTAATAAATTGAATCACTATTGAACGATATCAGTAGGTGAAACAGAGTAGCAAAACTAACATTAATTAAAAAAACTTGCATATTATCACTTTAAAGAAAGGTGCTACAAACCTTGATCTCTCACTACCAACTGACTGATCCTGCTTCCACTGATATGGAGCCGAGAGCTGAAATGCTAAAGAGGATGAATCACACAATTGCATGAAAAAAAATAACACCTCTCTGTTTGACACCTTCCGATTTCACACTTTGCTGTTGCGAGATTTGAAAGTAGCACAAAATCCTCACAGTTTGCTCTCTGGTATGTACTCGAAAATGTTGCTCCCTTTTCGGTCCAACAGCTCCGGACAGTGAAATTACACAAAGAATCTCGAGGCAGATGAGGATGTCATCAGCAGGGAAAGCAATTTCACCTACAGACCATTTCATTGCCATTCTGTTGCTAGGGCAACAGCTTTGGTCCATGTTTACTTCCTGTCAGCTACTGCATTAACAAACATTGCAACAGGAAATACAAAGGGCCCATTCAGAACGTTTATGTTGTTTATGTAAGTTAGAAAAGGTCAAGAGAGGACAAAACTGAATGGCAGCAAATAGCTTTTCCTGAAGGTTAGAAAATTAGGTAACACTTTATAATAACCATCATTTATAAATGGTAAATTGATAGTTAATTAAATTGAGGTAATAATTATTTTACTGTTAACAAACAATGGAATCGTCATTAATGATGTTTACTAACAATTGTATTGTTGTTATTTTATCAGTAGTTTGAGTAAAATGAAATAATTAGTTTATAAATTCTATATTGTATCATAGCTGATAGGAAACAATAACAATTGCATTCTGATTACATTAGTAAACTATTTATTAACAGTTTATTGTTGTACATATTATAACATTTTATATACTATAACAAGCATTTGTTAGTGATTACTAAATGATTTGTAAACTTTTAAGAAACCTTGTGTAAAATATCTATAAACATTATATAGACAGAAGGACCAGAAACCAATTATTAACCATTGACAAAGTATTAACTAACTATCTAAATAATGTTAATAGATGCTTTACAAAGTATTTATTAACCATTTGACAAGGTGTTATAATCAGCAGTTGCAACTTTATAATAGCCATCCAAATGTTGTTTATAGATGGTTTACACACCAGTTATTAACCATTAACAAAGTGTTACAAATATCTGGTCTATCTATCTTTGTAATGTTGATATATATCTTACAAACTATTTCTTTTACAAATCATTTTGTAATCATTAACAAATACTTGTTACTGTCTTACCGAAAATGGAAATGGCCATGTAAACTCACTGATTATAGATGCAATACTACCAGATAGCCCCCGTCCTTTTTAAAACATTGTAAGAATATTATACAATGCTTGAAATGATAAAGAAAATGTTTAAATGCATTACTTTGACTTGGTTTAATCTTCTTTACGACTTGAAAGGAACCAAATAAAAAATACCAAGCACCGCCCACCAGCCGGAGAATAAAACCACTTAGTTAGGTTTAGGAAAGAACAACATGGTTGGGCTTAAAACTACTACTACACGTAAAATGACACTGAACGTTGTGAACACGGGACATGAATGAACAGCTGATTGTAACATGACGCATGGCACAAGAACAGCGGTCTCCTTGTGTTTGTTGGACCCATCCACCTCCCCTCCTGCCCGCCCTGTGTGTCTCTTTTGATCTTTAAACTACGTCACTACAGGACATTCCCTGCCTGTTTAATATTGACGCAGATGGGTTTACATTGTAGTTAATGGAAAGCCGGGTGCGTCTCATACCGACGCTAAAGAGTGCTTTATCTCTATTCGGCCGTCAGACAATCACTTCTGATGAAACCTGGGAGCTTAACCCTCTCCATGCAGGTCAGCAACCAACCAATAGTATTAACTACAGTGACAAAGATATCACCCCTCACCAGCCTCTTACACATAAACAATGCTGCACCCTCAACTTTGACCAACATGCAATTAAAGGCAAATATAAAATATGAGTTTGGCAGTCAGTTTAAGCGTCGCCCCAACATGCTTCAACACACCCAGGGTAGACTGTGTCTATCGTGTCATTCTTCTACATATTCCAAACACATGCCATATCAATGGCATCATTCCCCATTCAGCAAAGGGTTTTTTTTTTCTGAGGATAAACCAGCCCAGTATCCTAGGAATTACGTCCATATTGAATGACTCCACGCCTCACGATTTATGTCCAGTGTAGCACATTAGACTTAACCCTAACCTTAACACTGTCCCGCCACAATCCTGCCACGAACGTCCACCTTTTATTATCTGTATTCATGAGTTTTCCCTTAAACCTTAAACCCTTAAACCTTTATTACATTCGGCATAAACATACAGGTACATGCATGATATTTGACCTCTGCATTTAACCCGTCCTAAGTATTTTAGGAGCAGTGGGCTGCTGTAAAGCGCCCGGGGAGCAACTTGGGGTTAAGTGTCTCGCTCAAGGACACTTCGACATGCAGACTGTAGGAGGTAGGTTAAAGGACAAACCGCTCTACCCACTGAGCTACAGCTGCCCCCCCTTCGACCTTAACCATTTGTTTAAGTTAACTAAACTGATTTAAGCTCACCATACATTAATTATAGGTTATTTGCCATACCACATTCTTTCCCTAACCTTAACCATACTGTAATTGCCATGCAGATATTGTAGAAGGTGAGAATTTAAAAATAAATGTTGGAATTGAACTTAATTTGTGAGTTTGGCAGTCCAATATTTACGTTATGGTTTGGTAATAATATTGGGATAAAGAGCTCCACCACTGTTCAAACTCCAGATAAAATGTCTTTTGTTGTTAATAAATTGAATCACTATTGAACGATATCAGTAGGTGAAACAGAGTAGCAAAACTAACATTAATTGAAAAAACTTGCATATTATCACTTTAAAGAAAGGTGCTACAAACCTTGATCTCTCACTACCAACTGACTGATCCTGCTTCCACTGATATGGAGCCGAGAGCTGAAATGCTAAAGAGGATGAATCACACAATTGCATGAAAAAAAATAACACCTCTCTGTTTGACACCTTCCGATTTCACACTTTGCTTTTGCGAGATTTGAAAGTAGCACAAAATCCTCACAGTTTGCTCTCTGGTATGTACTCGAAAATGTTGCTCCCTTTTCGGTCCAACAGCTCCGGACAGTGAAATTACACAAAGAATCTCGAGGCAGATGAGGATGTCATCAGCAGGGAAAGCAATTTCACCTACAGACCATTTCATTGCCATTCTGTTGCTAGGGCAACAGCTTTGGTCCATGTTTACTTCCTGTTAGCTACTGCATTAACAAACATTGCAACAGGAAATACAAAGGGCCCATTCAGAACGTTTATGTTGTTTATGTAAGTTAGAAAAGGTCAAGAGAGGACAAAACTGAATGGCAGCAAATAGCTTTTCCTGAAGGTTAGAAAATGTGGTAACACTTTATAATAACCATCATTTATAAATGGTAAATTGATAGTTCATTAAATTGAGGTAATAATTATTTTACTGTTAACAAACAATGGAATCGTCATTAATGATGTTTACTAACAATTGTATTGTTGTTATTTTATCAGTAGTTTGAGTAAAATGAAATAATTAGTTTATAAATTCTATATTGTATCATAGCTGATAGGAAACAATAACAATTGCATTCTGATTACATTAGTAAACTATTTATTAACAGTTTATTGTTGTACATATTATAACATTTTATATACTATAACAAGCATTTGTTAGTGATTACTAAATGATTTGTAAACTTTTAAGAAACCGTGTGTAAAATATCTATAAACATTATATAGACAGATGGACCAGAAACCAATTATTAACCATTGACAAAGTATTAACTATCTATCTAAATAATGTTAATAGATGCTTTAGAAAGTATTTATTAACCATTTGACAAGGTGTTATAATCAGCAGTTGCAACTTTATAATAGCCATCCAAATGTTGTTTATAGATGGTTTACACACCAGTTATTAACCATTAACAAAGTGTTACAAATATCTGGTCTATCTATCTTTGTAATGTTGATATATGTCTTACAAACTATTTCTTTTACAAATCATTTTGTAATCATTAACGAATACTTGTTACTGTCTTACCGAAAATGGAAATGGCCATGTAAACTCATTGATTATAGATGCAATACTACCAGATAGCCCCCGTCCTTTTTAAAACATTGTAAGAATATTATACAATGCTTGAAATGATAAAGAAAATGTTTAAATGCATTACTTTGACTTGGTTTGATCTTCTTTACGACTTGAAAGGAACCAAATAAAAAATACCAAGCACCGCCCACCAGCCGGAGCACAGCCAATAGGAACACTCAATAGGAACGCTCTCTCTCTGAAATGACCTGTGATTGGCCAAATCCCCAGCACTGGCAAGATTTTTTAAAGCCTGAAAACAGAGCCATGAGGAGGTGCAGAAGTCTAGTTTTCTCTCAGAACACTTCAATTACACTATGCTCAAAGGTTATTATGGCATTTTTGCCCAATGATGCCAAAAACATTCTGCCTACTGAAGCTTTAAGGCTTACAGGTTACTAATGGTGAATGCATTTTATATTTTGTCATTCAGTCCTGATGTATTACAGACAGCCTCTCCTGCATAACAAAGACATGTAATAGATGTTATACACTGACATCACGTTTAAAGCCTATATGCACAACCACTGCTTGGCCAAACAAACCAACTATTACAGTAATAGTTTTTCACTACTTTCCACACAATTTATGTCTTGTGCTATTGCCTCCGTAAAGTTCCAAAGCTGGAAATTGTGCATATGGTCATTTATTGGCAAATCAAGAGTTGTTTGGAATATACTTAGCATAGAGATCAATGATGGAGAAGTGAATTATGTGGCAAAAGTGGCCTGAGAACAACAATTCCTATAAACAAAACAAGAAAATATGTTGTTTCGTTGCCCTCCAAAACTGTTGCAAATCACTTTTGCAAAATAAAACTATTTTCTGATATGACACCGCTATGGTTGAGGTTTGGTTAGGTTCAAAAACAGTTAAACTCCGTAGCAAGGGCTTAGGTTTGGTTTCCAGACAGATTTCAGGTACATCTGCCTCTATGTACTCTGAAACCTCAAGCTGCCATGTGCCCAACAGGCCCAGGCCTTCTTAATGCTGCTACCCCCCAATGTTGCATCCACAGCCTTTCTCACAGAGATTGACAGCAGAGAAGCGCTGTTCAGGTCCACCACATGCTTCAATGCTTCCATCACATCATCACCATTGAGGAAATTGATGATCATTTCCTCTGATCACCATTTCCTCATCCAGCAGGAGACGGTGGGGGCACTGTTGTTCATGGGAGGCATGTTGTTGTCATCATGTACTTTTCCCTTCTTAAAGCAGTCACATTGATGCATTGCTTCCGTGTCCTGAGTTTCTTTTGTCAAGTCCAATGTTTGCTTCAGCTTTAGAGGACTGCTCGAGTCTTCAGTGTATTCAGTGGAGCAGTTTCATCCTCAGACTCAGGGAAAGATGACCCCACTGCTCCATTTCTGCCAGGAACCCAGTTTCTGCTTCGGGGTCAGGTCCAGCATCATCCAACTGATTCTGGATGAGGTTTTTCTCTTCTTGACGATCTCATCCAGCTCCTGAAAATATCCACACGTCGGCAAGCCATTGCTACATTTGGCTACACCTGTACACGCTCTTCCTCCTGCAGACAGGAGGTTGTGGTTGCTCTGTGTCAGAATCTACATGAATTATTAGATTAGTTTAAAGGTAGAGGTGGTAAGATTTTAGAAACATTTTTCATATTTGTTATATTAGTTGAAATTCTCATTACATCCCGACAGCAATCAATAAATCAAATGCTCTGACAAAAAAAAAGAAAAATCCGGTATCTGTGGCTGTCGCAGGACCACGTTCACGTTATGTTGAGTGTTGATGGAGCAGCTGGTGTTAGCATAGCCTGGCATTGATCGATCCGAACTCCGTTCAGAAAACAAGCATTTTAAAAGTTGTTTGCTTGTTGTGATGCGGACAGACTTGACAAAGCATGGATTCTGTCTTTTTACAAATCGACATCATTATGTTGTTATTTCGGCACACTTTTGATCTGTTTATTGCAATTAAATCACAGCACAGTCTGTTTATTTTGGGTTCATACCACAGTAGTGACGTGTGGCTGCTAGATAGTCAGTTCATGGCGGAAAAGGAGGAAAGCGAGGCGAAAATTTGCGAACATAACGTAACTTAAACGAACATAAACAATAGCACATGCACAACAACAGCACTATGTAATGTTACATTGAACCGCTGACACGCTCCCCAGAAAACGTAAACACAGAACTATTCTCTGCCTTTTCATTTTGAAAGAGCAACGACCAATGAGGAAGGTCCAGCAACTCCAGCCGACCAATCCTGTAACTTCATCACTCAGTCACTCACTCACTCAGTGACAGACTTTTGCGTCTGTAGGGCTGGCCCTCTGCGGTCCAGCCAAAAAGAAGAACAAAGAAAGACTAATTCAGCCTGAGTGCAAAAAGACACTGAAAGTGAAACCTTTGACCTCTAACTTTCTGTCCAGAAATGAAACAGACCCTGTTTTCACTTAGTTCTATTTTCAGTGGTCAACACAACAAAACAACCGACGCATACTCATGAGGCAATTTATCAGACTTCACATAGATCCCTCTGTAGACACCTTCATAAAACCTTTTTCACATACGCAGTAGTACTCCCCTTTAAGATGAGACTGAACCCATTGTTTTTACTGCAGATTATGCTACGCTTGCTGTAAATGAAGTGACTTATGTCACCACTTATGTCCAAAGGCTTCTGAGTGTCATGGCTGAACTGATACCTTACTAATCTGAAAAAAACCCAAAACATTCTGTTAAACTGTGATAAAGCTCTTGATATCAGAGGCTTATATGGCTCATACACAGACAAACCCTGCAGCTCTTTATTTTTAATTAGCCCAAATGTTTCAGTCTCTCACCGCTGGTTTTACCAATAATGCTGCTGTCTGTCAAAGTGTCTGCTGATACCGTCCGGTGTTACGGGCAAACATGAGGCACACATCTCTGAAGCCCGCTAGCTGCCCCTAGAGACGAAAATATAAAAATGGGAACGTACATACATTTTGACCGTCCTAGAACCTCGCTGCTCGGGGTTTAAAAGTACAGTAGTTTGTCCTGAGGGTGGCCTTAGAGAAAAGGCTACAGGCTCAACATTTTTCAATTGTTCTTCCTCAGGGGAGCATGATGTACTCTAGCCTCTGACACTATGAATATCTTGTGTTTACATAATGGTGATGTTACCTCTAAACGGAAGGCCATGAGTTGTGTGGACCGTGAATATTCACAGCAGTTTTCATGGATTTCTAGCCATTAATTATGTTAGGTACACAGTGGATGATTCTTCCTAAACGGTGGGACTGAGGGTGCTTTCACACCTGTAACCACCAGGTAACTCTTTTATTGGACAGTTTTGCATCATCAGCGCTACATGGACCCGATGCTTCTTATGTGCATAGGCTATTTATGTTCTCTGAGGTCACAAAGAACTGATTATGAGCATTATTAGTGTTATTAGACTGCAAATTGGCCGCAGTCCGATTGTTTCTTCTGCACTAGAGTTTGACTGACAGCCCAAATGAACCTTACTAATCAGGCAAACCCACTAGAGGATAGAGCGCCACTGAACCAAATGAAACAGGTTGGGTGTGACAGCACCCTAAAAAAAGTAATTCAATGACTGAAATAGACAGAGATCTCTGGGGAGCAGTCAGTAATGGAAATCATACCACTACAAGTAGAAATTTTGTCCTGAAATAGAGGAAAGGTCAACGTGTCACCACAATTGGTAGGTTTCCTCCTCTGCTGACGATGAGCATCTACATGAAATTTCATGCTGATAGAACCATTAGGTAACTTTTACTCTTTTATTAAGTAAGTTTAAGTTGACAAGCACTAGTAGAAAGCACATGCAGTTTGTAAAATATCTTTAATATCTGTAGAAACTTTCATTAAAGGTGCAGGGTGTAGGATCTGTCAGCATCTAGCAGTGAGGTTGCAGATTGCAACCATCTGAAACTTCTCCAGTGCGCCAAGCGTGTAGAAAAACTACAGTTGCCGAAAACGAGAAAACACGAATGGTCCTATCTAGAGCCAGTGTTTGGTTTGTCTGTTCTGGGCTACTGTAGACACATGGCGGCCTCCATGTAGAGGACTCGCTCCGTATGTAGATAGAGACAGCTAATTCTAAGGTAATGAAAACACAACGAATCGTATTTTCAGGTGATTATAGACTAAAGAAAACATACTTATTAATATTATATTCCATTTCTGCCAATAGATCCCCTAAATGTTACATACTGTTCCTCTAATGACAACCAACATTGCATTACCCTTAGCCCCTGCAGATAGATGGAAATAAATACATAATTAGGTAGTTTGTTCTTAAACTGACACAGAGGACGAGTTTGTCAGCTAACCCTCTCCAGGTATACAGAGCTAACAAAAGCCATGTGTATTGTTGACACTGTGTTGACAGGAAGTGTGGGAGTCAGACACTCGGTGTGGGTTGATGCTGTGAGTGTGAGCGTTCAACTCAGCCCACTTCATACACTTCACATTATGACAAATGTAATTCTGCACACGGCGCTGAGCAGGTGAAAAGTTTAGTTCTAAAATGAGGCATCCTCTACTACTATACATGAAAAAGTGACAAGATTCAGAGCACAAGACTACAATAAATGACTGAAGACTGAAGGGTGTTTCCTGCTTCTTTGAGAAATACTGAACATTGAACTTCAGGTGCCGAAATGGATGTGCAGTAAAATGTTTCGGAAATGAACATGTCAGTTCAATTTCCAGAGAGAAGCTCTCTCTGTAGCTTTGGCCCTCGTGTCTGGATCCTTAGCACTGACGCTAATTCACATTTACATCTTAGTCATTTTGCAAGGCTCTTATGTAAAGCGACTTATAATCAGTGCTACTCAACTACAGTAGCAGAGCAGCTGTAATCACGATCACTGTAAGCCTTTCATTAAAAGATGGGGCCAGGAAAATAATAAAATAACAGCATGCTTAGCGGTTATGACACTCAGATAGCAGCAACAGCTGATAGAGCACACATGTCAAAATGCAAAGCAGGGTCACGTATTAAACGGATACTGCGGTGCTGAATCCTTTTTAGGCCTGTGTTGGAATTATTCATGTTATTTCCTGACTTGATAAGGGTTAACATCTGAGCGGCAAGATATGCAAATCCTTCTCCCAATTGTCCTATTTATTTCCCAAGCACGATTATATTCAACTTACACATGAATATTCCACTGAAGTCCCGAAGCCTAATAAGAAAACATGATTGAGGTGCCCAGGCAAGGTGGCATAAGTGACTGGAGGAATAATTTGTCGTTCACCAATTCCTTCCTCTAATCACTGCTGGATGCTGCATTTCAATACTTCGGGTATCAGCTGCTGGAGACGAAGAGTGTCAGAGGGTGTGCGCCCAATCTAGTCATGGATTAGGTTTCATTTTCTCATGAAATACAAATATTAATGCACCAGATCTCTGTATGTTGTAAAAACTCAGCTGATCTGTATTCAGTCAGCTAACTCATATCAAGATAGCCGTTGAAGGATTTCCACATCAAATACAACTTTTTATCACATTAAAATGCCAGAAATTGGAAATTAAAAGTAAATCAGCTTTTCACAGGCGTACGGTAGAGTGGATGCCATCATAACCCAAGACATGGGCAACATAAGCCTTACATGCTACTAAATTGTTTTGCCTAATACATTTTGGAGGGAGTGTATTTGCTGCATGGATTTTTTGGCTGGACCGCATCAAAATAAAAATAAGGGGAACATTCCTTTATGCAAATGAGCCCGTCCAGCACGACGCGTCCAGCTCACGAAACTTGGTCCAAGCTGTTTAACTAGGCGATGTAGTTCTAAAATGAAACGAGACTCAGCAGCGGCATAGCCTATTTCTCGCTTAAAATGTTTTCAGAAGTAGATTTTGGTGGATTGTTTAGACAGAATAACAGAAAGTTTATGTTGTTCATGTTGTTTCCTGTTTGAAACGGCAAGCAGAAAACCAGGGACCAATCAGGTGCATTCCACGATAGGATACGTCACCGCTTGAACGGCCAGTTGAGTGGAGCAGCGCGTCCCCTAGTGTCCTCGCCGGACCTGGTGGACATTTACTGCTGGCAGGCAAGGGTGAAAAACCGGGAAGGAAGTCCAAACAGGCAAACAAATCCAAAGGCAAGAGGTCCAAAGTCCAAAATCAGGCAGAAGGTCAGGAAGGCACATATTTCAGGTGACAGGATTAAAGGGTAAAGGGATCAGAGGCTCGAAAGAAAATGGCAAGAAACACGTCGCAACTTTGACAAACTGGAGGGAATGAATGGAACTGTGCCGATATATGAACTGAGAGGCTGATGAGAGAATGAGATGGAGGTGAGGGCAGAAGCGGTGTGTAGATGGGTGGGGCAGTCAGGTGATGGAGAAAGGAGGGAAAATCTGTGGGATGGATAGAAAATGGTAATGAAGCCTGGGAATCAGAAATGTGGCGAGGAGGGACAGAGACACGACTGTGACAAGCTCGGTCAAACTGAAAAGAAAAAAAAACATACAGGTTTGACAGGTATGGGCTGACTGCTACTTGCTTTGTGGTGTTTTATTCAACATAAATGATCCGTCCTGTCCGTCTCATCTGTCTGTCGGTAGTAGCAGCACCTGCTGGTACTTTCTCTGTGCAAAAAGTTTTTATCTCCTCACTTCTACAAGTGTGTCGTGGGTTAGTTGCTGCTCTGTGCACACAAGAGGACACAGAGATTCTGTTTCAACAAAATAGGAAGATACTACAGGATAAAAAAATACGCCATGCAGGCAGCCTAAAAAACTATGTAAATTCTCCACAAATGCACCTGGGGATGCACAGATAGCATGCAGCCGCACTCTCACTACTGGATGCCGTGTTCCTTTTTTTCCATAAAGCCTATTTCTTTGTGTAGACTATTTAAAGTGAAGAAATATGCAGTTGCTATGGACAGTTGTATTCAGCAGCTCCTCTAAACCTTTAGCTGAGGTGAAGGCATGCAGTCACGGAGAAAACGACATATGTTTATCCTTCAAGTTTACCATATTGTTCATACTTGAAAACAACAAAATAATGCAGAAATTGTAGGGAAAAGAAATGAAATACACAAACACTCATTTGCGACTGCATTTTAGCAAAAGCATTTTGGAGTCTCTATACACCAAATGTTGAGAGGCTGATGCCATTTGTGATTGTCGTGCTCTGCGAGTGTAGCTAGCAGTGAGCTGGGCTGCAGATGGAAAGACAAGGGTAGCAGCACAGTAATAATGGTGGAAATGACCAAGAAATTAAAGAATAAACAACATCCCTTTAAAACGAAATGAACAACAGCATTATTTTTTTTCAATTCTATCAATATATTTTCCAGGCCATTGGCCAGACGTCCTTCTACCCTGCCACGTCTCCATCTCTTCCTCCGGGATCCCGAAGGCCAGGTAGTATACTGTATGTTCAACACAGTCTCACGGCAGTTCGTGAAATAGTCACAAAATGTAATCTATTTGATTGGTGTACATAGACATAAATTTCCCTTTTTTTACTTGACGCCTAGCACGACTTACAACAACGTATTTTTCATGCGTTTTCCTACGAATGTCCAGCAACACGTGACGCATGTGACAATTTCCGCTAAAGACTTTTCAAAATAAAACGACTTAGTTAGGTTTAGGAGAAGATCGACTTGGTTAGGCTTAGGCAACAAACTACTTAGTTAATCTTTGGAAAAGATTGACTTGGTTAGGCTTAGGCAACAAAACTACTTAGTTAGGTTTAGGAAAAGATTGTGGTTTAGGTTAAAATAACTCTGGAAGTGCTGTAACTTAAGTACAGAAGTTAGGTGACAAATAAATCAACTTTGACTTATGGTTTCACACGGGACAATAACACAGCGAAAGTCCTGTGTTTTTTGACCCAGCCATCCACCCGGACCTCCTCCTTATGCGGCGTTTGCCGCTTTCTGTACTTCCTGGTTCACGATTACGTGGATTATACTAATTGATTTTGTGCTGACCATCACGAAAGACATGTGACATTTGTGTCTGTGTATACGAATCATTACATTAAATTTTGTGTCACTGGGCTGGTATGTTATACCTGCAGTGTGCTCTTGATGTGCCCCAGGGTCTCCTTCCAGTTGGATGTGTCCAGAATACCTTTACAAATGAGCGTCTGACAGGCATCCTGCATGATCTGATGTGGAACCATCTCAACTGGCTCAATGTGAAGACTGTCAACCCCGGCCAGCACCACTCCGCCTGTCAATCTCCCACTCCATCTTGTCTTCACTTGTTAAGTATGACTCTGAGATACTTGAACTTCAACAGAAACTTATTCCGAACCTCAACGGGACAATCCACCGTTCTCCTGCACAGTACCACAGCCACAGACTTGAGGGTATAGATTCCGATTGTTTAATTGCAATCACAAATTGGCTGCTTGTGCTGTAAGTCCTATGGTGACATTATAAATACTGGTAACCTCAGCCTCTTGCTAGATGCTGCAGGGTGGTTAGCCCATCAAGATGGGTGACAAGTGTTAAGACATTGGACCATGCTGTAGCTTTAAAGGGACCGTATGTAACTTTTTTACACGTAAAAACGTGTTGTAATCATATTTTATTGCCAATGTGTGAATAGGTTGTAACCTAACCTAAAAAATGAGACCTTCTGCAACTTTCTGGGTTTCCTCTATCAGCCTGTAGACTGACGGATGTGACATCATGCATGCTCGCAAGTGCCTTATTTTCAGCTCCAGTGTGCAACCATAGCTAACGTTCAGTTAGAAATGAAGTCTGCTAACGCCAACAAATGACCAGCCCCCACCACAACTCAGACTCCAACACAAACTCCACGGATGCACAAAGAAAACAAAGATGTATCTAGTGAAACCCGTCTGGCAAAACAGGAATGTGACCGACGGTGGGCGAAAACTAGTGTTGTGTGAGTGTGTGTGTACGTGGGAAGTGAGTGGTGAAGCAAGACAGAGCGAGCGGCTGCAAAACGAGCTAGCAGTGGAGCAGATTAGAGTAAGTTTAGCTTTGAGAATATCAAATGAATGTTCAGTGGAAGCAACAGGACGCTGACTGACGTTCACGGCCACAGGTGTCACTGTTAACAAGCAATTTCTGATTCTTACATTGAGTCCCTTTAACATGGAAAGAAATATTCCTCTGGGCTGTAAAGACAGCTCCACGGAGCTCCAAGTGTCATTGGATTCACTGCAACATTTCCAGTGATTTGTGCAGCACGACACAGTGTACAACAATTAATACCTTGACGTTTACCTTCACTGTCAACTGTCTGTTGTAAAAGCAACCGAGGTGATGATAGAAAGAAGTGGAACTATCTAGCTTTGGTGTATCCTCTAGGAAATTAGAAAATGTATTCATCTCTCCACAGGCATCAGCTCTACTCAGTGCACAGTGTTTATGCTGCAGATCAACTGAGGCATAGAGGATATATACAATTAACATCTGGGTATTCCCCAAAGGTGAAGCTTAAACACACTCCATAAGCGACTGAAATCGCTCAGCTCACTTTGCACATTAATTATCAAATGAGCATGAGTAAACAGTCTGAATAGAGCGGTAAATATAGTAGTAAGCAGAGCTGAACAGATTAAAAATCCTCCTTGCTGGAGTGTAGTCCCACCCTGGAGACCCCGCGAGAACAAATGTCTCGGAGGCGTGTGAGTGTTTGATTTATACTGCTGCTCCCCCTCCCCAACCTCCTTGCTATCCTCAAGGAGAATCGAGTGGAGGAGTGTTGCAGGAGAGCAGAGAGAGTGAGGATGCAGGGAGGAGAAGGATTTATAGCTGTGTGCAGATCACTTGCTATATCTGACGATGGGTGAAAATAAATCACATGCTAGCAGAGGGAATAGAAATCCAATCTCTTGTGAGACAGTTAGTCACGTTTAGGTATTGGGATGCTTCCTAAATATAAATTCCTAAATGACATCTTGAATGAAATGCTACTCGAGTTTTACTACAGCTTTCCTGCTTCAGTATGCATCCTATTTATCGCACAATGTGTTACATGCCAGCTGCTACTTGTGGCCACCGAACAGCTGCACAGGAGAGGTTGGCGGTGGGCTGCTTTGTGTTCGGAGCTGTTGAATGAGGGGAGAGTGTTACTCGTGCGTCCTTTTCCCACGCAGATTTTCTCAGCTGGTCTGAGAATTAAACTTTGCCAACTCCATTAAAAAAGTAGCAGAGATATAAAATCTCGGTCCATGTGGCTAGATGATGAATCATCCTTTTGTAAAAATGGATGATGGGAGAAGTTAAGGTGTCAGGATTTAAATGACTTTACTCAAGGAATCAATATTCAAATATCATTATTCACTTTCTTGCCGAGAGTTAGTTGAGAGGATCAATACCAACCTCATATCTGTCCGTTATATATGAAGTAACAGCCAGGGAGTGGTTATCTTATATCAGCATAAATACTGGAATTAATGGGAAACAGCTAGCTTGGTTGTGTCCAAACCACTACACCTCTACAACTCACAAATTAACTACGGCTGTCAAAGTTAGCGCGATAATAACGCATTAATGCAAATTTGTTTTAACACCATTAATTTCGTTAACGCAACTTTTTAGGTTGTAGCAGGCCCAGTTTTAAAGCTAGAGTGAGGACTGGCATCATATGAAATGAGAAAACCTTATTAATCCATTGGTACCAACCATGTCATACTAGCTTGTCATGAAGGAGCCTAAATAACGCTCCAAACTTGCGCTAAAGTTTGGCGAGGAAAAACTGGCATGGCCATTTTCAAAGGGGTCTCTTGACCTCTGAGCGCAAGATATGTGAATGAAAATGGGTTCTATGGGTACCCACGAGTCTCCCTTTTACAGACATGCCCACTTTATGCTAATCACATCACATGCAGTGTGGGGCAAGTCATAGTCAAGTCAGCACGCTGACACACTGACAGCTGTTGTTGCCTGTTGGGCTGCAGTTTGCCATGTTATGATTTGAGCACAATTTTTTTTATGCTAAATGCAGTACCTGTGAGGGGTTCTGGACAATATTTGTCATTGTTTTGTGTTGTTAATTGATTTCAAATAATAAATATATACATACATTTGCATAAAGCAGCATATTTGTCCACTCCCATATTGATAAGAGAATTAAATACTTGACAAATCTCCCTTTAAGGTACATTTTGAACAGATAAAAAAATGTGTGATTAATTTGCGATTAACTGTGGACAATCATGCGATTGATTGCGATTATATATTTTAATCGATTGACAGTCCTAAAATTAACACATTATATCTAAGTGTAAGTGTAAAAACAACATGTTGTACCTTCTGACAGAGCCAGGTTAGCTATCAGCAAGAAGGTGAATAAACTATTATTTTACATGTCTTTTCGTGCAGCATTACAAATTATCAGAAATCATACTTTTAGATTTTGGCTGCACCTAATGATCATTTTCATTAAAACAAAAGCAGCCACAAAAAAGTCACCATTTAACTGAGAAGAACAGCAAAGCACACAGAAACAGGCATGAAACATCTAGTCCCATGATGCACCTTTGCTGTTACATGTATGTAGACTCAGCCTCTGCTGTTAAGTTGAACATATGGAAAGTTATCAGCTGTGGGTCCTGTGTGTATTCACTAACGATCGCTGTCGGTTGGCTGAACTTCCGTTGAACCTGATTTGCATAAATTCACGCAATTAGACGAGGCAGAGCCACTACTGAGGAAACCAATTGGACAAGCACTTATCGTGGTTTGCATACAAGCACAGGACTGGACAGGCGTTAACTATCCAACTGGCAGCTATGAGTGAACAGGAGACAGCAATTTACAGCTGAAAGTCCAGGCGGCAGAGCCGTGGGAAAAACGGTAACAAAAAGTATGTTCAAACATAGTTCAGCTTTTGTTTGAATTCTGTGGTATATAAATGAGACAGGTAAGCTTAGCTGGACAAAGGAGATAACACTTTGTTGGCACAGAGTTCATCAATGGCAACTTTCTACATCATTCTGTTGTTTGGCCACCAACAAGGATATATTGATTCTCTTGTACTGTGTACTATTTCCTGCTTATTGACTGTAATGAATCTTTTAAAAAAGTGATGAACATAGTCAGAGAAGTACCTCTTCATGCAGTCTATCCACATTAAAATGAGGAAAGAAAATACATATATATAGCTGGAATGTGAGGAACGCATTTGCATTTTAAGTTTCTTTTATGAAAATGTAATTGTGTGCTCACCTGGACTCCTCACAGGGAAGTGGCTTTTATTGGAAAGGTCGTCTCTGCAGAGGCACGACCCTCCACCCACACACCTCTCTCCGAGGGGCCTCGCCTCGGGCTTTATCTGGGCTGCCAGCCCCACTCTACACACACTTACTGTACAAACAAGCACGGGTGCATACGCGCTCATACACTCACTCTGTAATTACTGTCAAGGCAGGCTGTGCAGAGAGAACGGGCTGCAGCCAAGTCGCTCTACAGTCTTTCCAGCTGGCTCGGTGTCCATTTAGATTCACTTTATTCGGACTATTTTGAGAACAACGGGAGTCTGACTGACAGACAGGAGTTTCAGGGACTGGACGGTAATTGCAGAGCGACCTGTTATGACGTTAATGCTCCCATTTATTTGTGCTATTTTGAATTCCATTATTAACAGCTGTTGTTTTGCGACAGCCATATTATTATCACTTCTCCAACCTCTACAGTAATCAGACGTCCATTTATTTTCACTGTATGCTGAACGACACAATGATTGATGACAGTGGACTGAAACTGTTGCTAACAGCTACTAGATGAAGTCTCGAAAAAGTCCCATAACACAGAAACTTAATTCAATTTTCAACCCAATCCGGTCCGTTGACAAGAAAGTAAATGACAGTACCGTCGAAGCATTAAGATAGAGATCACACTGTTTGTGTTTGTGTCAATACTGCAGTGATTTTTCATCACACAATGGCAGATTAATACACACTGTATGACCTGATCTGTTCTGTGTCCTTCGCTTTATGGAGTAAATAAATAAACGACTCGATAAATAAATAAATGTCATTAAATGTAGCAAAAGTAATATTAAAATCAAATATAGCCATTAATTAATTGATAAAATGTGACATAAATTGATTTCTGTTTTAATTTGCTTCTTTATTTATCTTTTTTATTGATTCCCTTATTTATTTACTCTTCTGTTTAATTTTCCCTTTTATTTATTTATATATTCATTTTTGTTAACTTTAAATTTATTCATGTTTGCATTTATTTTCTACTTATTCATTTTTTTTATTCATGCATTATTTTCCCTGTGCATTTCACCCCTTATTCATTTCCCCAAACTTATTTATTTATATATTCTTTCCTTTATACATTTCTTTACACATTTCTTTTTTTATGCATTTCTGCCTCATTGAAGGTACTTCTTGTAACTTCTTACACTTACACTCTTATAAATCATGCGGGTCGGTGTCCCATGCGCGCTCGCGTGTGGCTACGCTGTTCCAACACAAACTATATGGAAGCACCAGAACCGCAAAGTTATATCTAGTGAAGCCCGTCTTGCAAAACATTGTCAACTAATCCTGCTCCAGCCCCCCGACCGTGGTCAGAGGACACAGGGGAGACCGTAACCCTGGTCTCCAGGGCCGGAGTCGATGCTGTACTCTGCTGCTCTGCCTGCCTGCTTGCCTTCACTCACACACTGCGCTCGTTCTCAATGGCTATCTCGCTCCACCTCACGTGCATGCGCGCACACTACACACTGCAGAAGAGTTAGTTTAGCTCTTAGAATATCTAGTAAATGTACAGTGGACGTTTGTGCAGAAATAAATGCTGCAGCTCCTCCAGACCAACAGAGGTTTCCCGTGTCGTTTCCTGCTGCTGAGTGAATAGACTGTGCACCGGAGCGAGTTACGTTATCGTCTCCGACCGAAACTCCAGTGTCTCCCCTGTTCCTTCTGAACGCAGTCGGGAGGCTGAAGCAGGAAACACAGTATCAGGGTCGATTCATGGAGAGACCTTCGTCTGGTCAGGTAACATTACTGCCAAGCAGTTGAAATATAGAGTGATATTGTGGTTTTAGCTGACGTGTGTCACCTCACTGTGTTGATCAATGCTTGTTCATGTCTATGTAGAGCGAGGACGCTGACTTTCGTTGACTTAACGGCCACAGCTAGCTTTGAAAATATCAAATGAATGTTCAGTGGAAGCAACAGGACGCTGACTGACGTTGACGGCCACAGGTGTCGCTGTTAACAAGCAATTTCTGATTCTTACATAGATTCCCTTTAAAACAGTAATATCAATTTTTCACATTGTATGAATTAAATTAATGGTTACATTTATTTTTAGTATTATATTTGTTACATTTAATGACATTTATTTATTCATCTAGTCATTTATTTATTTATACATTTATTTTTGATTTTGTCAGGTTCCGTCCTCCATATTCGCTCACAACGATTCCTAGTGTGAATGAGTCATCAAGCTCTTTTCATTTAAGAATTAGGGAGCTGAATGTGATTTCCAGCATCACCTGCAGCACACTGACAGTGTATTCTGCTTCCCAATGGCTGCCACAACTTCTTTTATCTTCAAATTTCAGGTGGTGGTCACTAAGCCTCTACTGGGCACAGAAACTCTCTCTCTCTGTCAGTCAGTCGTTTTCTGTCTGTGTGAGTGATTATTTCAGTCAGTATGAAACTTAATCAACTAGTCACCAAAAGCCAATATTTGTGAGATTTGTATTCATGTAATGTTAACCACTTAGACCTAGTAGCAATGTTTTGGCTTGTTGTCTGAAGTGGGGTGGCATAAGGACAGGCCAAGGGGGCTGCAATATATATTTCCCTTTTTACTGTACATTATTAATAACATTTTACCACATCAAAAAAATGTGGCGAGATATAAAGACTATAAGTATATTTTATATTGGGTCTTCAAAACAAAATAAATAAATTAGTCGAAGCTAAGACGTGAGCTCGCAGTTGCCGGTTGTCATAGTAACACCACACACAAGGAGCACATCAGTTATAAATAGGGACTATCAGAGCAAGTAAAGGAAAGATTTGTCACTGTAAACAGTGCTCAAATAAATGCTGACACACCTCAACCCTCGACACAGTCTGAGGGCATTGAACATGAGCCAACCCAAAGAAATGAAATCAGACTGTACACTGAAAGCTACTTGGCTTATGGCCTTTTGTGGAGAGGTGAAGCCAGCCGTCCCACACAAGAATGCCTCATCTACATGGAATAACTGGCTGAGATCATTCCCTTGTTTACTTATTCTCTTTTTCCCTTAAATTAGGCACACAATACTTCACCTATAGTGAGCAGTGAATTGATATCTCTGACACATTATTGTCATTTTGAATCATCACTGACAGGTGTAGCGTGGCACGACTGCTAATCTTTGCATCTATGAAATCTGGCACATTACATTGTGGGCTTGTTAGCAGAAAGTAGCGTACATGCCATGGACACTACTCGTTTCGTTCAAAATATTTTAGGGAATTGCAGTATATAGTGCATATATTTCACACTCAAAATTCAAACACTCAAATAAAATGGCCATGGGTAAATGTAGTGCACTATAGCAAATACAGCGTGATAGCAATGATGCTTTAAGTAAGCTCAATGGGCATCTCAAGACGAAAACCTCTCTTTAGCCAAAAAAAAGATATTGAATACTTCAAGCAACCAAGAGAGGTAAATGGAAAACAGAATAAATGTCTTTATTGTCCTTGAATACCTAAAATCTAAGATAATTTTACTCTTGAACAGAACAAAATGCATTTAACAAATTAATTAATTAGCATACTCAACTTTTATCACTCGTCGTTCACCTTAAAGGTGCTAAATTCGAGATTGGGAGTATTTCTGTTGCCTCTGAACAGCTCTCAACATGGCGGCAGCTGAGCCGGAGGTTCGCGGTAGTGTCTCGAAGAAAGTGGGGAAACTCTTGTGAGATTGTTAAGGTTAGGCATTGACCTTGAATATTTCAGGTTAGGACAGGTCATCGGGCAGCGAGTCTCGCAAGAGTTTTTGCAAGTTTTTGCAGATCTCAGATCAGATTTCGCAATTTAGGGATTCCCTTCTAGACACGACCACGGCTCACAGCTAATGGTGCTAACAGTGCTAACAATGAAAACAACTGAAACAATGGTGATGGAGCTAACAGTGTTAACCTCAGGGGGAACCAGAGGATGGGTGCTATGCTTCCCGTGCCGTCAGTCGGGATGGCGTTATCAGCTGTAACTGCTGTATGAGCTCAGTGCAGAGCAGCACGCTCACATGCACGAACATGCACTAAAAGGCACATGCGGCTGGCCCGGCTATGTCAACGAAGTACAGAAAAGCTCAGATTACAACACACACAGAGGGAGAGTGACTTCATTCTCTGCTCAGGTAGACATTACTCCTCTATATCTTTACATTGCAAGTAGTTGTTTGTTGCTACTGTATATTAATGCTCTGGATATCGTACAGAGCACCTTTAAATAAATCAGGATATAGAGCTTTTCCCTTTGTGTGACAGACAGTAGAGAAGTGTGTACACATCGAAGTGGAAAAGGACTGTGTTTTCATGTGTGAACATACACACATGGGTGCAGGCAATGTTTTTAACACTGCCATTGAACTGACAGAGACAGGACTCTTCTGCATGAGTTGTTTGAAGTAGTTTTATAGTTGCCCTTTTAGCCACGATAAAAAAATACTACCACTACCACTAATACTTCATGTATATGTATCCAGTAGTATAAGTATCTGGCTCTGCGCTGTACAGTAGGTTATCTGCACTACAACCTTCCCTTGACAGCTATGCAGAGCTGCAGGGTAGCAGACTAAAGCAATCAAAGTAATAACAAGAAAGAAAGGGAGGATGCAAGAGGGAGGGTGGAAAAGAGATGGATACAAACAGCTTTTGCTGATGAGAGTGAGCCAATGGGCCGCTGGCTGTTTGTTGCACATCAGAATGTCAAACAGGGCAGCAGCAGCCTGCGCTGAGTCACAGAGGTGAAAATAATGTCAGGCGTTGGAGAAGACGAGTCACCAGACTCCCAGGACCCAAAAGTCACCCACAGCTCAAAAGCAGTGCAGACAAGGCAGAATACTACCCACACTGCAGAGTCACATGCTTAGGTTTCCTCCTCCAGGAGACGAGTGTGTGCTTAGTGGAAATGTACCTCTAGGAAACGTGACTTCTTCTTCCTCGGTACGTGCAGTTCTCGCTTGTGGTGAGAGCAGCAAATAAGGCTGCGAAAAAGAGGCTGCGATAAGGCCTTGGTGTCTTCACACCACAAACCACAGGAGGAAACAGCTGCCAAATGTCATTTTGACAGGCAGAGACCCATTTACTGGTGTGTGATGTACACCTTGATTCTCTGGTCGGCAGCGTGGGAAAGTTGTAAAAGTGAACTTTCAGCTGAGCAGCCAGCAGCAGTTAATCATATATCGGTGTTTACTGCATGTCCTGGCTATCACTGCACCACCACTGGCAGTACAGCTGGCTCAAGTCAGCCATCCAACAGCACGCAGCGATGTGGCTGTGGGCGGTGTGAATGTTGTCACTCTTCAGCGAGTCCAGAGACCTGGAGGTTTATTCTGCAACTACTTCTTGGTCATAACAGGGGAGAGTCTCTCTGCAGTCTATGGCGAGAGTGCCTCATCAATCAGCCTCAACTTGTATCGATCCCACTTTTATACTGTAGCTCACAAAAACAGTGAATGGAGAGAGGGATGACAAGGTGCGAGAGTTTGAAGTCGTTGACATTGCTATTGAGATCTGAGTGCCGTGTCGAGGTCCTGCTGGTGGCTCCCACAGGGTCAGATCAATGACAGGATAAAAAACAACTAGAATTACTGTCTCATGGTTGCATGCCTCCGCCAACCAGTCAAGTTACAGTGTACATCCATGTCTGTCCAAAATGTAATCACTACATGATTTTATCCAATTAGAAATTTGTGGGAAATTGTCATAATTAGCACATGAATTTTTGAGTTATGGCCAAAAATGTGTTTAATAATTCCTCCGGCCATGGCTGTCGCCGACGCGGAGGCATAAAAATAGATGTATCTTAAACCAGAACAGAAACCAGACTAGCCTACAGCTATGCTAGCAGCTGTGCTTTGAGCTGAATGCTGACGTCAACATGCTAAAATGTTCACAAAGACAATGCTAACAAGCTGATGTTTAGCAGGTATAATGTTTACCGTGTTCACCATCTTAGTTTAGCGAGGTAGCATGGTAACAATAGCAAATTAGCACTAAAAACAAAGTACAGCTGAGGCTGCCATTAGTTTTGCAAATATTTAGTTATAAACCAAAGTAATGGACAAACATTTTGACCTGATAAAGAGTTAAGCCCTTTGCGACGGTTCTGTGCGGCAGGTTTTCGCCTGTCTGTGCACATTCAAATTTTTCTAGCTACGCGGGACGCCGATGGGCGGAGAAAATGTAGAACTTTGAGGAGCTTTGAGAATGTCGATTTGCCGCGAGGAGAAACATGCACGGAGTATAAAAGATCCAAATGTTACCTCGTCATAATTTCATGTCAGCTCATGTCCATGCATCAGTCCTTGCGGAGGGTATAACTGAGTCTTTAAGGGGGTCCCCAAAGTTATCACAATTCGAAAGGGAAATCCATTTTAAAGCAATCCATCCAACAGCTGTTGAGACGTTTCACTTAAAACAACAACTATCAACCTCCTAGTGGCTCTAGAGGAAAAGTCAGGGGATCACCAAAGTCAGTAGGATCTGGAGAGCAGGAATGTCTGTATAAACTTTTGTGGAAATCTATTCAATAGTTGTTGAGATATTTAAGTACATAGCATTTGCTAATATACTCACGTCAAAAAACCTATAGCTGAAATAAATAACAATTGAGAATAAAATAAAGTCCGACATAATTCAGGAAATGAAATCACAGAGAGAAACAGTCATTTCTGTGGTCGATCAGCCACAACTATACATCAACTTTACCCCAAAATGTATTACTGCTTAGCTTCCTTAATCCTCAAACAGGGGTTTGAAAGGATGAGTGTGGTTATTTCACAGACAGGATATTAATTGTGAGGCTCTCTGCTCGTCACATACATGGCATCTAAAATGTGTGTGCTTGGCCCAAATCTTCTGGAGGAAAGCTTTTGGTTTTCATTTGCTTTCCAGCCCAGAGCTTAGTATTTGACAAAGTGCCACCTCAGCAAAGGGCATGATTAATTCTAATAAGACTTGAAGATTTTTTTAAAGAATTTTCTGCAATGTGATTAAGTTACTTCAAAGGACAGGTTTCCATTAGTAAGGCACAGCGTGGACCTTTTCACAGCAAAATGTAGACAACTGTGCACATTTCACCCTTTTAATGTATCTTTGTTACTTATGTGCCTACGCAACCTAAAGACATTAAAAATATAACTGAATACATGCTCAGCCTTTCAGGGTATAAACTACTTAAAACCTGCTTTATGTTTTGGTGCTTGTAAAAATAGTGCAGCAGCACCAGGGTCACATTCTGATGATATGATAGAGAATTGTATGGTAGTCCATGACCTTGCTTACGTTTAAGAGTATTTCTGTCAGCAGAACTGACAGAACTGAGGAGCTTGTGCCACAGCTGAACCCTCCCTGAATTAAGATGTAACTTAGACCTTTGCTGTTCTAAACTCTAGGTGTCTGGTAAGTCTTTCCTTTGGAAAGTGCAGGATGTCTGTGTTATGTTTCTTTTATTACACAGCTTTGTTGAATACTCGATTCTGATTGGTCAATTACAGTGTTCTACTGTCTGTTATTTCTTTATAGCAGACCGTCGCTGACGGGGTTTATTTCACAACAATGACCGGCTTGCTGTACATTATCCCTTACTTATATCTGGAATTGAAAAATAGAAGATCTGGGTCGTGTTGAGTGACCAATAGTGAAAAACTTTTCATCTAGCACCATCATCAGATCAAACATTTATTTCGTCCAACACTTTTGTTTATGACTAATTACCTGCAAAACCAATGACATTCCCATCAGCCTCAGCTGTACTTTGTGTTTAGTGCTACTTAGCAAATGTTAGCATGCTATCGGGCTAAACTAAGATGGCGAACATGGTCAGCATTATACCTAGGGTGACCATATTTTCAAACCCCAAACCAGGACCCTTAAGTTTACCGCACGTTCATGCATGCGCACATGTATGTGTTTATGCACGTACATAGATTATATAGATGGACGACACATTTCCACTTCCTCCCACTGTACAAAAGTGAAGCCATAATATCGTTTACTACATACTCAATCTGTACTAACTAAACTAAACTAACTAAATTAACGAAATTACCATTACCAGCGGACTCTTCATACTGAGGTATACTCTAGCAATATGTCTTCTTTGAATCACATGACTATATCGATCATGACATTACCAGTCCGAGCTACCATTGAATGAAAATTGTTTATCACAAACGTAAATCAACATTACCTCTTCCACTCAATTTCATATTTTCCAGTATTATTATTAGGGCAAATTAAAATTATTAAAGGTGCTAAATGCAAAATTGGGAGCATTTCTATTGCCTCCACATGGCTCTCAACATGGCGACCGCTGAGCCGGCGGCTCGCAGCAAACGGTGCTAACAGTGAAAACTACAGCAACACTGCTGACAGAGGTAACAGTTAACCTGAGGGGGAACCGGAGGGTGGGTGCTACGCTTCTGTGATGCCACCGTGGGTCGGGACGGCATCATCAGCTATGACCGCAGTATGAGCGCAGTGCAGAGTAGCGTCCGTGAGCTAGCCAGTGGGGCACACTCACATGCACTAAAAGGCATGCTCGGCCGGCCCGGCTATGTTAACAAAACGAGGAGAAACTCGGATTACAACACACACTGAGGGAGAGTGACTTCATTCTCTGCTCAGGTAGACATTACTCCTGTATATCTTTACATAGCAAATAGTTGTTTACTGCTATATTAATGCTCTGGATATCATATAGAGCACCTTTAAATTGTGTTAAATGTTTTCTACAGTACATTATGTATATGAACTCTACTTCTTAACTTATCATTCGTAATTATTTTATCCAACAGTTAATTATTTTAAACGTCTACCTCCCAGACCACCGTTGGACAGTCTGAAGAGCCACAATGCATTTGGGGATGGTTCAGTATGTTTAGTAAGCTCATGTCTCATACTCAGAAATTCTTGCCAATTCTTGCCGCTCTAGTTTACCAGTTTACACCTTAATACTCCTGTTAGTCTTGGAACAGATTTGCTCATATTCATTGAGCCAGATTGTTGACCCAATAGTTAAGGCTACAGGCTTCATGAGTGGGAGGCAGCCTACTGTTCGGGAATATTTTCAGGGAATACCGGTAAATTGTAGTACAAGTTTGAGGGTGTTGAGTGTTTTAATTCATATAAAACATTCTGACGCAGCAAAAGTCTGTTCCATTTATAATTATAAAGGGAAGCTAATGAAGCATTGTGCCAGATGGTTTCATCTGTGACCACTTAAACAAAAGTCTTTACCTCAATAACCCACAAGACACAGACTTCTCTTCTGCCTATTATACCAATATAAAATAAAAGTACAATTATAAGCCAGGCCGACTCTTTCTGTGTCCCCACATATCCAAAGACCCATTAAAAAGCTTCTTTAAAACCAGGAACATGTACCAATATTTACATGGCAAACATTTGATAGAGAATACATATTCAGCAACCAGTGTCATAAACAACTGGAGCCCCTTCCTCTAAAATCCCTTTCAAGTGCATGTCTGAATATTCATTAGTGAACCTTTCCACTTGAAGTTGTTCTACAAATCCCCTCCTTATTGAGCACAGTCGTTCTCACCCGGTTAAATAACTGCATGAAAGTGCAATCAACTCCACCTTTGAATGTTAATGTTAAAGATGGAAGACATTACAAAACAGCTTTGATATGCGTTATGTGATACAGTGCTTCGCCTGACGGCTCATTCTTATTCTCTGGACACAAGGCCTTGTTTATTAAAAGCAGCTTGTTGTCTTTACATAAAGCTTTTGCTATAATTTATCTTTCAGCGCAGCACCGCAAAGTCAAAACGTTGTGATATGCATAGCCAACGAGTCCTGTCAAGTCTATTTCTATCCTACTGTCCTATTGTCTGTTTCATTCTTGCTATTTTACTGGTGAAGGTGTAGACCAGTCAGCCAACCACAGAGCCTGTCAAGCTGTCAGTAGTTATGAAAGCAATTCACAACAATCAAATGTCAAGCTAGCAGTTGGATAGCAAAGAGGGAGAAGAAAAAAAGAAAAGGTAATTACAGTGCTGAGCAATACAATATAAAGAAAAAGTTTTATACATTATGTCAAGCGCAAAAGTTTTTTAGCTGTGTTGATATTTTGTGCAAACCATATACACAATAAGACCTAAGCTTATTTTTTAAGCTTTATTGATTTATGTATACCAATACATTTAGTTTGTGCACTGGTGTTAAAGTTTGTGCACTGACTACCAAAATATCCTACTCTAGTATAGATAACATTACTATTACACTTACATACAATAATAATACAATGTATAACGTAATATTTTACTTCATATAAATAATATTCTAATAATAATAAAGAAAGAAGATGTGTAGCCAGTTTAGACAGTTTTAGGTGCATCAGATACAAACACAAAAGCCTATCAAACTTATTGCTCTTCCCCATTTATATACATACATATACATTTCATATGCATACATTTCTAAAATGGTTATATATATATATATATATACATATATATATATATATATATATACTGTATATAGAAATATCCAGCCCCATTATTTAGAAAACTTTCTTAAAAGTTATAGCTATTGTTTCTATCATTCCTGTTCTAGTCTATTGCTCTAAAAGGGGAGGTTGCCAAACTTGCAGCGACAAGGCTGATACAAATCAATGATGTGTTTAGGATTTTAAAATATTACGTAAACTCCTATCTTCTGAGGTGGAAGACATATTCAGATCCTTTACTTAGCCATTGTGCACCTCTTTAAAAAAGTTGACCTGATGTTTGTGTCAAAAAACTGCCATAAAATTATATATTAATATTTTCCACTTTCACTGAGGTCAACCTTTTAACCAACTTCAGTCCTGACCATAACTACTAAATTTTCATTCATTTTCAGAATTTTAACCCTTTAAATGCCAGTTTGTTTTCAATTTTGATGCATTTTTATTTGTTATGCAGTGTCAGATTCAAAATAAAAAAACTTCCACTTGTTACCTCAGAGGACAAAAATGTCCCCTTCCTAAAACCGCTATAAAAATACTATATAGCCTATTAATATTAATTTCCACTTTCACTAAATAAAATTGTTGTAACTAACTTCAGTCCTGATTATAACTACCAAATATTCATTCATTTGCAGAATTTTAACCCTTTAAGTGCCAGTTGTTAAGATAATGCCACTGTCGTTTTCTATGAAAAAATAACACAAAAATGTGTGATTAATCATGATTAAATATTATAATCGATTGACAGCCCTAATAAAACTGCATCATATTTCATGAGATGATAGTAGGTTTCGTAAGTAAAATCTTAATCTGCAAAGTAACCACTAACTCTAGCTGTCAGATCAATGTAGTGGAGTAAAAAGTACAATATTTGCCTTGAAAATGTAGTGGAGTAGAAGTATGACGTACTGCACCATGAAATGTAAATATTCAAGTAAAGTACCTCTATAAAGTACCTCAAAATTGTACATAAGTACAGTATTTGAGTAAATGTATTTCATTACATCTTACCACTGCCTATGTTAAATATGAATAAATATGTTTCCTCAAGACTCCTGCACTTGTTTGATTACTAGTTTAATGCAAATCTTTTAGTGGCAAAATTTGGACTGCAAATTTAGCAGTGTTGAAGCTGACCCCTACAGGATGTAATGAAGCATTCAGCTTAACTTGTGACTGTTCAGAATTGCCTATTCTGATCTGTGGTGTATCCGGTTTCAAGTTCCTCCAAGCTCACTGTTACAACATCCACAGTTGAGTTTCAACACATGAATGTATGTTTTAAGCAAATATACTAAGTGAGTATTTTAAAGATATTCAAAAGCATTGAACTCCCAGTAATAATAATAATTTGCTTCTTCCACTTTTTAGAGGTCGGAGTCTTTGGCTTTATGCTTGGTGTGTTTCAGTCCTCTGCTAAGTGTGTGCTCCTGTGAGAGATAAACACATAATGCAAGAATAGGCATTTTGTCAAATATGCATGTGTGTTAATTAGCCTAATAACTGACTGGACATGCATAAATAACCCTTTTCCCCCCCAGAATAGCTCACACATTTGCATCACTGGCTGAGACTAATAAAAGGCATCTTGCGGAGATACCCATGTCTCACTTAATTCAGCTGCCTCCTATGTGGAGCCTTCAGCGGGAAGTGAGTCATTCCCTCCTGCTCCTGTGTCGGCGGCGAAGAGACGAGCCACGTGACCCCAGTGCATGATTAATTAGTGATCATTATCCCATCTACGCTCTCCTCGGTGGGTGCTGTGCTTTTGTCCTCCCCTTTATTAGCATAGCTGGCTGCACTACCAGCCGCCTTTTGACGTGACTCTGGAACATGAGAATGTGTGAGTCATTGAGGTCTGGCAGAGGCTGTCCGGTATTCTGATCGGATGCTTTGGTGATATTCTAACATTTCTTTCTTCTCCGTGAGATGAAGACGAAGAAGGGAAGCAAGCAAGGAAGGAAGGAAATGTTCAATGGGTGACAGCAAGGGTGTCATTAGACCTCTTTCAGAGGGGTGTGAGCACCTGTGTTATTGTGCCCCAGTTAGAAAGTAGCGTATTCATGGAAAAATACAACTTAAAGTTTTAATTAACATTAATTCATCAAAATTCATTGTCATAGACCGGTAGTGTATCTGTGACCGGTTTGGACATTTAGAGGAGATATTGCCTTCATTAGATACCTAAACTTGCTAACGCAGAATGTGTTCAGCAGCAGATTTCTAATGAGTCAGTGACTAGATACATGTGTAATCAGTTATGAAAATAAGGCAACCGAGGCCCTACTCTTCGTGTGATTATAACTATAATCCAGGCTGATTTCATTTTATCCAGGCCAAATGATGTTGTTATTATTGTTATATAATGTTACTAGGACTAATATTGGATGACATTGCCTCTTGCACTCTTACTTTGAAATTTGGGGAATATAAATGGAAAGTTGGAACCACAGTCAGCATTTAAACGATTGGCTGACCTTATACCACGGTTTAAAGAGACAGCTCCTCGTAGATAGCAGAGCAGGAGTTAATTTAAATCTATTTAGAGCATAATCTGAAAACACATCTGAAAATGAAATGCAACCCTGCCAAAGCCTGTAATGAAATGAGAGATTAAAGAGACTCTAAAACATGGAATCAAATTATATATCTGAGACTAATTATGATTTCATCTGTAGCACATGGTGCTTATTTGTAATGACTTAGATTAAAAAAATATGTATATATTTTGTGTGTTTAAAATGTTTAAATGTTTCAATTTCAGGTTTTTTGTAGGTTTGATCTGAAGGATTTTCAAAGATTCCTCATGTTTTCTTCTCACATTCAGAACAATGGTCTATTAGAGAAGCAGAGGGCCATTTTAGAAGGAATGATGAATGAGTGAATTACCATAGGAGAATTTACAACTCATAATTAATGGTAGCAATATATAAAATTCTAATCAACTCAAGGAATGACATGCCTGCAGACTCTCTAGCTATTGCATGTTAAGTCTCACCTTCAGACGTTCTTACAGTATGCAGTTGGCTTTGATATATTTTACATAGAAACATAGAAACATAGGGGTGTAAAGGTACGTGTAATTGTATTGTTGTATTGTTCGGTACAGGACGTGCGGTTCGGTCTGCGACATCCTTTCGGTACGCCCTGTGACCCAAACAGCTGTTTACACCGATCAGTCATAAAATTAGGACAGCATTGGCACCCTGACCGGTCTGCGGCTACGCAGCTCCATACGCAACACACTGCGATGCATTGTGTGTTCTGCCACCTTTCTATCGGAACCAGCATTAACTTTTTCAGCAATTTGAGCTACAGTAGCTCTTCTATTGGATCGGACAACACAGGCAAGCCTTTGCTCCCCACGTGCATCAATGAGCCTACGGTCTGACCCTGTCGCCGGTTCACCGGTTTTCCTTCCTTGAACCACTTTAGGTAGGTCCTGACCACTGCAGACCGGGAACATCCCACAAGAGCTGCAGTTCTGGAGATGCTCTGACCCAGTCCTCTAGCCATCACAATTTGGCCCTTGTCAAAGTCGCTCACATCCTTACGCTTGCCCATTTTTTCTGCTTCCAACACAAAGTTCCAAAAATGTTCACTTGCTGCCTAATATATCCCCCCCACTGCCAGGTGCCTTTGTAACGAGATAATCAATATTCACTTCACCTGTCAGTGGTCCTAATGTTATGGCTGATCGGTGTATGTCTACTACTCACACACTCGGAACAGAAATTATGGAGTTTTACCCAGAAAGTTTTGGCAGCACACCAGTTGTTCTCTATCAGCTGTAGCAGCGCTGTAGCTTGGTTCGCCAGGTTAATCAAACTCAATGGACAGCGTTTTGTGTCAAACTGTATGCCGACAGTGTTAAACTGAAGTCGAGTATATCTGTGATACACAATGTGTCGATTAGCGGAGCGAAAAAAACAAAAAACAAAACAGACTGGATAGCAAGTCAGTCTCTCCACAGCAAAAAAAAAAGTTATTTTCTTAATTTCTTTATTGTACCGAAAACGTATCGAACCGGGACCCAAAACCGAGGTACGTACCGAACCGTGAATTTTGTGTACCGTTACAGCCCTATAGAAACATTACCTTTTGCAACTATTTGTGGCAATAAACTTGCAGTACTTCCAAATAAACTTAAAAATGACTTACTGCAGCTTTAAATGTGACTCCCTTAATCAGACTGAATTACTATGTTGTTTCACTTCATTTATTTAGCCTTAAATTGTGTTCAATTCGGCCAATTTCTGTGTGTACGTTCACATGTACGTCCCACCAATGTCATTTTCAGTTGACGGGTCGGTAGTAGTTGCCACGAGCAGTTAACATGATGTTTTTCACAACAATCCCAAAAATATGCCGATTTAAAAGTTGTATTTCTGTAAGTCAACTGGATCTCATCCACGCCTGTTGCCATTTTTCTATTGCTGTTTTAAATTGATGTATCTATTGTTAGCTAGTTAATGTTGGAAGATGATATCCCTACCTGTATTGTTTATCCTGCTCACAAAGCTCTGATTGGTTGGTATAGATGTGTCCTGTGAAGGCACATGTTCCACACAAGTATTTAACATGCTGACAGACTGACAGAACAACATGATTGCATGGATGTTAACATATGCAGAAAATCATTATATGATATAGGCATGTATACGCAATAAATACATCTGACTGCAGTGTCACAATTCATCCTTGAGTGACACTCGCGCGCACACACACAGTACTTATTAACAATTTAGCTCTGGAAAAGATGAGCCGGGCCTCTGATTTTGGAGCGCTCTCAGTCCAAGGAGGGATGCACAATAACAGCATCAGTAAGTCCTAAGAGCTGACCCTTCTCTTAACACCTACTCCGACAGCTACACACCTTCTGATTACCTTTCATCTGGTGTGCTGCGGCCATCGGACACTCCAATTACATCTGCTAATGGAGCAGCCTCCTCTCCAACCTGGCCTTCCATCACCTAGTTAGGTGTGAGGCAGCAGAGGTGAGAGAAAAGCTAGACAGAAAGTCAGGAGAGTGGTACTTGTTGCTTTAGGACTCCTCCTGGATGCCAAAAAGAAAGATGGAAAAAAAGAGAAACAGCTAACATTCAACCAAATCTGTGCCATTAGTACTCATGCACAGCCACAGCTCAGTTCCTGGAAGCCAACGGTGTCATTAAAGGCTAAATCAACACTGAAATCACACAGGGCAGAAATCTGCTGCTGCACCGGTTTGAAACTAATAACCATGTTGTATTTGTGGCCACACCCCAATCAGTGATGTCACAGCTGGGGTTTATTAGCTGTCAAAACCTGCAGCGGCATCCCTGATGAAGGGTGTGGCTACAAATCCAACATGCTTGAAAGCTTCGGCACATAGTCCAACAAGGCAGGGTGCCATGACGTGCACCTTACAGCTCAAAGAGTCACTACGCTACGGAATTACTTCTCAGTCCATATTTATTATACAGAACTAAAAAATGAACCAATTTATGTAGTGTTCTCATAAGCGAAAGCAAAAGCTATGACACATCACAACAAGTGAAATCCAAGTTAATTACTTTTACTGAAATCTTGCTGCAGTAACCAAATTCAAGCTGTTATCCTTTGTATGACTCTGTCTGAGCTGTCGTGGTTGTCTATCCTGGGCACAGACGTGGTGGATAACTCAACTCAACATCTCAGGCAGACAACAATCTCGGAGGGAGGAGGGGGGGCCGGCCAGTCGTGTATCTCGCTGTCTCATCATGCATCATTATGTCTGGGAGCCGATCACATTGCCTGAGTAAACATCAAGTCATGGCCATTCTAATAGTATCAATATAAACTCCATAGCTGTAATAACATGAGGAGCATAAAGCAAATTCTGTTGAACTTTACGTGCACCATAATGATAATGGCAACCAAATGATTACTGACACAATATTGTATTTTGACTATTGGCTAGATAACCTCACTGTGTATCTCATATGTGCCAAGAAATATAATTTATGGCCTCCTGTTTCCACATGAATGTTGTATTTGCCTTGTAACGATCACCACATGGAGTTTTTCACTACATGCCTGTCCCCACACAGGGTGTGTAATCGTCATCGAGGCTTTTTCTCTGGATCTTCAATAAAGCCCTGTGAGCCATAAAGTCTACAATGATTACAAGGTCGATTTGTAAAGACATTTTATCGTGATGTCAACACATGAATCGCACCATTTGCTGCCACTGCTTTACAGCATCCTGGTTAAGTGTGAGTGAGGCTGCTCTGGATTATGTCAGTGGCTTTTACCGTGATACTCTCAGCAGCACACACACAAATAATGACACACACATGCATCATGGTCAAAGTGTTCCCTACAGACCCAGCTCCTGCAGAGATCGGCCTGGGAGGTTAATGTACAGTAGGGCGAGACCTCTTCATCCAGCAGAGATGGACGACGTGCAACCAAAGAGTCCCCGACCCACTGAGTCTGCTCTAAAGACCCTGTGGCTGCAGGATCTCAACATGGGGGTGGGAAACAGCAACCAGACACACACATGGATAGTTTACCAGTAAAATCCGATGCAGCAGTTGAGACAGACTGCATCTTTCAACCCGAAAGACAATAAAACCAGCAAGAAATTCATTACACGTATTACTAGTGTCATTAAAAAAAACTACTGTTTTGGTATTTTTCACAGTCTCACTTGAGACTTTCTTGACTTGCAAAATTATGTTTTAAATTGACAAACATCATATGTATGATTCATGCCTCAATTCAAACAGGATCAAAAAAGTATTTGTCTCTCGCCGTTGACTACCGTACATGTTTTTCTGAAATAAGGTCCCATGGGGTCTACCGGAAGGGGCGGGACTTCACCACTCTATAGGCATGAAGGTTTACCAGTGTAATCCGATGCAGTAATTGTGACAAACTGCATTTTCAACCGTAAGACAATAAAACCAGCAAGAAATTCACTACATAAAAAACACAATCTCTCACCTGGTCTCAATGGCCTCATAGCAACTCAGTGAAAATATTTTGGATAAATGCCAAAACACATAGTGGTTAAAGCCAAGTTAAAATGAAGCTGCTTAACTCCTGAATAGCTGCTGTTTTTTTGGAGATGGAAAATGTTCATGTGACTAATGATTACCCCTTCAGCTGCAACCATACACAAGGAGGCCATGCTACAATATGAATAACAGAATATGAATGAATATGTATATTTTCTCTATAAACCGGCATCTTTCATTTAAGGGACTAGTTACGGGAATTAAGCTCAATTGCTTTTTTTGCCGACAGTTCGATGAGAAGATCGATACCCCTCTCCTAAATTTACAAAGTAACATAAATAAGTGTTTGTTACCTTTGGACAGAGCCAGGCTAACTATTTCCCCGTTTCAAGTTTTTATGCTATGCTATGCTATGCTATGCTAAGCAGCTGCTGGCTATAACTTCATAGTTAATAGACAGACATGAGAGTGGTATTGAGAAGACACACACTTTAGAAGACACTATGTACTTTGAATTTAAGATACTGTATAAAAGCACAAAAGTCACACATGCGAAAAATCAACATTCGCCTCCCGTTCACTTCCATTCTATGAAAGCAAAGGGGCGAAAAAACATTTGCTTCCAGTTGCGAAGCAAATTCGCATCTTCGCATTGGCTTGGCTAACTATTTCCCCCTGTTTCAAGTTGTTATGCTATGCTATGCTATGCTATGCTATGCTATGCTATGCTATGCTATGCTATGCTATGCTATGCTAGGCTATGCTATGCTATGTGGCTTCTGGCTGTAACTTCATAGTCAACAGACAGACGAGAGTGGTATTGATCTTCTCGTCTAACTCTTGGAAAGAAAGTAAATAACTGTATTTCCCAAAATGTAAATCTATTTCTTTAAAAGACACACTATGTACTTTGAATTTAAGATACTCTATAAAGGCACAGTCACACAAAGTTAACATTCGCCTCCCGTTCACTTCCATTCTATGCGAGCGAAGTGACGAGAAAACATTTGCTTCCGGTTGTGAAGCAAATTCACATCTTCGCATTCGCTTGGAGTTCAACTTTGGTGAACTTTCAGTCACCTGCATTCACGCATGTGTGACTGTGCCTTGAAATAAAAAAAATAAAAAGTGCTTTATGAGCCTATTTACATGTAGGCACAAAGACATGAATATATAGTATACTCTACAGACCGTTCATTTCTACAGTATGTACTAGCCCACATATGGGTGTGCAGCATTTCAGGACTATGGTATCTGAATGATTGATGGGGAAGATGCATGATAGACCTACGTCAGAGTAAAGTGTGGAGCTGCTCAGCCCTTCCTGTGCTTATGCAATACGGCTTTGTGAGTTACTCCAGCTATAAAACTTTGAGCATCGACAGGCAACAGGATATCCTGCTGAGAAACGTGGCAGGGATAACAGCTGCCGCTGATTTCTCTGGGCTCGCTCGATCATGTCCGATGGCACTGAAGCTTTCAGAGGACTGTCACGGAGCAGAGTGGGGCCATTATACACTCTCTCCCCCGCTCCTATCTGATGGAAAAAAGGTTGAGACCATCAGACCAGCGCTGAGAGCTGCTGCTGTACTGACAGACAACGGCCAGACAAAAGTGAATCTATCCGCGTCTGAGCTCCAGCCAGCTCTGCGGGGGAGAGCTTCTTCCATCATGTTTATCGACTGGGAGCTGTCCTCTAATTGAAAAGAGCTGAAATGGAGACTTTCACTTTGACGCCCTCTTCATGAATAACTCATCAATAGCTTTATGAATAACTAATCAATGACTCTGAGTCAAAGATCAGACATGCATCCTTGCAGAACTTAGTTGGAGGAACACACTCCAGACTTTGCCTCGTTAAAGACTGAACTGTAAATACCACCTAACCATCTGTTCAAACTACAGGCAGCAACATATCAGCAGGTATTGGCATCACATAACTCTTTCTTAAAAATACACCAGTTCACCTGCCCGGAGTGACCTTGTGCTAAACACTGCTTTGTTATCATGAACTCTCACTCTGAGTGAGCCTGATGTTTGCATGTGCAGAGCAGAGAAAGGACAATCTAATAGTGATGAATCATGTGTAAGAAAGTGGACTGTTTCTTGGGTGTTAACGGCAACTTCAACACACCACCACCCCTTTACTACACACACTGTAAACACACACATGTGCAAGTTGAATATATTGTATAACTATAATCATAATACAAGAATATTTCCGTGGTGTGAATGCAGAGGTACCGTCACAAAACAGTAGTGTATCACCTAAATCCCTTCAAACCTTCCCAAAAAATACTGCAATGGTTTCACTCTTTAATAAGGTATACTTTGAGCATTAATTATTGTTTTATAGATGGCTAATAAGCCATTAATAAAGGCAAAATTTGGTTAAAAAGTTGAGAAAAATCCAGTGGGTATTGTCCTCCAACTTTTGTCTTTTAGCTGTCCAGTCCCATTTTAAAAAGTTGCCCACCTAAATAACAAAAGAGACTGAAAATCCTTAAGACCCTTGCAATGACTTATAATATCTAAACATGAATATGATAATCTATTAGATGTTGATATAACAGCATGCTAACATGCACACAATGACAATGTTATCATGCTGATGTTTAGCATCTTTATAGACCTAACGTTTATCGTGTTCACCATCTTAGTTTAGCCTGTTAGCATGTTAACTAGGGCTGTCAAAGTTAACGCAATAATAACACGTTAACGCAAATTTGTGTTAACGCCACAAATTTCTTTAACACAGCTTACAAATTTTGAATTACTGGCATATAAACTGGCATTATATGAAACTAAAAAATCTAAGGAATACATTGGTACCAACCATACTAGCTTTAGCGGAGGCTAAATAACGCTCCAAACTTGGAGGAAAAACTGGCATGGCCATTTTCAAAGGGGTCCCTTGACCTCTGACCTCAAGATATGTGAATGAAAATGGGTTCTATGGGTACCCACGAGTCTCCCCTTTACAGACATGCCCGCTTTATGATAATCACATCACATGCAGTTTGGGGCAAGTCATAGTCAAGTCAGCACACTGACGCACTGACAGCTGTTGTTGCCTGTTAGGCTTGAGTTTATGATTTGAGCATATTTTTTATGCTAAATGTAGTACCTGTGAGGGTTTCTGGACAATATATGTCATTGTTTTTTGTTAATTGATTTCCAATAATAAATATAAACATACATTTGCATAAAGCAAGCATATTTGCCCACTCCCATCTTGATAAGAGTATGAAATACTTGACAAATCTCCCTTTAAGGTACATTTTGCAACAGATACAAAACGTGTGATGAATTTGCAACTTATCACGATTAACTATGAGCAATCATGCTATTAATCGTGATTTAATATTTGAATCGATTGACAGCCCTAATGTTAACATATGCTAATTAACAGCAAACATACTAAAACAAACAATATTGTGCAGCTGAGGTTGATGGCAATATCATTAGTAGGATGCAGGTATTTGGCTATAAACCAAATTGAAATTTTGACCTGATGGTGGCACTTGATGAAAAGTCAGATGATCACTTAAGTAATTTGAATTTATCCTGCAGGGATCTTGCATATCTGCAGCAGATTTCACGCTGGTGTGCAGAGCAGTCTGAGCTTGGACAGCAGCCAGGAGAAGCTTAAACCAGAGGATGAGCCATTATCATTATCAAAGAGCTGCTGTCATATGAAAATCTATCCTGAGAGGGTTTTTTGTAATCATTTGACATGATTTTGCATAGCCCTTATGAGCGGCTAATTCAGATTTCATGACCTTAGAGCACTTGGCCAGATATCCATTAAAAACTCAGACCATACTTTTGAAATTGTTTGGCTGTCAGCACGTCCTGAAAAGTGGACTTATTAGAGATGCAAGGCTTTTGTTAGATACCAGCAGTAGAGCTGGAGCAAACAGCAACACAGTGGAAAGAGTAAGAGCTTGATTATGGCCAACAATGGCTTATTAATGCAGGCCTAAAGGGTACAGGATCTGACTGCAACCGCAGAATTTACAAACAGTTTATGATGATTCAGACTCCCAAGAAAGCAGCAGACTCCCACAGTCACACTTTTTGGGGTCCAAAAGATTTAACACAATCAACACTTACTCACTTGGTCAGAAAGTTATTAGTAAAATTACCATTGTGGTACATATGCCAATATACAAATTAAATTTGAGAAATTAGTAGGTTTGGATGTGATAATATATATTGTTTGAAATCTCCACAGGTTGGATTTATTACATTTAATACACTTAAACGAGGGCAGGACAAAGACAAACAGGTTGAAATCCATGCTGAAATAATCGAGGTAACATTTTGCTGGTTGAAAAAAAGATAAATATTTTCTTCAGTGTCATTTAATAAATACATTTTACAGTACATGGTTAACATATCATATTCAACACACACACATTTGACAGTGTAATTATAACAGTAACTGCATATGGACACTCTGGATCCATAGAATTAGTCTCTGCCACATGAACGATGAATGACCTGATAAGTAATAATATTGCATTAAGAAGAAGCAAGTGTTGCCCTTCTCCAACAAAGGGAATAAGACCTGTAAGCTGCAGCGACATGGTCGTTGGTTTACATGGCAACATCTTGACCTTTAACTGTCACCTGAGGTACTCTAATGAAGGGCGACAGATGTCTAAATATCACAGAATGAACTAATAAGGGAGAAACAATCCAGTATGCAGGGTTCTCTATTTCATTATCTCGCCACAGTGCTATAACACTGCTCTTCATGTGAGCAGTCCATTTACACCTGCCTCAGTAACAGGACAGTGAAGCTGCAGTGCCACCACGTGGTCATGGCTGGCTCAGACGGAGTGGGAGAAAGGTCTGTATGAGACCCACGAACAGATCCATGCACACATGCTGTGACCATGTGGCAGATAATGAGGCATTTTGTACAGAGGGAAGTCAGAGAAAAGCATGTCACAACAACTTCAGACTGACATCTGATTGAAAGGATCTGAATTTTAAAGCCATGCTCTCCTTAAAGTGAGAATAAAAAGTAACTGATAAGAAAAACCCTGATGTGTGTTGCAGCGACAGACGTTGATTGATGCACGGAACGTGACATAAAAAGTTCATTACTAATAACTAGCTGTCAAAGTTAACGTGATAGTAACGTGTTAATGCAAATTCCTTTTAATGTCACTAATTTCTTCAACGCAACTTGTGATTTTTAGGTTGTAGTGGGCTCAGTTTTGAAGCTAGAGTGAAGATACTCTATCATATGAAACTAGAAAACCTAATGAATCCATTGGCACCAACCATGTCATATTTTACTTGTAGCGACGGAGGCTAAATAACGCTTCAAACTTATGCTAAATTTTTGCGAGATGAAAACTGGCAAGGCCATTGTCAAAGGGGTCCCTTGACCTCTGACCTTCAGATATGTGAATGAAAATGGGTTCTATGGGTACCCACGAGTCTCCCCTTTACAGACATGCCCACTTTATGATAATCACATGCAGTTTTGGGTAAGTCATAGTCAAGTCAGCACACTGACACACTGACAGCTGTTGTTGCCATGTTATGATTTGAGCATGTTTTTATACTAAATGCAGTACCTGTGAGGGTTTCTAGACAACATTTGTCATTGTTTTGTGTTGTTAATTGATTTCCAGTAATAAATATATACATACATTTGTATAAAGCAAGTATATCTGTCCACTCCCATGTTGTTAAGAGTATTAAATACTTAACAAATTTCCCTTTAAGGTACATTTTGAACAGATAAAATATGTGTGATTAATTTGCAATTAATCGTGATTAACTATTTTAAACGATCGACAGCCCTACTAAAAACATTTAAAGTGAAAAAAAACAAAGAGACTCACCAATAAATAATGATAATGGGACAATAAATATGACAATTAAAAAAACTCTTTTGATTTGAACATTAAGAATTAACAGCTATAGTTGTTTTGGGTGAAAACAACAACAAGTGCAGAAGACTTTGCGTTACAAAGCAGCACTAAATGCAGCGAAGACTTCAGGTGCATCTCAAGCCTTGGCCTAACTCTAACCCAGCATTTTGCTTCCTCAGTCACAAACATGCACACAACAAGATTCCTATGATACACCTGCTAACAGCTGAGGACTGAGTCGTGGTAAATCAGGTAAGTATAATGCTAGAGCCGTTAGTAGTATGGTAATGATTTGATATAATGGCTTATAACTGTGTCATTTATTACTGCCCCTGACTCAGGTCATTATAACTGTGGTTCCTAAGACAGGGTTCAAGGGGTAACCCCATCTCTACTTGACACTTGAATGTTTGTTTTGTTATCTGCGTTTGTCTACACGTGTTAACTGACAGCTCTGGGAAAGGCTGCTTTGCTACAGGACCTTCCAGACCCAATTCAAGCTTAAGCTGTGACTATTTTGATTATTATTTAATCTAAAAATGAAATAATTCTGAAAAAAGGAAGAATGTGTACCATCAGGTCTGAAAAAGTTCCAGTGGAATGACATGTTGCACTGAGCTCTCTGGACGACCTGATAGCCAAAGTAAAGGTGTCTTCCTCTTCATTGTCGTAGACATATTGTGAGTTGACGGCATCTACAGCAGCTACAGTCACTTCATGACTGAAAACATACATTTAAACTGTTACAGGTATTTGTTGTGTGTCTGTTATTGTACCTAAAAAGAAAAAAATGGACTTTGTACTCCTTGGGAGCAGTAACTCATTACATGATGAGTGTCGCATTATTGCAGTTCTGCTACAACCTCACGCTGGCTAAATACATCCTCTTTTAATTTTAAAAGCAAAGATGCAACCAAACAAACATAACAAAACATGTTATTTGATCAACTATGTGAATGATCATGGAGAGCAAATAGTGATGACATCCAGTGTTCTGGTCAGCTTTTAAAAAAAGTCAAAACCGTATCAGTACATGCATCAGGAGAAAGCAATCTGAGCCCAGTTCAGGATAAGAAGACAACAGGTAAGAGGTGGAGTTGTTTTTGAATAACTAAACTTAAAGGTGTAGTATGTAGGATGTGGCGATGAGGTTGCGACTGTAGTAACATGGCGACCGACTCTGTGAAGAGGACCCGCTCCATTTGTAGATATAAACAGCTCATTCTAAGGTAACAAAAACACAACGATTCTTATTTCAACGTTCTTCTTTATATTATATTCCATTTCTGCCACTAGATCCCCCTAAATGCTACACGCTGTTCCTTTAAATCTGGCATTCCTGAAAATGAAAAAGCAATTTGTTCACTAGATACCGTGTTATTTGGAAAAGTGATATGACTGAATTGCAATATGGACTAATTTGCTATCAAACAAAAACATTAGTAGAGAATATAGTGTAATGCAACTTAGGAGCAACAGGGTCAGCTGAATGTGTTCTTCCACAGTGCTTGGATAATATCACTTTAAGTCTTTGCGATTCAAACCTGTTTGCCCAAAAAAGAAAGATATGAGAGAGTAGATTTAGATTCCTCGAGGGATTACACTGGTCTGGAGTCCAGACTCTTGAATCATGAGTCGTCGCACTTAATCCCCTCTGCTCATGACCATGTGTAAGTCAGTGGTAGGACAGTATATGAATCCTTACAGTGGTGTAGTAGAGTATTTTGTAGTATTACTAGCAGTAGCTTCAGACAGATTTATAACATTTATGGAAAATGGTTTCTCCTCTTCCAAACAAACTTTCATGGCGCCCTGGAGCAAGACATTAACTCTAAGTCAGTGGCCAGTTCTGAATGTATTGTAACTGTACACATGTGGCAGGGTTGTGCTGAAAGTGAGCATGCTCAGAACAAACCCTGCCTGGATAAATAAACTTAAAAAAAAAAAAAGTATGGCTGCTTTTCCAACTGCACCTCTGACATGTTGGAGCAGCCTCTGCTTGGTGTGTTGGAACACACAAAAAGCAAGAAGAAAATGTTTCCCACCACCCAGTACAGTGTTGGTGTTTAGTCCAGCGGTACCTCTGACACAATGGGTAACATGGAGGCTGTGGCCATCTTAGACTCCTTCATCTTGTCCAGGCCGAAAAGAAGGTCCAGCTGGGTGACTGGCCGCAACCGCTCCTCATCCAGAGGTCTGGAGCAAAGGACACAAGAGGTCAGAGGTCAGATGCAGAGGCCAATAGAGGCAAAACAATAGCTGTGTCACAATTCCTTACTGCCCACTAACTGTATACAGTATGTACTACATACTAAACTTATTACTTATTAGTACACCGTTTTTGCAGTTGTATACAAGAAATCTATATACTGTACTTAAAGCAGCAGTAGGCAGGTTGGAGCAAATATGATTTAAAAAAAATTATTTTTATAAAGGTCTCTATATCTTGACAGTAGTGCATGAGACAGGTAATCTGAAAAAACTCATGTGTCCTCTGTGTCCTCCGGTGCTCCTAATGGCATTTGCAAGATTTCACAGACCGGAGGAAAACAACCAATCAGAGCCGAGCTGGAGCCTTGCCGTCTCTGAGCAGCTGTCAATCACTCGCAAACTCCGATCAAACGGTCAAACTAGGCAGCGCTGATCAAATATGAATCAATATTCTGTTACTGTAATGCCTACCCGCATAAAATGTTTTCAGAAATATGTTTTAGTGTACTATTTAGCTGTAAAATGCCCACCATTTTGAGATCAGTTGAGGAAATACCAAGCACCAGCCGGAGCAAACTTTCTAATTTTACAGCTAAACAGTACACTACAAGATGTTTCTGAAAACATTTTACGCGAGAAATACGCATTACAGTAACAGATTCATATTTGATCAGTGCTGCCTAGTTAAACCGTTTAATCAGAGTTCAAGAGTGATTGACAGCTGCCTCCATTGAATGAACAGCCAATAGGAACGCTCTCTCTCTGAAATGACCTGTGATTTGCCGGGCTAGATTTTCTAAAGCCTGAAAACAGAGCCATGAGGAGGTGCAGAAGTCTATTTTTCTCTCAGAACACTTGAATTACAATATGCTGAAAGGTTATTATGGAATTTCTGACAATGATGCTCCAAATGATTTGTACCAAAAGAAAATTATACAATTATACAATAGAAAGAGACAGCAAAATGCTTTTCTAAAAACCTAACAGTCATTTTTATTTTGTTTTCTGAGGTGTCCTGGAGATGTTTCACTTCGATCCAAAGTAGAAAGTTTTTTAAATATGTATGACTTATTACATATTTCATATTGCCTTTTTAAGTTGTACAGTTTGCATTTCTTTCATCTAAGGAAGTTTTACTGTTACTTTGCATACCCTCAGTGCTTTAAAATTAAATTTCTTCCTGATCCCGACATGGTGACAAAGTTGGTTGCAATATATTTGATACACATTCCTATTCATATACTGTATATGTCGTCAATTGTCCTCTATTTTAATAATTCTGCTGCTGGGCCTGGGACCGACTAACAACATGCTGGCACCTTAGTGTTTGGAAAAAAAGTTAAAAATATTTCTTCTTTTAGTAATAGCGCCTTGCTCCAAGAGGGTTTCAACAGTCGCTTAGCAACAGCCGAAGCATGGGTTACACAGATCAGATATTTAGCCTTCTATAAAATATAAGATGCTTTTAAAATCAACCAGATCCACCTCCGATACCTTCCAATTTAATCACATACAGTACTTTGTGAAGTTGATCAACACAGGCCTAAACCTGACAGTATTTTAATCATGATTAGAATCCATGAGATTGCGTTCATATTTTATTATAATCACTATTACTTTCACTGAAAACTGAAAAGAATCGCTCATCTGTGGGAATATTAAGTCATATGTAAAGTTTGTACCAGTATACATCACTCAAAATAATATTGCTTCAGCTTTCAAAAACCCACACTGGTCTAACCTCGACTGTTTAGGGTACTGTGTTTAAACAAAGAGATGCTCAGTGGACTCAAGGGCTATGAGATCTTGTGGGTGTTTGGATATGACTCATACTTTTCCTCCTCTTGGCAGTCCTGTAGTTGCTGAGCGATCTGCCTCATCTGCTCCTTGCGGACGTAGTCCCGGACTCGGTACATGGCGGCGTCGCGGCAAAGCTCCCGGAGGTCGCTGCCAGAGTAACCGTCTGTCTTCTCAGCGATCTCCTTCAGATTAATGGCGTTGCTCAGCTGGGCAGAAAAGCAGGACGGCAATGTGAGACAATTATATAGAATTAATCTGTTAGCTGTCACTGGTCTTCATGTGTTCATGGGTGATCAGATTCACTTTCATGTGATTTGACGGTGAAAATACAGGTGTGATATGGTCTCTGAGAACGACAAAAGAGAGTATTGAAGAGAATAATTTCTTCCGCGGCTGACTAGGATGAAAAGAAATCCCATCTTACGTTTTCTCCTGCTAAAATCAGCCTCAGGATGTCCTGTCTTTGTCTTGTGCTCTGAAAAGACAGAAGGACAGTGGTTCTTCAAAGCATATTAATGTGCAACCAATGAATCAAAAAAAGAAAGTACAACTAATCACCATTTTATAGACTTTCTATTCATAAGACACTGTCTAAGTGCCAATTCAACTGCCTGAACACAATATACATAAAGAGTATGTGTAAACATATTTACTGCAAAAAGCTGTAATTGCACAAACTGTTTTCTCCTGCATCAACAGCTCACATATATACATATATCTGACATGATGAGAGGCTGTTTATTGTACTGGATTAAAGATTTAGCCCATGCTTTTTGAGGTTTGGCCGGCAGCCATAAAACAATCTGAGACACACAGTTCAGCTCAATTTAAGCTGTGCTCTTTTACTTTATGTGTAGTAGAAAGCACTCGCTAAACGCACCATTTCAATCACTAAATAGAGATTAGCTGATGATGTTACAAGAATTGTGGTACAGTGAAGAGTTGAGTGGAGAGTTACTTATCTTTAAATGGAAGCTTATTCCACTTAGGGCTGTCAAAGTTAAGGCGATAATAATTCGTTAACGCAAATTTGTTTTAACGCCACTAATTTCTTTAACACATTAACGCAATCGATCTTTCGGAGGTTGTAGCGGGAGTGAGGATACTGGCATCATATGAAACTAGAAAACCTAAGTAATCTAAAGGAATCTAAGGATCTAAGGAAGCTAAATGCAGTACATGTGAGAGTTTCTGGACAATATTTGTCATTGGTTTGTGTTGTTAATTGATTTCCAATAATAAATTCATACATATGTTTTCATAAAGCAGCATATTTGCCCACTCCCATGTTGATAAGAGTATTAAATACTTGACAAATCTCCCTTTAAGGTACATTTTGAACAGATAAAAAATGTCAGAATCATTTGCGATTAATCAAGATTAACTATAGACAATCATGCAATTAATCGTGATTAAATATTTTAATCGATTGACAGCCCTAGTAGGTACATTTAAGATATAAAACAAAGTATAACATGATTCTTTGACAGCTGTTTGTGCTGGTGTATGTGTACGCGTCTTACTGGCAGGCCAACATGAAAAGTGGTGGGCATCCTGCGCAGAATGGCTGGATCCATGTCCTGTGGCCTGTTTGTAGCTCCCATTACCATCACCTATAATCAGAAGAATCACATTGTGAATACGTTACGCTGACAAAACCACCTGCTGCATTAACTCTTCAAACACAGCACAGGAACCATGTGGAACAGGTACCATGTCCTGCATGCAAAGAGAGTTGCTTCTTTTCAATTACTTCTCCAATGACAGTTCTTAAGAGACAAGAAAAATCCTCCCCAGTGTATACCAGTGTGACTTAATCTAGTGCGTACATTGCAGTATAAGAAAGAGATATGGTTGTGTTACCTGGGTGGTTGAGGTAGTATCCATGCCGTCCCACAGGCTCATGAACTGGGCCTTCATCATGGCTGTGGCCTCATGGTCCAGGCTGGAACGGTTCCTCAGAAATGACTCTAACACACAAGAGATAAGGAGCAAAAACAAGGATGGAGACGGCATTTACACAAAACTCATCTGCATAACAGACAGAGACCAACAGGTTGAAATCAGGTTGGGCAATTTCATGGGGATAAATAGGATTAGGACGATTTACCTGTATATTAGCCTGATATTGTCCCGTTAATAAATGGATTTTGGTTTCTGAGCAGTTTCCTGAACAGAAGTGCTCCAAATGTCAAAAGTTTTTGATTCCGAATCACAGCATGGCTTTTTCTATGGTGTTCCTCAAGGTCTTGGTGTCTTAACGGGGTATTCTGGAGGGCTTTTGATAATTTTTTTTTATCAATTCTCCAGTGGTAAAAATGTTTAAATTTAGCACCAAATCTGTGTAACAAATGCTATCAACCCAAAAATGGCTGCCACAACTTATGAGACATAAGTGAGCATGAGAATGGCCATCATATACTTATATGCTTCTATCATAATGTGCTTAACCTTTACTTTCACAACTTCATCATCATCATCATCATCTTCAACCGCTTATCCAGGGTCGGGTCGCGGGGGCAACAGCTCCAGCAGGGAACCCCAAACTTCCCTTTCCCGGGCCACATTAACCAGCTCTGTCTTTCACAACTTATTCAAATCAATTATTTTTTTCATTATTTCTGTTTGAGTAGAACAACTTGACACACAGTGCTGAGCTGCATCTCAAATTAATCATCAGGTTCCCAGCTTTAAGATGATGTACACCACTTCTATGTGACATCTACTGTTGACCTGCTATCTCAAAGCAACATGAGAACTGTAGTTCCGATACTTAGACATCAGTAAGGCGCAGTTTTCAATTTTTTGTCTGAGGGGGGCTCACAGTGTCAGGCTTGAAACCTCCTGTCCTTCACTGATAGAGGGGACATTATGACTGGACTGTTAGTAAAAGTGCCAAGAAACCTGACACCTGTCACTATGCTTTAAGGAGTTGCGAACCTATGAAAGAAATGTTTCAAATGCTGCTTTAGATGCTTTTCCAGCCTGACAAGAATCAAAATCTGAAGGAAAACCTTGATTTTTGTATGAAAACTGTGAATACATAATCATAACAATAGCAGTATCAGCTTTAACTTCTGCTTGAAGGCGTACGGATAAAGATAAATCAAATCTAACAGTGTAATAAACTAACACTTTTAAACACAAAGTAATCACGCTCACCAATCTCATCAATGAAGATGATGCAGGGTTGGATTTTGGCTGCCAATGAGAAGACAGCAGCAGTGAGCTTCTGTGATTCGCCGTACCACATGTCTGTCAGCGTGGAGGCCTGCAGGTTGATAAACTTGCAGCCTGAGGCTTTGGCCGTTGCCTTGGCTATCATGGTCTTCCCACATCCCGGAGGACCAAACAATAAAACACCTGCAGGGACAAAATTTAAACAGAAATTAGGAATTACTGTTTCTTTCAACCTCCTGTTATGTTTTTGGTCAAAGTATTAAAATTAGTACTAAAAGTAGTCAAATTCCTGCAGATATTATTCACAATACTTGTATAAAATACATCCTGTTCGAGTAAAACAATAAAATGCAGATTTTTACACAAGATTTTACAGTTCATAGCCTCATATCAACTATTACTGGCAACTGTGGGGAGATATTTTGCCTAACTTGGCCTTCTTTAACACACATCCAGACGGAAAACTTGGCCCAACTTGCTGCACTTTTAAAAAGTTACAAGATATAAACAAAGGCTGGAGACCAGGAATGGAACTGGATTCCCATAACAGCTAATTTTGGAGATTGACTCATCCTCGAGCTCTGTATAAAGCTTTGTGCCAAACAGTAAAAACTCAACAGAAAGTAGTGTGTTCCTCTAAGCGATCGTCTGCTGTCAGGCTGCCAAGTGTACAAATCTTGTCTGATGCTTTTTGGCACATAGCTCTAGATGATGGCGGCATAATGCAGCAGATGGCTTTCTAACAATAATGAGAAAGAGAATGACCAACCAACAAACCAATGTGGTTCATAACAACTTCTGACATCTGTAGTTTGTCAAAGTCATGGATCTTAAAACCTATTTTTATGTTTGTTGGCTTGCTATCGATGCACTTCAACTCAAATTCTTAACATTCATGATAGAAAGTGGAGTCAGAAATTGTAACAGAGACTTGGTTCTCATTCTCACTGTTTTGTTTCTATATTTAGAAATAAATATTGACCATGAGGTTTCTTCAATTCCATACTGAGTTAACAGTGTTGCTCCTCTTACACATACAGTAGTCTCAGAATTGTAAGAGGCAGGCTGATCCTGAACATATAGACAATGCAACAAAGGAGATTTTATGGCTATACAGTGTTCTTCAAGTCAGTCCCTTGACCACAATCCAGCGGAACACATATTTCACTAAAAAGCAGACTGATGGCCAAAAAAACATGAAATAGCTAGCTGACCATCTATGGCAGACGATTTATTTTTTGTGAGAAGGGGGCATGTAGTAAAAGATTTTCCCTTCTTAAGGTCCTGCTACAATAATACAATAGCAATTCCTACACAGTTGACCTAATGTGGACGAAAACCCATTAAATTTAAAGTTGAACAACAAAAAAAAACGTGTCAATGTCCAAATAGTTTCTACAAGTACTGAGGATTAAATAATGCCACATACTGATGTGGAGTTTCCAATCTATTAGCACACAAGATTATGTGTACAATTTTACCATTATAGTTGTAATGAGATGACATGTTGTGTTACCTTTAGGAGGCTGAAAGAGTTTGGATCCAGCCAAAAGGTGTCTTTTCTGAAAGGGCAGGATGACTGTGTCTTGCAGCTCATTGATAACCTCATCCAGACCTGCTATATCTCTCCAGGAAACCTGCAGGAAGGTAGAGTATGGTGAAGTGCAATGATGAAATGGGTAAAACTGTCATGACACTTGATAATCTCAATGTCGTGGATGAGGATTACAGCTGTTACCTTCATAGTTTGCGGATCAACTAGATGAGATGCAATGTTCATCTCATACTCTGTTAGTTTGACGCCCTCAACGCCAATCCTCTTCATCAGCTGTTCTGCCTGTGGAGAGGAGACACACACATCAGCTGAAGACACAAGAGGATAACAGATAGTGTGTGAAATGCTGCTCCAGTCATTCCTCTAATTTCTTTACCATATCTGCTACACTGACAGCAGAGAACCTGGACAAATAGCAACATCCATTTTGAATTTACATAAGATAAATGCTTATGTTCTATATACCCTTTTCTTGGCTTGGCTTTTCTGTTTGGAGGTAGGATCCATAGCGTCTATAACCCATTTGATGCCGTAGTAGGTCGCTGCGCCAAAGATGGTCAACCTCAACAACATGCCCACCACTTCATTCCTGGACAGCGGCCGCATCAGGGCCTCTCTGGGAAGATCTTTAAGCAGCATCTCTGCTGGCTGATGTCAGTCCATTGGCTGGATAAAGATGCAGGGACCAGAGGAATGAGAATGAGAAGACGAATGAGAGAGACATAAACTGGAAGCAAATAATGTAGTTACAGTTATACTAAATGGCAGGTCACCAGAACCAAAAATGGCCACTAAAGTTGCAAATTCATTTTGTCTGGTAGAAGCACAGATGAACCATAATCCCATATTTCTGGATTAAACAATTTAGTGTTGCTTTGCAGTACATTAGTGTATTTAAATGGCAATATTGCAAGTGTAAATAACATTTTACCCACACCAATTGTTCCTGGCTGACCATCAAAATACACTGTGAATGGCAGTGAACCAAATCATAAAGTTTACATTTCTCATGGCTCAGGCTGATTAGCCATAGATAGTTAAAGATGTTTTTGAGGTATGAACCTTAACATAATGTGCAGTAGAGTATTAAAGGGTTTAAATTTCTGAATGAAGGTTAGGTGTAAGATAACAGTTCTCCCACCCAAAAGCTAACCCGTCTGTCACGTGTTCACAGTATTTACTAGTAACGCTAAGTAGGTCATTTACATACCGACACAAGGTCGATGTTTTACGGTAACAGTGAGTATAACTTACATCTATGGTTTAGGAAGAAATCCTGTTAATTCGCCAGTTAGCCTCTCCGGGGCAAGCTAGCTAAAGCTAACAACTAGCAAGCACCAAAATGTCCCTTTAGCATTGTGACATTCTGATTTAAACCTAAAGTAAAACATTTAACCCGCACTCTGTATGCTGTCACACATACACGTAACATCCCTCGTAAGATAAAAGAAAAGAGTCCTACTTACCAAAGACAGGAACCGACTGCAAAATACCGAAAATTCCAAAACACCACTGGTATTGAAGGTGCACCACGTTTTGTATCTCGGGTAGGAACAAACACCTTAGTTCCGGGATTTATTTCAATCCGCCGAGCAGGCATGTTTTATTCAGTCAGCCACTGGATGGCAGACTTTGCACACATATAATATACATATCAGCACCATGGAGAGCATCTACATTACTAAAGCAGGTAGAAGTAGGTGGAAAAAGTACTGAACAGATTTGGACTGGTAATCATTTATTGGTTTACTGGTGATTAAATGTCCATGTGTTATTGCAGTAAAACTTTTGAGGGACATTTTAAATGTCAGAAATTAAGTGTGTAATTTTGGAGGATTATATTTATTTATGTTATAATTAATATTGTTCATAAAATACTTATTTTTAAATGTTTTAGTATGGATCAAAATATGCTAAAAGTTATTTTAAATGTATTTTTTTTTGCCCATCATGCCACAAAGTGTGCTGTATATTTTGGAGCAGAATATTTTGCTGGGGATGGATGTGGATCTGTCGATTGGACACCAAACAGCCAAGCATGTCCTGGGGTAGACTACATGCAAATGCACCCCAGCCTGGTAGATAGCTAAAATATGAAGCCCTAATGTGTGTTTGTTTTCCACTCATTTCCAGTGCTGTCTGATGCTGGATGATTCAGTCTTCCTAACAGCAGCCTCAAAGATAAGACTGTAACAAATGGGCTTCTCCTACAGGCAATTTATCACACATGGGCCAAAGGGATTGTTAATTGTCACAGATTGTGTGCTAAATTTGAAAGTGCTGTTACAGCTTGTTTCCAGACTGGTCTCTGCTTCATCAGTGAAATACAGAATAACACTGCTGAGAAGAAACTGAAGTATAGAAGTATTAAAACATCTACTATAACTCCATAATTTGCAACCTTTTACATGAAAGGATTTAATGAATACACGTGTTCCTTTTGATATTTTTCACAAGACTCACAGCTCTTGCATCAACCTGAATGCTGCACCTCAAGCAAAAATAAACAATAACAGTTTTCATTGTAATGTTCACCTCACAGTCCGTAGGAGAAGTAGCACAATCTGGCCCAGTTTACCACACTTCTCTGGGAGCATAATTAACTGGATTTTGAACATTGTGCTAGAAAAGGGGGATTGTCTTTTTTTTTCTTTTTTTTGCTGTGCACTTGTGCTGGTTAAAAACCGCCAAAACCTCTCCCCCTTTGTAGTCCAATTAGTTGTCCAAATTGGATGCAAAATTTCATCCTGCACAGTTCCAGTTTTAAGCGTCCAGCAAAGTTAATTCCACACCTTGTTGTGTAAAATGGCACAATGGCTGCTATTGCGCACACCTTTGGCTGTGAAAAGGCTTCATAAAAAGCTTTAATCCCCCTGTAGCCTACTGCAGCAGCGAGTCCCAGGAGATAGCAGCCTGACAGGGCCATTTTGATGGGTCTGGGCATGAAAGCGCAGGCTTGTGTATCAGCAAAGTGCAGCAGGGGCTCCCACAACGGCTTGCACCTCGCCCAAACAACCACTCTCAAGCGGGTGGGACCAAAAAAAACACATTCAGCTCCCACGGCTGTCAACCTCGACCATGCCATAGCTGAAATAAAGCTCTCTGCTCGCAGCTTTCACATGGCAAAGCTGCACTCTTTGGTGAAAACAGGCTGGCAACTGATTGTTTTGCAGCAAGAGATAAGAATCCCTGTTGTGGGAAATGCTTGTGCCATTATGTCTTATTGTACATATATGTACTAGCCAGGTTATAATTTGGCATCCATTCATAAGTGTGACTACTGGGCAGTGAAAATATATCTACCTTTTAACTGAAGGAGTTAAAATGTTAAAACACTTCAGTAAATGCTGGCCACACACAGCTTACACAGTTAATTACCCTTTCAATCTCCCAGGAAGAGATATTATCTCTAGCAGGATAAAGAATCATTTTGAAGTGGATTATTTATTTGCCTGTTACCCAGAGGGACCGAAAGGATTTATTTTGAAAACACTAAGTGCTGTAACTGGACCACTCACCTGAGTATATCCATTCTGAACATAAGTGGACTGTCTTTTTGGCCCATTCTGTTGTGGTTGAGCTTTCTCTTATGGAAGGAAGGGTTTTAATTGAGGCTTAAGAATTATGGTCCCACTTTAAATCAGGCGTTATAAAGGGTTTGTTCAGTAAGTCTTAACTAATGGCTTTATTAATGGTTTATACATTTTTTACTTCCAACTGAGCACCTCTCCGCTCACCCCTCCCTTTCCAAGCCTTTCCATGTTGGAGAACCAAGGGTGGCCTTCAGGTAACGTAAAAATGTGAAAGGATCTCTCTAGAGCCAGTGTTTGGTTTGTCCGTTCGGGGCTACTGTAGCAACATGGCGGAGCAACATGGTGAACTCCATGAAGAGGATCAAGCCCTCAAGGCTTATTGAAAGAGGCTGGGACACGGGTCTTGGGGTATGGGTTATGAAACATGCGCAGTGTAACTGGAGCTGCGGTCGTGTGTTGCTATTGGCTCAATTTTGGCAGACCAGATTTTACTACGCATGTGTTGTACTCCAATGATATGATGCGTTGATGAAGCGTTACATCTCCTTTTTTCACCCTCCTTGCAAGCCCCCAGGAAGAGCGCCGGGCTTTGAAGCAAATTTGAATAGTGGCCAAACAGTGGTACTACAACTTCCGTGTCCGTCACGTGATGCCATTGGGCCCACAAAGACTTTCTTTCAAGTCAGAAGTCGTCTGTAAATCAGGATAACTTTTTTCCCAGTACAAACACTTGAATAACCCTTATTTAAATCATTAGGTGCTAAGAGTTGTAAAATGCACTAATAGCTGAATCCAGAGTTATTTCCCTTCCTCCGTTCATGTGAATGAGCCCCAGGCTGCGGGCTGGGAGGCGGGGTTTAAGGAAACGCTAGTGCGTTTGCTCTATGGCTTCCATGATCCGCCAATCTTCCACAGTTGAGCCACTTTGGCTTCATGCGCCACTGTCTGAACGGGTGTCCGCCTCCAACACTGTATCCAGATATCCATGAAGAGGACCCGCTCCCTATGTAGATATGAAGGACTCATTCTAACCAAACGAAAACACAACGATTCTTAGTTTCAGGTGATTATACATTTATGAAAACATAGCTATGAATATTATATTCCATTTATGCCAATAGATCCCCCAAAATGTTACACACTATTCCTTTAAATGCATCACTATGACCTTCTGATGGACCACTTACCTTCTGAAAAAAACATGTACAGAATCTGGACCAACATTCATTTATTAACAGCTTATTAAGATGTGTAAGTGTAGACTTGATAGCTTATTAGAAAGTGTGAAACTCACAAGTATGAATTAATGCATCAACAACATGTATAACTGCATTATTACCAAATAAAATGGATAAACACCAGCCAGGGGGATCTTTCACAACCAGACGACTCAAAAGTTGTTTTCATTATTGGCTTGTAACTGATCTATAAAGCATTTGTAAACCATCAATAAAGGTATAAGTTACAACAAATAAACCCTTTATAAAGTATCAGAAAGTGGTACTAAAAATATCAGTCATGCGCCAGTAATATTCATAAAGAAACAACAGTGGCAGCAGGCATAAAAAACATACAATGTAGTGCATCCAACCATTTCCCTTCCTCTATAGTGTGCCACTCTGGTTCCTGGTTGCCCTTTTTGGCACCTGTCAGCTGCCAACTGTTCAGGGGCGTAATATAAATGATTCATGTCTATTATACCACAAATAAGCCTATCATTGTCATTTGGCATAGATGAGAAGACAGAGGAAAGAGCAGACAATGGATGCATGAAAGAAGCGATGTCTGGGTGAAACTCGATACCGCTCAACAAAGGGACTTCACATGGTGCTGAGGCTTCCTCGGGCACCCTTTTTTCATTCTGCCAAGGTAACTCACGCAAGTCGACAACCCATCGACATCGCCAGAGAAAGATGATTACAGCTGTAGTTCCAGACTGACAGCTTTCTCCAGTTTCCTCAGCTCCACGGGATGGAAACAGAGGCACTGAGGACACAAGAAAAAACTGCTTAAAGAGGAGAAATTATTTGTTTTCTCCTTCTCCTCCATCGTCTGAGACAGGTGAGGAGACTATGCATTCCCAATGGCAACATCTATTCATGCATATAGATCAGGCGGATTTCAGACTTCTTCCTCTGAAGAGGAAATCAGTTTGTTTGGTGAATCAGTGAGGTGGAAATTTGTGGTAAATAAAAATGTTCTGAGGTTTCTCATACCATCACAACAGAAGATGTGTTTTTTATACTGTTTTAAAAAGTAACACCTTTTTATCGTTTTCAAGTAGGGTTTGAAAGCAGGCTGTTCATGATGTCAACTGAAGATAGTCAGTATTTTGTAACAGTAGTCAACACCTGTGAGGTCGACAATGGGAACCCAATTATCCACTGAAACTAAGGATTATATTGTTAAACATAGTAAGAGTGACAAGAGGAAGAAGAAAAATTACAATAGTGTAGCATAAAAGAATATATATAAGGGCCGGCTTAAGGCATAGGCCATATAGGCAGTTGCCTATAGGGCGCCACCTTCTAGGGGGCGCTGGTCACCCTCTAAAAAATATATATATATATATTAAATGCAGGTGGGCGCCCTTCCTCATTTTCTGCATTGAAGTAACAAATGAACAAATAAATAAAGAAAGGAAGAATACACTTTTCACCCCTGTAACTCTCTTTCTAAACTGACTAAACACTTTTAAGCCAACAATATCAGGGACCAAATGTTGATCTATATTATAATAAATACAGTTATTTATGAAAATACAAATCTTATTTTTTGTTAAATTTAATTTTTTGGTAATTTTTTTTTTTTGAAAGAAAACTGGCCCTGATTTACATATTGTGTGAAATTAAACTTGTCTTTCTTGCTTGCATGTAGCATGAAAATCTGTTCTCATCTGTGATCCGTGACAGGCTGCTGGTCTTCCTCATCTGCTTTAAAAATGATATGTTCGGCTAGTGTGTTTGTATTTCAGCTCATATCCACATACTCAGAGATGCTATTGTAAATCTCCAGTTGAATATTCTAATCACTCAGAAATGAAAAGGGTAACGCTCATGCAACATGTTTTTTGACATTTAATAGGTTCAGTTTACAGTTTTTGTCGGGTTGACTGAACAGCTTTAAAATGAGTGTTCATTGTCTTTAGTGTTTTCTGAGGCAATTATTAGCCTGTATGATAGACGTACTAAAGAAGGTCAAAGGTCAATTGTTCCATGTATGGTTCCTTTATGTGCATTAAAGTTGCACATTACCATAGCAGAGTAAGTGATTATTGTGACCATCATCATTGGATGCAACAGCAGCAGTGACTTGACAGCTTGAGATGAATCATTCAGAAAAAAATCTGACATTCATGAACTTCAATTTCAATCCACTATTCAAACTCTGATCTCTGCTCCTTGTTTCACCTCTGACAGCTGTGATAGATTCATTGGAATGACTCCAGTTCTGTTACATAATCTGACTTTAGATGTGGTTAAAGAGATGAAATGCTACTGTGAGGGGAGAGCATGAGATCATATTAAATGTTCCGTTATAGACACTTCTATAATGTGGTAGCATGTGTATTTCAGAATATTTTGTTGTTTTACTGAGGAGGTAAAATTTGTCAGACGATTAGACTGTTATCAGGTCATTAAATGTGTGTTATCAGTGGTTATAAGTCTCATAGATGTGGGTAAGTAGGGGCCTACTGCACCCACTAGTAGGTTTTATCATCGATTCACATGGTTGACCGAAAGAAGGAATAAAAGAAGGCGACTGCGACCTCTAGTGACCGGAGTAATTATGACAAGAGCAAAAGCAGAAGTCAGGCGCTGTAGTATAGACAGCGTGAGACGTGTTAGAACGTGCTCCTTGTTGTAGGCCCCTACTGACCCACATCTACGATGCTTATAGTGACAGATAATGCACATTTAATGGCCTGATAAGAGTCAAATCGGGTGAACTTGTAGTATGCATACTGTGATCAGACGTCCCGGTTTGTACGGGATTGTTCCGGTTTGTCCGGGATTGTCCCGGTTTGTCTGGGATTGTCCCGGTTTCAAGCTTGGTGTCCTGAGTCCCGACAAATATCTGTAAAACACTCAAATGTCCCGGTTTTCAACAGTCACTTAGACCCATGATTTAAAAACATTGTAGTTTTATACACATTTTATTGTTATTGGTATTTTCACCCTAATTTAAAGGTATAGTTCGAGATTTAAGGAAATACGCAAATTGGCTTTTTTTGCTGAGAGTTACATGAGAGGATCGATAGCACTCTCATATCTGTACCCTAAATATGAAGCTAGAGCAAGCAGATGATTAACTCAGCTTAGTATAAAAACTGACAATAACAGCTAGCCTGACTGTGACCAAATGCAAAAAATATCCACCTACCAACTCCCCTAAAGATCAACAATTGACATGCTGTGTCTCGTTTGTTTAATCCAAAAGAAAAATGTTAAACTTTTGGTTTTGATTTGCTCCATTTCTACCCACTGCAGCTTTAAAATGAAAAATGTTTCTGACTTTGACTAAATGAGCTTCACTGATACAAATCAGCTTCAGGCGAACTAGCTCTCTAGTAGCTGTCAAAACGGCAACCAAGACAGCAGCAACAGCGCAAAGGCCTCACCACACTTCGTCCACACATCCACCATGGTTACGTCCTCACCACTCATCTGAAAACCTGAAGCCGACTCCACATCTCCACCTGGCATGAAGCTTTCTGAGCCATGGAGATGAAATTGAAGCGAACAGCCCCTATTGCTCAGGTAGATTCTAATAAGAAAAGCCCCAGGGGTGTGAGGTGGGGGGGCTGGTGTCTGCTTACGTGTGAGATCAACGGCAGCGGTACGTGGGCCGGGAATGGCAGAGCTCCTCTGACAAGGAGGACGTTTAAGTTCAGAGCGTGTGAGACTTGTCCTGTCGAGTGAAAACAATTGGCCAGTTCCAGCTCCCATTCATCAAAGTGACAGCACTTGGCCACGTGGAAATGAATGAATAAATAAAGGAGAACGCATTCAGTGTGCAGATGAAGTGGAGCCTGCTGGGTAGACGCTGTCAGAGAGGACTGTCAGTATGTATACTATTCAGCCCTTGTTGGCAAAATGACATCCCCTACGACTGAAATGCTCATTGCATATGGTTCCCTCCTCTCCACCACACTATATACATCACATACAAATGATTTCTGACAGTGAAAGTAAAATTTAATCTTTTCAATCCTCCTTTCACTTCTCATCTACTGATATTGTAGCACCTACCGGGCTGCTGTCATGGCTGGCCCTTTGGCAAAAAGAACAGGGGCGGTTGACCTCGGAGAACTCGAGCATATCAACATCCTTTTCTTGACTTTGACTGTGAAAAGAAGAGTATTTGTATGCACCCCACGTGGATACAGAAAAGTATGCTTCACCCCTCACTACCCTGCTCATGAGCTATGACCTGCCACAGATTTAGTATTGATCATTGCTTTCTGTTGCTGCTGAGCTGCCTTGGTTATCTATAGAGCTCCATGCTGGCCTACAAGCCTCCTTCCATGTGCAATTCACACGAAATAAGAACGTCTTTGATAAGGAGGCAGTCTGTGCTGCTGAGGTTGTACTGTAGACACATTGTGTTCATCTCACTAGATCCTTTGTCTCTTTTATCAGTAGACGTTTATGAAATCACTGGGAATGCTCTCTGTGACGATTAATGATTAATGATTTGAGCAACTTAGGTTGCAGAAAATGCGATGGAATGTTCTATCTGAATTAGGGCTGCCAAAGTTCACGCGATAATAGTGTGTTTACCCTTATTTACTAGAGTGAAGATACTGGCATCATATGAAACTAGAAAACCCAACCATGTCATACTAATTCGAGAAGGAGGATAAATAACGCTCCAAACTTAGGAAAAAGGAAAAACTGGCATGGCCATTTTCAAAGGGGTCCCTTGACCTCTGACCTCAAGATATGTGAATGAAAATGGGATCTATGGGTACCCACGAGTCTCCCCTTTACAGACATGCCCACTTTATGATAATCACATGCAGTTTGGGGCAAGTCATAGTCAAGTCAGCACACTGACACACTAACAGCTGTTGTTTCCTGTTGGGCAACAACAGCATGGCATGGCAACTTGAGTTTGCCATGTTGTGATTTTAGCATATTTTTTATGCTAAATGCAGTACCTGTGAGGGTTTCTGGACAGTATTTGTCATTGTTTTGTGTTGTAAATTCATTTCCAATAATAAATATATACAAACGTTTGCAAAAAGCAAGCATATTTTCCGACTTTCATGTTGATAAGAGTTTAAATACTTGACAAATGTCCCTTTGATTTACATTTTGAACAGATAAATTATATGCGATTAATTTACGAATCATCGCGATTATTCGATTGACAGTCCTACGGGAATTACATGTATTTGCTTTCTTGCAGAGAGTTAGATGAGAAGATCAATACCACTCTCATGTCTGCAAGCTACATAAATCTTAGTTTAGCATGGAAACTGGAAATGGGGGGAAACAGCTAGCCTCTGTCCAAAGGTAAAACAAATCCACCTCGCGGCACCTCTAAAGCTCATTAATTAACATGTTGTATCTCATTTGTTTAATCTGTACAAATCCCCGAAGTGTAAAATAAAAACAGCAAGTTGGTGTGTCGGGCTATTTCAGGATTACTGTTTACCACTGTTTCCATTCTTTGAAGTGGCAGGAGGCAGAATGTTTATGGCATCATTGGGCAAAACTAGACTTCTGCTCCTCCTCATGGCTCTGTTTTCAGGCTTTAGAAAATCTAGCCCGCGACGGGAGACTTTGGCCGATCACAGGTCATTTCAGAGAGAGAGAGCGTTCCTATTGGCTGTTCATTCAACAAATGCAGCTGCCAATCACTCGCAAACTAAGCAGCGCTGATCAAATATGAATTAATATTCTGTTACTGTAATGCCTATTTCTCCTGTAAAATGTTTTCAGAAACATCTTGTAGTGTTTAGCTGTAAAATTAGAAAGTTTGCTCTGGCTGGTTGGAAGTGCTTGGTATTTCCTCAACTGATCTCAACGGCGGCCGGGTCACAAACTTTCTCATTTTACAGCTAAACACTACAAGATGTTTCTGAAAACATTTTAAGCGAGAAATAGGCATTACAGTAACAGAATATTGATTCAAATTTGATCAGCGCTGCCTAGTTTGACCTTTTGATCGGAGTTTGTGAGTGATTGACAGCTGCTCAGAGATGGCAAGGCTCCAGCTTGGCTCAGATTATTTGTTTTCCTCCGGACTGTGAAATGTTGCAGATGCCATTAGGAGCACCGGAGGACACAGAAGCACATGCTTTTTTTCAGATTACATGTCTCATGCACTACTGTCAGGATATAGTGACCGTTTTATAAAAATAACTTTTTTTTAAATCATATTTGCTCCAACCTGCCTACTGCTGCTTTAAGCAACTGACTTGTTAATGTTATGTATCACCATTATTCATTTACCTTAAAATTTACATTAAAAAAATAACTTTTTTAAATCATATTTGCTCCAATCTTGTGTACTGCTGCTTTAAGCTAAACCAACTAACACAGATGAAATGACAACAGTATCGATCTTCTCATCTACCTCTTGGCAAGAAAGCAAATAAGAGTATTTCCCAATATGTCAAACTATTCCTTTAAATAAAAGTTTGCATGAAAACTCTACTTTGTTACAGAGGCCTGGGAACATTTCCTCTGCATCATTTGTCATTCAAAGCCTCTTTAAATGCATCACTCAGTTTTAACTTTTTATGGGATGCCTTGGATCAATCCATCATCACATGAACAAAACAGAATTTAACAGCGCAGGCAACTTTTTTCTTTTCTTTTGTGAGGAGCTCTTATTTTCCTTATGAGCCTGGCTCCCTCAGCTGTGGCGTATCGTTCTGAGAGCGACACCTTTATCATAAATTACATAAAGGCAGCACGATGGCACCCAACTTTAGCCGGGGGTAAGCAGTGCGGGGAGTCTTATGTTGCTTGGCTGCACAGCGAACCATATTGATTACCACTCATGTTTCTTTTGAATCAATCTCCATCACCCATTGGCCATTTTCTCCATTATAATTCATTTGGGAGGACGGATGATGGAGTTGGCTAGCTGCGCGTACGGAGCCTATCTGTGGCGCTGTAGAGATTCCATCAGGAGATTTAACATTGTCTCCATCACACCAGGATTGGCTAATGGAAGGAGGCACATCACAGTCACTGCCTGCACCCTCCCATCCTCCCCCATCCTCCTTCACTACACCCCCTGGGGATCCAGAGACAACATTTACCCTGGCTGATTAAAAACCCTGCCAAATAACACCTTGGGTCAGGCTAGACACCCTCAGTGACAGGTGATATATGGTTTTGTCTGTATGTATAACCATACATATTGGATGTGTTACACTGTACATGTATATTTGTAGTGGAAGAAGGATATCTAGTATGGAAGATGGATCCTGCCAAAATCAAAAATAAATGAATAAATGACTCAATAAGTAAGTAAGTTATTAAATGTGGCAAAAATAATATTAAAAGTAAAAGTAGCCATTTATTAATTGATAAAATGTGACATAAATTGATATTTTGTTTTAATTTGCTTCTTTATTTATTTATATTTGTATTAATTTCCTTATTTACGCTTTTTACTTATTTTTGCATTTATTTATTTTATATTTATTTTTAAATGTATATATTTAACACGGGAAACGCGCCGCGCCTCTCAGCAAAGACGTTGACGCTGCGCGGCTTGGAGGTTCCCACTCTGAACAAGCTGAACCCTTAAGTTTGGGGAAATAAATAAATGGTGAAATGCAAAGGGAAAAATCGTGCATAAATACATAAATAAATACACACATTTAAAAATAAATAAAACACAAATGCAAAAATAATAAATAATAAATAAATGCAAATTAAATAAATAAATAAATCTAAAAATGAAAAAAAATATACATGAATAAATAAAAGGGAAACTTAAACAGAAGATTAAAATAAATATGGGAATTAATACAAATATAAATAAATGAAGAAGCAAATTAAAACAAAAATATCAATTTATGTCACATTTTATCAATTAATGGCTAATTTATTTTTAGAATTATTTTTGCTGCATTTAATGACATATTTATTTATTCATTTATTTATCCATTTATTTTTGATTTTGGCAGGTTCCATCCTCCATAGTCTAGTTTGATGTTCCTGTCTCTGTGAACCATAAATGAAATGCTTGGTATTGTCGCTTCACTGTGCATCTTTTATTCAATGCATCAAGTCCTTCCTGAGGCACATCTGAAATAATAAAACATTCTCCATGTCAATCATTGTCCAGAAACAATGAATATCCTTCCATATTTCTTTATTTATGTTTTGACAGGAAATTAACTCAGAAGCCATATCACCATGACAGCGACCACACATGGCATGTTTATCCTCGAACACAATCTAACTTTTGATTGTTCCTCGATAAGCCTGAGTTGTTGGATGACGCCTCTGTGTGGAGCGGATCTCACTCGGCTGGTGTCAGCCAGATTTATTTTTCCTCCCAGCACTGGAGCTCGGTCAGTGCTCAGCTCAGCCCGAACCCCCTGGTGCTCTCGACAATCTATCAAGTCCATCAGTGTTTCATGTAGCCTGGGGGACACTGGCTGGCAGCCCGAATGAGCTTCCTCTTCCTCCTCCTCTTCCTCATCCTGCTATCGCCTCCTCTCTCTGTCTGAGCCATAGAGGCCTGCCGATGTTCGCTGGCTGTTTAGATTTCTAGTGTTTGTTTTTGTTTTTTTCACTGAAATGTTTGATCTGCTCAGTGAAAGTACCAAGTAAACAGAGCAAACTACAACACTACCTTCATTAAAGCCTTTTAAAAAATGGAATAGAAATGGTAAAGAGGGGGCGTTAAGACATGTACCATATAACTGCAATGCTCCCCACTCCCCGATTCAATATCAGCCGTGGATCGTTCCTGCATATTATACCCCACTCTCTTTCTCTCCCCATGTCTCCTGTCTGTATCCATACTGTCAACTATAAACTAAAAAGGAAAGAGAGAGAAATGAAATAGAGTGTAACCTGTTTACACTGATTAGTTTATTAATAATTAGAATATCTCTCAAGATACCGGGAGCAACTGCTCATTGGTGGCTGGAAAAGGGAGTAAACAGGTAATTTAGTGAAGAAGTATAATTTAATTAAACCTGTAATAACAGATTTTTTGGCCACTTGGGGGCAGCAGAAACAAGCTGCAAACACAACACTGACATATTTTCACCCATAACGTGTTAACCACCAGTTGTCTATACGTCCAGGAGACACAGAGCAACATTAGCATTAATTTAGAGTTATGATTCTCGTCACGTGGCAAATGTAAGTCTAAGGCCCAATCCTAATGTCCCCCTTAAGGCCTTAAACCCTGAACCCTCAGGGACTTGACTGATGTCACCTGGTAAATGGCTGAGTGTGAGAGGCTGCAAGGGCTTGAAATGGTATAAATACGAACGGGAGAGCACTTTGCGGCGACATATCACGTTACCTTGACGATGCCAATTGTGGGTTTTTATTTTACTGCCTATTTGAATGTCTTCCAGGCTCTTGCCTTATGAGACTAGAAGTAACTGTCGAAAAAAAAAAAAAAATCTATTGTTTTTTTTTTTACACATCTCCGGGGGCTTCCCCTGGTAACTGTGGTAACCCTGTGTTTAACGTCACAACACTATGAATTGTGGGTAATTCCGTTAGGCAAAGTCTGCAGAAATCCGGTCTTATGGAAAGTGTTCATAAAGGGCTCAAAATGTTTGCGAGAGAGCCCTCAAGGACTTGAGGAATTGACAGTGGGACAGCCCTAAACCCTCACAGACTTTGTGGGAACGCGCCTCAAAGTCTGCGAGTCTGTGAGTGTGGAGATTGGGATTGGGCCTAACATTCAATCTCTTTTTAGCTCTATTTTGCGCTTCAATAACTCCTGAGGGAGATATCCGTCTCTAACTGCTAAATGCAGCTAGTTGTTAACTTTGTCTGTTGTAAAGTGGTGTACAGTGTGTTTGAGCTCTTTTGCTGAAACTGCCTGCTGCTGCTGAAAAAGCAAATCAATGAGCTGAAAGACACTAAAGAGCTCCACAGAGTTGAGGGGAAGCTTGAGAGTCAAGCGCTAATCAATGGGTTCTTATGAGTGGCAGTATTTCACATGCAAACAGTCATTGTTAACATAAAAGTATTGATTATAGCTGTTTTAAATAAAAAACTAAAATAATTCATTTTCAATTTCTTTGTTACGTAGAAAGTTAAAATAGTTATAGAGGGGGAAAAAAGTAAAAGATATCAGAAGATACCTGAGGAATGAGCAGGAAGTAAGTGGTCCAGTTTCCATTTTGTTAAAGGGACTCTATATGAGAATCACAAATTGCTTGTTAACAGTGGAACCTGTCGCCGTTAAGTCAACGACAGTCAACGTCCTGTTGCTCGCACTTGTGTTCGCACTACGTAGACGCGATCGAGCATCGGTCAAAACAGTGATAAGACACACACGAGACTGAACGTGATTGACAGGCATCATGTTGATTAACGTTAGCAACATTAGCCAGCTAAAACCACAATACCACTATATATTTCACATGCTTGTCAGTAATGTTAGTTTACCAAACAAAGGTAGTAAAGACACTCGCGAGCGCACATGACGTCTCATCTGTTGGATTTTTCTGGAAAAACAGGCCCGCATTCTCCACATTAAAAGCAGTCTACAGGCTGGGTTAGGTTACAACCTGTTCACACATTGGCAATAAAAACGATTAAAATAATATATATGTGTAAAAACTTACAGTCCCTTTAAAAGCCAAATTAACCAAGCAAGTTTGCTGTGGAGTAATGGTTATCATAATTATTGATAAATATAATAATAAATGCTGACTGCAGTCCAGTAAAGTCCTGGTGTTAGGTTTTGTTTAAGGTTGGACCCCAAAGCAGAGACTGAAACAGGTAAGTAAAAATTAACAGAGTTTAATTTCCAACGAAGAGGAAAAATGCAAGCAGGAGGGCAGGGAGCTGGCTGGATCATGGCAAGCAGAGAATGGAACATGAGGACTGAGCACATGGGAAATCCCAGTCACTGAGACGCGGAAGCAGCAGCAGCAGCAGCAGCAGCAGCGAGGCAAACCGGATCTGCACACAGGAAAAAACACAGGTAAGTAAGATTGTCACGAGCGAACACTAGAAAAATAGCAAACTTGAAAAAACACTAAGAAGGAAGGTACGTGATGCACTACCGAACGAGACGGAATTACCTGCTACCGTAGTGGAGTGAAGACCAGGCTTTTATAGGGAGGTTGATGATATGCGTGGAACCTGGTGTGCCTCGTCTGCTGCCGAAGGCGGGGAAGGGGAAAAAGAGAGCAAGCAACACAAAAATCCAACAACCAAAAACAAAACTAACAGAATCCTAACACCCGGATTAAATTTGAGCCAAACTATGACCTCTTCAGAGTCTCAACTGATCATGAGGTGTAAATTGAGGTTTTATAAATATGGCAACATTTTATATCATCCCTCCTTGAAGTATAACCAATAGTAGCTGTGCTACAGTTTATAGGGCTGTAAAGAGCTGTGATCTACTACAACTGCAGCTTTTCATGTCATGATTGTTAATGCTAAAAATGTACAAGCTACATCTTATATAACATGACATAATGCAACATAATAAGCTTTTTTTATTATTGAGAGCAGCAGCATTACAATGTGTGGTACCATGACAGCAGCCCACACATTTACGGTGTCTCTGGACTAGAAAGATAGAAATCTTTAAAGCTAGTACTGTTGGTGCAGTATTGTACCCCTGCAGAGATGAAAAAGAAGAGAGCTCTCACTCTGCTGCAATTTCGGTGTACTTTAAACCTCCAGGTGATCAGTTAAAACTTAAGATATGGTTACTGATATCTTCTGTTACATCTTGAACCAAATTTTTGTGGCGAGTGATTTTTGAAAGAAGCGGTGTGTCCTGGTGATACCCTTTTTTGCAGAATGGAAGGGGGATCCCCTTTTTTAAAAGTGATTTATCTTTTATCTCTCCTGATCTGTGGCCAGCTGCTGAGCTCTAAGGAACACATTTACACAGACTGTGATTATTCTCTCAAAAAGGTCACCACAGCCAAAAGTGCTTGTAATCATGTATCTTGTCTAAAATCAGTGAGACGTGGATTAGGACTATTTTATGAGGTCCTGGCTCTCTCCCCCTCACATTTTCTTGTTGCTAAGTGACGGGGATCGTGTGGAGTTTTTCAAGGAACGTGGACCTCTCACACCGTCATGCCAAACACTCATACATCTATTTTTTTGTGACCCTCCGAGGGCATTTAAGAAATTCATTGATGAGACCAGAGGGCTAAGGATTAAACTGCTTTTTGTTGCGACTTAGATGTGAGAGCATGTTCTATATGCCCTTCGTTTAATTGAAGATAAAGACAAGATTAATGCAGTTTGTTCATTTCCACAAGCTTCTCAGTCCCTGAGGTGCATAACTTCCAGATACACGACTAGCATGTTTGAAGTAGTTTAGTAGAATTTAGCTGCAAAGACATGAATTGAACAGGAGGCCAGCTGAATAATTTCATACACAAACAGATGCCATTTGGGATCAGTACTAGAATTACAAGGATGCCTGAGGCTACTCTTCTACTCAGCCGTCTGAGCACATCTTCAAATTAAAAACACCAAGGACCTTATTAAACAATATTTCATTTTGAGTGAAATAACAGACAGATCATCCATTTTTCAGCTAAAACATACTGTATGTGATCAAATAAATATTCTTAGTACTGTAAATCCATAGTTAAGCTATCAACATTTATTCTGACAAGCTACTGTATGATTTGGCTGTGCTGTAGGCTTTCATCCCGTTTGAAATCCAGGCATCATTGTTTGTGCTCACTATATGTATTTTGCACTATCATGAAAAATCAAGCAGAACAAATTGCAACAATTGAAGACAGTGCTTGAAAAACAATTTGGCGAATGGTTAAATCTTTGTGTAAAAACATGCATTGAACCACCAAACCATTGCAGAATTGTCACAATTCCAGGAATAGCAGGTTTACCAAACGCAGAAAACACTGATGAGGAGACAGCAGGTGGTGTTCAATGATATAATGATGATGACAAAATAAACTTACAGGATACAGTCCAAGAGCAGGCAGGCAACGGAGGCAAATCCAAAAACACAAACCAGGGACACGAAAACACTGGTAAACTAACACTAGTAACATGCTGGACAAACTGACAATGAACCAGGAAACACACGGGGTGATTAGACACAAGTGGAACAAATCAGGGCGGGGCAGATCATATATATATATATATATATATATATATATATATATATATATATTTATATATATTTCAATCAGGAGAGACCCCGTATAGAATGAACAATAATTTATTACATGATACATAATAGCAGAATAGTGCAAAGTCTTTGGCAAAAGGGGGTAGTGATGCCGTGATGAGATTAGGATATATTCCCCCTTGGAGTCTAGACACTGGTGGTGGTGGTGGTGAAGGGAGTAGCTAAAAATCCAATGAAGGGATGTGGAGCAGGCCTGGGCACAGAATCTGATGAAGCCTGGAGGTGATGGGGTGGAGGCAGGTTGCCTTGAGTCGCACTGAATTGAAACTGACAGCAGCAGAGAGGAGAACAGTTTTAAAATCTGATTTCAATGAGTTGTTTTTATATTCAACGATTTACAATCTACGTGGAGTACTGTAGGTTAGATTGAACCAGTAACTCTCAAGGAGTAAAAAAAGAAAGTTTTTTCTCCAGTTACTTAATAGGCTATAATCATTGCAAGACGCTCAAAAGTGTGTATATAAACATTAGCTAAACTTAACGTTAGGCTACATAAACTGAATTCATTTTGCTGAGAGTTACTGGTCCAATCTAACCTACAGTACTCCACGTAGATTATAGACGCTTAAAAACAACTCTTTGAAATCGGTTGAGAAATGGAAATGTTATAGTGCTTTTTATCCAGAAAAACAGCAGCTCCCCCGTTCACTTGTATGTGTTTACAGGCCAGTCCTGACCTCCCCAATATGGCGGCAACGTTGACATACGATCCAAAGGCCAATGCTGCATCTATATATCTATGGGGCAGACAATCACAAAGGCGGGAAAACACACAGGAAGTAAAACAAAGCATGACACATGAGGAGTGAACTTACAAAATAAAACAGGAAACAGACTAAACATAAATAAATAACATTAAACAAGGGAAAACACACAACAAACAGAAAACCCCAAAACCCAGAAAACCAAACCTCTAACTGATCGCATAAAAACAAAGACAGATAAACTAATAAAGGCCACTAAAAGATGATCATGCCAGATAGTATTAACAAAAAGTCTGAGGGCTCTGGAAACAGAGCCACAATGTTACAATTGTAAAGGACTGGTTTGACTTTTATTGCCTTAATTAGAGCAGCTGGAGAATGACAGGAAAGGGGGGGAGGGGGGAGGGGGTGACAAGCAGCAAATGGCCTTGAGTTGGAATCAAACCCAGGTCGCTGCCAAGCACTCAGATTATATGGGGCGCACACTCTACCAGGTCACAGGTCTAGAGGTCACCCCTGGTTTGACATTTTGGGAAAAATGCAGACAATTGATACCACTCTCATGTTTGTATGGTAAATATGAAGCTACAGACAATTAGCTTTGCTTAGCACAAAGACTGGAAACAGGGAAAAACAGCTAGCCTGGATCTGTTCAAAGGTAAAAACAAACCAAAAAATCTGCCTACCAGCACCTCTAAAGCTCACTTATTAACATATTATAGGCTATCTTGTTTAATCAATCCATAAACAGAAGTATAAAAACGGCATAGACTGTGTATAAGAAGTGGTCGTAGTCACCGTGACGTCACGCATCGGTTAGTGGACTGCCGTTTTGAAGCCTCGAGTTCGCCATGTTGTTTTTTTGTATCCAGAAGTGAGGGGTGAGGGTGGAGCTAAGTACAACTGAATGCTGAATAAGACATTTCTAGGCGAACAAAACTGAAAAAACACTGTGAAAGGGTTAAAGTTGTAAGACGAAAACACGGACAACTCCCAGACCGGACAATGCAGAGGTAGCGACCTGCCAATCACAAGGTAGCCACGCCCTGAAGCATACCCTGCTTTATGGTCTATTTGACTCGAAATGGGACCATAATTTTCTAAATGAACATCATGCTGTATTGAAGAAGACTTGAAACTATCGATTGAGATCATAAACTCATGTTTACAATGTTTACTGAGGTAATAAATCAAGTAAGAAGTAGGCTCATTTTCTCATAGACTTCTATACAATCAGACTTCTTTTTGCAACCAGAGGAGTCGCCCCCTGCTGGCTATTAGAAAGAATGCAAGTTTAAGGCACTTCTGCATTGGCTTCACTTCTTAGACCCGGAGGTTGCTTATTGGGTTATACAGAGACTTGCTGGAACTTTTTCTTGGTCAGGTGCAGTGACTTCCTGACAACTCACGGTGACGACAATACACCACAAAGTCACTGTGCCCAGCCAAGAAATAGTCCGGCGGATAACTCCCTGTAAAAAACGCAGCTTGTCAATTTTAGACTTGATTTTTTTGTCTGGATTTAACAAACTAGATATTGTGCATTAATGAGAGTTAGACAGAGCCAGGCCAGCGGTTTCATCCTTCTTCCAGCATTTATACGAAGCAAAGTGAGCTTCATATTTAGCGTACAAACATTAGACATTGGTATCAATGTTCTCACCTAATGCTCGTCCAATAAATGAACAAGTTTATTTCCCCAAATGTTGAACTATTCCTTTAAAGGTTTCTGTGTTGCTAATAAGATGTTAACTTATTGCCAAACACTCTCTTTAGCCATTATAAAAACACTAATGGACCAGTGCATCATTACATTTGTACCATCATGAAAGATATTAAAACGCCATAAGTAAGAAACTAAATGGTTCTCCCCCGGGTTATTTTTTGATAATACTCAACCCTCCCTAGGGCTGAAATTAAACAAAAGCTATTAATCTTGCATAAATAGCTACGGAAACATGAGCTGCACGCTGTGCCTCGACAGTTGAGGGAGAAAGTTGTGGTGTGTGCTTGCTGGCCTGAAAAGTACCAAAACTAAAGGAGTACTCAAGAGAAAAAACAAGAGGAAGAAGTCAGTAATTCTGCATTATTTATTTTATTATTGATTAGTTTACAGTGGTAAGGTCAGATTTTGAAAAAGGCCAACATGTTTTAGCTGAAAGACCTATAACATAACTATTATTTGTGCACAATATTGTATATTCTTGTATAAAGAGTGAAATTTGACATCTTTGCTTTTTTCGAGCGTGTGTCTATGAAGGCTGATCTTAACAAGCAAGCCTTGTGAATCCATGCACTGATGCACTGTTTGCTTTCACTTTGGGGCAGCGGAAACAAGCTGTAAACACAAAACTGACTTCATTTCCCCTCTTAAAGCAGCAGTGGTAGAAATGGGAGAGCCGGCTGTCAATCACTCACATGCAACCTCTGATCAAACGGTCAAACTAGGCAGCGCTGATCAAATATGAATCAATATTCTGTTACTGTAATGCCTATTTCTCGCCTCATATGTTTTCAGAAACATGTTGTCGTGTACTGTTTAGCTGTAAAATGAGAAAGTTTGTGACCCGGCCTCCATGTTGAGATCTGTTAAGGAAATACCAAGCACCGCCCACCAGCCGGAGCACAGCCAATAGGAACGCTGTCTCTCTGAAATAGCCTGTAATTGAGCAAAGTCTCCCGTCACGGGCTAGATTTTCTAAAGGCTGTAAACAGAGCCATGAGGCGGTGCAGAAGTCAAGTTTTCTCTCAGAGCACTTGAATTACAATATGCTGAAAGGTTATTATGGATTTATTAAAATTCTTTAAGGTTGCTTATTTACACATCCAGCAGATACGGAACAACATTAGTATTCATTTGGAGTCTTGTTTATCACCACCTGATGACTGTGAGTCCAATGTTAACTCTCCTTCTACGTCTGTTTTCGTCTCCACCAACTCCTGAGGGAACTATCTGGCTGCTAAATGCTCCACTATGTTCACCAGCTAGTCTAAGTGTGTCTGTCTGCTGTATGGTGCTGAGCAGGTAGTGTAGAGAGGGATTATTGTATCTTTTTCACTGATGGTAACAATCAAGAATCATTAAATATCTGATGGTATAATGCATGTCAGAAAAGCACAGCGTTGTGTATCTGGAGTACCACGTTCATGCTCCTATACACCCAAGTCAGAAGATGATGTGAGAGCTGAGATGGGATGCTAGCTTAAAATGGCACGAGCAATCCTCTTCTCAGGCAGTTATTTTCCGAGCAGCAGCATTGTTAGGCTACTCTCCTTTTAAGTGGTGAATGTTCACTCCATCCATCAAGGGAATCTTTTTAGAGCCAAGACAGCTACACAGCCAGCCAGAAGTGGACTTATCATCCCTAAAGATAGTGTCCATCACCAGCTATTGTTTACTGTACAGGTATGAGTCGAGAAGCTGCAAAATAAAATGCTGAAAATGTTTTCACAAAGAAAAAACTTTTCAAATATTCTGACATATTCTGTATTTTAGTGTTGATTGTTACTGTGCAGAGCAAAAATCATCATAGATTTAAAAGAACAAAGGGCTGCTGGATACTCCCATACACATACACTGCACATACTGTATATGTGGAATAGATATACACGTATGGATCATATATGGACATATACAATATGTAATAATATAGTGATCCTGTATGATGTCATAAATGCAAAATAAATAGTCTTTGCATAAATACAACACATAAGAGATTAAGGTATCTTACACATATAAACTGTATGTATGGTTACTATATACTAGAGTCACTTATAAGTAGAATATATTTGACAAATGGACAGACATATATATTCATTATGTATAAATATACCATTTTCAGTGGCTGTTGGCCTCCGCCAGGGTTGTCCCTTGTCACCGATTCTGTTTGTAGTTTTCATGGACAAGATCTCAAGGCACAGCCAGGGGGGAGGAGAGTGTTCGGTTTGGGGCCCTCAGAATTGCGTCTCTATTCTTTGCAGATGATGTGGTTCTGTTGGCTTCATCAGACCGTGTCCTTCAGCACGCACTGGGGTAGTTTGCAGCCGAGTGTGAAGCGGTAGGGATCAGAGTCAGTACCTCTGAGTCTGAGGCCATGGTTCTCTGCCGGAAAACGGTGGATTGCACCCTCCGGGTTGGGAGTGAGTCTCTGCCCCAAGCCAGGGAGTTTAAGTATCTCGAGGTCTTGTTCAAGAGTGAGGGTAAAATGGAGCGGGAGATGGACAGGCGGTTCAGTGCAGCATCTGCAGTTATGCGGGCGCTGCCTGTACCGGACCGTTGTGGTGAAGAGGGAGCTGAGTCGGAAGGCAAAGATCTCGATTTACCAGTCCATCTACATTCCAACCCTCATCTATGGTCATGAGCTTTGGGTAGTGACCGAAAGAATGAGATCGCAGATACAAGCGGTCGAAATGAGCTTCCTTCGTTGGGTGGCTGGGCTCAGCCTTGGAGATAGGGTCAGGAGCTCAGACATCCAGAGGGAGCTCGGAGTAGAGCCGCTGCTCCCTTCACGTCGAAAGGGGCCAGCTGAGGTGGTTCGGGCATCTGATCAGGATGCCTCCTGGACGCCTCCCTTTGGAGGTTTTCTGGGCACATCCAACTGGTAAGAGGCCCCAGGGTAGAGCTGGAGAGATTATTTATTCATCATATAAAACTGCAAAGCCTTCTTTTCAGCATCCAGTGATTCAAAATGGCCAAAACAAAACAGCTTTCTAAATATCAATACACTTGCCAGTATCAGATTGCTACTAGTTTTATTGTTGCCTGACATGTCATAGCAATCTTTACAACATTGTGAAGGGAAACAACATATCACTGTCAACAGTGAGATGTGGGAATCCCTGGAGCTTTATTTCGAGCATCTAGGAGAACCCATCCAGTCCCTTGAGTTGCCTTTGAAGTACCAGTGGATTGTCAGTGCAGCTTCCTGTGAGATGTGTAGCAGAGCCCTCCACATCCCTGGACCAGCTCCCTGGACCAGCTCCCTGGGGCGGCTGCTAGTTCAGGGGAGTCATACATTCTATATGTAGCTTGTTCAAATGGGAAGAAAGGTTGAACAATAATTAATAATAATGAACAAAATGTCTGCTTCAGGTTCTGGATTTTTGATAATACATATTGTAAAATAAAATGGTTTAAATAATACATATTCATAGCTGTCATCCTTGTAGTTTACAGAAGATTCTCATTGTATTCTGCCACTCAGAATCAGTGTTGATCCTGCACTGCGTTATTACCACTGTACCAGCAGGGGGGCACTTAAAGTCACACTTTTTCCCACCATCACATTTAGTCGTTCCTTTTTGTTGTCAAAAATAATGTCAGCATGTTTTTCAAATGTATTGTTAATAGATTTTCTTTGGGCTGGAGGGGCGTGTCCCTGTCTGTGTTTGATTGACAGTAGCTGGCAGGCTGCCAGAGTGCCTGTAGGGAACAAGAGACAAAGTACACGCTGTAGACTACATGTCATTGCCAGACAGCGTGTTGTTAATGGTATTAACAGTACAGACCGCAGCAGCATCTAACCGGGCCTAGGTGACATTTTGCAGGTACGTTCACATGTTGTTTAGTGTGCTGCAGCTGAGCAGCTAATTAGCCATCTAGCCTGCAAACTTTCCCCGTTGTCATGAGCACCAATAACCAACCAGTGGCTTCTGTGGAGCGAGGTGGATTCCATGAACGCCTCTGCCACTCCCACCTAACTGTACAATGGTAGTTGTAGTCCTACAGAAGAATGCGCTGCATTTTGACTCAAAAGAGGAGGTAAAGCAACTGAAACATAGATGCCAAGACACATGAAGTAACGTGCTGTAGGAAGGCAAGAAACGGACAGGCAAAATCAGAGAGGCATCGTAACTGTTAGCGAACATACCAGAGAATACTTTTGGACTTGTTGTTGTTCGTCTTTCGGCTGCTCCCGTTAGTGGATCATTGATCTCACATTGATTTGGCATAGGTTTTATGCTGGATTCCCTTCCTGACGCAGCCCCCCTGGGGGGATACATGTTTTGGTGGTGGGAGGAAACCGGAGGAAACCCACACAAACTTGGGGAGAACATGCAAACTCTACACAGAAAGGCCCTGTCCAGACTGGTGATTGAACCAAGGACCTTCTTGCTGTGAGGCGAAAGCATCTAACCACTTTTGGACTTAAAAATAATAAATAAAAATAAAAAATCATAATTATTTTTATTTCTTATCAACATTTCATTACACTACAGTAAGGAAAGGATTTTTTTAATGCAGAGGGATCTTATAAGACCTTACTGTATGTGTGTTTTTTAGGTTATTATGAATTTAACAGAATGAAATAGTGCAAACAGAATGCATTTTGTGTAAAAACAGTACAATCCTTCTCAGTTTGAATCATGTAGAACACCTCTGTAAAAATATATCAACTTTTGTGAAAAACAAAATTGAGTTTTGACCGAATACATGCTTGTTAAATGGCTCAGCTTTGTCTCCCGCTTGTGACTCCCACCGTAACCATAGCAACAACCGCAGCAGACACAGAGGGAGAGGGAAGAGAGCACCGACCAGGAGAAAACCCGCCTATGATCGACTCCAGTGTTATCTGTCATGTTTGCCTGTGATCAGAAATTCAAAAGAAATAACACAAAAATACAAATCATTCTGTATTTTTTTTTTTTTTTGGGGGGGCAAAATGTTTTAAAGTGAAAAAAAAACAAAAAACAGTGTGTATAATTTTAAAAGACACCTCTTTTATCTGCAGATATGTGTGAGGTAAATAGCCTTCTACCATTTTATGGAGAAAATTATACCAGTAAGAGGTGAAAAAGAAACAGCCTCGAACAATAACACACAGCGCTATTATTACTTTTTCAGGGTTGTAAAACGACATATATTTGTGTCAACAGTGAATTAACGACACCTCACTGGGATAAGAAATACCTTGATATAGAGCCACAGAACCAAAATGGAAATCTCCCATCACAAGAAGCTAATACAGGAAAACTGAAATGAGAGACAAACGATGGTACACATATTGTATTTTCATTTATGGTACTATGTATTAACTATGGATGTAAATATTTATGAAATGTATGTTAAAAATATATATTAAAAAACAATATATTTTTGTTGAATATGCAACATATATGAGATTCAAAGATATGTGGACGTTCATGACCAACACAGTTAATATATATATACGTATATATGGTTTTGAAATATAAATAGGACAAACACATTTACATTCACTGGCATAGGGACATGTATAGTATGTTTATATATTATTTTTCCATATAGGCTGTATCAGTAAGGACAAGCTATCAAGGTTATCAAACTCTATTTTGTACATATTACTCCGATTTCACTTACTCTATTCACTGTAGACTAAAAAAAACAGCTGTGTTCTGTAATAAATCTCTGTTGACATCCCTTCTCTCTTCCATATGGCTCTGGGTATGTCTATCAGGAATTATACAAAGTAAAGCTGTTAGACAATGTTGTTCAGTTAATCAGTATTCTTCTAATTTCAACTCAATCTTTATTGTTTTCCCAACAGTTGTGAAGGATAATTGATGCCACTGAAGTTTTTATTATCTTTGTTAAGTACGCTTATGATAAGTTTGCTTTCTCAGACTCTTCTGATTCAACTTCTACAATGCAGTAGCCTCTGGTTACCAATAGAGAATTATCAAAGAGAAGATTCAGTAGTGACGTGTTTGTGTTTGTCTTTGCACTGGACAGCTTTGTGCTCTCAGTCTCCATTGTCCACTGAAAATATGTTCATATTTTGCCAAATAACCAACATTTTGGGAATTTCGCTGGAAAATAAATGACCAATTGACAAATTCAGAAATATGAGGTGTTGTACTGTTGGCTGATTTGAAGTGATAAGTGTTTCAAGGCAGGTCTTCCCATTACAACTGATTTTACTAATAAGCTTTGTGCCCATGTTTTATCCACTTCGGTAATGTTAATTTAACACTTTAATTAATCTTGAACATCTGCCACACTACCATATCAAACAATCCTCCAATCAACACTTGTCATTCTTGTCACTGAACAATCAGCAGTGATAAACATTGAGATATTACCAGAGTGCCACCTTGAAGGAGATAAATATGATCAATTAATATCATATCAAATAATCTGTCACTATTCACAACTTATTTATTTTAAAAATACATTTAGTTTGACAGGAAACAATCAGTTTAATGATAAAATATTATTCAAGTCTAACATGTATCTGCAGAATTTGATATATCACCCCTATAAGTGGTTTCCAGTTTTCTAGCTCAACAAAACAAACCTGCTGAACTCATTCTATCTGTGAACTAATTAAACAGTAAGTAGACTCTTTTCATCCTTTGGCAGTGAAGACCCCTTTTTCGTGCCAACTGTATTTGACCTGCGACGCTACGTTGGAGAAGAAGCACAAACTGCACGGTGCACTTTGATGACTGCTCCTTTTGCAACACTGGCCAAGGTCTTTCCCCTTTTTCTCTTTCGAATATTTAAACTGTTGCAGATTACTGGCTGCCTTTCACTATCATGGCTTTCTCGCCAATAAATCTATTATATAACATTAGATATTTTGCTTCCAAATGGTAAACAAGGTTTTTCATTCTGCGGCCGTCTTCTGGTCTGATCGATGGTTACGTAATTGATCACCGCGGTTGCGTTTCTCCAAAAGGTGATTCTGTTTCAACTTTTCGCCACTGCAGTTTTTTTTTTGTTTTTTTTCGGCATCCCCTTGCGGTCCCCACCACCACAGCCTAAACACACTGCACACATTCAAATGAATGGGATGACTGGTGTTTTAGCCGCCTGATTTGGTGTTAATCCGGCCTAAGGCTTTGTTTGTGCAACTGCTCTCATCGGTGATAGTAAATGTCTCATTAGCTGTGTTTCCATTCAACTGTCAAGCAAATTTTAAGCAAACTTTTGAAATGTTGCAAAAAAGAAAAGCGAAGTAGGCGTGTTTCCATCAACTGGTTTGCAGTGAATGAACTCAGCTACAGCGTATAGTTTGGTCAGAAGTTGGCGCTATAGGCTACGCATGGCTTTAATCCGCTAGTAAACAGAGTAGAAGAAGTAGAGGTTGCTAACTGGAAACAAAACAAGACGGCTTGGTCGGCTTAACCATCTACGAAAGAAAAATGGAGAAAGATCTTCAGCTAGTATTGGTCATGTTTCATGCTGTCCGGAGACAAAGACAAGCATCTATACGTTATGGGAATATCCGAGAAGAAGCCGACAGCGTCATGTGAGTTAAATGTTCGCTACATCAGAGTTTATTCGACAAAGGCGTTTCCATAATCCATTTAGCGCGTCAACTCTTTTTGGACAACGGCAAAAACCACATCAAGCGAGCGTAAAAACTTTTTCCGCAAATGCGGAAGTTTTATCGAATTTTGCCGTTTCCATACAGCATTCCTAATGAGATACTTCAAAATGCGAATAAATATATGCGAATGGAAACACGGCTAATTGCTGTGCTGACAATGTACAGTATGCATTGATGATACCTATAATACACAGATTGCTGACTCCAGGCCAGTACTCAGTAACCGCTAGTGTCCTTGTAAAAGTGGAACAGTGCAGTAGTTATAATCTGACATCAAGCACATTGTTATCATAGAGAGCCGGCTGGGCCATCAGAAATGGCACCAAAAACTGAGTTATAGCTGACAAAGATTGTTATGTGCACAGACACCAAGTAATGATTTTTTTTTTTTTATTTTGTTTGATTTGAGTTAAATTTCGTAAATACTGCACTGTAAATACTTCCATTAATAAGTAAGGAGCGCCATATGGAAGGCAGATGTTTTCAAATCTGGGTGCAACAAATGAATGGCCAAAACACTTCAACAACCATGATGACATCTGGATTACAACATGACAGGCCAACGCTATGGCAGTAATTACTGATAAGAGCACTGTAGGCTACTCCAGTTTTTAGGCAGCAAACATTGTAGAAAAGCTCAAAGCTCCCTTTACACATGTTATTATTTCACTAGGATGTTCACTGTGCAGAATGACGTATGGGCAGAGTTTGACACTAGAAGGCTGCTTTCACATTCATCTGCTGAACGGTGAAAGTTTCACTGCGCTCACCTTAAATCTCAGTTTAGGACGTTTACATAGAAGTAGGTTTCGTGACATAACAAATAATATGGCAACCAATCGTGATGTGGAAAATTGAGGCCTGAAGTGCACATACACTGAGAATAGACTTGTTATTTTAAGACATTGACAACAAGGTAATTGAACTTGTAGAAATACCTTATTTGACATATTTATATGTCATAAAACATGGAGGGGGGGTCTCATGTTAGCAACTCTCTGAGGCTACACGTATGCACAGTGGTGCTTTGAGCTAAATGCTAACGTCTGCTTGCTAACTTGCTCACAATGACAATGCTAACATGCTGATGATTACCATGTTTAATATCTTAGATTAGCATGTTAGCATGCTAACATTTGATGATTAGCACTAAACACAAAGTAGGCTACAGCTGAGGCTGATGGGAAGGCCATTAAGTATGCATTCCTTAACAAAAGTATTGGACAAACTAAAAATTTGACCTGATGATGGTGATGGATGGAAAATGAAGGGATCACCAAAGTTATCACAATTCACCCTAATGCCAATCCTTCATCCTAACGAGCAGCTCGCCACAATAATTACATTTTTCTGCAGCCATGTTTTGGACACTCGGGTGAAGAGAGGGGCGGAGCTGTCAACTGATCACCATCTGGTGGTGAGTTGGGTCAGAGGGTGGGGGAAGACTCTGGACAGACCTGGTAAGCCCAAACGGGTAGTGCGGGTGAACTGGGAACGTCTGGAGGAGGCCCCTGTCCGAGAGACCTTCAACTCACACCTCCGGCGGAGCTTTTCTGGCATCCCTGTGGAGGTTGGGGGCATTGAACCCGAGTGGGCGATGTTCAAAGCTTCCATTGCTGAAGCTGCGGCAGTGAGCTGTGGTCTAAAGGTCTTAGGTGCCTCAAGGGGCGGCAACCCTCGAACACCGTGGTGGACACCGGTGGTCAGGGAAGCCGTCCGACTGAAGAAGGAGGCCTTCCGGAATATGTTATCTCGGAGGCCTCTGGAGGCGGTTGCAAGGTACCGACAGGCCCGACGGGCAGCAGCCACTGCCGTGAAGGAGGCAAAGCAGCGGGTGTGGGAGGAGTTCGGAGCAGCCATGGAGAAGGACTTTCGGTCGGCACAAAGGTGCTTCTGGAAAACCGTCCGGAACCTCAGGAGGGGGAAACAGGGAACCATCCAAGCTGTGTACAGTAAGGATGGGACACTGTTGACCTCAACTGAGGAGGTAATCGGGCGGTGGAAAGAGCACTTTGAGGAACTCCTGAATCTGACTAATACGCCCTCTTTTGTAGAGGCAGAGCTGGAAGCTGATGGGGGATCATCATCAATTTCCCTGGTGGAAGTCACTGAGGTAGTCAAACAACTCCACAGTGGCAAAGCCCCGGGATTGATGAGATCCGTCCAGAAATGCTGAAAGCTTTGGGTGTGGAGGGGCTGTCTTGGATGACACGTCTCTTCAACATTGCGTGGAAGTCGGTGACAGTGCCTACGGAGTGGCAGACAGGGGTGATGGTTCCCCTCTTCAAAAAGGGGGACCAGAGAGTGTGTGCCAATTACAGGGGTATCACACTACTCAGCCTCCCTGGTAAAGTCTACTCCAAGGTGCAGGAAAGGAGGGTTCGGCCGATAGTCGAACCTCGGATTGAAGAGGAACAATTCGGATTCCGTCCTGGCCGTGGAACACCGGACCAGCTCTTCACTCTCGATCCTGGAGGGGGCCTGGGAGTATGCCTATCCAGTCTACATGTGTTTTGTGGACTTGGAGAAGACGTATGACCGGGTCTCCCGGGAGATATTGTGGGGGGTGCTGCGGGAGTACGGGGTGAGGGGGTCCCTTCTTAGGGCCATCCAATCTCTGTACGCCCAAAGCGAGAGCTGTGTCCGGATCCTTGGCAGTAAGTCGGACAGGTTTCCGGTGGGGGTTGGCCTCCGCCGGGGCTGCGCTTTGTCACCAATCCTGTCCGTGATATTCATGGACAGGATATCGAGGCGTAGTCGGGGGGAGGAGGGTTTGCAGTTCGGTGTGCTGAGGATCTCATCGCTGCTTTTTGCAGATGATGTGGTCCTGTTGGCATCATCGGTCTGTGACCTCCAGCACTCACTGGATCGGTTCGCAGCCGAGTGTGAAGCGGCTGGGATGAGGATCAGCACCTCTAAATCTGAGGCCATGGTTCTCAGCAGGAAACCGATGGATTTTTTCTACTCCGGGTAGGGAATGAGTCCTTACCCCAAGTGAAGGAGTTCAAGTACCTCGGGGTCTTGTTCGCGAGTGAGGGGACAATGGAACGTGAGATTGGCCGGAGAATCAGAGCAGCGGGGTGGTACTGCATTCGCTTTACCGCACCGTTGTGACGAAAAGAGAGCTGGGCCGGAAGGCAAAACTCTCGATCTACCGGTCAATCTTCGTTCCTACTCTCACCTATGGTCATGAGGGCTGGGTCATGACCGAAAGAATTAGATCGCGGGTACAAGCGGCCGAAATGGGTTTCCTCAGAAGCGTGGCTGGCGTGTCCCTTTGAGATAAGGTGAGAAGCTCAGTCATCCGTGAGGGACTCGGAGTAGAGCCGCTGCTCCTTTGCGTTGAAAGGAACCAGCTGAGGTGGTTCGGGCATCTAGTAAGGATGCCCCCTGGGCGCCTCCCTAGGGAGGTGTTCCAGGCACGACCAGCTGGGAGGAGGCCACGGGGAAGACCCAGGACTAGGTGGAGAGATTATATCTCCACACTGGCCTGGGAACGCCTCGGGATCCCCCAGTCAGAGCTCGTTAATGTGGCCCGGGAAAGGGAAGTTTGGGGTCCCCTGCTGGAGCTGTTGCCCCAGCGACCCGACCCCGGATAAGCGGTTGAAGATGAGTGAGTGAGTAGGTCAGTATTTCACAGGAGTCACAGAACCTGTTTACTGATTGGCTGCAGGTCCTCTCTGGCCGCACTTTGCCGCAAGAAGAACAAGAATGTCTGAACAAAATGTCATGGCAGTCCATCCAATAGTTGTTGAGACATTTCATTAGAAACAAATATATCAACATCATGGTGGCGCTATAAAAAAAAGTCAGTAGATCACCAAAGGAAAAAAAGTTCCTGTGCAAATGTTGCACAAACAATAATTTTAATAATTTATAATTTTTTTTATTTTTGATATTACTGTGTTCTGACACTTTTAACAGCCAAAACAATAACCTTTTGTGAGGCATCAATGAAACATCTCATGCTTACAGGATGGGGTTTTATGGAAATTGTTATCCCCACACAGCACTGACAAGGCACACAGTAATGAAATCAAATCTCCATTTTCACTGAAACAACTGCATGAGAAGCAACACAACAGAGCCTTAGCGCCTTGGCCTTGTCTTGAGCGGTTAGAATAAATCGGGCCACACGGGAAGCGCAGTGAAATGCTCTTGTTCCTTCCTGACAGAGCAGCACTGTGCATTGTGTTTGTCGGTGTGCCGCGGTCTGGGGAATGTTTGGCCGATGTTGGAGGGAGAAAATGCTCGGCTCACATCTGAGAGCGGTGGCTGATGCTCGGTCCCTTGGGCTCTGCAGCACCATCACTGTCAAACCCCGGGGCCCTCGCTTCTTCTCCTGGAGCCAGCGGATCAAACACTCAGCACACGACTGTCAAAACCCATCTCGTCATGGAGAGAGTAACACACTGAGAGGCTGCGTTACAGTTTACTGGCAAGAAAGAAGGACAAAAAGCACTTTGCTTTGACTCTTTGAATCAATGTGTTCACTCAGCACTTTCTTGTGTCTTATTTGCATCTCAGCATGCTTAGAAATGTGTCCTACTTACTGACCATACATGAAAAGCACTGAGCGCTTCGGGAGGCTTGTTACAGAACAACATGTTTCATGTCCCTACGAGCTTACAGTGCTTGGATAGCATGTCCTATAAATGTTTTCTTGAAATCAAAGAGCAAAAACATGAAACTGTAGAGACAAAGTATGAGAACAACGTATAGTGATACAGAAAACAACATGGCCTCGGGCACAGAGCAGTATCTCAGAAAGATTAATGAGTGTTCCCGAGGACCCCAAATTAAAATAGCATCGCTTTACATATCATCTTGACAGGGGATAATTAATTACCAGCCCACATACAATTGTTTTCAGAAACATCGTGATTACTGCACATGCACAAAAAGTCATAGCTTCTATTAATGAAATTCACTGCTTTTTAAATTGATGTCTTTATTGGTGGGGCGCCAGCAGGTCAAGAGAGCATAACTTGGCATCCACAGAACTGCTGGCTCAGTTACTCCTCAAACTAGAACGCGGAAAACGGGACTTGCGATGCCGTTTTTAAGTGGGAGAACAGCACCTAGAGGGAGAAAGTACACTCAAGAATGCAACAAGGACAGTATACTGCAGCCATTTAAGTCATGGTTGGGGACTTATTAAACAGTTTCTTTAGAGCAACCTGAATAAATTATGGAGTGTCTCACACAGGAGATAGAGCTCACTAAGAGAGTGGATGGAGTGTGCTTGTTTCACCTCCTCATCAATCAAGCATGGAAAGCAATCTAAAGGCTGTCGATACAGGATGGCGAATAACATTGAGAGGTCTTTGGTGAATGGGATGGGGAGGAATATGTAGGCGCATAGCCAAAATGTAGGCAGAGATCAAGGCAGAGTTAGATTTCAGCTGCTTGACGTCATCCTAAAACTTGTTCTACTACTAAGATTTCTTGTAAAACATTCAGCTGTTATACCGTCAAAGAGGAGAAAGTAGAGCGGCCAGGAGAAAGAATTGTCCCATCCCCGTATAGAGTGGTGCAGGAATGAGTCCTAAAACCCAGAAATTAGTTAGCATTTTAGCACTTCCGGTTCCCTCGTCTCAAAGTCAATGTTTTTTTTTTAATGGGTTTTTAGTTAGATGCCTGAAAAAGGTCTGTGGTTAACACAAGCTGAAGAGATTTTAATGTTTTGTTCTACGACATAAAATACATCAGTAAATATCCCACTCGTGAATTTTGAAGCCTTTACGCATCTTAAAAAAGGTGGCTGCTAACAAGTGGCTAAATGAGACTTTAGCCGCCTTTACAGCCTCGCTGTTAATACTTGTGCTCATGCGACCGTGCTGTAGTTCACTTATAGCCTAATGTTAGCTTTTTATTTCTGCCGATTGCATTCACGCTTCAAAAATCATAGAAGGGGTGTTCATTTGTAAAGATTATCTTGCTGAACCAAACGTGTAAGTATCATAAATGTTTTTTTTGTCACAGAGGCCACCCAGGGAGATGCTAACTTCCTGGTTGGCCTACAAAAATACATCATCCCTGGAGCACTCTGTAACCTATGAGAGGCTTGGATTTGCCTAATTTGCCAAAATTATATTATAGTTTGGACAACTCTTTGCCCACAGGACAAGTTGATTTAAAACTTTAGAGCAAACTGTGGGCCAAACATATTTTAGTGTACTGTTTAACTGTAAAATGAGAAAGCCATGTTGAAAACAGTCGAGCCAAAACCAAACACCACCCACCAGCGGGAGCTAACTTTCTCTTATCTCGACTGTTTTCAACATGGCTGCCGGGTCACAAACTTTCTCATTTTACAGCTAAACAGTACACTATAATATGTTTCTGAAAACATTTGAGGCTCCTCGGCTATGATTGGTTGTTTTTCTTCAGGCACGGTGGAATCTTACAAATCCCATTAGGAGCGCTCAAAGGAGGCAAAGGAACCTGATTTTTCACTGATTATCTGTCTCATGTACCACTCTCAGGATATAGTGACAGTCTGAGCAAATATGACAAAAAGTTATTTTTATTACAGTTACCGACTGTAGCTTTATTATATGAATAAATAAATGTATTTATTTAATATATAAATAAATAAACAAATTTAAATACGATTTAAAAAAGTTATTTTTAGAAAACGGCCACTACATCATGACAGTAGTACATGAAACAGATAACCTGAAAAAAATCAAGTTCCTCTGTGTCCTACTGTGTCCTCCGGTGCTCCTAACGGCATCTGAAGGATTTCACTTACCGGAGGAAAACAAGGTCCGCTGCCAGCTGCCGTCTATGAGAGCCGGCTGTCAATCACTGGCGAACTCCGACCAAACGGTCAAACTAGGCGCTGATCAAATATGAATCAAAATTATGTTACATTAATGCCTATTTCTCATCTCAAATGTTCTCAGAATCATCTTGTAGTGTACTGTTTAGCTGTAAAATGAGAAAGTTTGATGTGGCCGCCATTGTAAAATCTGTTGAAGGTAGCCAAGTTCTGGTCACATGACCGGAGCACAACCAATAGGAACGCTCTCTCTCTCTGAAATGACCTGTGATTGGTCAAAATCTGCCGTTACGGGCTAGATTTTTGTAAAGCCATGGTGAGGTGCAGAAGTCTAGTTTTCTCTCAGACCACTTGAATTACAATATGCTGAAAGGTTATTATGGAATTTTTGCCAAATTATGCCAAAAAATTGTTGCCTACTGCCACTTTATTAAGCAAATGTATTTCAACATTTAAGGGACGTTTGGATCTGGCTGTGGGACAATTCTGACTCCATCCTGGATTCATGAAACCACTCTTGACGTTATACAGCAGTGTGTCTTGTGGTATGTAACATCTTGGAAAAGGGCAATAGCAGGAGTGATCAATTCATGCACCCTAACATGCTCCTCATGGTTCATGGCTCCTCTTGGCTGGCATTAGCAATCCACCCCCATGTTTCATAGTTCTAGTTTCTGAAAGTAAATGGCCTGGACAATCAGGCCATACTACTTCTTTCCAGATCTTTGTCTTTTGCGCTCTAAATTGTGTTATGTGACTTTGTGCATTCACCCTGGACTCAAGCCATTTCTAAATGTCAGTGCTGCCACATTGGGTACAGTGTTTTTTTATATAGATGGTTCCACAAGTCTGGATTTAGATCTGTGATCATATTTTAAATCAGCAAGAACTCTCTTCAGTGTGCATCTCGCCCTGCCAGTGATCCTTGACTGGTGACAAATGTTTCATCTTCGTGAGTCAGTGTTAGCGTGTGTGCATGGGCGAATGGGAGGCGTAGTGACGCTCTGCTCTCAGGTTAAAGGCACTTAGTGCTGTGCATTTCTAGATGTACTGCAGGGAAAGTTTGGCTGAAATAAACTTGATGTCTTTTCTTTCTACTGTACAAAGGTCATGACTTTAGTTACTCTGCTATTGAAGTTAAAAATGCAATATTCAACTCTCCTGGATACTTGATTCACAGTGTCCATTTTGCAGTAGTTTATTGGACTTTCTGTGTGGTGAAATACACACCAATCGTGTTTTTGGGTTGGCGCTGCCATCTACAAATCATGTCGTATAGCTTTTATCCTTAAAGTTAACCATGCCTTAAATAGTGTTGCACACATAAGAAAAAGACTAATACATTGGAAATATGATTCAGTACACGCTCTGTTGTCGCTGTAATTGTTTTTTTTTTTATCCACAGGCCTTTTTCTTTCCATTTTTGTCTGAAGACCATAAGGCTGAAAAGCAATTGATCTTTGAGGTTGAGCAAGTGCATTTTCCAAAGCAGATACAGAGGAGAATCAATTTGAAGTAAGAGCACCCGGCGCCACAATTGTTTGTGGGTATCAAAGGCTACCCTTTTCTGTCTCATGAAACAAACAAACCATAAATCACTACTGATTGGATAGTGTGGGCGGCAGTGGCTTCACCACAGCTGGTACAAGAAAACCAAGATCCCGATTAGTGAGGTAAATATAAAAGTAAGTAAAGCCTTGGAATGTAAATGCCAAGAGGGAAGCTGTTATTTTATTAAGTTCAATCATTAAAGGATTATCTGGAAGATCAAAAATAGACTCTGTTATCAGTAGGGATTAGTTTTAATGGGTGGAATAACCTTCCAGAGTCAAATCAAAATGACTCATTTTGTTCCGTGTTTAGGTTTATGATAAAAACTAAGAATTCAAGCTTTAGTTTTTCGAATTGATTGTTGGTTAAACCCATCCTTCTACAATCATAGCTCAGCAACAGTAACTAGGCACGGCAGGCCTGTCAAGCTTTACATATCTCCAGTTGTTGAAGCGTTGAGATACTTTGCATGGTGGTGTCATCTTTTCTAGCCTCTCCAAAACCAAAAACACATGAGCAAAAGTGTAAGGAATGGATTAAACAGTGTGTTTGTTTACTCTAATTTAAAGTGGCAGTAGGCAGAATGTTTTTGGCATCCAAAATTCCATAATAACCTTTCAGCATATTGTAATTTGTGTGTTCTGAGAGAAAACTAGACTTCTGCACCTCCTCATGGCTCTGTTTTCAGGCTTTAGAAAGTCTAGCCGGTGACGGGAGACTTTGGCCAATCACAGGTCATTTTAGAAAAAGAGCGTTCCTATTGGCTATTCATTCAACGGAGGCAGCTGTCAATCACTCACAAACTCCGATCAAAGGGTCAAACTAGGGAGCGCTGATCAAATATGAATTAATATTCTGTTACTGTAATGACTTTTTCTCACCTCAAATGTTTTCAGAAACATCTTGTAGTGTACTGTTCAGCTGTAAAATGAAAAAGTTTGCTCCGGCTGGTGGGCGGTGCTTGGTATTTCCTCAACTGATCTCAACATGGCTGCCGGGTCACAAACTTTTTACCTACTTCTACCTACTCAAATCAAATCAAATCAATTTTATTTGTAAAGCCCAAAATCAAAAATCACAAATTTGCCTCGGGGGGCTTTACAATCTGTACAGGATACAACACCCTCTGTCCTTCACATACAACCCTCACATCGGCTAAGGAAAAACTTAACCACAAAAAAAACCTTTTAACAGGGAGAAAAAATGGAAGAAACCTCAGGAAGAGCGACAGAGGAGGGATCCCCCTTCCAGGATGGACAGACGTGCAATAGATGTCGTGTGTACAGAGTAGCAACATAATGAAAATACAACATAGACAATTCATGACAAAAATGAATACATATAATGTGAAAAGGTGGATCCAGGAGGATGTCAAGCAGCTTCCAGGCGACGCCAAACAGATAGAGCCAGAGCAACACAACCTCCTCTCGACGTCAAAACCGGTGAGCCAGAGCAGCACAACCTCCTCTCCACGCCAAACAGATAGAGCCTTAGCTACATAACCTCCTCTCCAAGCCATATAGGTAGAACCTGAGCAACACGACCTCTTCTCCACGCCAGATCGTTAGAGCCAGAGCAACACAACCTCCTCTTCACATCAAGATAGATAGAGCCCGTGCAACATGACCTCCTCTCCGCCATGAACCTAGAGAGAGGACCATATTTTTTAGTTTTTAATTGACAGTTGCTTAGTAATATAAACGTATGTTACCCATGCCAATAAGCCCCCTTGGACTGGGATAAATTGTTAGAGAGGCTAAATCTCCTGGAGAACCAGGTCGAGGTCTGTCATGTGGAATGAGGCACCACCAGAGAGTCAGAGCGACGTCACAGAGTGACTGATGGTCCATCACGGGAAAGCCTGATTCAAAGGAGAGAGAGGGGAGAGAGAGAGCGAGGCACACAGCAGTGCTTGTGGGACATAAACAACAGAGGGTTATAGAGAGGCAGCGGCTTAAAATTAATAATGTTCTCGTCGGCAGGACTGCTAGGCTGAATTATAAATTGACACCGCGACCGACCCACCAGCTAACTAATTGAAAGTTAGGGCAAAAAGATGGGTTTCAAGTTTGGATTTAAAGACCTCCACAGAGGCTGACTGTCTGGTGTCTATACGGAGGTTATTCCAGAGGAAAGGGGCTTGATAAGAAAAGGCCCTTTGGCCTGCTGACTTCTTTTTCACTCTGGGGACAGACAAGAGCCCTGTATTCTGAGAGCGGAGAGTCCTGGTTGGAGTATAAGATTTAAGTAGATCAGACAAGTAGGAAGGGGCGTACCCATTTACAATTTTATAGGTCATCAAAAGCACTTTAAAATCTGATCTAAAATGGATCGGGAGCCAGTGTAATGAAGCTAAAACTGGTGTAATATGGTCAAATTTTCTAGTTTTAGTTAAGATTCTTGCTGCAGTGTTCTGAACCATTTGAAGGCTTCTGGTACTAGAACGAGGCAGACCTGAGAGCAAAACATAACAGTAATCCAATCTGGATGATACAAAGGCGTGGATTAGAATCTCTGCATCGGCAATGGATAAACAAGACCTGATTTTAGCGATGTTGTGTAGGTGAAAGAAAGCGATCTTTGTGATGTCTTTAATATGCTGATCAAAAGAGAGAGTTGAATCAAACATGACGCCAAGGTTCTTAACTGTTGAACTCTGGGATATCACACAGTTATCTAGAGTTACTGTTACCTGATCAAACTGATGTCTGTGTCGAGCAGGTCCAACAACCAGCATCTCAGTTTTATCCGAATTTAGGAGCAAGAAATTACGTGACATCCAGTTATTCACTGCAGACAGGCAGGCCTCTAATTTAATAATTTGTGATCGATCCTCCGCTTTTATCGGCAAATATAGCTGTGTGTCATCAGCGTAACAGTGGAAATCAATTCCATAACTACGTATAATTTTGCCAAGAGGTGCGATGTATAGGGAGAAGAGCAGAGGGCCAAGAACAGAGCCCTGAGGTACGCCATATTTCACCTCAGAGAATATTGATGTCGTATTATTAAAAGAGACACACTGTGTTCTTTCAGATTGATAAGATTGTAACTAAGCTACTGCTGCTTTAAGTTGTAATCATTAGCATGTCCAGCTAATTATCACCGACAGTAGAAAACGAAGGAGCATAATATTAACTAACTACATCCATATGTGGATTTGTAGGTTTTAAAGGCCCACTTTGTGACTTGCACATCCCGTGTGTAGTTTTTTCTGACTGTGTGGAAGTTGCTCCATGGATGCTCTCAGAGTTTAGATTAAACCGGCAGTGCAGAACTTTTGTCTCCCCCTTCTGGCAGTGAGAGTAATTAAAGAAACACTGTCGACACATGCTTATGAGTATGCCTGCAGGTGAGCTTGCCGCATCTGTCCCGCCCCCAGGAGTACTTAACCAGCATTGTGTGAACTTGTTTGACAAGGGCTTGAATATAACGGACGTTTGTTTATGTGTAAAAGTCACGTACTCCAGCTTTAATGTAACGGCTCTGTCCGGCTCTTAAATGGATTTGGGGAAGTTTACACTCCAGCAACCCCAGCCAACGTTAGACAGGATAGCGCTACGTACGCTATATTCATCGATTAGTCCTCCTAATCCTAAAAGACTTTTCTCTTTTGTAATCGGGCAACTCTGGGGTCTGAAAAGTGAAGCCAATGCTGAAGTGCCTTAAACTTGCATTCTTTCTAATAGCCAGCAGGGGGCGACTCCTATAAAAAGAAGTCAGATTGTACAGAAGTCTATGAGAAAATCACCCTACTTCTCACTTGATTTATTACCTCAGTAAACATTGTAAACATGATCAATCACTAGTTTCAAGTCTACTTCATTACAGCATGATGTTCATTTAGTAAATTATGGTCCTATTTAGAGGCAAATAGACCATAAAGCAGGGGATGCTTTAGGGCGTGGCTACCTTGTGATTGACAGGTCGCTACCACGGTGTTGTCTGGCCTGGGAGTTGTCCATGTTTTCGTCTTTAACCCTTTCACAGTGTGTTTTCAGTTCATAAAAGGTCATTTTAATATTTTGATCACCTAAAAATGTTTTATTCAGTGTTCGGTTGTTCTTAGCTCCACCCTCTTGTGTCACTTCCGGTTGCAAATAACCAAGATGGCAACGGCCAAAATGCTGAACTCGAGGCTTCAAAACGGCAGTCAACAAACCAATGGGTGATGTCACGGTGACTACGTCCAATTCTTATATACAGTCTATGATTGTAATGTTAAAAGAGACACACATACTGGTGTGAGCAGAACCATCTGCAGCTCAACATGACAAAGACAAAGCAGCTGGCTGTGGATCTAAGGAGGGCCAAGGCACCGGTGACCCCTGTTTCCTTCGAGGAGGTCAGTGTGGACATTGTGGAGGAGTACAAGTACCTGTGAGTACAAATTGACAATAAACTGGACTGGGCTAAGAACCCTGAAGCCCTCTACAGGAAAGGCCAGAGAAGTCTCTATTTTCTGAGGAGGCTGAGGTCCTTCACCATCTGCCAGACAATGCTGAGGATGTTTTATTAGTCTGTGATGGCCAGCGCTATCCTATTTGTTGTTAGGGCTAGGGTTAGGGAGAAGCCTGCTCTCAATTCGTTCTGTGCAAAATCAAATCAGTCCATTGTCATTAAACTGTATATTTGCTGTGCAGCTGGATGTATCAACAGTAACGAAGGGGGCGAGTCTTCCCGAACAATCAATTTTTGTGGGGTTTAGTTTTAATGTAAATATCATTGTGGTTGTACCTCTACATTAGGTTGTTATAACCTTATAAGTACTTTGTGTGTACGTCTAATTTTGTGCATGTACACTGAGAGCAGCAAAATACCAGAGACAAATGCCTTGTACGTGTTCACTTCCTTGGCCATTACAGCTGATTCTGATTCTGATACATGAAAAATATTTGCCAATAGGCCTAATTATTTAACCCTCCATATTTAGCATTTATATGTAACATAAAAACACTTAATTAATTGCTTATAACAAGCTATAATGTAGTTGTAAGCTTGCTCAGTTTCTCAATAAAACAAGGAACTTCTCGTTTTTACAAGATCCTTTGCTGTATAACAAGTTATTATGACATATAGTTTTGTTATTACCAGATACCAAATTACTCTTAAACTTTTCTTGTTATAACAAGATAAAAATACATGCTTTCACACATGAACAAATATTTACAGAGGGGTTTAAAACTGGTTACAAATGTCTTCAAAACTCAGGATCCACTCGCATAGATTTGTTCAAGAGCTTTCAGCCACAAATTGTGGCCTTCATCAGCAAATCGAGTTTGCTCAGTTGTCATGAGAATGAATAAGATGTATTTACAAATACCGTTACCAGTACACTAAAGCACAACTTTGTTTTTTCCTGAAAAAAAACTTTCCATATGTATTAGGGTCAAAATACTAAGAAATGATTTGCTTTGTAAGACATTCATTTTTCATAAGAACCACAGAACCATTGTGGAACAGTATGATTTTCCTGGTACAGTGTGTCCTTGGCATATTTTTTTCTCCAGAGAGTATAGGTGATAAATGGGTACATTTCAGTCCGCGGCTCTGTTTAGATGGCTTCCCATTGATGATAATCATCTGTAGCAGAGCAATGGTGATTAATTGGTTATTGTCCATCGTAGCAAGTGATGTATTTTACCTCACTGTTCCACTGTTCAACGATTCACCGACTGATTGCAAAGGTTATCTTGGAGTAAGATTAAAGCTCTCCTTACACAACAACCTTGTACTACAGATTGGCCCTCAATTTGCAAGACTACTCTCTCTACTACTTTCTCTCAAAAGTCTGAAAGTGAGTTTGTTTTCATAAGGACCGTAGACTGAATGTCCTTCTCAGCAGAGGTAAGGACTAGCATTGTCACCGATGTTTGTTGTGAAAATGTCCCCTTTGAGAACTACATCAAGGGCATCAGCGGCTGCCTACATTTGAACAGACATGGCTGATTATTTAGAGAGATAAAAGGAGGCTCATCTGTATTCAGAGATGAGTAAAGAGGGAGAAGTGAGTACATCACGCCCGGGCAGGACCGATACTTGCAAATGAAAGCAACCCACAGGTCAAATCAATACTGTGTCTACAATAATACTGTAAAGTGCATACCAAGGACATTTATATATTTAATAACACTTACCGCCTCAACAATGCAATGAATGATCACAGTATAGAAGCTGCACACACACACACACACACCCCACCCAGCCACTCCTTAATCATACTGCATGCTCCTCTATGAGTTAAAAAGGGAAAACAATGCAAAAGGAAACCTGTAGCATGAATATTTGAATACATATTCTAAATTCACTTCTGAGATGAGTCATGTCTGTTGAGAATAGTTTTCTAAGCTTTCATTTCCATTTTCCCCTCAGCCAATCTCTGATTGGCATTTAGACAAAGCTTCCAAGTATCCTGGAGAGGATTGACATTTGCGTTGCTATTTTTTTCCTCGCTCCTCTGCATATTTTTAAATGATTAACCATTCCTAGATGAACTCAACACCTCCACCTCTTTTTTTCCCCATATAATGCAAAACAAACCTGTAACAAAAGTGAACAGGTTTCAATTTCCCGTATAGACTTTAGAGGACTGCGTGTCTGTGTTGTTTTTTCTGTGCTATTGATGCTTTCGCTATCTGGACCCAATAGTATTGGGGAGGTTCTAGGGCGGGACCAGGATTAACTCACGGCTAATCCAAAAATGGGAAAAGAGGTGGATCGTCGGTGGAGCTGAGGCGGCCCGGGTGACGCAGCAGAGCAGACAGCTAGCAACCTGGTACAGCACCCACCTGTCACTCAAAGCGGCCACGCCCTCATTATGCCGAACTTTAAGCCTTAAGATAATTTAAATGGGTGAGTTATATAAAAATACGACCCCCATACAGTTGTAATGAACAGGGATATTAGCTATAGAGACCAAAACCGTTTTCTGTACCAGGCTGTAAACATGTTTCTTTCTGCTGTAAAGTTGGACATTTTAATATGGGGGTCTGTGGGGATTGACTCACTTTTGGAGCCAGCTCCAAGTGGCCATTTGAGGAACTGCAGTTTTTTACACTTCCGCATTGGCTTCATTTCTCAGCACTGGAGGTTGCTGCTTGGTTGGCACTGAATAAGTGTTATTGTGTTTAATGGTATATATGTGTTGTTAGTCTTTAGGAGGGACAAACCTATAGGGTTGGTAATTGGACTGCATTTATATAACGCTTTTCTAGTCTTAGCGACCACTCAAATTGCTTTACAACACAAGTCAACATTCACCAATTTACACACACATTCATACACTGGTGGCTGGTGGAGGCTGCTATATAAGATGCAACCCGTTCCTCAGGAGCGATAAACATTGACACACACACTTACAGCAATTTGGGGTTCAGTATCTTGCCCAAGGACACTTCGACATGTTGAATGCAGGGGCCAGAGACCAAACCACCGACCTTGGATGACAGCTCTAGATGTAGTAGTTGTGCTTAATATTTTTGATACCCCTATCCCCCCCCCCCCATTTGAAATGGTCTAGAACCGCCACTGCCCAATGCATGCTCGTATTGACTCGTGCTTGGCCCTCTAGTTCAACTGGGGGTCTCAGCTGGTGGAATATTTAGTATTTTCTTTGCTATGTATGTTTTATTAACCGTCTTTGTGACTTACAAATGTTGTCTTTGCTGCAGGAAAATGTCAGTTAATACTGTGGCTATGCTGTAGGCTACAGCTACTGCAACAACTACTACTTCTACTACTTCCAGTGATGATACTTATTGTATTTATATAGCACTTTTAAAATGTACAACACAAGACAACAAGCAAGATAATTAAAATTTCACACAAAATAAGGTGTTAAAGGTATTAAAACTATATAAATGAGAGAAGCTGGCTCATAGAAGCACGCTCATGCGACCGTGGCGTAGTTCGTTTATCGCCTGACGTTTGCTTTTTACTTCTGGTGATTGCATTTACACTTCAAAAATCATAAAGTTGTGTTCATTTGTGAAGATTATCAATTATCTATAAAATGTGTAAGTGTCATAAATGTTTCTTTGCCACAAAGCTTGGAATGGAAAAATCCCATTAGCTTTTTGTTGAGGGAACGCAGGGCGATGCTAACTTCCTGGTTGGCCTCAAAAAGACATCATCCCTGTAGCACTCTATGGACAACCATTTTTTGATGCGAGCCAGACAACTTCTGAAAGAAAAAAAAACCCTGAATAGCTAAAGTTGAGAATACAGAGTTTAGAAAAGAGAAACTTAAGTTTCTGCATTCAGAAAATAGCACATGATCCCACAGATCACCTGGTCAGTTGAATCCACTCGGCTTTTAACGCCTCTCAGCCCACCGCACATCCAGATGCATGAATGTCTGAATGTCCTATTACCACTTCACTGTATGTTGAGATTGATTCCATTCATCCGTGTTATTAGAGGCCTGGAGGGCAGCCAATGAAGAGGCAGTACAGTATGGCACAGCAGAGCTGGGGTGACAATTCAATTAGCTGCCTCCATCTTTGCACCACCTCCACATGACCTGCACCAGTAGTTTTTGCTGACGATCAACCTACGCAAAGTGATGGCATCCTTGGGTTGCTCCGCGAACGCAACCAACATGCTGATTGGCTGAGAGGACTTCAGGTTAATGGAATGGGTGGAGGGGGCTTCTCCGTCTATTTCAGCTCAGAGATTGGTTTCAGAGTGATAGCTGTAGAAAATCAGCAATGGTTCAATTTCAGAATATACACAAAAGCAAATTACAGCTCTCTCCTCTATTCTCAGACAATGCGACTAGTGTGCATCAATGACTGTAATCATTTATCTCGCAGCTGCAGTAGGTCACTTACAACCTGTAATTTTTTTTCTGGATTTGTGTGCTATGAGATTAGCTAGCAGCTCATTTCTGCTGGATATTGTAAACCAGCTTACAGTTTGCTCTTTTCAGGTTGGCTCATCGACCTTGGCTTATACACTAACCTACATTTGCTCTGAAATCAATTTAAGCATTGAAATGTTTCTAATTATCTGTGACTGCTGAGTATGGAATAGTGATTATTTGCCAATTGCTTCCATTTCCACAAGAAAGAACGCCTCACTCCATCACCAATCAATGCTGCTGTTGATATTCACCATCTCATTGTAACAAATAAAACAGGTCATAAGGATGAGGGTTCTCAAATAATGTATATTTCATTCACTTGTATTAGCTGATCACTGTTTAAGTAGATACGTTTCAGTGGTATGAACTACTGATGCTGCTTGACTACAGTATTTGCATATATTGAATAACATGTGTCACACAGAAGACAAGGAAATCTCTCCAGAATTGCACGGTATGTATCTTAGCTTAGTTTATCCACTGTAAAAACTCCAATTTACAATTGTTTGGCATAAATAAGGATTACAAGTTGTTTGAACGCTGACAGTTTATGTTTTTAAATCCAAATTAAAAATTCCAGCTGTCCCGACCAAGCAAAGCCAGTCTCTTTCTTTAGCAAAAGTTAATGAGAACTTTAATCTCACTTACAAAGCGTGAAAGTTCTGTTAACCTGGACCTATTTCAGAATATATACAATGCATGAGTTGACTAAATGTCCAGTTGATTGTTCACTTAACTCATCAAATCAAGTTGTATTGGGGTTAAAAATATCTAGGAAGCCTTTTTTTTACTAATTTGAGGAAAGTTATGATGGAGGTTTATGAGTCACATGGTCTTTACACTGACTGAATCTAACACAATGCAAACCATAATGAAGATGTGTAACTCGAACCACTCCCCACACTCTTTACTCACCAACACATTTCAGCCATAGACTGTATATAAAGATGGAAGACGTGTCTCCACTTCCTCCCACTATACAAAAGTGAAGCCAAAATATCCCGGGAGTTGCCATCTTGAGATTTTGACGTAATTTGGAGCCAGAGTCGCGGGGCTGGTCCCGCCCACACACCCGCCCGAGCCAATCACGAGCCGAGCACGGCCGCAGCTTGTTAGCGAGAGAGAATCACAGCTGTCAATCATAATGTCTCACCCCCTTTTTACAGCATCAAATAACTAATAATTAAAACCACACATATCAGAAAAATGAACACTTGAACATACATCAGCGTGATAAGAACTACCTAAAATGACAGAAACCATCTTTGGAAAAATGTATTTTACGTGTATTTTGACTTTTTAGTATGGCTCATGCCTATCCGCTAATGTGGGGGGTGGGATTCATGACCTACAGTATACTGCAGCCAGCCACCAGGGGGCGATTGAGATGTTTTGGCTTCATCTTTGGGGAGCTGTCATGTCATCAACCTTTATATACAGTCTATGATTTCAGCCATAGGCGTAAATTAGCAACGCTTTGTCACGGCCATCGGTGTGTGATACCAACGTACAAGGTACCCTTCAGCGCCCATATGATACGCACCAGGCTTTCAATTAACTACAATGTAAACCCATCCTCCGCAATAGTAAATGCTCAGGGAAAGTGCTCCGGGAGAATGGTGACGCAGTATAAAGAGCAAAAAAGGCACAATGGGTGGGTCTAACAAGCACAAGGCTTTCCTCCAGAAGATTGCTGTTAGTGTCCCGTGCGTTACGTTTCACTTTCACTTTACAGTCAGCTGTTTGTTCGTGTCCCGTGTTCACAACGTCATATCAACAACACATACTACGTACAAACTACAAATAGTAATTTTAAGACAAACCATGTGGTTTTTTCCTAAACCTAAGTGGTTTTGTTGACTAAACCTAAGCAAGTATTTTCAATTCACAATGTTAAGCACGTGTTTACTGTGACCGAAAAGTGACGTAAAGGGTTTGACAAAACGTGAATATGTAACAAGTTGGAATGAGAATGTGTTGAGAATATAAACCATGAACCACTGACCATTATGGGTTGTGGCTGTTAGCAGTACTGTCACAGTTTGGAGAGCAGAACAGGCAGGAAGGCAGATTAAATGAAGATATTTTGATAGGACAAAAGGTCATACAGGTTCAAAAGGCAGGCAGGTACAGCTGGCAGATACAGGCAAACAAAACTCCTGACAACAAAAGACAAACCAACAGAGAGCAAAGGAAGTGAGGCGGTATAAATAGTGACTGACTAATCGGGAAAGTGTGAACAGGTGAGCAGGAGGTGAGGTGAGTGAAGGACTAATGAGGGACAGGTGAAACTGATCAGGGTGGGGCAGACAATCAAAAAGACATGAAGTAAAACCAAACATGACACAAGGAGTGAACTTTCAAAATAAAACAGAAAAAAGACTAAACATAAATCCAAGACCATGACAAGTACTGCTGCCGAAACTGTAGTGATTTGGCAGTGTGGTGTATAAGGGAATCCAAGCTGAAACTGTTTAGTTAGTGAAAAATAAAAAGAGCTCGAAATCAAATCTAACAACTCTTGTCAATATAACTAAATATTTGTTGGTAGAACTAGTAAATGTAAGCTTGATAAGCCTGAAATGACCATAACTTCTTAAACTGACTTGACACAGCTCGCTGGTTCTAAAGTTGAGTAATTGCAAAAAGACTTTTTTCTGAGTTTTCTCAGTCTCTACATTTTGACAGTGTTCATGGCATTTTGACAGATTTTTGTAAAATTTAACCACCTCAGGTGCATCTGTAAACAGGATGGGACTGAGAGGAATACACTTGGACCAAATGTAGACCAATCAAATCAACTGTTTCCCAACCCGTACTAGAAATCTCTGAAAAACAGGCAGAAAGTGGATTTAACACGAAAGCCAAAGAAAGTGGGTGCCCTTGAGGTGTAGAAATAACATGAATTAATATGGCAGCATCAGATCAGCCTGGGAGGAGATACCAATGCATGAGCCAGTTCAGTGATACTAGGCAAAGAGCCAAACAAGTCAACAGTGAGCAGCAGGGACAGTTTGGCTGACGGGTTGGGGGTCCATCTACCAGCCGGTCTTTGACATCTATAGAGGACATGGCTGGCTGCATGATGTCTATCATGGTTCTATTTTGGACGACACACATTCACACATATAGTCACACATGTATACTCTTTAGTTAGAATGACATGTTGGCTTTCACTCTTTTCTGCTTGAGGGAATTATGTCAAAGTGAAATTGGCCAACATCCACAGCCAGAGTTGCTCAGCCTCTGAATAGGATCTGTTCATGAGCACATTACTTGGTAAAAGTTCAGAAATAGCACAGCAATCTGCCTCACACCATGTGCCTTTGACAGGGTTTTAGGCAAGTGACATAAACACCAATCCCAATAACACTCAACACCAAAATTGGACTACGTTTCTCGATCATTACTGACTCTCGCTGTGCTTCTCCTCCCACATCAGTGTGCGGTTCACAGCAAATATCCTGCACTCCACAAGAATCACACAGTATGCAACTTTAAAATGTCCTGAGCTTGTTTTCACCACAAACAGCAGTTCAACTCTCATCACTTGGAAAAGCTTTAACTCACTTTCTTATTTTAGGATTGAGAACAGGCTCAACATAGCTTTAAGTCATGAGCTGCTCCTTAAAGGAACAGTGTGTAACATTTCGGGGGATCTATTGGCAGAAATGTAAAATGATATTCATAACTATGTTTTCATTAGTGTATAATCACCTGAAACTAAAAATCGTTCTGTTGTTGTTAGCTTAGAATGAGCCCTTCATATCTACATATTGAGCGGGTCCTCTTCACGGAGTCCGCCATGTTGCTCCGCCATCTTTCTACAGTAGCCCAGAACCGTCAAACCAAACACTGGCTCTAGAGCCAACTAAAAATTGGCTCTTTCACATTTTTATGTTACCCGAAGGCCACCGTAGTTCTCCGACACTCATACTGCGGTAACGTGAGCCGCAGAATGCAAAACCGTGGTACCGCCAGGCGCCGTCTGACTTCCGTTGCTCCTAAAGTAGTGTTATTATGGTAAGGATGGCTTCTGAGTGAGGCAAACCGTCTTGGAAAGGGAGGAGTGAGCGGAGGGGTACTCAGCTGGTTGCAACCACACCACTAGATGCCACTAAATCCTACACACTATCCCTTTAAAGGTTTTTCATCAGTGTTTACAGACAGACTGCAATGCCATTGTGTTAATATGTAGAGTATGCATTGTAAAAAAACAGAGCAGGAAACACACTATGAGGGATCTCTGGTGGGATGAAGCTGCAGAAAAAGTTCAGGGGCTGAGGGAACCTTGCTGTGGCAAATAACCTCAAATGTTGCTACGGGTAATGCATTCCCCCTCAAGCCATTGTGCTGTTTTGGGAAATGGCGCCATTAAAGTCATCACTGTCTACGATGTGGAAAGATGTGGGAGCAGCGAAAAGACTGGCTGACCTTGATGGAGCTTATTAGCATAAAGCAGCCCTTTGGGCCCCACATACTGGGTGGTGGTGATGTGTGTGTGTGTGTGTGTGTGTGTGTGTGTGTGTGTGTGTGTGTGTGTGTGTGTGTGTGTGTGGAGATGTAGTCAGCTCTGCAAGCTGCTTCCTATAACCTTGTATTATGCAAACCTATAGAATAAAAAGAGGATTAAATCACTCTTGTATTCACTGCTTACTGCATCTACTATTCGGAAATGGAGAGTTACAGATTATATATAATACGGTTGCTGTAATATAATGACAAAACAATAGTTACAGTAAATGTAAACAACTTGAGGTGAACACTTTCCATTGTAATTGAACTGGATGCTTTTATCAGGAATTAGATAGGAATGATTTCTTTAAAGTCAGCTGTGATTGTTTTACTGTGGATATTCGTAGGCAGGGTAATGAGATCACACTGTTGATTTGGGTATATAAAGCTGCATTCATTGATTTGTCTGGCAACTTGAAAACAGCAGAAAAAGCCGAAAACACAACACTGACTTATTATCATTTACACATTCAGGAGGAAAAGCAATATTAGGATTTATTTAGAGTCCTGATTTTGTCCACCCAGCAAATTTAAGTTTAATATTCACCCTCTTTTTTGCTATTTTTTGGTCTCCACCAACTCCAAAAAGAAAAATGAGTGGCTCTTTAGCTGATAAATGCGCCACTGTGTCCACTAACTTGTCCCTGACTATGTCTGCCTGTGGTTTGCTGATGGCCAGGGAGCATACAGTGGATTTATCAGAACTTTTTATTTGCTGAAAAAAGCTGCCTAGGGGAAAATTGTTTTTTTTTATTTTGAAAGTAACCATCCAATATTTTAAGAGGCCGATTATTACTCGACAATTTATCTGCACATTACAACTTTACAAGTTGCAAGCACAGTTGCTATTCTATTGAGCCTCTTTGTGAACAGTTTTATCATGATTTGTGTTGCTGCTTTACACTACCCAGTGGAAATAGTGACCAGGATTATGTTGGGACTGCCTGGGTTGTAAATGTGTGAAGATGTGGGTATGTTTGTGTTGATGTCAGAGTCAGGGAAGAGTTGCTGATCAATACCAGAGGCTTATTATTTATTTGGACAGATGCTGTCCAGCTTGAACCTGTGGTGGAATCAATACTCCCCACACATCAGACTTGCATGCCAGGGACGTGTGTAGGAGAAGACAGGTTCTATCGATGTTGATGTAACTTCTCCTGGTCCTGTAAAGGTCATTGATGATTTAGTGTGGTCTGCTGCCTCTGAATGTAACTTATGCTCTCTTAATGATCCAATTAAATGCTGGGAAAAACTCCATATTATAATAGCAGATATTCCTCCAGGTTGTTCGATAACTGTACTTGCAGATAACTTTTCGATCTCTATCATATTAAATGTTAGCCGACTAAACAGATCAAACCTTTTTCGCTATTCGTTTGCCAAATCAGGGCCTAAAGGCATCTTCAGATTTTATTGGTTTACAGCAGTTATTTTGAACCCCGGAGCACTTTCTTCTTCAGTTGGGTTTATTTGAGCATTGGAGACAGCTGCAGTCCAAGCCAATTGGCTAGAGACCTTGTTGAGAGGCTAGTTCCCCTTTAGCTTTCCAAACTAGCTTGGAGCTTCGTCGAGAGAGAGAATGATCCGACTAGCTACAGAAAGTACAATCATCAATATTTTATTTAATCCTATCATAATCTTATATACAGATGCACAGATCATTCACAGACATACATCATACATTTTCACAATAAAGGAATGCATTTACAAGTGTCATTGTGTGAAATTAGAGAATGTGACTTCATATTTTTTTGGAGCTTGTTCCATTTGTGTGCAGTATAGTATTGAACCCACTTTTTCCAAGTTCAGTACAGTTAATGTTAAAATGTCCTGTGACCTGACATTGTATTGAAATGTAACCAGAGAGCAGAGGTAACTTGAGGCAGTTTTTTCAGAGCCTTAAAAATAGACAACATTCAATGCTGCCCCCTTCTGTTAGTCACCTTTTTATATAAGATGCATGGATGAGTGAGAAATGTATCACCTGTGATGGAACGCACACTGTGATATACAAAGTCAAGATGCTATAAAGCTGGAGTAGGCAGATTGGAGCAAATATGATTAAAAAAAGTTATTTTTATAAAACGGTCACTATATCCTGACAGTAGTTCATGGAACAGGTAAAAAATCTGAAAAAAATCATGTGCCTCTGTGTCCTCCGGTGCTCCTAATGGCATCTGCAAGATTTCACAGACCGGAGGAAAACAACCAATCAGAGCTGAACTGGAGCCTTGCCATCTCTGAGCAGCTGTCAATCCCTCGCACACTCCAATACCAAGCACCGCCCACCTGCTAGAGCAAACTTTCTCATTTTACACCTAAACAGTACACTACAATATGTTTGTGTCATTTGAGGTGAGAAATAGGCATTACAGTAACAGAATATTGATTCATATTTGATCAGCGCTGCCTAGTTTGACCGTTTGGTCGGAGTTTGCGAGTGATTGACAGCCGGCTCTCATAGACGGCAGCTGACCTCAGATCAGCTCTGACTGGTGGCACCGGAGGACACAGTAGGACACAGAGGAACATGATTTTTTTCAGGTTACCTGTTTCATGTACTACTGTCACGATATAGCAACCGTTTTATAAAATAACTTTTTTTAATCATATTTGTTCTAATCTCGCCAACTTCAGCTTTAAGGGAACTTGACTTGGAACCGTTGGAAACGACTGCCTGAGATCTACCTGAGAGATAGAACTATATTAAATAATTTTATGGACTGCTCATTCTTCTCCAATGTTTTTTCCAATGAAATACCATGATCGACTACATTAAATGCTTTAGATCGGTCTATGAAAAGTGCAGCACAGTGTTGATGATAGTTCAAGGCTTCAATAATATTGTTAAGTACATATAATGCAGCTGTTGTTGTGCTATGACTCAACCAATATATAAATTCATAGCGTCATACTATACATAATACATGGAAATCACCTATCATACGGTCCGTTCATTGTGTGTGAATGGATAGATAGCTAGCCCTCAAAGAATGGTCTATTATTTGTTGCACTGCTTGAATCTTAAAAATACCAAGCTGTGAACACACACACACACACACACACACACACACACACACACACACATACCCCCACATGCACACATACCACCTTGGTGCTGCCTATACAGTTCTATCTTGGAGGCAGAGCAACGCTGGGCCTAATTGTGTCTTGGAGCTACTGTGCTGCTCATCTCTGGAGATCTCATTATAAGATCCACAAGCTGTTCAGGCACGTATGCGCTCTCTTCACTCTCTCATCCCATCAGCTTGTACATCATAACTGCTTGAAATCTCCATCGCCCCTTTTTGCAATATTGACAGAATAAAACAATAATTGTTGATTAGGAAATTGCACCGTGCACCTAAAGAGAGACACATAGAGACAAAGAGATAAACTGCTCTGCGAGGCATTTGATCTTGCCGTTAGCTGTCAATAGCGAGTGTCTAGTTAGCAGCTCTGATCCAAGCCGTGAGAGCAGCGTGGGTTTCAAAGTCTTCAGAAAGTTTTGTCCATTTGACAGCAGATATGACTGTTGAAGGGCCCAAAGCATGCCTTTTTCACAATCCTGCTCGGGTGCCGTTCTCTCAGACAGTTTTCACTCCTTCATCCCTTTCTATTTTCCCTTCCACAGGTACAGTATATCTGCTCAACATTTTCAAGGAACAAATTCATTATATGAGTATTATTCACTGTAATCGCATACTTCAAAAACACATTACATCTTTTGTCTGTGTACCTTTGTCTCTTTTGAGCTGTTGCATTGTCTGGAATCTGAAAAAAGAATTCTGTGGCCTTAGTTAAATTCCTTAAATGTAAATGACAGTTAATATTATTCTAAGTTAGTTTTTGCCTCTTAAGCATTCCAAGTGTAATTTGAATATCATTATTATTATCATCTTTTGTGGACATACTCAGTCATAGTTGCTTTTTGTGTAAATTAACATCAAACCAAGCATGTACAACTTTTCCACACCATAATACTTATACTTATACTTATCCATAATACTTAGGATCTTATTCTTACTCGTCATATTTTGCCATTTGGGCAGAAGTTTTCCGTAGTATCTTGATGCAAAAGGTTTGTGCATGGTTAAGCTTAAAACTTAAACTTTATTACAATCATCATATACATACAGGTACATACATGAAACTTGACCTCTGCCTCTTTGTCAGCAGCCCTCGGCATCGGATTTTACTCAAATGACGTTCGTGTCCTGTGTGAAAGCAAAAGTTGAGTGATTTTTACTGATGACATTACGCCATGTTACGCTACGCTACTGAGCCACATGACGTTACATCCGCTGAGTGACGCTGAGACACTGCATAGAAGTGTTAGCTTGATGGATAAAAATAGAACCACATAAGTTGCTCTAATACATATTTTTACATTACAGTTTGTGTACAGATTACACAAACAATTAAGATACAACATGGTAGTTCCTTCTTCTTCTTGTTTAGAGCTGCTGGAAGAGATACTGTATTTTTGAACTTTGGAGAGAGCCAAGCTAACTGCCTCTTCCAGTCTTTATGCTAAGCTAAGCTAACAGTCTCCCACAGAAATAGAATAGGACTAGAACGGACATTGAACTGTTTGCCGTGGTAATTTGACTAGTACAAAAGAAAGTGGTGATTGCTGTTGATTGTTATGTAGACAACACATGTCAGTGGGGTCGTAAAGTGTGTTGCTCCACCGCTAAGCCGGCAGCGGAGGTGGTCACAGATCCAAATACTTGTAAAACGGACAGCCGGCATGGAGGGTTTACACATAAACACTAGACGCCAACGCTGTTGTTTTGCACGTCACGCCAGCATGAGTGAGTCCACAACTTGCCGCAAGTCAGTTATTATAGAAGTTAGGTAAGTCCGCTACAGCGGTTGCAATGGCAACGGTATAAACATAAAAATGGCCGCCACTCTAACCATCATTGTACATTGATTTGAATGGTCTGTTCTACTCCTATTGTTTTTCTATGGTCTCCCAGCTCCAGCCCCTTTACTTAACACACAGACAATGAAGAGTGGTATCATTCTTCACATCTAACTCTTAGAAAGAAAGCAAATATGTGTATTAAAAATAAAAAAAACTAATTGAATGAGCACTTTTTAGTGTCTAAGGTTTTCCTGCTATAGCACATACATTCAATGTGGATTCAGTACCTTAATCATAAACACTTAAGTAGTGATGTGGATCAAACCTGAGACCCCTGTGTTACACGACTAAACAATTCTCTCTTGAAAGTTGGTATCCTGCCCAGGCAAAGCCACACAGGATGGCGTTTTTATATTCGGTACCTTATACGGTATAGGCTATTAAGTTTATTTGAGTATTTTATATTCCCATTTTGTGTCAGCGTAAATGGCACACTACTTAACAGAAACACATATGACAAGGAGAAATGTTTCCTGTTATGTCAGCCCAGAATGAGAGTCTTGGATGGGTACTATTAAAGAGGTGAAATATTGAATAGAGAAATGATCGAGAAGGGCTCATAAACTGTGTGACATTAATCTGTGCAGGAATGACCCGCTCACAGTCCCCATGAAGCCTGGCTGTTATCCAGACCACAGGACAATATGTGAGTGTTTTAATAATCCCAACTGATGGATTTGAGTTGACAAGGTCATTTTCATTCTATTCTGTAAAAAAAAAAAAATGTTTACAAATTAAAAGAACTTTAGATGAATATAGTTGTATCTATACCTCCAAAGACACGTCTGCATTGCACCTATACATACAATTTTCTATAAGACAAATCTACATTTATATCTTAGATCATCTACAATTACAGGTTTGTGTGTTTGCCCCTCAAACTTTGCTCATTAAAACTTTTGCACTTTTTCGCTCATTGAGCCGGCTATCTGTCCAGGTCTCTGTGTTTTCCAAACACGGCAGTAATTGCTGTCAGTTTCTCTGCAGATAAATAAACCTGCGATTGCTCTCCTGGCTCTCTAACAGTTATGAATATATGTGCAAACAGTATCCATTCCTGGCGGTCCAGGGAATTAGCATCGGTTTGGTCTCACAATGGAAGTGCTGCCTTTCGCAACACTTCTATCAGACACAGTTGAAAGCAAACCAACAAACTCCTGAACCCCCCCACCACCCCAACCCAGCCCGCAGCTATCTGAATAATGGAGTCACCTCTCCCTCTTGGCTGCAGCCCAGGCGTAAAAAGAGTATTGTCAGTATCACAATGAGAAAGAACGAGGGTCCCCTGCTCATGAGGCGGATGTGGTGTCCTTGTCACACCAACCCCCCGACCGCAGCATCACTTCCCGCCTCCAGCTCCCTGTCACGCACACCCCTCACCCTCCACCAGCCCATCACTCACTGTCACTCTGTCATCCAATCTGAGGGAGAATGAAACCTTTAATGAGGACTAACCTTCCCTTTCACCTGCTGCGACGAGCTCAGTGGCTATTGTCTGATGCTCAAGCGTGCGGCGCTAAGACACACACGCAGACACGCTGCACACACGCAATTGTGACTTCTGTTGTTTACACACACACATACTTAATCCCTAATTTTAGTCCATAACCCTAACTTCAAATGATAATCCACACCAAATGTATTCTTTGAGTATGTCACTCATGCTTTGCTTCCTCACAAGGGTTAGTGTTTGATACTTAAAGGTCCAGTGTGTAAGATCTGGCGACAACTAGCGGTGATGTTGCAGTTTGCCCCAAACACAAGCACGCGCTCGTGCGCACACACACGCACATACACGCACATACACAACCACTCCAAACAATTGCAAAGCAGCCAGTGATCAGCACCACGGACAACAGCCGGAGCGCCAAATTAACGCTAACTTGACAGCCATCCCTGGACTGAGCATATGACACTGTAAAAATTACAGTGCTATAGATTTAAATCCCTGATTCCACTCCATAATAAGAAAAATAAACCAGTACTCACCCATTAGAAGTTTATCCTACAGGTTTTGTGCTCCGCAAAGTCAATAACAACCCTGCTTAAGGACCATGTCCTTTTTTTATTGGAATGTCCTGGCCGTGAGCGACGCTGCGTGACAAGGCAAGCCGTTTTGAGCTGAACTTTTATCAGACGCCCAGCTGTTTCTATTTATTCATGTCGCTCATCTTGAAATCGCCTCAATGAACCAGGAGTGGCTGATTGGTGATGTTGAAATGAGGTGTCATCTATACGATATTTCACTACAGAAACCCTAATAAGGTGGAGGGAGATCGCCAGAGAGCTGAAAGTTTCCTACTGTTGTTAGCTATGTTGTGTGTCATTTTTAGTAAATATCACAAAATTAAACTTGTGTTTTCTTTCTAAAAAGAATAGACAAAGGAAAATAAGTGGTTACGTCTCCAGTCTGATCTCGAGCGCACAGTTGAAAGGTAGCCTACGTGGTTTGTTTACATGACGTAACAGAAGTGCATATAACGGATTCAGTGTGGACACGGTGTAGGAAGGTGATTTTTGGGCCCCTGACAGCTTCTGGGCCCCGGTGCGCCGCACCGGTTGCACCGTCAATATTTACGGCACTGTCTCCCGTGTACCAAGCGTGTAGAAGAACTGCGGTGACTAACGTGAAAACGCGAATGGCCCTCTCTAGAGCCAGTTGATGTGTAGCGTAGGTCATTTGGAGAATCAAAGAGTCAGTGTGTAGAGGGTGTGTGTATGTGGGAAGTGAGTGATGAAGCAAGAGAGAGAGAGTGGCGGCAAATGCGTGTGAGCGAACAAGTGAGCTAGCAGTGCAGAAGACAGAGATAGTTTAGCTCTGAGAATATCAAGTGAATGTTCAGTGGAAGTTGCAGAAATAATGTTATTTTAATAATAAAAATAAATCATGTTTGTGCAGAAATAAATGCTGCAGCTCCTCAAGACCAACAGAGGTTTCCCGTGTCTTGTTTCCCGGCGGCTGAGTGGAGTGATGGGGGTTAACTCGGAGCAAGTAACGTTATCGACTCCAACCCAAGCAGGAAAGGTTTGTCCATTTTGGGCAACGACGACTCTTATTTTCCGGTGATTATACACTAAAGAAAACATACTTATTAATGTTATATTACATTTATGCCAATAGTTCCCCTTAATTGTTGCACACTGGTCCTTTAAGGGGTTGATTAGGTGCAGCAGTAACACTACCCTCCAACAGTAATTTTAACCATGAATTCAAATAATGATCTGAGGGCATTGGTTCCTTTGGTCATACACACACATCATGCAAATACAGTTAAGCCACACACAGTCCTGTGGCTCTCAGTCTCTGCTGTCTGCCATCTGCGCCACACTTCCTTGGAGATCACTGTAAATGGACTTGGCAGGCCAGCCTCTGTGGCACAGAGCTGTAACCCACTGAATCTATCCATTCTATCAGGTGGGGTAACATTATTCTGCAGGTGTGAAGTCCGGGGAAACCCATATTGCTAGAATAATAATTTCCCGGTTCAGGCTATCTCCTGACATGGGGCCGTGAGACATTGGCACTGGCAGTGTGTTTGTAAACCTTGTCTGAGACCAGAATAAGACATTACCTCAGAGGGGCTGAAGCGGTCCTCGTTTAGAGGACACACAGATGATGCATCGCTCATGAAATGATTAGAGGCAAAGAAGCATGACGTGGTGGCAAGTGCAGGCAATCTCTCAGAGTAAACCAGCTGGAAACCAAATTAAAATAGGCCTTTGGAACATGTAGGTTGGATAGCATGGCTAACCCCAGTAAAATAGGACTTTTCACTTTCCATTGCGTCCCAAAATGCTCAGTGTATCTGGGCTTGAGGAGAGCGGAGAAATAGATTGGACACACGAGGCAGCCTCTTGTGAACGCAACAAATGTGTTCAGTGCTTTCAGGATAGACAGCACTTTTCTAGCTTACACTCCCCTACATATGATGTCTGTGTTAAAGGGGAAAAGAAGTCAAGTTTTCACACCTTGTTCTCACTCGAAATAAAAAAAAAAATCGGTATATATTTTGCTTATTGGGAAAAGGAAGCTCCAGTTGCCAACTGACTGTTTGCTAAGCTCCGCCTCTCCTTAGTAACTGTTGCTATGCCTGTCAATTTTTCCGTTTTTACACAGCATATGCAGTTTACAATGATAACGGAAAATTAATCACTCAAAGTTCTTTGTCATTGATTTGACACAGAGGTAGACAGAGGCTTTTCATTTTAGCCAGCCACCGTCAAGTTTGTCAATGTAAATGACTGTTGCTGTCAAATTTAATCAGCTGTAGCTGCTAGCTTATAAAGTGTACATTAATTCCAGTGTTGGATGAAGTACCTGAAAGCCACACTTGAGTAAAAGTACAGATATCTAACCAGAAAATGACTTCAGTAGAAGTCACCTATTAGAATATTACTTGAGTAAAAGTCTTAATGTGTCTGATATTTATTGTACTTAAATGTCAAAAGTAATTTTCTGATATTAAATGTACTTAATTATTTAAAGTACAAGTAAATGCTGTTAATAAAAAAGCAAGCAAGTCAGAATTTTGAGATTTATGAAGTTTATTCCTCTTAAAGTGGCAGTAGGCAACATTTTTTGGCATAATTTGGCAAAAATTCCATAATAACCTTTCAGCATATTGTAATTCAAGTGGTCTGAGAGAAAACTAGACATCTGCTCATCATCATGGCTCTGTTTTCAGGCTTTAGAAAAATCTAGCCTGTGACGGCAGAGGTCAGAGGTCACAGGTCATTTCAGAGAGAGAGCGTTCCTATTGGCTGTGCTCCGGTCATGTGACCAGAACTTGGCTTCCTTCAACAGATTTTACAATGGCGGCGGCGTCACAAACTTTCTCATTTTACAGCTAAACAGTAACTACAAGATGATTCTGAGAACATTTGAGGTGAGAAATATGCATTACAGTAACAGAATATTGATTCATATTTGATCAGCGCTGCCTAGTTTGACCGTTTGGTCGGAGTTCGCGAGTGATTGACAGCCGGCTCTCATAGACGGCAGCTGGAGAGCGGACCTTGTTTTCCTCCGGTAAGTGAAATCCTTCAGATGCCGTTAGGAGCACCGGAGGACACAGTAGGACACAGAGGAACATGATTTTTTTCAGGTTACCTGTTTCATGTACTACTGTCACGATATAGCGGCCGTTTTCTAAAAATAACTTTTTTAAATCATATTTGCGCCAATATCGCATACTGCAGCTTTAACATGTACACCACCGTAAAAATGGAGGCTGTATTACACTTGAAGAAAAACAAGGTCTTCACAACTCAAAGGATTTAAAGAGCAAAATCCAGTTCTACCTTCCCTTATAGTCGCAAGTAGCATGTAGCATGATCTGACATGCAGCCTGTCTGGACTTAAGCAGAAATTAAAACTTAACTACGGCTTTGAGAGCACTTTATTTGCACTTGCCCATCGCGTCAATGATGTAACTTGCAAGCTAGGACCACTGATTCGCCAAACCTGCTTGCCTGCAATAGTAACGAAGATGCTTAGGGGAAATGTATCGGAGTAAAAGTGAAAGTTGACAGAAATATAAAAACTCAAGTAAAGTACAGATGCTCTCAAAAAAACACTTTAAGTACTGTAATGAAGTATTATTACTTTGTTACATTACACCAGTGATTAATCCCATGGTTGAAGACGCTGTCTCCAGCTGACTTTTTAACATTTGCAGCTGATAAGAAGTGAAAGTCAATTGTTCCTTCCATTGCAACATCAGCGACCAGCAGCAGAGCTACGCTTCCGCCATTTTGGACTGAAAGCGACTACCGGACGCTAGTAAAACGTTCGCCTACAAAGTGCCGTGCAAAAGTAAAACAAAATTATTTCTATTCTATTGTCATAATTGAATGTCTCTACCAAAATGGCCTGTGTTGAACAATAAAAACATTATAAATATGCATACTATTATAACTATTTACTTATTTATTTATGAAACTTTTTTGCCCGGCTGCTTCCCAGAGGAGCATAAAGTGAGTGATGGACATAAATGGACACAGATTTTGAGAGCAATCTCCAAATTTTTCATGTCAAGGACCTCCAAAATCGATGTCCAATATACCACAGACCATGTAGGTTGTGTCCTGTGCTTTTGCCCTGCGTGTTAGTAAATAACCTACAACTACATTAAATTCTGTTTATGTCGTGCTACTAGCGCTACTAGCTACTGGCCGATAGCCGGTTGTTTGGGAACAGAGACGTTAATACATCCACCACGGTACAGGCTTACAGCATACAGCCCATGGTGTATTATAAGATAAGAAAAGTGATGAATTACAGCCAATATATCCATTAGTACTGGCAGAACCGGATATGTCATATAAGCGTGCAGGGCGGTGCAGTCCCGAGGGTCTGATGCACGTTCATTATGCCGAGGAAAATAACTCTTGATTTGGCTATTAGTGAATTTTACAACTTTTAGGACATAATGATTTAAATGAGGGGCACCTAAGTGTTCGTACTGGGAAGTTGATTTACCTCAAAAAAAAGTATCCTCTGATTTACAGATGTCTGTTTATACATCAATGGCCACAGACTCATTGCCGTTTTCAGTCCAAAATGGCGGCAGCGCTACCGCAGCGCCATCTAGCGGCTGTTGTCAGAAAAGCAACAGAGTTTCGCCTCTTCTATACTCTTTGTCCAGGACCTGATTTTATTTTGGATCTAAATATAACACTCTCTAAACAATGCAAGTAAATTCAGAGCTCAACAGGCCTGCCGTGCCTAGTTACGGTTGCCAAGCATTGATTGGCCAATCGCTGTTCGGGGGAGGGAGACCAGTACGGAACCTGCAAATGTTGGTGTAGTAAATGTATTACAATGTATGTCAATAAAAGCACATAACTAAGAAAAGATCGTCTCTTGAACACGTTTTGATATTTAAATTAAAAGCATGTCAAAAGACACTTTCATGTCATTTTTTCTAAACAGCCACACTTTTGGCTGGACACAAGAAAAACTGAGCAAGTAAAGAAGTTTCTTTCAGAGTATAATAATTGGAAAGCTTTCAGTGCTTTCTGAAGACCTGTTAATCCAGTGGGTGGTTTGGAACAATCCCAGTACACAGGGCCAGAAACCTGACGGAGGTTTGAGGTGGTTACGAGGTGTATGCTCAACAAAAGACAGGCAATTGTGCTGGTGCTGTCAGCAATTGGCTTTATAATAGCACAAAAGAAAATGCGTAGTATTTATGTAACACGCAGCCAAGTTCAGTCAGGGAGCAAAAGTTGATACTAATTTCTTTGAATTGACAGCAGAAGTGATGTAAACGCTTGGAAAGAAAAAGACGGAAAGGCGGCTCATCATAAAAATGATTTTATTATCCTAATTGTTATCAGAGGACGGATATCAATTCTTCACTTTTTACAATATATTACTATCATTAGACTGTTTTATACATTGTTTTATATATTAATCATTTTCAAATAATTTTGTACATGCTTTTGGGACTGACATTCCCTGGTCAGATTAAGCAGAAAAATGAGAAAAAAGGCACGTGATTGCTCCTATCCTCAGTGAGCAATACAGTCCAAAGAAACAAAGAACTGTAGTGGTTTGTGTGAGTGCAGGTGAAATGCCTCCCGATCAGATGATGGGCAGCCCCATTTGAAGCCTATTACATGTCTTGCCAGTGCAGCACAATATGTCCAAAGCAATTTTCCAAATCACAGCCCAAAATAATCACTTTGATGTGGCAATTGACAGCAATCATATCTTTTGATTTGCTCAGATGCACTCAGAAAAGACAAACTAGACACTCACACGCTCTTTCTCATCTCCAAAGATCTGATAGTTTTACATTAGAAACAAAAGAATTCCAGGATCTTGAACCACCTTTAGGGGCTGCACTCGTGTTACTCTGTTCTATACATGTAGCTGAATGTCAGAAATGTGGGCCATTTCAATCAGTGCAGCTCACCATAAGGTCTGTGTGAACGCTCAGCTCGGTGGAACACATGAATTGATCAGATTCTTCTTTAAGACTTGATGTTGGAAGGCTGTGTGGCCTGAGGGGAGCTCAATGTGCTGTGCAGTCTGCAGTGTGAAATACCACACACCAGCACCACCACCACCAGTCCCTGCTCCTCTCTCAACTGTCCACAGTTTGAGATCAAACTGCTTCTTGAAACTCTGCCCAAACTGTCTCAGAGGTTGTTCACTGGCTTCAGTGCCTGGGATGCTTAATCCAGTTTCGTATCATCCACTTCTGACCGGAGCATCTCTGGACCACCAGGCGAAGGCCAAAGTTGGCATCTTTGGACATTTCTACCTCCAAGCATCGACCGGTGTCCCTGCTGATGATTGGACCGTTCTGCAACAAAAGCACATGAAAATATGACCTAATCTGCACAATGACCTCATTCATAGAATAACTCCCATATTCTAATCCATGTTAATATGATATCAGTTATGAGGCATTCAGTAACATTATGCGTAACAGTCGTATTTTACCTTTCATTAAATTTGGTGTTTGGCGGAAATGTTGCACTGGTGAAGTGTCAAAAGATCATGTGTTTCTTTTTACCTGTGTAAAGTCCCAGAGCCTCTGGGAAATCCTTGAAACCACGTCACATTTTTTCAGTCTGGGAGTGCGTCCTCTGCCGTCATCAATGAGGCATTTTGTGTCAGGCAGGAAGGTGGTCGACCCCAGGGGTCCAAGCTGGAGAAGCCCTTCAGTCGCGTAGCGGGCGAGCTGCAACACAGAGACGACCAATGTGTTACGCTGCTGGACTCACTGTAGCAGCAATTACAGCTTCAAAAACAAACACTTTACTTTTTAGAGAGCACCTCAACATCCGTGGAAAGCACCAGCTGTAAATGGGCTAAATGAGAAGAGTGAATGTTGTTTGCTGAGATGCTGTTTAGCTGTTCTGTCCTACGTAGACTGACAGCTAAACAACTACAGCAGCAGCAGGGTTTTAAGTTTTCAGGCCAGTAGGCATTCTGCATCATAGATAGAAAAGTTATTCTTTCACTTTACGCCTTTTTAAGCAGATTATTTTACACTAAAAATAATTGGCATAGAACTATACATAATACATAGAAAATGTAAATACTGCCTTTGGATAATCTTCACTGAATGTAAGAGGAAAATGCTGCATCTACCATCAAAATGTGTTCTTTCAGCTGCCTTGGCCATCTCAACAATTTATTCAAGAAAATAAACTTTATATTGATTGTTTAAAGCCCATATCATAGAGGCATTAAATGTCTGTCCATCTACTATAAGTATTTATATTGAAATAAATCTAATACGTTTATTTGTAATTTCATACATTTACATGTTATTTAAAGGTAGCCTAACTGCAGCATACAGTATCACATGAATTCCATTAGCATCCAAAGATGGCAGCTACTGAGATCTGCTAAGCTACGTATTCACCCTTTTTTTTTAGCTGAGGTTATTTTCTCCATTGTGAATGTATTTAGCTACTTCGTCATTTAGTTGTGTGTGGAATAACAAAATAAATTTAGATTCAGATCATTTCATCCAAATTATTATTTTTTTTTTCCATTACATGTCGGGAAATATCAATAAGTAAATTTAGTTTTAGCATTAGCTAAGGCTAGCTGTGGTTGTCTCACCAGCTAGCTTACACTTGATATAGCTCTCATGCTTTAGCTCTCTAGTTGGCTGTTTCTCCCACCCGTTCTCACTCGTCAAATACCGACACTTGGTCAGTGGCCCTCTGCGTCTGAAACCGACGCACCGAGGCACCTTTAGCGTCTGTACCGGACTTTCAACTAACTCCAATGTAAAACCATCCACATCACTATTAGACGGTCAGAGCAACTGCTGTAGGATAAAGAGCAAAAAAATCCACTCAGGGAGGAGGTTGAGGTGAATGGTTGGGTCAAACCATAGACTGTTTAAAATATGGACGTAGTCTCCGTGACGTCACCTACAGGTTTCTAAAGAGCTGTTGTGAAGCTCCAAGTGGGTGGCTCTGTCCTTCGCCATCTTGGCAGCGACAACACAGCCTAACTCCCGACTAATCCAAAAATGGGCAAAGAGGTGGATCGTCAGTGGAGCTGAGGAGGCCCGGGTGACGCAGCAGAGCAGAGATCTAGCATCTAGCGACCTGGTACTGCATCCAACTGTCACTCAAAGCAGCCACGCCGAACTTTGAGCCTTAATATAATTTAAACGGGTGATTTATATAAAAATCCACCCCCCGTACAGTTGTTATGAACTGGGGTATTAGCTATAGAGACCAAAACCACTTTTTGTACCAGGCTGTAAACTACTACTAAAAGTACTACTGTAAAGTTGAACATTTTAACATGGGGGTTTGTGGGGATTGACTTGCTTTTGGAGCCAGTCTCAAGTGGTCATTTGAAGAACTGCAGTTTTTGGCACTTCCGCATTGGCTTTATTTCTAAGCACAAGCTTGGGTCAAACAAACATGGACTTTCACAAAGGAGACCGCTGTTCATGTCCTGTGTGAAACCAAGTCAACATTGACTTATTTTACTTTCTTTTGTTACGTAACTTCTTTACTTACACCGCGTATGTAAGTTACGTAACAAGCACACCATAACCCTATTTTATGTAACAAACATACGTATTTTAACCCAAACCACAATCATTTCCTAAGCCTAACCAAGTAGTTTTGTTGCCTAAACCTACATTGTAAGTTTGGAAACAGACACGCCATCCCTGACACATCCATAACTGACACTAGAGGGGTACTTAGAGCGTCATAGTTTGAAGTGTCGGCATTTGATGAGTTAGGAGGGAGAATGTGTTGGTTTTTCTGTGCAAAGAGCTAATTTAAAAAGCTGTTTTCACAGAAATTATACATTTCTGTGGAGCAATATTTTCATATGGTAAAAGATGTCAAAGTCAGATTTAGGTCTTAACTCAATTTTGACTGTGTTTTACCATAACCATTTATTTTGAGACTGGAAAACCTCTTAGATTAAAAATGCAAGACTGTCTCCTTATTACATGCTTGAAGAATATTTCAGTGTACAGCACTGCACGGAAACCCACAGTGCACAGCTTATTAATGCCACAATATTTCCCCAAACCAAAACTTGATCCCTGACTGTTTAATCCTGCACATGAAAGGCTCTGTGATGATACATATCTATTACGTAAGGATACAGTAGAGATAGCATTTATTATTTATGGGAGTGATCCTCTCTGAAAAATGAGATGCCAAAGAGAGGGAGGTCTTCAGTACGACAGCAGCCTTGCTTTGAGGGGGGCACGCATACATGACTGAATCACCCACACACACAGTCTTCTACTAAAGCGCAGGGTAGGAAGCTATGTTATGTTATTCACAGTCCAGGAACAAACAGTGTAACAGAACGCCTCTGAATCCAGACTTATGAACAGTGTGTCCTCCAATGCTTTATTGATGCAAAAACATGCTATATCCTTTACTGTCACAATTTTCTTTTCCAGAAAATCTTAAAGAACAGAAAATGAGAAGCACATTTGACCCCATTGCAAAAGCAGGAACCTCGTGACTACCATCTCTACAAACATTTTTTTTTTTTATCTATTATATGTACCTAAAGGGGAGATTTGTCAAGTATTTAATACTCTTATCAATATGGGAGTGGGCAAATATGATGCTTTATGCAAATATATGTATATATTTATTATTGGAAATCAATAAACAACACAAAACAATGACAAATATTGTCCAGAAACCCTAACAGGTACTGCATTTAGCATAAAAAAATATGCTCAAATCATAACATGGCAAACTGCAGCCCAACAGGCAACAACAGCTGTCAGTGTGTCAGTGTGCTGACTTGACTATGACTTGCCCCAAAACTGCATGTGATTAACATAAAGTGGGCATGTCTGTAAAGGGGAGACTTGTGGGTACCCATAAAACCCATTTTCATTCACATATCTTTAGGTCAGAGGTCAAAGGACCCCTTTGAAAATGGCCATGCAAGTTTTTCCTCGTCAATTTTTGCATAAGTTTGGAGCGTTATTTAACCTCCTTCGCGACAAGCTAGTATGACATGGTTGGTACCAATGGATTCTTTAGGTTTTATAGTTTCATGTGATGCAGTATCTTCACTTAAGCTACAAAACTGAGCCCGCTTCTACCTCCGAAACATCGATTGTGTTAGTGCTTTAAAGAAATTAGTCGCATTAAAATGTATTTGCGTTAACGCGTTAACTTTGACAGCCCTACTACAACCTCTACACAAATCTGTAGAAGTTTGAAATTATATAGTATGAAAAACGATTATTGTGGTCATATCCTGTTCAAGTACCTTTGTCAATCAATTTCAGCATGTAAAAGTCTCTCCAAACTGATATAACATTGTCTGAGTGGAGGATTTTTGGAGCGTGGATGGAGAAACTAGAGCTGCAGTAAGTAGCCTGTGTGGGTGTTACTCCTTGTGAGGAGAGAGAATGCAGGTAGTTTTTAATCCAATGTTCTGCCCTAAAGAGCCACTTAGAACAAATAGGGAACAATGAAGCACCACTTTGTTTGTCACTCAAGAGTTCACTGGAGGTGGTTTGGGTTGTTTAGAAGGATGCTGATAAGGACAATTCTTTGGACTAATGAATGTCAGACATTTACATAAACATATTTCAAACTCTAAGTCTAATGTGAGAGACATAATGCTATGAACTTCTGCTATTTGTCTCCAGGTTGCAGCCTAAAGGGCAGTTTGATTGAGAATTCTTCATGGAATTCTGGAGTCTTGGAATCTTGGGACTTTCGGGGTTATTACGCTCTAAGCAGATTTATCCATGGTGTAAACTATGACTGGGCACAAGGAAAACCCCATATAATCCCCACTAATACCTGTTTACAGCTCAGTCTGGCAGCCTTTTATACGCTAATACATTTAAAATGGGACCATAACAAATAATTAACGCAAGGATATGATTCTGCCAAGCCAATTAACCTGTGCCTCACGCAGCAACATTATACGCTCCATTGGCTTCCTGCCATCGTAAAAGTTCCGCAGCCACTTTCTGGAGGTCAAGCTAATCACAAGTTTCTTAATTAGCTCATTAATGGTGCAACGCTGTGGCAATGTCAATATAAGATGAAGTGTTTGTACATTGTATTGGCTCGTAATCTCCACATTTCTACCTTTCCTGTACCTTGCTCCGCCAGGAAGTTATGAGTAAGTTTATGCCACAGATTATAACAAACATCTTAAGAAGGGCTTGGCTTGGGGCCTCAGCACTGGACCTAGCACATGTCCTCTCCGTATGGAACTATGGTCTAGCAGCATGGGGATCTGAGTGAGCTTCCAACATCTACACAAATCTCTAAAGGGGAGATTTAAGAGGCCCCACAGCATAAGCGGTGCAGAGGGTGTCCATCAGCACCATGCACATCAAGTGCACTACACATAGCTTGGATGCCTTATGGGAGAGAAGAAGTTTGCTTTTCAGTCTGAAGGCCACCTATTTTCATGGTGGTGCAACGACCAGTGCAAGCAGCGCCTTGTTGGTATTTCTTTTGGTGAAAACTGGGTCTTAGATTTTGTTGAATAATAACAGTGGAATAATGCTTACAATGTAAATAAACTACTTTAAACACTGGTGTAATGTGGTTAAAGTAGGACCGTTAGTAAAGCAGTGTGCTGATCAATGAATGAATATAGTTCATTATATTTTTGCCCCGTTTAGAGAAGTGTGATTATGCAAGCTGCAGTGTGTAGGATTTGACGACAACTAGCGGTGAGCTATGGCGTGCAGAATTCAAAATGCAGAATTAATTTTTAGTTATAAACGTACTAAAACGAGTTCCTGTTACTAAAGAAAACAACCTGCCACTATCCATCTGCAGCCATTCTATATTTCTACTAGTGTAAGTTTTCAACCCTACACACACATTTAGCAGGAAAAAAGGGGATGAGCAGTCGTCGTGTGCGGCCGGGACCGGGAGAGGCTGCACGGAAAGCTGCCGGGGCCGGTAGAAAACAGCATCATCTCTTGCTGCATTCACTTGCACTTGGACATCAGAGTTTCGCTCTTGTGAATTTCCGACCAGCCACAACTTTTCATAAATATATAATTAATATGGACAGATGGAATGGACAGATATTTCACAGGGACAAATAGAAAAACAGACGATGCTTCCGAGAAGAACAAGACAACTTGCTCCGCTGATGTAATCAAAAGAAAATATGTCGAAGTAGGGCTGCACAGAATAGTTCAAAGCTTCATTCATAACGTCATCATTCAAATTATTATTATTAATAGCCTGACTGACAGAAACATTAACTTCCTCCTTCTCTTCCCTCCTCTTTCTCAAACACACACACAGAGCGAGTGAAGCGACGCTCCGTCCATCTCTGTAATTGCCTCAGTCCTCAGTCAAAAAGTCAAAATTTATTGAAAAAAGATAGATGTAATAAAATCCCCAAATCACAACATGTTTTTATCAAACGAAATATTCTGCTTCCATCTTTTTTGGTGAAAAATAACATTTTCACTGTGGTCAAAAACTGTTAACTCTCCAGCACGCACCTGTAACGGGGCGGTCTAGCAGCAATCTAACAGCACCATAAATTATATTTACAGTATATAAATATACATAATAATGAATGCGGTGGGAGATGAGGAGAGACCAGTGTGTATTTTATGTCTGAAAACTCTGGCAGCTGACAGTATGAGACCCAACAAATATTTAACATATTTCTTTCTCCAAAGGGAATGACAGAAAAAGTTTGAGAACCACTGTTCTAAGGTAAATAAAACACACTTATTGATATTATATTCCATTTCTGGCAATAGACCCCACTAAATCCTACACACTGTTCCTTTAAATGACACCAGGCCGCAACAAAATAAGCACACACACCTCTAGACACATCAGACTGGTCGGCATTCTGCCTGTTTATGCAGGAAATGCCAGATTACCGGGGCTCGTTAATCCTGTCACAGACTCCATCAAACTTCTATAATGTTGCTTTATTAATATTGCTGTTTCTGTTTTATTGTTTAAATGCTTTATGGTGCAAACGCTGCTGTCACATCTCTTGTAATATGATTTACGATGTGTGATAGAATTATGACTGAAATAGTTTCGGATTGCCCAAACAATTTTTTATCTTTTGTTTCTATTGTCTGCCTCTGGTCACAGATGTGTGGTGGTGTGTGTTCACACTGTACAGCTGGCACAGTTGTTTCAGAGCTATAAGACCAGTGATGTGACCGGCTGAGAGTGTATTTATTAATCACCAAACACTCAGATCTATATTCCACGTCCACACAGTCCATGGCCCTAAGCCATATACTGATATTAACAATATTCTACGTATTCTATACAACGGTTCGTATGATATCTTATTCCTCCTTTTTCATCCATTTTCCTACGAATGTCCAGCAACATGTGTCAATTTCTGCTCATTACATGCATACAGTCTGTTCAAAATAAACTTCCATCTTCAGGAAACAACTTCCTTAGGTTTAGGCAAGAAAGCTACTTAGTTAGGTTTAGGAAAAGATCGACTCGGTTAGAATTAGGCAACAAAACTACTTATTTAGATTTAGGAAAAGATTGACTTGGTTAGGATTAGGCAACAAAACTGGTTAGTTAGGTTTAGAAAAAGATACACTTGGTTAGAATTAGGCAACAAAACTGCTTAGTTAGGTTCAGGAAAAGATCGATCGAGGAGAAGATCATGGTTCGGCTTAAAATAACTCCAGAAGTGGCGTAACTTCAACACGTGACTTGCATGACAAATTAATCAACGTTGACTTCTGGTTTCACACAGGACACAAACGCTGGTCTCCTAGGCATAGTCTGGTGTTTTTTGACCCACCCATCCACCCCGAACCTCCTCCCTAAGCGGCATTGGCCGCTATTTATATTTCCTTGTTAATTACACACTAACTAATTTCATGGGATATACACGAATTACAGGGCATTACTTTTTGTAGATATAGCTACAAATGGTGTATGAGAACAGCCTGCAATATTGAGAATAATATAATATGATAATCATTAATATTAGTAGTTAGAATATTAATAGTCATATGGCTGAGCAGACAAAGTCAAGAGCTCCGCTCAAATCTCATCAACAGAAAATCTATGGAAAAAGATGCATGATTTACTTCAACAGACTACTGCTTGTGTGAGTGTGTGTATGTGTGTTGAGCAATGATGCAGGCTTTGTAACCTCTCTACCATGCATTCACTGCATAACACTATCGGACAAAGGTGAGGCATTATCCATGATTTAGATTTCCACTGGGAGAACCAGCAGAGAGAGACTCATTCCTCAGAAGCACAATGAAGAATTATTCTGGCCAATTATATTCTGTCCCACGTAAACGGAGCAATGGTAAAAAGAAATGCAAAATCACAGTGTCCCACTGAAATTGAATTCGGCCCCACTCACAGTAATGTTGGTCATCACTGTAATCTAATGATACACAAAATTCATCTCCATTTGTTTATTTCCCCGAGGATCAGGATTAAAAGAGTCAGTGAAGCTTTACATTACTGGACCCCACTGAGCTCTCTGTAGAGGAAAAGAGGAGAGGCTGCTGGCCTCCTTATAATACTCCCTCCCATGGCACGTAATGAGCATGTCACTCACCAGCGATACAAGCGCTTAGGAAAGGTGGGAAATGAAAGAAATATTATGCATGAATAGCATTTGCATGATTTGTCTTTGGGAATAGCTTTTGTTTCACAGCACATCAACAGGACAACAGCCTCCCACCCACAGTGCCATTTGTCCTAGTTTCTATTCAAGTAAAGGTTATGCTGAGCACACATGTTCTTTTTTTCAGCACCATCCGCCTGCTGCATATTCATATTACTACATGCAATCTCACCTGGGAGTGGCCCAGTTTCCCAGTGAGCAGCTCAGATAGAGCTGTTGGTGATGCTTTGCTCAATTGTACTTCGTATGGTAGTATCATAGAAGTACAGTCACAACACTGTGTCTGTACTACCCTTTCCAAATCCAGCATACATACTGACATCACACAGTGTCATTAAGCAGTGAAAACATTTAAATTGTGGCTGTTAAAGTTAAAAAACACGATAATAACGCGTTAACACAAATTCGTTTTAACACCACTAATTTTAACGCATTAATGCAATTTGCGATATTTAGGTTGTAGCGGGCTCAGTTTTAAAGCTAAAGTGAAGATGAAGCTCATGCGAAAGTTCAGTCAGGAAGACCCTCCTTACACTCTCATTCATTCACAACCTTTCTGTCTCTCTCTCTCACTCTATCAGCTGACTGTGGGTGTTTCATTCTTAGATAACCAAACAGATTCTGCGACGCTCTCCCTGAGCCAATCATATCGTTGCTATCAAATTTTAAAACTGCTCTCCTCTCTGCTGCTGTCAGTTGTCATTTCAGTGCGACTCGATGCAACCCGTCTCCACCCCATCACCTCCAGTCTTCATCATATTCTGTGCCCAGGCCTGCTCTACATCCCTTCATTGGATCTTCAGCTACTCCCTTCACCACCACCACCACCACCACCAGTGTCTAGACTCCAGAGGGGAATATACCTATTCTCACCATGGCATCACTACCCCCTTTTTGATATACTACATCACGATGGAGTCTAATCGCCAAAGACTTTGCACTATTCTTCTTATCATGCACCATGTAATAAATTAGTGTTCATTCAATACGGGGTCTCTCCTGATTGAAATACTGGCATCATATGAAACTAGAAAAGTTAAGGAATTGGTACCAACCATGTTACTAGCTTATCGCAAAGGAGGCTAAATAACGCCCCAAACTTATGCTAAATTTTGGTGAGGAAAAACTGTCATGGCCATTTTCAAAGGAGTCCCTTGACCTCTGACCTCAAGATATGTGAATGAAAATAGGTGCTATGGGTACCCACGAGTCTCCCCTTTACAGACATGCCCACTTTATGATAATCACATGCAGTTTTAGTCAAGTGATAGTCAAGTCAGCACACTCACAGCTGTTAAAATACATTGGTGTTTCTGTTAGCTGGAGATTCTTTTGTTTTCAGGTCTTCAAATAATTCTGAAATTGTTTACATTTTTTGGCCTGAGTTTTGTTTATTTGCACAGGATAAAATCAAACTAATGACATACAGATATTGAAAATGAATGGGCAGGGAGATGGAAAAAAAAACCTTGATAATATAAAACACAGTAGAAATATATATGTTAAAAAACAAGTCTTTAAAACAGAAAATGAAGTGTTTTTTAAATATGCTTTGTACGACTTTAAGGAAGATGTAATTTTGACTGAATGAGAAAAGGAGTTGCATAAATTAGGACCCCTGCGACTTGTGCTTGTGAGATGTTTGGGAGGATGAAGATTAGATGGCTGTATGGCTGAATAAGAATGGATCTGTGAATAAGTTTTGAAATGATGTGGAAGATTTCCTTCTGTGAATTGCATCTTGTATATAAAAGTACATACTGGAAAATATGAATATCATGAATTGTAAGTAGTGGGATTCCAGAAAAAATGGAGACGATGAGGATTTAAGTGGGTTTCGATTCTAACAAAGTGTTTTTGGAGGAGCCTAATAGAGATAATAATATTAAATAATAAAGATAAATTATAAATAAATCATGAATTAAAAAAGGGCACGAAGACAGTATTATTATTATGAAAATAACTTTCCCAGTTATACCAATAGATTTGGTTAATTTTTACTTACACAATCTATGTGTTCACTCCAACTCGAGCTCTCATTGATTATAATTCAGAGAAATCTATCAGGCATGTTTAGCCTATACCTGTTTATGTGATCTTCTTTGCACAACACTGCATATCCCTCACTATTTGTTACTTTGTCCATGTAACTTCAAATGCAGATATATAGTACTTGTCAACTCTGCTGTAACTGACCATGTTGATTGATTCACATTTTTGTTTACTAAGTGCTTACATATCATCGTCTCATGTCATTCTTTCTCCAGCTATATAATACCCTGAGTCTGTTTTAAATCTTTATCAGCTCTGCAGCAGGTTTAAGTGCTAATTAAACAAGACAGGAGGCAAGAGGCAGCCTTGTCATGTTCCCCTCTGAATGGAAAAAAGAGAGAGGTTATATCCTTCAATGTGACTGCTGCACATGGATTACTCTGCGTATATATACTGTATATGAACCATTTGATGAATGATGGGCTGCAGTAGGAGCATTCAGCTTTAGAACATGAAAAGATCTACCGAGATCTAAAGAATCTAAACAGTGACATAGATTAAACAAAGAGTGGCACCTCTTAGTTAAAAAGATCTTTTAGTAGTTTACACGTAGACCCAGAACACGCTAAAGGAACTATATATATCTCATCTGGCCTGGGAACACCTCAGGGAGATGGAAAATGTTGTTGGGGAGGGGGACGTCTGGAATACCTTAGCCTGCGGCCAGTGTGACCCGGCCCCAAATAAGTGAAAGAAAATGGATGGATGGATGGATGGATGGATGGATGGATGGATGGATCGATGGATGGATGGTAAAGGCAGCAAGATCTTTTTTTGTTAACTTGGACCCCAAAGCCATCCATAAGTGCATCTAATGTTCCACACTATGTTCAGGTTTTCTGAATGTAATTCAATTGAGATCCACAGCTTTTGTAAATGCACAGCAGATTGTATTGCAGCATTTCATATTCTATATATCACTTTATATGTATTTCTTTTTTTTATTCTTGTTTTTTATTTTTCAATAATTACATCTACTAGAGGTCCTGCACACAGGGAACACCCGCACAGGTTTAGTGGATGCATTGTAGAAATATGTTAAGATCATGTTTGATTATTATCTACCCGAACCTCCTGTTTAATGTTTATTTTTGAGCGGGACAACCAATATCTTGTATAATATTTTATGTATAACTTAATGTATAACTTTAACATCAAACCTGAGGACACCTTACTGGTGAGTGGGGCCTTTAAAACTAACTGCAAACCCACATCTTGTTAGTTCTCCATGCATGAGTATCCTGACATACATATTTGGTAGTTTATTACTATTCGACCAGAATACTTGTTAAAGTAGAATGTAGAACTTTAAAACTTTATTTCCATACAAGTAGCTCCCAATCGTAGATGTATAATTCATTGTATTTACAATAAAGCTGTCAATCGCTTAAAATAATCGCAATTAGTCGCATGGTTGTCCATAGTTAATTGTGATTAATCTCAAATTAATCACACATTTTGTATCTTTTCAAAATGTACCTTAAAGGGAGATTTGTCAAGTATTTAATACTCTTATCAACATGGGAGTGGGCAAATATGCTCCTTTATGCAAATGTATGTATATATTTATTATTGGAAATCAATTAATCAATTAATTATCATAAAGTGGGCATGTCTGTAAAGAGGAGACTCGTGGGTACCCATAGAACCCATTTTCATTCACATATCTGGAGGTCAGAGGTCAAGGGACCCCTTTGAAAATGGCCATGCCAGTTTTTCCTCTACAAAATTGACTGTATGTTTGAAGCGTTATTTAAAACTGAGCCCGCTACAACCTCCAAAAGATCGATTGCATCAATGTGTTAAAGATATTTGGGCTGTTCAAACGAATTTGCGTTAACTCATTATTATCGTGTCCTAGGTGTTCACTTAAAAGCATCAGCTATATTTCTGTTAAATGAGAAGCAATAAGGCAAACATAATTCTCTCTATAACGCTGTTGCTACCACCACACATTAAACACAAATGTATTTAACTTCTTTGAGACTTGAAGAGGAAAGTAATTACACCACATCATCCTGAGGAGAGTCCTCGAGTGTTAAAACGCAGAATATGTTGATTCATAAATCTAGGAAGGAGAATTTACATTTGCCAGGAGGGAAATACAGTGAAACCAAATGAATCTACACAACACGTGGACTGGCTGATAGTTTAACTAATTGCATTATTGGCTGATGAACATGGCAGCGTAATGAACACAGCAGTGAGGATGGACACACAAACAGCTGATGAGAGTGGTCTGACCTGGGAGGACATGCCGTGGCAGGGGTAGAGGATGGCTTTGTCGTCGTCCTCAGAGCCCTGGTCCAAGCAGTAGCCGCTAGCTTTGCTGTTCCTCACCTGAAAGACAACACAGGAGGTATAGGTACTACTTTGAATGTTTATGAAGAGATTATGGTAATTAGGACAATACAAGGGAGAAGGTGTATGGTAGAGTGCTCCAGGGATGGCGTATTTTTGTAGGCCAACCAGAAGTTAGCATCGCCCTGGGTTCCCTCGACAAAAATCCAATGGGATTGTTTCCATTGGATTTTGGATTATTGCAGAAAATCAGCTCTGTGGCAAACAAACATTCATGATACTTACACATTTTGTTCAGCAAGATAATCTTCGCAAATGAACACCACTTTAATGATTTTTGAAGAGTAAATGCATCACCAGAAGTAAAAAGCTAACGTTAGGATAAATGAACTACACCACAGTCGCATGAGCGTGAGTATACACAACGAGGATGTAAAGGCGGACGAGTCGACGTGATAACGTTTAGTAGCCTCATTTAGCCACTAGTTAGCAGCCACCTTTTTTAAGACACATTAAGGCTTCAAAATTCCAGAGAGGGGTATTTTTGATGTATTTTATGTCGTAGAACAAAACTTTCAATTCTCTTCAGCTTGTGTTAACCACAGACCTTATTTCAGGCATTTAACTAAAAACCTATTAAAAAAACCCATTGACTTCCAGACGAGGGAATCGTAAGGGCTAAAATGCTAACTCATTTCCAGGTTTTAGGACTCATTCCTGTAGCACTCTATTGGCATCAGGATTAAAGGGTGTTTTCACATTTTGATATTTTGGAAAATATGCTCATTTGTCTTGCAGAGAGTTAGATGACAAGATTTAGACCACTCTCCTATCTGTTCATTAAATACTGTATGAAACATACAGCCTACCAGCACCTCTTAAGCTCACTTATTAACATTCTCTAGGAAGTCACTGCCCAATAATAGTCCAGCACAGAATCCCTGAAAAGCCGCAACTTGTTGTGTTTTCACTTTTTGTGATATAACAGATATAACCTGTTAGTTAGTGAGCTTTAGAGAAGCTGGTTGTATCTTTAGATTGAGCATACAAACACAAGAGTGGTATAAATCTCCTCATTGAACTCTCGGCAAGAAAGCAAGTAAGCATATTTATCAAAATGCTGCAATCTTGTATTAATTAGAGAATTGACAATAATTGTTGCACAATTTATGATGGAGGTGAGGATCTCATCTCTCTCATCAGCGTCGGCTCTGTCAACTGCGTCATCCTTTGTTTAAGGGTGACTAACCCACAAAAAAGCAATTTCATTAGCATGACGAGTTTTACATGAGTCGTCATATTTAAACATTCTGCGATAGGTAGGAAATAAAGGTATCAGTAGAGAAGCGTGTATCAGTCAAACCCTAGTGTATATTAATATGGTGTCAAATCAATTGCCAAGTGTTTATTTTAGGGCTGTCAATCGATTAAACATTTTAATCACGATTAATCGCATGATTGTACATACTGTAGGTAATCGCGATTATTCACAAATTAGTCACACTTTTTTTATCTGTTCAAAATGTACCTTAATAGGGACAACATGCGTCAACATTGGAGTGGGCAAATATGTTTATGCAAATATATGTATATATTTATTATTGGAAATCAATAAACAATACAAAACAATGACAAATATTGTTTAGAAACCCTCACAGGTACTGCATTTAGCATAAAAAAAATATGCTCAAATCGTAACAATGAAAACTGCAGCCCAACAGGAAACAAAAGCTGTCAGTGTGTCAGTGTGCTGACTTGACTATGACCTGCCCCAAACTGCATGTGATTATCATAAAGTGGGCATGTCTGTAAAGGGGAGACTCGTGGGTTCCCATAGAACCCATGTTCAGGTCAAGTGACCCGTTTGAAAATGGCCATGACAGTTTTTCCTCGCCAAAATTTAGCTTAAGTTTGGAGCAGTATTTAGCCTCCTTCCCGACAAGCTAGTATGACGTTAGTATCAATGGATTCCTTAGGTTTTGTAGCTTTAAAACTGAGGCCGCTACATCTTTAAAATCGTAAGTTGCGTTAATGCGTTAAAGCAATTAGTGGCATTAAAACAATTTTGCGTTAACGCGTTATTAGTTAACTTTGACAGCCCTAGTTTATTTGTTTATTTCCCTTGAATCTGACATTTCCTTCCTGTGTGCGTGTTACACTGCCCCCTGTCTATCAGATCCACTGTGGCTTGTTCACACAGCAGAGTCTTATATCATCTCAAAGTGATGACCTGGCCGTGACAGGATTTCATCATGCAGTGACCAGCCCCACTTGTGTCTCTCCCTCTCCTCCAGGCCTCCAGATGGTGGGGTGCACTGAGCATGAGCTTTGCTTCTGTGTGATTTGAATGCGTACGGCTTCATTTCCAGGTTGTGACACATCTATCATGCGCTGTTGTCAGGGAAGGTTCCACTCAGCCGGTCTGGTCAGCATGGCCGAGTGCGGCGCTGATGCTCAGTGACAGATGAGACTCACTTCTGCTGCGGCGGCTGTGTTGCAACACAAGGCTTGTCGACAGATCTGAAATAGTGCCACTTAAGTGGCTGCCGCTCTGAGGAATCCATTTGCTGGGTGCCAGAGCCAAAAGCAGGCGGCAGGGGAAACAAATTCGCACAGCTTTGATGAGTCTAGAGGTTAATTTTGATGTATTCTGACATTGGATTTGTAGAGCATATTGATTCACCACTGTTTCCCATTGTTGAAATTGATATGACGAAAAATGGTGCATTTCAGCAAACCTACAAATAGTGTCTGACTCTGGAGGGTGTTCAATTCTTCAACCTGTCATAATCCTGTTTTCTTCCCCCACTGTGCTGAGTGCACAGCCAAGCCCAAAACAATCAAGTTGGAATGGAAAACTAATAAGTGTTTAATTAAAACTCATTCTGAGGAAATTGCATCTAATCCTGTGTGGTGATGCTGCATTGCTATAGCAACGAGATACCTTTACCTTAGACTGGCTACAGTGAATTCATAGGTATTTTCTTTAAAGTGGAGGGTTTGAGTCACTGCCATGACTGTTTATCTGCACATATTCAGCTCGTTTTTGACCATTTCTTACTTGCAAAGGGTTTCGTACACACTACAACAGATATTAATTAGCTGCTGGCATCAAATGTTTCTCAAAAAAGACACAGAAGTCACAGAAAAGAGCTTGATAATTCACAGCTCACAAATGAATATATTCTCAACCGACTCATTTTCTGTATTTATCATCTGTGGAATCAAATTAGCTGTCTCAGTTTATGCATCCTCTTTAAACCACAGCTCTGTAATAGAATTACAGAGGATGATGATGATATAGCAAAATCAACATGCAGAGTATTTCCAATAATCCTGTTAGTATCTCACCTCGCCGTATGTGATGGTGTTGTTGTAGATCCGCATCTCTGGGTAGACGTGTTCAAGGTACCAGCGGAAACTCCGACACTGCAGCCTCTTCCTTAAGGCCAACCGCTCCGAGACATCCCCGAAATCAACCCCGGGGTTCTGTCAACAAATGGTACAAAACAAAGACAGAGAAAAAAAGCTCTTAGCCAGCGGGCGCTTTACTTTAGAACCGAGTGAGAATACTAGCTGCTGCTGCAGAAATGGAAGACGCAAGAGTGTTGAGGTGCTGAGAGGACGCAACGAGCATTTAGTTAAGAGATGGATAGATGTGCCTGTCATGTGGGACCTTTATTGTTCTTTCATTAGACATGATCTGTGCTGAGCAAATTCTAATCAGCTGCTTAATTATGAGCCCTCACGGCCCTGCCTGCCTTATGGAGGTGGCTTCCCAGATTGATTAGGGGAATGCCTAATAGCTGCACTGCTTGGCACAGAGGCCTGATCCTGATGCACATGCACACACGCACGCACGCACACACACAAAGCCCAGATCAGTATGTGCATATACTGTACAGTACACTACTTAAATGCGCATGAATATGCAAATAAACATATTCTGTATAGCCATAGAAAATATACATTACATGCATATTAAAGGACAATGGTCTTCCTATAGAAATTGATGCAAACACACACACACACACACACACACACACACACATACACACACACAGCTGTCCTGTTATTACCAGACACTGTTTCCAGGCAAATCCCTCTCTCAGTTCCCCCTCTCTATAGGAGTCTACAACCAGCTGCTGAACTTGCGTTCAACATCTGTTAATAATGAATGCTTTATTTGTACCATAAAGTGACACTAACAAATGCATTCAATTTCAGTGAGATGTTGTTTGGTATTTGGACTTGGGGCTCACCACTGTGGTGAATCATAAAGCCTTCCCCCACCACAGTAATTGTGCTCTCAGCGGGTCCCTCAGACAATAACAAGAATCTGTGATTGTGTGTATGGGCGGGTTAGGAGGGAGGGAGGCAGGGAGGGAGGGGGGTAGATGGAATAATCGTAGCGTTAGGTCTTTGTACTGTACACAAAATAACTCTGCGCCACAGGACAGCTGAGGTAATAACGTGCCATGCCACTGTGTTTGTAATTACACTGGAGAAGGGATGTGGCCTGATTGGCTAGTTTGTCAAAGTTGCCCCCCTCCTCCTCCTCATCATGTCCTCCATGCTGCACTCACACAACGGCTACAACATTTCCCCAGCTGGTACTTCCTACCTGCACTTAGTGAGCTCTCATGTAATGATGTTCGTGCCAAATGTGTAGACGACATGCAGGCATCAGCAGCATATCAGACCTGTATGTGACTGCCACACAGCCGGTTAGTGTTTTGTTATGAACAGCGGTGTGTTGTTTTGGGCAGCGTTCAGAGGCCTTCGCTGACGTCCTACACTGACAATCATCTCATTCTGCATGACTGAAGAGGCAATTAGGACTCAATATTAAACTCTTTATTAATGAAAGTAGCTGTTTATTATTTTGCAGCCCATCTCAAAGACCCTTGAAAGCAATTAACTAAACTGATGTGTGTATAAATAGACTGATTAGACACGAGCCTCATCTCATTCACCACCTCTCTCATCTGTTTGGAGTGAAACTCCGCTGCTTCCTCGCTCTGCCTTTGCTCTGCTGCCAGTGTGAAGGTCAAATGGGATGAAATCTGAATTTCGAATTTCTATTGACTAGTGTCTCCGGAGAGCCGGGCTGCATGTCTGAATGATCAAGTGAGAAGAGAAGAGAAGAGAGGGAGCAAAGGGAGCTCAGGGTTTGAGGGAGGGCGCGATCTCAGACAGAGAAAAACTTACGTTCATGGGAATGTTCCAGGCCATGTAGACGTGGGATTTGTACTCATCCATCCAAACCTCGGCGGCCCGCAGAGCGTTGCGCTTAGCGTAGTAATCTATGTCGTTGTTGTAGGGCTTCTTGGTGCGCTCGATGTGGGCCACTCTGGCACATGGCAGGACTTCCATACTACCTCCACACTGCCACACCTAAAGCAGACAGCAGCAGGAAAGAGAGTCCATGTTTCAAACCACGAACGGGAATGTTTTTTACTTTTTAAATACATACATTAACATAATGGGAAGGAGGATGCTTTATTTCCACTGTACGTGCAGTGGAAATTAAACTTGACTCAAGTCAAAAATCTCATGACTTTAAACTCAACATCACAAAGTCAAAAAAGGTGTTGCACTCAGGACTTATTGCGTTTCGACTCCAGGGACCAGGGTCTAAATTATTTTCTGGGACATTTTATGGGGCCTTTTTACCCCCAAAAAACGCCCTGGTCACAGGGGGTTGTACTTTCTGAAAGTACCAGAACTTTCGGGGAGGAGTTTGCACACACACACGCACGCGCGCACGCTAAACTTTCGCAACGTATGTATATTGAACACCACTTATATGATGAATGCTTTTGATACACATGCTTTCATAAAATACTGAAATACTTTTAACCTTGCATAAAATGTATAATATACTGAGTAGTAAATGTTACCATTTACTATTACTGAATGTCATTTGCTTCATTATAAGTTGTCTTTCAATCAAACATTAAGATATAAGTGGAAAAAACTGTTCATAAAACATTATAGTCATGACCACTGACTATTTGTATAACAATTTAGCCACCAATTCGCATACTGACCATATACGGTCCAGCCATATACTCGGTTTTGACCGAGTCTTGTTATTTTTTAGCCTTTTATTTTTTTCCACCATTTTTTTTTTTTTTTTAGATGAAACATGCGGACACACTGAACTGCAAGCTGAGTTTGTTTACCCCTATGACCACAAGCAGCCGTCGTCTCACATTGTTTTGCTTTTTCATACGTCAGCGAACTAATTTGCCTTATCTTCGCAAATCTTTAGACAACGGTAGAAACGCAGACAACAGTGGGCCGAAGGAACCTTTTAGTTTCTTGAAAAGTAGTCCCAGGGACTAAACGTCCCCGGAACTTTTGGTGGAAACCCGGCTTTACTTTCATAGTTTTGGCCATTATTCCTCGGTCATGATAACATTGTACCCACAAAGTGAGATCTTGGAACACAGCAACAGTGCTACAAAAAAGTCATTTGTGACAAGAAAGAGCTGTCAGAAAATCAGATAAATTGCAAAAAAGAACATTTTACCTAGATTATCTTAACCACTGTATTTTGGAGGTCAAACCAAAAGTAGGTACAGCCTTGCACAGGTTGTGTGCAGCCACAAATACGGCAAGTGCTGAAGGTCAATATTGACTCCGGAGCTAGGTCTATAAACAGTGATGGATGTTTGCAACCTTTTTAAACAACCTCACCACATTTCAAGATCTTAGCAATTTACTCAGTGAGTACAATCTAATTATCACCAATGGGAAGGATGTCTAAAACCACCAATATAACAGTAATCAACCAAAGTTTCCAAGGAAACCTTTTAAAGCCTTTTTACCTTCCCTTCTCCTCTTTCTATCTGCATGCTTTGTTTGTACAAAACAGTCATAATTTGCCATTCTATGCTAAATTATTCCGCAATACACAGTTTCTATTGCTTCAGTTATTCAGCATCGGTTCTGAACAAATGAAAGTCACTTTTGTGTTACATGGCATAAAATAATAAGATAAAATCTTGCTTTAAAATGCAGTCAAGCTTGACATTTTGACCACTCATCACTGCGGCTCTGACGCTGAAGCCCAGGAGTTAAAGGAGGAAAATACACACATATTAATATCTTGAAACTATTCAGAGCAAATTTAAATACATGGACAAAGGGTCAAACATGTGTCCTCATTAATGCGTCAGTTGCATCATGTTTATAACTGGATTTGCTGTAGTCATCTGATTTCTTATGCAGCTTACTGATTAACATATAAGATGTAAGCATGGACACACAGAAGTCTACTACTAAATATTCCAGCTCACAAAAGAGCCGAGCCAAATATACAAAACACAAAGTCCATACAGTACATACAAATGGGAGCCGAGTGCAGCGCGCACAATGACCACTACACTATTTTATCTCACAAACTTCTCCTTTTAGCTAGCTAGTCTTTCTTTTAGAGCTGTCAATCGATCAAAATATTTAATCATGATTAATCACATGATTGTCCATAGTTAATCACAATTAATCGCAAATTATACATATATTTTTTTTTATCTGTTCAACATGTACCTTAAAGGGAGATTTGTCAAGTATTTAATACTCTTATCAACATGGGAGTGGGCAAATATGCTGCTTTATGCAAATGCATGTATATATTTATTATTGGAAATCAATTAACAACACAAAACAATGACAAATACTGTCCAGAAACCCTCACAGGTACTGCATTTAGCATAAACAATATGCTCAAATCATAAGATGGCAAACTCTAGCCCAACAGGCAACAACAGCTGTCAGTGTGCTGACTTGACTATGACTTGCCCAAAACTCGTGGGTACCCAAACCCATTTTCATTCACATATCTTGAGGTCAGAGGTCAAGAGACCCCTTTGAAAATGGACATGCCAGTTTTTCCTCACCAAAATTTAGTGTAAGTTTGGAGCGTTATTTAGCCTCCTTTACGACAAGCTAGTATGACCTGGTTGGTACCAATGGATTCCTTAGGTTTTCTAGTTTAATATGATGCCAGTATATTCTTGCTTTAAAACTGAGCCCGCTACAAACTAAAAATCGCAAGTTACGTTAATGCTTTAAAGAAATTAGTGGCGTTAAAATGAATTTGCGTTAACGCGTTATTATCGCATTAACTTTGACAGCCCTACTTTCTTTAACATGACACGCGTGTGCTTGATGCTGCAACTAGGTGTTCCTGTCCGTTATAGTCTGCTGAAGCGAGTGAAAGAGTGTGTGATAAATGGCTCTGTGAGCTTATGGCCCATAAATACAAAAGTCCTCAGAGAGTTGCCTATGACAAGCAGAAAACCCTGATACCTTGAGTGCTGTGCGTATGGCATAAAGAGTGATATATAAAGCCAGGCAGTAAATATTTGTCATATTGAAAAGCATCCATCACAGCAGAAAGTATTGATTGATTGCAGATTCAGGGATGCTGTGACACTCGTCCGACATACTCAAGGTAAGTGAAAGAGAGAAAAAAAGTGTGCAGCAAAAGATTTGAATTTTAAAACCCACTCTGAAATAACAACCTCCATTGATATACAGTATGCAAATCTGCAAATCTGTGCCATGCTGTGAGAAAGTGGCCCAGCAGTTACACACTCACGCAACGCCATCAGAATGCCACAGCATATGGTAATGTCCTTCCAGCCGTACAAACTGCAGAGCCGCCACAACCCACAGTATCTTAATGATGATCACCACAATGCGTAACAGATGTTGTGATCCATTAACATCTCTCTGAACCCAAAACGATGCCCCCTGCATGGTGTTAAAGGAGACTACTGCTGCAAAACTATTCTCAATTAAGTCCAGAGCAGGGGTGAAGACTGTGTTGAGCTGACCATGTTTATTTAATGCCACGCAAGTAGATACAGCTGCTTCTGCTTCAGGGCATGTTCACAATGATCATGTTTGGAGTGATGTATTCAAACTTTCCTCCCATAGTTTTGTTCCCTTGGCCAGGCTAGATCAGTACCACTGAATTTATAGCAACAAATCACAACCTCAGGTGTGAGCTTTCTCATCCTCCTCCTTCTCTCTGTGTAGTTCTTCTGTGACAAGTGAGTATATTAAACCTATTAAACTACTGACCCCTAAATGCAAAAGCTCTGAAGATGATTTAAATCTATTTGGTCTATTTGATCTGGTTTGTTCTTAAAGTGGCAGTAGGCAGAATATTTTGGGCATCATTGGGAAAAAAATCCATAATAACCTTTCAGCATATTATAATTCAAGAGTTCTGAGAGAAAAGTAGACTTCTGCACCTCCTCATGTCTTTGTTTTCAGGCTTTAAAATATCTAGCTTGTGACGGGAGACAAGGTCATTTCAGAGAGAGACTATTGCCTATTGGCTGTTCACTCAACGGAAGCAGCTGTCAATCACTCGCAAACTCTGTTCAAACAGTCAAACTCGACAGCGCTGATCAAATATGAATTAATATTCTGATACTGTAATGCCTATTTCTTCCCTCAAATGATTTCAGAAACATCTTGTAGTGTACTCTTTAGCTGTAAAATAAGAAAGTTTGCTCCGGCTGGTGGGCGGTACTTGGTATTTCCTCAACTGATCGCAACATGGCAGCCGGGTCACAAACGTTCTCATTTTACAGCTAAACAGTACACTACCAGATGTTTCTGAAAACACTTTATGCAAGAAATAGGCATTACAGTTACAGAATATTAATTCATATTTGATCAGCACTACCTAGTTTGACCATTTGATCGGAATTTGCGAGTGACTGACAGCTGCTCAGAGACGGCAAGGCTCCAGCTCGTCTCTGATTGGTTGCTTTTCTCCAGTCTGTGAAATCTTGCAGATGCCATTAGGAGCACCGGAGGACACAGAGGCACATGATTTTTTTTCAGATTACCTGTCTCATGCACTACTGTCAGGATATAGTGATCATTTTATAAAAATATTTTTTTTTTTAATCATATTTGCTCTGGTTTAAGAAACTAATGTGAAAATGTAGTCTACGACGATATATACTTAAAGGAGCAGTGTGTGATATTTTGGGGGATCTATTAGCAGAAATGGAATACAATATTCATAACTATGTTTTCATTAGTGTATAATCACCTGAAACTAAGAATCGTTTTCCATAATAAAATCTATAATAACCTTTCAGCATATTATAATTCAAGAGTTCTGAGAGAAAAGTAGACTTCTGCACCTCCTCCTGACTCTGTTTTCAGGCTTAAAAAAATCTAGCCCGTGACGGGAGACTTTGATGTGACCAGTCACAGATCATTTCAGAGAGAGAGCGCTCCAATGGGCTGTGCTCCGGTCATGTGACCGGTGCTTGGCGTTCCTTCAAGAGATTTGGCATAAACATGGCTGCCGGGTCACAAACTTTCTCATTTTACAGCTAAACAGTACACTACAAGATTATTCTGAAAACATTTGAGGCAAGAAATAGGCATTAACGTAACATAATATTGATTCATATTTGATCAGCGCTGCCTAGTTTGACTGTTTGGTCGCAGTTCGAGAGTGATTGACAGCCGGCTCTCATAGACGGCAGATGGACAGCAGATCCCAGGTCTGCTCTGACTGCTTGTTTTCCTCCGGTCTGTGAAATCTTGCAGATGCCAGAGAACATAGCAGGACACAGAGGCACATGATTTTTTTCAGGTTACCTGTTTCATGTACTACTGTCACGATATAGCGACCGTTTTATAAAAATTACTTTTTTAAATCATATTTGCTCCAATCTCGCCTACTTCAGCTTTAAGGGCCTTGCTCAAGGGCACCTCAGTGGCCCACCCAGATTTATCAGTAATTATCAGGTCGTTCCTAATTTGTTTCTTCCTCCTTTCTAGCAGCTATTCTGTATTTTGTGTTTTTATTGTAACCTTCTAAACCAAAATGATGTCAAAATAACATTAAGATCATCATCCAGCTCAGTTAAATCGCAGTGTTGAAACAAGCTGAGCATTTGTTAAGATAGCAAAAAGCTCAATCAATTCACCAGCGTAAGATCGTGTGGGCAGGCAAGATGTCTGAATCAGTGAGCCTTGAGCCATATGGCCAAGTGTGCAGCATTCATGGAAATGAGACACTATCAAACATTTACCCAAGTCCCACTTACCATAATTAAAATTACCATGTCTCAGTAATGCTCAAGGGTGTACAGTATGAAAGCTTGTGTTTAATTGTACGTTAATAAAGGCATCCACCCTTTGTTATTCTCTCTTACCCTGAAGCCCGTTAATTGCCCCGGGTGCATCACTGGTGGAGTTCTCTGGGGCTGACCTGAGCTTAAACACCTCCATTGACTGGCTGACCCCCCATCTTCACTGCTGATGATCCACAGTGACCCTGGCCTAAAAAATCCATTAGTACTTTGGAGTAGGCTTTACCTGCTTTGCTGCTGCCCATGACAAGTGCTGCCTTCCCACAAGAGCCTTCATGGTTGGTACATTTATGTGGGTGTAAGTGCAATACCCTTTTAATGGTAAGTCTTTAGTCCTTGCAGATCACTTTTTGTATCATAGCAAGCTCTGTGTAATGCCGTCTCTCCTTGGTTTCTTAATCCAGGTTTCCTGTTTGAAATCAATAGTGTGCTTATGACCTGTATGTGTGTGAAAGTATCTATGTGTGTTAAGTGCTTGCACACTCATGGATAATTGAAAATGTGTATATGTGTAATTGCAGTTAGCAGTTTGCCCGGCACTAAAAGCAAATTGAAGATCGATATTTTCTCAACCACCATTTCCAGGAGGTCACAAACCTAATAGCTAACTAGGCTTGTGAAACAGGCTTTAGTTTCTTTGCATCACATTAGGATTCACGTAATGTCATTCGAAAGAAGCAACGCTAAGTTTCTTTTCAGTAATTAGGGAAAGGATTATTTTCTCTTTTTTTCTTTCATATCATATCATATTCATCAGTTCACTGCACATCATTATCACTGTACCTCCAGACAGCTGATAATAATACTGTGTGGCTGCAATCATCTCAATAAGCACAATTTGTTTTGATTATATATCACAACCTGGTGTGCTACAAATCACATGCTAAGTAAATTTAATAAACTATTTAATGCGGCATCCAACAAAGAAAAATGCTGTATAATCTGCCAATTTTGGTAGGTGTTCGGAGGTCTAAGTACTTTTAGGACCGAAAAAGAAGAACTATTCCAAGAGTGTTCCAGGGCTGAAAAAAAAGAAGATAGCATTGCTGAATAAATTGAGCTGCTGTAGCTTCTTACATACATACTAAGCTTTGTTCACTTCTGGGAGCAGGGTAGAGTCTGAGACACTGTCTATAGGCCAACTGTATGTGTTTTATCTGTGCAGTTAACCCTGTTCGTCAATATCTCTCAGTATAATTAGAGTAACTGATTATATGTTTGTATAATGTGCGTGATAGTGCCAAAAACATTTCAAATGCTAAAATCACATAATATCAGAAGAAAGGGAATCTTTTTTGGACCTCCTATATAACTTGCCGGACACCACATCAAAGACTGCAGTTACAGGGTTGAATGTAGTGGTGCTTCTCCGTTGACAGTATTTTAAATCCTACTAAGATTGTGACTCTCTTCACTGAGATCAACATCAGTGCACTGCAGTGTTCGGTCTTTTTGATATGTGACAAGTGGACACGAGCATGGCCACTGCACGGCCACCATGTCACTGAAAAGTAATTTCCATCTTCCCTTAACAGGTTCTTCCTTCACCTTCCAGCACCTCCTTTGGAGATTTGGTGGTCAGTACAACTACTTGATCTAACCATTTCTCCATAAGTAGGCATTCAGACCAAAAGACAACCCTTAAAAGGCAAAGGGCTGCATTGGGGTGGGTGTGTTGCTTCACGTACCAGTGAGACAATCAAATACGGTCCAGGAAGTTCAGTTTGAGTAATACATTCCATCAGCTTTTGGTCTTGTATTCCGAATTCAGCAGTGTGGATGTAACCAGTAATGTTATTGCAGTACTGCACTTAAGTACAAATTTGAGGTACTTGTACTTTGCTGGAGTCTTTTCCTTTAAGGCCACTTTCTACTTCTACTCCACTACAGCTCAGAGGGAAATATTGTACTTTTGACTTCACTACAATTATTTGACTGCTTTAGAAATTAAGATTTTTGTATTCAAAACATACAAAGAGCTTATAAAAATGTTTTCTTATAAATTAAACTACCCAACAGTATATACAAGTACATTTTCACAAATGTGACGATTTGCTGCTTTTTCCTTTAAACATTTTTAATAATTTCAATATCTTTTGTAAAAATAATTGTAATAATTTTTGGGTTTGTACTTTTGGTTTGACAAAATAAACATCGTGAATATGTCACTTTGGGCTCTGGGAAATTGTAACGGTAGACATTAATCAAGCAGATTAATCCATTATACAGCCATTTGCGTTTACACGTTTTCGCGTTGGCTACCGTTGTTCTCCTACACGTTTGGCATACAGGAGAAATTTCAGTTGGTTGCAATCCGCAATCTCACCGCTAGATGCCGCTAAACCCTACACACTGCACCTTTAAGGAAAGTAACTGGATGCTTCTTCCACCACTGGAATTCAGCTGCCCTTCACCTCTGGGTGCAGGACTCAGGACCTGGCAGGGCCTCTCAGCTGCTTGACGTGCCAATAGTGTATAATTTGTACATAGTTCATTGTTGTAGACTGCACCTGCTCTATACACTATTTATTGGACTATTTGACAGTTTCCCTGTACATGTGAAGTCTGTAATGGAGTTGAGAGACCACTCCAATGCAATAGAGAACATCTGGTTACTTTGGTTACTTTTATTTTTTGAGTGAAGAGACTATCTGGTGATGTGAAAAGCTATTCACAAACCACTAGGATATCTGGTAGGTGAGGGAAATTTCTTCCTTGATTTAACAACTAACAAACTGGTACAAGACATCTACAGGGACTCAACTCTGCCTCTGCCATCAGTGCTTATGTGATCTTTTTCAACATGTGTGAGAATCACCGATCTGATGATTTGGAAGAAAAACACGACAGCAGATTGCATGCTCCAACAGAGTGCGTTGCATTCCAGGACTGCTCTTGACTCTATCCTGCAGCCTGTTTCTTCATAACCAGGGATTCAACGCATTAACAAAACAAATCAGACCAAATGTCTGATATGTTTTCCCTTCCACATAAAAGACATAATAAGGATGCTTTTGCTTTAATGTTCACTCTGGAAATCATGCTAACGCCATGCTGAGAGCACCTTTGCTAATGATATGGTCTCACTTCATGTTGACATTTTGCAAATCAACTAAAGAACTAGAGGTGGAATCATTCATGCTAACTAATCTGAGTTGTGCTACAGTATAATGCCAATGGTTATCTGCTGCTGTACTTACTTACTAATAAAATTGGAATACCTCGTTATTTGAATAAATAAGCATACAATAAGATCCTCCAAACACAAGGAATAAATACTGTACATGAAAAAAATGTCAAAAAACATATTGTACAGAGGAAACACAGCTTCAAATGGAGGGATGACATACTACAGTTACAGGTTGTGCTTTTAAATATTCTAATATTATGGAAATATAATAGCATCTAAATACCAAATAAGATTGTTTTAATCTTTTACCTTAAGACATCCAACACACACAGGACCACAGGACTGCGTTTTGCACAAGTTCATTTGGCACTGACCCTTCATAAAATTGCAGCCTGCATCATTAAGAGGGAGCACTTAGCACAGAGCACTTTGATGTAGTGGTAATGTAATTGCTAATTTAATTTAATTGTCTCTGTACATGCAGTTAGTTAATTGCAGCTGGACCATTTGCGTGATAAGCTCCACGGGGCTACAGAAAACATCAGCCATAAAAAGCATAAAAGCTATTAACAGCAGTAAACAGGTTTCCATCAGCGCCATTACACAATACAATCAATAAACTGGGAAAATGCAGCATGTAGAGGCTCATGACGGGCATTTACACTTTGGACTTAAGATCCTGGCTATTTTCATGGCAAAAATAATATTAACATGTGGGTGAAAAAAGCCACCGAAACAAAATTTACTCCATCATGGGCCAAACTTTTCACCGAAACTGGATAATGTTTAAAACACAAATAGGGCATCATCAGTGTGTCAATATTGGAATTACTTTGCAAGGGATTGAATCAACCATTTCCATTAAAAATACAGTACAGTGCTGCTGATTGTTGAGAAAATCTAAACAAACCCTGTTGGCAAAACTTAGGTTTGCTTCTGCATGGCTGGATACCCAGAGAAGGGAAGCTAAGTGTGACAAGTGGGCTACTAAATGAAACTAGTGTTGTTCTTGAAAATATTGATGCTGCTAGGAATTCCATGCCTTTGACCAGACATATCAATTGGTCCCCAGTGCATCAACCCTGAAGGCTGCTGACGCATTGGCCAACAAAGTTAGAAGGCAAAAGTATTTACAGCTGTTTCTAACAGCCACACTTGAAGGCAGCGTGAAAAGCAGGTATTATACTGTTGCTCTCCGCAATTGGGTTTAGGTTAGGTTATGGTAACGGTCAGGCATCATAGAGATAACTGGCTGGGGTTTGGGTAAGGTTGGGTGCAAGCCAAGCATCTCAGAAAATGACTGGTTGGGGTTATGGATGTGTTTCGGCTCGGGTTAAAGGAAGTTGAAACACAAATAGATGGTGAACAGACATTTTAGGATAGTTTCATATAGTGACTGATCTCTATTCACATGCATAATCTGTAGGCAACAGGACAAGATTTTGGCATCGGAAGCGTTTTGGTTTCCGTTTGTAGTCCGAGTAGTATTGACCAATCACGCTCGAGCAGACTTTGGTTGAATGCAAGTAAAGAGTCCGTGTGGAGAGCAACAGAGGCGAAGAATCCGGTCGTACACGTCGTCTCTCAACTCCAACTCCACTCTTGCATCTGAAGTTGCTAATTGGACTGTGAACAATGAGCAGCGTGTGGGGAAGAAAGTCTTGGCCCGGATATCTGCCGGCTACACCGGAACCCCAGAAATATATAGCCCCTTGCTCCAGGAGGCAAATCCTTCGTCAGACCGATAGCCAGTGGGGTTCCGAGATTGTATAGTGACAAGTTTTGTAATGAATGAAAAAGGAGAGCCTCCTTTCTCACCTCCGCACACCTGGTCAATCACTGTATGAAGTGTGTGTGCATGTCGAATTGTTGGTTTAGGTTACAGAAGTAGATGTGATGTCAGAAAGGTGTGGAGGGAGAAGATTCCAGGTGCTGTTTGACCTTCTGACAAGCACTTCTTTTATAGGCCCCTTGAAAATAGCCCCTGATTTTCAATCCCACCAGTGCAACCTTTACTGGAACTTCAAGGATGATAATATTACCAATTAGGCTTTTTCTCAGTCTGTGGTCAAAATGGAAAATAGGGCAGAGGAGATGGAGCCACCGAGCAGCTAAAAGCCCAGATTGAGTTGATGAAAGGGAGTGCTGAGGTCATGCAGACTTAATATAATCCCTCATCTTGGCAGACAGCTGACATATTTGACAGACAGAGAGGAAAATTACCCTGCAGCAGCAAACACAGGCCCAAAGTTTGCCCAGATGAGTGTAGCAGTAGCCTGGGGTCAACCAGAGTTCATCTCCACTCTCTCAGCTAGTCTGTGTGCATGACTGAAACGGCTCGGCCACAAGCCGATACCAATAGGTGTGAAGATGAGCGGGTATCTAATTTTAGCTGAGAGAAACATTATCTGGAGGTATTTTACTGCTCTGACGGACTGACTGATTGTCTGACTGTGTATTGATCTTTTCAAAAGGAAGAAGACACCTCATTCTGCCATCCACCTTAGCTAATGATAGCTTCCTATGGACGCTCACACACATTGGATTATTGACACTTTGGAGTCACGGTGCTGGTGCATGGTTTCTGCATTAATTCATTTAATCTGGCACCACCGACAATAGTTCCACTTGCCCAAAAGTAATTGGAGATACAGTGGCCAAAGATGCTTGCTATTCAACAAAGAAAACGAACATACTGAACTGAAGTTTACTTTTTCTGGTGAATAAACTTTGAGAACTATTCACAATTTAACAAAAGAATGGGTCTAGGCTCAAGGCTCTTTATTATAGGTGTCATATCGCAAAGTGAAATGTAGCAGCTCTGGTTCCCTCGGGGGCATTAATTGACTTCCAATCTACCTGCTTGCTTGAAGTTTCTTCACAAAACATCATGAAAATACATTAATTCCTCCTGCCATTTGTTCCTCTCCATATGGAGCAGAAGATAATTACTACTGTGTCATTACTGCACTGTTGGCAGAACACTGGGAATTAACTTTATATAACTCATGTCTCTACTTTCAACAGCTCCTCCATTTATTTAGTATTCCTCTCAGCTAGTGAGGTGTCTTGTGATTATGGAAACTTTAGGCAACTCTCTGTGGTTTCTTTTTCTGTCATTTCAAAGTCATTATAAATAAAGTCACTATGAGTAAATAAATCTAAATATCTATTTATTTTTGTGGATATTAAAGAAGCTCAGTTTGTATGCAAGTGACATTTCAAAACCTGAACTGATGATATTCCCTCAGTGTGTCTGCTGCATTCAAAATTGATTGTGCACATGCATTAATCCAGCAGCTCTCAGTCCTGGTACTTGAGTACACATCCAAGATGGTTTTCTCTCCTACATGTATCAGCTACTAAATAACATTCATCTAAAATCCCAGGTGTTAAGTCGGTCCCTGACTAGACTGTACTACTTGAGAATTAAGATTGAGAGACACTACATTATCAATACCAACAAACAAACAAAAAAACACTTGAATATGTTATATGCTCTTATGTGGTATGACACAAATATGCGCATACAGTGTGTATTTTTTATTGTTCGCTTTGGTTAACTCACACAAAAAAATAGATTAGACATCAAAAGCTATATCAGCATGTCCACAATGATAATGTGAAGCTGCAGCCAGTATGTTTGCTCCTGTTCATTAAAGTCAAGATGAAATGAAAAATGCCTTTTAACCCTTTTAAATCACATCCCCAGTCATATTGTGCACCTATTTAACAATACATGCACAAACTTACAAAAAAAGGAATTTCTTCGGATTTTTATATCAAAATCCAATCATCTTTTCTTCCTGTAAAACAAAATATGATGTGTGCTTCTGTAAGCTATTACACACCAATTTCAACCAATAATATCATGATATCCATCAATCAATATGAAACTTTAGTGACAAGGAAGGAGTGGAGCCACAGTCCTCTGTAAGTACGTATCAAGTTACATTCTAAGCCCGCCCACTTTTTAGTGGTTGAATCAAAGTCTAAAGGATTTAAATCCCTCTTATAACAGTACACCAGCCAAATATTTTGTTTCATTGGGTTGGATAGATTGGGTTTTGAATTATTGCAGAAAATCAGCTCTGTGGCAAACACAACTTTATGCTACTTGCAAATTTTGTTCAGCAAGATGATCTTCACAAATTAACAACACATGATTTTTGAAGTGTGAATGCAGTCGCCAGAAGTAAAACGCTAACGTAAGGTTATAAACGAACTACACCACGGTCATATGAACGCAAGTATACACAACGAGGCTGTACAGGCATACGAGTCGGCGTGATGACGTTTAGTAGTCTCATTTAGCCACTTGTTAGCAACCGGCTTTTTTAAAACACGTAAAAGCTTCAAAATTAACAAGTTTATATCGTAGAACAAAACGTTAAAATCTCTTAAGCATGTGTTAACCACAGACCTTATTTCAGGCATCTAAATAAAAACTTAAAAAGACGCTCTAACTTCTGTTTACTGGGACTTTAACATAAAAACAGGAAGTGAATAGTTATGCAACCAGACCTTATGTCTCCATCACATTTCTGGTCAGAACTTTCTCTACCAATGAAAGATCGCAAAACTTCCCACCGGCATTAATCCATTTTTTGACCACATTGGGACAGTGGAACAAGCTGTGCACACAACACTGACATATTATCATCTTCAAAGTCAATATGCTGGATACATGGAGCCACATTAGCATTCATTTAAAGTAATGTTTCTATCTACCGGATGAATGTAAGTCCAGTCTATTTCTAGCTCTTGTTTGCTCTCCACTAACTCCTGAGGGAAAGATCTGGCTTTTTTAGCTGCTAAATGTTAAACTACGTTCACCGGCTACTTGCCAACTTTGTCTGTCTGCTGTTTGGTGCTGGGCAGGTAGGGTAGAGTGGGTTTATCAGAGCTAATTAGAGCAGTGACACTAAACCAAAAGAATGATCTGAAAGATGCTAAAATGCACCAGGCTCCAGTGCCAGTAGACTCTAAACAAAAGCACTTTATGTTTTCTGATTAAAGTTGGTGGAATTGTACACAGAACTGTCACAGGACTACCTTCAAGTTCACATGGAAATTTTCACAATTAACCTGGAAGAAAGCCATCCACAGACTTGTTGTATCCACTTGAGATAATGAGTTGTGTGTGCTCGGCTGCATCTGGGGAATTTTACACGTCCCTGTTTTTAATTGAAATGCTCTCCACTCTGCAATCTCTATACCCAAGGGATGTATTTTTGCAGGATAATATCCCAAAAAGTCTCAACCGTTTCAAAGGAATGCCAGGAAATGCTTGTTGAGTGTGCAGGCCATCCAGACTGCATATCCGTTTTTTTAAGGTTATGGGGAGGAAAGACATTAAGTCATTGTGACAAATATATACAATATAATATAAAGTCATTTTATGCGGTACAGTGGACACAATCTGTGTTGAGTTCCCTGTGATACTGTATGCTGAACCATCCTGTGCTGGCAAAACTGTTACTAGACACAGAGAAGGCAGAATATATTGAAACAGTCATGGAGCTAACCTTTTTCCTTATTTAGAATCAGCTCTGGTGTCACTATCTATTCTATGCAATGTTTATTCACACCAACACTAATTTCCAGTTCTGAAAGCTGTGAATATCACATGGTAGCAAGTCATTTTTCAAAGCTGTTGTGTGAGTGAGAAGAATATCAACAGGGAAATACAGAGGCAACATTATAATGTGAGGAACTACAAACTGCCTGGTTTATTAACTGAAATATACAGTATCACTCTGCATAAAGGAATTCATATGCCATTCGTTTTTTATCTTGATAAGGATCTCGGACACTCTCATGTGATAAAGCATGATGCTTCCATTTCACACTGGCATTTGAAGAGTTAAATGTGCATTTAGTAATTTATGACTTGATTGACCTCCATCAGCAAAAGACATTGACAACATTGACAGGTCTCTGGCACGGCTTACAGTCTTTAATTAGCATAAATAATACATTCCTATTTTTACAAAAGCACAAGCAAGCTAGCTAATGAGGACAGAGCCCCAACAGCATAACATCGAGTTAAGATGTTAACAAGTAGCCTATTCAAAATAACAGTGTGCTGGAATCATTTTATTTTTAACAGTGTGTGTTGGAGGAGGGTGGAAATGAGCACCTAGCAAAGTATACCCTGAGTCACTTTGGTGACGTGGAGCCTGATCCTGAATTAATGCACTTAACATTTGACTGATGTGTTGCAGCTTAAATGAGCCTTTAATAGCCTACAACCTGTTCTAGTTTTTTAAATATATATTAAAATAAAGATATAATTGGTGGTGGTGGTTAATAGCTTGACATTCGGGGAAACACGCTTATTTGCTTTCTTGTCAAGAGAGGATTGATACCACATAGTGTTTTTTTATGCTAAATATGAAGCTACAGCTACCAGCTGGTTAGCATAAAGACTGGAGACAGGGGTTAACAGTTAGCCCGGCTCTGTTCAAAGGTAACAAAATCTGCCTTCCAGCACCTCTATACACCATTAATTAAGACTTCATATCTTATTTATCCAGGAAGGTTACTGCGCCCATCCAAGACATTGTCCTGCACAAAACCACTCGCAAAACCACATTGTGATTTTTTTCACACTTCTGTTTTTGTATGGATTAACAAATGTAATATGATGTTTAATTAGGGAGCTTTAGTGGCAAAGAACGTATATTGCCAAGAAGTGAAAGTCAATTGTTTGTTCCATTGCAACATCAGTGCCCAGCAGCAGAGCTACGCTTCCGCCATTTTGGACTAAAAAGCGACTATCGATCACCAGTAAAACATCCACCTACAAAGTGTTGAACAAAAGTAAAACTAAATAATTTCTATTCTATTGTCATATTCTACCAAAATTTCCTGTGTTGAACAATACAATATTATAAATATAATAAACATTTCAGTCCATAATGGCAGCAGCGGCTGTTACATCGGAGTTTCGTCTCTTTGCTTCTATACTCTTTGTTAGAGGTGCTGCTAGGTTTATTTTTTGACCTTTGGACAAAGCCAGGCTAGCTGCTTCCTCCTGTCTTTGCTAAGCTAAGCTAACAGGTTACTGGTGCTAGCTACATATTTACAGTACAGAAAAGAGAGTGGTATTGAACACGAGAAAATAAGGCTATTTCCTGTTCTATTCTTTTTGTTACCCATGCCAGAGTACAGAGTGTTATGTGTTTTTCTATAAACATTTTTACACCACCTGTTGACTTTCTGTGGACATTTTCCCCCAGTTAGTTTATATCTCACACTGGACAGAATCACTGCCATACTAGCCTCCCCCGTTCCCTTCCTCTCAAGTCTTGTGTAATGATGAGTGATGTTTCAAAGCGTTGGGAACTGAAGGCTCCCTCCTCCATTGAGAGGCTGGATATGAGCCACTCCCCACGGCCCGCCACTTCATTTCATGCCTTCTTTTCCTGCCTCTCCTTCTCATACATCCATAAAATGGAGGATGTTGATGGAGAGAGATACAAAGGCCCTTTTAACTGCGCCTGTCAAAAGCTAATTCCATCTCGTTGCTGCCCTTCGTCTTTGATATGCCCGACGATTTGCTGGTGCGACCAAATCAGTGCGTGATAGTACTCTTCAAATACTTTGGCCTTGTCAGATGCTTTCAAGATTTCAACCTGAGTCTGAGACATCTAACAGAAACAATTACGTGAACGGATTAACTAATGCTCAGATAATGAATGGGATGAGCCGATCCGTGCTTGCTAAGTGCTACTGTATTTCCTGGTAATGATACCGTCCAGAGAGAGGGCTTTTGATGCTTCTCTCTATATCAATTGTACCGAATAGCAGAAGGATGTGAAATGCACAATTCATCTGAAATGATCTTAATTAGCTTGTCAAAATGTGCTCAAATTAAGGTGGGAGTATCTGCAGTCACTCTTGAAAGAGGTTTTTAATGAAGTTTATGATTCACATGGATAATAGGCAAGCTGACAAGGTCTGTCTAATTACTTATCCCTTTGGCCCTGAACACCAAAGCAGCAACTCTCTGATGTACGCTGATGCTCAGGAAGCCATGTCATCTTTCCAAACCCATTTCAGGCTCAGGAGTATGCTACATGTCACTGTTGAACGGCAAACATAAAGTATACTTTCCAAACACACAATCTGTTGAGGCGTAAATTACAGATATAGCCTGGATCAGCAGGACCTGAAGTAAAAGCAAGACAATATAAGTCTTGAATTATCTATGCATGGAACGCACAGATGCATAAATGCAAATCACCAACATGTTTTATAATGTCAGCTGATTGAATGCAAACCCATATGGTAAATTCCACAACAACACAAAGCATATGCAGAGCTGCTCCACTTCGCCATATGTTGGCAGTAAGTCCTTCAATAGCTGCAGTAATTCCTCTGAAACAATACTTCATCTGAATGCTGTATACACAACTTTTACAGCTGCATCTATTCTCACTTGTCTCTCCTCAGATGCAGGCTGGAATGTTCAGTAATGAACCATGGAGTAAGTAAACCTGAGTCCATTAAGCCCTACCGGATTGATTCAGCCACTAAATAATGCAGGCATTGAAAAAAGACAATTGCCCAATCAATATCCAATGCTATTGTTACCTTTACGTGGGCTGTATTGATGGAGAGCAGATGGTTCCTCCCATGTTGTAGCTCTGTTGTGAGAGAATGAATCAGTCATGTAGCAGGAATGGGACGAGCAAACAGAGCAGGGTTGTCGTTAAGGCTAACTACTGCCGAAGACAAAGCACAGTCGAGACAAAAATAATACTGAGACCGAACAAGCTCCAGACCAAGTCAAGACCATGACTGCCAAAAACTCTCCCAACTTGAACTAATCTTTAACCAGCAGCCATTAAATTGCATTTCTTTATTCTGAGAGGACAGAAAACACTTCAAAATGAGACCAGACTGAAGTACTTCAGCCCTGTAACAGATACAATGAGTTATATATGCAGAGGTCAATAAAGGATACTCTACAGCACCATATGTAACTACCTGATTGTTTGATATACGGTGCCTTGTCCACAGCATTCCTCATTATGGCATTTATCCAATAATTCTCTGCATTTGTCCCCTCCATTTGATTAAGTGTAATATCAGGATTCCTCAGAGGCCCAAGATTTGTTCTCATCTTTGGAAGGACTCAGTTTGTAGGAGAGGGCTCACATATGGTCAGCGCTCAATGTCATTTGCTGCTTGATGGACATGGGCACGCCGGTGATTTTGAAGCTGCCAGAATGGCTGGTATCCACAGATGGCTGGGGCTTAATGCCGCCTCATAACGACGTTCCTACCCTTTTCAAGGTGACTTCTTCGAAGGCAAGCACTACAGGGGTTTGGTCAGCCGTTCTTATAGGGTGCACGTCGGAAATGATTAAGGTACAATCTGTGTGATCTGAATGTTCCTGTATGTAATACACACACACACCAGCTCAAGAGAATTCTTGATACGGTATGTTATGAATGGGCAGAGAGAGCGCACACAGCTCTGCTGTTCCCAAAAGGAACCGGGCTTATCAGGAAGTAAGTTGCTCTGGGCTTATCGTAGCAGCCCCTGATAACTCATTGTAGCCTGCAGATGATATTAACATTTACTCTGTTAGTCCTGGTAAAGGATCAGTGTCAAGTCCTGCATTACCGTCATGTTGCTGCATCCTTTTCACAAAGTTGACAGTAAACCACAACAACAACACACCCAACTGTCAGAGGTCCTGTACTTGAGATTTATGGGCTAGGCGGATTGAATGAAGATGATTTCACCACCAAAATGTAGCGAGATGAACAGCAGTACAGTAAATCCCTAGTTTTAGGATCACTATCTTTGAAAAGCAGAACCAATGTGTATTTGTCAGGAGTCTTGCGTTCTGCTGATCCTCAATGTAAACCTGGATTTATACTTGATGCAAGGGTTAATGGGAGTGCCTCCCTAGACACCTACAGCTTAGGTGTATTAAACATGATATATTTATTGTGCTTTAATTACATTCCCCACAGTAACTTTGTTTATAGTCTTTCATTAACTTGAGATTAACTGTGATACAAGCGACGGTGGGAAAGTCAGTCTTGTTACCATACAAAACTGAATATGGGTCTATTCTGAGACATCACTGTATTCATAGTTTCTGCAACAAGCAGAGGGTTTGCAGTGGAGATGTTTTTTATGCTAGATGTGTGTTACTGATAGCGCTTTGGTTCTCTGCCCTAACCCGATTGGGCCCGACCCGGTTGTGCTGAACATTCGTTAAGGCGCATGTCGGAGATTGTGTCACAAATGTCCAGCCTGGTCACACGAAAAGGCGTGTGACACGATAATGCAAAAAGCAAAAGCATGTAATAAGAACGTCATTCTTGCTTTAGGTGTGTCATTTTCACGCCATGTAGTCTGTACTGACTGCAATTTGATGATGTAGAATTAAAGGAGAGAAAGACGGCGGGTGGAAGGACAGGTGGACGGGTCAAACAAACACAGGACTTTCAACCAGGAGACCGGTGTTGGAGACCGGTGTTTTGTTTTGTAAGTTATGTTTGTGACGTTCATCACGTTTTCCGTAGTGATGTAACGTTGTTTCCTAACGAATTACTTAGGTTATGTACTTATTTTAAGCCCAACCATGATGTTTTTCCTAAACCTAAGTCAGTGGTTTTGTTGCCCCCTACTGGTACTCCACCTTAATACTTGCATGTAATATTTAAGCCTTGGCGAGGCAAAACTGAACACTGACACTCTCTCCCCTTGTGGACCGGGGGGTCTATTACACGCTTTTACGTGATATCGAGTTGAAATATTTGTTACCGCACTGAAAAGACTTTAGTTGACTTTAGCTTGTAATTAGGGCTGTTAAACGATTAATATTTAATCGCGATTAATCGCAAATGAATCGCACATTTCTCATCAGTCCAAAATGTACCTTCAAAGGAGATTTGTCAAGTATTTATTACTCATATCAACATGGGAGTGGGCAAATTGTCTTGCTTTATGCAAATGTATATATATATATTTATTATTGGAAAGCAATTAAAAACACAAAACAATGAAAAATATTGTCCAGAAACCCTCACAGGTACTGCAGTCAGCATAAAAAATATGTTCAAATCATAACATGGCAAACTGCAGCCCAACAGGCAACAACAGCTGTCAGTGTGTCAGTGTGCTGACTTGACTATGACTTGCCCTAAACTGCATGTGATTATCATAAAGTGGGCATGTCTGTAAAGGGGAGACCATTTACATTCACATATCTTGAGGTCAGAGGTCAAGACACCCCTTCGAAAATGGCCATGATAAAATGTGGAACAAACTGTATATGGTATATTGTTATATAGACATGCATGAGGTTGGTGCAGTACGTTGTACTGTCATCACACATATAACAAAGCAACACATCTGGAGTGTGCCAACTCCCTTTGAATCCATTTGTATCTACAAATTAAGGTGGCTTGTGGAGTTAATCAGCTGTGTTAAAGTGTCCAGTGGGCAGATGTTCTCAGAATAAACTAAAAGCAACATCTCATTGCATTTACCAACTGCTTTGAAGCAGCACCTGTTATTGTGTCGCCTGAAATAATGCTTACTGGCTCATCTTCATTTCACAGTTTGCTTACTTATTCATCTATTTTTTCATTTAGCAAAGTTAATATCTGGAAAAAAATAGATGGGCTGTGATATGAGACTAGTGGGTGGCATAAGATGCAGCATACTATAAAATGGGCTCTTGGGTTTATTGTCTGGTTGCCTGGTTACTGATGCATCTTGGTCAAAAGATAATCCATCTTTTAGCTAAAGGATGATACAGTTAAACCATAATCTACAATATCTGACCATGAATAAATGTTCTTCACGATATACTGTATCACAATAATGATTTGGAATTTTTTTCATTTCCATTTGATTCGGAATAAACTGAAGTGTACTGCAAAGAAGCTGAATATAAGCTGTACCAAAGTACAATACAAGTAAGATTTTTGGCACAAATTGTAGTAATTTGGCACTAAGGGTTTTAAAATACCTTAAAGGCTCCATGAGCTGTGTATCACAGCAACTGCTGCAGCTCCAACTGTTAACCGTTTTGGTGAGTCAAACTACAATAACTGACTTCCTGTTAATTAGAAGAGTGGTGCAGTAGAATAGTTCAGAACACCACCACGCACCTTTCTCTTTCACCTCACGCAGTATCTCTCTCGTTCCCCGCTGGGTAGGCGTCTCTCCCAGTAATAGACACTGAACTCTTGAAATTAATTTTTGAATTATGTATAGTGGTCAATTTTCTGTTAAATATTTAATACATAAATCTGATGAAAAATCTAATCTGAACCCAACATAATCAATGTACTGAACTGTTGTACTGTAACCTGTCAGCACACTGTAATAACTCTGCTTGAGATGAGGAGGGGACCAAGTGAAGTGTAATTATGTCCCACTCCTGTCTAGCTGTTGGTACTCCTAGACTTTAATTAGCTCCATTCTCCTCACGACAGAGAGATTATGACCATATGCCTCGAGGCCCAGCCCAGGTGGTCATGGAGACCAGACTTCAAAGAAGAAAAAAAAGAATAATTTTTTGGTTCAATACTTCTGAAAGGAGTTCCTGGTGAGTTTAATAAATGTCATTGAGACAAGCAGGCCACCCCATGAGATCACACTTGAGTTTCTTGGATTTGGAAGTGACTGATTGTTATGAGAATGAGACAGATTTCATAAAGCAGTTTGGATGGTTTCCTGGTGGCAATGTGAGCACATGGGCATATTGTGTGTGGTAAACCCATCTACACTCACATTGGCCTTTTTTGGCGAAAAAGAGGCTTTTGGGTTTAAATATTTATTAACCAAATTAGTACACGTCGCAGTGTTAGATGAAACAGACGACTGAAAAACGCAGCTGAAACACCGCCTGTGTAGACCAGTGGCTCTCAACCTGGGGGTCAGGACCCCCGAGGGGGTTGAAAGATCATTTCTGGGGGTCGCTAGATGGTTGATGGCTAAACAAAACTGTCACCACAAACAAGGCATTATTTATTTAGCCAACATTTATCGATCAGAATATTCACAATAATCACTAAAAATCAGCACGGGGGAGGCACGTAGAAACAGCTGATTACGTCGGGCAGAGGGAAGGGTTGCGAGCACCAACCTCACTATTCTGGGGGGGGGTCGCGACTCAAAAAGGTGTAGACAAGCCTTTATTATTAATAATTGTTTTAATATTGATTTAAATACTTTTAATCTTGTCCAATTAATTTCTTCTTTCTGCTACTGTCATGATTACACATACAAATGTTGAATCATAAGTGTACAAAGTTTGCTTGCTGGAAAAAAATAATACAGATGTAGAATTAACACAATTATTATACTGAGTAAAGTAAAACACATTATTACCTTCACCAAGGAGGTTGGTTTGTTTTTTTGCTGGTGTGTTTGGCCGGCCTGATTTTCATGAAACTTGGTGGAAAGGTGTTACATTGGCCAAGGAAGAACCCATTACATTTTACAGTATGGAAACGGCCTTGGCGGAGGTCTGCACTCTCTGAGTGCCCTACTATAAGTTACCAGCTTTATGTAGCCTCCAAATTTACATTTTGAAGCATAAATTGCTTTCCTTCCACTAAATACTGGCACATTCTGTTAGCATGCCCAGTTTTCTCGTGGCCTTGGTTTAGCAGCATAACATGGTTGTGATTGGCCCTGGTGCAATTTTTTTTCTTGGGCCCTCACCCCCAAAATTGAGCGCACGCTCGTGCACGCACACACAACCACTCCAGACAATTGCAAAGCAGACAATTGCTATGTCACCATTCAACTCCCATCCTGCAAACCAGCCTCTGATCAGCACTACGGAAGGCAACCGAAGTGCCTTACATGGGCCCCTGACAGCTTCTGGGCCCCTGTGTGGCTGCACCGATTGCGCCACTGATATTTACGCCATTGTCTAGGTGTGCAACACCTCATACTCAAAAATCGTTAAAAAAAACCTTAAAAAAAACCTTGAAAGTTTGATCTATTTAGAGGCCCGGGTCTAGTACATAACGAGTCAACATAACACTCGAACGTACTGGCACTAAGATGTGAGTCAGGTCAGTCATTTGACATAGCATTGATTAATGGCGTAAATATCAGTGGTGTAACCGGTGCAGCTGCAGAGGGGCCCATGTAGAACAACAATTTTTTTTGCAGCTTTATTTTTGTAGCTGGGTCCTCGTGCGCATCATGCGTTTCAGGCAGCGGTTTGAGTCCAGGGCAGGCTGTAAGATTAGCGTTGACAAATTTGCCGCTTCGGCTGCTGCCCTTGGTGATGATCAGAGGCTGGTTTGCAGGATGGGAGTTGCATGGCGACATAGCAGTTGTCTGCTTTGCAATTGTCTGGAGTGGTTGTGTGTACGCTCACAAGCTTGCGTTTAATTTTAAGGATGAGGGCCATCGGGAAAAAAAATTGCACCGGGGCCAAACACAACCATGCTACGCTGCTGACATTGATCACGGTTTCCTAAACTTGTATGTAAGCCCTGCCATTATGTTTTAGTTTCTTTGAACAATTTCTTTATTTAAATGTGTAACAATGTTTTTGAGGATTAATTGTTACATGTGGTACGTATCCCTGTTTCACCTGAGAGTTTTTATAGTCGAAAATGAGAGGATATCAAATATAGTATAAATAATGGCACTTGTCAACTTCTGAACAAAAATAATGGTATCACTGTGTGCATTTGAAAAAACAAATCCGTCAAACCCCAGTAGATGTTTACTCAGCAATGCAATGATTCAGTGGATTGACATTCCCTTACCTTAGTCTATATGAGCTGTTAATTCGCAAGAGAAAATATATTAAGAAAATTAAAATATATGTAGGAAGGTTTCGGTCCACAGATTTACCACAGTGTAATGCTTGTGCCCACAGGATCTTTGAAATGAAAGGCAATGTCCCGGTCTCCTGAGATGCTATATCAGCAAAGACTCAGCAATGCAGGAGGGTGGGAGACACATTACATGATAAACTCATATTGACACTTCTGGCAGAATTTATCATTTCTGTCCCAGACCATTTTTCTCTGTTTGCGAACAGAGCCTTGTGGCAAGCAGGATGTTTGTGTTCAGACATTTACAACTTTTTAAAAGGTGAAGATATCAAATTCCTATGTTGCTAGTAGATGGGGAAAACTGTCCTTAGGTTAAGTAACATCAATAGCCGATCCAGTAAAAGTAAGAATTAGGCCTGTCAAAGTTAACACGATAATAACGCGTTAACACAAATTCGTTTTAACACCACTAATTTCTTTAACGCATTAACACAACTTGTCATTTTTAGGTTGTAGCGGGCTCAGTATTAAGCTAGAGTGAAGACACTGTCATCATATGAAACTAGAAAACCTGATGAATCCATTCGTACCAACCATGTCATACTAGCCAAACTTGCGCAAAATTTTGGCGAGGAAAAGCATGCAGTTTGGGGCAAGTCATAGTCAAGTCAGCACACTGACACACTGACAGCTGTTGTTGTCTGTTGGGCTGCAGTTTACCTTGTTATGATTTTAGCATATTTTTATGCTAAATGCAGTACCTGTGAGGGTTTCTGGACAATATTTGTCATTGTTTTGTGTTGTTAATTGATTCCCAATAATAAATATATACATACATGTGCATAAAGAAAGCATATTTGCCCACTCCCATGTTAATTAAATACTTGACAAATCTCCCTTTAAGGTACATTTTGAACAGATAAAAAATGTATGATTAATTTGTGATTAATCTCGATTAACTATTTTGATCGATTGACAGCTAGTAAGAATACATCCAGTTGATTTTAGTTCATTTTGGAATGAATATGTAGCTTCCAAGAATTAATGTATTTGTGGTATGGCTGCAGATGATGCATCTATCGCTCACTAAATCATACTGGGAGCATCTTTTACATTTACATTTTCTTTGTCTCCGAAGTTTTACCCTCTCTCTGTCATTTCTTTTCATTTACAGGTCCAACCCTCTAAATTATTTCACATGTGACCAAACCGAAAACTACAGAGAGATCTATGATTTATTTTCCCTGCCCTTGGTTTTATTTTATTCTTTTCCTCGTGGAAACAACACCACATGCAGTGCTATGTACTGTATAATCAGCCCTAGCACATCCTAGCCTCCTTTCTGCTTACAAAGAGGCCAGTTCTTTAGATCCTGGAAGCCTTTTTACCCAGAGCAATCTACAGAGGCCGGAACTAACAGTAAATTATAAATACGCCATAACCTTTCTGTGTGAACTCTGCCTTTCATCAGCCCCCTGCAGTCAGATGGTCCTTGGCAGGCTCTGCTATTGTGAGCTGCCCTGGCTAATTGTTAAACATGTTCTTGTCAATCAAGCCTATCTGAAATGGCAACTCCTCAGCCGGCACTACAATGAGCTGCCCGAGCCGCAGTAGCCTTAGAGGAGTAATTGCCGTCCACTCGCCAGAAGCCCATCTCCATTCCATTAGCGGCTGTACAATATGAATGGTTGAAGCTGGTTGTTGACTGCAGACCTATTCAAGCTTGTACATGTGCTGAATAGCCCCTTTTTCTGTGGCATGTGTTTCATTTCCACACGGAGCAGGCCAAACAGGAGCAGAGGTAATTGCATTGGTGACGGCATTGTGTTCGCAGACAGAGAAGCATATTCGCTCCATGAATCAAAAAGCTACAGTAAATATTCGTGGTGAAAACAGTCAATGAGGAGCTTGTGTGTGTGAGAGCCAAAAAAAGTTCACTGTTACACTATATCACACAGTTCAATAGAGTTGTTCTAACTTTATTTAGCTGCTGCCGTTGAATTGATCTCCCCCACGAACTTCATCTAACTCAGTTGCATGGTTTGTTAGGTACATATAAGCAGCTCTACTGAATGAGAAAACACTGTGTAACCTTGGGGGACGCTGTTGGCAGTTGGCAAATAATACATAATGCTGAGTTATCACTCTACGATAATGGCAACACAACATCAGATAAAGACACAAGAAGATAGATGACTAGTGTCATTATTGGCAATGGCAAAAAAAACATGCTATTGATGTAGGGGAAAAGCCATTCTATGTGGAATAATGAGAGGCTCTGAAATGGTCACCAACTACTGTTAACGTGTCTGGCTTCAATAAAGCCCGGCAGCAATCTGCAAACGAAGATCCATTCTCCAGCCTCCGTTCGAGTGCTTTTTCAAAGGCGCCCGACACTTCAGAGGTGCGTTGAAGCCATCTCGAGATTTTGAAATGGATGTGGGGAAGACGTTAAATGAAGGAGTGGGATCTTTCAAGCATATCTCATTCCAATAAGCCAAAGGAGTGCGTTTAGATTCAGAATGGTTCCACTCGGCTGGAGAGAAACATTTTCTGAATTTAAACGCTAACCAATTCTTCAGCAAGCCCTTCGCTCACATGAAGCGTTAAATTCAACTCAAAGCAGCAGCAAAAGAGATTTACATTTTCCGTATACAGGCTTTAGAGCCTTTGGGTTGGTTGAAGATTTGCATTAAGGGGATTTTTTTTTTTCTCCTCCACTCCCATCTAAAACTTTGCAAAGTTTAATCATGGCTTCTGTTGACGCCCCTGGGTTTAGTATCTTAAGCTGTTTCCCCCTAGCTGGGAAACATAAGAAAACTTCATCATAAGCTGTTCCGAAGTCTGAATATAGATTTCACAAATTATTCCGACGAGGACTTTACATCTAAAAATTACCCCCTCAAATATTGGATTTGTAATTATGGCTTTTTGTGTGGCCTTCCTGGTGTACGACAGCACACGAGAAAAACCCAAGCTGCAGAGGAAGGCCTCATTAAAAAACAACTTTTCTTGCAGCAATTCTGCGAGCAATTTCATCTTCTGCTGAACACAGTGACTTTTAATTCAGTTTTAAAAAGAAAAAAGTCTACATTTCAAATTATTTTTCATTCCAATTTGAATGTATTTTACCAGCAGCGTGGGTGACAATCTGTGGTCCTTACCCGCATGCCGAGCTCGATGTTCTCGCCTCCGTAGACCTCCATGCCGGGATCCAGCAGACCAATCTCGCCAAAGTATTCCCGATCAACTACAAAGGAGCAGCCGATCATAGCTGGAGTTCTGGATGAGCAAAGAGGGACAGCATCGTTTGAATATTATTATCCAGCCACTAAACTTTTATACACCCACAGAGAATGCTAAAATATTCAATGCATATCAAGTCAGAAGGAATCTCAGGTTTTCAAAGTTCTGTTGTGCCTTCCTTTGACCAGAGAGACAATATGGACATCTAAACAGGAATAAAAAAAAAAAAAACAATTAAAATTTTTCATCTGCCCAGATCAGCCTAGTTTAGTTAAAAAATGCAGCCACTGTGATCGCGGCAAAAATGTCTTTTATCAAATGCAGAATTGGTGGATTGTTCTCTGTGGGTTCATCACCATGAGCTACACCCTTCATATTACACATAGTAATTTGATACACATTAATATAAAAATAATAATCAGTGCAGCTTTAATATATAGATGAAATAAAAAGTAGTTTAGAACAGTGATTCTCAAAGTGGGGTCCGTGGCACTCTGTCAGGGGGTCCGCGAAATAATTTGCTATAAATTATAAAATTGTGCTGTATCATTAAAAAGTGCATATCTACAGATGGGGACCAAATGCACCAATAAAACAAGCATATTGTGTCCATTACTCCCACCCACGTTAGCTCTGGGCCAATAGAAACTCTGATATGATTGTGACAAACAGCAATAAGTTCATTATTTTTAATTTGAAGCACTTACTGAAAGTCAGCTGGTAAGTTTAAAGATCTGGATTTATTAGGACTATTCCAGTCTTGCTACTGTTCATTTCCTGAAAGCTTTTAAGATCAATTACTTAAAAAGTATAAGTGCTGTCAAGTTGAGTCAAAATGCAATTTGAATAAAAAAATAATAAATAAAATCACCCTCTGTTTAAAGGTATATATATATATATATATATATATATATATATATATATATATATATATATGTTATGTATATGTATTAACATTCAATAACATTGCAAATTTCCCCACTGTGGGACTAATAAAGGATCTCATCTTATCTTCACATGATCTAGATAGGAATGTGTTTCTGTTTATCACTATGAAACAGGTCTGTAGTATTTATTTAGGTTGAAAAGTTTTAGAATACAAATAGTTCCAATGGCATCTAAGAGTACAAATGGTAGTAATCATATGTTTAATCGGTCTTACGATTAAGAAAGGGTTCTTTGAAAATGTTCTCCCCCGTAAGGAATCCCTTGCCCCAAAAAGTTTGGGGCCAGGTGAACCACTGGTGTAGAAGATAAAGAAAATAAAACATGACGCTAGCGGTAATCTCCATCCCAGTCCAGTACAACATTCCAGCAGGGCATTTTAACTGTAACTGTCAGATTTCATTATATTTATTACTAATGTTTTAGTAGAAAAACCTAAAAATACTTTCAAAACTAGCACAACTTGAAAACTACACAAGTTCAGCTGGTAGAGCATGAGATAGAGAGTGTTTTTCACAAAACAAAGTGGTTACTTTCCACCTTTACTAAAAGAAATGGTCCCCCTTTAGCTGCTGTTCCCCCAGGGCTGCTTTTTACGATCTGTCAGGTCTTAAGTGCTCTGGGAAAAAAAGCCTCACAAAAAGCACGACATTCATACGGAGTACTGAGCTGCGTTATTTTTTTCTCTAAAGTGACCAATGAGTGGCTTTATTCATCTTTCTGGAATGACGCCCGGGGTAAGTTCACGATATATTGTTACACTCACACATACTGAATAGAAGAGGTACAGTATGTGTGTATCTGCCTCCTCAGTTTGAGAGACACGGCAGTAGAAAGTACTAGAAGGAGAAAGCTGCATTATGATTCATTGACTCTGTATTTAAAGAGTGCACTGAGCCATACTGTGTGTGAACCAGAAAGAAAGGTGCTTTTAGGTTTAGACCACATTTAAAACACTGTCTGGGCCATCACCATGGAGTGTTATTTTGAAAAGGCTTCATCAGTAGATGAATAAATCTCTGATGCAAGGATGGATGTATACCCAACTGGACCATTATATTTCCAAGAAAAGCTTTCCAACCATCTTTGCTGACATAAATCTTAATGGCTTGACATTCATAGTATGTGTTATACGAGTAGTGCCAAATTGATCTAAGTTGTTCAAAATAAGACATTTAAAAGAATCAACGGTGTGATATCATAGTATATAGTTTCACTAAAAGTGTTAGCTTTTTGCTTCATGGTGATCACTGATTAAATGATATATTTCGACACTCCTTATGGTAACAATTTAGTAGTGCTCTCTCACTCACTTTATGTAGAATCCATCAAACTACAGTGACAAATAATTCATAGTAGAAAATAAATACTCTAGGGCTGTCAAAGTTAACGTGATAGTAACGCATTAACGCAAAATTTGTTTTAACGCCACTAATTTCTTTAACGCATTAACGCAACTTTTTGGGTTGAAGGCAAGATATGAAACTAGAAAACCTAAGGAATCCATTGTCAACCATGTCATACTAGCTTGCCTCGAAAGAGGCAAAATAACGCTCCAAACTTGCGCTAAATTCTGGTGAGGAAAAACTGGCATGGCCATTTTCAAAGGGATCCCTTGACCTCTGACCTCTAGATATGTGAATGAAAATTGGTTCTATAGGTACCCACGAGTCTCCCCTTTACAGACATGCCAACTCTATGATAATCACATGCAGTTTGGGGCGAGTCATAGTCAAGTCAGCACACTGACACACTGACAGCTGTTGTTGCCTGTTGGGCTGCAGTTTGCCATTTTATGATTTGAACATATTTTTTATGCTAAATGCAGTACCTGTGAGGGTTTCTGGACAATATTTGTCATTGTTTTGTGTTGTTAATTGATTTCCAATAATAAATATATACATGCATTTGCATAAAGCAAGCATATTTGTCCACTCCCAAGTTGATAAGAGTATTAAATACTTGACAAATCTCCCTTTAAGGTACATTTTGAACAGATAAAAAATGTGTGACTAATTTGTGACTAATCACGATTAACTATAGACAATCATGCGTTTAATGGCGATTAAATATTTTAATCGATTGACAGCCCTAGAATACTCACATTAATGCTGAGAATGTCTTTGCCATCATTAGCTAATTGTTCTAAATACCTACTGTATGTTCCACACTGATACGTAATTTCTCTTAAAACAAGCGAGGCTTGCATTTACTCTCATTGCCTGACGTAACCTCATACAGTCTTTGTTTAAATTCTAAGGCGGTGACAGGGAGGCTTTCAAGTGCCGTTATTTCCACTCACTGTGCAGATAAAAAAAGACAAGACACAGCACACACTCAGCCTCGTTCACCTCATCCTTTCTCCTCTTTTGACAAGTGACCTACCTTGCTTGTCTGCACAGTGCAAACTTTGTGCAGCTCTCTTTGAGTGTTCTCTTTAGAGTAAGCTCCCTGGCAATGTAAACACTGTCTCTGTGTTAAAGTACAGACTCAGCACCTTAAGTCAGACGCATCTGATGATGAAGCTAGAACCTCTGGCAGACCACATTTGTTATGTTTGTGATGCTTTTCAACACCAGGTAATGTTGTAGATGAAACATCCTCACATTGATTATAGTCTAAGTTTAGTGGATTATGTGTCGGTAATGTTCTTGGGAAGAGAAAAGATAAAATGATATGCAAAGTTTGGTGCCACTCTCATTTGTCTGGTGTGCAAGGTGATCAAACATGCAATATTAAGGCATGAGAAAGTAATTCCCCTACTAGAGCCAATTAACTGCAGCCAATTAAATGAGTAATAAGAGCCAGCTGTTCCTCCAAAAAAAGCAGAAAATAGAGAGGCTGAATACTATACATGTCCACTTTTGGTTTCAGGAATCAAACAGCGACGGTTTCATTCCTGACTCGCAATTTTACAGCAGTTTTCAAAAATCAAACAAAGAAGAAATCAATCATAGAAGACCCAGAGGTAGCAGCTTCTCCATCGACCAAAGCGTTCAATAGGCTTTGATGCAATGCAACCACCGTTTCTGCTCTGTTTGACCCTGCCATCAGTTGGGTGTGAAATATAACACCGGAGGCTTTTTTGGAATATTTTGTGAGTAGGAATGACACACTCAGCCATTGTTCTCTCTCTGTCACCACTCTTTTTTCAGCTGCACTGTTGTTCTGGCTCTTTGTACCTACATGTGTACAGCACAGATAACTCACTTCAAACAGCAACATGAGAGGAAGTGTGTTTGTGAAAAACGAGAGGAAACACAAAATCATTTCTGGACTGCATTAGACATCCCAGATTGATGGTGGAATCTTCCAGTGGATTTCTCATTTAATGTCATTAGGTTTGGTTATTTTAGTGTGCAGATGGTCGGCCTGCAGGGCTCATCCGCCCCTCACACCCCTTAACTTCGGCACCCAGATCACTTGCTTGTAGTAGGCAGTATGAACATCTGATACGTGTATGCAATTTGGCAAGATTAAGACTTTCATTTAAGACTGCTTACTTCTCTTCCAGGTGAAGACATTGCTATTGAACCTGACGTCTGACTTGTCTGTGCCCTCTCATTTCAAATGTAATGACAGCCCTGATGCTTCAAGTAAGGTGCGAGAGGAGAATGAATGAAATGTTCAGTAATGTCATAAATATTTCAAAGTAAAAAGCTGACTATCTTAAAAAGTGTTTTAAAGGATCCATCCATTAGGGCTGGGCGATGTGGCCAAAATACTCTATCACGATATACCTGTAGGTCATTTCATATCTCTATAAAGATATATATCACGATCTAGCATGTTTTCTGGTAATTCAATAAATAGTCTATATGAAATAAGTAAAACCTATTTTCGTATACTCCTGCGTGAATGTAATACTTACAAATGAAAAGTACTGAGTATTTTCTCATTTTAAAAACGTATAAAATGAATAGAAAAGTTTTAAGTGAAATTATAGTGAAAAAAATAGAAAGAAATACAGGCCTAGCCTATATCACGATAGAAATGATATGGAAAAATATATACAATAGACATTTTTATGTCATTTTGATGATATATATCATCATATTGCCCAGCCCTACTATCCATCAAATGATGGATATTGATATACATTGTGGGAGGCCGCCTGAACGCTGTGGAGAAAAGGACTCGCCGTCCAGTGTTTTGTTCTGCTAATTGACATAATGATTGATGGTGATGGCGTCATAAATTAAATATTTGAAGCGTATCCACAGATATGCCCGATTTCAGTTGAAGAATGTAACCAGGCTAAGCCGACTGGCATGCTACAGCTGATAACTGGCGTGCTGCCAAAACTTTCCGGGTAAAACTTGCGCTCTAGAATTTCTGTTCCGCACGTGCGAGTAGCAGACATAAATAGACTATCCTGAGAGCTCAACAGGCTGCACCTGCAGTGCTGTGGTGAAATCATTAATATTCTGCGGGCCGGATGAGAAGCTTTGGCGATCACTGCCCTGAGTCATGTTCATGTACTGTACTCAGAATGCACTTTTTAGGTCTTTTTGAAGTATCTACTTGAGCAAGATGCTTACTGTAGATTGACGCATTTTGTTGAGGTATCCCTTCAAAAGTAATTGCGGGAAGTATTGTAAGTGTATCTGTTGCTTACTCAGGTCTGATTCTCATATTTTCTTTGATTAAAAGTGATTTAAACTGCAGCCACAGCAGACGACAATCTCAAGAAATTTAGCAGATTTTAAGTGTGGGCCTTCCTGTAGAGCACTAATCTTATCCAAATAGATGGCTCTCCACTTAGGAATTAATCGTCTCCATGTGGTTTTTGTTGAAGATTTCAGGTTTCTGTCGACACATTCAAACCTATTGGTTGCCATTTTCCACTTTCCTATTCTGTCTTGTCAATAATTGCTGTAGTTGCCGAAAAACACCTATTTTTGTCAACTCTTTAGAAATGGTTGCCGTTTAGTGGCTCCATGTGCCTTTTTACCAGCTTTGTAGCTTTGTACCAGCTTTGTAGTTGAATGTCCAAATGACCAGAAAAGGCTTTAAGACTTTGCTCTGAGTGGCCACACGGCTTCTGTTGTTGATTGGCAGAAACCTTGAGGAAACAAGTGGGAGAATGATTTCCAATAGAAATCCACACATCTGACACTCTTCAGCTGGCCCTTGAGGCGATCTGTCCATTTGCAGCAAAGTGTCAATGGGGAAACACGAACCAGCTCTGCAGTGTCTGAGGCTCTTCTCCTATCTTTCATCTATCTCAAGTGTAGCACTTTATGCTCAATAATACATGAGTTTCATGGAGCTTTGATAAGACATCCAATATTTAGGTCTACGGTATAAAGTGTTATCACATTGTTTGTTTGTATGAGACCAACTCTATCAAATGAAACCGTTATTGCTTTGCCTACGCTGGACCGAGCGAGGTAATGAAACTCTGCTTTGGAAATCACTTTTTATTGCCCTTGGTCAAAATCCCACAGTATGTTTGAATGTTTTTAGCTTTAGTTGGAGGTATTAGTAGACATTCTGACAGTAAGCATCAGCATCTTTCATGTTTGCAGCTTGGTTAAAATGCAGCAGCCAAGGCTTTCTGTGATACAAATTCAAAAATGCAGTTCAGCCTTTTGGCTGTAGAACAACCAGGTAGAGAAGCTTATGCTACAGTAGCTATATTACTTGTGTGATTGCTTTTACTTGTATTTTTGCTATGTTTATTTATGCTCTCTGGGCTTGTGCTTGTGCTTTTGCTTGTGCTTGTGCTTGTCCTTGATCTTGTGGTATCTCTTTTTGTACTAATCAATACAGCAAATTTACGGCATATCCTGATATTGAGCTGTAGCCCTGTTGGCATGTTCCACATCTCACTTCATTTAACTGCTTCTTTTTACAATGTCTCTTGTGATTCCTGCGATAGCCTGGCACATAGACAGTCTTTCCTTTAAAGCGGCTATAATCACTATTCCTATAATAATGCAACATATCAAATGACAATGTTAAAACAATTTGAAAGAGGCCGCTTGTAGTGATGCACCTTGAAAGAATCACCTGAATCTGCAGCTCTCTCCGGCTTTATAGTGAGTTTCAGTAAATTGTTTAGCTGTTCGGCCCGCAACTTTACAGTTTTGATTCACTCTCATCTCGTTGTTTTCAGCCGGACTAGCTGCGACTAGCTGGTGAACCTAGTGGAGTATTTAGCAGCTAAAGAGCCAGATATTTCCCTCAGGAGTTGGTAGAGGCCCAAAAAAGGTAGACATAAACACCTCACCAAATGAATGAACAGCTCTGTAACTGCTGGATGTGTGAATGAGCGACTGTTTGCTAACATGTTTGCCATATCAACTTAAAAGGTGATATGTCAGTTTTGAGTTCACAATTGTTTTCTGCTGCCCCCATGTGGCCAAAAACATCAGTTATGCGGGATGACTAGATCACTGGTTCCCAACCCGGGGGTCCTGACCCCCACTAGGGGTCGCGAGAAATTCTTCATTTTAATGGTGTAAGACAACTTTTAGAAATAATATACAGTTGGCATATCTTAGCATTTCATTCATTTCTGTGAAGAAAACTAAATCAAAATTGTATTTTTAAAGCTTGAATTATAATTTAAGATATAAACTTTAAAAAAAATCTCGCAGGATATGGGCACGGTGAAGACCTGAACACAAGCTTATATATTCACAGAGCCTTCCCTCTCTGCTAAACAGCCTCGTTCTGCACTAGAAAAGTACACAGTTAAAAAAAACAAAGAGCCAATAGAACAATGAGAAAGTGTCAGGGAGGAGAAAACAATGAATTTGTCAAATAACAAGCCTATAATTTATGAATGATTGTTAACACTTTAAAAAAAAAAAACATAATACAGACAAATAGTTGTATTAAATGTTCCTAAAAATTAACAGGAAAACTTATCCCTGAGATTCGCAGGAAATAATCTGCTCAAAATTCATCCAAACCATACAAAATTCCTGCAGTTATTGCGTTCACTATTTGGATTAATTGGATTAATTGTTTGTTCTGTATTGTTATTGTCATGTATTGAATATATGAAATATCCATAAAATAGACACTTAGTCAGGGGTCAAGAGAGGATAGAAAAGGGTCCCTTAAGGAAAAAGGTTGGGAACCTCTGGACCAGATGACCTGTGACAAGTCAAGCTGAATGGGCTGTTGGCCACCTTTAGGCCATCACTCACACTTCTATAGCCAAGTATCACATTTGAGCTTAGTATATTATTTTCCTTTTCTATTAAAAACATTCTAATATGAAACCTTTCCTTCAGATCTTATAGCATTAAAACTGCAGTGGCAATGCACCAAGCCCACAGCCACATTTGTAATCCAGCAGTGCTTTGAATATGGAAAAGATTAAAAACAATAGCTGAGCTACTTCATGCTGGCTGTGTCTTGACCTCACATACTCGGCTCCTGCATCAGCCTTGGCCTTGCCATGTTAAGCAAACAACTAAAGTTTCAGATCCTCCATGTAAAGCAGCATATCAAATATTCAATTCAGTCATGATATTTCGTATATTTTCCCAGTGGCAATTGTTTCCTTGCATGATCCACTGAGATCCATGCATTTATTCATTTCATCAGAGAGATCAGAGCTCAGAGGCAGAGAGTAGGGTCAACCTTACACCTGGGAGGCATCTATAATGTTTAGTTGAAGGACATTTTAATATGCATGACCACATGTGCTATGTGCACACTGCACCTATCTTTATCTGTCGGTTTTCTCTCTTATATTTTGCTCACATTTATTGGAGAATCGAGCCCAGCCAGAGCTACTGAACAGCATCAACCAGTATCAATAAAAGACATCACATCCATTTTTGCAGCTACACCTCTCCTGCTGGTTTTGAACACATTCCAGTTACTGCTGTCTCCCCGTCTCTCTGTTGTTGTGCCTTCATGTTTATGGAGGCTCTGCCGCGCTGCAGTGGCAACAAAATCATGGTAATCATCTCTGTTGAATGATGTAAGATTTTTCTCATTGTTACAGTATGGCAGAGCTGGCCAATTCTGATTTGAGCATTCAAAGAAAAAGATGCTGTTGGGCTGCATGCCCCAGGATCTGATATCGTCTCACACATCCAAAATGCGATTCCTAATAGTCTCCACGCTCCAAAACATGGAATGGACAAATAAGAAATGTGACTAGTTTTGCTTTAGCAGGTAAACATCCATTGATATTCATATTCAGGTCGCCACTTTATGCAGATATATACATTATCCAGAGAGCCCCACACATCCAGTGTTCTCCTGTTGTCTTGATAAATTAATGTATAATGCACATTTCCACAACAATAATTATAACTTTGGAGTCTTGCCATCCTCCCCAGTGCTGGAGAAGAGTTTCTCTTTTTAAACAAACACACTATTTTGATTCATGAATTATTTTGAGTCAGTTCGACTTTGCAGGGGGGTTGTCACTGTTAAGTTACCTTTAAGGAAATGCAGACTTCCTGCACAGACGTTTCACATTAAAAGCCTTCCAGTAGCTCAAAGACTATAATGCTGCTCTGGGTTTTTTTGTAGACTTTTATTATGAGACATTTGCAGGAGGTGTTGAGTTTCATCGGCGGTACCTGAACGGCAATCGAAAAAACTACTAAGTAGAAGAGATTTAAATTAATAAATGATTGAAAACAGTAGTTCTGCTTAAAAAAAAAACTCAACAACTCATTTACTTGTGAAATTAGCATTGTGGAAATAAACATTATACTAATTTTCTTTAGTATTTAAGAGCAAGATTTTTACCTATTATCCCTTTTGACCCATCTGGTCACAATTGTATGCAGTTATATACTGTAACCAGAAGTCTTAACCACATTTGTCTGACTTATATTTGTTGTTCTCAGTCACAGGAGAACTGTTAGAGGTGAAGTGAAATGCTTTAATAGGATGGACTAGTGTTACTATGGCTTGCCCTGGCCAAACCGACGTTGACTGAAATATACATACGGTATATAATATTACCATTTCCATGCAACACAATACTGCTGAGCTCTTTCTCAGTCAATTAAAGTCCAATATGATTTTACCAAGGGCACATATAATCAATTCTAGGATTATACAGAAACATGATACAAGCCAGTGGTGTCCTCCAATCAGCGGTGGATATAATGGAATGCCCTGCTCATATTCAACACACAATTACACTAATGACACTGCATGGCCGTGGCCTCGTGAACCTGCATCAGAATGAAGGTATTCATCATGATGATTAGACAGCTTTGTACGAGGAAGGCTTTATTTGTGTGTTTGGGGTGGCACGGCGGGCTACAGAGCACCTTAGTTTGATGGTTCCACACATGAATAAGTCATATCCTGAGCCTATCCATATTTCATCAAACATCCTCATCTATAATGGACGCTGCTCGCCAGCCGGGGCCCTCACCTGATAGGGGCTGTCTCATCGCCCTTGTCCAGCCACTCCTGCGGAGGGATGATGTACATACACCACAGCCCCCAGTTGTAGCCATGGGCGGCGTTGGCGTACTGCTGCACCTCAAACGTGTTGTACTTGATGTTGTCTATGGCGGGCAGGATGATGCGGGTGTGATCCTCCTTCATCCGGGTCAGAATAGGTTCAGCCCTTTGGACAAGAACAGAGGCAGGAGTTAAGAGCGGACTTTCTGAGTTGAGTATGCAGAAGCTTCTATGCATAGTTGCAAAAGGTGAAGAAAGACAGTGAAAGGAGAACAGTCTGCTACAGGGAGAGTAATAAAGCTTTACACATTTTCATTCTGCCCTGTAGAGGTCTGAGATACTAATATTGCAACAATGTTAGAATGAATAATCTGGTCAAGGATGACCGGATGGATAATGTAACTGAATAAAGTGAAAGCTGTGAATGTGGTTTCACAGGAGCGATGTGCAGGAAATCACCCCAAATATATTTTTAAACATACTGAACAGAGAGGTATTCACTGTAGATCCTGATTCCATAAAACAACGGCAGGAGCAGCTATGGATAACTGTAGACGTCGTCTCAACCTTCACTGCAGCGCTACATTTACACGGGTTTTCGGAGATGATGCAGTCTGTCGAGTCAGCAGTTATTCAATATTCAAAACGACTACCAGGACGCGCTTCCCTCCACTGTTTATGATGTGAAGGTCTTGCAAAATGAATTTTCCGCAGAACAACAAATAATATCATATTTTATACTCTATCTCCTGCTCATGAAAACGAAATGTCAAAATGTGACACTTATCCCGGTGAGAGACTTGATAAGAGGTAAAACCTGATAAAGCAAAACACATCAGGTGAAAAGAGAGGCATTGTCTGCTCCTGGGAAACTATCCACTCTCTTTTTTTTTCCTTCATGTGAAGGGGTTGCAAGTTAGTTTCTGAAAAAGGCCTGGCTCTGAGCACTCGCCAGACTCTTCATCTCATGGCTTTTGCTCCGAGGCAGCTTTGGCTGGCACACATTCTTTTAGAGCATCAAGTGGAGAGCAGGGGCCATATTCACAAAACATCTTAAGGCTAAGAGGAGATCTTAACAGGCCAATTTAGGAGAAACACCTCGAAATTATGGGCTTGTCAGTCCGTACTTTAATACTTTAATAAAGGGTTTTGTCTTAGTTCATGGAGCATTTTAGCACCAGCACCTGAGCCTGCAGGTTAGGGGTAGTCAAGAGGACTCATAAGTCACTAAGAACAAGTCTCAAACAGTCCTGAAAGTGGCCGCTGCTGGCAGTCCGTCTAACTGGGTCAATAGTTTTGAAAGATTTAAAGATGTTGACGTTTTAAAAACAAATGTATAAAATGTATTTGACTATTTTGATGAGAGCAGAGCTAGTTTCAGTAAGCAGCCATTGGGAAGAATTAGACTTTACATCAAACCTTCTCTAGATGCCAAAGTCCAACAGTTCATTTCCCTATAGATTTACACCACCTATAACAAAGCCAGCATTGTGGTAATTAAAGCTTCAGTAGGCAGAAGGTTTTTGGCATCATTGGGCAAAAGTTCCATAATAACCTTTCAGAATATTGTAATTCAAGTGTTCTCAGAGAAAACTAGACTTCTGCACCTCATGGCTCTGTTTTCAGGCTTTAAAAACTCTATCGCGTGACGGGCAACTTGAGCTCGGTAGGCTATCGATCTTCTCATTTAACTCAAAGGAAAGCAAATTACTTTCCATATGTCAAAATATACCTTCAATTATAGGGCAACCTCTTTCAATGACCGGCGACGGGAGCGAGTAACGTTATCGATACCTGCCCAAGCCGTTCTGGGCTACTGTTGAAACATGGCGGTGCAACATGGCGGACACCGTAGAGTGTAGATATAAACGTCTCATTCTAAAGTAACAAAAACACAACAATTCTTACTTTCAGGTGATTATAAACTAAAGAAAACATACTATTAATATTTTATTCCATTTCTGCCAATAGATCCCCCTATAATTGTTACACACTGTTCCTTTAAAGGCTGGTGATATTCTGTGTTTTTATGTGAGAGATTTTCTGTGGGAAAAAGATAGATGATACCAGTTGAGATGCCGTCTCTTTGTCTTATCAACAGAGGAACAAAATGCTCATTACAGTTTTGTTTCTTTTTTTAGCTCAGAGTATCTTGTTTGGGGACAGTCTGTGTCCCAGCAAGGCTTCAGTGCTTCCTCTCACCTTACATCCACACAATTACAGTAAACTGCTATAACTAATGTCACATGCAAAATGTTTTTTTTTTTTCCAGCTACACACCTTTTGGGGACTGTATTTTCCTCTACTAACTACTGACGTATTCATTCATTCCAACTTTTCTCTTACTCTTAGAATGGTGTCTCCATTCCTTCCAGTAAAAGCTGCCCTCAGCAGTTTTGTTAATAGGTCTTAAGAGGCAACACTTAGCTACTGTAGGAACTTTAGTGCCATCTAGGAGGACTTCTACTGGGAAGATAAAATACTCCAGAAATTTGGTGCCTTAGTCTCTTGGTCACTGGAATGGTTTTCCGTCGATGCCACACACAGTAAGGTCCCTCTGCTATTTAAAGCCTTGGCCAAGGGCAACCCTTGGCAGGGTCTTGAGATCCATATGGTGCAGAACCATGCCGAACTGCTGCTGGCATTGGCTACAATTGTATAATCTTCTCATGCTTAGAGATGATCTCCATCAGATCTTCAAAGCAACTCTTCATACACTCAATTCTTCAAATTACATACTTCTAAATTTATGTGAAAAAAGGAGGGTCCAATTATAAAATGGTATCTGTATCTCTTCAGCATACTCCCACAGTCAAACTTCCCAACTTATCTCCCCACCCATTGACTTTCTTTCTCTCCGTCTTCACCCTGATCCCTCCCCTCTCTCCACCCCCATCTACTTCTCTTCAAAAAGTGATACCCATTTATCTTCCAAAAGCCAAAGTACTACTTATCACATGAAGGTAGAGGACAGAAAGTGCAGAGGGAATGGATCTAAATTGAACAATATGGGATGTCAAAGATACGAAGCAGTACTTAGAAAAAGCCATCATCTAATAACCTGAGAGTGTTTGGTAAAAATACCACGGCCGCCATTCTGAGAAGTTGGCAGATGGCTCATTCTGTCTTTACTCCAAAGTATATTAACTGTTACAGACACATGTTTAAAAGTTTTTCCCCTTTAATTTGTAGCATTGTTGATGGCCAATACTGTGGGTAACCATAAACTCCAGGCAGTGGTCATGATAAGGCAAACAACCAATACAAATCAATAGAGCAATAGAGAGGCGAAGTCCTGCCCCTTCCAGTGGACCATCATGGGACCATATTTCGGAATAAATATGCAGTAGTCAACGGAGAGAGACAAATATTTTTTTTATCCTGTATGAATTACGCCATGAATCACACATATGATGTGTGTCAATTTAAAAGAATTTAATTCATTTTTCAAGTCAATAAAGTCGCAGTTTGTTGTAAAAGTATCGGACTGTGAAAATGCATAATTAGAAAGACACACCCAAAAGTCGCGTAAGTGACGTGACAACACCATCACTAACCATGACCTCCAAACATATAATTGACTTTACCTCCATTATACCGTCAAAAAAAAACTCATAAAAGTAGACTTTTGGCAGAACAATTGTACTGGATTGCATCAGATTGTAAAGGTGAGCCTGACAAAGTGACCACTGAGTGTATAATCATCAAAATTGGCCGTTGGCTAGATGTCTTCACCTGCCAATCACCAAAACCACACTGGCTGTTCTGTGCTGTTATCAGCTGCTCCAACAAATCAATTTCACTTTCATTCATTACTAGTAAGTCCTCACGTTTGCATCCTAAATGCCAGCGGCAACAACACACCAGCCAGGGACCGCTAACGACCAGATAGCTGCCTGCAGTGTGCAGCTGATCTCTTGCTACTTTAGCTGGCCAGGGTACCCACTGCATACGTTTCCTAGCTGAAATTTAAATTTAACTAACACATTTTTTTTTGTTTCAGTTTTTAATAAAAATAAAAAATGGATTACAGACTTGTTGATAATCATAAGGGAGCGAGTAACGAAGCCTATAGGGTCACACCCATGGATGTAAATGCAGCCTATGCAGCCATGTATTATAGGAACTGGATACCGGACACCAAAATGGCGCACATTCACTGTTAATAAAAATTGCTCTCCAAGTGGGCAAAAAAGTTGTCCAGCTTCCTGGTTTGCTTCTGTAAGTTGTGTCGCCCACTGCACATGCCCATTAGTGTTTCTCCTGCTGGCCTCACTGTGTCCAGCTCTCTTAATACATCCGTGGTTACACAGCAATTTCACATTCTTTTTTCCCCAAAGCCTGTGTTATAAAAAAGTTCACACTATTGTTTTGAAACTGAATTGCTTCCACATTCACACAGACTACCTTCAGCTGTCAGAGGGGGCGACTGCAGACTGATCAACCCAACTCGCCACACTTTCACGATCAACGAAAATGCACTGATTTTGACTTCCACAGTTACGAGTGTCGCTAGAGAGCCAAACACATAAATTAGCCGGCAGATTAGCCAGCATGACAAAATAAATATAAAACAAAACAAAGCAAATTAAAAATTATAACCATATTCACACATCACCAGATAGATCAGTCAAAACTGGGTCGGGACCCACAGGTGGGTCGCAGGAGATTTTATCAAGGTCACCCAATACATTTGCAGAATTTCTTCCCTCGTCTTTATTTGACATTTATATCTGCAGTACAGCTCTGAGCCACATGAGAGAGACAGAATGTTCGTATTGTTCTGATAATTGTTACCTACTTATAACATTTAATCTAATATTAAAAGGCTAGCTCACATTCTGTTTGTTTTACTGATGAGAGGGCCTGTTTACTCCGCCTAAATGCATTTATTTGGTCTTATAAAGTATTTAACATGTGTATGTTTTCAATTACACATGCATGATTTATCAAAAGTATATATATTCGATATGTTTGGTTTACCTATTCAAGATAATATGAGGTGATGCAGAAATGGCAGTAATGCACAAATACACTCTCTTCATGATTTATAGATGAGGCCTATTATGAATTGGGTTGCGTTGGTTTGTTATTTTTAAAAAGTGGGTCCCCAGAAAAAAAGTTTGGGAAACACTGATATAGAAGATGTACAGATGTGTTGATGTGTAAATATTCTCTTTTATGGCAAATAATAAAATAGATCTGACAGTTAGACTTCAGAAATAACTTTCTGAAGATAAATGGCCTGAATTATTTTTTCTGTGTTTTGACTGCTGCAGGTTGCAATCTAGTGAATTCTTTTTGAAACCTTTTGATGTTTCAAAGCATCTGACAAACAGTTATTTAACTCAATGAGTCATTCTGTTGTTTGAAGCAGACAGTATGAGCAAACCATGTTGACTGAAGGCCAACATATGATGTACAGCATGTGAGTACATGCTGGAATAAAAACTTTGCTTTAAACTTTAGACAGGATTGTTTATGGTAGCAGTGTTACTGACATGGTTAGCCGAGGTGTTGCTGCTACTGAATCTCCTAGTGTATACACTCCCTAACCTTGAGGTGCTCTCTCTGCCATCCCAGCATCATCCATTCATCTTCCTGCACCCCTGAGAACCCCCCAAAACACCCCAGAGCAAGCCAGCAGCTCCTGTGCCTCAGGGATCCATGAGGCCGATAAGATAGAGACGCTCTGGAAATTAGGACACATCTGGTTTTGACAGACGAGCCTGTGTCATTCCTCTTCCTGTATCTGCCATTTCATCTGCATGTAACACAGAGACGGGTTATTCATCCACATCGGCCCAAATCATACTCTGTTTCTTATTACAGGATGTTTCCCCCTTCCAGCGATGACTCATCCAATATTATGAATACATGCTGACAACCTCCATTGCCGTCCGCTCCACCATGCCATTTCTTGCAGCGGTTCATATTGAAGCAGCCTTTGATTTATTAACTCTTCATGGCTGACTGTTTGTCTTTCATAATAGCCGGCACCTTTGTGGAGCTTCGCATCAGGCTGCGCACACATTTCTCAGAATTAAACAAACAGAACGCCGTGTTACAAGCCAGGATAAATATCACTGTACGATCGCAATTTATATCTGCTTTACTCAAACTCAGAGAAAGACTCACTATCTGTCCTACCTGTGTCCGGTGCTGAAATAAAAACCCTGCAGCTCTCCCCTTTGAGATTACATTTTTTATTTAGAATTTCCAGATCAACAGATCTCAAATAGTTAATGATTCCGAAGCCGGGAATTATCAGATAATGAAATCTAACTGTGCTCAGAATTATGCCCCAAAGAGCAGTAGGGCCCTCAGTGCCTAAAATAAGATCTCCTTTATTTCTGGAATGGACTTAACGCAGCAGAACATGTGAGCTACTCATGCAGGAAGAAAATGTAATTTTGGTGTACCGTAGCTTTCATGGATGACCCAAATAATTTATGTGAGAGCAAGCACAAGAATAGCCCAGCAAATTGAGGAGAGTTACATTTCTGGTGGTGAGGAGATCCTTCACAAATCTCACTTTATGAAAAGTTAATTTATCTGTCAACACAAAGGTTGGTGTTAAAACACAGTGTCAAGGTTGTGAACTCTGACAATGTTACCATGAGGATGTTTAACTCCTAACCTGGCTGTGACACCACCATAAGCCTTATGAGTGTTAACGTTATACTTTAATAAAAGACGATACTTCATTGATCCCAGAGGGGGCATTCACATGTACCTTAATGCTCTTAATCTTGCTTGGTGTGATTTCAACCTAATGTATCTCACTAAAGGTTAACTAAAGTGTCCGTTTTTGCTATGTATAACAATTATTTCTTTACACTTTCTGACTTTACTATCAAGTAAATCCGGATATTTTGAAGTTTGATAGTTTGCACAACTTTGTCAGTATATTGTTTGAATAAATTAGCAAGAAAAAACAAGGCTCTGTTAACTCTGTCTTAACCATACAGAAATAACCTCCGGACTTCTTTTGTACTTATTCTTGGCTTTCCTCTATTAATCATGCTATCAGAAAGCTAACTACCTCTAAATTAACTCATCAATCATTCAACACATTAGTTACAGGATTCTTTATGTTAGTAAAACAGTCATGTCACTAAACTTATGATCATATGCATGAAGAAAATTACTGAGAAAATTTGACTATATTAACTGTTTCAAAACGATGGGCTAAATGGCTGAGCTATGTAAAGTGAAATCATTGATAAAATGAATGTATACTGGTACATGTAGATGGGTGGATTTGAATTAATGTAATTCTAAATATGCATGCTCAAAAAGATTTGTATCTGTATGTAAGTATGTATATACTAGAGGTCGACCGATTTGGGTTTTTTATGGCCGATGCCGATGCCGATTTTTTACAGAATCAGGACAGCCGATGGCCGATATATGATGCCGATTTTTTTTTTGCCGATATGTTTGGCTGGTTTTCTTTTTTTCCTCCATCTGATAAAATATAACAGCTTAATAATAACAAATAATACACAAAATGTCTTAACTTAAGTAAACATTTATTGAACAACACTTATGGTCTGTCTCTCCAATTTGCACTTTGTGTCTGCACTGCAGTGCATATTTTATTTTGTGCATGATGGTTAATAGTAGTAATAGTACAGGGCTCAAAACCTTTTAAGCACCTTTCCAAAACTGTCCTAAAGCATGTTTTTTATTTATGTTTTTTGACAGACACTGTTAGAAGCTATATGGCCATAATCTAAGTGATCAAAACATAATAATAACTTTGTTCACTCGTATAACACAGCCTGCTGCTCATATCTGCTGCGGACTACAAACAGGCCAGTGACGTCATAGACGCTTTGAAGGACCCATAGACCGTAGACACGTTTAATGAGGAAGTGAACTTTTTGCTAAATGTTTCGACAAATTGCTCGTGTTTCCGCGCTCACACGCAAACTTGCACTTATGACAAGCATTGTCAGCATCAACTCTAGTAAAGTGTAATCACGCTTTATAAGTTTAGTTTTCTCCGCCATAGTTACTAAGAGCAGAAGTTCTGTGTGTGTGTCTGCGCTGCAGCAGCGTGTCTGTGAGAGCTGCTCCGCCCCGCACGCAGCTAACGTCACCTACGGAGAGAAATTCTCCGTTACCAAAACAGAATTGATAACGTCGGAGCATTTCATATCTAACCAATTAAATATATAGGGCTTTGAAAGAGAAGAATGTAAGCCTACCGGTTTCTCCCGGCAGAATGGCAATTTGATTGACACACAAGGGGCGGTGTCACACGTGTTCCACAGCAACAACAACACTGGCTGCCCGCAGATGTGCCTGCTTGATAATCGGCTTAATATGCTCAGGCATCGGCCGATGCCGATTATGAAAAAATGTCAAATAATCGGCCCGATTAATCGGCCGACCGATAAATCGGTCGACCTCTAGTATATACTGTATGACAAATCTTTATCTTTTCTTATTTAATTCTTTAATTAACTTATTTTTTTCTTATGAGCACATACAAGCCTTAACATAAACACATGATTTGTATGCCATGATAAACATTGCCATGTTTTGGTTTCTGTGGCATATGTTTATATAAATTATAGTATGTTGCATAGTTTGTTAACTGGATTAGAAGTGATTTATGAGATATTTGTTTGTAACAATATGTATACACCTTACAGTGTTAATATGGAGGTAACACCTGTATGGTTAACACTGACACTGTGAGGGAGCTCATTTCTAAATGCACACTAGCGTTGAGAACACTAAATAGTTTGAATTTTAACTAGGGATGCACAATTATTGAATATTAATGACAATCACAATTTTGGCTTCCCACAATTAAATGAACATGATCAACTGTGATACTGACATTTAAAATTTGTTCTCTGTTCATAAAAAACTAATACATATCAAGTGCTTCCTAAACAGTCAGCCACAACACTTTCGGGGACCTGTCATGCCCCTGCGCGCGCACCCTGCAGTGGTATCCTTTGAAAAACTTTCCTAGAAGAGTAATATACTGTATATTATTTTTTTTGCAAAACTAAAATGCACTATATTCAGATGAAGAAGAACCTTATTTTAAGTCTTATTTTGATGCAAAGATTTGTGCATTAGCGGGAATGCAGCACAACATGGAAGTGAAAGCAGCGCTCTGTTTATTTAAATGTGAAAGTGCAATAAAAATTAGGGCTGTCAAAGTTAACGAGATAATAATGTGTTAACACAAATTAATTTTAACGCCATTCATTTCTTTAGCATTAAGGCAACTTGCAATTTTTAATTAACCTCTTAAAAATCTGAAGGGCCGCCGTTGGGCCTGGCCGCTATTCGATCTTTCGGAGGTTGTAGCGGGATTTTAAACCTAGAGTGATACTGGTATCATAATGAAACTAGAAAACCTAAGGAATCTAGTAGTACCAACCATGCCATACTAGCTTGTCGCGAAGGAGGCTAAATAACACTCCAAACTGGCATAGTCATTTTCGAAGGGGTCCCTTGACCTCTGACCTTCATGGTTTTGTGTTTTTAATTGATTTCTAATAATAAATATATACATACATTTGCATAAAGCAAGCATATTTGCCCACTCCCATGCTGACACGAGTATTAAATACTTGACAAATCTCCGTTTAAGTTAAAGTTAAAATGTGAGATTAATTTGCAATTAATCGCGATTAACAATTTTTTATCGATTGACAGCCCTAATAAAAATATTTTGTCCCTAAATTCAGTGAATAATTGTGATGAATAATGAATCATGATGTCAGTATTGATTTTGAAGAATATTGAGATCACGATTATTTATATTATCAATTGTGATTATTATTTTGGCCATAATCGTGCAGCCCTAATTTTAATCACACAAAGAGTCAATAATTACTGTGTTAAAATACCAACTCTTCAAAGAGACTTAAATTAGCACTGTGGTGTGTACCCAAAAATATACGTTACAGTGTTAAAATTAACTATGATGGTGGTGTGAGAAGAATCTAAGCCTCTAGCCATTTTTAAGCGCATTACATCTCTGTAAATGTGAGGCCGTCCACACTCCTCCTGCCTGGCTGTTTCACAGAGCAGCTCAGACGTGCACATGTAGAGCACATATTAATGTAGGCCAGTCTCCTGCCTCCCATAAAAAATACAGAATCTAAAGAAAGTAAAAGGTATCCGCGCAGAATCTCAATTTATTATAGCGTCGGGTTTTTTGAAGTAGATAGTGAGATGTAGAAGCATGAACTGGAAAGGGTTCCTACGAGGCAATGTTAGATTCCACACTACTTCTAAATGCATTTGCTCAGGATGTGGTTGATATGATACAAATGTAAAGGTGGCATAAATCTCTGTCTTTTCTGCGGTTTTGGAGGTCTGCCTGGCCTATGCTCTGTGAAGCACTAAGTGTGGCTGCAGCCTTCTTTCTCATCTCCAGACAGATATAAACACTGAGCCACCGCCAGACACAGTGAGCGAGAGCAAAGACATGATTTACTTTTGTTAAAAAAAATATTTCCTCAGCCTTCAACATCTCTGGAATTTATGTACCATTGAATTTAATATAATACCACTACACCTGCACGGCATTATAAGCAGATAGAGCTCCACGATATTAACAGGGACTGATATCAAATATGGATGTGACAAATATTACATATCTCATAATTACAGGAGGCGGAGGTTGGTTTTATCCCTTTCTTACTTTTATGAATTCCACCAGTTTGTCTTATTCTTAGATAAACTCACCAGGTCACATAGCAGCGGAGCATTCAAAATTCATCACAGTGTTGCTTTCTGAAGCATGTATTTCATTACAACCTCCCTGCAATGACAATCTTATCTCCAGCACACACAGCAGGGAGCGGCTGCTACACTTCTAATCATTAATCGTTAATAACCTGAGATTGCAACTGTGCAGGGACTTCAAAAACCAAATAAATATCAATTTCCCCTCTGCAGCTGCATGGTAGCATAGAGCAGGTCCTAATTACAACACGCTCCCATTTCCTGCCATTAATCCTGTTTATTTACAGAGCATTGCAGAGGGAAACGGGTCCTGTTTGGAGCAGAATGGACAACCGTTGTCTCAAGGATGGATGGATATAAAGCATTAGAGGAGATGGATTACGAACATTTAGCTGATGCAATACCGCCTTAATGATAGGCAACGATTTCATATCCTCCTATTAAAGCAGAGCAAAGCCGTGGAAATCTAATTCCATCACTCCTCTGGTGGAAACCGCTCGCTTCTTAACTCCTCATAAACCAACATGGCGTGAGGGAATGGGAAACAGCTGTCAAGCGCACTATACAGTATGGTACAATTATGTCCGCTTTAACAGTAATGTGAACCAGCAATACGTTTCAGCTGCGAATGTACAGCACACCAGGTGGAATGCCATGCCAATGAATCACAGCACTGCAGCCCGGAGCTGGCAGCATTGTCTCTGGCTCAGTATGCACAGGCATGCAGTGTGTACAAGGTCATTGAGGGAGACTCGCCACAACATCTTCTGTAGAGGAACCATCTATCTCACTTATCACTGGATGTGCAATGGTGAATAATCATATTATGATAAATAGGGGGGCTTCTTCCATTCTAGCAAATAGATAGTGTAGATTCCACAAGTGAATCTATCTGAATAAAGGAGCAGCACAGAATGTTTGCAGACATACAGTAGATAATAAATGCACACACACACTCACACAAGATAAGCCGCGCGAAGGAGGTTCTTGAAGATGCCTGTCATCTCCTCCATCGCTATATCCCTTTACCCAGCATCTACTTGTAGAAAAATCACAGCGATTCTGCTCTACTTTTCATTGACTCCTGTAAATAAAACCTCACGCAAAAGCAAATCTGAAGCAGCAAAACAAAAAAAAGCAAAGACAGCGGGTTATCAAAGGAAGATGGAGGCGGGTATGTGGGTGAGGGTGTGTGGGGGGGAAACAGAAGAGAGAGATGTGTGAAATTCACAGGATGGCAGCAGGTGAACTAACTCAAAGGAAATTTGCCGCCACAGCCTCGGCATGTAGGATGGAGGGGGTGGTGATGGCATCACACGAGAGCTGAGGAGGAGGGAACCTATACGGAGGTGAATGGGTTATGTGGGGGCATGAAAGGCACGTCTATTTTTTGAGCAAGAACAGATGGGGAAACAGATGAGGGATCCACCAGGGTATCAATTATCATCAGTATTGCACCTAGGCAATGATGCAACTTTCTCCCTGAGTGCCGTTTGTTGGCTGGGCGGCTCAGCTTGCACAGCCTCCGGGCCTCAAGTTCACATTCGTGCTACAAAACAGAGCGCCGAGAGGCAATGATCAAGGTACATCAAACCACTACAAGGGTTACAAGGTCAGTGTGTTTGGTGATAAATGGCTGACTAATACATGGTAGACAGTATGCGTATGCTTTATTCATTTTCTAAGCAGGGTCGTGCTCACCCTGACCTTTAGTGCTTTTATGTCATCTTAAAAAAACACAAGAGAGACAGGGACCTTCTTCAGTACTATACCATTTCATAAAACAAGCCTTAACAAGATAAAGCTTGTTTTAAGCTGGCATGTCAGTGCCCTGTTTTTATGAGGCATGACATGTGAGCATGGCAGTATTTGGTAGGAGTGTAACACTATGATATTATCTGTATCTGTTTATTTCACATAAATATCTGTATTTGTATTTGTGCTGGAAGTGAGCAAAGCCTGCACCAGATTTTGTTAGAAATCATCCAAACTGCTTAATTTTCTATATTATATTGTTTTTCTACTATTTATACTCCTCATACCAGCCTGATCTCACAGAAATACGTGAAATGACCACAACCTCTTAACAGCGCATTACCTGGTGGTGGCACGCAATTGGTGTTGCACGGTACACCAATACTAGAAAGGTATCACAATACCCTACCATTAAAAATGATACGATACACCATTTTATTAGTACCGGTACTTTAAGAATAATAGTGTTTTATAACTTTGCAGCTGGTGGAAGCAAGCTGTCAAAAAATAAACTGTAGCGATAACCAGAAGGATGGAGTTGACAAATGAAGTTGAAAAGAAGATTTAAGCAGGTCCTGAAGCTCTCACCGGCTGCACAGTCTTACTCTGAGCTGGTGTCTCTATCAGCAGAACTCCCTTAAAAAAAACAAGGAAATAAAAGCGCGGCTCCAATTACCGATCAAATGCACCGATAACATCTATCCAAGCATCTCCTGTAATACGGCAATTACATAATCCACCAAAGAGCATGTGTCAAAGTGTTATTTTACGGTGTGTTTTTGTAATGTGAAATGGACGGAGAGGAAAAGCAGTCCGGCGACAGTGATTCTCTTCACACCACTTCGACACAACACAGCGCTTTCTACAGTAACTGTGGTGTCTTCCTGATTTCAGCAGCTTTCCCCTCATCAACTTCTCACTGAACTTCATCTGAATTTTTTATAATTTTGTGGATTTTTGTTTTAGAAGCGTCTCGCCGTCTAACTTACTTGCAGTACCACTCTCCGCCTGAACTGTTACTGATGTTCCAGCGGGGGCGCTGTTTTACCAAAAAAAAGCCTTATTAAACGCTGTTTAATGAGTGGTATCAGAATCAGTTTATTAATAAAAAAAAAAGTTTGATGTTCTGTCATCTATTATTCCATTACTTTTCCCGATGTTTTATATTTTTGCCATGGTAGTGTTTCAGTATCAGTATCAAGATATTTAGGCACGGTATCGTATCTAAGTCATAATTTTGGTATCACGACAACACTGACTAACACGTATGCTAATGGTTTAAATGACGCGCCGGCTCCACGGAAACAATGCCGATGGAAAGTCAATTAGGATCCTTTGTCGTGGTGTACACACAAATTCCCAGATTCAACAGATATACGTTCTAATCAAAGTTCACGTAGGGATCAGGTCAGGGTGGATGGATGGATGGGTCAAACATGGGACTTTAACCCAGGAGACTGGTGTTCATGTGGCATGCAAAACCAAAAGTCAACATTGAGTTATTTTAATAACGTAGGCTACGTAAGTTAAGTTATATAACAAACATACTTATTCAAGCCAAATCATGAGATTTTCTTTCCTAAACCTGACCAAGTAGTTTTGTTAATTAAACCAAAATTGTTTCCGTGGTGGCGGCACGTAATTTGTGCCACCACCACATAATGCACTGTTAAGAGGTCGTGGTTATTTCACGTATTTCAGTGAGATCACGTTGCCTCGTTCATATATCTATAAGCTGAATACAAAATATGATTAATAGCCTAAATTAATCAAATAATGAATTATGATTTGTGTTTTAAATCCACATTAAAATGAAAATGTAAGTCTGAAGTGATTCTAAATAAAAGTGGTGTATCTGTTTATGGTCCAGGTTTAAATGAATAGTGGAACTAGAAAAGGAGTTTTTAACAGTACAAAAATACAAGTCTGAATTGCATTGGGCCATATTGTATGAATACTGGAGGTTGTGTATATAAGGGGAGGAGATCATGATAAAAAGAAAATTGGTCTGAAGTGTCTATGATTAAAAAATATTTATCATTATTTATAAAACATGGGCCATAATTATTCATTTGGTCATATTGCATTATTTAAAAAAATGTTGTGCATGCAAAAGGAGAAGGTCCAGATGAAAGTAAAGTTGTCTGTGACTAAAAAGAAAAGAAAAATCTATGGGGCCAATATTGTAGCAATATTATTTGCAAATGCAGATAAAGAGTTGTGATACTGTATCTCAATCTGAATATGCATATTCAAATTTGTAAAATTCACAATTGCGAGTATGCATGCACAGATTGAGACCCAGTTATAATTCTCAACGCACATTGCAAAAAATACTGCCACAATATTCTTTCCATAAAAAGCTATTGACAAAAATCTGAAAAACATTGCATGCACGTTTGAGATGGGCTTCAAGACTCAGGCTTCAATATCGGATCACAGAGGAAAAATAACACCTGTGCAACTTCAGTCAAGCTTTTACCCTGCACAGCAAATCTGGTGCAAACTGATGAAAAGTTATTATATTTTAAATATATAATTTTTCATATTAACTATCTACACCTCCATGTTTTTAGTCTGTAGCTTTTTTCTTAATGTTTTCGGCAAATCCACGTCATGGAAAGTCATCTTGCTTTGGCTACTAGCAGTTCCTGTTCACACTGTACAACAACCAGCTGGATTACTTCTACTACTGCTACTACTATTATTACTACTACTTGAAGTTATAAGGATTGTCTTCCTGTCACCACTGTATTGTAGCAGTGAGTGTATGACCTCTGTGTGCTTCTCAGAGTTCTGACTCTGAGAACTCAGAGTCCTGACTCTGAGAAAAGGTAATGTGAGGTTTGGGGCATATTGTGTGATAGCAGTGGGGGTAAAAAACAAAAAAATATTAGAGCAAAAATGCTGCTGCCTATGCTTTTCGAGTGCATTATCTGTTCATATACATAAAAATGTATTCATATTTGTTTACATCCCTGGTATCTAGTTAGCCAAAAAGGCTGAACTGCATCTAGGGACAGTGTAAACAATATATAACTGGAGGAACATATCTCTCTGCTTTCCTCCTCCATCCCTCCTCTTCCTCCTTCATCCCTCCTGGTCCCTCTCCTGCCTCCCAGGCAGCTTCCTAGGGAACGAAAGCTACACTTCATCTTCAAACACTGACAGCATGACAGGCTCAAATTAGGTGCCAATTACATCTATTTGAGTGACTTGTTTGCTGGTAAACTTAAGCAGCAGGCAGACATTGGACTGAGACCCCCAGAAGTAATTTCATATCCTAAAATAAGCCCAGAGCCTGCAGGTAAAATGATGTCGAAACGCTCAACATTTGTGCTGCCTCTTTAATTACACTCACTCTCGCCTTTCACAGTGTTTGGCTCTCTCTCTTGACATAAGTGTGTATATGTTGGACAGGTAGTGTTATTTAAATTGGGCTGTCTTTTTATTCAGCTCTAACCAAAGCCCATTACTCCCAATTTAAAAAGGAGATGCAAGAGAGGAAAGCTTATTACTGATAAACCCTTACTTATAATAAGGGTCATTCTGCTGAAAAGTGCTGTCTCAGTTAGAATTGACCTGGCACTATATCAAAATGCTTAGGGCAGACTTAACTGCATATTTCAATGATAATAGTCTTACATGAAATCCTTCTGTATTGAAAACATGAAAAGCAAACCACAAAGGTGAGAAAGGACAGAGAAATAGCTCAGACCTTCCCGTGTTAAACATGACCTTTTCTTACCAGCCAGTGTTGAACTCGACGTGGGCATCAAAGAAGCCGACGACAGGAGCCGTGGCGGCGTTCCAGCCGTGTATTCTGGCTCGGATCAGGCCCTCTCGCTTGCTGTTCCTCACAATCTTTACCAGGCCTGGGTAGCGTTTGTTCACATACTGGTCCAAGTTGAATTTCAGCTCCACTGAAAGAGGGAAGATTAGAGAAAATCGTCCTTTAAATTACAGTACATCCAAATGACAGTGTGAGGAAATTAAACAGGCAGCTGTAGCAAATGATAATGTGTTTCCAACATGGTTTCGGTCTAACTTGCCTTGAGTTTTTATGTCAGGACTGCAGTGAAAATTAGTGCTGCTTTCTTCTTTTTTTGATTATTTTTACTCTTGTAGTTAAAAGAGTAATAATGATGGTAAATAGTGTCAGGCAAATTGATTGAAAAATGCAATCAATTACTCATCATATTACTCAATGAAAAGGTAAGTACATTACTTATTACTCAACAGCAAAACATTTTTTTATATTTCGCATAAATGTACTTTAGTTAATGTTACTCAGCTGAGCCCCGTCATAGGTAGGCTATCTTTAAACAACTCCAAAGCCCCCAAACCCACGCGGTACGTCTTCAGTATTCAACACGTGGAGAAATTGAAAATGAGAGATAATGGTTTAACAAGCAGCCAGTCTATAGTATGGAGGTTTTTACTGACTATCATTGCCTAGCTTAACGTTTAGCCCCGGCCCCCGCACAAAAGCACTCCATACTTAGTCTCATCCTCACACACAGTGAAGCCGCGGGTTTCGCACACCCTCCAGCGAAACCAAGTGTTTCCTGAATGTAGGCTAATGAGTGGCTAACGTTAGCCAGCTAAATCGACACAACATGTAATAGCCTTTTTTTCATGGTAGACATTTATGTTGACTAGGGCTGTCAATCGATTAAAATATTTAATCACGATTAATCGCATGATTGTCCATATTTTAAGCTGCAGTGGGTAGAAATGGAGCAAATATGATTAAAAAAAGTTATTTTTATAAAACGGTCAATATATTCTGACAGTAGTACATGAGACAGCTAGTCATGTGCCTCTGTGTCCTCCGGTGCTCCTAATGGCATCTGCAAGATTTCACAGACTGGAGGAAAACAACCAATCAGAGCCGAGCTGGAGCCTGCCGTCTCTGAGCAGCTGTCAATCACTCGCAGCCCCGATCAAACGGTCAAACTAGGCAGCGCTGATCAAATATTAATCAATATTCTGTTACTGTAATGCTTATTTCTCATGTAAAAGGTTTTCAGAAACATTTTGTAGTGTACTTTTTAGCTGTAAAATTAGAAAGTTTGTGACCCGGCAGCCATGTTGAGATCTGTTAAGGAAATACCAAGCACCGCCCACCAGCTGGAGCACAGACAATAAGAGCGCTCTCTCTCTGAAATGAGTTGCAGAAGTCTAGTTATCTCTCAGAACACTTGAATTACAATATGCTGAAAGGTTATTGTGGAATTTATGCCCAATGATGCCAAAAAATGTCTGCCTACTGAAGCTTTAATCGTGATTAATTGCAAATTTTTTTATCTTTTCAAAATGTACCTTAAAGGGAGATTTGTCAAGTATTTATTACTCTTATGAACATGGGAGTGGGCAAATATGCTGCTTTATGCAAATGTATGTATATATGTATTATTGGAAATCAATTAACAACACAAAACAATGACAAATATTGTCCAGAAACCCTCACAGGTACTACATTTAGCATAAAAAATATGCTCAAATCATAACATGGCAAACTGCAGCCCAACAGGCAACAACAGCTGTCAGTTTGTCAGTGTGTTGACTTGACTATGATTTGCCCCAAACTGCATGTGATTATAATAAAGTGGGCATGTCTGTAAAGGGGAGACTCGTGGGTACCCATAGAACCCGTTTTCATTCACATATCTTGAGGTCAGAGGTCAAGGGACCCCTTTGAAAATGGCCATGCCAGTTTTTCCTCGCCAAAATTTAGCGCAAGTTTGGAGCGTTAATTAGCCTCCTTGGCGACCAGCTAGTATGGCATGGATTCTAGGTTAGGTTTTCTAGTTTTATATGATGCCGGTATCTTCACTCTAGCTTTAAAAATGAGCCCTTCACCTGTGCTTTTCCTACAATGAGACGTCAAAATGTCAGCTGTTAAAAATATCCTATTTGGGAGTTACATTTCTCCTCTTTTTGGTAGGGGCTAGTAGTCACTTCATCCACTCCCTGCATCAAGCAATGTGGTTTTGCATTAAGTAGGCTAATGCATTCGTGCCCAACACGGATGGTAGGCCTAACAGGCAACTTTATGTAGGTTACATTATGGCAGCTGCAAATAGTGAGAGAAAAAAATAATGTAAGCGACCCATTACTGCTTTATAAAAAAGATATCTGATGAGGAAGTTAAAAGATCTACCGTGGGAAAATAGTTTGATCTTTGGCAGCTTAGATCTGTTTTTAATAAATTGTATCAAATCCAACTAAATCAAGAAAAGCAGCATTTATGTGATAATCCCAACTGAGACAATCTTCAAGGTTACTACACAGGTTGCTGTAGAGTGTGACTATCTAATGCATTCAACTACTGACGTCTTTATTCCAGCTGGATTATAACATCTCTCCTCCACTGCTCTCAAAGACAAGTTTGGATGTCATCACCGGAAAAAAAGTTTGCCGGATAAACAGCCAGTTGCACAAATTGCTGTCTGTGTTTCGTTGGAGGATAGATGGCTGTTTGAGCTTCTCCTCTGGGTTACTGCTGAGCGTTCCACTTTCTGAGGGAGAGATTAATAAGGACGCTTGTGGCACACCGGCTCTGAGCAGCATCCACACCTAGCTTGTGACTGTGGCTCACAACATAAATCAGCCAGTGAAAGTAGAAAAATGGCAGACTAATCCCCTGTCTGTGTGACTGAGGGGACGCAGTGAGTGGAGGGATTGTCAGGAGTCTTTTTCTAGCTGAAGGTCTATAGGCTATAGCGGCGGCTGCTGCAGGGAGAGAGGGTGAATTTGGAAGCAGTGACCCTTGAAGCAAACTGGCGTTAGCATTTGACACCAAATTAAAGCAACCACTCATGGGAACTTTCTCTGTTTCTCTCCATCTCTGTCTGTGGATGTGTGGTTTTTCTATTTCAATGGTACTCTTCTGTTAACAGCAGCATGGTGGCTCAGTGGTTAGCACTGTATGTGACTGCATGTAGGTAGTACATTTGAAACTGCCGGGCAAGCTGGCTGCAGCATTTCTGTGTGGACTTTGCATGTTCTCCTCATGTCTTTGTGTTTTTCCCCACTGTTCAAAGACATGCTGCCTCTATGTAGATAAATCGGTCTGTCTAATATCACTGGTGGAAGGTAACTAAGTACATTTACTCAAATACTACTTGCGTAAGTAGCCTGCAGGGTATTTTTAGGTTCTTGTACTTAACTTGAGCATTTCCATTTAAGCTACTTTAAACTTTTACTCCACTATATTTCAGGGAAGCTGTAGTTACCTTTTTACTTTACAGATTAAGATTTAACATAAAAAAAACATATGATAATCTTATGAAAATACAATTCATCGTCGTGAATCATCACAAAAAGTGGGGGCCACTTGTCACATTTCAAATGTCAATGAGTAAGAAAAGAGTTATTTCCCCTCTAAACTTATCAAATTGTTTCATTAAAAAAAACAGTTCAGAGTCCAAAGAGATTTTTAGAGGTAATAATCCAGTATTTTACAGAAAAAGTATAGATACTGTAGATAAAGAATGTGTTCTTTCCTCTCCCACTAATCATCTCATGGCCCTCAGATTTATCTTGTGACCCTTCAGAGGTTAAAAGCTCAACCTGCCACAACAGTTAAATACTACTTGCACATTGATGCATCAGTATCAAGAATGCAATAATATATCATACATACTGTATAACAATATATCAGTCAAAGGGGGCATTTTTTTCTGTGAAAAAAATTACTTTTGAGACATAATCCTTCTGTAATTTTAATTATTCGTACTTTTAGTTAAGTTTAAGTAAGTACTTCCACTACTGTCTAATAAGTGACGATTTGAGAGCATTTCATACTCACGAACTGAGATGATCTAAGTTTGCTTTTATCCAAAGTAAACCTGGTGTTGGATGACCTCTTCAACCCATAATAAGTTACAAATCAAAAGAAAAGCAAAAATATAACAAACAAAAACACAAAGTTTAACACACAAATAGTCTCCTAAATGGCAGTTGGCAGTCCTTCCAGAGAGAGCTGCTCTTCTTTCATATCTTTGGTATGAAGAGTCTCAGAGCAGTGGGTATAAATGAGCACACTGTTAGCATTTAGTACTGATGTCACGTAAGATCATTTAGGAATAATGAGGTTCAACTTTACTGCATTCCCATTTGGATCAGTCACTGTTAGAAGCTGCATTGTGCCACTTTGAAGGTCCAGAGACCTTCGCAGTTTGGTTCTGTTTGCAGTGCACTGTTGAAGGTTTTGAACCTGTGCAAAGGCTCTCCTTCATCATCGGCCTACCCTGCAGCTACAATATGATAAAAGCTATTAGAGTGTAATAATTACTGGGCTTTGCTGGGAAGGAGAAAAGTTATGGGCCTCCCTCTGATCCTAGCAAATAAAACATTGGACTGTGTCCATGGGAGGAGAGTTATAGAGCAGGGAATACATTTTAAAAGACTAGCAGTGAAACACGGCCGAGGATAAATAACTATCCATCATACTATGAATTTAAAATGAATGCATGGTGGATTGTGCGAGGAGCACCATGAATTCCTTTGGTGACGTGGGAGATTATAGAAGCCGCTGCGTTAAGGATAGACGGTTGAGAGGTATTGAACATGCTCTTGATTATTTAAACTGTGGTAAAGCCTTAGAGGGCACTTACATAGTGCAAAGCCTGAAGTATATCCTCCCACATACTGCCTCCTATGTGCTCACTAACTAGCAGTTTATTCAAAATAAACCACAGGGTTTTCTGTTTCCGATCCAGTAAGATCAGCCTCAGAACAGCCATCAGTTGTGTTTCCTTGTGTTTTTACAGGTCTGGTCTCTGCTACACAAACCACAGACTACATTCTTCTAATGGTGGATTTATGGACTTGTCTCAGACACCGATACGGAAACAGGTCTGAAATCGATCGCTTTGATCGATCACAAGCAGACTAGTGAAGTTACCCAACGGGTAAACTGGCACACCTCAACTAATGTGATGTTCATTAATATTCAGAGACATTGTAGCCAAAAGTAAAATGATACTCCTCATCCTGGCATAACATCCAAATGCAGTGCGGCAGTATAAGCCCTTCACTGTAAGTGGGGAACACTTTGGCAGTGACCTGTGCATCGTGGAAATAATCTGTACAGCGGCGTGTCAGCAATATGGAGGTTATCCACCTCTCACACATTTATTGGAAACAGCACGATGGTAAAGTGGTTCATGTTTTTTTGACTCCTCCAGCCTTAACATTGTCACATCCACTTCAGTTATTATTCGGCAACATTATGCTTGATTTTTCTCGGAATCACTGGCAGAAATTATGAAAACAACCATCAGGGATACACTCCTAACCTGAGTTACATTCTTTTCCTCTGCTCTTTGTCTTTACCTCGTCCCTCCCTTGTTTTTAATATATTCATTCTAATGTTAGATGATTGTATTACCTGCTCTATAGATGTAAACATACTGTGCACTGCTGTCTGACTGCAAGTAGTGACTGAATGTGAGGTTTTAAAAAGTGATATGTGATTGAGTGTCTCAGCTACAGTGTAACCAGGGTCCGGAACTTACACCCGTCAAGCGCCAAATGCGGGTAGATTTTCCTTTTTGGTGAGTAAATCTCGGAACGCTGTACGCCACACTGGCGAGTGAATGTTTGTACAGATAATACTCATAAAATAAAAACTATGCTCGGTTGCATTGAGAGTCTCTACCGCATTTTGGTGTCATTTACAGGTGTGCTGCGAGTCCTCTGTGTCGGAGTTTGGCACACACACTAGGGATGTCACAAGAATCGATACTTCAGTCTATGCCAAAATTCTGAAAACGTGACAGTACTCGTTTCTCTACTCAGGGCTCGAGACTAACGGCGTCCCGTCATCCCGGGGACGATAGAAAATGTGTTTAGGACGCACTAAAGTCACTATCACAAGATGTCTTAAAAACAATCACCACGGTCTGGATGGGAATGAACCTTGTGTGTGCATAATGTGTCACTTGAAGCCTGTCAGTCCAACGAGAGTACGTTAGTGGGTAACTGTAATTTCATCGAGTTTAATGTGAAAAAACGCCGAATATACAGGTGTCACCCCCTCCCTCCACCCCCCGCTCTCTCTCTGTCTCTCCCTCTGCTGGCAGAATGAAAGAGGTGGGCTGACGCTTCATGAACGCGTCATCAGTTACACTGCGCATGTGTTATACCCTGTGGTTTTAATGCTCAGGCTGATCGGAATCCTTAAAAATATTCCTGAATCCGAATCATGACCCGGGTCGCCACCAAAATCTAATGGATTGTTCATTGTGCCACACCCCACCCTCCATTCAAGTCCATCGTGGACTTTTGGAGTAATCCTGCTAACAAACAAACAAACAAACAAACATATGAAAACATAACCTCCTTCCTAGGCCTTCGGCCTTGGCGGAGGTAACAACAAATCTGTCTTGAAATCAGCAGGACGAGAGTTGGTTAACTTTGCTAGCTCCACGCAGGACTGTGCTGCTTACTGGCTGCAAACAGCTAATGTTAACTAGCTGACGATTTCAACACGGTTGGTGCCAATGATTTACATTGTGATGCATTCAGGCTCTATCCAGTAAAAAATAAGTATTTGCAAAGGTAAATTCTAACGTTATCATGATTTGTTCAAATGTAATCTTGTAAATTGCAGTTTTTGGCAGGAATCTCGAATAGATCCAGTTGTTTGAAGGAGATGTTTTCACAGCAATATAAAATAGATAATAGAGAGGGAATTATGACCTGTTCTTCCTAGCAAAAAACAGCATGCAAACAGTAATAAAGGAGTGAATGTTGAAGTACATGGGATTTATTGTTTTAGTTGCTTAGCTTAGGTGAAATGTCAGCGAGGTATGAAAGCCTAGTATTCAGGTTTGAATTGATTAGCCGTCAATATATTTAAATTGTTTTGCTTAAAAGTTTGCTCTTGCCTCTTCTCAAAGTTTGTTTTAAATATAATACTTCACTATCTCAATACAATGCACTGAAACAAATGTATATGTGACACAAAATGGTTAAAAATATGCTTAGCCGGTGGATTTTTTTATTTACCGGTCCCCATAGCCTGTGAGTCAAAAAGTGAATTTCGGACAGTGCAACTAAGATAAACTCTTGCCCATTAATATGTTTTTTTGCAACTGTAGAATCAGACAGACTTTTAATGGGACGTCAAGTCAGAGAACTCCAAAAAAACTGAGTTAAATTTGACCGAATGAAGATCATTATATAGTAAATAGAAACCGTTTCTTTTTCAACAAATGTTCTTGCAAGTGTCACACTGTGTCAGACAAATTTCCTGCAGTGTGTTAATGAGCAAAGCCTCCATTCTTTAATCAGATTTATTGTATGCAATGTTGAAAGTAATTCAGCTCCACTTGAAATTAATACTACAAGCTGTACTCAACTGGTCCTCAGTTTATATCCTGTTTTCATTATATGAATCATTAAGTTATCAATTTGGTGGTGGTATTTGCTGGAATTGAATCCTGTAGGCCTCATTAAGTCTTTCCTTGCTGCTAACATGGCGAACAACAATGAATTGGAGTCATCTAACACACCCACACACAGCCAAAGCTCCACACTGGGAATGTGACTTTAGTTCAGACCAGTGCTGTGAATAAACCTCTCAGCCTCTCACAAGGCAAACATGCTTCCGGTGCTTAATTTATTATGCCAGGAGTGAGTGTGGCTGTACGTCCTCCACTCATCTCACTGAGCCTTGTTTAAATGAGAAAGGACAGACAGAGCCATCCCGAAAAGGTCAAGCAGCCCAGCCTGCATGTTAATTGTCTAATGTCACAGCAGAGCGGCTCCCAAGAAACAGCTCACACTTCTGCACGAATCATCGTCTCTGTTGGTAAACATACAGTAAGAGCCGCTGACGGACGCGTCGGTTTCGCAGGCAGTGACCTGAACTTGACCTTACATTTAAACATGCACAAATGGACACCAGAAAACATCAACACCCGGTAGTAATGTACCGTGATGTCAGTGAACTGCACACAGCACACTAATGTTACATGCCGGTCTGTGATGCTTTACAGCAAAGGTTACTAAACTAGTGACAGAGGCCACGAGTTTGGCTTTCTGTTTCACTCGCTGCTGTTTTGGACAAAGCTGGTACATCAGTTTCAATTTGTTACTTCCTCTGGCTGGAGACAACTTTATTCCAACAGCTCTGATGAGTTTTCATGCCTGAGGTGTTATTGTGGCAAATTAGGCAAATCCCCAGTGTTTAATTAGTGGGAATGGGACGGCAACTTTGTGGTTTAAATATCAGGATATCAGACAGTCATGTCACTTGCTGATGAAGGTGGTTACTCACTTGCAATTAAATTTGAATTTTGCATTTTGCATTGCTTATTTATTCATTGTTCAGTTCACTTTTTGTACCTGCATTCATTGATTTTTTTAGTCGCTTGGAGGAGTCGCAACAAACTATAAATACAATGCAGACTTATTATCACCTTATAAAGTTGATATGGTGAAGCTGTTAGCAAAAAGTGGCATATTTACAGATCTAGCAGACGCGGAGCAACATTAGCATTCATTTGGAGTCGTGTTTCAGGCGACTTGGCAAATGTAAGGCCAATATATGCACCCCCTTTTAAGCTCTGCTTAAGGAGAAATATCTCTGTTTAGCTGCTAAATGCTTCACTATGTTCACCAGCTAGTCACTAATTTTGTCTGCCATTTAGTGCTGGGCAGGTAGTGAGCAGTGTGTTTTTAGAACTTTTTGCTAAAAACACCTGCTTGTTTCTGCTGGAAATAGCACTGATGAGAGCGGTCAGAGTGAATCGAAACAGCACAGTTAGCCAAAACCTAAAACAATGAGTTTAAATATGGAAAAATGCTCCGTAGAGTAGAGGGGAATTTTCTATTGGTTCACTATGTTCATTTTCACCTTTCACATTACACATAGTCATTTAGTCCTTTCTTAATGTGAATCTATTGGTTTTAACAGCTTTTAAGTATTCCAGAGTTTTCTGCTGATAGATAATCAGTTTTCATGGGAGGAGGGAGAGGTAAAATATAATCAAATTAAATACTGTCAGAAAATGTTACAGTCTTCATAGGGAAAATAGGGTTGTCCTTCAAAAGTCTATTTCAGGAAAACCCTTGTGAGAGTCAAAATGCGTGGGACAGACTGACATAATGAGAGGAGGGGTCGGCTTCCTTTTTTTCTCTGTTCATTGGCTTTTAACGGCTGCCTGTTTAATTGTAGGCAGTTAGAGCCTCAGCGGGGAGCTGAGATGTGCCAGTTGTGACTCCTGCTCGGCCTTCTTTCAGTATGTTATTCATGCGCCCTTTTCCACTGCCAGCCTGAGGGAGGCAGGCCTGTAACTCTGTGCCAAGTGAAGGAGGGCCAAGTGTCGTCTGGAATCTAGTTCATTGTCCCTCCCTCTCCAAACGGGGAAAGCTTTTGGGATGTGGAGCCGAGCATCGTCAGCTGCTGTGGGCGTCATGGTGTGGAGGCAACTGAAGCGTTTGCCCACATCGCCATGGAGACAGTAGTAAGCAGCAGCAGTTTAGAAAAGGACGAGACAAATCCCATCCCTTCTCTTTCCTCCTTTTTTTTTAAGCTATTTTAAAACCCCAGTGTTCAAGAGTCCACCCTCAGGGGTTCTCTATCCCTTCAACTGTTACTCACAAAACCAAACACACACACACAGAAAACTGTGTCACACACACACCGACACACATGAGAAGCTTTAGCTGCAGCACAAGAAGACTGACTTCTCTGGCAGGAGTCCAAAAACATCACACTAACTCATTTGTGTATGACGCCTTAGTTCACGATACACCAGGGAAGACGAGACATGATAAATAGGGTGACTGTCTCAACTGAATAAGCAAACCTACAGCATTAGACAATGATGAACTGCAGGTTCTACAGGTTTCATGATTTAAAGTCTGAGAGGATACACTTGTAGATGAGGAACAATTAAACATGATGCAAAAAGGAAATGAAAGTTATTGGATCAAACCTACACAGCGACTGGCAAGATTTCAGTGACTACCATCAGATAATGTCCAGCAGAGCATATACAGTAAGACACCAGTAGTTAAAGACTTGTAAGTTTTCATCTATTAATAAAGCTTTCAAAGGTCTTACCGCTGTCACTGTTGTCGTCCACCAGGATGATCTCCTTGAGCACGTGTGCTGGTGTGTGGTTGACCACGCTGTGGACGGAGCGCAGGATCACTGACAGTGCCTCGTTCACGAAGATGAAGACCACAGAGATCTGAGGGAGGTCCTCTGCGTACGTCAACTGCTTACACCTGTTAAGATAAATTTAAGGTTATTAGCCAGTAGTAAAGCTACCTGGACTTTGTTTGCATATCATTGACATAAACATGTATAGCGTTCTCTGTATGCATTTTATATGAGTAGTTAGCTGATATGACAGACTAGATATACTGTATATGCTCATTTGCTTTCTTGCTGACAGGTAAATGAGAAGATAGATACCACTCTAATTTCTATCTGTAAAATATAAGGCTACAGCCAGGAGACAGGTAGCTTAGCTTAGCACACAGACTGAAAAACAGGGGGAAACAGCTCGCATTGGTTTGTCCAAAGCTAAGAAAATCCGCTGATTTTGTTACCTGTTGCTCTTTCCCCATTTCCAGTCTTTATGCTAAGCTAAGCTAAGTAGCTGCTAGCTTTAGCTTCAATGTTCAGACAAGAGAGTAATATCAATCTTCTCATTTAACTCTCGGCAAGACCTAATTTGGTGTATGAAGCCCAACAGGTCCTCTATACAAAACGGTATCTGGCAATACATATAGCAGACAGCATACAAATGTAACAGTGATTTCTGCAGAAAATGTGAAAGTTTCAACAGTTATAAGAAATACTTAATTATTTAAATAAAAGACTTTAGATCAGACATTGTGTAAAAGACAAGTGAAATAAAGATATTAACAATCTTGCTGGGACAACCGGGAGGTTCTGAAAAGATCCCTGAAATGTCTTAAATAAAACCCGTTTATGGCCCATAGGAACCCCATCATGGTCCTCTCCTCAAGAACTCCTGGAGCCACCTCACTGAGAGCAACAGTACAGTCCTTTCTCACAGCAGGCATTTTGACTTGTCATAGCAGGAAAATCACAGGTGTAACTAATGACATTAACGATGGCTTCGTTCCGTGTATGTGCCAGTGAGCATGTGCAGTAGCCGGGCCCTGGAGCCGGCACACCTGCAGTAAATGGGATGCGGACATAATTCATGTGATTAGTTACACCTGTTTGAAATGTTCTGATAGAAAGCCCTTTTATGTGTTGAGAAATCAGCCTCATCCTTCTACTGGTTGGAGTTTAAGAGGCTTTTTCCTTTTAAAAATGGAATAAAACGTTCAGTGTCACATTCCCAGTGTATCCCCATGGTGCACGCAGCCTTATTTCTCTCCAAAAACAAAGGAACGTATCCTGGATAACTTTTTCCTCAGTGCACCAAACCAACAAGGCAAAAAATAGCACTCTTCTAAGATATCATTTGAAGGCCCACATCCATTTGATGGTGAAGCTGCAGCTCCCAGGCCTGAATTCTCTATACTGTACTGCGACTACTGCTGCAGTATAGCTGCCATACTGAAACCATATGCTGAGCATAAAGTACATTTCTCCAGGGTCAGGAGAGGAATTTCTGTATTTACTTGGTTTGACAGGTTTATGACCAAGTCATCTTTGGTAGCTCCCACTATACTTGCCATTATAAAGATGGAGAATATAAGACCGTATAATGTCTTCTAAATTGTGTTTGCCCATGTAAACATTAAAAAAATGGATACGTTCTCATCCTGGTTTTGAGGAACTTAAATATGCCAGCTGGAATTCTCTTATAGAGACCTGGATTCTTGGCATTCTAACACACTCACGATGCTGATGTTTAGCAGGTATGACGTTTACCATGATCACCATCTTAGTTTAACATGTTCGCATGCTAAGTAGGGATGCTAATTTTGAATTTTTTTTTAACCAATAACCGACCATCGTAAACCGATTATTAACCGTTAACCGACAAGATTAGTGCGTCGCATGTAGCGGTGCGCCAGTTGCAGTGTATGAGCAAAACAAACAACTGAGTCTCCAGTTCACCCGTCCTCCACCGCACCATTTAGTTTAGCTGACAGGTTGTCAGCTGTGTGTCTGCCTGGCGTAACGTCTGCCCGGTGTAACGATAGCACGTGTCCGACAGGCCGTGTGTGTGTTTGTCCTACGTTAGCAACTGTAGCGTTGCTGGTGGCTTTGTGCTCTCCGTTGTCACATACATACGATCCGTCAGCACGGTGTTAACGTCAGCAAGCGTCCGACAGGCCGTGTGTGTGTGGCGGCAGTCAGTGTGTTGTCGGTGGCGTTATAGCTGTGAATGTAGCTGTAGCAGTGTGTGTACAGTTTATTTTTCAGTGAACAAAATTTTTTTTTTTAAAAACTCCTCAAGACCCGTGCCAACTTCCTGTATCTTGCAACTCCAGCTCAGACTCTTTTTCTTGGGGGGTATTTTCAAGCCTTTATTGATAGGACAGTGGACAGTTTTTGAAAGAGGGAGAGAGAGAGGGGGCAACATGCGGAAATGGCCGCAGGTCAGATTCGAACCGCGGTTAGGACTCAGCCTTGTTATATGGGCGCCCGCTCTACCAACTGAGCTATTGGGGCGCCCCAGCTCAGACTCTCTTAAGGTGAGCTGTTAAAGGTGGACCAGCTTTTCTCCTTAAACTGACAAGCCGCTCCTCCTTTTAGCTATTTTTTAATATTTCTTTTAACCGTTTAACCGATAACATTAATTGGTTAAAATTCTTAATGTCGGTTAACGGTTAAACGGTTAATTATTAACATCCCTAATGCAAACTTTTGCTAAATAGCACTAAACACAAAGTACAGCTCAGGCTGATGGGATTGTCATTAGTGTTAGGGCTGCGCAATTAATCAAAATGTTATCGACATTGCAAAGTGCCCTACTGCAATTTTCAAATCGCAGGATGAGGAGGAAATCGCAATATTTGTTAAAGGTGAAGTTTGTGTCAAAGTAGCATTTTAAATTAAATAATGTGGTGCTGCAGAGATGTCCTGGCATACACAACATATTCTACAGACTTAAGAAAACATCTTTATTTGGTATAGATCCCTGCAAAAATCACACGATAATCATTTTAATATATGTTTTTCAATGAAAATGAGAATAAAGATGTAGAAATTATCATACCCTTTAATATCGCAAATTATATCGCTTTTGCAATATCAGCCAAAATAATCACAATTAGATATTTTTTCAAAATCATGCAGCCCTAATTACTTTTACAGGTAATTGGTGATAAACCAAACTATTGGACAAATTAAAATGTTGTGTCGTGATGATGGCTCTAGATTAAAGGTCAGAGGATCAATAGTGATTACAATTCATCCTGAGGGGGATCGACCAACATTTCCTCCCCCTGAAACAAACAATGCTAATTGACGTAATGATGATCTACAAGCTCAAATAAAATCTGACTTTGGCAATGTCAAGGATAGACTGCATTGTCTTCCAAGCTGGGTTCCTCCTCAACTGCTGTGGGAATTCATTCAGTACAGAAATGACAGTGTGGCTGGATGTGGAGAAGTCAAACACATGCCTCTACTGACACAGACAATCAGAAGCCTGGATAATGTTAGAATCACCTATACAGGAGGTGAATAACTATGTAACATGTAAACAATAGCCCAAAATATGATCAAAACCAGGGTAATACACAAAATCAGGTTACAAGTATCCTTTTAAATGTAGTCAATGTCCTCCATCTCCAATGAGCTCTCACCATCCGTCATGCCTCATTCTCTTGATCTCACACAGTACTTGGACTCCTCATGTCTGTGATTGGAATCCGACCTCATGTTACCAATTACACTGACACAATTAATAAAATGAACTGTACACTACGCCATGCAAATGAATATACACCACATTCACTCCTGTCTGAGTGTCTCCCTCACACACTCAGTCACAACAATCCTGTTACTCTCCTCTGCTGATAATCTCAAGTCTGCCAAATGCGCCTGTCACTTCCAGTAAAATACAGTATTTTCTCACAGGCGTACCGTGGCTTTGAAGTCAGAAATAACAGTGTCGACTGGACGGAAGCACTTAGCTGATCCCTATGGCAACTGTGAACACACAAACACACACACACACACACACACACAGTCAACATCTAGTGAATCTTTCTGCGCCGCTCCAATTAGGCTCCGAGCGCAACAGCTGACAAACGCATTTCACTCGCTTCTGCCTTTGTTTCTCCGTGTTTTCGCATATCTTATTCAGCAGTGCTGACTCATTATGTAGGGATGATGAGGTGGCTATTGCAATTGTTGTGGTTGAATTATTTACAAGAGATCTTGGCTGTAATGAATGTAATATAGTTCTTTATTAGAATATCAAATTGACATAAATCAAGTATAGTGTAAACAAATCTATGTGTTTCGTTTAGCTTCATTAAATCCCGTTAAGCTCTGGAAGTCTTTTGCCAAACATCACGGCAGAGTGGTGTTAAAGACGGTGACATATTGCATTTGCCAGGTGAAATCCAATTCACGCTAGAAATATTAATGAGACAATGTATTGATTTGTCAGAATGCATCAGTCTCACATGCTATCAAAGATTATTAGATGTGATAGAGGCAACGAATGAGGCTGAAATTCTGTCTTGAAAATCTGCATTTGGCAAGTTATTTAAAAATGAACTGTCTCATCATCCTGAATCACAAATTAGGGCTGCTACAGAAAACGGCATCCATAATCTCAACTAATAAGACACAGCAAACCTAAATACCCAAATGAAAACGTGGTGCTGCATACAATCACTGATCTGATGGTATACTGTGTTATCTCTGCATACTGAAGCACATAATATTAAAACCTCATCTTCTATCTAAATGTAACAGTGGTTATGGCACTGCTGATGTTTTCCCTGTTCACTGTGTAGTCATATTTTTAGATATCAAACTCGGTGGTGTTGGTATCAAAGTCAAAATTCTGCTACCTTGAACATGTTGTGTTCAAAGACAGCACGTTTGATGCTCTTCCACCCTCGCTGTGCGCCATCTGAGCTCTTCTGGTGCTCGGCGCCCTGTTACCCCGGTGAACTGCCATGTCAGCTTGAGTCAGCAGCATCCATGGGGTCAGGCCGCAGGGGGACGGCCACACAGCAGATGGATCTCAGCATGGTGCTAAAGTTACATCCTCCTCTCTCCACCCATTGGAACCCTCCTTATACTCCACAGCCGCTGGTGTGTGTGTGGCCGGCATGCGTTAGCAGGTTCTCACCTTTCAACAATGAGAATTGGCAAGAGAGGAACTAGCAATTATGTAGGACGACACAGCAGATGGTATCTTATTTACTTGTGAAATTATATAGTAAATGCATTTGCATATCATCATAAAAGACTGTTTACTTTCCTTCTGGGCTTTACTTTACATTTTTTACTAGTTTGCACATCTATCTAATACACCATGGGGAAAGTGCTCTTGTCACATCAATTTCCATTATAAATGAATCCCTTGCAATTTGAGCTGGTTGCTTTTGATACTCATTTTCTCAGAATGCATGCTGTTGCACTTTACTTTGTTGTTGTCAGTTTAATGTCTGAACTTTAAATGCAAATAGACAACATAACATAATAGAGTGTTTCTTCTTCCACAGAACTATCATTGGCCAAGTGTATAGTACAGACACTGGTGTACAGAGAGCAGAGTATTAACCAGACAAGATTTCTTTTTTGTTTTTTTTCGACAACTAACATCAGACCGGCAATACGTCTTGCTTGCGTGACCACACCCCAATTTGGGGGAAAACAATCCCGTAGACGGTAGCTAACTAACAGAGTAAACAGAAGAAGTTGAAACATGTCTCCAAACTTCTACTTTAAACAAATCGGTATTAGTAATAACGCTATGCCAAAAAGTTGCTGTGTAGTTGGTTACACCGACAATAAATCCAAAAACGCTAATTTCCGATTTGTTCCCCTGCCATGTCCTAAAAAATATATAATAGAAGGACTTTATGGCTCCAAGCTATAGACCAGACCAGTATCGCGTCATCGCCAAGGCTGAGCTCTCGTTTGGGGGAAAGAAACTCGCTGTCACAGGAGAGAAAATGGAAAATGATGAAAAGCTGTTGTGTAGCAGGTTAACCGAGGCTTTCACGCTGAGATGTGAGGCACATAAGCTACATGAATATTCACTGTCAGTGTGGAAAATCGCTAAATGATGCTGGTGACAGTGACTTGCATGGCTAGCTAACGTTAGCATGAGTGGGAGGCTGCTGCAGTAATACAGTCATACGTTAACATTATAGCAGCATCAGACTGTCGTCTCCAACTAAATCTCACCCTATAGATCAAACAGTTGGCTACTAACACATTGGTTATTCACAGACAACACTTAGCCTAACGGGATTCAATCAAATATGTATAGAAGTCTGGATGAGCAATATCTGGCCACTGTGTTGGACGGGGGAAGACTGAAGGGACATGACGGCGATCAATCTTAATTTATGAAGGTATCACGAACGCTCAAGTTCGTTTTCTGTAAGCAGTGTGGTGTTAAAGCATGGTGGAATTAGCAAGCTAGCTATTGTAACTAGCCGACAGCTGGCTGGTCAGCTCTTGGGCTGGTTCCGCCATGCTAAGGTTGCAGCACTGATTACGGAAAATGAGCCGAACAGCAGGCTGGTGGCCAGAGGCAGCACCGGGTCTGAACGGTCCCTCCACCTGGGGACAAGCTACCTAGCTAACCATCCAGCCAGCTGTCTCCGGGAGTTGCGTTCATTCTCTTCCCGGCGAGCTGCGAGTCGCGACCACACTTTATGGCCCCAATGACGTGGGTTCTGTTGCCCCCATAACAACTTACAACAACCGCCATTTTCTTTTGTACTAATCAAATTATCACAGCAAACGGTTCAATGACCCTTCTACTCCTTTTTTATTTCTATGGCACAGAAAGACACTATAAGCAAAAGAACTGTTTGGGACCATGTTGAGCAGCTAATGATAGTCTTAATAATAAAAAATACAAATATATTTTTAAATTCATTAATTAGCTAGTTACTAGTTTGCAAACAGTTGGCTATTTACACATCCAACAGATACGCAGCAACGTTAGATTTTATTCGTGTCATAGACATGTTTATCGCCAGCTGATGAATGTAAATCTTGTTTTTTTGCTTCTATTTTTTGACTAAAAATGTGCCTGAATCTCTGCTTTGTGCGACACTGCGGCGACAGTGCAGAGTTCAGCCTCAGATATTGACACAACTTTGGACTTTAAGGTGGTTGGAATATAATATACGTACCTAAGAAGCACTCAAACATCTTCATTCATTTAATTTCTTACATGACTCTTTAACTTAATATTGGCATTGATTCATGCATAGGAATGACAATCTACTGTCAGTCTCACTGGCCAAGTAGGCTAGGGCTTGCTGTTCTACTGGGAAAGCTTAATTTCATGCACTGTTATCAATCACTTCCATTACCGCAGCCCACATGCATTTGACAGCAGAGGTAATAAAAGGAAAACTAAACCACAGAGACTGTTTATGATGGAGCACGCTGCGTACGTCTATCTATACTTTAAGCCCTGCTCTCGCGCTCTATCCGTAAGAGTAAATGCACAAGTGTTTTGATTGATAACCCCTCCACTGTATCATTTCAGTCCTTCCCCGTGCATTTATGCTATCCCTCAGCAACTCCTTTGTTCCCTCTCACAGCTTTCTCTATTGCCTCTCTCAATCAGCCTTGCCAGGTCTATAAATACAATGACAAATCTGGCAGTGAGTTTAAGGGGAGTTTTTTTTTTTTTTTTTGCACCGCGGCACTCCTTCGCACAGCTACGACATGGCAACTGTGCAAAACAAAGTAATGTATATTTCACTCCTGTTCAGTTTTACGACTAGTGGAGAGGCTGCGTTTAATGAATATTACCAGAGTAATATCTTGAAAATGTCAGAGGGGGCAAGGCAGCCTCATGGCTTCTAGTTGAGATGTGGTGTGAGGCTGGATTTCAGTGTCGAGATCGTAAAGTGATATTGTAGTTCCATTGCCCTAGTTACTGGATCCAATTTAGGGCATCGCTCAACCTTAAATTTGTACCTGTCTGCAGTAGCGGGGAAGCCTTGTAAAGCCGTAACAGGATGAGCGATCGACTCATCTGTTTGTAATGGGACTGAGCTCACTGGCCAGCGCTCATAATTTGACCCGGAACAAGCTTTGACAGAAACAGAGCGCCAGATTAAGATGTATTCCAATCCCACCTCCCCCTTCTCCTCCTTCACCAGCCTGCTACCCCGGCTGCTCTCTCTGACTTTTTCCCCGCCGGCCGCTCTTATTTGCTGAGAAATTTCACATTAACCTCCCCTAACCCGCGCAGTGCAGGCAAAGCAACTTTCCATTCCGCGAGCGCTCCTCTCAGAAAGATAATCGTTTGCCTTGTCATTTCTCCACCCTCCCATCCAGGAGATAAACTCTAGCACTGGAAAGAGCAACAATTTGCAGCAGGAGCTCCTGCACCGCGGAGACCTTACGATCCCATTCTGCAGTATCAGACGCTTAAGAGATGAGGTAAACCCGTTTCTTCATCCTCCCTCTCTGGTTATCACCCTCCCACAGGCAGACAAACACAAGACGAAGGGTCCTTGGGTTTCGATATAGTTTTGGGTTTAACTATTCTGACAAAACAGAAATCAAATTTTCGACAAAGTGACAATAGAGATACAGGAGCGATTAGGAGTAATTGAATATGAATCCCCTTGGTGGAGGAGAACTGGAGGGTGAAAAGCAGGTTTGATGCCTTGAATGCATTTTTTTTTTATTTATAAGTGACACAAGTTACATTTAATATCTTTTTGTTTGTTTTGTGGGCATCAGTAATCTTACCAGCTCGCCTGCCTTTGTTGTTTTTCTCTCCACAGCCCAATGAGATGTTATCATACATAAGCTTCCCAAGGACAGCGAATGGCAGGCTCAGAGTCACCATAATATAGAGCCGACTTAAGTCCCTCGGTATCTCAGTTAAGAATGTCACTTGCGGACGTGAAGGGCAGAAGAGAGAAATGCAGGCTGGCGGGCGGTGAAAGGGGATTACAGGTTTTTGTCCGAGAGACAATTGTGACTGTAATTATTATGAATTGGTTTTTGCTGCAGACAGGCAGGTTTGAAAAGAGAGGGGCTTGAGAATGTGCGGCTCCGTTCAGTCATGGCGATGGACTTTGCTTCCCTGTAGTCATCAAAGTCCTCTGCTCAATGACTCCTGTTCAATTAAAAGCCCATTAGACAGGAGGTGACTGGCTCCTGCATTTAACCTCACTTCTGCAGTGCTGCAGTCACCTTTTACCGGCAGGACATCATTACAGAATCAGGATTAGAAATCTGAAATATGTAACAGTCTTTCGTACTGTATGAGGCACAGAACTGCTTAAAGGCGCCCTAGAAGTCCTCACTAGTGCCACGACAATTCTGGCAGTAACAGTATTGTTCTGGCTGTACATAAATCCATTTTCTTTCACTTTGATGTTTCTCTTTAAAGCGCTGCTTCTGTGATGTAACCACAAGAAGCAAAGAAAACTATGTTGGCACAATGCACTGTATTGATTTCCATTGAGCATCACAACAAATGTACTAAGTCTTTATCGTGGAGTGTACCTATTGGATAGCTGTCATGGACTGAAGCTTTACCTTGTTTAACACAACGTGTTAAAATATTCTGGACACGGAGACACAGATCAAGAAGTGTATGATGACAAGCCTGCAGAATCTAGTCACAACCCGTGAAACTAGCACTAAATCCATACACCCAAACACAGTCAGCCCCATTTAAAACAGGAAACAATCACTTCAGAAAACCCCCAACACTCACTTCCCTTTTGTCTTACCTCCCATTTTTTTGTTGAACAAGTTGATTAAAAAAAGGACTTTCCTAAAACCCCTCCATTCCAGAGGCACTCTCAGCTGACTTTATTAATTAGCAAGCTTTTTTTTTTACTCGCCCTCCTCCTCCCCGTTCTACTCTTGTCTAATTTTTCTCGGCGTGCAAAGAGCTCGGAACAAAGCAGCGTGGATGAAATGAATTGTTATCCCCGCTAAAGCCCTCAGAAACCTCTCTTGGCCGTCAGATTTCCTCTCAGTGTGTCTCCCTGTCGCCATTGTTCTTTGACACTGTGTGATATGAACGCCACTGGCAGCCCTGATTACCTCCCCGCCCCCCCAACTCCCCAATCCGTCTCCTGCAGCACTCACTGTATCACAGCTGTAGTTCACTTTCTACATTTAAAATTCATTTTAAAAGGACCATTAAGGCCGCTTGATGGGTGTCCACTGGGTCTCTTTCATAAGAAAATAAAGTAATTCATGATTCCTTTTATTGCAAAATTATAACACAGCTCTTCACTAATCGCCATCATCTTGCCCATGTCCTTTCATGTAGGCATTAGGCGTGTCTAAAGTCATTTTTTGAAGTGTGACTCCCCATGGCAGAGGCTCCGAGATGCCCTGTGGCTAAACTGCCTGTACTGCATTGACAGAGGAGAGAAGGATGGATGAAGTTGAGTTAGGCAATAAGACAAACGAAGAAGATGAAAAGTACCAAACAGGAAGTAAGGACGGCTTGTGCAGACTGAGGGAGACTCTCGCGGGATCATGTGTAAAGCGAGTGACGTGACAGTCGGAGCAAGCTGAAGGTGTCGGTACTGTAAACTACTTTTTGGTAGCCTTGCTAGCTTGTCTACTTGTACTGTAAGAGGATTTTAAGTGAAAAAAAACACATAACACAACTGTCCTTGAAAAATTTGTAAAACTCTCGACAGCAAAGGCAAAAACGAGGTACTGATTGTTAATCAACCTGACACGTTTCATCTCAATTTGGTTTTAAAGAAGCAGTACCTTATCAATGTGATTAAAACGTAATCAATGCATTGTAATCATTGTTACACATGCAAAACGTTGATCGGATTTTGAAAAACCACATCCAAGGATCCCTTTAATGAAGGTGAATTTACAGTTACTGTATTGCCGTATTTCCCCTAAAATTCTTCAATGTGTGTGTCTGTCGCCCAGCTCTGTTCAAAATGTCTGACAGGAGAAATATCAGATATGGAAGAGGGTACAGTTCAATGCCTTTCAATTTCAAAAATGTATTCTTGTATTCTGTAATGTATCTCCTTGTATAATTCTTTAACAAGAACTTTTAAAACCACACTGTCAAACCAACAGACAGTGTGGTCTATAAGATAACATTGTAATATATTAGGGCTGTCAAAGTTAACGCGATAATAACGTGTTAACACAAATTCATCTTAAAGCCACTAATTTCTTTAATGCAACTTGCGATTTTTAATTAACCTCTTAAAAATCCGACGGGCCACCGGATGTTGTAGCGAGCTCAGTTTTAAAGCTGAAATGAAGAATGAAGATACTGGCATCATATTAAACTAGAAAACCTAAGTCTCTAAGGAGGCTGAATAACGCTCCAAATTTACTTATTTTAACTTAAACTTACTTTGGCAAGGAAAAAACTGGCATTACCATTTTCAAAGCAGTCTCTCTGACCTCAAGATATGTGAATGAAATGAAGTCATAGTCAAGTCAGCACATGTTATGTTATGATTTGAGCATATTTTTTATGCTAAATGCAGTACCTGTGAAGATTTCTGGACAATATTTGTCATTTTTTGTGTTGTTAATTGATCCAATAATAAACATATACATGCATTTGCATTTAAGCTAGCACATTTTCCCATGTTGATAAGAGTATTAAATACTTGACAAATCTCCATTAAAGATACATTTTGAACAGATAAATAATGCGATTAACTGCGATTAAATATTTTAATCGATTGACAGCCCTAAATATAAGCTTAGCCAGCAATAACCAAGCTAACACATTAGCTCGCTAGTGGACCAACAACAAACCAACCACATACAGTATCCTGTATATATATATATATATATATATATATACATATACTGTATATGGTCGGTCTATATATATATATATATATATATATATATATATATATATATATATATATATATATATATATATATATACACATTTTCATCAGGGATGCTGCAGCACTACTCTATTGAACACCGCAGGGGTCACAAACAATTTCTCCACAGTCCATCAGCCAATTAATTTATACATCTTGAATGCACTGCTCTGTGAGTCATGTCATTTTGGGTTGGTGCAAATTTACAACATGCCATGCGCCACTGGGAAACTGGGGGCGGCCAGTGCAAAATGAATGTCATAAACCACCAGGTGTACAGCAATGTCCCCCGCTGGAGGCCATTAAATTTACAAGGGTGACATTTGCATTTTTCTGTTTAATATGGAAACCAATGAGAGGCTGTTTCTGATCCATATGACATTCCATAAATCTCATTAGCACTCTGACAGCACGTACTGGGTCCAGTGTTTTTGTTGTAAGTCTTGAATAAAGATGAAAACATTAGGAATATATACAGCACCTTAAATTAAACTTTAAGTAAAAAGCTAAGTTGGCTGCCATGTTGCCTTGGTTTTAAGATAACCAATCACTATTCTGTCCCTGGCATCTGTACAGGACACAACAAACTCAAGTCTCACTTAGAGCATCCTCACCAAGTGCATACTGACAGTTCTTTTTGGATCACAACCGTTCACACCACTGCTGCATGTATTTAGAAATAATTATCTGATTTTCTCATATATATCCTAATGGGAATTAAACCCAGTCGGTGAACTGTGGAAAAGAAGCTTTTCAGACTTCAGTGCTTAGCAAAAGCATAACAATCGCATGAGTCTGCCATGCACTTTTGACCTGGTCTGAGCTTGCAGGAAGCTGTTGTAAATTCCAATAATCCTCAAGACCACGATTTTACTGTGCCGCTTATCATTTCTGACACACCTTGTACTGAAATTCTGCATCTATTTTGGCACAGTAAATGTCCTGGAGATTCACCAAAATACAAATAAATACCAAAAAGAAGAAAAAGAAGAAGAAGAGAAAAAACACACTGTGCGCTTGATGAAAATGCCAGTTTCCTGGCAAAAAGTCCCGCCGTACATTGTGTGCCTTCACAAAAATAGAGCCAATCAACAGCAGCAGGGATTAAACTGGCAAACTTTACAGTGACAAGTCTCTCTAGCATTACACAACCCTGCCAGGGGGGAAAACAGGTGTGGAGTTGTAGTTGGAAGGAGAATGTACATGACAGAAAATGAGAAGAAACAGAAGGTGGACATACTTTTTAGGCCTGTAGTCGGGGATGCTCCTGTCCAGTGAGATGCGGTCACTGAGCTGAGCGTTGTAGCCGTACTCCTCGTATTTCCCCTCAGCATCATGACTGTCCTCTCCCAGAGTGGCAGCAGCTCCCCCCTGGCCGAGGCCTCCGGGCCCCTCAACTAGCCCCATGGGCTTCGCCAAACCTGCCAAGAAAATGACACAACAGAGAGACAATCATACAGATGTACATGTGTAGAGGCACACACACACACACATGCACAGAACAGGGGGAGACAGGTGAGAAGAGAGGCTATGCAGAGGGGCAGCTGATTGACATTCTCTAGCAGTGTGAGGAGATTGGTGTATGGCAGCTCCGAGACCCAGCGGGGCTCATCCGTAGGGCATCATTACACTGTCTGTCAGTGAAAAAGCTGCTAAACACCCACATGGACACGGACGCCACAGAGGTGAGCAGAGCAGAAGCTGAGAGACACAGTGGTGCAAGGGCCAACACTACAAAAGAGAATAGTGCACAGCTGTAAGCAGGAGTAGAAGTTACAAATTACATGTACTCTTGCTTAAAACTGAAATGCTTATAAGTGAACCCGATAATTTCGCTACTGCAGTTTATCAGTTTATTGCCCCGTTACATCCTAATATCAGTCCTACCGCTAAGATTCTTGGCATCATCTTTGACCGGTATATGACTTATTTTGACCATCATCTCACTAAACTTGTCCAGTCCTGTTTTCTCCAGCTAAGAAACATTGCAAAAATCAGATGGATCTTGTCTTCTATGGATCTCGAAATATTAATTCACACTTTCATTTTCTCTCGTCTAGACTATTGTAATTACCTCTACACCTGCCTCAGTCAAACTGTTTTAAATCGCCTACAGCTGATCTTCTTGTTCCTTATTCTACCTCTCGACCACTCTGATTCTCAAATTTTGGCCTTTTATCCATCCCCCGCTCCAAGTGCTTAACATAAGGTGATCGGGCCTTTCCTGTCTTAGCCCCAACCCTGTGGAATCACCTCCCAAAATCTATCAGAGCTGCTGAATCTCTGGACTGCTTTAAGCAGCTTCTAAAAACCCCAAAGCCTTTTTATAGGCCTCATCCACATAAATTTTTGTAGGATTTGCCAGTTGCAGTTTGTAAACACAACAGTCAAAGTTGGCCTCTCATCCCCGGCTGAACGAGGGTTATGAAAGCCAACCCCAAATTCACTCTTGTTTTGTCCACTTGACGTTTTCGCCTATATTTGCGTTTCTTCAGCACTGTGTCCCCCATTTTTGTAGCTTTCTCTTAAATGCGTGGTTACGATGTGGCACCTGGTCGTTACTTTTTTATAGAGGTTGACGCCCCGAAAACATCCCGAACATAGCAGAGTTAGAAAGTACGGGCAGAGGGCAGGGTCTCTGCAGATACAGACACCGCCACACTTCTAGTGGGTCATAAGTGATGATTGACGGGGATTTGTTTTGTATGAGTCTATACATTGTATTTTGGTAAAATCTTAATTATTTCAAGTATTGTACTTTGCTACATTTCGAGTCGTTCCAGAGTGCAAGAGACAAGTTACAGAGGAAGCAAAGTCACATGAAAAAGTCATGATAAACTGAGTGAGAATGAAGCTTAAGAGTCGCCAAATCAGCAGCAGCAGCAGAGAGGAAGCTGCCGCAGGAGGGCAAAGCTCCATGTTCAGAGAGGAGACATCCTGCAGTCAGCTGACACTCTGTAAAAGATACATGTATTAATTTATAATGGTACATTCAGGGGGTGCTAGCAGTTTGTGAAGGTACAAAAATGCACAACAATCTAACTATAAAGCGAGGATTCTCTGTCTGTCTGTGTTCTTTGCATATCTCGAGAACCGCTCATCCGATCTACTTCACACTTTGCAGGTGTATTGCTGGGAACCCAAGGGAGTGCTTTTTTCAAATTTGGTGCAATTTGGAGATGCGACACATTCAATATTAATAAACTTTGAATAAACAAGTGACCAGCACAATGTATTGCAATTATACTGAGATAGTAAAATCAAAATGAAGTTGAATACATGTGTAATATCACTTTTTCTTTGCACATGAATTCTTCTCCAATAGTTGCATCTTCACATATTCTGCATGTCGTTCACATTTCAATGATTACCATAACATAATAACTAGAATGCAATAAATCTTCCCTTATTCAAGGTTCCCAATTTGCATTAGAAAGGTCTTCAATTAACAACAATCACAGAACAATAACAGTGCTAAATATCTCATTCTACACATAGCTACCTGGTTTACATGACATTTATCATGAAGGTCATAAATTACCAGAGTGGCTTTCTGTAATGATTTTATGTTGTACTGAGAACTCTCCATTCAACTCTAAATTCACTTTAATATTTAAAACTTCACATTTCACTTAACCATTAACACAAAGGAAATAACAACAGAAGGTATCATCATAGCTCAAGTCAAAGTCTAAACTACAAGACTGCAGAAGCAGCTTCCACATTCAGTAAAACAAAACCATCCATCTGGCTAACCCTCGCTAGCATCACAAGCTAGGCTACATGTTAGCATGCAAGTTGTCCATGAATCAAACCGTTTGCATTTTACCACATTTTACTGAATATTTACCAAGTTGCGACACTTTACCCACCTGAGAACAAGGTGTAGGAGTCACACACATTATCGTATATAGAATGTTCTGGGCCTCTCTCGGCTTCCTCACTGTTAACCAGAAGCAGAACGAAGGCCAATGAAAGCATAGAGCGCCCTCTAAAGGTCACATGGTATAACAGCACGGAAACTATCATTTCAGTAGATAGGATTAATTCAGTTTTAGTGGTAGAGCTGCAATGATTAATCAATTCGTTGTCAACTATTAAATTAATCGCCAACTATTTTGATAATTGATTCATCAGTTTCAGTTTTTTTTTCAGAAAAAAAAGACAAAATTATCTGATTCCAGCTTCTTAAAAGTGATTTTTTTTTTCTGGTTTCTTTACTCCTCTAGACAGTATTTGAATATCTTTGAGTTTTTCACCATTTTTTTACTTTTTATTGAACAAACAACTATACAAAAAAGAGAAAATAATCGACAGATTAATCAACTATGAAAATTATTGCTAGTTGCACCCCTATGTAAGTGTAATGAATGTTAGTGAATATAAAATTTGTAAATAAATGAAAATAACGAATGAATTGGTAGGGTTTCTGTTTTTTAGTGTCTGTTTTTACCTCATTTATGAATTTTATGCCTCATGACACATATTTTACAGTCCTGTACACAAGCAGCAAGGCCCGTTCTGAACGGGCATATGCGCCAAACAGGCACAACACGACCGGGCACTGCACTAGTGTAATTAAACTAAGGATCATGTTATTGCAACACATTCTCATCCCAACTCGTTTCATACCGCCGCTTTGTCACGCCCCTTGGCATCACATTATTTTCAGTATCAAAACCACTAACCCTTGGCGTCACTTTAGGATTAGTCAACAAAACCACCATAGTTAAGTTTAGGAAAAAACTACATGATCGAACTTAAAACTACAACGTTTGTACAGTGAAAATGACACTGAACAGCTGATTGTAACGTGACGCACAGGACACGAACAGCGTTCTCCTGGATGAAAGCCTTGTATTTGTTGGACCCATTCACCTCCCCTCCCGCCCGCCCGTTGAATGTTTTTGCTCTTTAAACCACATCACTACACTCCCAGTGCACTTTCTCGAAGCGTTTAATGTTGCCGCGGATGGGTTTATACTATAGTTAATGTGACGCCCAGTGCATTTCATACCATCGCTCAAGGTTGCCTTGTGCGGCGGTAACACACGCCGACGGCCGTAACAAAGCCTCTGTATTTAACGCCCTGGGAATGAGAACAGGCTGGTTATTATGCAGTGTGACTAGCATTATTGTACCTCAGCATAGTTTAAAAACAACCTTAAAAGTAAGATCGGTAGTGTTCTTCAAATACATTTTTTGACATCCCGACAGCAATTAATAAATTAAATGCTCTAACAAAAAAAAAAAGAAGAAAATCCGGTATCTGTGGCTGTTGCAGGACTGTAATAAGTCTACTGTCTACCTGCCTGGTTACCTGCGTGCACTCCACCGGTGCTCTCAGTGCACGTCACCGGAATCTTCCACAAGCTGCTAGCTTGACAGCTGTGAGTGCTAACAATAGCCATTCAGCCGTTCATAATGATAATTTGGGCTTTGAAGGGAGGCCTGAACAGACGCACTGTCAGTGTTGCCAACTTGGCGACTTTCTTGCTCGATTTAGGGACTTTTGGAACTAGTGCAGCTAGCTACTTTCATTGAAAAGGAGTTGGCAACACTGGGCTGGGTTTTTTGTTTGGATCTCTTTTAAAATCTAGCATACGCTTGCTAGATTCTCATCATTACCAACCCTACCTTTAAAGAATCACTGATTTAATGCACCACCCGTGGAGCATGCTAAGTGACAAAATCAAACACACCCACAATGTTGCGTGCATGCTGGGTCTGGCTAACATGCTCATGGTGAATCCTACAGTGGTGACTTCTATGCTCACTTAGCTACCTTCAGTGAGGTGTGTTAGGCATTTCTGCTGTTTGTGACAATGATATTTTTCACATTTGACTACAGAGTATTCAGCTCAAAAATGTTTGAAAACTATAAGGAACACAGTGGGACAGAGAGGCCGAGTGGACTGGTTATTTTATGCACTGAGGATGATCAAGCAAAGAATCTGAACCTAGAGCAGATTAAGGAGGACTTCACGGTGCACAAGACGTTCAGACTGATGAGTGCATTAACACACTCATTGATGGATGTAAGTCACTGAATGAGAACAGAAAAACTATGTAGGCTCTCTGTTTTAATGTGTGTTAGTTGGCTGTGGAGTATATAGTGTTTATACATCTCCATGACGGCTGCCTTGGTGATGCCTTACTCTGTTGATAATTGTATAAAAAGTGGCTATTTAATGTATGTAGCTTATTCATGCTTGTTGGACAGCTGTGATTTCATAGCCCTTTTTATTTATTGCACGTTATTTTTGTTTAAATGTCTATACTGCTACAGTATACCAAGGTGGCCGTTTATTTATATTTGATAATCAGTTGTATGCACAGGCTGTAAATGTCAGTCTATAGAGAAGGAATTTATTCTCGGTTTGGACATGAGGGCTCAGTGGCATGATGTAGCCGAGTTAGTCTCTCATTGTCATATAAATCATCTTGATTTATTGTGAGCACTTTTTTTCAGTTGGAGCTTTTTTCTTAACAATAAATATGCTTTCTTCTTAATTTTGCTGAAATAAATTATTTGAATTCCACACCACTGTTATTTAGTGCTGTTGTGCTTTGTCTTTCCTACATTAACAAAATACTAAAGTTCAAATACAGTCTTTAACCAACAGTAGCAATTTAAAAGTGTGGTATTGTCATGAGTAGCAACTCTGTCCTGCCAGTGTTGTTATCTTGATGAGTAAAGTATTTCCGAACCCTGCTGTTTTCTTATTGTCATAGTGTTGACTGACATAATGTCAAACGGTGCTGTCAAGATGTCATTTACAATGCTGAAAGGACCTAACACTGCACTGTTTTCCTGCAGGTATTAAATTAAAGGTACAGTATGTAGGATTTGGCAGCATCTAGTGGTGTGGTAGCCTGGTGAAGCATAGGACTAATGAGATGTGTATATGCCGGAAAAAAGCAACTGATAAGGAGAAAATGTCCCATAGGAAATTTTTGACCCACTTATGGCAAATTGGGGTAATAATACAAAGGTTAAATATTCTCAATTCATTTTCTCTCATCTAAGGTTCTAAGGTTTTTTCTGACCTGACTGCATTATCCAGAGACAAAACAATAAACACGTAAGCATTTAAATTAAAATGTGATTTCAACTTAGCCAGTCCTACAGCGACTTTAAGTCCAACAAGGAGCCACCAGATGTTAACTGAGCCCCTAATGGCTCTATATAGCTAATCATAGAAGCATAGAAGCAGTTTGTACTGTAGCAACCCCATACCCGTGAAGTGATTATTCAAACAGTGCCTGTGTCATGAAGGTCCTTTTATCCCACAAAGCATCCCTGAAGAGAGACCAGATTGCCTATCTGTGTGCTTAATGGTGAATTAGAGCCCGTCCTTGGCCAGCCCCATCATGTTGGGCTTCTTTGGTCAAACAAAACTAAATTCAAAACCAGATTTAATGTGTCGCACTTAAAATACCCCTCTGCGCTCATTAAAATGACTCATGACTGTGATTTAACAGGCCGTCGCTTTGGTACCGTGACAGTGACATTTTCAAACAGGGAGGGAGGAAAATGTGGTATAGTGTCAAAAATGAAGTCTTGGCTAATGGAGAAAAAAAAGCCTGTTCACTGAGTCAGACCTCTAAGGGACTGTATGGAAATTATCATGGTGGGGAGGGGGGCTGAAGCTCATGTTTCTTTATTTTTTTAAAGAAAGACCTGTTCTTCTTCAGAGTATTTGATTTGGACCCTCCCCTTTGACATATGAAATAATGCAACATCCTCCTCCCTCAATTTCTCAACTCAAAATTAATTTCAAACTTAATATGTTAATAGAGCAATCATTTTTACATAGCCCATATTGCATATAAAAGCTACGAGGAACAATAATTTTTTGTTGATTTTGGCGGTCCCTGAGGACAAAAGCGGTGGTGTTTCAAAGCACCAGAGTCCCTTTAGAAAACCTCTCATTTTACTGCTGGAGGGTCTGACAGTTTCCCCTCACAGTGCTGGTTCTGCTTCTCCCGTGCCTCTCTTCCCAACAATACGGCCTGGGCCTCCAGCAGCGTGGTGTCAGTGTTGGCTCCATGGATGTACAAAGAGAACTGGATACAGTGTTGGCAGCGGGCTCCAGTTCATTCCTATGAGAGTTGCAGTATCAGTGGCGCATGAAGCCAAAATGGCTCGACTGCTGAGTGATAAAGTACCCGGATCATCCGATCTTCCGCATCCATTGGGCCCATATAGCAGTCGCACTAGCGTTTCCTTTAACCCCGCCTCCCAGCCCTCGGTCTGGGCCTCATTCACATGAATGAATGAACTCTGGATTCAGTGCATTTTACAACTTTTAGGACCTAATGATTTAAATAAGGGTTATTCAAGTGTTCATACTGGGAAGTTGATTTACCTAAAAAAGACACACAGACATCTCTTTCTCAATGTAAGTCTATGGGAAAAAGGTCTTTTTGGGCCAAATGGCATCACGTGGCGGACACAGAAGCTGTAATTCCAGCGGTTTGGCCACTACAAACATTTGCTTCAACACCCAGCGCTCTTCCTGGGGGCTTGGTTGGCTCCCAGCGGGGACCAGAGAAGCAGCGAGACGAAGCTCTGTTCCTGGCCGGAGGAGGAACCACTGCTCCTTGGCGCGGAGCTCTCAACCTCCCGCCGGAGCTCTGACTGCAGGCCGAAGGCGGCAGCCGGATCTGGGTCTGTCCGCATTGGGCTGGTCACTGCCGGAGGCCCCGCAGGGCTGAGGGAGTTTGATTTTGCGCTGAATCTGACCCGGTGGCAACGATGACATCAGTATTAAATTGAGACTGTTTCACAACCAGTTAAAAGTTCCTCACAGTAACTTTAAGAGTGGAAATAGAAACACATTAGCAAATATAATAGCCTACATGTATGTTTTATTTCCTGAGCATTCCAGCTGCTCTCTATTTTTGATCCACATCTACTGTTTCTTACAACTGATGTATTGGTCCTACCAGCTACTTGAAAGCCAGGACACAGAAACATGATTGTTGTCCTCTGCATATGGGAAAACAAACCATACTATTTTGATGTACTGAACTATTCTGTCGTTTTGTGGTAAATCTTGCAAGAAAAGGAAAAAATACAATGTAATCTGTGGCATGGAAAGATTAAAGCAAATAGAAAAAATACATAACCCGACCCCTTTCCTGACCCCTCCAAAACTAAAGGCTGTTGTCAGCTTTAATCATATCTGTCTTGACTATTGTTTGACTATTTAGAATTCCATGAAACTGCCGGATAATGTCAGATAATTGATATGTGAGCCAAGCTTCCAGTGTGGCCTCCACAGAAAAATCGAGCCGCGTCTGTTCCCCAAATCAACAGATGGACACACAGACAGTAAGTAAACAGTGCATACCAATGAAGAGCTCAGCTCCCAGCTTCACCCCTCCAGGAACTGCGGAGTAATCACCATATTTGGATGGCCTCAAATCCTCGGGTGCTACTGAAGATTTGTAATTGGAGCTGAATGGTTGCAAACTGGCTTCTCCCACGAGAGGGATTTAGCATGTCCTGCACCAGCCAGCGTGGTGGCATTTTTACAAGTATGGGTGGGGTTCACGTCACGGACTAGCCATCTGGCATAGCGGCTCGTGTCACACAATAACACAGATACCCTCCAGAGCCAGAGACTCGAGTCTGGAGGGCCTTGCTGTCTCCGCGTGAGTCTTGGAAGGAGCACAATGCCTGCCAGCTTTGTTTTCTGGTCGCTGCATCATTTTACTTCCCCCTGCCCTCCACTTCCTCCGGCTGATTGAAGGAAATTCCATTATGGGACGAGAGGCCTGAAAATCTGATCCACTGTTGTCTGTCTATAGCGCTTCAACATAAATTTAAAGATTCTGCAGAAGCAATCTCAAGATGGAGAGTTTGTATTAATGGTAAAACAGCACTGCAGCAGATTGATGATGTCTGGAAGTTTTGACTGCAAACTTTTGTAAATCTGTTTTTATGTAGCTGCTGACCTGTTTTAATAATGCCTGGTTTAGGGTTATTTGAGGTAGTTAAATTACTCTGCCTGGCTCTGATTTATTTTTTATGATCTTTTCATCTTGTGAAATTAGTCTGGAACAAAGCAGAGAGTCATAAATTGAATATGCATGAATTTATCAATAGCAAAATGCTTCTTTTACACAGCAACATTTATTTCCAAAAATGGATTGCTTACAAACAAAAATAGAAGCTTTTAATACATTTCTTGAAAGGAAGAATTGGACCGTGCACGTCTGTGGGCAGAGCGTAACACTGTGGGGATTAAGAGCTCTATTCCCACGGCGACTGCATGAGTTAGAAATGTATGTACATATGATCCTGTGAGGCACTTTGTATAAAAGCATCCAGCAAGTGGGCTGTTATGTTCTGGTCAGAAAAAGATGGCAATGACTACAGGCCCACGTTGCTCACTGTATAGTGCTGTGACTAAGATAGCTACAAATGCAAAGACACAATGCATGTTGATGTATAAACCAAATCATATACTGCACAGCTGTAAAATGCCTATGTATTTTCTGTGAAGCATTCTTTCATTAACTGTTCCCGATGTGAGACTCGCTCTCCAAACGGCACCTTAGCACTTTCATCATCTCACTAAGGCAGTTACAGCATCTGCTTCTTCCACTCAGGCTTCACTCCCATCCAAAGCACGATGTGGAGCCTTTCACTGTCAGGCGCCAATATGAATCTCATCGTGTCTGAGTCTACATCTGTCTCTGCGCTCGTTCCTCACAATCCATTTGTCCAAATCCCCCTGACATGACGCATGAAACCCATAACAGCTATAAATTATACAGCAACCTTCAGAATGTGTCTGACTTGGCCTTTATAAGACAGAGTCTCAAATTCGAAGATGACCCCATTTTTAATGAATGATTTAAGCGCAAGAGTGGATTTATGCGTGTCCAAAGTGATGCAGCGGGGTTCTAAATATTGATGTGTGAGGGGAGGATGGGGGATTCCGTGATCTCTTCTAGAAGAGGAAAATAACTCGATCTAGGGAGGTTTAAAGCCTTGAAAGGCCAAAACAAATCTATGAAATATTGAGAGCTGGGAGAGGAGTGACATTAATAATACCGTAGTACTGCCACTCATAACAGCAGCAGGCATGTCAGGAGGATAACAACTCTGATTTGGAAATCGGTAGCACTAGACCCCTAAAATATCTCTAAACAATGGATTGTTGTCCTTTTTCAAAATGTAAGCCCCATGACAAATATAGAGCTGCTATCTGTATCTCTTCATTTCACACAAAATATCTGCATTCTGTTTTTGGGAATGATCTACTGTTTCCTTTTCCTATGTCCATGTTTTCTTCTTTAAACTCTTTTGTATGTGTATGCATTGAGCTGTTCACAGACTATACAACATAACATTATATTTCAAATATTTTCCTCAATTAATCAGATAAAACAGTGGTATGCGATTAACAAAAAGTGTGCCCTAATAACTAATTGTGCTATATTGCTTAATTTAAAAAAATCAAGGTGTACATGCAATCAAGACAAAGACAAAATAAAGTTGTCTGTGAAAACAATTAGTGATGCAGTGATCCAACTTTATCAGTCTAGATACGATACCGATACCACCGATACCGATACCGATACCGATACTGATATCGGTACAGATACTGATATTGATACCGATACAGATATCGTTACTGATACTTAGTACAGATCTGATTCCAGTTTTTAATTAATAAGCTGTATGCCTTACTGTGTCGAAGTGACTGGGATCGTTCTTTTATGTAAGGCAATAGACCTGACTTAAAAATTGCTTTCCTAACAAATAAATACATAGATATAAATTTAATGATTTTTTATTTATTATTAAAATAATAAATTGTACATGAGCAACTTGGTAAAAAATCTGAAAATCTTAAAAAAAATAAAAAAATAACAAGAATTACAATTCAAGTGTAAACCTTTTAAATACAGCTAAAATGAATTAATTATAAATACAGTTATATATATATATATTTACAGTATATACTGTATATAAACATTGAATTGAATTGAATTGAATTGAATTGAATAGATCGGCCCCATGTCACTATTTGAGTCAGTATCGGCCTGATCTCCGATATTAGTATTGGTATCAGTGCATCCCTAAAAAAACGAGTAAGCTACTGACAAATAGAGGCTCTCTTGGCCATTTGCATGCACTTCTAACTAAGATGATACCTTAATTCAGTTCATCATTTTTGCTGTCAAGTGCAATGCAAAGTGACAGGCTAAAATATTGTATCATGAGATGTAAAATAACACCTGTGCAGAATCCGTAAACCTTTATCCTTTACCATAAAACAAATCTGGTAAAATTGATTGTGATTATTATGGACTAACCATACCATATAGCTGAATATCAAACTTATTACCTGTATTTCTTCACATTTCAGTAAATCTGCACCATGTAAAATCATGCTGCTTTAACTACCAGCAGTTCTGTCTGAAAGTAAGTCTGAATCCAATGACTATGAGACAATATCCAGATATAGGGAGCACTGGCTTTTTGTGTAATTTCTAAGCCAAGTTATGGATGAAAGTCGAAAGTCTGGTTACAGGTCAATTTAACAGAGATAAAAATAAAAAAAAATTACTGGAGAATTTCTAATGCCATTTGTTTCTGTTGAAACTTTGAAAGTGCATAATCTGTTCATATCTGAATAATGTATTTGTATTCGGTTGCATCCTTAGTATTGGATGTAAATATTTTCAAACACTTTTGTCAAAATTCTCACAAAAAACGATGGATAAACAATCAAAGTGCAGCGAGGCAATGAAAATCCATTTCTATCATCAATTATCCAGCCTGGCTTCTATGTCCCTCCTTCATCAGATGTCATCATTAAATGTCGGTAAAGTAATCACTTCATGACTCTAGGCCAACAGTGTAAATAAGAGGAATGCTCGCTCCCTCTGAGATTGCCATTATTGTCTGTGGCTGACTGCTGATTGTCAGGTTAGCCGCCGAATTCATTATCATGATTCCTCAAGGCGGAGCAGAATTGATTCTTATCTGACTCTGAAACTGTTTTGTCGACCAGAGCCTCATCTACATATCATTATTGGAAGATATTTCATGTCATCAAGCTTCACCGTGCTTCCCTGCAGCCGCCTCCATTACACAACTGCACAACAACATATAGGCACACCGTGATGTTTATCATTAAGATACAGTCAGAGCATCAAGTGTGTGTCAGCGTGGAAGAGAGAGAGAGAGAGTGTGACATTTCTCATTTCTCATCAAGTCTTTGCCCCAACAGGCTTAGCATATAAACAGCGTTGGTTTCTTTGCCATAATTGGGCATTATAGATAAGAAGCATATCTGGTGCTGCAGCTGGGCCTGTGAGGCTGCCATCCCATCAGCACCTACGCACTGGGAGAAGGCCGGGAGTGACATGCATGGCTGATGACAACAGCCACAGTAGGACCGTGAGCTGAGGGACAACAGCCGAGCTCAAGCAATGACGCATCCAGCGCTGGTCAGAGGAGTGAACTGAATAGTAGCACATTCACTTGCTAATAGCAATATCTGTTTTTTTAAGAAGCTTATTTTTAGAGCGTTTCTGCTTCGAGTGACAGAGTAGTAGAAGAAAGAGAGGCAATAAAAAAGAAGGTCAGGTAGTTTCATCTGAGACTAATCCAATTTAAGTTTGACCTTAAGACCATCCGAATGAAAATTAGCAAATTGATGTTGCTTTTAATTCATTAGATGTTTTTTGTACTAGCCTATTTTTTACATATCTTAGTCTTGCAATTGACTGTTCGCTATATCCCTCCCCCGAAAGGTAATTGTCCAATCATAGCATCGCAACCCTTCCTAGGCACGACAGGTATGTCGAGTTTTTGATATGCTCACATGTTGAAGCGGTGTGCATGGGGCTGTGGTAAGATTAAAGAGTTTAGAGGGTGGTGTGTTTTTTTCTAGTGTAAAAGTGTAATGAACTGAATAAACAGTGTGTTTGTCTTCTAAAACATTAGCTGGTAACTCACCAAACCCCCAATGTAAATCTATAGGAAAAAGTATTTTTGGACCCAATGGCATCACGTGACGGAAGTTGTAATTCCACCGTTTGGCCACTATGTCAAATTTGCTTCAAAGCCTGGCGCTCTTCCTGGAGGCTTGGACTAGATGGACGACATGATAGCTCCCCAAAAGTGAAGCCAAAAAATCTCTATCGCCCCCTGGTGGCTGGCTGTAGAATAGGTCATAAATCCTGCCCCCTCCATGTTAGCGGATAGGACATGAGCAAAAATAAAAATCAAGTATACATCAAATACATTTTTCCCAAAGATGGTTTCTGTCATTTTAGGTAGGTCTTATCACGCTGATGTATGTTCAAGTGTTCATTTTTCTGATAAGTTTGGGTTTTAATTAGTTATTTGATGCTATAAAAAGAGGGTGAGACGTCATGATTGACAGCTGTGATTGACAGCTGCTCTGAGTGAAGTAGTCACGGAGTCGGAGGCTTGAGAGGAAATGTAACTTTAACTTTCTATAACCATCACGAGTCTGTGTAATAGAACATGTGTCAATTTGATCATAAATGTATTTATAGAGATATTATGGTTAGTTGTTGTGTTTTTCTAGCTACCGTGGTGCTAATGTAGCAGCTAGGTGGCTCATGCTAACAAGCTGCGTCTGTGCTCGGCTTGTGATTGGCTCGGGCAGGTGTGTGGGCAGGACCTCGATACCACAGCTCCAGCGCCCCGATATCTACTGCGCAGACTCTGGCTCCAAATGACGTCAAAATGTTAAAATGGCAGCTCCCGAATCTGGGATATTTTCACTTTTGTGTTTGCCACACATATAGGTCAGTCCTCATCCTAGAAGCTGTTAGTCTTGTAAAATGAAAATATATGATTTGAAAATACAAACAAGTATGCAAGAAAGAGAGCAGACAAACTGTGTTATATTGCAATAAAATACCTTAAATGTTTCCTTATTGTAAGGGCTAGGCTATAGCTCTACACTGCAACAAATCAACAATGCTGTTTCTTTATTCTACAGGGATTATCAACTGGTGAAGCAGACTTCCTATTTAAGACCCTTTTAATGAGATTTTTGTTTTAAAACAAGTCAGCAGGAAACATAAAAAGTCCCCTTAAGACTGCGTTTTCAATCAACTCATGGAGCTAATGTTAACATAATTACCTAGCTAGCTACAGTTGATAACATCTGTAGCAACAGTTTTCATTATAGACGGTGAAATAGAGGGTTGCAAGCTAGAAATTAGGAGCCTGTTCTTGTTTACCTCCGTCTGAAATCAAGGACCCATTCAAGTGGTAAAACTGCCACCATTAGTATTGTAAAATAAACATTATGTGCCATGTACTGTATAAACAGAAAGCTTGAAAGACGTAGCAACAGTAACACAGGGCTTGGCAGCAAACTTGTTTTTCTCCGCACTAATTGATTATCAACACATTACGTTGGATATCTACAGCTTAGGTAAAAATGTCCAGATCAATATTGACCTTCAAAATCCTCATTAGTCAAACTTTAATGTTAAAAATATGCATTTCTATCTCCTTCTAAATAATGCCAGCTAATCTTATTTGTGTTTAGTGTTCATTTAAGTCAGTCGGACTCACAGGGCTTCAGCAGGTAAGTACCTGCGAGGAGGTATTTGCTGGTTCTAATGCAGTACTTAAGGTCAAAACGTTGCTTCATAAGCTTGTTAACAAGCTTAAAACCCCCTCATCTGATTACCCAAAGACGGTGGCGACCACGGCAGAGCTGTGCTGCCGATAACCCTCGTGTTGCTCATTTCTGCGCAGAACGGGCTGCTGATAAAGCTTGACCGTTGTTTTCTTGTTGGGAGTCTGGTGACCATCCATCAGACGACTATAAAAAAGGAATTCTGCGACTTGTTTATGTCCTTCAAATCTAATTGGACCTTGCTGTAGCTCCCGTGGCGTGCTATTGGTAGGCAATAAACAACAGAGGGAATGGGCAATTACTTCATATCGCTGCTGGACATGGTAATAGTTATTGGCGCGTTGAGTCCTGCTCTCACCATAGTTATTCCCAGTGGCCACGAAACACAATTTGTGGTCTGCGCACGATTTAGAAAAAGGGGCAGTGACCTGGGATATGAGGATGTGATTAAGTATGCCATTAAAGAGCTCAAGACAAATCATGGAGGGATTGTGACAGCCAGCGAACGTTTCCAGCCTGCGTGCCCTCCTGGGTACACATTGCCGCTGTCAAAGAAAAATTACGTAACCGCAATTGATTCCTTTTTCTGTTTCAGGCTTGGATTGCGTGGAAAGAGAGATGTGCCTGTAGAGTCTGTTTGCAAATTGTAAATTCGAATTTGTCGGGCTCACGTTGAACAACTGGATTCGTTGAATTAATCAATTCAGTGTTATGTGAAGCTCAATTTGGAATTTAGTTCAGCCTGACACCAGATGGATTTATTACAGAATTCATTTCAGACTCAAAGTTCCAGGATGCTTTTGTTCTCTTGTATTCCTATGTTAACTGGAAAGGCAAGTAACTGTGCCAGCTTTGCACTTAGCTCATTGCTTGTTCCTCCTCAGCCCAGAATCGACTGTTAACTCTCTCCACTTGTGAAAGACCTACAAATAAGCCGATGCGATGTTCACTAACTTAAAACAATTGACACAAAAAACAACTCTTTTGACTGCGTGTATCGAGCCTTGGAGGAGGTGGATGCCCCTCAGCCAACGCTCAGGGAAGAAAAAGTCAATTGCCGATTACACTTTACTAAATAAAAAAACTCTACAAATTCAGGTTTTAATCCACCCACTCAAAATTGGTACAAGATATAATTCATAACACTATTTCAGCTTGGCTGACCCCGTTGTAAAATCTCACATATGAATGTTTAGTGAGTAGAAGTCTCTCTCTTTCCTTCAGTCCTTAAAGAGTTTTGCAGACAGTGTGCTTCTGTCCCACAGCAGTGGTGCTGTGTGGGGCTGCATTGTCCCTATATAAAGCTAAGTGACTGAGAGGATGCATTGTACTTTTTGAGAGGCAAGGCCTGCTGGCTGGGTGCCAGATGCCGAGCATAACTCAAAGTGACAGAGTGACCGTCAAATAGCTGCCGAAGCTCTGGCGTAATAACAAGATCATGCAGAAACGGTCCGCAGCTGCACTGTTTTGGGGCCGTGAAGCTGTGAAACGTCCTTAACTACTGACTGTTGAGCAAACTCTCAAATGGACTGTCAGGACACTTTGTCTAGAGCTTTCTAACATTACAACCAGTTAGAAGGAGGTACTGAAAGGGAAACACTTACCTTTTCTATATATTTTCTACTTCTTCTTTGTATGTTCTTAAATGCAGGGTGTTAACAGCTCTCGAGGGGGTGAATAGTAGTTAAAGCCGGGGTTGGCAAAAATTCCATAATAACCTTTCAGCATATTGTAATTCAAGTAGTCCGACTAGACTTCTGCACCTCCTCGTGGCTCTGATTTCAGATTTTAGAAAATCTAGCCCGTGACGGGAGACTTTAGCCAATCAGAGGTCATTTCAGAGAGAGAGCGTTCCTATTGGCTGTTCATTCAACAGAGGCAGCTGTCAATCACTCGCAAACTTCAATCAAATGGTCAAACTAGGCAGCACTGATCAAATATGAATTAATATTCTGTTACTGTAATGCCTATTTCTCACATAAAATGTTTTTCTCACATAAAATGAGTGACAGCTGCCTCGTTGAATGAACAGCCAATAAGAATGCTCTTTCTCTCTGAAATATCCTGTGATTGGCCAAAGTCTCCCATCACGGGCTAGATTTTCTAAAGCCTGAAAACAGAGCCATGAGGAGGTGCAGAAGTCTAGTTTTTTCTCAGAACACTTGAATTACAATATGCTGAAAGATTATTATGGAATTTTTGCCCAATGATGCCAAAAATATTCTGCCTACTGCGGCTTTAATCTTGTTTTTCTCTGCACTAATTGAGTATCAACACATTATGTTGGATATCGACAGCTCAGTTCAAAATGTTCATATCAATATTGACCTTCAAAATCCTCATCAGTCAAACTTTAATTTTAAAATATGCATTTTGCATATGGCAGCTAATCTGATTTGTGTTTAGTGTTCATTAGGCCTGTCAGACTCACAGTCAGCTTCAGTAGGTTAGTACGTGAGGAGGTATTTGCTGGTTCTAATGCAGTAGTTTGACCGTTTGATCAGAGTTTGTGAGTGATTGACAGCTGCTCAGAGTCGGCAAGGCTCCAGCTCAGCTCTGATTGATTGTTTTCCTCCGGTCTGTGAAATCTTGCAGATGCCATTAGGAGCACCGGAGGACACGGAGGCGCCTGAATTTTTTCAGATTACCTGTCTCATGCACTGCTGTCAGGATAAAAATATATTTTTTTAATCATATTAGGGGGTATTAGGGGGTATTCAGATATCTTTGACCTCTACTGGTGACCAGCATGAAATACAACAACACAAGCAGAACCTGCCTCCTCCTACACAGCCCCCCCCCCGCTTCAGCCTGAGCTAAAGCAGCCTGTAAATAAAGTCACAATTTCCCAGGAGAACAGTAAGCTAGTGAATATAAATTGACTTTACTGATTGATTAGAAATCATTCAGTAACACCATGCTAAGGAGTGACAATCAACAATGCTGATTTCTACTCATTTGCCATGGGTACAAGACGCTTTGGCTTCTGTAGTCACTGGTTCTAAACACGTCCCACCTCATCACCGTCGAGTGAATAGGTTGGAGGTTTGAAATGCAGCAATCACTGAGTCATTGCTACCGATCAACACCCCTGCACATGCATTACAACCTGTTTGGTCTCTAAGGTGGTACAGCATCCCTGTGGCATTCTAACACCACTGACATGGAAGTATGCCATCAGAGCAGTGTCAGAAAATGTTATTTGTGATCCCACTTTGCCTCAACATCCTGTGAGTGAGCGCTGTGCAGTCCAAAAAATACACTCAATTCAAGAAAAGTTTCCTGCACCGGAGTCAGTGACAACCTGTCCATATTTTCTTTCTGTCAGCCTTGGATTACTTTTTTGGGGCTTTGAGTCAATTACAAGAAAGACAATGATGACCTTTAAACCAACATTAGTAGACAGAAATCTAGCAGAAAATAGTAGAAAATAGTAGATCTTGTCTTGGTAAGAAGAGCTGTTGTAAAATTATTTGCATGCATTGTCACTAGAGCTGAAACAATTAATCCATTAGTCGATTGACAGAAATTTTTGATTTTGATATTCGATTAATTGTTTCTGTCAACAAGACATTTGAAGGCATGGCCTTGGGCTCTGGAAAATTGTTATGGGCATTTTTCACAATTTTGACATTTAGTTGACCAAATGATTAATTGATTAATTGAAAATGATTGGCAGATTAATCAATAACGATATGTCATGTTGATATGATATAAATAATCATATGTTGGGCTGTCAAAGTTAAGGTGATAATTACGCATTAACGCAACTTGCGATTTTTAGGTTGTAGCGGGCTCAGTTTTAAAGCTAGAGTGAAGATACTGGCATCATATGAAACTAGAGTCCATTGGTACCAATCATGTCTTACTAGCTTGTTGCAAACATTTTGACGTGGAAAAACTGTCTTGGCCATATTCAAAGGGGTCCCTTAATCTCTGACCTCAATATATGTGAATGAAAATGGGTTCTATGGGAACCCACGAGTCTCCCCTTTACGAACATGCCCACTTTATGATAATCCCATGCATTTTGGATAAATCATAGTCAAGTCGACACACTGACAGCTGTTGTTGCCATGTTATCATCTGAGCATATTTTTTTATGCTAAATGCAATACTTGTGAGGGTTACTGAACAATATTTTCTCATTGTTTTGTGTTGTTAATTGATTTCCAATAATAATATATACATACATTTGTATAAAGCAAGTAGATTTGCCCACTCCCATATTGATAAGAGTATTAAATACTTTACAAATCTCCCTTTAACATTTTGAACAGTTAAACTATGTGCGGTTAATTTGCGATTAACTATGGACAATCATGCGATTAATTGCGATTAAATATTTTAATCGATTGACAGCCCTAATTCATTTATAAACAACCACTTAGAGCCCACTCACTCACCACTAACTTTGCCTGGTTAATATAATGTAGAAATGTATGTTTAAACAGCACTAGTTTGCTTCATTAAAGTGTTTAAACACTGATGTAACCAATGTCTATATCATTATAGAGTTATAAACTTGGAATATCTCATGTACTGTATCCAGGTCAGTCTTTTCAAGCATCTGCATGAATGATGCCTTGAACATCAGTTGTGACTGTGTGGATTTCCCACAGGAGAACGCAACCATGTAAGTAAGCCAGCCACATGTAACCTGATTTTTAAAGGTTGCTGTTCTGCTGAGGAGACCAAACCTGCCCCTCAGACTAATGGCCGTGTAATGAAATACAAGTCTGTCATTCCGTTATAGAGCCATTACATTAGACTCTCCTTCAAAACTCAGACAGCTTGTTAAATCTGATATGTTTCGGTGCCTCCGGTGAAATGAGCTGCTGCTGCTGCTCAGATGCAGACTTCCTCTGAGTGGGATTCATTCTATACACATCAACACTTAAAGCATAAGTTTATGTGAAGTTTACAACAAGTCAATTATGGGTTAGGGGTGTCGCAGTGTGATAGGCTGTTAAAGTAACAGCCCAATAAAGTCTATCAGCACAGTATAAGCACATATAGCAAGTATTGCACTGTAATACATCACCTCTGCTTCATTAGCTCCTTAACAAGCAGGGAGGGTTAGTGCTGCTTTGGAGGCAGCAGACCTTCAACACTTTGACAGTGTTTCATGTGTAAAATCAAGCTGCTTTATCAAAGAAATGAGGCAGACGGGAAAATATGCATGAGTCATGCTTCGGGTCTATACGGAAAACTCTCCCCAGTGATGCAGCCCGAGCACCCTTTGGATCCTGGAGGACAGTTTGGACAATCAAGACATAAAAAGTGCTCTACATTGCACAAAGACTGCCTATTTATGTCCACAATTCTTAAAGTGTGCATCATTATTTGCTACATTATGCTGATGACTCCCTCACCAGTGAGTCGCATATTTTGCTATTAAGCTGCCCGAGCCGTGCCCTACCGTTTAACTGATTGTAGACCACATCCTCCAGCCTCTCCAGCCTCTGGAGAATAGACTGCCTGTCCACCAAGTTGGAAACTTTTCCATTCCTGGCTCGCAGCCTCTGGTCGGACATACGCCCTATCTGGATGAGCTCCTCGGATCGGTCCTGGATCCGGCAGTAGACCGAGAACAGGATAATCCCCACGAACACCAGGATGTTGACGGTCAGCAAAGTTTTGATTTTGCGTGCCACAGCCATGAAAGAGGAGATTGTCTGGCTGACTCAGTCAAGCCCAGCAGCTGTCCATGTGCGGTGGCCTGCTCTGCCACCTTCCGCTGTGCGCTACGCGGGAGGAGGATTTTTCTTAAGGTCAACTCGTGGAGACCCGAGGATCCGTTCAGCACCGCGGACAGCTCCGGAGGCTGCGCTCGCTTCTTAGCGGGGCATCACATGGAAGAGTCAAGGTGGGGGAAGGTTGCTGCTGGCTGCCACACAGCGCTCGGCTCCAGCCCCGGTGAGCGATGCTTTTTATGGGCTCCACTAGCCGAGAAACAGCTGCACACGCTCTGATGTCGTTCGAGCTACATATTACAGGCGAGAGATGACGCCAGGGAAGGCACTCATCCTGGAGAACAGCCCGCGGCAGTTGCAAAACATCTTTCCTCCGCAAAGTCCTTAGCCCCGATATGTCTCGTCCATCTTACAGGAGATGCGCTGCAATAATAACCGCTCGCATCGAAGCATCCTGCTGCGATCACTGCCTCGCTTTGGCATCTCCCTTTTCAGAGGTGGTCACTCGATCCGTCCCGCTCTGCAAATATGAACCCGAGTATGTCCAGAGAATATGTGCATGCTTCAAAAACAAGGCGGCGTTTCTCTCTCTCTCTCCCTCTCTCTCTCTCCCCCTCTCTCTCTCTCCCTGTGTCTCTCTGCCTCCGTCTCTCTCGCTCTGTGTTGGTGTTCCGTCAGTCCATTGTTGCCCTCCTTGTCGGCGGCGCAGGGCAGGCTGAGTCGAGAGCAGATTTGCCCTCAAATGCGGTGGGAGAGATGCAGCCGGGCTCTGGCATGCTGCTGTCTCTCCTCCTCCTCCTCCTCCTCCTCCTCCCAGCCTCTCCGCTCTCTGTCGGGGAGGAAGAGCCGCCGCTGCGTCCTGACGTTCAGAGGCTCAATCATGAATATTCACGAGCTGTGTTGGGCTCGCAGGATAAAATAAACAGTATATGGAAGCAGCTGATGCTTCCGCTTGGTAGAGCAGCAGCCTTCTGCACGTATCACTTAGTGAACTGTGAAAATGCGTTAACAGATTTTTGATCCGTAGTGCGGAGGTTAACAGTCTCCTTGTCACCTCTGGTGCCACCGCCAGCAGGAGCAACTTCAGTGCCTCATATCCATATAGGATCCGATTTGCATGTTATGCAACTGGCCCTGCATGGATACAGTACAGTACATGCATGGTCAACCTCAGGAGTGTAATCATCATTTCGCTAATCACATGCTCGGATGGAGCACCAACTCCATCATATGAGAACTAACAAACATATCCTGCACTAACAGCAAACAACCTATTTTTAATCAAATCCACTGGGAAAAGAGGTTCCTTTATATTCCTATTTGAACCACCTTCAGAACAGAAGTTCAACTTTTCATCAGAAAATCCACCTCACATTGCAGCCCACGCTGCTGACTGGACTCTGTGAAGTGCAGCACAGCTAGAAGCAAAATATCTTCAGGGTAGGGCTGTCAATCGATTCAAATAGTTAATCGCGATTAATCGCAAATTAATTGCACATCTTCTTTATTTGTTCAAAATATACCTTAAAGGGAGATTTGTCAAACTGCATGTCATTATCATAAAGTGGGCACATCTGTAAAGGGGAGACTCGTGGGTACCCATAGAACCCGTTTTCATTCACATATCTTGAGGTCAGAGGTCAAGGGACCCCTTTGAAAATGACCATGCCAGTTCTTTCCTCGCCAAATTTTAGCGCAAGTTTGGAGCGTTATTTAGCCTCATTCTCAACAAGCTAGTAAGACATGGTTGGTACCAATGTATTCCTTCAGTTTTGTAGTTTCATATGATTATCTATTGCGTTAACTTTGACAGCCCTACTTTAAGAACATGTGCAGTAATGATTCGAACCACCACTTCAAATCGCTTTCTCGTCACAGCTCCTCAATATGCTGTAACCTCCAGCCACTGCAAGCTCCTCATCTCCAATTCCAAATGAATTATAGCTCAAGTAAATCACGTACAAAGTGATTTAGTCTCACTGTGTACTTTTACTTGATTAGGCAAACCCAGACATGGCGCAGGCTTCCCAAAGCACTTTGATCCCACTTCACACCCACCAGAGGATCTCAGATTTATACTCCTCACTTTGTTTGCTGCTCTACTATAATCAGAAGGCGGCTGTAACTATAAAAAAGAACCTTTATAGACTACAGTTCTTCATCAGAGGACGTCTGGTACGAACGTGATCTTGTAAGTATCCTCATACCTCCTCAAATGCCTTGATGGTATACGTCTTCAAGATGAAATCAATTCTGCTTTTCAAGAGCTTTTAGTTTTAATCCTCTCAGAATTCAGTTTCAGATTTGTTTCAGAGATCAGACAGTTGGAGAGAAGTGGTGCACTGTGGTGTTGAGTGTGCTTTGTGAAGTGCGCATCATCATTTCTATCAAGACACAAATGCTCAAGAGCGCTGAGAGCTTCATGCTCCATATATTCCACAAAGTCCCTGCGATCCAACATGTGGTCAAATGTGGGTTTTATGTTGAATCATACAAAACACCACACTGGTCAGTGTTGTGATTACACACTGCATTTCCTATCATCAACCCTTTGTGTTTTAATGATTGCAGCCCATGTACTTCCTCTCCGGCTCCTGTGGTTCTCAGCTCTGTATGACAATTGCGTTTGAAATAACCGGCTTTGTATGCAGTGTTTAATTAGGATTCCTGCTGCACATGAGCCCCACGACAAAAGGTGCTGATTTAATTCAAGGTCTGCAGAAACAGACGGACTGTGGGGAAATCAGCGTTACAGCCACCTCAGCCACCATGCAGGCCTCAGCACAGCTGCTTATGCAGCAGCCACAGTATCACCGCCCCCTACGCTCCTCCAGAGGACTCTCTGAAGACTTCTGCTCTGTTCTCTGCATTCAGCACCCTGCATGCCCCTGTGACTGCAGACTGTGGCACTCAAGTGTTTTAACCATATTAACCTGGGTCACTGCCAGCTGCAACTTAGTCATCCCACTCACCACTCTGTTCTACATAAGCCACTTGAACATATTCAGTGGGAGGACACAGGCTGGATGGTGTGCATCTACTGCTGTGATATCCACAGCCATGTGTTCACCAGATCTGTGCTCACAGGAAACATTAAGTAGTAGCTTCCAAGGTGACTAGCCTGCAAGGACTGGAAGTCAATCAAAATGTGTGAATAACTGTGCTATGTATTAATCACAAATATGAGTGTGTTGATAATGTTAACAGATGCCCATAAAGTAGTTTTGTTCAACATCATAACATATGAAAGTCCAAGTCCATCCCTTTTCCCGTCACAGATCATGTCAAAGTGATACTCAAATTTATATTTTCTTATTATTGAAAGGAAAAGGAGATTAATCCAAAACACTCCTTTAGCCTCCAAGTCTCTGAGTGCAAACTTGTAGTGTAAACTGTAGCTTACCAGCCAAGGACAGGTACCGTCTTCTTAGCAGTTGAATTGAAGAATAAAGACTAGAGGCCATCTTGCGATGAGATCACACCAGCCGCAATGCTAAATCAGGCAAGGGTCAAAAAGCGCGGGGGGGCCTTACCCACTTCCTACCTCCTTACTTTCAGTTCCTTTGCTCGGACCACACTCATCTTTGAACTCAACATTCCTTTTGATCTCAACTACACGCCTGTAAAGTTTTGTGACTGCATCTTCCATGTTTGTCACTCTGTCGTCGTGACACAATCTGTTCACAGAAATATAAACGCCTGGCAAAGTGTGAGGGTGAGGGGTGTAGAGTGGGGGGGCCCCTCCCCCACCTCCTACCCACACTACTTCTGGCATCCTTGCTCGGACCACACCCATCTTCAAACTTGGCCTTCATTTTGATCTCAACTACACACCTGTAAAGTTTAGTGAGTGAATCCTGCACAGTTGCAACACTTTTGCATTGACAAAATCTATCCACAGACAGACAGAAATATTAACACCTGGCAAAGTACTCAAACCTTCTCTGTAGTAGTTCCCGCTACAGTCGGTGTCTTCAGCACCACATTTTGCCATGATGACTCACACAGACTCACCAGGTGAAAACCGTATCAGCCACAAGCTGTCGCGGTTGGTAAATATCAGGATCTTCAGCAGCTAAATGCTCCACTAGCCTAAAGTGTTCACCAGCTAGTCGCTAACTTCTGATGCTAAAAGGCTTCACAGAGCTGAGTAACTGCACTGTCAGCTAAGAATCCTCTGTGGGCTCATCATTATCAGCGATACCTTTCACGTTGCACATAGCCATTTGATCTATTGTTAATATAAAAATATTGATTAGTACAGCTTTAAAATATCATATACTATACCATACTCTCTATATATATACTATATATATATACTATACCTATGCCTGAAGAAGTCTTGGCCCCAAAAAGGATATTAACTACTGTAAAAACCAAGGTAGTAAGTGCTTTGTTGGGGACCATTTAGTTTGCTACACTCCAGTGATTTTAGCACACCGGGCATCTCGTCAGCTGAAGCTGCTCTTCACTGTTTGGTTCACAAAAGGCCGACATGGCCGGGCAGAGTGAATGTGTTCAGACAAGATGCTATTACGCAAGGACAGCCAGAAGTCAACAGATCACACGCATCCACTGCATTGCAGGAATAAATTCAACAGCAGAGTAAGCGATCAAAATAACTTTTCATCAGCTTTTTTGTCTTTGGTCGTGTTTATTTAACATTTCATCCAGGTTTCAACTAACCACATGCCAACTTGGGTGCCCTTGCCATTCTAATAGAATACTCTTGGATGTGTTGATAGAATTTAATGAAAGAAGGACCTTGTGGTGTCTTTAAAAGTGACATAGTTTGTATTCAGTTTAATGCAAACTAAGAATTGCTAGCAAAAAGAAAATATGCAATGTTTAAAAATTAAATTATAAAAGCGCGTCTGTACACGGCAACTTTCATCAAAAATATGCAAGGTTGTTTTTTTCCTTAGAGAAAGAATTGCACCCTCCATTTGTATTCACACTGCCTAATATGCATAATGTTTTGGCATAAACAGAAAAGATCTAATTCACCACAAGCTGCATCAAGGTCAGTGTGACCATCGTGAAAAGAAACAAAAGCAACAGACAAATCTGATGCAGCAGGAACAGTGGCGCTGATGTAGCTGAGCAAATAATTCATGTTTGTCCCCGATCAGCTGACACGCAGACTTGCCGTGTCGCTTTTAGAATAAAGCACCCACTCTAAGACACTCGTTGGTCACTAATGTAGTGCCGTCTGCTCGCCTGCCAGAGCTAAGTTCATACATTATCACTTTGACCTGCAGGCTAACAGCTAAGCCCCAGTTCTGTCTGCCTTAACTTAGCTCATTCACATTCCACCTCCAGCCAATTCTCCCCACTGCGCTGCTGCTGCGGGAGCTGTTGATTTGCCTAATGCCTTAACTAAATTAGAATAATAACCCGGACTGGAATATGGGGTTTCAGCTCCGGGCGAATTTTTACATGTTTTTGGTTTTTGTACAACATATGAAGCAACACTGGGGGCCAGCAGCTGAATGTTTATCAGAGCCAAGGCCTCATTAAGACACAATGCGCTCCTTGACCTTGGCAGACAACTGTGGCTGTACCCGTAATGCATCACACAGTGGCAACCCAATCACAAATGCAAAGTGCTTTTTCTCAAGTGGGGACAAGCTAGGCAAATCTCGATGTTAATGAGACGAAGACAGAAGCAGCATTTCTTCCGTACACATGTCGTCAAACAAAACAGCGAACAGGAATTATCAGTGTACCAAAACATTAAGCTGGAGACCGAGCACATCAAATATAAAATGTCAAAATGAACGATTGGATTTATCAGTGTGAACATAAGCCTGGCTTCTCAATGTGTTTGTATTAATGGAGAAGGAGCTCTCCAGACGCCTCCAAATGTTTCTTGATTTATGGCAGAAGCAATTACATCTTGCCAGTGTACCGATGCTTGATGGGCGAATCGGTGCAGGTAATTAGAAAGAATAATGAAACAGGGCGTCAAGGGAATGAATCCCTGCATCAAAAAATCTAATCAAAGATAAATGGACTATCCATATTACCTCGTCATTATGCCGGAAAGATTATTGTTTTAAATCCCTGTGTGCACCAGCTATGGACTCTTTCCCAAACAAAAGCCATTACTCTGCTGACGTCTCCGACTTGTTTGCAGGCTGATTGATATTCCGTGGCTCGTGAGCATTCCTCCAGTTTGCGTTTTCAATTTCTGGCTGAGACAATGTATGCGGGAATTTCATACCAAGGAAAAAAAAAACAGCTAATGATGGATTTTCAAAAGAATACAGAAATGTTATTAAAATGCACCCAAAAGCATACATGTGAGCTCAGACAGAGGCACATACACACACACACACACACACACACCCACACACACACACAAAAACAAATACATGGAGCTCTATGCCTTGGCTGGTTCAATTGGCGCATTGATGGAACTGTTGTTAGGATTTCTATACTGTCAACGCTAAACCCTTTAAAGTGGAATCAGCTGTAATTACAAACAAATCCTTTGCTCAGTTCTCTACTCTGATTGGTTGGTTCTAAAGTTACTCCCATACCATATTGCTGCTGTGGAGACAAAGCTGCGAGATTGGGAGCATTTCTATTGCCTCCGCACGGCTCTTAACATGGTGACGAGAGCAATTTCATTCTCTGCTCAGGTAGACATTACTCCTCTATATCTTTACATAGCAAATACTTGTTTACCGCTATATTAATGCTCTGAATATCGTATAGAGCGCTTTCAATTTTCCTATTTTGAATCGTGTTTACAGTCCTGTTTATAATTTGAAATATACATGTAAATGCAAAAGCAGTGTTGCTTTATTGTACTAAAATGTTTTTGCAAGCAGAGCTGAGGAGTATTAGAGTGCAGGAGGGCACGAAGACTGAACTAGCACACCATATATATGATGTAGTACAGTAAGAACTGTATTGATGCACAGGATGCCCAAAAAGTGAAATGTAGAAATTGTAGTTTCATGGACTTAAAGCGGACCTTTTATGCTCCTTTAGTGTGTTATATAGTTTTTTTGTGCATGTAAAAGGTCTGCAAAGTTACAAAGCCCAAAGTCCACGCCAAAGGGAGTTACTCTCCCCCACCTGAAACGTCTTATTTCTTCTTATTTCTTGGGAAACTTATTTGATTTGTTGTTGAAAGTTAGATCACTTTTATGTCTGTATGCTAAGTATGAAGCTAATGCCAGGAGACAGTTTGCTTAGCAAGACTGGTAAAGGCTAGACTGGCTCTGTCCAAAACGTTAAATAAACACCTGCCTACAGCACCTCCAAAGCTCACTAAATAATGTGTCATATATAAAATGACAAGTTGCGGTTTTGTAGGGAGTATAGCTTCTGCCTGCAGTGACTTGTTACTTACATGTATTGCCAGAACTTTAGAGGTAATTGAAGGTGTGTTTTTCAACGTTTCAACGCTGCTTCCAGTCTTAATGCTAAGCTAAGCTAATCACCTGCTGGCTCTCGCTCCAGAGGCTACTTAGCATACAGAGAGTGGTATCAATCTACTTATCTAACTCTCAGCAAAAAAGAAAATAAGATTATTTCCCAAAATAATAAAAACAAAAACTATTCCCTTGAGGTGAATTCATTTGCAGCTGACTCAAATTTGTGTGATAATTAAATGTATTTATAAAAAAGAGTTCAACATCATTCTGAAAAATAATACTGTGAAGAGTAACTTGAACTGATACCAGGAGGATAATAGGGCCTCATTGTTATTTTCACAACATGACTCACACAATAGCCATAGATGGCAATAGACATGGTTTCGACTCTCATTTTTGATGCTTTATTTACACAACAAAGTGTTCGCTGGGTTGAGCTCAGGGTCTCAGGGACAGAAAGTGTCCGGTCTCACTCACTAGAACGTGGCAGACGCAAAGCCGCTGATTCAGTCCAGTTTCTTGTCCGTTTGTGGCCAAAAAGAGCCAGCAGCCAACATCTCAGGCAGCGCTCTAATCATCGGCTCACAGCAGCAATCACAGAGCTGGTCGCTAATCAGTCAGCACAAACAAGCCTACATGCATGCGCATACAAACCAGCATCTGCACAAATACTCCAGCACACACACACACATGAAATGATGATGGAGGCTCAGTTCAGATTTTCAAAAATCTAATTGCTGTTTCATATGCTGACAGGAATACATTTTAAGGGAAACACTGAATATTTTGCATGGAACTGCTCAAATTTAAAGATACTGAATATCATTTTTGAATAATGGAAGCTTTGATCATAAAATAATGTCTGTATCAGACTTTTAAAACCCATAATCTCAGCACAATACAAATTTGGACATAGTTTGCATGCATTAAGTGAAGACACTCCTCAAATCATTCAGTACGAGCACACTGATGCCCACACTCTCCTCACACACATCAGCTGCTAATCCCCGCAGCCAGTGTTTACTCCAAAAAGAACAAAGTCGTCGCTGGCAGCGGGGATCAAAGCGTGCAGATGGCCAGACTGGATCGGAGCAGAACAACACGCTGACCATTGTTAAGCTAACGCCACCGCCCGAAAAAACGGCCCTGGATCCAAGCACTCGCAAGCTGCTTTTGGATAAAGATACCATGTTTTACAGTACATACATCCCCTCACTGCCAGAGACAATATGATGCTGTGTGGCCAGAATGTGGTTGACATGTAAGAGCCATTTGCCAGGAAAGAAAAAGAGAAAAGTGGAGGGAACAGACATCAAAGCAGCACGTCTGGTCCCTCCCTGTTAAAGCCTGCGCTTTTGCTCAATTGTAATTAAAGATAGAGGTGCACGCTAGCGGTATGCCTCCCAGAGAAAATAATTATGTGGCCCTGCCATTGAAGAGGGCATGTGTGGGTGGAGGGGAGGGGAGGGGGCGGTGTTGAATGAGTGTACGGCCGTGCGGTGGCTGAGATGTGCGTGGAGGGAGGGGACGCCACAGGGGATTGCGGCGGCTGAGGTCGAAGTGGGTGCAGAGGACTGCAGGTCATCGTCGCTCTCCATTCAAAATCCCTCAACACACACACACAGACACACACACTCTCCCTGATGGCTGATTAGAGGGCAGAAGGAGAGAAAGAGATAGAGAGAAAGAGTGGCTGGGGGTTGGGTGTGTGTGTGTGGAGACCTCCCCTCCCTCCCCCCCCCCCAGAGGCCAGTCAGAGTGTAATCTTTGAGGGAGAGGTAGATAGAATCATGGTCCACCAGTTGAGGCTGTATTTATTATCACATACTGCAGCTGTGAATCAGAATTATATCTGTTTTTTTATTTTCTAAATGCTATCAGTGAGCAGGAATATGTCAACAACATCATGTAGAATCGCAACACACACTGAAGCTAATTTCATGTGTTTGTGGCTTTGATTTGTCATTTGATGCCTTTGGAGCATAACAAGATAGTGGTCCATGACAGTAGCCATAATGAGTATGCAGCCAGATAGTGATCCATGATGGTAACCAGTGAGCCAATGGAGCAGGATGGTGATCCGTCAGGCAGACATCATCCAGCCGAGATCAGTAGAGATTAGAGCTTGTGCTTTTCATGTTGCACAAACATACAAACACACTAAAATGAATAGTATATCTAAGTCTTGCCTTATTCCACTCGATTTATTGTGATTTGCAGAGACATTAGGGAATTGGGTACTGTGGTGTAACTGTACAATATAAGTACAGGATATTAAATGTAATTTCTTGATGTAGGTCAAAAAGTTTTATGTGTTCTTCTGTAATACATGTAGTATAACCTGCATGTATGCTTCACACTGCACGTCACGTTCATTTGCTTTCTTGCAGAGTTAGATGAGCAGATCGATGCCCCTCTCATGTCTGTATGCCAAATACAAAGATACAGCAGAGCTAGCAGCTGATTAGCTTAGCTTAGCTTAGCTTAGTTTAGCAGAAAGACTGGAAACAGCAGGAAACAGCTAGCCTTGCTCTGCCAGAAGGTAACAAAATGCCAACTAGCACCTCTAAAGCTTTCTAACACGTTACATCTTGTTTGTTTAATCCATACAAAAACTGAAGTGTAAAGGCCAGAACTGTTCTTGCTCTTCAGTGAAACATGTATTGATTCAAATGATGTACTATCCTGAAAATAAAATCCAGAGTACAGAGAAAATAGCGCTAGCATATTGCCCAGCTGGATAGCATGTCTGTTTTGGGGGGGGGGGGGGTTTAAAGGGGAACACCACCTAAATTAAGAATTTCAGTATGTTATTTCCATGGCCTAGGAAAGATCAATCAATATGTGTGAACATGAGCTACTCTCTCTCAAAGCCTGAGGCCAGAGAAGTAAGTCTCAAACTTGTGATCTCATAGAGTTTAAAGTCTGGAGCTGCTCCATAGACTCCTCAGAACATTCCCCTGGGTGCTCTCAGTGTCATCTGTAACATCTCTCCCAATTCATTGTCTATGGAGCAGCTCCACACTTTATAATCTATGACAAACTATGAGAGTTGTTGTTAATAATATTTTTTTTGGACTGTCTTAGACCATAGGAATAACATGGATGAATTTTGAAAATGGGTGTAGTTCCCTTTAAAGACTATTTCTTGGCTTTTGCCATTATTTGATAGTGACAGCGATAGTTCTGAAAGGGGAAGAGAGAGGAGTGACATATAGTACTGGGCCGTGGGTCAAATTCAAACCCCGGGCCACTCAGGACTCAGCCTTGGAACATGGGGCACCCGCTCGCTCACCAGCTACAGCTACTAGCCCTGAGAGCAGTCCCTACATCACTTAGACTCTAGAGCCATTTATTTAACAAAGACGCTCTGAGAAATTTCACTGTGGAATTATCTGGTGTGACCTGAAAAAACATTTCACATTCATTCACATTCACATTTTCACATCACACTTTTACAGGGTTTACAAGCCGGACTATTTTTTGCACAGGAGCAGTGATTTCCTGAAATCCCTACTGGTTTCCAGGTAACCCAGCCCATTCTCATTCCCAGGGCATCAGAGGCTTTGTCACGACCCTCGGCGTGTGATATCTTTTAATTGAGCTTTCAATTAACTACAATGTAAACCCATCAGCGGCAACAGTTAACGCTCTGAGAAAGCGAGTGTGGTGACGTAGTTTAAAGAGCGAAAAGACACAGGGGACAGGGAATGTGGATGGGTCCAACAAACACAAGGCTTTCATCCAGCATCACTTTCACGTTCCAATCAGCTGTTTGTTCGTGTACCATGTTCACAACGTTCAATTTCATTTGCACTTTACAATCGTGTTAGTTTTAAGCCCAACCATGTCGTTTTTCCTAAACCTGGCTAAGTAGTTTTGTTGCCTAATGCTAAAGTGACGCCAAGGGGCGTGACAAAGCGCCAGTATGTGACGAGTTGGGATGAGAACGTGTTGGGCAACCTCAGAGAGAGGACAAGTCTTCAGGAAGGTGCTGCTATGCGGATTAATTACTTGTTACCTGACAGAGCAAGGCTAGCTGTTTCTGCCTGTACCCACTCCTTAAGCTAAGCTAAGCTAACCAGCTGCTGGCTGTAGCTATATATTTACTGGACATATATGAGAGTGATATTGATCCTGTTATTTAACTCTCAACGTATTTCCCAAAATGTCAAAGTATTGCTTTAAATGCCTCCATTGGAGTACAGCAATAAGAATCAAATGCCCATTGTAGGCAATAAAAGAAGACGAAAGTGTAGCACATGTGTAGGTGTGGTAATAGACTGACAAAATCAATAAGAGAATCATCACATGAAATTGCTCAGGCCCATTAAAATGAATGTCATTGTCCATTAAAGCAGTTTTAAGTGGAAAGCCTGACTTGCTTTTGTCATGAAAATCTAACCAGAATAGTTTTTTTCTGAAATACACAGCAGCACCCATAAAAGGGTTATTAAAGGAGGGCTCAAATAAAAGGAAAAGACAAAGGAGGGTAATTGATCTTCAGAATGCACAAAATCACAAATCATCTCCCCTGGTATTGAGTCACTTAATATGCTGTCCATTGTTATGGAGAATCCTCGTGGAATTTAAGCACTACTGGGGTTTCAGATTGACTCTCATTACTTTGAAGCCCAAATGAAAGTTGAAGCTCCTCTGTTGTTACTTTTTTTCATCTGGCGTGACGAACCATGTTTGAACTACAGATTGGTTGCTTACTCCATTTTTCAGCCGTGGCATCCACTTTATGCGGAAGGGTAAGAAAGTCAATTGAAAGTTAATTCCAATGTGTTTGATTAATGGGCACTGGAGGATGCACTCTAATCTGAGCACCGTTCAACTGTTCCATTTCGAGCCACACACAGGTAATTATTCGCTGCTTTCTCCTGGAGTAAATGTTTTTGTTGCACCTTCTCCTCCTCTGACACCAGTTGTCTTGTTCCCAGGTATCTTCAAAAGGATGGTAGGTAATATGCTGCTGGTCTAGTGGGGTTTTATTCCACCATAATTATAGAATGGTAGCAAATTCATTTTAGCTGTTAGGTGTTGCTGGAGTCTTGTTTAATATACAGGCAGTAAGACTGGAATTTTGCAGTAAGGTGTGCTAAATTAAAGACAATATCACTTCAACTCAATTAATTTGAATTCTTTAGCATTGGGTGGACTTGTAACCTAGTAGAATGACAGTTAATTTATTTGTCTGCTAGTTTTGGAAATGCTTAATTTCTTTGGCACTTATAAGTAGGGGTGTGACGATTCACTCAGCTCACGATACGATACGATACACGATATTGGGTTCACGATCTCGATACGATACGATATCATAACAATAATACACGTGTTTACAGTTAGCTGTTAGCCGCCGAGCTAACGCGCTCTGCTTATGTAAACATAGCGGCGGAGGATGAGAGACAGCGGACAGAGCAGATTGAAACGTTGCTTTCCTACATGAGCTAGAAAAAAACAGTTTAGCATTTTGTATTTAGTCCCTTTAAGGTTGCATGTCTTATGTAAGTCAGATTGAATGACAGTTAATTTATTTGTCTGCTAGTTTGGGAAATGCTTAATTTCTTTGGCACTTATAAGCAATGTAGCTTCAAAGTAGTCTTCTACAGCAGTGGTTCCCAACCTGGGGTCCGGGCCCCCCTTAGAGGGGTGCCAAAGATCACAGGGGTTGCGCCAGGATTTCTCTGCTCTTAGGTTGTCAAAATTAGATTTGCTCATGTATAACAAAAATCATAATAACACACTTACTAGATAATTTATTTAAAAGTCTGTATACAAAACTATTTAAAATCTATATTTTTTTGCTACTTAGTAGTAGAAATATTCTGCTTCAGTCCATATTTGTTGCCGTTTAGCCTTTCAAAAATAACATTTTCACTGGGATCAAAAAGCTATTCGCTCTCCCTTACTCATTTAATACACTGAATTACTTTATTCAAATGGAGATTTTTGTTTGAGGATTTGCAATTTTTTTAGGGTGATGACGTCGGGGGTGGGGGGGTCAGCTTTTCTTAGATACAAGTACGGGGGGCTTCAAGGAAATTAGGTTGGGAACCCCTGCTCTACAGCAACCACAACCTTGACTATGGCCATTAACGCTAACTATATGCCAATAGGCATTATGTCAAATGCATGTAATTTATCTATTCATTAAATATGATAAGTGATCTACATCAGTGGAACAGCAGCAATACGCTGTGTCCCAGGCTGTTACAGGCGGAATATATCATTAAGGGTCATGATAAGCTGGCTGATGCAACAGTGGTATAACATGTGTCACGTGTCAAACGGCAGCTAGTCAAAGTGATGTATCACTAAAGATCAGCACAGTGTTACATAAGGTGCTGCTGACAGAATATGACCACAGTTCAGCGCATTTGGAAGAGGCCGGAGGGTCTCAGGCTGTCTCAGTGTGATTGTTTCATGCACACCTGACTTTAAATGGTATCATTCTTACCTTTCCTAACAAAGGCAACTGTCCGGATGAATTGAACCAACCAGGTTAGACATAAACATACCTTTGTTATTTCCACATGACCCGAATTGCATGAAATAGAATGAACCCAGTGAACATGAGTGAAAATAAAATATGCAAACGTGAAGCTGAAGAAGCAAATCTGTGGATTTACAGCTGTGCTTGGTGTGCAAATGTGCATCTTATGTTGTCTGGGATGGAGTTCAGTTCAGCTCACATCCTCCAGGGTGTCCTGGCTCAGCTCTCCTACAGAGCCATGTCTTTTTCACCCGTTTGCTAATCCTGTCTGCATCCCTGCCCTTGATGTTTCCACCCCAGCACTCAACTGCAAAGAACAGAGCGCTGGCCAACACTGATCGGTAGAGCATGTTGAGCTGAGTGTCCACGAGCCTCCTGAAGAAGAGTGCATGTGGAGGACTGCAGCAGCTTGATGGTCAGAGGAGCGAGTGACCTGAATTCTATTTAATTCAATCATTTGGTTTGCAAATGCTGTTTAAAATGATAATGAAACACATTATCACATATCTTTTTTTTATCCATACAAAGTGATCTAATTGAAGTGGAGATATATGAGTCCCTGGTTTATGCACTTTGAAGTTCAAACGGCCCTCTGGGGGGAAGGATCAGGTCTGATTGGCTTTGGCTTTACTCACCAAACATCCTTCCAAAAAAACTCTATTATACTTTGTGTGCTTGGTTCACACCGCTAACCTTGAAGGCTCTTTCTATTAAGCCCACAGCCTGCTTTTAATGCACAAAGCTTAAGTGGCTAAACCAGGTATGGCCACTTAAGCTTAGAGAGCGTGAGTATAAATGATTTTATAAACCTGATAAAATAAGGCTATCATTTTGCCACAGACATTATTGGAGTTCATTAACTATTTGGCTAAAATCATATAGTGCTATCAACACAGTTACAATATATTTATATCTTGCCACTAACTCAAGTTCTTTGAGTTGTTACCCTCTAAATGCTGCTGCAGTTCGTGTTAATAACACTACACCTGCGGTTTGTCACACCAGGACACAAAGGCATCAAAAACACATTTATAATAAGCTTTCTCTTCCATAATAAAGCAATATGGATCACTGTGATGCATGCTTAAAACATCAAGTGCATTCATTAGCAGTATGGCGTATAGTCTATGCACAACATACAGGCTCTGTCCTGTTTTTATTACATTTGTGCACATGCTGAAAAACTGTGGAAAGCCTCAAATGACCTTCTAGTGTGAGGAATAGATCACTGCCAAGGCGCTGCTACCTCTCTGTGGAAGAGTGCAGGATGTTTAGAGGGTAATTGTTTGCTGCTACCATCTTGAGCAAACAGAATACTTTAAAAGCAGAGCAGTAAATAATATAGGCTTTCAAACCCAAAAGAAATGCCTGTTGTTTTTTTTACCCCTTTAGCAAATGTAGCATTTATCTCAGCATGAATAGCTTAGTTACAATTAGATTACCTTAAAATGCATCTCTAGAATTAAAACGTGATTACTTTCGGTGTGTAGCACTCTGGATAAGAGTTTCATGCGTCATATGGAGATAAGCACCACTTGAAAATAATTAGATCTACTCTCAGAATGATTGCTCACGTGAAAAAAGAGCAGAGGCCGGACAGACAAACAGTACATAAACGTGAGCAAAATGTGTGTTTTACAATAATAGGCAGTATTTATACAGTTTTAATATATTATTACACTATATTTATGCTAGAAGAAAAATCATATATATATATAATCATATAAGAAGAGAGTATCACAATATTATGTATTGTGATACTTCATCGATTCTCCAAGACGTTGTATACATTTTGAATTAACTTCTTAAAAATCCATCTTTGGTAGGTTGTACCAGGCTCAGTTTTAAAGCTAGATTGAAGATACTGGCATCATATGAAACTAGAAAACCGAAAGGAATTTGTACCAACCATGTCATACTTGCATGTCGCCAAGGAGGCAAAATAACTCTCCAAAGTTACGCTACATTTTGGCGAGGAAAAAATGGCATGGCTATTTTCAAAGAGGTCCCTTGACCTCTGACCTCAAGATATGTGAATGAAAATGGGTTCTATGGGTACCCATGAGTCTCCCCTTTACATACCCACTTTATGATATTCACATGCAGTTTTGGGCAAAAACCATGCAGTTTTTTGCATGCAGTATAAATGTGTTATTTTCACCTATTCTAAAATGATGTATTTGAATGGTGTATTGGAATTGTATAATTTGGGTATGAATGGAAAGCTGAGTCTCTTGTGGATCCAATGATCATTCATGTGTAATGATGTTAGTCCCCATAGTAGCCAATTCACATAGTGTAATGGATACTATGGGGACTCAGATTACTCAGATTTTATACATATGGTGGTGTGTCTTTATGCTATGACGATTTTCCTAAAATTAGATTAAAAAAATTGCAATATATCACAATAAATTGACTCGTTACCCCTGCATCATGTATTGTATCGTATCGCCAGATTCTTGCCAATACACAGCCCTACAAAGAACATATATATCTCTCTGGTAATTGTTTGAATTGGATCACGTCTGTTCTTGTTTGTGTTGAACAGCACAGGGACATAATGGTGATCCTATCCTGGGCACAGTGGGCATTACGTGCTCTTCCTCTCTCATCTCCATCACCTTCTCTCTTTCTTTTTCTCTGTCTCCTCATCATGTCCCGTATCTCTTCCATTCCCAAGGCTGAGCTTTGACTGATGGAGTCTTTTCATTTTCGTCTGTCTCTAGTGAAGAAAGACACAGGGTCAACTGATATTTATATGTAAATGTGACCAGCCACCACTAAGGTAGTCTTGTAATAGACCTTTTTTTTCCACAGAGGACATTTTGACTTCTCACAGTAGGAAGAGCACAGGTGTAAAGAATGAAATTAATGATGGCTGAATTACATTTAGCTGCTTTGATTTCAGGGTCCAGGTGTCGTCCATTCTGACTCACTGTCACTCTCACTGGAACACTTGAACACAACAGGGCCATTGTAATGAGTAACACCTGTGCTTTTCCTAAAACGAAAAGTCAAAATGTCTGATGTGAGAAAAAAATGCAGAGATCTGGATCTCGGGCTGTCAACTCTGGAACACAATACCAACTGAAATCAAATTAATTCCAGATATAAAGTCCTTTACAACAAGGGCTAAGTGCTGGGTAAAAGCAAGAAAGAGCTGTATCCATTTTTAGCAAATTGAACTGTAAATTACCAAGGTGTATTGGTGTATGTGTATTAGTGTATTGTGTGATGTGTATTTTATTGTATTTCCATATTTGTAGTGTATTGTTGTTTTATGATTTAGAAAGCTGTATATTTTAATTACACTGTACATGTTAAAGCCCAACTAGGGACAAGAGTTGAAAATTAGCTATAAACTCTCTGTGCACTCGCTGTGATAAGTAAAGATTGTGTAGTAATGACAAAATCATCCCCTTCACCACCCAGGCACACACAAGCAATGATGGTGATCAGATGAGCAAGTCACTAATCTTGGATTTGTAGGCCTATATCTTTGCCGCACCAAAGTTATATTTAGGCAATTATTTCACAACTTTTATTTTATACTCCTCTGAGAACATACCGAGGTCCGAACCTCGGTGACCTCAATGGTGGGTACGGCCTCGAGTGAGAGGTGGTTGGCTAGTTTTAAAGGCTCAGTATGAAGTGATTGTTAACATTTCTTAGTGGAAGGAGACACAAAATTAGCACAAAGTAACAGAAAACAACCACATGCTGATGCAAATGATCTATAAAGAGACACAAAACAACACAAAATGACAGTACAGTGATGTAAAATGACCACAGAGAGACGCAAAACGACCACAAAGAGACACAAAACGACATACAGTAGATAGTTGTTTTTGGACTACTGTGCAGTCCTGAGCTGCTAAAACTTCCACTGCAGCATCTTTGACTGCAGCGCTGAATGAGCCAGAGATCTGAGCTTCGCCATTCTCAAGCAAGATGTTAATGCCCATCAAGGGACTGGTGTTGGAAATTAGCTTCGGCTATATACACATGTACTGTACAGTACATCAGACACTGCTTCTGCAATCGTCAAGGTTTCTCTGAATTTGTACCTTACAAATAAACAAATAAATAAATAAATAAATAAATAAATAAATCAATAAAATAAATAGGGCTGTCAAAGTTTGTTTTAATGCTACTAATTTCTTTAATGCATTAACACAACTTGCGATTTTTAGGTTGTAGCGGGCTCTGTTGAGTGAAGATACTGGCATCATATGAAACAAGAAAACCTAAGGAATCCATTGGTACCAACCGTGTCATACTAGCTTGTCGCAAAGGAGGTTAAATAACGCTCCAAACTTGTGCTAAATTTTGGCGAGGAAAAACTGGCATGGCCATTTTCAAAGGGGTCCCTTGACCTCTGACCTCAAGATATGTGAATGAAAATGGGTTCTATGGGTACCCACGAGTCTCCCCTTCACAGACATGCCCACTTTATGATAATCACATGCAGTTTGGGGCAAGACATAGTCAAGTCAGCACACTGACACACTGACAGCTGTTGTTGCCTGTTGGGCTGCAGTTTGCCATGTTATGATTTGAGCATATTTTCTATGCTAAATGCAGTACCTGTGAGGGTTTCTGGTCAATATTTGTCATTGTTTTGTGTTGTTTATTGATTTCCCATTATAAATATATATATACATTTGCATAAAGCAAGCATATTTGACCACTCCCATATTGATATGAGAATTAAATACTTGACAAATCTCCCTTTAAGGAACAGAACAGATACAAATGTGTTATTAATTTGCGATTAATCGTGATTAACTATGGACAATCATTTTATTAATCGCGGTTAAATATTTTAATTGATTGACAGCCCTATGAATAAATAAACTGCAGTTGATGTGTGTTGCTCCTTTGTAGGAGGGGTGGAGGGCCTTTTACATGACCGTGTCCATGGCAACGAGCAATTTGGAGTTAGGAATACCAGCTATTTATTGATATTATTTCATATTAGAATATTTTAAGTAATTTGAATATTGTAAGTTGTTTATCTGGCATCCATTTATTACACTGAATAAATATTGTAAGTGTTAGTAATGTACAGTTTATTCTTGCCAAGAATCAGGGCTTTAAATGTGAGTCTTAAAACTCTTCTAAAATGTGCCCCCCTTCTTTGAATTTACTGTTGTGTGTTGCCCTGATCTCCTGTTGCACAGTCATGAAACCTTAAAGGAGCAATAACACACATGTCAGTGATAATTAAGTTGCACACTGTAGTGCAAATTTAAGGTGTCAAGAAACACCAGGGTTTTGTGCTTTTGTCACTTCCTGCTTAGACCAGGTCAAACGTGTAAGGTGTACTTGTGTTCTCTGATAGTTTTGTGGCCCTGCCACGTGATGCAGTATGACCAATTTAACTTTGATATGAACCCCTCAAGCAGAAAAAAAACTATTTTAGGACAACTACATACAATTTTTCATGCACAAAGAAATGTGAATATGTGCATTGCTGGGGATTGTCTATAAATATCAGGGATGGTGGGTTTTCCCTGGCTGTGGTCTGCAGCCAGTTGGCTCATCACTTACTGTCATTAAACCTTTTCTTTCTTTGGACAGTGCATATTCATGGGCCAGAAAATTAAGGTAACCAAATGTGTTATCTCCTCCTAAGCTAACTTAAAGCATCACAGTGCATCAATAATCCTATGCCTCTGTGTCCTCCAGTGTCCTCCGGTGTCCTCCGGTGCTCCTTAACGGCATCTGCAGGATTTCACAGACCGGAGGAAAACAACCAGTCAGAGCCGAGCTGGAGCCTTGCCGTCTCTGAGCAGCTATCAATCATTCGCGAACTCCAATCCAACGTTTAAACTAGGCAGCGCTGATTAATTATGAATCAATATTCTGTTTCTGTAATGCCTATTTCTTGCGTAAAATGTTTTCAGAAACATCTTGTAGTGTACTGTTTAGCTGTAAAATGAGAAAGTTTGTGACCCGGCAGCCATGTTGAGATCAGTCGAGGAAATACCAAGCACCGCCCACCAGCCGGAGCAAACTTTCTCAATTTACAGCTAAACAGTACACTACAAGATGTGTTCAATTTTGTGCTTTTGCCACTTCCTGCTCAGATCAGGTCAAACGTGTAAGGTGTACTTGTGTTCTGTGCTATTTTTGTGGCCCTGCCACGTGATGCAGTATGACTAATTTGACGTTAATATGAACCCCTCAAGCAGAAAAAAAAATATATTGAACAGCTGCATTTTACATTCTAACTATATACAAAGAAATGTGAGTATGTGCATTGCTGGGGATTGTCTATAAATGTCAGGGATGGTGGGTGTTCCCTGGCTGTGGTCTGCAGCCAGTTGGCTCATCACTTACTGTCATTAAACCTTTTATTTCTTTGGACAGTGCATGTTCTTTGACCAGAAATATAAGGTAACCAAATGTTTTATCTCCTCTTAAGCTAATATAAGGTTCTGTGTACTGTATTTGCTTGTGGTGACGCTGCACCTCCCACACAAGGACACCAGTTTCCCTTTTGGGACAGATCTGCTCTGCATTGTCTTCAGGAAATTGTCAGAACACTGTGATGCAGGGACATTTTGATAGGTATTGTATTTGCTGCTAATCCTGTGCACCCACACTGTGCAGCGTGCACCAAAATGAGTGACCTACATGTTGGCATTAACTGCTTGTTCTTGAGTAAATTTCCCCTTTAATCATAATACTTTTACCATTCTTTTCTGTCTGTAAGTAGTCTAATCCAAATGTTTAAAATGTAGCTTTTCATGAATGTATTTAGTAATGCAAACTGTTAACACACTAAAATAGTGGTGGATTTGGAACTAAAATGAATTACTGAATTACCCTGAAGCTCTACTGTGTTGCAAAATCAGATTAAGCAATACGGAACCGACTATTGCTGAACCAACTGCTTTTAAATCCTTTATAAATGCACATTTTTTCGTGGGTTTCCTACAAAAAGCTAATGTTAAAATTTATGACGTAGAATTCAGGCATTATTTCGAGCCGGGTCAGACAGCATATGTGTCTGTTGTATCCACTTTGTTGATATTGAGTCTCACCACAATAACACACTGGAATTTATTTGATCTGTGCTAAAGACAGACACATAAAAGTTCCTCAATTACAGTATCAAAATGTCCCCATGGAGAGGTGAGCAGCGTGCGCTGTGTTTCCTGAGGAGAAATCACTCAGTGCACTGTGGCAGGTCTCTCTACATACCACAGCTGGACCACGGCGCTCCACCTGTCTGTAATGTCCCCGACAGACCTCCGAACGTCACCAAGGTAGCAGTCGAAACAGCAGTTGGATGCCCTCTCAAGCTGATTGAGTAAAGCTCATTATCTTCAACCGTCACAGTGAATCCATTTCATCAGCGCAACAGCTCTCTATATCAACTGTCGCAACTCATCTCATCCAATTGAATTTCACCCGGGCCCTTTTTATCGCTGACAACCTTGATGTCGCCGCAGTCTCTTTTAAGCAGATTAACTAAACATTCTCATGAAACCTGTTATGTTGTCCCTGCTGTGGTCGGTGTTGATTAACTGAGTGTATAGAGTAAATAACGCCAACCACCTAAGGAATATGACCTCTGAGGGAACAACTCATAATATTCAAAGCTGAAATCCCCACGGCCAATTGCTATAAGATTCATCTTGCGCTCATGTCATGTGGCTGCAAGCACATATAGATAGAGTTATTTTTACATGCCCTGTGATACGTTGTATAGATACTCGTGCATTGTGCCTTTAACCTTGAGAGTGACATCCATCCATTCATCCATTCTCCACAGGGCCGGCTTAAGGCATAGGCCATATAGGCGGTCGCCTAGGACGCCACCTTCTGAGGAACGCTGGTCTCCCTCAAAAAAAATATATATATATATTCTTTTTTTTTTTTAAATGGCAGTGGGCCTTCCTCCTTTTCTGCATTGAGGTAACAAATGAAGAAAGAAAGAAAGAAAGAAAGAAAGAAAGAAAGAAAGAAAGAAATACACTTTTCACCCCTGTAACTCTGGCCCTGATCAGACCTGGCATTAACATGCATCCTGAGTGATCCGATCACAAGTGCACAGCTCTAAGTACGTCTCTTCACACCTGGCATTAGAATGCGTCTCCACATGCGTCTCCAGTGACCACTTGTGATCAGATCTCACTTCCTCGCTCTATATGCAAATAAACACGTAGTAAACACATGGCTAGTACAGCAGACATTTCAACGTAATATTACAGGAATGTCAGTAGTAATATCCTAAATATTTTTGTGAATTTGGGTACATTTTACTAACATCAAAATATAAGGTTATTGTACCGGCGGTCCCTGGGGACCTCCGTGCCACCGACACCACTGCCTTTGCCAGACAACAGCGAGGTACAGAGCTTCAGAGCTGGGGATGAGAGCGAGCAAGTGAGCTGGCGGGCAGGTGTCAGCTCTCTGCAGAGCCTCAGAACACAAACACAGGAAATCTCAGACAGTATGATAATAATGCACTTCACGTGCCTCGGCTGATAGTCTGTAGATATGTAGCCTATAAATAAGATATGCTTTAATAAAATACAGTGGTACCGACAGAATACAGTAGAGCACAGAGGCCGTTTCCATGCCACGAGGTAGACAAGCGTTCGCGTCTGCCTGTCTATTCACATGAGGAACGCAGAGACGCCGCGGATCCCAGCGGGATGTCAGTTGAGTAGGTGGTGCTTAATGTGACCCAGGACACTTTCACGTACACACTGCTAAAAGAATGTGGCCACATGTGCTCAAAATCCAAATTTCGCCCAGGGCACCAAAGGGCTAGAGCCGGCCCTGATTCTCCATCTCTTTCTGGGGGTTCCCATGATGTCTCCAAGCTACTAGAGATATAAATGAAGTCCCCAGTGTGTTCTGGGTCTTCCCTGGCATCTCCTCACAGTTTGATGTGCCCAGAATATCTCCACACTATGCCAGGAGGCGTCTTATTCAGATGCCCAATCCACCTGAACATGCGTTTTTCAATTGAGAGGGGCAGCAGCTCTACTTTGAACAACTCCCCGCTAACTGAGCTTCTCCCATACACTTAATGACGGAACATGACATTTAGAAAAGCAATACATTTCAGCTGCTTGTATCCCTGATGTTTCCTTGCGGTCACATCCAAATGTTGTGACCATATGGTGAGAGTGGGAATGTACAGTCAATTTCACTTCAAGTTCCATCGTCCCCCGTCACTACCATATGGTTCAACTTCACTCTTACAGTGACTGTTCCCATCTGTCTCGCTCTCCACCTTACTCCCATTCCTGAACAAAAGATATACTCCGATACTTAAACTGAGCTCCTACAACTCACTCCCAATGCAATTCCATTCCTGGGGGGCAAATGTTATTATGGACGTATATTTAAAGTGCTGGCTCTCCTGCCAACTGCTTTTGCATCTGGCAGTAAACAACTCCACCAAGAGGCCACCAAGAGGCCACCAAAGTGAGAAGGAGGGTATATCAAAGTGGATGGTCCAACACAGCTGATAAGCTAACTTCCTCTGTTTTGAACTCTCTGGCTCTGACTCTGGCTCTCAAAGGTCAGCTTGATCAAGCTGGCTTGCTACAGTATAGACTAGTAGTATATATATAGTATAAACTTTGAATGCCATCATAAATGTATTATTTGTTCATTGTCATCTGTCGGTATATTGAAAGGCCTCCCTCACACATGGCGTGCCTTATGTGAGGAGGCTCCGGGTGTCTGAGGGTTAAGATGAACTGACCTTGTAGATATTCCTGAGTCTGAATCAAGGCTTAGATGCAACTTTGTTTTGTTTCCTCCAAGATACGATTGATTTCATGATTCTGAATGACGTGGGACATTCAGTATAAGGCTGGATGAATCTTATGTTACTTCATCCAAGTGAAGACTAACCTTAAGTACAACTTTTCCACAATGTAGGCCAACGGATCGAATTTGCATGTTGAAGTTCACCAAAGTGTACTGGACTTGATGCCTGCAAGCGAATCCACTGATCACAGGAACTCCACTGAAATGAATAGAATATCCTGGAAAGTTTGAAAATCTTTAAAATGGTGACCTGACCAGACCTTTTTTCAAGTGCACTCCTGGACAAATCCCTACCCCTTTTAATTTGCCAATAGTGTTGAAATTTCAACATATTCTCACTCCTAAATCGTCAAATACCTCCACTTGGTAAGAGCCCCTTGACGTCGGAGACCGACGCAC